>OU744355.1:35019137-36482887 GCA_916610255.1 Lasioglossum lativentre | reverse complement strand
ATGGACAATCGGCACTCGGGACGGTTCGACAGGGCTGCAAAATACTGGGGAAGGCCTCGCAAAGGCGCGATCGCTGCCACCTCGCCGACGTCGTCGTCTTTGGCCAGCGTTTCCAGTCGAGGAGCGCGGTCGCGCGACCCGCCTACGATCGCCAATGTTTCGCCACCCTCCGCGAGTAGGACGATCCTGTCGTCTCTGGGGTGGCTCTCCGCTCGGTTGGGATACGACGGCAGAGGTATCGTCCAAATCGACCGCCAATGCTCGTTTCGATCGGTCCCGCTTGTCCGCCTTCTGAAAAACTGCGAGCACGATTCGATATAGTATCGGAGACAGAGTGAGACAGATCAACGCGCGTTCATGGGTTAAAAAATCCAAGTCCTCGTATCGATTTTTAATGAATTAAAATTAATTTCAACGAAAATTTTGTTAAGTGTAACTTTAAATAGTAATTCTTTTTTTAAATTAATTGAGAGGGATTTTCGTATTAAGACTTTGCACTCGGAGCTGTTTTAACTAAAAAACGAAAGATTTTTCCATTCTACAAAATTTCTTTTAATTTTTTGCATATGAAACTGATATAATATCTCTTACTTACATTATGTAAATGTCCAGTAGTTTACTAAATACGAACAAAAATAATAATATGAACAATATTTTTAAGAATGGCATAGCAATTTTCAGTGGTGCCTCAGAGTGGCCATCCGAGTGCTAAGGGTTAAATTTAATTTTAAAATGTTTCTTAAATGTCCATTACATTCGAAAACGATAATATTAATGGAAGTTATTAAAAACTCTCTTTACAATAAGCGTTCAAAGATGAATCTTTCACCGAAAAAATTCCTTCTTTTCGTAACGATGCTCTGGAAAACCTAGTGAACATTATGAGCCCATTTTTTTATGAATAGTATACGCGTCTATATTTACGACGCACTTGGAATTAAAAATTTTTGTCCATAAATTTTGTTGGTCCGCGCGGATAGATATGGACGTATATGAAAACGCTAATGTTTCCGTCGTGTGTGAACAGTAGGGTGGACCTGAGCTATACTTGGTGAAATTTTTTTGCAAGATTTTTGCCCAAAATTTTTTGGTCGAAAAATAATGTTTACTCTTGACCTGCGCGCTCGATGAGGCACGCCTTCCCGACGTCCGATTGATCTAAAACTTTGGATATATCATTTTTTCATGACATGGAACAATATTGTGGGGGGGGGGGGGGGGCGTGCCCAAAATTTTTTGGTCGAAAAATAAGGTCCACCCTAGTGAACAGGGTCTAAACCGTGGTTCGATACCGTGGCGTGGACGTCTAGGCGATTCGATTCCGACGCAGGCGTCGCGACGACGAGCATCGCTCCATCTCGATGAGCCACCAGCACGGGATTCCTCGACGGTTGGCCGAACGATGGCACGACCGTTCCAACGCGGCGAGCCTCGTCCTCGTCGATCTCGATCGCCTCGACGTTCCCGAGTCGATCGCAGAGAAGCAACGTTCCCTCCGAATTCCAGGAGAGGGACACTGGCGGCTCGCGATCCGAGATACCGCTCGTCTCGATAGGAAACAATCGCACGACCTTCGAGCAGCTTAAAACTCGGTACACTGTCAGCGCCGCGTCCTTGGTCGCGAGCCTCCTCGCTACCAGCAGAGGCGAGTCCGCCGTGCATCTGCCGAAATACGTAGAAAAGTCGAAAAAAGGTCGATTTCAACATTTTTGCGAGGGTCCTAAAATTTTTGTTATCTAACCTCAGGAACCGCCCATTGCAGGGAGTTGAAGGAATTTTGGGACATCCTGTATATTTACTTATTAGAAAGTTTCGTGATCCACATACGTAGAATTAAAATAATAAATTACAGCACTTCAACGTAATTTACATGCAAAATAATTTTTTCCCGCTTTTTGGTGGAAGGACTCCATTGTCACGATTTTTCAAGGGTTTCCGATAATCTGAGGAAAAAATGTTTCGAACAAAAGCTGAACATCTAAAAAATTCTGTAGAAAAAAAATATTTCTCGACAATAACTAAAAATCTTTTTGATTTTTCGAATGTTAAAATGTATTTTTGATTTCATGATGTCATAGCTGACAGTAAGACGAATTCTACGACCACTATACAGGGTGTTCGACTACAGGTGGGAGAAAATTTAAAGGGTGGTTCTCCATGACAATATAAGTCGAAAAAATTGCGATTTCGACTTCGTTATTTAGTTATCGATTGCCGCAGTTTAGGTGGATTTTTAATTGTTAAACCTTTGCACTCGGAGCTATTTTAAATAAAAAGTTAATCATTTCTTCCGACCTAGATATTCTCTCTGATTTTTGAAATTTGATGGATATGAAATTGATATAATACCTCATAGAATACTTAGATGTTTAGTAATTGATTAGATACTAACATATTTAATAATGTAAACAATATTTTGAATAATGGTACAGCAATTTTTAGTAGGTCCGCAGAGTCGCCACTCGAGTGCTATGGGTTAATAACTAAATAACGAAGCCGGAATCGCAATTTTTTTATTCTTCATTTTCGACTTATATTATCATGGAGAAACACTCCTTAAATTTTCTCCCACCCGTAGTCGAACACCCTGTATTATGACCTTGAGCTCATAAATAATGCTGTAGCATGTACGAAAAACGTTAGAGACAAAAAACGCGGAGCGACAAGCTTCGCGAAGCTTCCAGAAGCTTCCCGAAGAAAGTTGATAGACGATTACGGGAGGAACGACGCGAGGGGAGCGCGCGAAACAACGAATTGTGCCTACCAACCCGGCTGTTGATTTCGCGTCCGCGGATAGCAACGAATGGGTATAAATCACGGGCTCACAGAGGCCACGGTCCTTTTTGCTATTCCGAGAGAGAGGACGAGGTAAGACCACGGCCGCTCTTGGTTAGTAAATTTGGCCCCCGGCAGGAGAGTACGGCGATAATACCTGGACGCCTGCCGGGAGGATTAGAGGGTACAGGAGTCTGTTCCTGGCCGTTCGTTCGACATGGAGAGTACGGCGATAATACCTGGACGCCTGTCGAACGAAATAGGTCAGGGCACCTCCTGGACGCCCAGGACTCGGCAGGAGAGTACGGCGACAATACCTGGACGCCTGCCGAGAGTACGGGATAGTACGGGAGTTTGTTCCCGGCCGCTCGTTCGACATGGAGAGTACGGCGACAATACCTGGACGCCTGTCGAACGAGAGAGGACAGGATAACTCCTGGACGCCCGAGATACGGTACACGAGTACGGGAGAGTATTCCTGGTCACCCGTTCGGTATGGAGAGTACGGCGATAATACCTGGACGCCATCCGAACGGTAGTGTGGGGAATATCTCCTGGACACCTGTTTATACCACGGAACCTAGAGTACACGTGTGATTTTTCTCGAGAAAATTTGTATGCGCAGTAAACTTAGAGCGTTCGAACGATTGAATTGTATCCACATTTCCATATATCCATGTATCCGTGACCTAATCCTGAATAAACCTTGTTTGTCCAGCAATTCCCTGAGAAACCCTTATTTGAAATGGCTACAATGCTAAAATAGTTTTTTTTCGACTTTTCGGGCCACTGTGGCGCTGGATCGAGCACTTACGAGAAGGTCGCCTGTAGATCCCCGGCGGGATCCATCGTCGTGGGATCGGTCGTTGCCAGTCGCTCGCCGGTTCTCCACTGCCAGAGGATCGTCCGGAAATCGGGAAAGATGGTCTGACCCAACAGATACTCGGTGCCGGCGAACGCGCAACACGCGTACCCGTTAGCCTCCTGACTGTTAGCGCATCTCGCTACCCTTCGCATCGACGGGTACGCGAATATCGTGATCTTGGGATTGGACTTCCTCTCGACCAGGGAAAAGATCGGCGCCACCGAGTGCCCGGCGACGCAAGATGCGCCGTCTCCTCTCTCGCGTCCCTCGAACCTCTCGATCCGCGTCTCCCCGGTGCCCCAGTCGTAGAAACGCGCATACACGCCCGAGACCGTCACGAGGGCGTCCCTTCCGACGAACGCGAAATCGTGAGCTTTCCCAAATTTGGTCCATCTGCGGAACACGCGGAGAACTTGAGGGACCAACGACGGCCATGTTACAGTTGTAATATTCGAGCATAATATTGCACAAACTTACAAGGGAACATACAGGGTGTTCACGCTATTACTAGCCAGCATTTTCCTTGTAAATAGTAAATATTAGAACAAAATGAAAGAGAAAAAAGTAGTACTGTTTTTTATACTTAACACAATGACGTATGTAATTGCTTTATGTTTATACTATTTTGATAGATATGAAGGTGACCTTCCATTTTTTAAATGGAACGCTGTATATGCTGTAATCTGTTTACAAGTATTCCATACTTATACGAATCAGATGATGTTTTGGTATGAAATATTCAAAATGTTTCTTCCATTTCTGACCTTGCAGGACCTTGAAGGTCACTGTGCAGTATATGGATGAATTCGTCTAGACACGCGCTTTTATGTGATATAAAAAAGTATACATCATTCCATTTAAAAAATTGAAGGTCACCTTCATATCTAAAGAAAATAGTATAAACACAAAAAAATTACATACGCCATTGTGTCGAGTATAAAAAACAGTCCTACTTTTTCCTCTTTCATTTTTTTCTAATATTTACTATTTTACGATTTTTCTCAAGTGATATAAAACTGTAGTCGCTCGGGTGGTTCGGAACCCACCTTAATAAACTGTAGGTCCAAGCCAGAAATAAACCAAACAGGTTTCAAAAAGGCTCTAAATAAAGAAAAAAAAAAACACCTAGGAGATCAAGTGTTACGGAATCTCGTACATACGGTGTCTCGACGTTGGCGAACCGCATCCCTATTCGCGCGATCCCAGCCGACTGGTAGCCGTCGCAGGCTCGTTCTCCGCGAAAGGGTTGCTCGGATACCAGGATTAAGTCGATCGCGCGAGTCATCATACCGTTCGAACGTTTCGCTTTCGTCGCGGGTCGTGGCCGGTGTTCGTGACCGCGACGCGTCGCGCGTCGATCGAAACGTGAGATCGCCGCGAGAATTGGAACAAAGGGGACCAGTAGGTCAGCGGATCGCGACGATCGTAGGAGGGTTCGATGAATCGTGAGACCGTTATCGCGAACCTCGCGCACCGCATAGCAATGGGCCAACGCTCCCTACGATCTCGCGCGAGGAATTTCCACTGTTGGCCGTGAAAGACGCTTCGGAATGGACTACACTGAAACGGACGAAAAAAGAGAATCGCGTCCCGACGAGGCGCGACGACGCGCGATACCGGACACCGTCCGAGCGTCGAAAACGAAAATTCCTTGCGATTCGACGAAAGTGGAACTTGCTAGTTTCGTCCGATAGCGGGTGACCGGGTGAAAAGGAAGCCCGGATATAGGCCGAGGACCGCTACTCGATTAATATGCCGAAGACACGTCCGAGGGGAACAGCGAAACTGTGGCCAGCGTTTTCTTTGCTGGACGGTTCGGTGTCGTTCGAGAACTCAGAACGTCGAGAATCGTTCGATTGCTCGGAACGCGAGCGATCGGTTCACAATCGCAGTGTTAATTCGACAGTCTTCGTCTTCGTCTTCGTCTTCGCCAGAAATGATCGCCCGGATCGGAAGAGGCTCGCGATGGATTCGCGTTTGCTGCGCGTTGTTGATCGTTTCCGGTCTGGCCAATGGCATCGATCTCGCGCAGAGTCCCGCGACCGCGTCGATCGACCGTAGCAAAGAGAACGCGACAACGATCGAGTCGATTCCTGAGCAAACTATCGAGACGGTGTTCGACGAAGGACGAGATGCGGTTCCGTCGAAATCGGTCAAGGGTTGGAAGATCGGTCGATCGAGTTCGGCCAGAGACAGCTACCTGGAGGCGTTGAGCCATTCCCGCACCAGCACGGACCCTCGCGAGGGTGTCGTGTCGACGGACGCGACCAGGCCCTCTCAGCGCAGAAAAGAGTACGTCTCGGGCCCGGTCTACACGGGCAAGAATTCCGACAGCGGCACCACGCAACCGCGAATCGTTTACGGTTCGCCGGACCGGGATTCGTTCTCGATGGTACCGAGCGATTCGTACAGCCTTCCCACCCGAGGATCCGCCGATTTCAGCGGCTTCCAAAACTCTTACGCTCAATCGCAACCGCCTCGAACATCGTACGGTCCACCCAGCCACAGCTACCCTACAGCGTCTTACAACTACGGGCCGCCGCAGCAAGGTGAGGGAAGAGGTATCGTATCGCGTTCGCGTTCAACGTATTTTCTGTCTTTTTTTTTGTTTGTTTTTTTTTAATGTTGCTTCAACATCAAAGGTCATTAGCAACATGGTATCTGCTTATAACAACTTGTACATTTTTGTATCTTTAATATATTGAGCAAGACCGATATGCCACCCAGAACCTAACAGAACCGGTAAGGATCTGGGCAACATAGCATTTTTCCTTTCATTCTCGTACTTTTTGCATTCTATGATTAATGTTGTTTGGTACTTTACATACAGGGTGTACCGAGTACCGGGTTTTAATTTACAAACTTGGGTAGCATATCCTACAAGTGGAAACAAGAAAAAAATGTTAGGGTAACTGCACCAGTGAATGAACATTTAAGAAATTGTTCAGGAAGATATTTTATTTTTAAAAAAATATGTGAATTAAAGGAATCTCATACATATATGCCAAATGGCTCCCTATACTTCATTTGTCAAAAATAAATGAACACAAATCAAATGAAATTATTATTATTTGTCTTTATTAAACGTTAAATAAAAAATATAAAAAATACCAGTCAATGAACACTACATTCTAGTAATTGAACAATGATGGAGAAGCAAAAAATAAAAAATACAAAAGCGTTCATTTACCGGTGCCCGTTTATTCACTGGTGAAGTTTGCACAGAAACGCTTTGTCATAAAGTTATAAACAAATAAAGTTAGAATCGATGACGGTGGATTTTACTTTACCGAACATTGAAAGGTCGAACGTGTTTATCGGATTATTTCAAAGTGTTATTTTGTTGCATTTCAGCCACGGAGATATTAATGCATTTCACCACGTATTCTTGATCTAACTGGTCGTTAACACTAACAGCGAATCATATCAAAATAGTAAACATGACATGAATAGACAAATAAGATAAACACGTTCGACCTTTCAATGTTCGGTAAAGTAAAAGTCCGCCGTCATCAATGCAAAGTTTATTTGCTTATAACTTTGTAATAAAGCGTTTCTCAGCAAACTTCAAATAACATTTTTTTCTTATTTCCACTTGTAGGATATGCTCCCAAAGTATGTCCATTAAAACCCGGGATACCCTGTATATTGCAGATTGTGTTTTCTGTTTTATTTAACTAAAATGAATGGGTTACTTCTGAGTGCTCAATTCTGACTCTAGAAATTGAAGTTTGAATTTGATGGTGTTGGACTTGGAAACTTTTTCTTTTTCTTTTTGACGTCTTTAGATACATCTTTAAAATCGGGTACCGTTAATGAAATAAGATCGATGAAGTCAGCTGCTATTCAATCTTTCGGTACACGAAAGCGCGGGGATTCGAGTGTTTGTATATACATACATAGAGCGCGGTGAATAAACACACGAATCACCGTGTGCCGTGGGAGCACTAGGGCCGTCACGAGGAGCGAGACGCGCGGCCGGAAAAAGGGGGCGTAGCCTTCGAAAACCGGTCGTCGCGAGCACATAATTCCGAGGCCTAATTGAACCCTTTAGTGCCTAAAGGTACTTAAAAATATTTCCGTTATTTTCTTCCATTATATAGTCATTCGAGCGTAATCCAACCGCTTCTGCCTGTAGGCACTTGCAGGGAACTCGTATGGTTGGGATTAGTGCGCAGCCGTGAACTGATATACACATCTGTCGTGATTATTGGTTCATTAGTCGTAGTGTGTTCGTTGTACCACGTGTGTGAAATTTGGTTAAATACAAATTAAAGGTATTAAAGGTACAAAAACGTTTCACGTTAAATCAACAGCCGTGCGCCGCGACACATCCATACCCGATTTAAAAAATTTTTTTCTCGATTGCGTTCGCATAAGGGGTTGCAACAGGGGTTGAAAATCGTTGACCTTCGGTAATGTTTTCAGCGTATGGGCCCCCGTCGCCCGTCTACGGAGCACCCCATGGAATCTCCGAGTCTCCGACGTTCGTGCTTCCGACGATAGACTTCTCCTGGCCGTTCGCGCTCAAGCTGAACGCCTTCACCGTGGCCAAGATCCTTCTAAAATTGGTCATCTTCAAGATGATCGTCAAGTTTATAGCCGTGATTTGCTTGCTTCTCTTTATTCCGAAACTCGAGATCAAGAAGAAAATAAAGAGGCCGAGCATGCAAGACGACGATGACGATGACGAGGACGACGAGGGTCGACGATCGATAGATGGTAATCCTCCAATGTTTCTGCCATAATGTTCTCCACAATCGCCCGAATTTTTCTAAATTGCGATTATATGATTATATGTGATATAATGTATTCCTGTAACTGTCAGCATGTCCATTACTATGTAACTTTATGCTAAGACTTTCTTTTTCTTTTTTTTATGAATATCTTCTATTGTAAACATTTGTATAAAAGGACTTCGGTAAATAGTAGTAAATAATAATAATAATAATAAATTCTTCCGTTTGGTTTCAGGAGAGATTCATCCGAGATTTTGGAGGCGTTTGAACGAGCTGGCAGCGTTCGTGAGCGACGCCTTCGAAGAATACGAAAGCTTGAACAACGCTGGTCGATCGAACGAGGGCAGCGTCGAGTCCAGCAACACGCAGCGACAGCAACTCGGCGAAACCTGGCACGATTACGACCTCTTGTTGCGTAGTTACGCGTTGGAAGAGGCGCGATTCGCGCGATCAAAATCGTAGCGTTTACTCGACGACCGTTATCGATGAATCCCGCGTCGCTATTGTCGATCCAATATTTATTTATCGCTATTTATAACGATCGTTCGCGACGCACGAGTCGTGAGACTTGCCAAAGGTACGCCGTATCCGACGACCATCGTGTCCGTGTCCATACGCATGTACGAAACGAATAAATTATTCAAGCCTTCAAAGACGTTCGATGATGCGAAATATCCCGCGGTGTCGACAACGCCAAAACGAACGAGGTCGCAGTAGCAAACAAGGCGAACTAGGCGAACAAGGCGAATAACGAGATAGTTAATCGCTCGATGTTATACCGAATTGAGGCCGCTTACGCGACGCTTCCTCGAGGCTTTCCGACCAAGTTACGGCGCAATTTCACACAATTTTTCCTCCGACCTTTTCAGAGGTACTCCTATCGAAACCGATTCTCCCCCGTCTCGTCTCGTCTCGTCTCGTCTCGTCGTTGCGTTGCGAAAGGAGGGACGAGAGTTTGGAGGGAAACGATTGCGCTATCGCTCCTCCATTGTTCGTCAATCTCGACGGTTAGGTTGCGCGCGTGACGAGTTGGTAGCGTTCAACGAGTATGCAACCCGAAAGACGCTTAGGGCGTTTAGGCTGAATTAGTCTAGAGTCGTCCGCGACCGATCGAAGTAGCTCGCGCAAAATCTCCGTTCTCCGGCATGGCCCGCGCGACCCAGAGCTTTTACCTGCTGCTCCTTCTCTCGACGACGGCGATTAGGCGCGACCTTGCCATGCCGTGGTCCGAAGCCGCGAGCGACTGCGTCGTTCCAAATTCCAAAGTCGACCGATTGACAAGGGCGGAGTCGGGATCGTCGGAGCCGGGATCAGGATCGGAATCTATCCCCGCGGAGACGCGAATAGCGAACGTGGCGGAAGACAGCGATCTCTCGACGTTCCTCGAGGAACTCGAAGGTCGGTTGTCGCGACTCGAGAGGAGACTGAGGGCTGTCGAGCAACCCGGTGAGTACGACTGGAGATCGCGGTTCGACTCGAGGTTCGATTTTGACGGACCGTTTAGTTTGGCAGATGGGCGCGGCCGAGGAAGATTGGGAGATATGCGCGGAGGGACCGTGTCGGTGTCAGCCCGAGATCAAGTCGGTGTCCTGCTGGAGACAGGACCTGCTGGATCTTCCGGCTGCGCAGCTTGTTCCGCGGGACGTGTTGAAACTGTAAGCTAAGTCGTCGCGCGATACGAAACGAAACGGTTAAAGGACTATGCATACTGGAGTATCCGGAAACAGAGAGATACATACCTGATACAGTTTTCCGTATGCATACATATTTTTGGGAGCCCGAAGGCCAATTAAGAGGGTTCGAGATGCTCGAAGAAGACAAGCGTGACGTCTGTAGGATGCTGTTTCACCAAGTGGCAGGAACGACGAAGTGGTCGAACGTTTCCATGATGTTGTAGACGAGAGATAACGATAGTTTACCTAAGGCAGGCCTTACTACAAGGAATTAGTACAACTCGGATCATATTAAACTGAATTTTAGACAAATCGCAATTTTTTCTCCACGTTATACTGTACCACAGGCCTCGGAATTAAGTGCTCGCGACGGCCGGTTTTCGAAGGCTACGCCCCCTTTTTCCGGCCGCGTGTCTCGCTCCCCGTGGCGGCCCTAGTTCTCGAGCCAGCTCAAGCGCGTACTATAGGCGCTATTCGTGGCGCATTAGGACGACACCCGTATGAACTGCCTGACCCTACCAAAAATAATTAACGGGACGAATCCTTGCCGGATAACCGCGTATGCAAGATACAGGGTAATTAAATTTAAAGCTTGACAGGCAAAATCCCAGTATGCATAGTCTTTTAGACCCCGTTCAGTCACGACGGATTTGCGTTTTGGATTGTTAGTCCGCGTGGACAGATGCAAACGAATATCCGTGTCTGAACGGGCCCTTAATGGTTTCGAGCGATACTTTCAGGGATCTGGGAGGGAATCGATTGACGGCGCTCCACAGAGACACATTCTTGGATATGACGCGACTGAATCACCTGTGAGTAAAGCGCGTCGACGAGATCGCGACGCGATTCCGTAATGGAACTTGGCGTCGTTTCAGAGATCTCAGCGACAACTCCATCGAACATCTCCCGTTGAACTTGTTCTTTTCGCTGCACGCCGTCACGCATCTGAGATTGAGCAAGAATCTACTGAGGGAACTGCATCGCTCGCAATTCTTCAGCACGCGCAATCTTCGTATGCTGTGAGTGCTCGTCGAATTTATACTTGGATTCGCGTAAGAAGGTACCTCGAAAAATTGCGAATTTGAGACTTTACTAAACGGAACTCGTTCATTCGCTAATCCCCTACTCGCACTCCTATGACCGCGCTGCTCTGCGTCACCACGCTATACCGTGTGTTCGTAGCATTCAGGGAAATATTGAGATTTTTACTCATTTATTTACTTAGTTTTTTTATTCATTTATTTAGTAGTTATTTAGTTAGTTATGTAATTAGTCTTGTAATTGGTCTTTTATTCAGTTTTTCGTTGAAGTAAAAACGTTAAACCGGTTTGAAAGGTTACGACCATAAAAATTACAAATTATGAGTCTCCTTGTATATGAATATTCATGACGTTGCGGGTGATCAGGTGGGGGAGCAGAGACTTTACAACAAGGCTGACGCGCAACGGATGCGCGAACAGGTACCTTCTTATGTGAACCCAAGTATAGCTCGCCATCTTTGTCGGAAGAAAACGATGGAAATTATTGCGTTTCGACGCAGGGATGCTTCCTCGAACAGACTGCGCACGCTGCCCGAGAGTCTGTTTCTGAGCACCAACCTGCTGGTGTTGCTGGACCTCTCGTGTAATCGGATCGGAACGCTGACGGTAGGTACTTTTCGCGGATTGACGATGCTCGAGGAGTTGCTCTTGGGGAAGAACCGTCTCTCGACGTTGCCGAACGATCTGTTCGGGGACCTGACGAACCTCAGGTTTCTCGGTTTGGAGGATAATCGGCTGAAGGCGTTGCCCGACGAAGTTTTCCGCGGACCGACGTCGCTTCGGGAGTTGAACGCGAGAGGCAATCAACTCGCGGAGATATCTGGTGGTTTGCTGGTCCCGCTCGAGCAGCTGCGCTCCCTTGAAATGTCAAGCAACAAAATAACACGGGTAAAAGTTTCATTAAACTATCCGCACAGACACGTAACGTATCCGACCGGCCAAATATTCTTCGATGCATTTGGATGGAAGTGTGTGTGTATACTAATCGCACCGCAGAGTGGGCATCTTTTAGATAAAACATTATCTAATTAACGATTCGAATAAAAAATACTTTATCTTTATTCGTTATTCGAAGGTTCGAATAAATCATTTTAATCGACCAGAATTTATCCGACGAATAAAGATAAATTTTTTTATTCGAAGATTGAAGAATGAAAGAATTATTCGTAGTTCGAATAAATCCGCTTCGAATAAAAAAAAATTATCTTTATTCGTCGGATAAATTCTCGTCGAAAAAAAACATAAGTCATGTTTATGAAATTTTCAAAATATTTACACAGATCTACAAAACGTATTGTTTACATTTTCAATATAGGCCCGCATAGACAAGTTGTAAACAACAACTTTTAGTATTTTATTTGCGATTCCAACAAAAAATTGCAATGTTTAACTCGTAAAAAACCCTTAAATATTTCTAACTCCTTGAAACGAAAATCCAAGTCGCATGTTCCAATATTATTATTATTATTATTATTATTTATTACTATTTACGGACCGAAGTCCTTTTATACAAATGTTTACAATAGAAGGTATTCATAAAAAAAAAGAAAAAGAAAGTCTTAGCATAAAGTTACATAGTAATGGACATGCTGACAGTTACAGAATATTAAAAAAGTTATCGTCTTTTAAAAATGTCTGAATATTAACGCGGGCCACTGTATCGGTATTTATCGATTTTCCTTGTGGTATAATCGAATGCGGAGCATTCGACGAACAAATAGCATTACTGTCTGTGTCGGAAGAACGGTGCCGATGCGGACACGCTACGTGTCTGTGCGGATAGTATAATTCGACCTTAATCCAGAGAATTAGTCTGTCGTCGAGTAGAATTAGAGTAGAATTGATCGATCAGTTTGCTCGTTCCCCGTAGATCCACCCGTCCGCCTTCCACGGGCTCGCGGCGCTCAAAGATCTTCAGCTCGGCCACAATCGAATACGGAACGTGACGCCGGGCCTGTTCACGGGTTCGGGCTCGCTGGAGCGACTGGTGCTGTATGCGAACGGTATCGAAAGATTGCCGCGCGGCGCGTTCCGCGGTCTCTCCAACTTGACGTCGTTGTTCCTGCACTCGAACCATCTCAGTATACTGCACCCGGAGTTGTTCCAGGACACGCCGAATTTACATAAATTGTAAGCAGATTTTTCGGAAATACATACATGGTGTCCTACGACTCATGGTCAACCGGCAGTGCCGGATCAAGCCAGCGCGGGGCCCGTAGCAAATGTTATGACGGGGCCCCAAGCTTACACAGACACAATGACTGACCTTTTTTTTTTTGTTATCGCAAAAAATATCTGTGCCCCCTGGCACCATTTTTTCAGATCTACTTTATTAATCTATTCTATACAGTAACTATTAATTCAAGGTATGATTTCTCGAGAAATAAACATCGAAACAAAATATTAAATAGAGTCGTCAAGGTTCTTAGAAGAAAATTATTGCAGAAAAAACAACATTTCTAAAATGCTCGACTTTGAGATTCGTTTTCTCGAAAACATTTTATTCAATTTCATTAATATGTTATTTTTTAGATATATGGTCATTTAGAAACAAGAATCCGTTCGGTAGAAGTCGATATCTGAAAGTTGATTTTTGGCTAAAAAGAAGCGCGGGGCCCGTAGCATGTGCTGCTTCTGCTACGGGGCTTAATCCGGCCCTGGTCAACCGAAGGAGGTGACTCTACATGTAAAAAACGCATAGGTTTTTTTACAAAAAGTTTTTTAAATATTGCATTCTCATCCACTTCTGAGCTATGTTTAAAATTTCAAGTCTCTAGCTCATCGGGAAGTTAGTTTAAAATCAATTGGAAAATTTGTACCGAACAGACAGACAGGCAAGAAAGCGAGATAATAAAAACGTGGTAAAAAATAAGTCGAAAGGAAAGAATAACATTTTTTCCTCCGCGTCTTTGTTTTCGAGAAATCTGTGTTTACATACTCTGTGAGTGATAATGAGACCGATACCAAATCAATACTATCGATACCAATCCGCAAGTTATGATACTGTATCGAATAGGTATCAAAAGTAAAGTATCAAAAACATTGATACCCATTTGATACTTCTACGTAAGTATCAATACCCTTTTGATACCTTACGAGAGTATCGATACCTGTTTGATACATACTTAACGAAAGTATCGATAAATACCCGTTTGATACTTTACGAAAGTATTGATAGCGTTTTGATACTTCACGAATGTATCGATTACCAGTTCGATACCCATTTAATTACGGTGAAATGTTCGGTAAATAAGTATCAAAAATTTCAGAAGATTTGAAACGGTTATTGAAATTTGCATAGAAATATTAAATGGGTATCGAACTGGTAATCGATACATTCGTGAAGTATCAAAACGCTATCAATACTCTCGTAAAGAATCAAACGGGTATTTATCGATACTTTCGTTAAGTATCAAACAGGTATCGATACTTTCGTAAGGTACCAAACGGGTATCGATACTTACGTAGAAGTATCAAATGGGTATCGATACTTACGTAGTAGTATCAAATGGGTATCGATTCATGAAGTATCAGTATCGAAAATTAATACCACATACCTTACATTTCAATACGTATCGATGCTTCCCATTGAGTACTTTGGTATCGAATTGATTGAATATCACTAATAGTATCGGTATCGATCCGACCACTCTGTCCTTTTCTACTTTCGACGGGGTCATAGACCTCCCACCCCAAAATTTTATCCACTTTATGGAAAAACATTGAATCATGGATATGTTTAGGGGGGGGGGGGAGGCTATTCCAGCGTCACACTTTTTGATGGTGTCATCACGCAAATTTTGGAATGACCACCAGCCCTAAAACATATCCATATTAAACTTTTATTATTTCTTTTCGACTAATTTTGACACCTAATCACCTTCTAATCGGTTGACCATGAGTCGCGGGACACCCTGTATATCCCCGAACTTGTTAGTCGAGATTCGTCGAATAATCACCCGTATAATTTTCAGGCAGCTGGAATCCAACTATCTGTCATCGTTACCGGCTCGAATCTTGGATCCCGTGTCTTCCATTCAACAGCTTCGTCTCGCTCGGAATCCATGGCATTGCGATTGCGCCGCCTCTTATCTGGCTACATGGCTGCAGAAACGATACCGAACACGAGGGAACGCCACCGCGAATTCGTCCGAGAGTTTCGCGACATGGGAGTTTGGAGCCGGTGCGGTTTGCAGGGGCCCCGGTACACTGGGCGGCAGGCTGGTGATGCGATTAACGATTTACGAGCTCTGCGAGGGACAGTGGGCCTCGATGAAAGGCCTGACGCCACGGTTGCCGGTCGATCACAGCTCGACCGCCGGTAACAACGCTTCCCGTGGATCGGACGAACCCGACAAACCGGACCCAATGTCCTAGAAAATATTCCGTCTCTTTAAATTTATAACACCATCAAAACAATTTCACGTTCGACTTTACCATCGATTCTGTTTCCGAGCATATGGAATATTACAAACGTGCAACGAACGCTTAGTTATCGCTATACTCTAATTTTTAGCGGGAGTCTGCGTTCTTTCGTTCGATCTAGCGTTATCTCGTCTCGCTGTTGTCCGTTGGTGTAATCGTGCGTCGTCGACCCGATTGACCGCGTCGCGTCGTTTCGTTTGCCCGATTGCGGGACTCGAAGGACGCGGCGCGCGGCGTATGCATGAGTGTTGCACACGAGACAGAACCAACATTAACATAACCGAGTAAACGACCCGAGCGTGGTGGGGGTGAAAAAGAGTTTGCCTGGATCGCGGATTCCGTTCGATTCGATCGACGCGCACAGTTTACGATTCGCGATGGAAGGATCACCATCCACGGACGGAACGACGTTCCAGTTGCTGAAACGGCTTCTCGAGATCCTGAGGGAGGAGAATGTGTTCGACGAGCCGGGTAACGAGCCCGTGGTGCGGTTCGTTCAACCGAACGAGTTGATGGTATGCGTCATCTCTTTCCAGAGATACCGACCGAGAGCCTGATCGTCCGGTTCGTTTCAATTTTATTTGTTCAAAGAATCTGATGTCGATCGAGCTGACCGAGGAGCCGGCCTCCGAGGAGGATATCGAGACGGCGATGCGACAGACCGTCAGATACTCGGCGAGAACGTTCAGCCCGCATTTCCACAATCAGCTGTACGCGGGCATCGACGTGTACGGGTTGGCGGGCTCATGGTTGACGGACGTGTTCAATACGAGCCAGTGAGTAGACGGATTCTCGAGACGCGATAAAAGTACGAGCGTGTTATCTGTTGCGATATACACTTGACGATACGAGATACATATACAATCTCGCGATTCTTTAGGTACACGTACGAGGTGGCACCGGTGTTTACGTTGATGGAACGCCTGGTGATCGAGAAGTCCTTGGATTTGGTCGGCTACCCTTCGCTGCCGGATGGCGATGGCATTTTGTGTCCCGGTGGAAGCATCTCGAACATGTACGGAATGGTGGCTGCTCGATTCAAAATGTTCCCGGAGGTGAAGACAAAGGGTCTCGCGGGTCTGCCACCGTTGGTCTGTTTCACCAGCGAGGCTGGCCATTACTCGATCTCGAAAGGTGCTCATTGGCTAGGATTGGGAACCGAGCAGGTCCGCAAAGTGAAGACCGATTCGTACGGTCGCATGATGCCCGACGACTTGAGATCGGCCATCGCCGAGACCAGGAGACAGGGGCACGTACCGTTCTTCGTGAACGCGACTTGCGGAACGACGGTTCTCGGTTCGTTCGATCCGCTGCCCGAAATTGCCGCGATCTGTCGAGAGGAGGGTCTGTGGCTGCACGTCGACGTACGTATTCGTATACGGGCCCGTATTGGCCGACAGTTCGCGAATCGCTAACGCGGCGTATGCATCGATCTTTCGTTTTCAGGCCTGCCTAGGTGGTACGCTGTTGCTATCGGAAAAGTATCGAGCGCGACTAAAGGGAATCGAGCTGTACGTAACACGATCAGAGTCGCGACCGCCCCGCGCGGTCGATTCCGTTTCGGTTTCTCCATTGATCGATTGATTCGGCTGTTGTTATTGTTATGGTCGCAGATCGAATTCCGTCGCGTGGAATCCGCACAAGATGCTCGGCGCCCCGTTCCAGTGTTCGCTGTTCTTGATCAACGGTAAGAATTTATTGCACGAGGCGAATTGCGCGGGCGCCAGATACCTCTTCCAGCAGGACAAGCACTACGACGTTTCGTGGGACACCGGCGACAAGAGCTTGCAATGCGGAAGAAAGGTAATAAAATACTGTATACCGTTGTAACGCGATTTGCCCTCCTCTTACTCCTACTGTCCTTCAGGTGGACGCCGTCAAATTCTGGCTGATGTGGAAAGCGCGAGGCACCAGAGGACTTCGGGATTCCGTCGACAACGCTATGCACGCGACCGAGTACTTTTTCGAACGTATCAAGAATCGCGACGGATTTCGGCTCGTTATTCCCAGCTACGAGGGCTGCAACATCTGCTTCTGGTTGGTAGTAAAGATAAAGGCGCGCGATTTCCCTTTTGAAAGTTGGAAATTCGAACGTGTCGCCATTGTTTGTTCCAGGTACGTGCCGCCGAGCATGCGCGGTGAACAGGAAACGCAGGATTGGTGGAACAAACTGTACAGGATCACGACGAAGATCAAGGAGCGCATGATGATCGAAGGCTCTCTGATGGTTGGCTACACGCCGCTTACCTACAAAAATCACGGAAACTTTTTCCGCATGGTCGTCACCTGTCAACCTCCTCCGACGGAAGCTTCGATGGATTACGCGATCGACAAGATCGAACGATTCGGCAGTGATATGTAAGCGGTTCGATACACGATCGCGCGTAATCTCGTAACGGGAAGTCGTTGCCGTTACGAACGAATGTCGTCCGTTTTCGTTTTGACACGACTCGCCCTACCCGGACGAACGGTCGTTGCTTTATTGGTATTCTCGACCGATGTCTGCGCGTATTCTCGACGCGTTTCCGCGACTCAATGTGAGCCAATAAAAAAAGTATGTGCCTCGAACGCACATAAGCATACTCATTCACACACCCAGGCACACACAGACGCACACATGTACACGCTCATTCCGCGGGTGCAACTCCGTTCGCGCACTCGTCCATGCGATGGCACTGATTTGTTCGATACAAAACTCGAATAAAAATCGTTTGTCTGTACAATAAAAAGGGTAATCGTGGCTTTCTATAGTTTTACCACGTTCTCCCGTTTCTCTCCTTCTAGCAGTCTCTGGTCTCGAGTTTCGACCCGACCCGCTCGAACCCTATCCCGAACGATTTCCTCGGCGCGTAGAGTACTCTCTGTCAAATTCGAACAACACGTTGGTCCGTCGCGTTCCGTCGTCCTCGCGATCACCGGTTCCAATCGGAGAATCGGCGAGGGTAAACGGTTCAATAGTATTTGTCCTGGTCCAGATCGACTCGAATGTGCTGCTGTCCGTGGCTGTTGCGTTTCAGCGTGGCGGACTCGTAGTCGAGGCTCTTCGGATACGGTTTCGGACTACCGAGGCCGTTCACGTTCGCGTTGTTCTTTCCCCGGAGGGTTCCGTTGCCGTTCGTGCTGCCGGAGAAGCTGGGCTGTCGCTTGGTGTTCACCTGCGCAAAAAGCAAACCGACGATCAAAAAACCGAACCGTCGATCGATCTGGACTGTCGTTTCGCGACGAGCTCACCTCTTTCAAGGGGACCGTCACGTAAGGATTCTGCTTAGCGGCGTAGTGCGGGCTGCCCGGGACTCGCCGCTGGCGTCGTTTCAGATAAAAGTAGCCGAGGACCGCGGTCACCGCAAGACCGACCAGGAATCCGACCGCGCAGCTCGCGACCACCACGCCGATCGTAACGCCCGATTGTTCCACGCTCGATCGGAGCGCGTTCACGTCTGAAACACGACCAACGATCAGTTTTGGAGGACGGTTCGTCCGCAAACGTCCGAAACCCACCATTGTCCAAGCAATCCGGTATACAGTCGCGCGTCTCTCTCGCGGGTCCCTGACAGGCTCCGTCCGCGTGCTCGACGCACAAACGCTTCCGATGCTGTTGACGGTCGTCGTCGCACGGAGTCCACCTTGACCAAGCATCCCACCCGAACAGGGACTCGCAGCTCGGCGTCTCACAGGCTTCGCGGACCAGACGCGGACCCTCGCAGTCCTCCGGGCCGAGGCATTCTCTGGTTCTGCTCCGAACGCCGGAGCCGCACGAAGTCGAACACTCGGACCATTCGGACCATTCGGTCCACGAGGACCATTGATTTTCCGCGACAACAGCCGTCCCACCGCTGCCGCCGATCTGCGTCGTCGACCGACACGGATGTGTATTGCACGCTTTCATCTGGAGCGACACTCCGCCCTCGCAAGGAGGCGATTCGCATTGCCTCATCTGCGATAAGACGATAATCCTTTGGTTTGGCGATTCGATAATGGTGTTTGTTGAACGAGGAAACTCGTCCTTTACGATACTTACCCTGCGCTGCGAACCTCCTCCGCAGGGGCGATCGCAGGCCCGCCAAGAGGACCACTCGCTCCAACCGGTCTCCGTCGGTAGATCCCCGTATCCGCTCTGACCGAGGCTGCCCCTCGTGCAGGAACCGTCGTTCTTGCAGTAACGCTCCTCCTCTTTGGCGAGCTGTACCCTGACGCTCGACGGGTCGTCAGTTTGCGCTCGACAGCTGAACCGGAAACGTTTCTCGATGTATCCGAGATTGCTGCCGGTCTGCAGGGCGGTGGCGTTCGTCGCTAGCCACGGCGTCCAGCCGGAGTACCTCTTGGTCTCGACGCACCGATGGCTGTTGCACTCCTCGACCTGCTCGCGCGAATCGAATCGTTCAACTACCGTTTGCGTCTCGACGCGGGCGTCGTCGCTTACCTGAACGTCGCAGCCGTTGCACTCGACGCCGCCGGATTTCCGCAGCGAGGCGTTCTCGCACGTTCTCCTGCGCACTCGTACGCCTGCGAGTAAACGGGAATCGTCAAGAAAGATTCGAAACCGATCCGAGAGAATCCCGGAGACGGGACAGGTTCGTCGACTTACCTGTATTGCAAGGTCGAGAGCAAGAGTTCCAGGGACCCCACGAGGACCACTGGCCGGTTTGGGGGGCCGGCGACGCGACTTTGGTCGGCACCGGGCATGGAGGAAGGTCTATGCAGACGATGTCGTCGTGATCGTGGCCGACGCAGACTCTACCGCCGAAAGCGGGGGCCGGGTTGGTGCAGGAACGTCGACGCGTCCTCATGGCCAAACCGCAGGTCTGGGAGCACGCGGACCAAGCCGACCAGGCTGTCCAACCACCGTGCACGGTGCAGTTGGTAACTCGCACTCTGGAGCCGGTGCAGCCGGCTCCACCGTGTTGCGCCGGCGGATTGTTGCACTCTCTGGTCTGGCATTGACAGCTGTCCGTCACCTGTAAACGTTCGTGACACGTACGTCATTCCTCGTAAACCGTTACCGCGACCGGCCAACCGGTGAAAACCTACCTCCGCGTGATCCGAGTGCGAGTACGAGTGCGAGTGCGAGTGAGTGTGAGGATGCGCGTGAGATCGACTGTGATCCGCGGTTCCGTGCTGGCAGCCGGACCAAGAGCTCCACGCGCTCCAACCGCCGTCCACGGGATCCGTCAGCACCGGACACTTGGTCACCTCCTGGTGCCAATGGTTCGCCAAATGGTTTTGCCTGGGGGCGGGGGCGCACTTCATCGTCAGCTCGTTCCAGCCGCAGTACGGCTCTTGCGCGTTCAAACAAGCCTGGCGACTGCGATGCCGATGGCACTGGACCGCGGGTAGTCTGCGGACCAAACAGGAAACCAATGAAGAAAGCTTGTTCGGTTGTACAGGGTGGTCCACGTAAATGTGGCCACCTAAATGCAGCCACCTAAATTATCTCCTTTATTTGTGTTTAATAGACTGCAGATCTTTATGCAAAATCAAAATATGCATTGATTGTGGGTAGCACAATTTTTTCATGTCTTAATAATTTTGTTACATTGGAAACAACATTACAATACTCTGAAATTTTTCTAATCTTTAAACCTAACCTAAAGCTTCGTAAATGCATAAAGATCCGCAGTTTAGTGATGACATAAAAAATGTTTACAATGCAATATAAATGGTATCGCAAGGTGAATTCTTTGCAAATGTTATGTTTTTCTCAAGGTTATATTTTCCCGGAGTGTTCACTTTAATTTTCAAAGATCAAGGTCGTTCGAAGGTCATGTTATTATACATATCTGAATGTATTTTTCGGTCAGCTACACGATGCAAAAAAAAAAAGAAATGCAATTATGTATCAAAAAACACCGCGATGACTTTGACAACTCCGGAAAAAGTTACCTTGGGGGAAAGAATACTTTTGTCAGATATTGGTCCATTGATTACATTAGGTAAAAAATAGTTTTTGCCTCGCAATATCCTGAAGAGATATTTAGGTGGCCTTACTTAAATGGACCATATGTTATGTACCAAATACATGTATGGTATATACATGCATACGAGTATGTATTGTATATTGGGACCGCGCGGGCGTACCTACCTCGACAGTCCGATTTCCGTGCCGACGTACAGGCTCTGCGTGTCCTTGAGAAATTGCAAGGTCAACGGGGTGGACGGCAACGGGCCCCATACCTCGAGGACGCAGGTCTCTCGAGTTCTGGGCAGCACCGAGATCTTCTTGATCAGTCCGGCCTCGGTGGCGACGTAGAGGACCGTGACGCCTCGGTGCAGCTTGGTCGGAGTTTGGTCGAGCGCGATGTGCGTGAACCTCTCGAGGGTCGCGACGCGAAGCGGCTCGGGGGTCGTGGGTTGGACAGCATCGTCCATCAACTGATACCTCTGGCTGTCGACGATCTGGTGAGGCGCCACGTCGGCCGAACTTCCGCATCGTTGCCGCGACCGATGAGGGACCGGGCCTTTCTGCCAGGCCGCGCCCGAATTCTCCTGATGCTTGAACGGCCCCTCGAAGCTGTCGGTGATCGCGGACATGTTGAACGCGCAGATCGCCGAGCCGGCGATGCCGTTGCTAAAAATACGCGACAACGCAGAGTTTAGCGGAGAGTTTAGGTTTTAGGTCGACCACCCTCGTAACCTTTCCGATTCGTTTCGTCTCGAAACGATCGAACGTTGAATATATTCCTACAGGGTGTCCCAAAATGTCTTCAACACTCGGAAATGGGAGGTTACTGAGTTCATTTCAAGCCCCATTTTCCTTTTGCAAAATGTTGTCCCCGGCTTTGTTTAGGAGTTATTAACGAAGAACACGGACCAATCAAAGCGCGACCTAAACGCTCGTTGGCATGTTCAGCCAACCGCCTGCCGGCTCGCCGCGCTGAACGTGCCAGCGAGCGTCGAGCTCGCGCTCTGATTGGTCCGTGTTTTTCGTTAATAACTGCTAAACAAAGCCGCGGGCAACATTTTACAAAAGGAAAATGGCGCTTGAAATACTGACCTCAGGAACCTCCCATTTCCGGGAGTTGAAGGCATTTTGGGACACCCTGTATATTGCGGAAACGACTATCAGCCTCTACCTACCTGCCTCATGGTTCCCTTCCCGCTATCCTCTCGGATTCGAAACCAGACATGAAAAATCGCAAACCGTTTTTCAGAATCGTTCAACCGTGTTCGCGAGCAACGTTACTTACACGGGCGTGGTAAAAGTCGCGTAAACGATGCCCTCTTCCGGATGATAGACCGCGCCTTGGATCTCGTCATAGTAAAACGGAAACTCGCCGGGCAGCGAACAGTTCAATCGCGACTTGCTGAAGGTCGTCCACACTTCTCTCATCATGATTTGTCCGCCGCGATCGTTTTTGCAGACTCGCGCGATCCTGGAGTAGATTTTCTGAAATGGACAAGACTGGTAACGAACGCACAACGAAAGGGGACACGGGTTCTCGAAAGAAAGGATCGACTCGGATCGTTACCTTGCCGCAGTTGATGTACTCGACGGCGGATTCGCGAAACAGGAAGTAGACGTGGTCCTCTGTCTCGAAGCTGCCGACGAACTGCGGATCGTTCAACCACCTGCGCAGAGGTAGCATTAGGGCTGTTAATTTTCCGAAGCTTCGACTCTTCGAAGATTCGAAGGAACGAGGGGAATTTCGAAGTTTCTAAGCTTCGAAGTCTTCGAGGTGCACAAAGTTTAGAAGACTTCGAAGTGCACAAAGTTTGGAAGTCTTCGAAGTGCACAAAGTTATGAAGTCTTTGAAGTGCACAAACTTTCGAAGTCTTCGAAGTCTTCAAAATGCACAAAATTATGAAGTCTTTGAAGTCTTCGAAGTACACAAAGTTTCGGAGTCTTCGAAGTGCACAATGTTTCGAAGTCTTTAAAGTCTTCGAAGTGCACAAAGTTATGAAGTCTTTGAAGTGCACAAAGTTTCGAAGTCTTCGAAGTGCACAAACTTATGAAGTCTTTGAAGTGCACAAACTTTCGAAGTCTTCGAAGTCTTCAAAATGCACAAAATTATGAAGTCTTTGAAGTCTTCGAAGTACACAAAGTTTCGAAGTCTTTGAATTCTTCGAAGTGCACAAAGTTTCGGAGTCTTCGAAGTGCACAAAGTTTCGAAGTCTTCGAAACGTATGAAGTTGTAATTTACCTGGAGTCGTATTGGTGTGTGCGAAGATTCGGCGACGCGAGGGTTCTGCAGATCGCTGGATCGGCGCCGGAAAAATCGGTCGGCGCGCCGGTGAACAGCCCTCCGGTGGGTCCTCTGGCGAGGAGAGCGGTCACGTTCGCGTGCGGTGAGTACGGGCACATCGCCACGCCCGGCATCTCGCTGGTCACGCTGGTGATGTTCTCGATCTACGACACGGACGGATCACTCGATCGTCGATCGACTCTCCTCGACATTCCGTGGACGAATATCGGACTCACCTCTCTCCAGGTGCACCAAGGGCTGAACGCGTAAGTACCGCAGGTGAACAGGCTCTTCCCATTGCTGAGGAGCACTTTGACGTAGTTGCGACAGTCTTCGACGGTCTGGCCCTTGTTCTGGCACATGTTGATCTTGTCTTCCGGGGCGGGCCATTCGGCATGCTCCAGGCGCGTCAGTGACGTCAGGGTCAATCGGTACAGGTTATCTCTGAAAACGCGAACGCTGTACCCAAGTGCCTACCAAATACCAAACCGTTCGAAAGACGAAGCGCGCGTAGGTCGGCTCCGGCGCGGCGCGGCGCGGCGCGGCGCGGCGCGGCGCTGCGTTCTAGCCGAAGGCGACCTCTCGCAACGAAGCGTAAACGGCGCCTGCACGACCACTCTCCGCTCTCCTCCGTTCCCCGCTAAAGCGACTAGAATATATCATTGTCTCGGCAAAAGTCGAAACGAAATTTCTATCTCGCGTCCCACGACCGATTCGTGACTGTTCGAACTGGAACCCCGCGGTGCCGAGAGCGTTCGGGACATCGCGACGTTCGAGTCGTCTCATTGAAACAGATTGCTTCCTGTCGGCTCCCTCGCGCGACCACGCCGAGCATCGTCCGACGATTCGCGAGCGTCTTTCGAATCAACCAACGACGTCGCGACGCGACGCGGCCACCTCGGCGAGAGTATTTTACCTACCGCGTGAAACGTAAAAAATAGAACAGTCGCGTAGCGTAGTACTGTCGCGTACGCGTAGAAAGCGATAAATATAACGTCCGCATGGACGTGGCGAGCGACTCTGATTCTTTTCGACCGTCGATACCTGTTCGCTTTCGACAAGCTCTAATTTGGTGACGTCACGGTTGTCGAGCACCGCGAGTCAAGTAGGAATGTAAACGGTGTCGGCGCGGTTTACTGTCGGTGCGACGCGACAGACACGGACACAGAGGCGACACGACTCGACTCGGCGCCACGATTTTCCTTCTGGTTTCGTCCAATTTCCATGGTTCGGTTAACAAGAAACGGTCGGTTCTCGTTGGCAGCTGGACCGATATCGCTACGTAAATGCGGCCCACTCGTTTACCTGTCGGCTCGCGAAGCCCGCGATCATGGTCTCGCGCTCGCGTGCGATTATCCGAGAACAAGAACGATTGCGTACTCGCAAACAGGACACTTTGGCGCCGCCGCCGCCGCCGCCGCCGCCGCCGTCTCGACGTTCTCCGACGTTCGCCTCTCCTTTCTCTGTTTTTCGCTCCGAATAACCGACCGCCTCTGCTCTCGAAGGGAAACGACTGGAAGAACTCGACCGAATTTTATTTCTGGCCGAGCGGAATCGGGCTTGGAACCGAGCCGGATTGCACAGCGCGGCCGCCGCCTGTCTTTCGCCGAACGCGAATCTCGACTGGAAGAAACCGGATCGATTTTTCAAATTTCCGCGCGTTCCTTTCCGGACGAGTCGGACGCGTAGGTAGGGTGGTCGACACCGACCGATTTCCCTCGCGTCGTTCGCGATAGGGTCATCGATCGTTTTCGTTAATCTCCAAAGGTCGACGCGGCCGTTGCGCGTTCCTCGAGGATCGCCGAAACGGTCGACGATCCCGAGAACGCGTCTTCTCGTCGGCTGAGAAACGCGGGACTCCCGTTTGGCGCATCGCCAACATCCAACGTTCGGTTTACCCGACGTGGTACGCTGGCGGTGTTCGCGATTTTTTTTCCCCGAACCCGGAAACGGGATTACGATTTCCGTGGCCCGTACTTTGAAGGTTAAATATGTGTTCTTAGGGGTCATTTAAGAAAAAAACTGTATATGTTATAGGTACCAAATCGGCTTGGTTTAGCCGGCAAAGTAGATTTCCTGGTTTTTAAAAACCTGCAAATATCTCGGAAACTATGCGAAATATGGCAAAATATCAAGAGACCTTTTTTGTAGAAAATTAAATTTCCAATAATTTATGTCCTATGACATTTTTTTATCAGCCGCGCAGTTTCCGAGTATATCTATATTTTGGTGAAGTTGCAGAACAATGATGTTAAAATAACTCAGGCCTAACCTAACCTAATACATCAATAATATTAGTTGCTAATTGAGTTTCAATACATAGACGTTTCTTGAGTCTCGTATAAGCAGTTGTGAACGGAGCCTTTACGTTCCCCCGACCATCATTTCGGTGGGGGGCGGCAGTTGTTCTGCAACTTCACCGAAATATAAATATACTCGGAAACTGCGCGGCTGAAAAAAAATGTCATACGACATAAATTGTTGGAAATTTAATTTTCTACAAAAAAGATCTGTTGACATTTTGCCATATTTCGCATAGTTACCGAGGTATTTGCAGATTTATAAAAAACAGGAAATCTACTTTACCGGCTAAACCAGACTCATTTCGATACCCGTGGCACATACGTTTTTTTCTTAAAATAACCCCAAGAACACAAATTTCACCTCTAAACACTGGGCCACGGAAATCGTATAATCTCCCCCAGGAAACGGGTTTTTAGCGAGTTCGTGCGGTTGGTCGCGTTGGACGCGCTTACCGTGCTCCGACGACAACCTGCTGTCTGGCTACGTCGAACAGCAACTGAGAGTACGCGGTCACTCCCTCTTGCTGGAACAGCGCAGTGTCCACCAAATCTGAAACATACGTCAACGTATCGTACAGTTTCGCGACGATTCCTCGTGTCCATCGGTTGTATCGAGTTGCCGAGCCTCCTCGTCGATATGCCCGCCGCCGGTCGCGTTCTCGGTCGAGATCGTGATCGCGATCGCATCCGTGTTCCGCGAAATGTTTTTTCCCTTCCGGACAAACTAGTTTGACGACGTCCGAGGAACGCGCGATGCGACGATCCGTACGGTCGATGCTACGTGTTCTACCCCTCCCCCCTCCCCCACGCCCTTTGTTTCGCGGTCGACGGCGACTTCTTCAAGGGGCAGGGAGAATTTTCCAGTTTTTCCCCATGGACGGACCCCGGCCATTGGTCGACGCGCGCCGGTGAAACGACTTCTCCTCGGAGAAACCTGGCGCGAGCAGAGCAGCGGAGACCGCGGAGAGGTCGTGGACTCGTTTCCTCCCCGTTCCCGAACGCGCTCTCCAAGTCTCTCGGTTTTTCCTCGGACCGTCGCGTTGGTCTTGTTGCGTTTCAGCCGATTCGCCGAGACGCCGAGAAACGATTCCGCCGAGATACCTGCATCGTTGCTCGTGCCTCTCGCGTTTCCACGTATTCAGGTACTCGTTCGTCGATGGTGCGTGCGCGGGCGCGGGCGCGGGCGCTGCTGCCGCGAACAAGACCGAGCGCGCAACACACACGCGCGCACACACCGAAAACCTACACACACCGTCGCGACGTCCGTGCAACCACGTACACGCGCTTATAAGTAGATACGTGTGGGACGAACGGGCCCCAGTTAGCATAACCTGATCTCGAAGGCCTCTCGGGTATCCTCCCTTCACTCTCCGCCTTTTCTTTTTCTCCGTTGATCTCCCTTCCCCGTCCGCGACCGGTCCCCTCTCGTTCCCTCTCTTTCCCTCCACAACTTTTTCTCCTTTCCGTGCCGGTTCGTTCCCTGTCCGTTCTTTCCGTTCGCGAACGTCTCTCGTTCCACCCGTTCGAAGCGTATCCGCGTTTTCGCGGTTTACCGGCGCCCTTTTTCTTTTTCACCGTCGGAAAAGGATAACGACGCCGATCGGCGACAACTCGATGTCGCGTCACGCCAACGTACACTCGTTAGAAATCGAATAATACGCGCGTTGAGAACGTGTGGCTATGGCCGGGCGTCCATCATCGATAGTCGAGCGCGCGCCAGACCGATCGATTCCGAGTTCGAGCTGCTTTAGGATAGCGCCCGTCCTCGAAATAGCATCGGCTCGAAAGCAACGCGGAACCACGGTCGTTTCGGCAGACGCGACCCGAGACAAGCCGAATGTAAACCAGGCCTCGGAATTATTGACTCGCGGCAGCCCATTCTCGAAGGCCACGCCCCTTCGACCCGACCGCGCGTCTCGCTCCCCGTGGCGGCCCTAGTTCTCGAGCCAGCTCAGGCGCGTACCATAGGCGGCATTCGTGGCGCATTAGGGCGACACCTGTATCGATAGGTTTCAAAATTACCGTCGAGGTACTATTGTCATAGTAGGGTACTTTCTTCGAGAGACCTTCTTGTGCGCACAGACGATTACGCACGGTTCTTTTGGACACTATATTATTTGGATACTATACTATTCTAATTATTAAGGGGAGCAAAGGGGAAGAAAGAGAAATACGTAATGGAACTATAACCCTCAGGGGAATCAGAATAAAATATATATACTATAATAATTATTACTACTTGATCTCGTGGTCCCGGGTTCGAATCCCGCCGTCATCTCTGAGATTTTTCTCAAGTGATACAAAACTGTACTCGCTCGGGTGGTTCGGAACCCACCGTAATAAACTGTAGGTCCAAGCCGAAATAAACCAACAGGTGTCAAAAAGGCTTCCAATATTTTAAAAAAAAAATTATTACTAACCCGGACCTAACCCAGGACCGTGTGCCATACTGTGCGCAATCGCCTGTGAACAAAAGAGCCATCCCCTTTTTAATAACCAATTCGTGACTGTTCACACGACGTTCCCAGTTAACGGATAAGATAGGGAAAAAGTTGAACCTGCGCGGAATGAAGATGCTCATTTTCTGAAATGCGTTACAATGTAAGGGTCGGCGATGCGAACAGCTACGTCCAAACTTCCAGTAGATCTTACGAATTTGTCAAGCACGTCTAAACGTGCGCGAATATTCACTTATCCCAGATGTTAATACAATTAAAAACTACTTTTAAAATTTATCTTCCAAATTCATTGTCTGCAGCTGTTGTCCGAAATTATCGTGCGACATAGTGAAATAGGGGATGCCACTGACAAAGAAAAACGCATTCACATTAGTACCCTGACAGTAACGTGGAAACCTATTGATACGAGAGTCGCCATAGTGCGCCATGGTACGCGCCTGAGCTGGCTCGAGAGCTAGGGCCGCCACGGGGAGCGAGTCAATAATTCCTTGCCCCGATGTAAACGGATCTCAATTCGACTAACGATAAAAACGGATGCGGGGATCTTGTTTCGGACAAGCACAACACAGTCTGCTCCCGTTTAAAACCGGAAAGATCGCGAACCGCGAAGCGACGGGTTTCCGATTTGGACAGCTTTCCACGGCGACGTAGGACGAGGCTCGAGGTCGAGGGATTACGCTTCGCGCTCGCAACCTCGTCCGGAGAAAGGAAAAACGATGCCGCGCCGTAGGATGCGACGGCGAAACAAAGGAGACGCAAGCTACAACAGGGCGTCCCGACGATGCGACGCGAGGCGACGCGATACGACGCGAGAAGGACGGGTGTAAAAGCGTAAAAACGCGAAGCATAAGGCACGAGGCAAGAGACAGTGGGGGCAGAGAAATCGAAGCGTATGTCGCGGACTCGCCGAGGATACGGAACGCGTGCCGACGCGTGCCATGCTCGCCGCCTACGCTCTACTCTCTACGCGTCTTCCGCGCGGCCGCTTGCTTGTCGCACGCCCAAAGGCCAAAACCATAGCAGTCAGCAGCTCGCCCCGGCAACTTTTTGATCGCGCGCGACGCGACGCGACGTCGAGACTACTTGCGCATCGGCCACGCGTCCGCGGCTGGTCGCCCACGTTTCGATCGAGCCAACTTGCTCGCTCCGAAAGGACGAGGAAGCACGCGAACGTGAATCGGCACGGTGCCGCCGCCTCGGTATCGACCTAGGCGAGTCGAAAGTCACGTTTCGCAATCTCGCTTACCATCGTAGGAGATGCGTCGAAAGTCATCGGCGGCGCTCAGGACCGCGACGAGCGTTCCCAGCATCGCCAGCAGCGTCGAGCCTCGTCTCGAATCCATCTCGAAACGACGCGTCCGCTTTGCACCTGAAACGAACAACAGGGGGAAAAATCGATCAGTTGGTTTGTCTCGATGGTCGATCCTTTCGTAAATGGGGAAGAGCGGCGCGGCGAGGCGCGCCGTCGACGACGCTGTCTACCGTCTTCCATTTTTCGCGCATCCTCTTTGAGCGGCCGTCACCGTGACAGCTCGCGCTTTCTCCTCTATGAATAGACGATAGCGGGACAAAGGACGAGGAACGAGAGACGGGAGAGACTCGAGATATCGGACCCACGTGGTTGCGCTACGTATACGCGTATTTCCGTCCGGCACCGAGTCTGCCGAGGAGAGAGAGAGACAGAGGACGCACAGGGGTCGACGTTCCTTTTCGAGACGGTCCGCGATTCGCTGGAAAATCCAGCCCGAAACGCGAGTTTCCGACCAGCGCGTTCGCCATTTGCCGTTCGGCAATTTTCGTCCGTCTTTCATCGCCGAGCCTAGCCTAGCCGTTTACCGTTCGGATCGACCGAATCGTTCGGTCGCGTTCCTTCGTCCCACGTGAAATATTCCGGTCCGCGTCGAGGTGGTCTCGAGAGGGTAAACTTTTTAAAAATCCCTCGGTCGAGGGTACGATAATACACGAAACGCCACGGTGGTCCCGAAACTGTTTAAGGGACGCGGCTCTCTCTCTCTCTCTCTCTCTCTCCCGTCGAATATAAATACATATCGAAAACCGAGAGCGCCGATTCGTAATCGTTTCTTCGCGGAAACGATACCGGATGGCGTGGAACTCGAGCGATTCTCGATCGAGAAAAATCAGGTGTAACTGTGTCGGGGGGGTACGGTCGTTGGTTTAACCGCGAAACGTTTTTGCCCTTTAACCCCTCGCCCTACGATTTATTTTACGGTTTCAGTGATTAAAAGACTTTTTTTGCAAGAGAAAGAAAAAAGAGAAAATTTATATCTATTGTATGAGTATACATTAGGGTGGACCTTAGCTCTATTTTGTGAAATTTTTTTGCCATATTTTTTTCACGCCCTCCCCCCTTAAAATTGTGCTATTGGGTAAGAAAATAATTCCTGCAAAAGATGAAGTTGATTAGATAAAAACAAATCAAGTTCCTCGCAACTTCAACGTCAATGAGGCACGCCTTCCCCTTATCCAATCAACTTTATCTTTTGCAGAAATTATTTTCTTACCCAATAGCACAATTTTGGGGGGGGGGCGTGAAAAAAATCTCGCAAATAAAATTTCACAAGATAGAGCTAAGGTCCATCCTAGTATACATGCTCTCCAATGAATGCACATTAACGAAATAGAATTTCATCTCGATTTAAAGGAAATTAATACATATTTATTAGACTCTGTTCAGAATCTTCATCACGAGTCTGACACGATATTGTAGGGCAAGGGATTAATACGCATGTTATTACTGAAATCGATCGATATCTACAAACTCTATTCAGAAACACACGAATTCCCGGGGGCTTTCGTGTACCGGAAGGTCGAATTGCAGCTGTCTTGATGGATGTTGAACATTTCGTTACGGGTCTGAACGTTACGTTTTCTGTTCTAGTACCCGATTTTAATGACATTTCACGTCAAAACACGAAATCGGAAAATCGACGCGGAGCAATGCCCGTTACGGAGACATCCGCAACGAACGAGGCCAGGCGGAAGACGGTTTACCGTATTGGTCCGCGGAGACCATACGGTGTACGCGCGGTCTATGGAGTAGCCGATAGCCGATTCTCCGTTAGGACGGTAACAACCGTTCGCATCTATTATATCATACGCATAGGTATACGTATATGTATCCATACACGTACATATAGGCATCGTTCGTTCTCGGCCTGTTTTTGTTTGCCTACCGGCCATAGATAACCGCGCGTTGAAAAATAAACGGAACGTTAGCCGGCGTTAATCGCGTCCGATTAACGACCGAAGAAGATAGGCCGTGATCGATTGACCTGGGACGAGCAGGGAAGGCGTGGGTGTCGCGCGCAACGAAAATCGAAGAAAAACGAGTATCGAAGGAAACTCGACTCGATCGTTCGCGATGTATGTATGTACATAGTTTCACGGAGCTTTGTCCGACGAGTCGAGAAGAACGACGCTCGATGTGACGAAGAAGTTCGCGGAGGAGTCGACGAGAAGAGGAGTCCCGTTAGCTTGGCCGACGAACGCGTTCGTATTGCGCGATACTCTTTCCACTCGGCTTTTGATTACCGAAGATAAGAGGTAGTCGCGAGATTAGATCGTTTCTTCGTCGCGTCTTATCCGTCCGCGTACGGAGGATAACGCAAAACAGACGACACATCCGTATTATACGTTCGACTACAGGTGGGAGAAAATTTAATGGGTGGTTCTCCGAGGCCATATAAGTCGAAAATGAGGAATAAAAAAATTGCGATTTCAGAGCTATTTTAACTCGAATATTTCTTTGCGCTCGGAGCTATTTTAACTCGAATTTAAACATTCCTTCCAACCTAGAATATATCTCTCTGATTTTTTAAATTTGGTGGATATGGAATTTGATCTAATATCTCATAGAATACTTACATGTGTAGTATTAGATGCCAATATATTTAACGCTAGAACTACCGAGCCCTAAACCAAAGTGATGTACATATATTCTTTTATAATAATAACAGAATTGAGTTTATTTAGATTTCGTAGGATTTTTATCCTACCACAAGGAGTTCCTCGAGACGGCTGAGAGGCAAATAGGGTCCTCGCTCGCAGCCAATGGTTATCTTCGACGTTACACACTTTAGCCAACAATTCGGCTAGAACCGAAAGTTCGCGTGGAATGACCCAATCGGACGGTTTGTTGTCGAATTCCTGCCAGGACACTTCTTGTGGCGTACGAACAGTACTTGAATACAGAAGCATACTAAAAAATTCCTCAAGAAAGTACATATCTGTAACTTCACGAATCGTAAAAAAAAAACCGGAAACCAGTCGTTTTGACTGGCTCGGTAGTTCTAGTGTTAAATACGAACAAACATAATAATGTGAACAATATTTTTAAGAATGTCGCCATCCGAGTGCTAAGGGTTAACAGAATTCTTGTAATCAGACTGCGGATCATTATGCAAAATAAAAATCTTCAGCAGCGATTGTGGAAAGCAGGAACAAAATTAAATACTAACAAAAATAATAATGTGAGTAATGGTACAGCAATTTTTAATGGCGCCTCATAGTTCCCACTCGAGTGCTGAGGGTTAATAACTAAATAACGAAGCCGAAATCGCACATTTTTTATACTCCATTTTAAACTTATATTGTCATGGAGAACCACCCCTTAAATTTTCTCACAGTTGAACGCCCTGTATACAACGTCGTCGGCCCGCTAGTCTCCGTAAGCAGCGATCGACGCATTCTACCTAACGAACATTACATTTTACCCTAAACGCGATTTTCCTGTATCCGTCTCTGTCCAGCCAAGCCGGACACCGTTTTTCCGAGCGAATCCTCTGGCAGGGTGTGGCGTGGCTCGCGCGCTCTTTCTCTCTTTCGTACTCTCTTCCTCCGCTGGCGTTCTCTTCGCATCTGCACCTCTCGCGAGTCGCGAGCAACTCGTTTTCCTCGGTCCACGGATAGAAGCGTCGTGCGACTGTGATAGCGTTTGCGGTTGCGGCTGTAATTTTCTCGCGACAACTGCCACACACCGGCGATTTATCCGAGAGTCGGTAGGCGAATAGATTGCAAATACATACATACGTACATGCATACGTACAACGAAGCACGAATAAAGTGTAGCCGCCGCGCGTGGCGGAGCGAGCGAACGGCCTGCGAGAAATTTTATGGGAGCGGGTCGCCAAACATGGTCACGCGGACGCGGCTCTCCTCGGCACGATACCGCTTCGTCGAGCAGCAGCAGCAGCAGCAACGGCGGCGTTTCGTTGGAAAAGCGACGGAAGAACAACACGCGAGATCGAGGCGAAACAGGTGGTCCGTCACGCTCGTCACCGATAACAGGGTCATCTATCTCTGCTCGACCTCCGGACACAAGTTTATACGGCGAAAGCTGTGGAACGCCACGGAACCAAACGATCGGGGGTGGCACAAACCCGGCCCCGAGGGAGGGGGCGAGACAGAGAGAGAGGAATCGTTGACCAAGTTTTCCGCGACTCGTTATAAGCGCGCTCTTCGACGAGAGGAGCAACGACTCGCTACGACCGGTATAATAGCTGGCAATAAATTACGCTCGTTTAAACGACGAATCTCGGCCGAGCGTCGACGGACGCGACGAACCGGTAGGCTTCGCGGCGAGCTCGAAAGCGAAACCGAGGCCGAGATTCGCGATGCTCGGCGGCGCGGAACGTCCACGAGCGTTGTACGTATCTCGAATGATCGACGATGAGCGGAGAAAAGTTATTGTAATTATGGTTTTTGGCGGTTTTTCCAACAAAATCGCGGCAACCGTTCGACGTCACACCAAGGTAAGGTGAACTCGCGAGGCTGCCTTGCCGCAGGCGAGAGAAAGTGTGACTTTTACGCGCTGCGCGGTGCGCGCGAGCAAGGGGGCGGAGAGGAGCGACGGATCGACGCGAGAGCTGGTTCGCGAATTTGCGCGTGTATCGTCGCGAAGATCCGGGGGGACGAGCGACGTGCTTATTTTCTAGGTCGTCCGAGCGTACGAGCCCCCAGAGGTTCTTCGAGTGGACCGACCCGGCAGAAGAGAGAACCGGCGGCAGAGCAGAGCTCCTTATACGGATCGTTGAAACTCGTTGCGCCGCGCGTAGCCGCTGCTCCTGGTGGATCGGTTCCCCGCGATCCAACGGAGAATCGTACAATACGCGAGATACGTGTTTCTCTCTGTTGTTCCGCGAATATACGCTCGTAACCGCTCGAATTACCCAAGGATACGGTGGACACGCCGGGCTAGGAACAAAACATCGACGCGTACGTGACTGGGAGAAACGATTTACGGCCGTTTCAAGGGGAACGCGTGACGAGACAACCGTGTCGATTCTACCCGTAAAATACCTGTCTTTCTCCCCCCCGCGTGTTCCTTCTTTTTCTATCGGGCCGACTCGCCGCGGCGAATACCGATTTCCGTGAGCTCGGCCGTATTTGTTTGTTTGGGCGAAGCGAACACGTACGATTTCGTCGAACGTTCCTGGGTGTTTCGGTTATCCGAGAAACGAGATACATAATCGGTCCGTGCTGCAAGGGCCTGTTGCTCGAGGAGCCGAGTCGGGTTTCCCCGAAGCCAGCGTCCAGTGCACAGAGATTTATCTGTCTGCCCGACCCGACCCGACCCGGCCCGTCGCCTCGTGTAGAGAAAAATTCGACTAGTTTTGCAGAGGAATACGAGCACGTGAAATGCTCTTTATTAAAGAGAGGAAACGGGTAAATATCACTGATCGCGACCGATCGAACGAGACGACCGCCTTCCGCGACAAACGATCCACGACTCGCTCGTAAAACGCTCGTTAAACATCGAGGCGAATCGTACTTACAGCTTCCGATCCGGAGAGAACCGATCACACATCCTCCGATTTCACCGAGTCGCCGGTCTTTTCCTTTTTCTCGTGCATGGCTCGGGTTGCTTGACCCGCGGTTCTCTACGTGCTCCGGATCGACCGACAGAAATCTCCTCGCTGGCGTATGTATCGTCGTCTACGATCTTCGATTCCCATGTAACTCGCGCAACGGCTGCAGGCAACGGTGTATCGCCGTCGCGTAACTACTCGCGCTCGAGAGGATCGTTTCCCGAGCGTTAAACTCGCGCCGCGATCGGGCAGAGTACGCGAGAGATTATCGGGGAAAAAAGCATTGAAACGGGTCCGTTGTGCTCGATCGAGTGCCCCGACGGCGGAGGAAAACGACGCGCGCGCGGAGTCTGCCTTCGAACTGTTCGACTACCGCGAAACCACTGAACCACCGTCGCCGTCGTCGAGTATTTCTCCGTCCCAGCGGTCGTCCTCTTCCCCCTCCCTTTCCCTTCGAAACGCTCAACCAGCCTGCTCGGCTTGTCGTAGTCAGTGCAGCCAGATGAGGGGAATCACGGTGAAACGACGTACCCCCTCTCTGATGACCGAAGCGCGACAACACAGCTCGGCGTCTACGGTCTTAGTGTGGGGGACGGACGGTAGGGCGATGGAATAAGATAGTGGAAGGGGAAAAGGAGGAGAGTATTTCCGAGAAATTGACCGCCGTTCGGCGGTCATCTGGCTGCACTGGTCGTAGTCGTAGCCTGCCATCAGCCTACCCGTACCCGTACCGTAGCCTGCGCTACTCTTTCCATCGTGAATCGTGACTGGAGCGTACACAACGTAACGTAAGTATACGTGCCGGGAAACGCACGCGTCGATCTTCCTGCGATCCAGCTGGTTTTCTCGATCCTCCATAGATGGCTTGGAGTCGCGCGCGGCTTAAATTTGTTCGTACGACTCGTCGAGTAACGTCGCACGGTAAGGACAAATGGCCGTTATTCCGCACTTATTTGTTTACTAATGTACAGGGTGTCCCACGTGACAGTTTTCATGATTTTTTAAGTACTTGCGATAATCTGACAGAAAATATTTTCAACAAAGATTGATCAGTTTTCGATTGGCTATTATATTGCAATAAACAAGAAAGTTCGAGAAACCTTTTTTTATAGTATTGTCAAGGTCACCTTCATTTTTTTAAGATGGCACTTTGTATTTTTGAGTTTGTTAAGAAAAGCTAATATAAACTGAGATTAACTGAACAGTTAACTATTTAACTTTATTATGAACTTATGGTTGCCTCATGGCGTCCTTCGTGTAACAAACTGAAAAATGTTTCTATGCGAACTCCGTGCTCGCTTGTCTCTCGCACCTCAGAAGTGGGGGAACAGAGTAATGCTCTCTTATGTTCGTCCAATATACATGTACATACACACACACACATCCTTATTTTCTAACAGACTTAACAGTATTACAGAACGTGTCAAGACGAATTCAACGATTTAGTATACCATGACCTTCGAATGACCTTGAAGTGCCATTTAAAAAATTGAAGGTGGCCTTGACAATAATAAAAAAGAAATTTTCGAAAATTTTTTTTATTGGAATGTATACAGCCAATCGAAAACTGATCAGCTTTTGTTTAAAATATTTTTTGTCAGATTATCGCAAGTACATACTTAAAAAATCATGAAAACTGTTACGTGGGATACCCTGTATAATTATTGCAACATTGTATTATGCATAAAAATGATTATTAATAACAATTTTCATTCTAATACGCATTTTTTGCAAAAGAAATGTATTTCATATCGTGATATACAAAAATATTGAATTTTACCAGTAAATTCCGCACTGTGACTGTGGCGGACGAATGGCAAAATTCGCATTCACAGACAACCCAATTTTATGTTTATGTTTTATGTCTGTCCTCGTTCCGTGACTGTACTGCGTATCATCTGTTTTCCATTCATACGTGACCTATTTCCAGTCGTCATTTTGCCTTCCAAAATGCAGCAACTTATGTTTGAACAAAGAGTGTTCCTTAAAACTAATTTAACACTTACTGACAATTACCATCAGTGAATATGACCGCATAAGTGATTAGTGCCACAAGAAAAATGTTCTTTATTTAGGTATTTCCTATTAAACGAACGTAATAGAGAAGTTTATTTTTGATCGCATAATATGAATTTATGAATAATACCATATGGACATCACCGATACCAATCTTTTTCTTTTTCTCCACCTCTTATTCTTCTTATACAGGGTGGGACAATAACTATATGTCCACCTGGAATATCTCCGTTATTTGTAATAATATGATAAAATGTTGTATACGAAACTTGCACAGTATACAGAGGGGGACAAATTGCGATACAATAATTTTTGGTGTGGGTGGAGGCATACAGGAGATTTCAAGGTCATCTTCATTTTTTAAAATGAAATGCTATATTTTTTTATTGCGATGTGATAGCGGGTGTTGAGGCGACTTCATCCAGCTCTCCTCGAAGGTCATACAAGGTCAAATGTGGTAGTAAAATAGACTCTCTTAGATTACAGAAAATGCTCGAAATGTTTTACTACCATTTTACTATCACATTTGAGTAATTCAAGTAATTCAATTGTAATTCAACACAACTCTGCTTATGGATGGGGGTGTAGAGTCGGGAAGCGTTCGAGTATCGGTGGTGAATACGCGAACGAGGAAGACACTGTAGCGGGAGTAGTGGGGGGTAGGTGGACCGGGTCGAGAACAGAGCCAAGAGAAAAGGTGACGGAACCATCGCCCGGCGGAGAATAACGAGGAATACCGAAGACGGGTACGGTCAAATCCGAATCCGAGGGGAGCCCGGTAGGGATCGGTGACGGTCGGAGAGGAACGGGAGGGTAAAGAGGGTTCAAGGCCGTGAAGATGGACGAACAACCGCATTTACCGTAGGATCTGCGTGGCTGCGGCACGACGACGCGACGCGACGCGATGCGACGCGTGGGGGGTCGATGCGTCGCGAGTCGCAGCCCGGACCGTTCTGTTTGCGTTCTATGCGAGTACAGTTTCGGCCGCCGCATAATCCCCAGCTCGAAACCAGTTTCGGGACCCGCGTGGGGCGTGGGTCAACCGAAACGTCCCGAGGGACGATGCGCCTTCCATTACTTAGAACGGAGAAGCTGCTCGATCGACTCTCGAACGATTGGAATCGTCGAGTATCTTTTCCCTGGAGGCGTGCTCGGACCACTTCTCCGATAACCGCGCGACCTCTTATCGCCGCGGACCACGCGACTTAGGGCTGGTTCATAGTGGAGTGTCCGCGGACGGACCGTCCGCAGACATTTCCCATTTTCGTGCGGGTTGACAAGTGCCGCTGTGCCCCTGCTAACAATAAGAGTGGCAGAAAAAAGGTCTCTATGGGCTCCACAGCTCCTTTAGGTAAACAACTACCGATAGCTTTCCTTTAAGACATCATGGAAATAGGGAACGTTCCTGCCACTTGGTGTGAATTGTTCTGAAATAATAATTTAAAATAATTGTTAGAAAATATATTAGACACATTTTTGTTCTGCAAATTTTTCCACCGGTTCTAGTGTGCGAAAAAGTTTTTAAAAATACGATTCTGCCTCGTTGAAATTCCGTTTTTTCCGCATTATTTGTAATAACTTGTTGCCATATTTCAGGTAACCTGTCAATGCCTGTATTAATGACTCCTAGCAACGTGTGTTTTCGATGTACAAGCAAAATCACTTATTATTTAAAATGCGACAGAACTTTTCTTCCAACCACATACACAGGGTGGACGTTTTATCTGAAGACATTAAAACATCTCGAGAACTATGCATCGGATAAAAAAAGTGGGTAATGAAAGTTGTTCGTCTCAAAGGGGGCTATCCAATGATACCAAACTCGACCACCCCCCGCCGCCCCTTGGGAGCGGATGTGGGGGAAGATAAAAAACTTAAATGGGAACCCCCATTTTTTATTTTAGATTTGGATTCTCCAGAAAAAAGTACCCCAATTTGACCTACCAGTTTTTGCATTTTGGTTCATAGATAGCGCTGTAATCGACAAAAATCAAAATGGGTAAAAAATCGTTGAAAATTGGGGATATCTTGAAAAATACACATCAGATCAGAAAAATTAAAGTAGACGTATTTCATTTTTATCTAATATTTACTATTTACAAGGAAAATGCTGGCTGGTAATAGCGTGAACAACCTGTATGTGGTATCAAAAATTATTTCGGATACACCGGAAAATAATAAAATGTTCATTTTAGGGAAACCAATAGCGTCATTTCGCCCACTACGATACTTTGCAACTGTACACACCATGTAAAATTTCATACGGCACACAGTGGACGAAAGGACGAAATCCGTGTCAGGACAGTTTGTCCGCGGACACTCCACTATGAATCGGCCCTTGATGGAAGTACGCAGCGGAACGAGACGCCTCGCCGCCGGTTACAGCGGTCCGGTACAAACAGCGAAATTAGTTAACGCGATTGAACGCGCCGCCGCGCGTCGATTATACGGTTCGCGCGTTCGAAGAACGTGCCTATCGTTTATCGTAGGTGAGCGCACGATCGAAACAAAGCGAGGCGGAGCGTTTGAAAGGCGCGCCCTCGCCGCGGCTCGCGTAATCGATGGAAACGACGATATTCGAGCGTACCGAGCGTACATAAGCGGCGCAACTACGAATTCCGTCGTAGACCGAACGAGTACACCTTAGCGTATTGTTCGGTATCGGAAGGATCGAGCGGAAGTAAATTCGACGGACATTAGGTGAGAAAGAGCGCAGCGGACGAAAGGAAAAGTCGAGTACGCAAAATGAGGTTGGGAATCGGCGTTGCGATACTTGTCGGCGTGGCAATTTTGCACAGGTTAGTAACGCTTAGGCGAACGCGAGCGGGGCTTCCCCGCCTCGATTTTCGACCGAACGATATCCGATCGCGTTTCAATTGTTGCAGCGTTGCGGACGGGCAAAATATTTTGGGTGCAAACTGGTTCAACGATCTGAACAGAAGTCTGGGTTCGTTGAACAGAAACATTCAGGCGAACGTGCAACAACTGAATCAGCGCATATCGGAAACGGTGGCCACCGAGGTGGCTCAAGTTCAACAATTGACGGATAACTTGAACAAAGGGATAAGTACGCGATCGTTATTTAGTTTCCCAGTTTTTCAGTATTTTTCAGCTTTTCAGCTTTCGAGTCGAAAATCGCGCTGCTCCTTTCACCGTCTGGAGCGGTCTGTCGTCGCGGCGCGAGGCATACGTTCTCTCGGGGCACCGCGACGTGACGCGACGCGGCGCGCTATGATCAGGAAACCCCCTTTCAGCACCTCGATTTTTTAAAATGTTATTATGCAGGGTGTCCCACCCGATTTCGACATCTCGATTTTCTCGTTATTGTTACTCGTAGCGAAAAATGTTTCAGCGCAGGCTTGAATGGTATCGAGTGGAGCATATTCTGATGTTATTAGTTTTTTTCGCGAGTGGACGCGTAAAGGTCATGCAAAGGTCGACTTTGTTTTTTCAAATGGAATGAGGTATTTTTTAATACGTCAATCGATGCAGTTGGACATTCGTTATAAAAAAGTACTAACCTATGTATGCCGAAAAGTTAGTAGTTCAGGAGATTTTTCAATTCGAATAATTCTAAAATACCATTACTGTCGTACTAAGACTTTAATGGTTTAAAGAAATTTCATTGTGTCGACAGTAATGGTGTTTTAGAATTATTTGAATTTAAATATCCCCTGAACTACTAACTTTTCGACGTACATAGGTTAGTACTTTTTTTATAACGAATGTCCAGCTGCATCGATTGGTGTATTAAGTCGACCTTTATATGATCTTTACGCGTCCACTCGCGAAAAAACTAATAACATCGGAATATGCTACACTCTTACACTCGTAACAATAGCGTGAAAATCAAGATGTGAAAATCGGTTGAGACAGTATATTTCTTTGAAATAACGCTGAAATACTTTTGGCCACAAAAAGCGGATTTCCAGATCATACTGTGGCGCTCTTTCCGAGACGGACTCCCATACGCTTCTCTTATCGATTTCGGCCCAACCGGAGTCGAGTATCGAATCGGTATTTCAATAACCGGAAACGAATCTGTTGCAGCTGCGGCCTCGGTAGGTACGGCCGGTGCCAACATCGTCGCTGGCGGCAACAAACTCATTACATCGTACGATAATGGGATGAGGACCGTCCTATCGGGTCGCACGGCCGACGGAACTGCGTACGTTACTGACATAACGGAGTCCATCAATGGCGACACTTTGCGTCACGTCGTTAAGGTCTATTATCCGAAGACGAACGTCACGACAGTCCACGGATTCACCCTCGACTTAGGCAATCCCGGTGCTAAGCCCGTTCCTATCGTCGGGTCGAAGGTGTAACTTCGGTAGAGTGGTACTACTTTAACACTAAAGAGTTTAACACTAAACCTACCATTGCCGATCAAATGATCGGTTTCACATTCTTTATTCCACAATTATTAAAATTATACACCTATTTCCGTGGGAAATCTATCTATCTATATAAATAAAAATTAAATGCTGTTCGTTGGTAAGCGCATCATTTGAGAACAGCTGGAACGATTTGGCTAATTTAAAAGAAAAATGTTCGTAACAGTCCGAATAAGGTTTTTAGAGAAAGAAAAATTGTAAAAGTTGCCCGGAAAAATGGGAAATTCGGGAAAAAATGAAAGTGCTTTTTTCAATGAGATTTTTGTATGAACTCGTGACCATAACTCACGATTCGAACGATGGATATGCGTAATTCTGTTTTTGTTTAGTTCGTTATGGTCCTGGAACAATTTCCAGGGAAAAAAACTCGAGACAATTACAAAGAAAAGTCGGAAAATTCGGACAAACTTCAAAAATCATCATTTTAGCAGGAAAAGTCAATTCGTTCAAAAGTTGTGACGTCATTAGTGACCAAGGACGACTTTTTCGCCGGTCAGGGCAACCCACCCGGAGGGCCTACGGCACGCCCTCACAGCTAGTGTTTCAATAAATTTCTTTACTCCGGCACATACTATAATAACAATTGTACACGATCTAAGTAAATAGAGTCCCATCGTTTGTGTAAGTAAGGTGAAACATTCTAATCGGTTTTAGTGCTTGGTAGGTTCAGTGTTAAACATATATATGTACACGTATACCTAATGGTCTATCAATAAAGCAAACTACGTAAACGATAGCGCGAACGATCCAGGAATCCTTGACCGGTCCGAGAAAGCAGCTCGCAGCTCGCGGCTCGTAAAAACCAGCGTCGCATCGGTGGTAAACGGTTCGCGAACGCGCGTGTCAAAGTGGCGCCGAGAGAAGCGAGAGATTGCGCGCGGGCTCCCTTAAATGGAAATGCCTCTGGCCTGTCCTCGATCGCGATCTTTCTCTCGTTATCTTTTCGCGCGTTACCACCTCTCTTCAGATTTCGAAGGTTGCGCGAGTCTCCTCCTCTGGTCACTTTCCACGCGGTGCAGCGCGTTCGCAAAGGTTTCCGGTGAGTAACAATCGCGCGAGGATCGCGGTGCATATCTTCGACGTAGGATCTCGCGCGTGCCGTTGCATTGGCGCCAGCCAACCGTTTCTTTCGTAGGCGAGAGACAGGTTCTCGCGACCGATCCGATCGACGAGTTTCGTCGATCTATTCGGTGCGCTCGACCAGAGCATGACAGCGCGCGGACTCGCGAAATCGGTCAGGCTGTAGCCGCCAACGTGGCAACGTGGTTCACAATCGAGAGCGCGTCGATTATAGCACGTTCGACACGCGAGTCCAAAAGGAGACTGCAAAGGTTTCGGGACACAGATTTAGTTGAGACTTTACAGAGTTATAGATCTCGTTCCCCTGATTACGAATATACCCCATTATAGGGGCAGACACTGAATAGTTTGCGAGATATTTGCAATTAAAGTTTTATAACCGTGAAATCTCAGTTTAGTTCAATTTCGTACGAAGCAATGGCGTGGCGCAGCGGTGGCGAGCTTGAATTTCTATGCCGTGGGCCTGGGTTCAAATCCCGCCCGTGGTACTTATTTTTTTTTTATATTCTACATGGAAAAATTGCATTTTCGATGTTAAATAAATTTTTAAAAAAATATTTTTATTCGCCAAAGGGTTAATTGAAAATGATACTTATTATTTTATAGAAGAAACGCTAGATCTATTATTACATATATAAAAGATAATAATTGATAAAACAATAATAATATCAAAATTATACATAACAAACAATAAATAATATAATAAATTGTAATCAAAGCGGTCGATGTGGCTTGCCATCATACTTTCTGTAGATTGTATAATATCAGTCGTATCAGAATGCAAAGGATGTAATAGAATCTAAACAATATATGTTACGTAGAATAAATATAGAAATCAAATACAATACTTGTAATTTTTGTTATGTACAACAATGTTACTTATCGTAAAAGCAAGGAAAACATAATGTGCAAAAACATTTTGCACTTCGAATCAATACGATGATATTATACAAACTACAGAAAGTTTATGTATAATTTTAATATTGTTATTGTTATATAAATTATTATCTTTTATATATGTAATAATAGATCTAGTGTTTCTTCTATAAAATAATAAGTATCATTTTCCATTAACCCTTTGGCGAATGAAAATATTTTATTTAAAATTTATTTAACATCGGAAATGCATTTTTCCATGTAGAATATAAAAACAATAAAAACAAGTTACCACGGCGGGATTCGAACCCAGGCCCACGGCGTAGAAATTCCACATTGAACTAAACTGAGATGTCACGTTTATAAAAATTTAATTGGAAATATCTCGAAAACTATTGAGTGTCTGCCCCTATAATGGGGTATATTCGTAATCAGGGGAACCAGATCTATAACTCTGTAAAGTTTCACCAAAATCTGTGACCCGAAACCTTTGCAGTCTCCTGTCAGAGGATAATGGTCGCGTTCAAAGTTGAACCGCGCGCCTGGAGGTACGACCGCGACCGCGCGAGGACGCGAGGCGGGTTGCATACGTTGCGGAGAAATGCGCGAGGACGCGAGGCGGGTTGCATACGTCGCGGAGAAACGCGCGAGGACGCGAGGCGGGTTGCATACGTAGCGGAGAGACGCGCGAGCCTATATAAGGGACGGTGGCCGGAATTTCGGCGGTATCGTCGCTTTGGAAACGTTCGAGTCGTGACGCGTTGGACGCGAGTTAGGCGACGAGGTTCCGATCATGATTCGTCGAACGTTACTCGTATATTTTTTCTGCGCTCGATTTTCGATCGGTACGTTGGAACATGGCGCGGATCGAATTTTGGTCGGGCACGCGGAGAGGACCGACGACGCGGGTAGAATCGTTTGGCAGACGGTTACAGAAACCGTTTCCGTGGATTCGGAACCTCGAGGATGCGGAACGACCGCGAAGAACCCAGGCAGGTTGGTGGGCGGGCAACCGGCCGATCCCGGCGAGTGGCCCTGGATGGCGGCTCTTCTGAGAAAAGACGAGAGCCGGTACTGCGGCGGCGTCCTCGTCACCGATCGACACGTTTTGACGGCGGCCCATTGCGTCTACAGGTACAGAGTACAGGGTGTAAAGAAATGTTTGATCTTGGCAAGCGTAGGCGTATTCTACATGTTCGGATCGATGGAGATCTGTAAAAAAAAAGTTGCCGCAAAATTGTCCTTGACTTTGAATTTCAAGGTCAAATTTCTTTTTATTGTATTTGTATTCTACGCATCATGAGGATAAAGAGTGTCGAAGGAACTATGGGTCAAAACTCGACCGTTCTCGTACAAAATAATAGTAGAGTTATTAGTAATGAAGCATGCAGTTACTATTGTTGTTTGTCTGTTGTTTATCGGAAATCTAACATAATCGATCATAATCAATATTACTTTCTAAGTCTTGAAAGATGTTCACGAAGCATGTGTCGGATATTTATATATTTTCGCACCCTGACACTATCACACATAAATGACCTCTCTAACCAAAACCTAGACATAAACTACTAAACGAATGTGATTTCAATCAAAGCAATCTAGCAAGGGTCACTCGAACTGTGTTTACGCGGCGTTTAACGCTGTGGCGGTGTGTTTACATTCTCGCCACGACTGCGTCTATGTCCACAACTAGCATTTCCATTTGAAATCTCCAACTTCTATGAATAAAATTCATCTTACAGCCGACAAGACTTCCGCATCAATTTTTGGCGAAACGGTCGAGTTTCGACCCGTAGTTCCTTTGACAATAAAACAAAAATTTGACCTTGAAATTCAAGGTCAAGGACAATTTTGCGGCAACATTTTTTTACAGATCTCCATCGATACGAAGATGTAGAATACGCCTATGCTTGCCAAGACCAAACATTTCTTCACACCCTGTACATACATACAGGCGCGCGTAGGAGGCGCGCACGTTGAAAGTTGAGACGCGTGACCGAGATCGATTCGTTTGTTCCGTTATCTTCGCCAGGCATGCTCCGCGGGACATCACCGTCAGACTCGGGGAATACGATTTTTCCGCCGCCGCGGAAGAGAGCGGAGCTTTGGACTTTGCGGTGTCCGAGATCCGCGTCCATCCGCACTTCGACCGCATCGACTACGAGAACGACATAGCGATGGCGAAGCTGCACCGGCCGACAGTCTTCAACGATCGTGTCTGGCCCGTTTGCCTGCCTCCGATGGGTTGGACCTTCGAGAACGAGGACGCGATCGTCACGGGTTCGTGTTCGTGGCACGGTAAAGTCGCGATCTAGGTCGCATCGTCAGTTCGGTGCAGGGACGTAGATCGTGAAGGGAAACTATTTTTTTTTTATGACTGCGTCGATCGCGCCGAACGTAGAAAAGGACAGCGCATGTAAACACGGCGCAGTGATCGATTTCTCGATTCTAGGTGGACAAAATTCAGTTTTTTGTGTTCTCTTTGTAGTAATAACGCTTTATTTCTTAGAAATCATGACAAGTGTATAAAAACTGCACGAACTTAAAAGAATTGTATCAGTTTTTTTGAATGGACAAGTAAAACAATTCATTGTAATGTACTAGAAATAACATAAATTAAATATACTATAGTTTTTGTTTAAATATGTGAATAAACAATACACGAAATGGAAAGAATTAATACTAAACTTGTATTTAAAAATTAGATAAAATTCTACAAAATTATAAGGAATGTGCATGACAAAGATCTATTTTTTACTGAATCATTAACAGCTTCGATGTTAAAAAAGTTTAGAATTAGCCCTTATTATTGCATCAACTTTGGATTTAGTATCTTTAGAACTTCTTAAACACTAGGTTTCGAACACCAGTCTTCGTGGAATACTCCGTGTCTTTTATAAAAAATTATATAAATGGCTGACGGGCAAATACGAGCAAGCGATATTTATGGTGTCATTATTTTGAAATAAGTATTCTTCAAACCTATCAAAGAAAAAAGTCCGGCCGAGTCCGGGAAAAGAAGTTATACAATTTTACCCTGTTGCCTATGATTTACACGGCAAAATAAAATTATAACGATATGTAGAAATCAAATACTTACCTTCGCTTACACGCTCCATTTTTTAGATAATAATTTCAAATAAAAAACAAACAAGTTATACGATGAAGGATTAGCTTATTTATAGTATTTCGCACAGGCAAAACATTCGTAAATAACCACGTGCAATCAAAACATTAGGTTATATATCGAACAAATGAATGTTTGTAAACAATAAAAGAATGGCAGCAAAGACATCTGAAGTTGATCAAATTTACCATTTTGTCCACCTAGAACCGAGGAATCGATTACTGTACGCGGAGCCGAAATCTTACTCCGTCAATTAAACCATTAAATAGAGTTGCAATTATATCCTGTTTAGTGTCATTTTAATCAGAAAAATGCCACAAATGAGTCGGCGAAAGTCCCATAATAAATTAATGAAAAATAAAGAAGTTTTGTAATGGGATTAGTAGTGGTTCACACCGATATACCCAAACCGGTATCGGATTACGCGGCATGTTTACACTGCTCGGCGACCGAGACGGTTAGAGCTTCTATGGCTATGCGAAGGGACTAAGATCGACAAGCGCTGAGGGACCTAGATCTAGATCGCAACTTTACTATAGTGGACTCCTCACAGTCTCCGCCGTGGCCTTCCGGTGCTGGAACTCGGTCTGCTTTCAGGTTGGGGTACCGGCTACTATGGAGGTCCGGTCAGCGCGGTTCTCATGGAAGTCGGCGTTCCGATATGGCCGCGGGACCAGTGCGTTCGAAGATTCTCTCGACGGATCCCGGAAACGATGATGTGCGCGGGCGCGTACGAAGGAGGAGGGGATGCCTGTCAGGTACGGTATATCGTTTGCCGTTGTGACGTATGTCATCGACACTCCGTGCTGGAAACCTTAGACCATATATACTAATTGACCCGGCATAGGTATAGTATGTGTATAGGAAAACCGAGAATTCAGTGTCCGAAAGATGATGGGACACTGTGACGTCACAAGATAAGTTTTAAGATAATTTCTTTCCATGTACTGCGTACATGGCGCACCCGATGTCCCCCCTCTCCCCGTGTAAGCCAAGCGTATATAGGCACTGTCGATGAGCATAGCTTGTAAATCTTTTGAAAATGTGACGTCACAGTGTCTTTCCGCTGATTTCATCTTTCGGACACGGAAAATTATCTACGTCGTGTCTATAGGTATATGGTCTAAGCCTGTAGCAGTGATGGGCACGGTAGGGGCCCCTGAGTCGCCTGCTTCTCCCACCAACCTAGTCGGCTATGGAGGGGGGAAATGAGGGGACGTATGAGGGGGAAAACGAAGGCACGAGGCACCGCTGCGCAGCGAAGGTGCGCGCTGCACGAAAGAGTCGTTGGTGGGGGAAGCCCCGCGGATCCTTCTTGACTGCGGCAGACAAAAATACCCATCATTGACCTATAGGATCGATCGCGTTTGTTCGCAGGGTGACTCCGGTGGACCGCTCCTGTATCGACTCGCCAACGGCAGATGGGTGAACGCGGGTATAGTGTCCTGGGGTATACGATGCGGCGAACCGGGACTCCCCGGCGTCTACACAAGAGTGAACGCTTATCTCGACTGGATATTCGAGAACGCTATTTTTCGATGACGAACGACGATCAAAATTGGCGGTCTCTTTCAAAAAACGACGAAACTTTATTTCCGAAATATCGATCGTTACATTCTTAATAGAGATTGACACGAATAGAGAGAAATTTGATCGCGTTCGCGACATTTTTTGATACTTTCTTTGGCCGTGTCGGTGCTACGCGTCCGTTCACGAAGCTCGATCGTTTCGAAGGTGATGATTTCGTTCGCTCGCTCGCGAGGCCCAGCCTCTAGTTCGCCTCTAGAACGTTTCATCTACACCGACGCTTAAACTTTAACTCTTCATAAATATTTGAATATTACAATTCTTGTTCAACATAGAAATACGATGCGTCGCGAGAAACTCGCAGCTCGACGCGTGGTCCGATTTATTCGAGTTTGGTATTCGGCCACGAATTGCGCGTCGCGGTGCATCTCTCGCCTTTTGTTTATCGAGTTTAATGGAACTCCTACTGAAAGCGCTGGTCCTCGGGAAGTGTTTTAGAACGAGAGTTTCAGGCGACGGTTTCGCGCCGACGATAATCTTAACGTTACTTGTCGAAAGGTATCCCTTTCGAACGAGTGGACCCAAATTCCGATCGGGGCTCACCGATCCGAGCACGCCGCTACTCTACACGAAACAACGATACGCTAAGTATTAGGAATGAAAATCGATTCTGCCGACGCGCGCGACGACAACCGCAAACTTAAACTCGTGGACGGGAGGTTGCGGGTGGGGTGGCCGGTGGGGTCGCGGGCACGAGCAGCGGAGCGTTCGGACTGATTTCCCTGTGATTCGGCAATGTCTCGCTCCCGCCCCCGCCCTCTCCCGCTTGCATCGTGCGTCGTGGTTGCGACGTCGAGTTGCCGCAACTTCGCAACGACGGTACGTCCACGTTTTTGCCCGTTTCCTGAACAACGCGACCGCCGCCCTTTTCTTGATTCGAGCAATTTGGTCGTTCCCGAGTCGTTCGCACAGGCGTCTTCTCCGAGCGATCGGCGGTCTTCGTGGTCGCAACGGTCGTCGCGGAAGTCCGAGCAGGGCTCGCGTTCGCGTTCACCGACGTTACCGTCACCGACGTCGACGTCTTCCGTTCCGGCACCGTTTCGTTGCTCGATTTCTCGCCGATCAACCAGTAGGTGATCATCGTCCCCTTACCCTGAAAACGGATAACGGAATGCGTCAGCGGATGTTCCGGAACGCGGGGAGATTACGATTTCCATGGCCCCTCGTTTTGAGGTTTTATTTGTGTTCTTGGGGTTATTTTAAGAAAAAAATGTTTTAAGAATTATTTTATTTTTAGTATATTTTTCGTGAAAAATGGAATTTTAACATCATTTTAACGTTTTTTTATAGGAAATTTAATTTCCTACAAAAAAGGTCTCTTGATATTTTGCCATATTTCGCATATGTTCCGAGATATTTGCAGGTTTATAAAAAACAGGAAATCTACTTTACCGGCTAAAACAGGCCGATTTGACACCATATTATATATACATTTTTTTCTTCAAATAACCCCAAGAATAACTTCAAAACGAGGGGCCACGGAAATCGTAATCGTGCCCGGAACGCGGAAGAGGAGAGGCGGCTCACCTTCAAGCTGACTTTTCCTCTGCAATCGAGCACGAATGTGCCGAAAGTGTCCAGAATTTCTTTGGTTTTCGGGCTGACGTGAATTTTCAGAGCTGTGGAGGAACGGACGGATAGACTGTTGTTAGACGATACCGTGAGTAAGGAAGAATAGCGCCCGAAACACTACCTTCTCCGTTGCTCTCCATTCTGGAAGCGGTGTTGACGGTGTCCCCGAAGAGGCAGTACCTCGGCATCTTCAATCCGATCACTCCGGCCACGCAGGGACCTGAAGAAGCGGAGGGGAACGATTTTGCGTGAAAATAAACGAAATAGAAAGAAATAGCGATAAACACACACACACACACACTCGTAGTGTAAACATCATGTTTTTGTTGTGCCTTCGGACGCGCGGTCCGTGTTTACTTTACATGCTCTGTCCTTTTCTACATTCGACGCGGCCACAAACGGTCGACGCAGTTATAAACCTCTCACCTCGAAATTTTTTCCACTTCATGGAAAAATATTGAATCGTGGATATGTTTGGGGCTGAAGCTATTTCAGCGTCACACTTTTTATTATTAAATTAATTTAAACGTTTTTACTTGCTCGCTTTCTTGTCAGTCTGTTCGGTACAAATTGATATTAAAGTAACTTCCCGATGAGCTAGAGACTTGAAACTTTAAACATAGCTCAGAACTGGATGACAAAGCAATATTTAACACGTTGGTCGCCACGTCACTCATATCTGGGTGACGGGTGGGTATGCTTCCGTGGGGGCCCCATCAACCAAATATGAGTGACGCTCTTCTTGTTTGAGTTCATTAAATATAGGATATTATATATAGAATGTACAACATAATAGGCTTTTAAAAAAAATTTTTTTTAAATATTGCATTGTCATCCAGTTCTGAGCTATTTATGTTTAAAATTTCAAGTCTCTAGCTCAGTGATGGGCACGGTTGGGGCCCCTCAACCGCTTGCTTCCCCCACCAACCTCTCCTTCAAGCAGCGCGCACCTTCGCCGCGTTTGTTGGTATCTCGTGTCTGCGTTGCGTCCTTTCTCCATGATAACGGCGCCTAATGGAAGTGGCAGTGGGCGCTAGGGAGGGAACAGTTTTGCCTCAATTGAGGCAAATGTGCCCTTCACTGCTCTAGCTCATCGGGAAGTTGGTTTAAAATCAATAGCAAAATTTGTACCGAACAGACAAACAAACAAACAAACAGATATACAGACAGACAAGAAAGCGAGCTAATAAAAACGTGGTAAAAACGGTTGGTTTTGGGCCCCATGGGAAACTTAGTCGAATTACGCTGGGTGACCAACGTGTTAAAAAAAAATTTGGTGGTGTCGCTAATTTTGGAATTACCCCCAACCCTAAAACATATCCACGTGAAAATGAGAAAAGATCGGATCGAATTTACCAGAGTGCATGCCGATTCTGAGCTTGAGTTGCTCCTTCGGTCTGTGTCGGATGCTAAATGTCATCACAGTGTCGCGCAGCGCCAAGCTCATTCTCGCGATTTGCCTCGCGTGGTCGGACCCGTTGCGAACGGGCAGGCCCGACACCACCATGTAAGCGTCCCCTATCGTCTCCACCTGAAAACCAAAGAACGCTTCGCGCGTCGGTCAGTTCGTACGGGCGGCCTTTTCACCCCACCGCGTCATTCTTACCGTTGCACAGTGGGGTATTTGGCCCGAAAAGTCGGAAAAAAGTGAGATTTCAAAATGTTTGCGTAAGTAGTATAAATTTTTGCTGTCCAACGTAGATTAAGATCTGAAGAATAAGGCTCCGGTATTGTTTTATTTTATAGCACGGTTTGAGTTCTAAACAGTCTCTGAAACAGCGTTCATTAATTAGCGATTTTCAAGTGTTTTAAGGAAATTATGTAAATTCATACATTGCAGAAGCATTTCAAGTAGGTATACAGAACACTTTCGCACAGAGATTTCATTTCGTTATCATCTAAATTAGTATAGTTATTAATATTTGAACATTATCAATCATTCTGGAAGTTTTTTACGATTATGAAACTTCATTGACGATATTGTTATACATTCGATAAAGGTTTGCGTCACATCTACAAACTTCTATATATAAAATTTAGAAAAAGAATTTTTTTCGACAAAAAATAAAAATCATCTTGATGTTTTAAATGTTAAAATGCATTTTTGATTTCGTAATGTTATAGCTGACGTTAAGACGAATTCAACGACCACTATATTATGACCTTCGGCTTATAAATAACGCTAAAATAGTTTTTTCCGACTATTCGGGCCAAATACCCTACTGTGCGTCGTTGCTGCAGGTGTCGACATCGTTATCAACATCAAAATTTGAAATCACACGCTCACCTTGTATACGTCGAAGTTCTCGATGATGGAGTCGAAACACGTGTACAGATCGTTCAATAAGTCCACCACTTGAAGCGGCGTGCTCTCGGCCGACAGTTGCGTAAAGCCGACGATATCGCTAAAGTAGATCGTCACTTGGTCGTAGGTTTCGGCAATCACGCTTTGCCCCCGTATCAACTGAGACGCGACGGACCTAGAAATTGCACACGCCCCCTCGGCCATTAATAGACCGCGGATTTTATGCAATTAGTTAACATAATATGTACCCATTGAAAATCAATGGCTCGCCTATTTCTGGAGATATACCACTATTTTGGACTATAGGCTACATTTAATGACATTTAATTCAATGACGTTTTCTCAATAGTTGGACCAATTTATTGTTGATTGTTATTGTTTGAAACTAAATGTCCATATAACAGTGGCGGAACTGCAAATTTTCGGCCCCCCGTAATACCTGCAGCCCACCTTTTTTCCTTTTGATGTTTTTATAGGATTGAGATTGTTTAATGTTTTGTAAGAAGGAGAATTGTAAAAATTCAATAAACGCAAAAAGTATGTTTTTTTTGTTAGTGTACTTTGAATTTGTTGGAATTTATTTAAGAAACAAATTGACAAAATAATCTACTCTTGTTCTGAGCTATGTTTAAAGTTTCAAGTCTCTAGCTGATCGGGAAGTAAGTTTACAATCAATTAATAAAAGAGTTAATAAAAACGTTTTAATTTAAAAATGAGTAGTTGCAATTTGAAGCAGTAGTAAGATTTAAAAAATTGAAAAGTAACAATATAATACATTCGACCTACTAAAATTATTAAATCAAGAAATCAATTAATAAGTGGCTTTTGTTTCTCGCAAATAAACGCAGAAAATTTCGATTTTGCGTAAACATCCGCTGTCTAGTCGTTAAACAACTCTACACTCCTCCCGCGCGAGCGCTTACGAAAAGTAAAAGTATCTTTGCGCGTGTACCTCGGCAGCAACTGATAGAGAAGCTCCTCGCATTTCCGTTTCTCCTCCAGGTAATCCGCGGTTCGCTCTTCCACGAGGGCCTCCAAGTTGGTGGCGTACTGCGTCATGCGAGACAGCAAGTTGTCCATGATGTTGTTGCTCTCGTGGTCTCTGAAACGAGTCAACGACGCGGTCGTTTCCCATGGATCGAGCGCGATCGCGTTTCATGGATCGCGGGTGCCGCGAAAATTCTGTTCGAAAATCGCGTTGCATAATCAGAGTTGGGCGTTATTCGAATGAAATTTCATTCGAATAACCCAGCGAATAAAAATTGCGAGTAAATTTCGCGGGGTTATTCGAATGAATTTTTATTCGAATAACCCCTCGAATAAAAATTGATTCGAAAAGCCCAGCGAATAAAAATTGATTCGAATAGACCAGCGAATAAAAATTGATTCGAATAGCCCAGCGAATAAAACTTTATTTGAATAGCCCAGCGAATAAAAATTGATTCGAAAAGCCCAGCGAATAAAAATTGATTCGAATAGCCCAGCGAATAAAAATTGATTCGAATAGCCCAGCGAATAAAAATTTATTTGAATAGCCCAGCGAATAAAAATTGATTCGAATAGCCCAGCGAATAAAAATTGATTCGAATAGCCCAGCGAATAAAAATTGATTCGAATGGCCCAGCGAATAAAAATTTATTCTAATAGCCCAGCGAATAATGGTGTCGAATGACATCGCGTCATCGGTATCGCACGCGGCACGTACCAGCGACGTGTATGTGTATGAATAAATGTGTGAGTGCAGTCTAGAGAGTGAAGCGAAGAATCGTGGCAACAAATGTGTGTGTAAAGATAACGAAGGTCCCAGTCCCGGTCCTAGGATCGGTCACCTCGAGTGTCGGCGTCGGTACCCATAAAGGCGCTTATTCGCAGCCTTTATTCTGGTCATTTAGAATAACGAATAACGAATGAATGTCCCGGGATTTATTCGTGAATAACGAATAACGATTTATTACGAATAATAATTCGCGGCGAACGAAATCGTTAGTCGTTATTCTCGAATAAATCCTGGGACTTTATTCGCTGTTCCTTATTCGTTATTCGGAATAAAAATTTGCCCAACTCTGGTTGCATATAACTCGAAGCGATTCGATTCGAATCGCAGGTACGCGCCCAAAGGGAATCTGCGCAGGATCGTGGTACTTCGCGCAACAGGACGCGCGATCGATCGAACTTCCACGCTCTCGACTCTGCGACCGACACACCGTTCGAAATACCAGCGACCGATGAAAAGTCACGACTCGATATGGTCGATGAAACAATCGCGAGAGCAAATTCTTCAGAGACGTATCCGAGCAACGGAAGGGTCCGGCGAATCAGGGAAAATTTAACCCTTTGCACTCGGAGGTATTTTAACTCGAAAACGAAAGATCTTTCCGTTCTAGAATATTTCCATTCTATACAATTTATTTTTCATTTTTTGCATATGAGACTGATATGTAATACGTAAATGTCTAGTATAGTTTATTAACTCTAGAACTACCGAGCCCTAAACGAGAGTGATGTATATTCTTTTATAATAATGACAGAATTGAGTTTATTTAGATTTCGTAGGATTTTTATGGTAACATGTACTTGAATACAGAAGCGTACTAAAACATTTCTCAAAAAAATACATCTGTAACTTCACGAATCGTAAAAGACAAAAACCGGAAACCAGTCATTCTGACTGGCTCGGTAGTGTTAAATACGAACAAAAATAATAATGTGAACAATATCTTTAAGAATGTTTCCATCCGAGTGCTAAGGGTTAACAGAATTCTCGGATCATTATGCAAAATAAAAACGTTCAGCAGCGATTGTGTGAAGCAGGTGTTAAATAAAAATTGTATAGTTTACCCTGATAGCTTTTATACGCTGAAAACGACATAATACTATTCTTAGATTTTTCAAATTTTCCACTGTTTTATATTTCGCTTAGCCAATTTCTTCATAAATGCATAAAAATCTGCGGTCTACTTTAATTTAGAATAATTTTCGAAACGTTCGGAACAGTGGTCGCGCGCGGTTCGATCGATCGTCGAGAAAACGAATAGCTGGCGAGAAGTACCCCGGAGTTCGACTCACTTGTTAATTTTCCGTATCGTTTGCTTGAGCGCGGAGAAGTCCGGTCGGTCCGCGGCATCTTCGGCCCAGCAGCGTTTCATCAAATTGGACACCTGTTCGAAACAGGTGATACGATCGTTATCGTTCCGGGTCTGGTCGAGCAACGACAAGGAAGGAGAGAACTCGCTTACCACTTCCTCGACCGAGGAGTCGATCGCGGGCCTGAGCGGAGAGCCTCCTCCTCGCTTTACCGTCTCTACGATCTCTGAAACATAGAAGAACGCGACGATCGGTTATTGATCGCGACAAGATCGTCACTTTTCTTCGTTCCGTTCCGTTCCGTTCCGTTCCCTGCTTATATCCGGAACTACCTACTGTTGTGTTTGTACAAATCCTCCAGAACGGCGTTGCAACTTTCGCAGTTGAGAGTACAGTGAGGTCTGCGAACTTCGAGCAACGGACTGACCGCCCTTCGAGGGCTCGCCCCGCCGTCGGGGCTTGCTCCCGATATCGCCGGCAGCGTCAAGCTGCTCGTGCTCGAGGATTTGCTTCTTTCCGCCATTTCTTTCTCGCTGCTACTTTCTCCCTCTCTCTCTCGTCTATCTCGATCGTTCTCGCGATTTTTCGCACGGGCAGGCTCGTTGACCCTTAACCCTCCATTCCGCACGCCCGACCAGCCGTGGTTTCCGCTCGCCGTTTCTCCACCGTCTCTCGATAGGAAGAATCGCGGGGACGAGCGCGCGCGCGCGCGCACACCACGCGCACCGACCGTGGAAAAAGCTTTCGCGCTCTACGCGACGATCCTTTGATCGATACCCCCCACCGAGATTCGAACGAAAATGCAGAACCGGCCGGTGTCCGATGCCGGTGTGCGGTTCAAATCAATGACCCGAGACGAATACGACCGGATATGCCGTAGAGAATAAACGATCTTCACCCTCGAACCCGTTCGACAAGCTTCGTTCGACTAATAGCGATTCGAATAGTTTTTGTCCTGTTTCGTGACGAATCGATTACGCGACTGTTCTCTATCTCGGAGCAGCAGGACGTCGATCGACGTGTTTCTACTCGTACACCGTGTACCGTGGCACTGGCGGACCAGTCTGAAGCATTGACGAACCAGTCGGAAGCACTGTTTCGATGGTGCACTCCGCGCAGCGTTGCGCCGTGTTGTTTCGACGGTGTACTCGGCGCCGCGTTGCGCCGTGTCGGTTCGAGGCGCGCGAGAACCGATCAATTAACCGACTCGGCGAAGGCGGACCGCGGATGCGAAATCAGGGTAATTGGCTACGAAAAAAAGTCGTTCCCGTGCCGCGAGACCGGGAAGGGAGGATGTCGGGGAACCCACAGGGCCTTCGGTGGCGAGGGAGAAGGGGTGGCGACCAACCGGTGGGGGGCTGGATGGAAAAGGAGAGGCAGGAGGGAAAGGGGTCGAATATCGAGCAGAAAAGGAAGAGAAAATCGGGCCGAATATATGGGACGGTCGAACCGATGGTAAACACAACGGCGAGCACGTACCGAGATGTCAAGTACACGTAGGCCTGTACCAACGTAACGAGGTAACGACGTAACAACGACGCGACACACGCGCTCACCCACCACCTTTACGACAGCCGTCGTCGGTGATTGGTTGATTAAACGGACAACCACGGCATAATACCGCCCCACGGATGACCGTGTCCAGCAGTTTTTTGTTCCCGTGAACGCGCGTCGTTGTCCCGTAGGATCGCTTTGTCTTGATTTTACGTGAAATCAGAGGGAAAAAATAACACCGGTGCGATTTCGTTGAAAGAGGAGAATTCACGAGGGACGGTAGACAGAGGAAACGGAAAACACGAGCTGGCGAACGGGCGAACGAGCGAGCGGGCGACAGGGGGGGAGAAGATAAGCGACGAAAAAGCAGCGAGAGACCGTGTGTGCGTTCCAGGACGCGAGAAAGCTTCGACTGAGCTTTCGAGCCCGTCTCGAAACGCACGCTCCTAGCCTACTTGCGTTGCGGCTCGTTCTAGTCCTGTCATCGATCCTGTCGCTCTCGCGCCCGAGACCAAGCTCGCGGAAAGCTCGTAAACTTTGTTACCGATCGATTCCCCGCAGGGCGGCGCTCTCGCCGGAGCTTGCAATTTCCTTCCCCGAGGATATCGCCGACGGCGACCAGTCGATACGTGTACTCTATGCTCCGAAACGAACGGGACGCGATACGCGAACTAGACCGGAGCTTACCACCCGCCGAAACCCTGATTCGCGCGCAATTCCTGAAAGACGAAAAGTGTACGAGGCCGGAGAACACTTACCCGATTCGGTGAGACGGTAATTGTCGCCCAAGTAAAACGGTCCCTGTTGCACCACGATCTCGTGAACGATCACCGCGAAGCTGTACACGTCCCCCTTCTGCGTGCCCTCCGGTGGTCGTCTCGCCATTCTCAAAAGCTCCGGGGCTGTCCATAACTGTTCTGCGTACACCAGAATATATTCTACCGTGTCGAGAAAACGAGTTCCGAGCAGTTCCAATTTCGAATTAACCCCTTGCACTACGATTTATTTTACGGTTGCAGTGATTAGAACTTATTTGTCGTTTCTAATTTCTTAGAAAAAAAGAAGTTTGTATGTAATTTATACCTATGCAGTCTCCAATGGTTTCAACAACAAGAAAATACAATTTTGTTTCAATTTGAAAGCGATTGGTCAGGATCGGAATTGAAATTTCCCAGCTCCAAGCCGAAGAAAAACAGTTCGCTCGGCAACATGAGTGCTGTTTAACAGGAGACTGTTAAAATGTCGGTAAATATGTTGTAAAAATTTCAAGATTGTATGTTTTAAGGGTCCTTCAAAAAAAATTGCTAAAAAAAGCAAGAAAAAGTAGCTCTCACATGGGATGACCCCGTTAACCCTTAGCACTCGGTTGGCGACTCTGAGGCACCACTGAAAATTGTTATGTCATTCTTAAAAATATTCTTCAGATTATTATTTTTGTTCCTATTTAATAAACTACCAAACATTTACATATTACATGAAACATTATATCAATTTCATATGCAAAAAATTGAAACAAATTGTATAGAATGGAAATATTCTAGAAAGGAAAAATCTTTCGTTTTTTAGTTAAAATAGCTCCGAGTGCAAAGGGTTAACATTGTAGGCGCACGTGCTCACTTCTTTGATAGACGGCGTCGTCCGGGTCCTCGTTGCTCTGGTTTCGCGCCCTCAGCTCGTGCAATCCGAAATCGGCGATCTTCAGGACGAACCGCGAATCGACCACGCAATTGTACGAGTTCAAGTTCCCGTGGCTCTTCACTTCGGACGCGTGAAGGTACGCCATGCCCCGAATTATGTCGTGGATCAACGACACTCGAAACACCCGATCCAATTTGATCTTCTCGTTCACCAGCACGTCCTGTTGCCATTCTGTCGTTACTTACTTTCCTTTTGTTTTCGCTTTTGCTTTTGCTTTTGCGCGCGCCCGCGAGAGCACGAGCTTTTACGTACCTGAAGAGATCCTCTGGGACAGTACTCGGTCAAGAGGCAACAGTTCGGCGGGTCGACGCAGGCCCCGTAAAATCGCACCAGATGATCGTGTTGGAGGTCCTTCATCTGCGCGCAATCGACCAAAACAGTTTCTAGCTTAGCGGATTTAGCGGATTTAGCGGATTTAGCGGGCAGTGCTGTAACAAGGGCGTGGCGAAAGAGGCGCCCGCCACGGGCGCAACTGGGTTTGGGGCACACATCACAATTTTATATACAGACGACTCATTTTGATGAGGTTAATAGTATTTAATATATTGCATTGAGTAAAATTTAACTTGTTACATTAAAATTTTTTATTTTTTTTTTGTCATTATTGGGTTACGGGGAGGCGCAAATTAGACACTTGCCACAGGCGATTCATACCCTCGTTACAGCACTGTTAGCGGGTATACCATGTGGTCCATTTAAGTGTGGCCACCTAAATATCTCTTCAGGTTATGAAAAAGATATATCTGGCAAGAACATTTTTTCCACCGAGGTAATATTTTTCGGAGTCGTATCAAGGTCATAGGTGTTTTTTTTATAACTGCATTTTTCTTTTTATTGCATCGTATAGCCGAGCGAAAAACACTCTTTGAAAATTAAAATGGACACACCGGAAAAAATGACCGTGAGAACAAAATAACATTTGCAAGGAATTCACACACACCTTGCGATACCATTTATATTGCATTAAAAACATTTGTTATGTCGTCATTAGACTGAGGATCTTTATGCATTTAGGGCTTCTAAAAATTTTTTAAAAATGCCAGCATATAAAATTCCACAGAATTTCATACGATTTTTATTTATATCAGATCTATAGAGGCCACTTTCTTGAAACTTGCCTAGAAAAATTGAAAATTGCATAAACATCCGTAGTCCAGTCATGACAAATAAAGGAGACATTTAGGTGGCTACGTTCAGGTGGACCACCGTGTATACAGGGTGCACCAAAATGTCTTCAACTCCCGGAAATGGGAGGTTCCTGAGGTAATTTCAAGCGCCATTTTCCTTTTGAAAAATGTTGTCCGCGGCTTTGTTTAAGAGGTATTAACGAAAAACACGGACCAATCAGAGCGCGAGCTAGACGCTCGTTGGCATGTTCAGCCAACCGCCAGCCGGCTCGCCGCGCTGAACGTGCCAGCAAGCGTCTAGCTCGCGCTCTGATTGGTCCGTGTTTATCGTTAATAACTCCCAAACGAAGCCTCGGACAACATTTTGCAAAAGGAAAATGGCGCTTGAAATGACCTCAGGAACCTCCCATTTCCGGGAGTTGAAGACATTTTGGGACACCCTGTTGTATATTGTATATACCTTCTTCAATTCGAGCAACAGGGGCCGAGACAAGTCCACTTTCTGTCTGGGCACGAACTTCACGGCGACTTTCGAGTTCTGCAACGAAAGAGCATTCCCCGCAATTATTGCTGGCTAATAAAACAATCTAACGTGCGAACCTTGTAAATGCGGGTGGTGACGTAAGGGCTGCTGTCCAGTTCGTCCTGCAGACTCGCGTTCTCCATAGTGTACATCGACTGCAGCAACCAAACAGAAAACGACATCTTCTTTCGATCGAATTCGAAGAAAATCGACGACCACGATTAAGGAAAAGCGAATCGTCGAGGAAACGAGGAAAAGCCGACTCGATTTTCCCGCGAGTCCTTTCTTTTTCCCGGAGGTGAAATCTTCCGGTTCGACCGTGGACCTTTGGGAATACGAATAAAAAGCCGAAGGTGGAACGGAAAAAATAAACGTTCGAAGGAAGCTCATCCCCCGGATTTCTAGCTTCGGAGAAAATTGATCCGGCTTTCCCGGTCTGTCGGGACCAATTCCATCTAAACAAGTTTGGGGACGAGTATATCGCGGTCCCGCCCGGTTGCCATAACTTTTCCCAAGGTTTTGCGCGTTGTCTGGCGTTTCGTACTCACCATTTGGCTGCCGCGCATCTTGTTCGCTATGAAGGAAGTCATGGAACCCCTCGACTTTGCTTTCGGTATCATCTCGATGTCGCTCCAGTGAATTTTCCACGTCATCGAAGCAATGTCCGCTTCGAGTTTAAAATGCCTGCAGGGCGAATCAAGATATTATCGGACCGTTGGTTCGCGCCACTAGCGACAGCGTTACTAAACTCTAGGGGCAGAGTTGGGAAAAATTTTCATCTGAATAAAAATTTCGAATAACGAATAAAACGTAAAGAAAATTTTTATTCATTATTCGATGGTTCGAATATGAAAAGTATCTTTATTCGACGAGCATCGAATAAATAATTATATTCGACGAGAATTTATCCACCGAAGAAAAATAATTTTTTTTATACGAAGTGGCTTTATAGGAACTTTCGAATAATTTTTTCATCTTTTATCTGTATCTTTTATTCGGTGGCTTCAAATAAATCTTTCCACAATTCTAATAAACGCGAACCATCGAATAATGAATAAAAATCTTTTGTTATTTTTTATTCGTTATTCGATATTTTTATTTACACGAAAATTTTGTCCAACTCTGTCTACGGGGTATGCGAGAACTCGAAAATTTCGAGAATATGGCATATGAAACTCTTGAAAAGAATTCGTGATGGATTATAAATTAAATAAGTGAAAAGTAAAATAACATAATTATTATAAATAGAAAATAACATTTTATATCGTAATATTGACATTTTTAATGGTTCGTTACTATCATTTAAGAAAAAGTTGCGTGCGATTATATGATTATATGTAATATAATGTATTCCTGTAACTTTCAGCATGTCCATTCCTGTGGAACTTTACGCTAAGACTTTCTTTTTCTTTTTGTTTTTTTTTTGTTATGTTTATTTTCTATTGTAAACATTTTTATAAAAGGACTTCGGTCCGTAAATAATAATAATAATTCGCCGAAAACACCTAGAATAAAAAATTCGACATCATTGCAACGAATATAAATGATTAGTGGGTTGTCGGAATTTCCGGAAATCACGATTATTTCGAGAATCTCTAAATTTCCGGGTACCCGTCCGATCCCGAAAAAATGTTGTGTTCCCGACCCGACCCGATATTTCGAGTTCCCGCACACCCCTGCTAAACTCCGTTTTCCTCCCCACTCCTCTCACCTACCTGACGCTTTTACGTTTTACGGGGTTTTAGTCGTGGGAAGCTTGATGACAAACGCTCAACGGTCGAACGGTCGAACTATCGTGCGAACGATAATGTGCTACGTTGGCGAATCAGAGCCAGGTTTATGCGGAAAAGTAGAAGCCACTTACCTGTAAATGAAGACCGAAGCGACCACGAGGACAACCACGATCGAGCTCAAAACCATCGAGAGAATCGCGTGACCGGGAAGAGCTGTCGAACAGAAATCGGTTTCAGAGGATACTTAAGGATGTTCTGGAGATATATAAAAACGCAACAAAATTTTTAAAAATTTGACAAGATGTAATTCTGACTAAATTAATGCAATTACCAAAGTTTGGATTCCATTCACTGGACCGTTTAAGAATTATAGCAACTTAAAGTTTGCACAATTTTAACACGTCTTCTTATGGAGAATTCATAAAATTCCACTTCAAACCCTATTTAAACCTTGAAAAAACGCAACTAGAAACTCCAGTTTTTTAATATATATATAGTAAAAATTATGTAATTAATTATGTTGAAAATTTATTAGGATTCACTAAACAGTTACAGAGCAAAAAATTATAAACTGTTACAAAACGTCAAGTTTATCGTGTTGTCATCTCAATAATAACCATGAATATTGCTTTCTGAAGTATTTTTAATTTATTTAAATATTTATTTTTAACTTTTTATTGCGTAATTATGTATATTGAATATCACAAATTTATTATCTTGAAGTTCAAATCAGAGGGTACAATTATTCGCGAAAGTCACTTACAATTTTTTATAATATGAAGACAATTTGATTAAAAAATAAATATAACATGAAATTCACTAATTAAACGAAAGCTTTTTAAATTAATCTATTTTCTTAATGCAAAATATACTCATGAATGGCTTTCATTGCCAACATATCGATGGATTTCGAATTTCTTGTACTTTTGTCTCCCATTGTACCTCCAGAACATCGTTAACGATCGATCTACGATCGACAAAACTCACAGTTGTCGGGGCACAAGGAACCGTCGAACCCGCAAGTAGGCGTGTCCGGGGGCGGTTCGTCGCGACCGCCGGACCAATGGATCCTCTTCCCGATGACGTATTCGAACGTTTTATTGGCACCGTAGAAATTGGCGACGATCTGCGACAAACGAATCGCGTAAGGATTTAATATTCACGCTATCGATCGCGATCGATTCGTTTACCTCGAACCTCGACGTTTCTGGATTCATGTCGAGAAGAGAGTAGTCCGCTATACGATCCCCGTTCTCGTCGATATTCACGTCCCCCGTGATGCCTGCGAATGTATTCGCAAAAGGAAATGAACGCGTTTCGTCGCACGAAGGTACCGAACCGGGATAAACTTTCGAAAAGCCCCTACCTCTGATTCTTTTTATACTCTGGATTCTTACGTATTTTGACGTGCTGATTACGAATATGATAGTGAAAATTGGCGCAAATATTATTTTCATAGCGGAAACCATGACAAAACCATAAAAATCATAGTTTTTTCCATTTATTTCCGTAAATAATGGTAATTTTGAAAAATACTTCAAATAAAAGTTGTAGATCTCATCGAAATACACATTTTATGTCGTATTGATTTTTGTCATAAAAATAATAGTTTTTGAGATAAACGATCTCACCTTGGTCATACATATACAGGGTGCCGCAAAACTACTGCGTTAAATTGAAATTGGAGGTTCCTTGGGTCATTTGAAGCGACATTTTCCTAAACAAAGCCGCGGGCGCCATTTTTGTTAAGAAAAATGTCGCTTCAAATGACCCAAGGAACCTCCAATTTCAATTTAACGCAGTAGTTTTGCGACACCCTGTATATGTATGACCAAAGTGAGATCGTTTATCTCGAAAACTATATACCTAACCCAGACCTAACCCAGACCTAACCCAACCTAACTCGAAAGTGGCTCCGTATAAGTGAATAAATGCCTATCATTTGTCTCAAAAAGTATTATCTTTATGACAAAAGTCAATACAACATAAAATGTGTATTTCGATGAGACCTACAACTTTTATGTGAAGTATTTTTCAAAATTCCCATTATTGGCTGAAATAAATGGAAAAAAACTATGATTTTTATGGTTACTAACATTTGCGCCAATTTTCACTATCATATTCGTAAATCAGCACGTCAAAATACGTAAGACGTCCATTGTATAAAGAACATCGGAGGTATGGGCTTTTCGGAAGTACACCCCCGAACCGGAGCGGAGGAACATCGAGGGAAAACGGAAGGAAGCGAGCGAGGGAAAATTAGAAAAGTTGATAAATTGGAAAAAAAGAGGATCGGTCGGCTCACCTTTGAAGCTCCTCCCCCACATTCTCCGGGTAAGATTACCGCCGTCCAAATTGACTTTATCGGGATGCTCTGGCAGGCTGTCCTTGAGGGCGAGGGCGTAGAGGAGGACGGCGTCGTAGAACGCCGCGACGAACGTCGAGACCGGGCTGTTCCCGAAAGTGAAATTGTACTTGCTCTGGGCGAGAGATTTCACTTTTCGCGAAAAGTTCAAGTACTCGACGTTGTCCGGCGTTCGCGGGGTCACCGTCAGCAACGCCTGATAAGCTTTCCGTGCTTTCTCGTTTCTTTCCTCGGTGTCCGTTTCCACCCTCCATGGTTCCTGCGAATCGTTGTCGCTGAAAAATAGAACAACCGAATACGTGTTTCGCGTTACGAACTCGAGCCGTTCGAGGAACAAGAGAACGGAGTCAGAGGGAAAGGGGGAGAGAGAGAGAGAGAGAAGAGAGAGAGAGAGAGAGAGAGAGAGAGAGAGAGGGAGACCGATAGAGAGAGAGAGAGAGAGAGAGAGAGAGACCGATAGAGAGAGAGAGATCGATAAAGAGAGAGAGAGAGAGAGAGAGAGAGAGAGAGAGAGAGAGAGAGAGAGAGAGAGAGAGAGAGACCGATAGAGAGAGACCGATAGAAAGACCGAGAGAGCGAAAATTGCGGTTGCGGGTTGCGACGCATCCCATTAGATCCGATTCGTGGGTAAATCGGACGGATGCCGGACGTAGGCCGCGTTTCTCGTCCTATCGCCCTATCAACCTATCTATCGCCCTATCAACCTATCTATCGCCCTATCGCTCGATCGATGGATGGCAAGGCGCGAATTCTCGACTCATGGTGTTTCTGTTTGCGCGAGATCGGCGCTTACCTGGACGACAGCTCGATGGAGAAAAACACGTATTCCCCGGAGTCCACCATTCCGAGCTGCTCGGCCGCCAATAAGATCTCCCGGATGGTGGTCGCGTTGGCGCACATCACTACAACTGCAATCAGCAGGAAAAACATTTTCTTCTTTCCGGTGATCACGTCGCCGGGTTAAACTTTCACTCGGGGGACCAAAAATTTTCTACTTTTTTTTATGTAATATTTACAATTCGACGAAAAAGTGACGAAACTTTAAATTCCAGTGCGCGGAATCCAAGATCTAACCTAGATCTAGCGGATCCGCTCATATTACATCATACCCGCTACTATGTGTGGAAACCAATATTCTAACGAACCTCTCAAATGAGCTTGAAATCGAACAACTTTACTCATGTATAGACTCCGGATTTTATGAATTTATAGGAAAAATGAGTACGTGCAATTTAGAACAGTGAAAAAATTAGAAGACTTTAAGAGTATTAAGTGAAAAAATTAGAAGACTTTAAGAGTATTAATATATATTATTTTCACTATTTTAAAATTATCAGTGAAAAATATAAATTTAGCAATTTAGAACAGTGAAAAAATTAGAAGACTTTAAGAGTATGTATTAATATATTATTTTCACCATTTTAAAATTATTAGTGAATAATATAAATTTATATTTAGCTCCCGTGTCTCATAATTGATGCACAAACTTTTTATTTTGCATAAAGATCCGTAGTGAACTGCGCACACTGAAACTCGGATTTCGCGCACTAGAATTCAAAGTTTCATCTGTACTAATATATTACATTCGGAAAAGTTGAAAATTTCTTGACCCCCCGAGTGAAAGTTCAGCCCGTCGCTGTACAACAGGACCAAATTGAACTCGACAGGACTCGACTCCGACGAACCGAACGATCGCGGAAACGAGGAGGGGGTACGCAACGAGAAACTTACTCCTGGCGGATTTCGAGAGAGATGCGAGCAAGAGTCTGTAATTTTGGCTCTCGTCTTGATCGAAGCTTTGGTGGAAAGACGTCTTGTTCAGAGCGGTGAACACGGCGCTCAGAGTGAAATGACACTCGGAATGTCCGCGGCTGCTGGTCATCGGATGATTGTGATACAAAAGCCCGACCAGCTTCCATCCGAATCGCCTCAAGATGTGCTTGAGCGCTTCGCCCACCAGCCGATAAGAGCCCATCATTCTGGTCAAGGTCGGGTAGTGCACGCTCTTATGGCGGAACGCTTCGGCCCGACCACCCGCCGTCAACACGGGGATCCCCCAGACACCGGCGTAACGCGCGACCGGTGCGATCACGTAGTCGCACACAGGACCCAGAAACGCATCTGCGCTACCAAAAATCGGCTTACTGGTCCGCGGAACAAAAACTCGTCGTCGCCCGTCGACAAACTAGACCTAACCCGGACGATCGTCACCGAGAAACAAGACCGAGAACGAGACACTCTGTCAGCACCTTCATCCCCCTTTTCTCGTATGTGCTCTCTACCAGAAACAATCTACGTACCCTATCTCTTATCGCCGCTTCCCATCGACGCGAATGATGGGCAACCAGTTGCTCGAGACTCAACGTGCGCGACGATAGTTCGAGCAACGCACAGTGGAGTACAGAGTTGGGCAAAATTTTTATTTAAATACAAATTTCGAATAACGAATAAAAGATAAACAAAATTTTTATTCGTAGTTCGAAGGTTCGAATAAAAAAATTATCTTTATTCGACGAGGTTCCAATAAATAACTTTATTCGACGAGAATTTATCCGACGAATAAAGATAATTTTTTTCATTCGAAGTGGACTTATTCGAACTTCGAATAATTTTTTCATCTTTTATTTACTTATATTATTTTAACTCTTGCCAGCTCGAATAAACAGTGACGAGGCTCGCGAGGCCCGACGAGCGGTGAACACGAAAGACCAGCGACAGCGACCAACCAACAGCATACATACATTGTAAGCACCTGGGGAATCAAGCATTATTGACAATTTAAACTTTCATATTTTTATAATACGAATGAGTTGTAGAGATGATCCCGATGAAAATGAGTCCAAACACGACGTCGTTTCGACTATCTTTAATAAGATTATAATTTTTATCATAACATTACGTATCAATAAAAATTGTTTGATTACACTCGAGTTTGGACTCATTTTCATCGGGAAAAGCACCCCAATATAATCGTAATAATTTTATAGGGGAATATTGAAAAATCTAAAAGTTTAAACTTTCATTCGTGTATGATTCCCCATCTCGTGGAGTATTTGCCTCGAAAAGTTGACCAAAAGTCCTGTTTGTGAATTTTTAATAGCTATAAAAATATTTGTAAGATTTAATACGGATAACGTGGGTCACAGCATCAATTATCTATTAATCGCCATGCAATAAATAAATCATCAATTATCGCATGCAATAGATGCATATCTTGCGCCCCATGTTTTCCTTTTTAACACTAAACCTACCGAGCACTAAAAGCGATAAAGATGTTTCAGCTTATAAAAATGACAAGGCTCTACTTATTCAGATTTTGTGCAATTTTTATCACAATATGTACTTGGATAAAGAAACTCGAACTAATTTCCATGTAAACAACTTCGTAATTTCAATAATCGTAAAATGAAAAATATAAAATGGTGGTAGGTTTAGTCTTAAATTTTACAAGTATTTTCATAGCTATTAAAAATTCACAATCACAAATTTTCAAGACTATCTGCATGGGGCTAGAAAAAATTATTTTATACTTATTTTTAGTCCGTTTAAAAAAGGTTGTATTTTAAAAAGTGTTTGTCTATTTAAAAAATTATAAAAAAAGAATTTTTTTTGAATATTGCATTGTCATCCAGTTCTGACCTATGTTTAAAGTTTCTACCTCATCGGAAAGTTAGTTTAAAATCAATTACAAAAGTACGGAACAGACAGACAAGAAAGCGAGCTAATAAAAACTTAAAAAAAAAGTAAAACTGATACACTATATTATTCATATATTCCAATAACTCGGAGAACCAAAATTTTGCATTTCACGCAGATTTGAAAAATCGTATTTTGGCCAACTTTTCGAGGCGAATACTCCACTGTGCAACGTTCGATGCAACGCGACGCGACGCGACGCGACGCGAACGATCGCCGATAGGAACTCCGGCGACTATAAAAAGGCGTGCGAATCGCGTGATCGCCTCCGATCCGTTTCCACTCTCTTGCCGGAATCGTTCAACGTCCGACGAGAATTCCACAGCTACCGATACGCATCTTCGACTTATATTTTCACGAAGAGATAACGTTTATCGGCGGTCGAACGACGCTGTATAATCGAACTCGAACTACTTTCCAACCGATTACGTTCGTTCCGAGTACTCAATCGCTATCGGTGGTCCAAAACGCCGAGCGAAATTTACGATGCAACGGAAACAAAAGCGTTCTTTCGGGAAAATCGGAATCGTTGAAATATGGCGGGCGTCGATCGTCCGGCAGACCCGAAAAACAAGACGCTCCGATAAACGTAAAATTTATCCTTACAGATGAAGGGAAACTCCGCGCGTTCGACAGACCTTTGCGATTCATGAGATGCAAACGAGAGCAAAGTTTTGCGCGCTGTCGCGACCTCCAATGAATCGAGGCATCGACAACGGTACTGATGACTCCCGCGTGTCTCGACCGAGACGGGTTGCGCGGCGTGTAAACCAGGGCTTCGGAGTCTCGGTAGACAATATTCATAACTCCGACTCCAACTCATCTTTTTGAAGTGAAACTTCTTTGCTGAGGGTAACAATTTTCTGATGTTACGGAAGTGACGTTACGGAAGTCGAGAGTGGCGCGGAAATTTAAACGGTTCGGTTTTAAATCTTACAAGTATTTTATTTTCAAATTATTTTATACTTTTTAGTCCATTTTAAAAACGTGGTTTTTAAAATAATTTTTTTTTTTTTTATTATTATTTATGACAATTTAGCATTCATCGCAAGAAAATTTGAAAATGCTGCAGCGATAGGATTTTACCGCCGCTCGGTAGTAGGATCAAACGAAAAGGCTAGAAATACATGGTAAATGGTTATGTTATGACAGCACGTGCAACTACGTTTATATTATTTTATACTTTTTTTTTTACCTCCGACGCCGATTTCGACACCGGTTTCGACTCCAACTCTCCAAATTGAAAAAATATATATACTCAAAATAATTAAAAGTTGTAATAAAACTGAATAGATAGTAGAAATACTGTATTAAAGTCTAACTATATGGAACAGATAACTCTGATACAACACAACAGGACTGTTACTTTTTCACTTTCGGGAAATAGTTAGAAAATGCGTATCAATTTGAGAAAATTATTAATGATTTATATACAAAATAGCCAAAGTTGGAGACGGAATCGATATATTTTTTCCCGACTCTGACTCCGACTCCAGAAGTCGATATATAGCTTTTTCTTACTCCGGCTCCGACTTTCCAATGAACAGTAATTACAGTATTCTCGCGATAAATGTCCCAAATGTCTAGACGATAATTGTCCCTGAACTATCCCCACTCCTGCGGGGTATACCCCGTGAGGGGCCGTAAAAGTCGAGAGACCTCGGCCGCCGAGAAGTGTAACATGATACGGGTCGGGTATATCGGTGTGAGACCAGGAGACCACTACTAATCCAATAACAAAACTTCTTTATTTTTTATTATTTTTTTATGGAACTTTCGCCCAACATATTTTTGATATTTTTCTAATGAAATTAATACCAAAAATCATATAATTCCGATGATATTTACGTGTGTAATGGACGATGGAAGTTTCGTGCGCAAGGAAGAACAGCATATGGGAAAGAAAGAGACGCGGAGAGTCGTAGTCGCCGGCTACGTAAATATAATCGGAATTATATCATATTTGGTATCATTTTCATTAGAAAAATGTCAGGAATACGTTGGTGAAAGATCCATAAAAAAATAATGAAAAATAAAGAAGTTTTGCGATCGGATTAGTAGTGGTCTCACACCGATATACCCGACCCGTATTATGTTTACATTTCTCGGTGACCGAGGCCTCTCGAGCTTCCTAGTCCATTTCTACAAATCAAAGAATAATATCCCTGGACGATAATTATCCCTGGCCGGACCCGTGGTTGGGATAATTATCGAAACAACACTGTACTCTCAAATTCCGACTCTGACTCTCCACGACTCCGACACCGAAGCCCTGTTGTAAACACGGCTGCCGTTCCCGTTGTAGAATGTCCTCGCGACGATAATAATTCGAGCCGAAAAACTCTTTACCGGAGACGGAAAAAAGATCGTGTAAGGTGAAACGGAGAGCCACGGGAAGCTTTTATCCCATCGTTAATGCAAAAGCTGTTCGAGTCCCGACGTTCCGTTTCCCTAGGGAACCGAGGGCGTGGGAATAAAGAAAATGGATGCACGTGAGAATGGTGTTCGAACTCGATTCTCGGTCCGACGCCACCGGTCAGGATCGCGATCTTTCTCAACGATCGGATAACGTAATCGGTAACCGGCTGAAAGTACGATGACGCGAGAAGCGTAAACAATCCTAATTATAGATGGCCGGCCGCCGATAAGAATCGAATCCGTCGCTCGAAAGATCGGCCAACGAAGCGACGACGTCAACGTCGACGCGACGCGACGCGACGCGACGCGACGCGACGCGACGCGACGCGACGTGGGAGAAAGACCTGCCGATCGGTTGATGTAAAAGTCGAAAGCAGCCAGAGCCCCGTACGTGCTCGAGCATCGCGAGTCCCGATGCTCGACTTCGATCCTCCATTCCGGCAGTGGTCCTCTCGAGGACGTGACGGCCTCCACCGCCAGATGCACCGCCGGCAAAACTCGCGGCAGGCTCAGCTCGTGCAGAGGCTCCGCCGGCGTAATCACAGCCAGCATCACTGGCTCCCGTTGTTTCGGCGTCGGTGTCTCTCGCACGCGAGTCTCGCGGCACTCTCGCGCGGATTGTTGCATCGCGCTAGCGCTCGCGCTGGCGCACATGGTGGTGAGCAGCAACGTTAGCTTGATGGGAGCCTCGTTCACGCGCGACATGGCCGAAACTCGCGAGATCGTATCGCGATCGCGAGTCCCATTCGATCGTCGGAGGATTCACGCGTTCGTCCCGTTCGCGAGTATCGTCGATTCCCGACGTCGTTTTCTCTCCATCCTGTTCGCCAGTTGTTCACGTTTTATCGGCTCGGGAATTTGAAAGTTCGTTCCCGCCCGGGGCTGGGCCAGAAGAGACGCGACGCGGCCGATGCGAACGTTCCTCGGGCAGCGCGATCGAAACTGAAGCGACTCGAGCGCGTTCCAGAGGCGCGACGCTCCTCGACCGTGGATCGTTGTTCCGTACCCTTTTCCTCTTGCGGGTTCCCGATATACTCTCCTCTCTTTCCCATGGAACGAACTCGCTGCGCTCGTGCTTGCGCGCCGCCTCGCCTCCTCGTCTCGTCACCTCGCGATCAAAAGCATGGGTGGTAGACTATACGAAACGCCAACGCATGCGTCCGATTATATCGCGCGTCTACGCTATGTGCAGCGCACCGTGCTACACCTTGGTCCATGCCAGCGCGAGTCTAATAAGCTAACCGAACCGCGGAACGAGTTGGCTATATCGTTTCTCTCTTCGGCTCCCAGCGACTTCGACGCGACGAGGATTACTCGACTTACCGACCAGAGATACGCACGCGAACGAGCGCCGAATAACCGCGAATCGTTCGAAATCGAGCCACGGGAGCAACGACGCACAGCGTGACGTTTCGATCATTTAGGGGGATTTAACCCTCATCTGTCCCTCATTTCACGAACTGAATCTGTCCCTCGGTGTCAAATTGACAGTGGTAAAAGATCGATTAAATAACAAGGTAATCAGTTGTTTTTCGATGTTGTTTTTAGTAAAATTGTTGAGTTAACATTTACATCTTAGGGTTATCGGTTATGTGTTTCGAATTAAAAAAATAAAAGTCACAAAGTTCCGGGCATATCTAGCTACAAACAACAGAACAGTATAACTTATTTCAGGAAAACTGTGTGAAATTGACACGAGGGACGGATGAGGGTTAATTTCGAAATTGAACATTTTTTAATAATCGCGAATTTACTACTAGTTTAAAAGCAATACTTCCGTAACCCTGTGATTTTTAATTTTTCATCGCGTTCAAATCAGAAAAATAAGCGTCAACCGAACTGTTTGCCTATACAAATGATGAAACTTCATCAGTCGTCAGTGGTACAGGGTGTATAAAAATTATATGTCGCGAATACCTAGGAGGGATTGTATACCTCTGGATCGGTGGAGATCTGTTGAAAAAATGGACCGCAAAATTGGGCTTGACCCTTTCTTTCAAGGTCAAAAAACATTTTATCGCATCGTATAGTAGTCATCGCAAGGAACAAAAATCTCAAAATAACAATGGGTCTCCAATCAACCGTTCTCTTAAAAAACGTCTTTGAAGTTTCGTAAACGAATTTCTTCTATATGTCTACAGGGTGTCCCAAAATGGTATAATCATGGAGGGAATGATTCTACATGGGAAAATAAATTGAAAGTATAGAACACATTTTTTTTATTAGATGCCTCGTTAATATTTTAAGAAGTAGAATTAGTAGGCCATGATCAGACAATTCCTATTCAAGAGCACGCATGTTCGCTGAATTTTTAAACTCTAATTTCTCGAAAACGAGGCGTCAAATAAAAAATATTTATTCCATGTTTTCAATTTATTATCTCGTATAGAATCATTCTTCTCCACGCTTGTACCATTTTGGGACACCCAGTAGACATATGGAAGAAAATTAGTTTACGAAACTTCGAAGTCGTTTCTTAGGAGAACGGTTCACTTGAGAACCATTGTTACTATGAGACTTTTGTTCCTTGCGATGAATACTATACGATGCGATATAAAAATTTATTGACCATGAATGAAACGGTCAAGGTCAATTTTGCGATCCATTTTTTTTAAAGATCTCCACCGGTCCAGAGGTATAAAATCCCTCCATGGTATTCGTGACATACATATACATAGGAACCGGTTGCCGAAGCTACGCGGGTTACAGCGGTTTATCGAATCGCCCCGAAGTTCAGTTCGACGGAAGTGTCGGTATAGGAAGGACATTCCTGGTTTAGTTTCAATTCGCTGTTTTTATAGTTTTTAATAAAGTTTAAGGGGCAACTCGTACCTCGAGACTTTCCCTCGAATGCCCTAAAAATCTCATTCTAAAGAGAAAGGTTCAGCGCAGAGCACTCTGGTCATGACGTAACGAGATTATGTTAATACCTAATAATACGAGTGTCCAAAGTAAGGAAAAAAGTCGAGAAAACACCCGCAGAATCCAATGTATTTTTCTGTTACAAAAAGAATTTTTGACTAATACCATGACCATAGTGCTATAAGTATAAGTATAAGTATGTATAAGTATAATAAATTTTTTCTTATTTATAAGGGTAATTAGCTACAATGTGACGTAGGATTTTTATGATTGGATGCCATGTTCGAAAGTCATTAATTTTTTAAACTGAAAATTTCGATGCAAATTCGAGTTTTTCTTTCAAACAGCTGTCATTTCTACAAAAAAATTTTAAAAAATTTTTCCCTACGTCACATTTTAGCTAATTACCCTCTTAAATAAGAAAAAATTTATTTATTATTTTTTAGACGATGCCTAACAGAGAAAACATATACACCATCAGCAAGGATTTTCAAAAGAGGGTCCTACTTATCGGATTATATTTCCGTCATTTTTTATTTTTTTTTAATCGTTAATATTGCAAATTGTTCATAAAACTACTATATATATCTGTAAAATAAAGATCATTTTATATACTTAATGGCAGCGTGAAAAAAAAAGTTTATTCTTATACCTATTTTTCCGACCGCCAAGATGGTGTAACCCCTTAAGTTGTTTGAAAGGGACTTATCTCACTGGTCCTTTCGATTAGAAAGGACCTCCACTCCTATATCATATCCTTCGAACAGGTTTCGATCGAAAAATCCCGTTGCGTTGCAACGTCAATTTCTTGCGCTCCTCGTCGGAACGTTTAAATATAGAATTTATTTGTCAACGCGTCGTGAGGTGTCCGACGTGAGAGGAACAATAATAGAAACGTTCCGGCTGGACGATAAGGCGTCCCGATAACGCGCGCGCGCGCGAAACGGAGCGTGATAAGCCTCGCTTCGCCTAATTGATACGGTAGATTGAACGTGCGGTCGCGGAGAACCGCGTTCTCGCGAACAAAGGTATCGCGGATGACGGAGCCCGAGCGGAGCCCGAGCGGAGCCCGAGCTTAGAACCGCGAGTCCGATAGATAGCGACGGGCAGGTTCGTCGCCGATAGTGAACGCGCGCGATTCTTCGAGATCGTTAGTCGAAATCGAATTCGAGTCCGAGTCGGAAATAGACGAACGAACAGAGTAAGCGACAACAACTCACCGCTGTACCAGTTGCCCACGTGGTCCCGCAACGCCTCTGGATAATCTCCTGGCACCGTGGTCTCGACATCAAACGTGCCGAACGTGAAGTTTGGTTGCTTCTTGATAAATTCCACCATGGACTTCATCATCAGCTGACAAGTGTGCCTACCGGCTACTCGACTCTGTCCGTTCGTTGCATAAACCAGATGCACCTTTCGCCATTCGTATCTACCGGCAAAAGCGTTACGAAGACAGATTCGACGACGAAACGAGACTCTCGTCTGTTTGGGGTATGGCAACGCACCGATTCATAAGTCCGACGAAGAAATTTGCTAGATCTCTGAACGCCAAACTGCCGATCCTGGTGGTCATGAAGTACTCGTCCTTGCACTTGGTCTTCTTCTCCGTGAAGTCGAACGTGAAGCCTCCGGTGGTGATCAAAGGTACGCCGAAGAATTTCACCACTCTTCCGACGGCCGCTGCAAAACCATCTTCGACTATCAACCTTGAACCGTCGATACATAAATAGGGTAACTGCACCAGTGAATAAACGGGCACCAGTGAATGAACGCTTTTGTATTTTTTGCTTTTCCATCATTGTTCAATTACTAGAATGTTCATTGACTGGTATTTTTTATATTTTTTATTTAACGTTTAATATAAACAAATAATAGTAATTTCATTCTATTTGTGTTCATTTATTTTTGACAAATGAAGTATAGGGAGCCATTTGGCATATATGAGATTCCTTTAATTCATATATTTTTTTTTAAATAAAATATCTTCCTGAACAATTTCTTATGTTCATTCACTGGTGCAGTTACCCTATGTACTCTTCGTGCATCGCAACAAGCCTCCTGTTCCGAAAGGGTAATTTTCCGCATGAACTTTCGATGGGTTCTAGCGGAATTATTTGCTATAGTGTGTGACGTCTAACCATTGGCTTCGAGCGAGGGACTTCTTGCGGTACACAGAGTATACTACATCGTGCGACCCAACAGCTTACCGACGCAATAGTCGCAAGCAGGACCAAGGAACAGATGAACGCAATCCGAGAAACTGTCGATCGCGCCGATCTGAGCGTACATCGCGTCGCAGTGGTCGTCCTGCGGCAGAAACTTGAGCTTCAACCAAGGTGGTAGCAAGCCTCGCGATCTCGCGTCGCTCTCCGCTAGATCTGCAGGAATCAACAAATCCTGTCGGCTATCGAGCATCGAATATGTACAGTAAACGCTTGATTCTTGTCCAACAGCCGTGTTTTTCATGGACAAGAATCGTGCCCCAGAAGTGCTTTTTGATTTATGTGTCTAGATATCGCGCTGACCGCGCCGAGCAAGACTTCAATAGAGAGCCGAACATAGAGAAGGACAGAATGAAATACGGTTCGAGTGACTGTCCGCGTCTCTTTCTTTCCGATGCGCTGTCCTTCCTTGCGACCGAAACTTTCACCGTCGATTAAGCCACTAAATACAATAGAAACTATATCGTGTTTGGTGTCATTTTAATCAGAAAAATGCCAGAAATAAGGTAGCGATAGTCCCATAAAGAAATAATGAAAATTAAGAGATTTGTATAATCGATTCCACGAGTCAATGTTGTGGTGCTCGCACCGATGGACAAGAATCAAGCGTTTACTGTATATCGCCGGATAAATATCGCGCTCGTACGCTTACCCAGAACCGGTAGCACTTTCGGCAAGGAGATGTCGTATCGCGGATCCGCCGGCAGCAGAACCGCTATCCTCAGCTCGCAGGACACCTGGGGATGATTTATTTTGCAGAGGGTCCCGCAGCTGCGCGGCAACTGGACCTCCCGACAGCTCGCTTCTCCCTCGGCCGAGCACACGAACCACAAGAACCATGCGAACGTCGTCAGGACGATCCAATTGTTACCCATGTAGAAGCGCGGCGCTCGCGCCCCGGAGCCCAGGACCCTCGAAGCCCCGAAGCCCCGAAGCCCCCGAAGCCCCGAAGACCTTCGCCTCCTGCGCACCGCCTCCTCCCGAGGAGCGCGGCGGTGGTCCTTGTTGCGCGACGAGTTCTCGATCTTCGATTTTCGAAAGAATCGATAAGGACGATTCCAGTCAAGCTGAACGGAGGGCCGGCGGATTCGACGCGTTTTCGGATCGTTCGCGGCATCGGTCACGGCCGAGTCCGATCGTTCCCAGCTAGCGTTCGTATTCCATCGATCCTCGAGTCGAGACTGTCGAATCTGCCGAGACACCACTTTTCTTCAACGGCGTCGATGCGAACACGGCATCTGCTTCGGGGGATACGATACCGGAACGTCCGCGGAGGATCGATTAGCCACTGGACAAACTATTCTTAGATTTACGCGGAACGACGTTGCTCTGTCTCTCTTTCTCTCTTTCTCCTCTGCTGCTCGGATCTCGCGATTTCTCCAAATAATTTTTCCTTCGTTGATCCGCGGTCGAGTTCGATCGTATTCCGCGGGATAAACGAGCACGAGAAAGATCCAGATCCGCGGCGCCGGGATCGAAAACGGTACTGACGCTTCGTTCGGTGATCTTGAGCCGCATCGCCCGCTCGCGAACACGTAAGTAGACTTCTCGTTGGCTCGTGTCGCGTTATCGCTGATTTTCTATCGCGTCGATTGATAATAGCTATCGAAAACTTTGTCGCGCGTCCTCACCACCTCCCGTGCCTCCTTTAAAAGCTCCGATCAATTAATCTACCGCGCTGCCTCTTAATCCGGGAACCGTCCTTTTCTCTTTTATCTCTTTTCACTTTTTCTCTACTCGAACGTTCCAGCTACCCCGAGATACTCAACGAATATTTCCACTCTTCGATATTGTAAATCACAGCGATTTCATTAAATATTAAACAGACGGTGATTGTACAATAGAAGAATAATCGTTTACACGCTGTTATCTGCGAAGCGCATTCAAACTCGAATCAAACGGCGCCAACGTATCGGCGCGACGGTGACGCCATCTATTGCGGCGGCTTTCCGAACTAATTCTCCCTATAGTTCACGTGTGTAAGACAAGGATAGCGATACTGTGCGACAAGGACAGAGAACGCGACGCCCGTGCCACCTCCTTTTTTGCGGCACTTCTAACCCCCTGGTAAGTATTAGGATACCACGACGAGCCAAGAGGTATCCGACAAGGACGCACTTATGCGATCTTCGGAGATGGAGAAGGACAGACGACCGGACTCTCTCTAATCCATCGATGGAAGATACCGTTAATTACTCGTTATCCAGTTATTATTTAGAAACCTTTGGAATCGAATATTGTAGAATCAACCTTCAGCTACTTTCACATTGCATTTCGAGTTTTCTGCACTGTTGGATAATTATTAACAATATTCGAAACCCTTGCCCTGAATAAAGACCTATTCGAACAAAAAAAATTAATTGCTTACTTTATATACGTAATTTCTAAAGATTTATTATTGAAGAATGTAAAATATACCTTCAGCAACATTCCTGTAACATTTTTGCACACATTTTGTGTCGACTTAATTAGTTATTAATTATTGTTGGTGTATCTGTCACTTTCTCCTAATACCTGTAATGTGTAAGACAAGGACAGCGACACTGTGCGACAAGGACAGAGAAAGATTCGAATCGTGCCACCTACTTTGAAAATGGCCGTGTGTGCTCCTGATACCTGTTCGCACGGGCTTTAGAAAATTGTTTACAAATACCCTCGTTACTCAACCATAATTTCTGAACATTTGCACATGGAGAACATAGAGTGAACCTTCAGCAACATTCGCACGTAGTTTTTGATCAGATTTCGTTCTCAATTAATTAGTTATTAATAATTATTCGAAGACTTGTTCTCAGATAATCTTGAATAATTTGACAGATCTCCATTGAATAATTAATTGGTATCTTTACAGGCTTCGTTTGTGTAGATTTATGATTGAAGAATCTAGAATGGACCTTCAGCAACAATTCTGCAACATTTTTGTGCATATTTTTTGTCTAATCAATTAGTTATTAACAATTTCTGGAGGGTCTGATATCGCTGTCCTTGTCTTAGGATAGACGGGAATGATAGAAAAGTTACGAAAGCCGCCACGATAGATGGCGCCACTCGAGGATTCAAAAACGGCGATCGTATTACAAAATTCAATATCGTTCAAACAAATTCTAGACGCGTACCTAACAATGGTATCATAGAATTCGACACGGGTTTCATAGTTGGTGAGAAAATGCTTATTCATTTATCTTATGTGGTTTTTGATGTCTAGGTCTGAGGTTATGTTTTGTTTCGTCATACGGCTCATTACTTTGCGCGGGAATTCGCTGTTGGCGAGAAAGAAAAAACGCATAAATAGTACTTGACCCATAGGACATAGGAGGAAACGTTACGGTTTTCGTGTTAAACAGACTGCTTAATTTCGAAGGATAAGGATAAGGATAAGGATAAGTGCGCAATAATGATTCCGATCAGTCCATATAAATTTTATAATAAGGGAACGATTTCAAAAGATGCGATCCAGACTGTGAAACCGTTTTGGGTGAAAGAACATCGTAAAATGCCATCGCACATTTTAGGACCTCCAAACATTTGGAGGGAATTTAAAGAACAGATAAACGCACTGGTAACAGCGTTTAAAGAAAGCACCGACGTTGATATGATTTGCACATTTGTCTACCAAGGACACAATGGTTATCGCAAATTTGTGGTAGCTCATCCCGAGGTATATTGGTGGCATTACGAACATCGACCACCGGAAGAGAGATGCTCGTACGAGGTAGTAAGGTTTTATGCAATTGTTAGTATCAATTTACGTATACGTACAGTAATATCTAGTTGATTTTGAACTATGTAGGTGATACCAGAGAACTCTCCTTGCCGTCTGTATCTGGACTTGGAATATTTGATCGAATTAAATCCAGAAAGTAACGGTCCTCTCATGACCGATACGATAATTGAAATTATCTGTGCTTATCTGCTTAGCCTCTACGGCTTACCATGTAGTAAGAACAACGCGGTGAATATGGATTCTAGTACACTGGAAAAGTTTAGCCGACATGTTATATTAAACATCAAAGGTATCGCATTCAAAGATAGTTATCATGTTGGTAGATTAGTAAAATCTATATGCGAAGATGTCTCCAATTATATTTCAATGGAGGAAAACGAGCAGCATAACATTTTAAGTAGTTTCGATAGAACAAAAGTGGAACAGCTATTTGTGAAGACAAGTAAGGGTAAGGGTCTGTTCGTAGATACCTCTGTCTATACTAAAAATAGACATTTTAGAATATACAAATCTACGAAATGGGGAAAACAGTCTCATTTGGAGATTTCGAGTGACTGTAAATATATTCCTACTAATTTACACAAAGATAAAGATTTGAGCATATTCGTGGACTCGTTGGTGTCCTATTTTGAGTCTAGATCCGATTTAATACTTTTGGAATATGGGAAAGTTGGCACAGTAGAAGCAAAACGTTTCAAAAGACAAATACCAAAGTTTATTCACCAGGAATATAATAAATGTTATTCAAAGTATCCAGTGTTAGACAAGTATGTTCGCGACAAGATACATCCTGGTAAAATACGTGTATGCAAACACATCTCTGCTTCTACCAAAGTGTTAATTTACGAGACAACCGGATACAGGTAATAACATATGGTCGTAAAGTACATCTGACAAAATGTATCGACAAAGTAACGACATTTGAAATGTTTTGATTTACAGATATTGCGAAAATATTGGTAGGTGCCATAAGAGCAACAATGTTTTTCTGATCGTAGACTTGAGTAACAAGACGATGTATCAAAAGTGTCACGACGAAGAATGTTTAGGTTTCAAATCAGAACCAAAGAAATTACCGGAAGAAATTAGCTTTCAAATAGACGATGGAGACGATATGCTTTTAAGTTGCGTTCCAATGGAGGATGTACTATAATACAGGAAATTGACATTGATTGTGGTAAAATATTTTATTAGGATAGAGATAACAAAAAAAAAAAATGGGCAATAGATTAGAAACGTACACATATATGGAAATAAGATTCAATGAAATGCGTTATTTCAGGTACACGATACACAACTTTTGTACAAAGAATGTACATCGTAAAGATGAAGTTCGAACGATTCAAGTTTCCAGCGTACAAAAGAAGTATTATGTGAAAGTTCCTTTGTGTGCTATAAAAACAAATCCCGAAAGGAAGATTATGCACGTGGCCAGACACACGCACACGCACGCACTCAAACAAACACGCGCGCATATATATATACATACGTATTTGTATGTATAAACGCACATACAAGTCCAAAGATATATTATGCATATGTATGTTACGTTATAATAATCTTGCACGCGAACACGTACATATGTACATGCGTATATTAAATAAATCTACTATTTTATACATCTATATTTAGACTACATTCGCTAAATGTACAACAAAATATTTTGATTTGTACAATTCCAGTTAGTATCATCGTGTAAAATTTACTTGATAATATTCTCCATTGAAAAATTCATTTGTATGTGGTAATGAATGGTGATTTGCTCGGTTACACGCAAACAATGTAGATGAGTAGAAACACGAGAAGAATCAGTCTCGGGATTATCGTTTTAAAAAGTTTTGCCGTGAGAGCAGAATATCGTTTGGCACGCGTTTCTTCGTTGTGCGTTCGAATAGACACAATGTATTTGACTTTTGTCTGCGAACGTTGTCAGATTCTGATCGTTCTGCCCATTCGGGATTGTGGGAATATCTTTGTATCAGCGGTACCCAATCTTCCGTATTCTCGGCACTCGCAAAATGTCCTCATCATGCGAACAATTTAGCCAGGAAAAAATAATCTAACAATCCTTTGCTTTCCTTGTTCAGACCTGTGCCGTCTTCGTCATGTTTGTTTTGTACGCCTTCATCGTTTGTACAGTTTTCTCCTTGTTGTTCTTGTCGGTTTTCCTTAAATTTGAACATTTTGGTTTCTTCGGCGACATCGGTTATATCATTGCGTATCGTTTCCTCGTTGCTTTCCAAATTTGGAGTCGAGTTTTCCCGAACTTTATCCTCGAAAACTTTTTCCTTTTCCAGTGAAAGGTAACTGGTACCGATCATGTCGATACTTTCTTTGTAATTTTGGTAATTCTTCGACGCTTTTCTCATACGGATCAAGAAGTTTGGTAATCCTAACAAAGAAATATGCGAGTTAATTAAGAGGTTTATCGTCGAGTTGTAACTGGCGCATAAGGAAATGCTCTACCTGTCATCGCAATCCATGCGGTAACCGTGGATGGTATATTTACGCCAGGATCGTCGAAGTAGGTCAACCCGAATTCAATGCCTGGTTGGTGGAATTCTGTATACGGCCTTATCACCATATACGACCAATACGTCGAGACTCTGTTACGTACAGACTTCAGATTACTCACTGATTAAGGAGAACCTTAGACTCTCCTACTTTCATATTTAATTCTGGCAGTCCAAATACTTATTGAACTAGGCGATTCCGTAATGAAATACGAAACTAGAAAAGATCGATCGGCCTCCTTAACGATATCGTAGTTAATACGCGCGCTACTTAAACGATTCAAAAATGCTGCTCGACGAATAACGAGATATTACCACGATTCTATCTGTATACCTGTATATTCCAGGTCTGTTCGGCGCGTCGGGATGTTCCGTTCCCTTACTGATGATGATTATTAAACGCCTGTCTTTGTCCACCACCCATCTTCGTTGATACACGTAGTCTCTGTTCGAGAATAACGCCTGAAAGGAAAACGCGTAATTATATTATTAGGAGTTTGTATGTCGGTCGCGGAATGTTACGTCGGTAACGAGAATAAGGTAAAATAAAATGGTTATCCCATACAGGCCATTCAGTTTCCCAATATATAACGTCGGAACGATCGTTTGTGGTCGTTTCCGACATCGGATCGCTGTCTATGATTCGCAATTCTCGAGCAATCGGATCCCATTGCTTTCGATATTCGACGTCTATTTGCGTTTGCAGAAAGTCCTCGGCGGTGACCTCCGCGAACGAACCGTACACTTTGTAGGCGAACAGTCCGCCGGAATTTGGCTCTTGTCTTCTCCATATTAGCATATCTTCCCGTTCCAGGTACGGCCTCCATCCCTCTGCTGAGATAAGGAGAAAATAAACGAGTCGAACACGAGCGTCCTAAAACGAACGAAGAATTTTATCGCTTACCGTCTTGGTTGGATGTTGCGTCGGATTTATTTTTATTATCTTGACAGGTGCAATACTTGATTCCCGGTTGTTGGACGTCTATTACGATTCTCAGATGGCAATTCGGACAAACGACGGTGGTGTCTCTCAGTTTGTAAATTCCTTCGATTTCCTGCTTGTAACTGGCGAAAATATTGAGTACCGGACAAAGGAAAAGAGAAAGAGAAAACAAAGAATAAAAGGAAAAGAAACGATCAAGAAGAGATCAGATGCATTTACCTGTTCAACTCTTTTTCGCTTATTCTCTCGCGATCCCAATTAAACACCGCCACACCGATACTGCTGGTCAGGAACCGTCTGCTGTTCCTGAAGGCACGATTCCTCCATGATTTCATAAATTCCTTGAGCGCCGTTTTGTCCCATATTCTCGTGTACAAGTGAAATATTTGCAAGCCCCTCCTTACACGTTGCGCGGCAATGAATTCGAACTGTTGAGTGCAAGCTTCGGCCACCCGACCGCTGTGCTCTTTCAGCCAAACGCTTATCCTCTTTCGACATTCACGGAATTTTCCATAGTTACCGTAATACCGGAAAGGAGGCGCTAACCTAGTACCGTATCGAACGTAGTCTCTGTGAAATTGTTTCAACAACAAACCAGACAATTGCACCGTGTACATCGTCGCGGTTTCTCCTCGGCTTGGCTCCGATGCGATTCGATGAAAAATGACAAATTAGAGCTTCGAAAAGCTTCGTCACCGGTTGAACATGGACAACGTTGGCTTCGCTCCAGTCACGTTGCGCCAACAATTTTGCCGAACGAAAATCTCAAGCTCTCTTATAGGTTATCTCTCGCCTGCGAAAGGTTGCGGACAGCGGTTCTAATACGACGAACGTGATTCTCGTTTATCTCGAAAAGCCTATCGGTCGGATGTCTTCAAAGCATTTTTCATTGAGCAACTGTACGCGAACAAATTGATAATTGACTCCGTTACTACGTCGACAACGACGAGAACGTATATACGTGCGTAGTAGAACTCGACATCGTTGCGGATCCAGCGCATGCCAAGATTGCCAAACGAATATCGATACGTCCGTGACTGCCGACGCGACGGTTCGGCTTCGATTAAATTCGTTTCAATTAATCTCGCGACCTATCGGACGTTTCGTGTACAGTTTGAAACCGTCGTAAAATCGCAGTGTCAAGAGACGACGAAGCGTTCCCTTTCGTTCCGTTAAAAATTGACGCCAGAGCGTTTAAAAGAAATTTCACTCGTTCGACGCATCGATTCTCGCAAACGATAGCGCGACTGGTCGATCGATCGTGTGCAACTTCGATAGGTCGACGCTCGCGTATGAAAATTAGAAAACGTACCGAGCTATAAAAATTAAATTTAAATTCTTACTGTAATATGTGCTCTAATAAAGATATTTGTTAAAGCATATCTTAGAAAAGCATCTTTATAATTTCAATAATTGTAAAATAAAAAATGTGGAACCGGTCATTTGACCGATCATGGTACGGTAGTCACGTGACTTTCCCTAGAATACCCTAGAAATCTGGCCGAAATTTGGGTTTGCGGGATTAGATTTGTCGTCCTTATACGAGCAAATTTTGAGCTGCATAAAGACTCATTTTATAGAGGATGGTTCAGCGCATAGTGCCCTGCTTATGATATCAGTCAAAAAACTCTTTTTGTGACAGAAAAATACATTGGATTCTGCGATTGTTTTCTCGACTTTTTTCCCTACTTTGCAGACTCATATTATTAGATGTCAACATAATCTCGTTACTCACTTACGAAAGAAGCGACCAAAGAAAGCCCTTCGCCAGATTTCAAGGCTTCAATTGCTGACCTAACCAGAGACCTCAAAATTCAAGCAAGATTGTCCACTAACACCCTAATAAAAAAGGAAGGTCTAGTCAAAGGTTCGAACTACGTTAGATTTTATGACAAGGACAAAGGCAAACCATGGTACACTGGACTTGTGCTCTCCAGAGATTTTCTGGTTTTTGTTAATAGATGTCGAGCCAATCACTATAATTAAAACGGTTCATTATGAAGGGTTAACTTTATAGCTAATAGCGCTTGCCAATGCGGAGCAGAACTTCAAGACCTAGATCATGTTATATGACAATGCCCAGACTATGAAAATGAACGTAATACATTAGAAATAAACCTCCTCAAAGGCAAGTACTGTTTCCCTCTTTGTATTAATTCTTTCCTATGTAAACCTGATATAAAAGGTCTGAAAATAATTTATAATTTCCTGAAACAATGTTCTGTTAAAATTTAGAAACAATGTAAACCTATTTAATTTAAGCCAAATGTAATAATACTGTACTTGCTATATAAACCACTTGGTTTAAAGCAATAAATAAATAAATAAATAAATAAATAAATAATCTCGTTACATCATAAGCAGGGCACTATGCGCTGAACCTTCATCTTTAGATTGAGCCCTCACCTAGCCCAAAATCTGCTCGTATAAGGACGAAAAATCTAATCTCGCAAACCCAAGTTTCGGCCAGATTTCTAAGGTGGAAAGTCACGTGACTACCGTTCCCTCTTAAGCACCGATCTCGAATGGATAAACGAATAAATAAATGAACGGATGAACAAGGGGGACTTAAGAAAACTGTTTCTCTTGTACTACTGATTGTTTGTATTGTCGTACGTGTCGCTAATTTGACAAGCTACGATCGGTCGAGACGAAACTGTTTCCGCGCAACCTTTGCTCGTCGAAGGCGAGCGACCTTCGACGAACAGGTTGCGCGAAACACGTTGTCGAAGTTGTTCGAATCGGATATTTCGGTTGGTCCAGCGTCCGCGATGCTTCCACCGATGCTCGATCGCGATCTCTTCCCGTTCACTCGTTCAACTTCCGACAATCCAACATTTTTTGCGCTTCCATCTGCAACCGAGGCGAAAGAAAGATAGAGGCACGATAGAGGTAACGTCAAACCAGAGAGGAAATAATGAGAGTGCTCGCGTCCGGGATCTTTTCTGCCACCACTTTTGTCAGTATAGACCAGTGTTTTCTAACCTTTTTTCTGCCCAAATACGCCTTTCTAAAATTATCATACCCCCTATGCTAAACTACAGGGTGAATCACGAATCGTGATCAGTAGAAATTACTCTATTACCCAGATAACCAGGCCTGGCGTGAGCAGAGCCTGGCGAGGGCAGAGAACGGGCAGAATGTGAGCAGAGCCTGGCGAGGGCAGAGAACGGGCAGAATGTGAGCAGAGCCTGACGAGGGCAGAGAACGGGCAGAATGTGAACACAGCCTGGCGAGGGCAGAGAACGGGCAGAATCCTGTCGAGGCTACGCTTATAAGGACGAGTGCTGTATATTTGGTCCAATCGAAATTTATTCGACCGTGCTGCCCTCTTAAACAAAGGCGGATTCAGGGTCCATCTGCCAACAGTCTGCCTTCGTTCTGCCGCGCACAGATGCTCGTCAGAAATGAAATTTTTGGTTGGCTGGGTAGCAGTCCGATCGAAAATGTTTTTATCAGTTTTTGCATGGTTTCGATAAACATCTAATTTTTTTACGCTTATCTGTTACAGGATTTCAAGACGTATTCGGCAAGTATCATGTTAAAATTGAAGGTGACCTTGAAAAATTATGAAAAATAGTAGTTGACCAAAAATTTGCGTGAAAGCTCTCTTGAAACCATGCAAAAACTGGGTATAGCTTCTGTTCCATGCTAAATCTGAGAAATCGGTGGCAGAAAAGACCCCGGGGGCGTGACCACTCTGATATCCTCTCTAAGAAAACGAACGAGGCATACTTGTATCGAGTGGTAGACGTTCAGTAGTTGCTCGAGCGTGGGCCCGACCCGTAAACCGCATTCGACGCTACCGGTCGAATCGGAGGGGCCTCTTCTTTCGCTTCTCTTTCCCCAACCGGTGGAGAAATTTAGCTGAGCTTGAGTCCCAGAGTCCAAGATCAAACAAACCAGAAAAATCACCGCGAGAAAGCCGAGCCGGATTTTTCGATACCTACGAAACACGAGATTCCTTTTTAGAGCGCCGGGGTACGGTGTTCGATATCGCCGAAGAAAGTCTAGTATGTACACTTACATGTCTGGTTCACGCTGAGACGCGGGCGTACAACTCGAACGTAAGAAAAACTATAATATCGGTGTATCGCGATTCGTTCGATCGTCCGTATGCACCGGGACGAATACGATTGCGGATGAACAACGATACCGGGCATGCTTTTATAGTTTCGTTCTATCCGTTCGCACGAGAAACCATATTCTTGTATCCTTGGATAGCGCCGGCGTCAAACGATCGGGTTGAACGAGGGTTTCGTTCCCCCAAACTCTCTGTATCTCTCTCTCTCTCTTCTCTCCTTAGTTGATACACGCCGATTTTGATGAAACTTATGTGAGACATAGTTCTTCGAAAAATATTTGACACGTATTTTTTATTGTCGGCAACCATCCACTCGGAGGGGGTGAAAACAGCTCTCGAAGTCAGGGGTCAAAACCACATTTTTTGAGGGAAAAAAAAAAGTTTGTTAAAAAATTCTTGCGCGATTACATTTACCATTGAAAAACATACCATTTTTAAAAAATTCAAATTTTTTCGAACTCTGGTTTCCGAGATATCTCAAAAAATATGGTTTTGACTCCCAACTTTGAGGGCTGTTTTCACCCCTTCAAAGTGGATGGTTGCCGATAAAAAAAATATGTGTCAAATATTTTTCGAAGAACTATAGCTCACATTAGTTTTATCAAAATCGGCCATTCTCATCTGAATATGTTCCCTTGTCAGCGAACTTGCGAAAACTCGCAGACTATTTCTACCTATGGGATTTCGAAAGTTACCACCTCGCTCCGTTCTAGCGGATCGGATCGAGTTGAATCGCGTCGCTATCATATTTCGAAATAATTTCACCGATGCGATAATTTGTATCATTAAAAAAGAATTTCATGATATCGGGACCCTATGGCTTCGCAGTATCTCATAGCCTTTCCCAACGGTGCGGCTCGACGTGGCTTCTTGCCCTCGCGGTATTAGTTTGCCGGGCACGGGTGAAGCCCGATTCGAAGCCCGGTTAATTAAACCGGTTCTCAGTAGTATTTCAGCTCGCTGCTCTTTCTGTTCGAAAGATCCGATCGATGAACGAGAATGGAAAAGTTCCGCTATCGTACGATACCGTTCCGTATGAATCGTATTCGATCTTTGTAATCGAAGTTTATTTTATTGCTACAAAAAAAGAACAAATTACACGTATCTCCGATGACGATAAATGGATCGCGCGGTTAAAGGATAAAGGTGTGCACACGTACGCCTTACCACCGACTATGTCACACACATCCGACGAGACGCGAGAGATATCATGTCTCGCTTTGCTCGGGATATAGTAACGTGTATCGTATCGTACTATATAATACAAGAAGTCCGTGCATACGAGTACCACCGGTCTGTGCCAGGCATTCCTTGCCGCTTCCTCGAACATTTGTTTGAAGTGAAAACTTCTTCAGGCGCACCGTGTACGCAAATGTTTGCTGGGCAGTGAATGAGAGTCTGATCCGTCACGCTCCGAGGTGTGAACAGACAGGTGTGCGTCGCGCCATGGAAGTTTTCACTTCTTTATGCGCACAGTATTGGTTTTTCTTCTCGTTCTGACAAAACAAATAAGATAACAATCGGTGGTTTTCGGAATTTTCTTTTATCTAAATGATTTATCGGTGTGCTCTTCGAGTCCCTGTTTGAAAAGGAAGTTTACGATACTTACAATTAGAACGGGAATGGTTCGGAAAAGATAGAACTCGCGTTCTCAAACGCGATTCTCTCCCACTTTCTCTTTTCTCTCTCTCTCTCTTTGCTTGTCAAGTTTCGATTTCATCGGGAGCTCCGATGCGTATCCCCTGTCATGGACAAGCGACAAATCTGTTTCGCGACGTTTGCCAACGGAAACGTATTTTGTACTGCAAAATGCGAGGGGCACGACCGCGATCGGCACCTCGACAATGTTTCCGCCGATTCTCTACAGTCTAACTAGCTCGCAGCTAATTCGTTCGCGCGTGCCGTTACACGCAATCGGCGCATATCGTATATGCTTTGAGATCACACGCTTTCGCCTAAGCTGCATCCTATATCTTTTATCGTATAAATTACACGTCGACTCTCTTCTTTTTTAAGCTTTTCCTTTTTCTCTTTCACCTGGCGCATTCTCTCTTTCTATTGGACACGCATCCACGCGCACGAACATCCACACATGTACAGGCTGTCTCGTCTCGCGCACTCGTACTGGCACGCGCGCGCGCGCGCGCGCTTTCATATTATAATATATATATATATATATCTATATATATATATATATCTATATATATATTTCTATATACCGTCACTGATATATCGTACAAAAAGCTTACAAATTATTATCACATATATACGTGTACGTACGTGCGTATACGCGTACATAGGTACACGAATATATATATATATACATATATATACATATATATATACATACATATATGTGTACATATACTATACAGGGTGAGTCACCTAACGTTTGTACCTCAAATATATCTTTTTGCAAAGATGCGTTAAATGTCTTGAGGACAAAGTTGAATGGTAAAATAGGGCTCACACGATACCAAAAAAAATTTTTGTTTTTGTCATTTTTTTTTAGAGATATCAAGGTCACCTTCATTTTTTAAATGGAACCACCCTTTTTAAAACACCTACAATGATAGTCCCTTTCATGACGAATTCAGTGACTATAGTTATTCAAGTTGATGCAAGATTTCGTTTCTTAAGTACAAAATGCGGTAAATATTATGTTTAGGGGAGGCAGCTCGGATGACCTTGATCTTGACATATGTTGTCAAGATCACCTTTCTCAGTAACCCCCAAGAAGTTTCAGTCGTCGCTCGTTTTTTATTAAAATGTTATGAACAAAACAACTTTGCAAAATATGGCAGTTACTTCAAGTATTGAAGGTCAAAACGACTAATACTCGCGCGGCAATGAAGCAAACATTAAGGAAAAAGTAATTTGGAGCAGTAAAACGATAAAAAATGGTAAATGTTGATAAAAGGGGACCCAGCCCCAATGACCGAACGACCGATATATTTATAGGGAAAGGTTGTTCAGAATGTCGACCTTGACAACATATGTCAAGGTGAAGGTAAACCGAGCTGCCTCCCCTAAACGTATTATTTACCCAAAATGCAAAATGATTGCGTACGAGTATTTCGAATCGAACCGAAATTCGAACGGGTCTAGGCTCAACACCAACTCTCGCTTTCCCGTTCTCCCACGCCGTCGCTCTCCTCGTCGCTGGCTTCCTCTCCGTACATGTCGGCCAATTTGCGGAACCTGGGCCCGAAATTCGAGAGGTAGTTGAACTTGAGGTCTCCGTCGTCGGTACCTGTAAATATTATACAATTTAGTTGTCAGCTTTAATACTGTCGTTGCGAGATACGTACAGGAGGCCAAAGACGACAGAGAACCCTCGGAGTTGCCCTCGCCCTCGTACGCGTAATGCCTAACGTCGTCGAACGGATTCGTGTCGGGATCCTTGTCGCAGCTTTCCTTCTTGCCGTCCAGGAAACCGCAAATATCCGGTACCTCGTCAGGAGCTTGAACGAGAAAGAGAAGAAGAAGGTGAAAACGAACAATGATGGTTGATCCTTAGACCATATATACTAATAGACCCGGCATAGGTATAGTATGTGTATAGGAAAACCGAGAATTCAGTGTCCGAAAGATGGTGGGACACTGTGACGTCACAAGATCGGTCTTAAGATAATTTCTTTCCATGTACTGTGTACGTGGCGCACCCGCTGACCCCCCTCTCCCCATGTAAGCCAAGCGTATATAGGCACTGTCGATGAGCATAGCTTGTACATCTTTTGAAAATGTGACGTCACAGTGTCTTTCAGCTGATTTCATCTTTCGGACACGGAAAATTATCTACGCCGTGTCTATAGGTATATATGGTCTAAGGGTTGATCGACGAAAAAGGGACAAGCGGACGGCATACCTCTGCCCGACGCTATCTTCGAATCGATCGGAGGCGCGTCGTAAATGGTTCGCAGGACGTTCAAGTCGTAGCCCGTGTCGACCTCGCCGCCTCCTTCGTCCTCGTAATTGATTATATTTTCTCGAATGTCATCCATATCCTTGTAGAGATCGTCCGTCTTACGCCTGTGCACTACTACAGCGAGCAACAGTATCAGCAGGATCGCGATGCAGACTAGAATCGCGACCAGAAAGTTGGTGTCGATTCCGAAAGAGATCGCCTTGGCCATTCCGTGGTTGCAGCCTGGGTCCGCGTTCCTCGACAACGAGGGCATTCCCAGGTTGTACGTCTGAAAAACGCGTGCGCGAGAATCGGTTAGGTTTCGAGATCGGTCCGACAATGGAGCAGACAAAATTCGAGACATTACGTTTCCGTTGAAAGTCATGTTGCGTACGCAGCCGATGAACCCCTTGTCGGTCGGTCTGTGGTCCCATTTCAGTTGCGACGAGAGCATCGCCAGGTTGCTCAGACTTCCTCCGACCTGCATCGGTCCGTTCACGTTCAGAAACTCATTGGTACCTGGCGGCGCGGTTAGACTCATGCAAGCCGACGTGCCGCAATTATCCACCGTCAACTCGATCAACTGCGGAGAATAGAAGACGCGTGTGAAGACATAAACTCGACTCGACCCAACTTTATCCTATTCGAGAAACTGAAACGACCAAAAAGGAGGAAAGAGTTGTGCTTACGTTCTTGTACAAGAAGATGTCTATCCTGTGACTTTTGCCGTCCGTGAGGAGGATATGCTTTTGTTCGAGCCGAGCGGTACCCGAGCCGTAGTCCACGTAAAGAACCGCGTAACCCTGCTGCAGTTCCAATGACATGAAGTCCTGAATGCCCATTTTCGGGCTATAGGTGATCGGGCCGAAATAAAATACCAAGCCGTTGTCGACGTGAGGCGTGATCTCGAGACCTGTACGCGTGACACGATAGGATAGCGTGGAATTAGGATTGGAAAGAAAAAACTGAAGTTGATAAAAACTCGACGGTTAATTGGTTACCACTTACCTAAATGAGATTCATCGCAAGCTTGAGCGGGTGGAGGCATCACAGCCCAGCCGTCGCCTTGGAACCCGATGCCGAGAACTTCGCAACTGGGTCCATCGAAATCGGGCGGGCACTCGCATCGTTGCGCGAACGGAGTGCCGCCATTCAGGCAAACGATCGGCTCGGCGACGTGGCAAGTGCACTGCGGATCGACCACCGCCCGGACACCGACGAACGAGCTGGTGTTCGTGAATACCGCGTAGGGGATCGTGCTGGCGTTCAAGTAGCTACGACAAGAGTTGTTGCATTGCTGCTTCTCGAACAGGCATTCGTCGATGTTGACGAGGAGAATGTCGGTTTCGAGCTCTCGTTCGATGTCCTTCGCGTGAAGAGCCAGTATAGCGTTGAGCTTCTCAGGGGCGAAGTATGGGCTCCCGTGAGCGGAGAATCGCACGTCGAGCAGACTTTTGTTGTTGTGATAGGGCGAATGAAGCACCGTGAACACGTCCACGTTCTCGAGCGACGCGTTCAGCCAGTTCGAGATCTTCTCTTGTAACATTTGTTTTTTGCTGACGCCGTGGTCGTTGGGCTCGACGAACTGTTCGGCGGTGATTCCGTAGAATCGGACGGAGCCGGACCTGGCCACTGCTTCCTCGGGCAGCTCCTTCACGGTGACGTTCACGTACGCGTTCACCTGATGAGGGTTGATGCGTTTACTGTGCTCGGTCACGAGAAACTGTAGGAAGAACGTGTCGTTCGAGGTGCCGGACAGCAACGTGATCATGCCCGTGTCCGGATTCAAGAGAAACCCGTCGTGCAACGAGCCCTGGGCAAAGGCAAAGTGTTTATCCGGTAAGTCCCAGTCGTCCGCGTCGTTCACGTAGACTCGTCCTATCTCGGTGTCGGGCGACTCGCCTTTGTAATTGTAGACGAATATCGAGCTGGAGCCCGAGGACATCTCGTTGTCGTTCTCGTCGCCGATGATCACGGTCAAGGTGGATGTGCCCGTCATGGGCGGATCTCCGTTGTCGGTGATCGCGATCGGGATGTCGTAGCTCTTTCGTTGTTCGCGATCGAATCTAACCAGAGCGTACAGCTCGACGTCGCGAATCTCGAATTTCGCGCGAATCTCCTCGTCCGCGGTGCTGTTGTCGATGCGAAATTTAAACGGCGGCCCGTTCTCGTCCGAGTCGTAGTCGCGCGCTCTCAGTTCCGTGATCCGGCCGGGATCTCTGTTCTCGTCCCAGATCACCGGATACGGCATGTCGAGGAACGGCGCGTTGTCGTTGATGTCGGTCAGCGTGATGTTCACCAGCACCGGACTCTGCAGCGCGTTCGGTGATCCGTTCTCGTCCACCGCCATCACCAGCACCGTCCACATCGAGTAACCGTTCGGCGAGTCCCGATCCAACGGTTTCTTCAACTTCATGCAGCCGGTCTTGTCGATTTCGATCAACGGCTGTTGATCCTCCTTCACAATGGAGTACGTGATGTTCTGATCAGCATTGCGGTCCTTTATGTCAGGATCATACGCGACCACGGTGGTGATGCAACCTGTGCAAACAAACGAACCAAACAAAATCATGGAAATACGCCCCCTCGTAACCGTCACCCACATATAGCGTTACATTACGCCACCTACCTTTGTACAACGTCTCCTCCTGGATGGTCGGATTTTTTTCGAAATCCCCGAAAACCGGTCGGTTGTCGTTCACGTTCTCGATGAAAATCTTCACCTGCGCGGTGTCGTTGAACAGGCCGTCGAACGCTCTCACCGTCAAGTTGTACTCGGTGATTTTCTCATAGTCGAGCAAGTTCTTGACGCGAATCTTGCCGGTGGTCTCCTCGATGAGGAAGCTGTCGTCGGTGTTGCCGAATATGATGCTGTAGGTGACCGGGCTGGCCGTGTCCGAATCGATGGCCTTCACCTCGGTGACCACCTCGTTTTGATTGGCGTTCTCGAGGATCGAGGTGGCCGTGTACACCGGCCGGTCGAAATGGGGCGCGTTGTCGTTCTTGTCCGCGATCTCGATGCGAAACACTTGCTGACCCTTGTTGTGCTCGCCGGTCTTGAACAACGCGCTCGGAGAATTGTCGACCGCGATCACTTTCACGTTGTACGTGTCCTCCTTCTCCCTGTCGAAGGTTTCCAGCGTGGTGATGTTGCCGGTGTATTTGTCGATGGCGAACAGATCTTGAAAGTTGTCCAGCTCGTAAGTTACCTAGCGGTCGAATCGTGGGGAGAGAGAGAGAGAGCAGAGGATCAGGCGCGCGAACAAACTCAACGAAATAGAATTGTCGCGATCGGATTGGAAGACGTCGCTGTCTCGTGTAGGATACAAGATACATACAGGGTGAGTCACCTAACGTTTGCACCTCAAATATCTTTGTTGTTTCTAAAGATACGTAAAATATGGTAAGGACAAGGTTGAATGGTACAATGGGGCTGACAGGATGCCAAAAAAAATTTTGTTGTTATGTCATTTTTTCCAGAGATATCAAGGTCACCTTGACTTTTTTAAACGGAACCACCCTTTTTTTAAACACCTACAATGATAGTCCCTTTCCATTAGGAATTCGGTGACTATAATTATTCCAAGGTCATTCAAGGTCACAGACAGAGAAAACGTATCAGATTTAGAATATGAAAGCAGAATACGTTTATCACGATTGAGACTTGTAGTAAATAGTAAACATACTCTCAGATGATTTTAAATGTTAGATCATTGTAATATAAACAATATTAACACTCAATATCAAGTTACAAAACGCTACGATGCGTATTTACCGAAACATTTAGGGCTCATATTCTAAATCTTATACGTTTTCTCTGTCTGTGATATTGAATGACCTTGGAATAGTTATAGTTACTGAATTCCTAATGAAAGGGACTATCATTGTAGGTGTTTAAAAAAGGGTGGTTCCATTTAACCCTCCGATGACCGACGATTTTTTAAAGGCTCAAAGCCCGACAAGACTTCAATGATTTCAACCCGAAGGTTATGATGAAAAATTTCAGGGAATCGTATCGATGACGATTGTAATCGCTTCCAGACATCCCATTTATAAAAATCACGTAGGCTGCGACTGTTCGGACGAACCGTATTGAAATGCCGCATCGTTCAAAACGTCATAGGTCCCTAGGGACCTTGTCGGGCATCGGAGGGTTAAAAGTCAAGGTGACCTTGATATCTCTACAAAAATTTCATAAAACCAAAATTTTTTTGGCATCGTGGCAGCTCCATTGTACCATTCAACTTTGTCCTTACCATATTTTACGTATCTTTAGAAACAACAAAGATATTTGAGGTGCAAACGTTAGGTGACACCCTGTATGTAGAACGGTGTGGAACGTGGCGTACCTGATTGTTCGCGGACGTGCCATCCGCGTCGATCGCGCGTACTTGCATCACCGGTACCCCCCGCGGTTCATTTTCAAGCACGCTGCCTTTCTTCATCTCGCGGAACACCGGGATATTGTCGTTGACGTCCTCCACCTCGATGTCGATCACGGTCTCAGCGGCCAACTGGTACTTGTTCTGCACTCTCACGATCAACGAGTACACCGTGTTGCTCTCGTAGTCGAGATGTTGCGAGAGCTTGATGAACGCATCGTTTCCGCTCGATTCCAATCTGAAAGCGATCCAGAGAAAATTAACAGAGTTAAACAAAAGTGGATGGAATATAAGGGTAAAGCTTATTTTCAACGATTCTACAAGGATGTTTGTTCACCTTGGTTTGTGCATAAAAAGTTAAGTCGACAATGCATTGTTTCAATCAATCGATGCAGGGCGGATCATTACCATCTGGCTGCTTCACTTGCTCGCATTGGCATTATCGATAACCCCAAATGTAAATGTAACCAAGAGCAGGGGACACGCTTAACCATATTCTATGGCAGTGCAATCTTTATGACGTACAGAGGATAAAATTCATTCAGGGTCTCTCTATGGTAGGCTATCGGTTACCGTTGGACGCAGGTTGCTTAATGACTGAACCTAATATTGTTGCGTACGAAGCTATGATAGCCTTTTTCAATACATGTAATTTACGAGCCTAAGGGTTTTTTTCATACCGTATTAATGTTCTCGTTATTAAAAAAAAAAAAAGTTTTGTAATACCTTGTATTATATATTATGGATTTATATGAGATTTCCTAAATAAATAAAAAAAAAAAAGGTGGATGGAGAACGAATATCATCAATGGGAAGAGACCGGGTCGAAAAGAACGGTGGACCGATCGAAGATAGTAACCGCTTACCTGAACGTGTTGCCTTTGTTAGTTTGCACGGTGAAACCGTCGACCATGTGGAACACGCAAGTGTCGTTGACGGTGTTCGTGACGGCCGGGAGCCGCACGATGCTCTGACCGAAGTCGCTGAAGTTCTCTTTGAGTCGGATCGGTTCCAAAGATCTCGGCAAGAAAGCCGGCGCTTTTTTGTGCGACTCGACCACCCGTATCACCAGATCGATCACGTTCGATCGCGGACTCTCTCCTCGATCCATCGCGGTGGCGGTCATGCTGAATTTGTAGTCCGGACTTCTCTGCAATGCGCAATGGTTCGATTCAACGTTCTAGCTGCGTCTATAGCAGATTCTAGGCAGATTTAGGCGGTCGTTTAACCACGTTCGATATACTCACGTCGATGGTTTTGTTCAAGAATATCACTCCCGTTTTGCTGTCTATCCGAAAGTAGACGCCGTCCTCTTCCTTCTTCGGGCACAGACTGTAGTGGACGACGGAATTGTTGCCGTCGTCGATATCCGTGGCGGAGACTCTCATCACTTCGCGACCCACCGGTAAGTCTTGCGGTACCGATTCGGTGTACGCCTACGCGTCGTCCACAGGAAGCGGACAACAAACACGCGCAATCGTTAAAACGAATTCTAGCTTCGAATTGTTCGAGCAAGGATCGCGGAGAGAGACTACTGGTACGTTTACATATACATGCATACACGCGAGCACGCGGGGAGACTAGGGTGGTTCTTATTTTTCAACTTTCGAATTTTTTTGGCCTTACCCTCCTAAAATATGACACTTGGTGAAAAAATGATATGTGCAAAATTTCAGCTCGATCGGACGTCAGGAAGGCGTGCCGCATCGAGGTCAAAGGTCAAGAGTAAAACTTATTTTTCGACCAAAAAATTTTGGGAACCCCCCACCCCAATATTGTTCCATGTCATGAAAAAATAATATGTATATCCAAAAGTTTAGATCAATCGGACGTCGGGAAGGCGTGCCTAATCGAGCGCGAATACAGTATACTGTAGTATACTCTTCACATTGAGCGCGCAGTTACTTCTATTTCAAAACTTCGCGCTCGATTATGCACGCTTTCCCGACGTCCGATTGATCTAAAATTTTGGATATATCATTTTTTCAGGACATGGAACAATATTGGGAGGGGGCGTGCCCAACATTTTTTGGTCGAAAAATAAGGTTTACTCTTGACCTTTGCGCTCGATGCGGCACGCCTTCCCGACGTCCGATCGAGCTGAAATTTTGCACATATCATTTTTTCACCAAGTGTCATATTTTAGGAGGGTAAGGCCAAAAAAATGTCGCAAAAAAAATTTCACCAAGTATAGCTAAGGTCCACCCTAGGGGAGACGCGTCTCCTTTGCTCGCATCTCGAGCGACGCATGCGATACGATTGTCGGAGCAGAGATCGCGTGGAACATGCTTTATCATAGTTTTCCGGTTCGTCTCTCTTCGAAATAGTTACCTTGCGCGTGCAATCGATACGCGATCTACGGAATGAAGGAAAACGCGCGAGTACGAGCAAATCTCACGATACGATCGGCAAGATCTCGCTTGCTACCGCTTGATATTGAATAATAGAATTCGTCTGGCGCGTCGCAATCGGGCCGATCGAATCGCGCCGATCTGCCGGCAGGTATGGCGGAACGGAAAAAGAAATGGACACATATGCATGCGTCTACACAGTCGACGGCATACACATTCTCAAATCTCATACTCGCATTCGAAATCGCAATCGCATTCGTATAATTCGCATTCCAAGACAAAATAAACATCGAAAACAACTGCAATCGCACCGCAAATGACAAGACCAACCTTCCACGCGTATCCACGGAAGACCTGGGTACGGAGAAAGAAAGATGATCCAAGCAAAAGGTGGTTAGTGGCGGAATTGTGTAAATGTATCGGTCGCAGGGACGCTCGGTTGGTTCGGTTTGGTTCGTGGGGATGAAAATGGGAAGCAGCGGCCTATAAATCTGATCTAGGTTGATCTTTGGCTGATCTAGGCTGGTCGAGATTGAATGGATACTCGACCGACGTAGGGTAAGTCGGCGGAACGATCGACCGCGGTCAGACGAGACGCGGCGCGGCGTTCGGTCGGTACGCGCGCGACCCACGAAACCAACGAATCCGACCGATCCGTGGAGGCGATTGTTGGCTGTTGGTCATCGTCACGGTGGACTCGGAGGCTTACCACTTTGTCGAACACCGGAGCATTATCGTTCACATCTTCTATCGTCACTTTGAATGTGCACACGTCGTCGAGTTGAGGCTTTCCGTTGTCGGTCGCGAGTATCGTCAGGTACGCTTCCTTTTCTCGAGCTGGTTCGTCTCTGTCCAACATCTGCGTCGTCGTGATCAGTCCTGTCCTGTTGTCGATCTTGAATTTCAGCTTCTCGCCATGAGCGGTTAAAAAACTGTAGGTAATCGTGCCTGGAAATTCGCAAACATTCATCAAACTCGGTGCTGGGTGCAATTCAAATAAAAAGTATTGGAAATAGTAATTACTATACTTTTATTCAAATAAAGTCGTATTTCAGCATTTATTTTATTTCTTAGTTCTACTGTTATTCGAATAAAGTAGTATTTCAGCATTTATTATATTTCTTAGTTCTACATAGAAGAATAGTTGAAAATGTCTATTTATTACACGCGTATAGAAGCTATTAATTGAAGTAATATTTGCTGTGCGATGTTTTAGAAATAATTATTTGAAATAATAGTTTTCGTAGAATGTATTAGCAGTAAATATTTAGGAATAATATTGTTTTAAGGATATATGAAAATTAATTATTTCAACTAGTATTTCGTAGTATTTTTATATACTTACAATACTCATGAGAAATATTAATTTTTTTAATAATTATTAAAGGAAGATAGCACACACAAATGATTTCTGAGAAATGGTTCTGTTGTGGATTTTAACCACTTACTTACTCTATAATGTATAAGCATAGTTATGAATGTCTAGATATATCCATAGCTTATTTCGGTGAAAGGTAGTGCTGAAGTTTCATTCCACTAATAATGGCAGAAATATTCATTGCAAGTAACTATGTTAAGTTCGTGTTGAGAAACACATAATCGAAATACATATTTCATATACTTGGGAGATTAAATAAATATTTCAAATAGTATTTCCACTGATACAAAAATAAATAGATATTTCAAATAATTCAAAATAACATAGTTTTGGAAATAATCTCTGAAAATATTTTCATTTTTTATTTCAAATACTATTTTACCCAGTCCTGCATCAAACACTGCATTCTACGTGTAATAAATAGATATTTTCAACTATTCTTCTATGTAGAACTAAGAAATAAAATAAATGCTGAAATACTACTTTATTTGAATTATTATTATTATATATATATATATAAATAATATTTTAAAAATAAAATTTTTATAGTAAATTTAATTGAGAGTCCGTTTTGCCGAAAAACTCGGAAATAGAAAAATGATAAACGAAAAAATAATAAAGCAGAGTGTCTTACCTCCATCCTCTGGACGATCCCTGTCCTCGGCGTGCACCTGCACCACCTCGGTGCCCGCCGGCTCTTCTTCTTTAACTATGGGTGCGTAGTGCGAGCAATTCGAAATCACCGGTTTGTGATTGTGATTCTCGCTCTGCTGCAACAGAAAACGCGAAACCTTCGAAATCGAATTGAGAGAAGCAAATGGGAAATACCGTTCGCCGAAGCATATTTAACGCGGTTCTCGACTGGCGCGGTTCGTTATCTATTCATTATCCGGCTACTTGGAGGAGAAATCGTTCGAAAGATTTCGCGAATCCAAGAGACATCGAGAAGAACGGCAGAGTGGTCGGGGGGTACGCCGACGAATAGAATAAGAAACGCGAGAAGAACGCGGTCGTTTCGAGGGTGAGAAATCGAATCAAGAGGGATCCGAGAAGCACTTACAGTTAATTCCTCTTCGGAGAACTGGGATCTCGTATCCAGGTGTCTATGTCTCAATCTCGTTGCATCCGCTGAAACAGAAAAGAGACGCGGGATTCGTTACAATCTTTTCCTCGTCGAAGTACGTGCCTCGCGAGTCGCAACTCGCTGTCGAGGTGCACGCGTACGCTATACAAGCACATGCGCCTGTAATACGTTTTCTCCGCGACCCTATTCGCTATCTCTTTCTCACTCACTCACTCACTCTCTCTCTCTCTCTCTCTCTCTCTCACTATGTATCCGTGAACGCGCAAACTATTTGACGAAGGCTTAAGAATTTATTGGAACCGCGAAGAAATTGCGTCGCACCGTTTAACGATTGTTTCGGATTGCTTCACCTCGTAGAAATTTTGGGCGTTACCAAGCAAATCGGGAACGGAACGTTCGATAATTCGCTGCACCGACACGCGATGTTCGATCGAAAAAGCTCGAACCGCCGAACTTCCATTAGCGAATTTTCAGTTAATACGGCGCTGTTAATAGTTGATCGTGTCTATCTCGTCGGTGCGACGGGATACTGTAATTGGCAATTAATAGGTACATCGATGATGGACACAACACGGGCCGTGCGAGTCGATACTCGCGTTGCTGAGAAAAAGCAAAATTCGAGCTTTTGCACCCGCGTGTATCGCTGCGTCGTGGGTCGCAAGGACATTCGCTGGCGGGACGGTATCGGGGGGCGAGTCTGGCTGCCAGATGTGTCAGAGGACCCATCGTAAGCGGACTCGTACCGGGCCTAGGTGAAAATTCTAAAAATATCTTCGGTAGAATGGTAGACAGAAATCCCCTGGGGGGCCTGGTAGACGCGACGCGACGCGACGTCGCTACTCTACTTTCGATCGAGTTCAAGCGAGATCGTAAGATTCGCACGGAAGTCGCAGCTGCGCGAAAGGATCGAGAAAACGTTCCGGAGATCGTGCGACACGGCCGGAAAATAGAAGAGAGAATGGTACAGGCGCGTAATCGCGGTTACGATCGCGCGCGTAGCTCGAGCGGAGAGGTTCGGTTAAAACGCGTCCGGCCTGCCTGGGGTTTCCCGTTCGCGAGCGGGTTCGTCGGTGTTCGGTCCGTTCTCATCTCCGATAATGCTCTTAACGCGATTACACCGTGTACCGCGTACTCCGGGGTTCGATCGTGCTTAAGATACGTTTGCCGGCGCACAACCGACGACGTCTCCGAAACTGTGCTCGTTTCCTCTGAACGAGGGGAACGTCGATCACAATCTACGACCATGAGAACGGAAGGGAATCGAAAGAAAGACGAAGGCGATCCGCGACTCTTCTCGACTGGAGCTGTTACTCATATGAGATACCCGGGTAAACAAACATTGGCCGGCTACTCGGGTATTCGGGTAAACAAACATTACCCGGGTAAACGTGAATTCTTCTCGATCGAAAATACAATATAAAATGAGTTTAATGATTTCGGCGCAAGGTTCGATCATTCAAAGAAAAACAGCAAATGTGCAACTAATATAGCATGTTTCTCGACATTTCGAGCACAATGTTGATCATTCTCAGAGAGACATATTTTGCGTCTGAAAAATAAATTTTTTACAATATATGTAAATATAATTAGAACAAACATTGCAACACAGCCGTGCAAAACCAAACGGAAAAAAGAAAAGAAATATAACACATACTTGCTGCGACAACAATAACCACATTTAAACGAATATTAGAGTTACGAAAAAATGGACTTTATTCCATGGTGGCAGATATGTAACTGAAACAAGTGCTAGCATAAACGCAAGAAAGAATATGTCATAAAGGACGACCCGTTCAATGATTGATTGGTCGATATCGATCGATGGTGATTCGTAATCATATTAGGCGGCAATTTTGAATAGCGTAACTGAACAGCCTTTGTTAATAGAGACAAAATGCGAACACACTGTAGAGAAATTGTGAAAGGAACAACACGAATTTTGCAAGCAAGCAAACAATATCTGCATTCATGGTACATATTTGTACCGCAATTTCATAAGAAATAAAAATCAAGGTTGATATACAGAAAGTGAAGAATAAAAAGGAACAATCAGCCGGGTATGTACTCGGGTATTCGGGTAAACAAAAATTGCCCGGGTACTTGGGTAAACAAAAATTACCCGGGTACCCGGGTATCTCATGAATAGACTGCGGATCTTTATGCAAAATAAAAATTGTTTGCATCTGTTTTTTCTCGTAGCGAGGCTGATTGGGATAGTGGTACTATCCTGACAAGGATATACAGCGGTATTTGGGTTTTAAAGAATTTTCACTTGTTTGGTCACGAAAGAATCCCTTTTGTATTTCTATGACACCAGACGTTCACTCCGGAGACGATAATCCCGCGATAGGCACGGTAGCGATACGCGTCGAAGCCGGAAGGTTTTACGCGAAACAGATACAAGAATGCGATAGGCGCAGAGACAATGTGCGTGTTGATCGTTCGCTGTCTGGATCACGAAGACGAAGGACACCGGCAGGATCGATACATAACCTCGCGCCCGATTACCGGAAATTTTAAACATTGTAGTCCTGAACAGCATCAATTGCAAGAAGCAGAAGACATATTACGATTACTTATTTTCTTTAACGATTTTAATAAATGTAAATTAATATATCAACGTTCTTAGATTCTTTTAATTTCTTTATTGTTTTAAATTGCACCAACTCGTTTATGCCATAAATCCATAAACGACGTTTGCAGGCTTTGAATTAGAACCGTGTATTTTCTATGGCGTGAAATACTGTTATTTCTAAACGTAGTCCTTTGCCTCGAAATGCTAATTTATTAGTGTTTTTCTAGGAAAATGGAAATATTTAATGTCTAGATAATTGATGATTTCATATTTATTATTTTATACAGAAATATGAACTAAGCGAATAATACCCGAAGCCTACCCGGGTATCTTATGGGTTCCCGGGTACCCGGGTAAAGGTTCTAGCTCTAGTCTCGACTCGACACGGCTCGATTGTGTAAACAGGGTCGAGCTATCGGGCGAGGTTCCTCGGCTGACGCGAGACAGGCACGAGCAATATTACACCACGGGAGCGAACGATCAACGAGAGCAAAGAGAGCAACGAGAAAGAGGCGCTCGGTCCCTTGGCCTCGCGTGACTCGCGACTTCGCGAGACGATGTCCCCTCGCCCCGCGAGGTCCGCTGAAACGACGCGCCGCCCCCTGAGAAACAAAACCTTCGAATGGAATCGTCGATGTCGCGTGTTCGTTGAACGTTATCGAGAATACGTACGCGGGACCCTTTTTTTTTACTCGCAGGCCAAAAGAGTCCTCGAATTGAATCGGACGTAAAAGGATCTCCGGTGGAAGGGTCGATCGAAAAAAAAGCAGAACAAGTGGAAAAAGAAAAAGGTCCGCCGCCGCATCAACGACAGTGCGGCGAGGCCGCTGTAGTACATGGTACATAGTATGTATATCGGCGCGTTCTCCCTTTTAATCCCTCGACTATTCGTCGAGCACCGCTTCGCCCTTTTCTCTTTCACCGTGTACAGTTTGTCCGTCCGTCCGTCCGTTCGTTCGGCTACGCTCTCGTTACACCGTTCCCACCGTTAATTGCCAAAGAAACCAACGACGTCAAAGGGAGCTCCGGTTGCTCCTTCTTATTAGCGTCGAGAGGGGCTTCTCCCTCTCTTCCTCCACGCCCCGTTCCCGACCCAGAACCCGCTCCAACACCCGCGCCACGCACATCGGCGTATCGTCTCTACCTTAGACCATATATACCTATAGACACGGCGTAGATAATTTTCCGTGTCCGAAAGATGAAATGAGCTGAAAGACACTGTGACGTCACATTTTCAAAAGATGTACAAGCTATGCTCATCGACAGTGCCTACGCTTGGCTTACATGGGGAGAGGGGGGTCAGCGGGTGCGCCATGTACTTACACCAGTGCCGTAACGAGGGTATGAATCGCCTGTGGCAAGTGTCGAATTTGCGCCTCCCCGTAACCCAATAATGACAAAAAAAATAAAAAATTTTAATGTAACAGGTTAAATTTTACTAAATGCAATATATTAAATACTATTAACCTCATAAAAATGAGTTGCCTGTATATAAAATTTTGATGTGCGCCCCAAACCCAGTTGCGCCCGTGGCGGGCGCCTCTTTCGCCACGCCCTCGTTACGGCACTGACTTACACAGTGCATGGAAAGAAATTATCTTAAGACTTATCTTGTGACGTCACAGTGTCCCATCATCTTTCGGACACTGAATTCTCCGTTTTTTATACACATACTATACCTATGCCGGGTCTATTAGTATAGTCTAAGGTCTCCACGGTTTTCGAATGAGCGTTCGAAAGAAGCGGGTCGCGACCGTTCGCGGAAGCACATCGTCGTCGTAGGAATCGATTCGAACGAAACTCTAACCTTCGATCGCCAAGTTTCCAAGCGAAACGGTTCAGACGGGAATTTTTCTGCGATCGACGCGAATCGCGTCGTCGCGCTTCGACTCTCAATTTTTCGGAATCGACTGGTCGCCGGCCACCTGTTGCCGAAACGTTGGATACATACGTGGAAACACGCTCTTTGCTTGTTCGACCTTGTTGGGAATTGGTAACTCAACGACTGAAAACAATGAAGAATTCTTTTCTAAACTGTTTTATTAACCTTTAACTACCCGCGCTGGTGTAAAAAGTACACTATTACTTGAAAAATGCTGTCGCATCACAGTGCGGCTTCCCCCACCACTGCCGCTTCATGTAACCTACTCCCAATGGATCCACTGAATGTACACGCAGTATGTATTGTGCATTCATATACAGGGTGAGGCAGTAACTATTGCCACCTACAATAACTCCGAAAGTATGACAGTAGTAGACAAGTTTTCAAAATCAAAGATGCATGGGACAACAGGGACTGTAATGTATGGCGTTAATCTTTTTTTCCTAGGTGGAGTCGCTACAGAGATGTGAAGGTCACCTTTGTTTTTTTAAATAGAATACTATGTTTTGGTACCTGTTTTCTGATAGCGGCTATTGAGACGAATCCAACGAGGTGCATCATTAAGGTCTTTCAAGGTCAGCAAAGGTCATTTATGACAAAAAAGGCGAAATAAACTTGTATTTACAGATGTTCAAAGTGATTGTCATTGGTATCAATGCAATGCTGCAATCTTCTTATCACGGATTGAGTAGCATTTCTTATCACTTCGGCACTTATCGAATCACATGCTGTAACAATTTATTGTATAAATGTATTCAATTGTATAGCATGTAGGGTGAGAACGTTGAGGGCATCTTTCAGCGTTTTTACTAAACCTGACAATGACAAATAAACACTTCTGGACGACTGTAGACGATGTATTCTTTCGAAGAACAAACCGATATGCTTCTCATTTACGGAGAATGCCACAAAAGCGCTGAAGTGATAACAAAATACTACTTAAACCTGTTATAAGAAGATTGCAGCATTGCATCGATACCAATGACAATCATTTTGAACACCTTCTGTAAATGCAAGTTTATTTCACCTTTTTGTCATAAATGACCTTTGCTCACCTTCAAAGACCTTAATGATGAACCTCGTTGGATTCAGATCAGAAAACAGGTACCAAAACATACCATTCTATTTAAAAAACAAAGGTGACCTTCACATCTCTGTAACGACTCCACCTAGGAAAAAAAGATTAACGCCATATATACAGCCCCTGTTGTCTCATGCATCTTTTGTTTCGAAAACTTTTCTACTACTAACATACTTTCGGAGTCATTGTAGGTGGCAATAGTTACTGCCTCGCCCTGTATAATACAATGATATATGTACAACTTAATCACACAGTGATACATATGGTGTACAAAATTACACCGCGCGGTTAATTAAGTGAAAATTCAGGGCGCGGTTAGTTAAAGGTTAAACAGCGCGGAAGGACGATCCTAACAGTTCGGCTAGCGGACTCGAACTGAAAAAGATGAAAAAAATGTATCAGGGGCGAAAGAGAAAATCAGTCGCCCGCTTGGAATAAGGATAAACCCAAAGCTGAGTTGTTTATTGCCCTTGGGTATGACAAGTACCAGGCCAATGGGGGGCCAATGACATCCGGTCTGTTATTCTAAGTTAGAGAAACTGCAGTGTTGTCCCATGGACAACGAAATTCATTTTTTCTCCCTGGCAGTTGCATTATTATTGCTAATAATCCAACAGACCTCGAGTCTGGCGACAGGAAGACTTGCGATACGCGCGTCGTTGGCCGCGCTTCGATTTCGACGGATTTACTTTGCTCTCGAGCAGCTCCCTCCAACTGGATAAATATTGAATTTTTATTAATATCAATTAAATCAAATTTATTTCATAGGAAAATTTAATATTATTCAGGGGTTGTGTACTCGATTCGGTGCGGACCTTCGGCGCCGACGACGACGAAAGTAAAAGTCGGCCGTCGAGAGGCGGGCCACCCCCCGTCGAAAGCGTTTCTCGCTTGCTATTCGTCGCATCGGGCAGAACACAATTTTTCATTCCTCAGCCACGTGTCCCTAATTTCTCCGACAGAATCGGTTCGTTTCAACGAGTGCGCGCAACCCTCCGGGCAACGTTCGTCGGGAGGGTGCGAGAGTCGGCTTCTGCCCCGTGCAATCTCGTCTCGTCTCGTCTCGTTTCGTCTCGTCTCGTCTCGTCTCGACGTGATGCATTTTTCGAGGAATCTCTTTGGTAATTTCGTCCCTCCGGTACGTGTCCGTCGTTCGACCGGATCCGAGGGTCGAAACGGCGCGCGCGTGTTCTCCAACTTCTCCTACCCTCGGCCAACGAAGATCCTCGAGGAACGGAAAAAGCCTTCGTTTGCCAGATTTTACCCACTTTACGGGCAACGAACTCTTCCCGGTTCAGTTTCACCGCCAAGGATTACCTCGCGGATTTAGATTACGTTAAGTAGCTTAGGCCTTCGACTGGTACTTCTGACCAGCGCGGCCTGGAACCTCGGAACCGTGTTACTTTTCCGAGCAATATTGGATTCGTTTTTAACGAAATAATCCTCGCGCTGAACTGTCCCGTGACGGGACTGGGCGGATACCGACTCGAGCTGAGCGCGGACGCGAGTTCGTCGAACTCGGTCGACCAACGCGTTGCAACGTTTTCCCCGCGGGACCGGTCGTAGATCGCGGTAGCCTCTGCGGTTTGCTCGCTCGATCGGACGTCGCGTCGCGTCGCGTCGGTCAAGAATGCGAACGCTTTTCAACGGTTTTCCACGCTATCGCACGAGCGGCGCGCGCTCAAAGGGCGAGGTTAACGGTTGACTCTCGAGACACCCTCGACTCGACCTCGTTCGAGTCATTAGACTGAACGCGGTTTCGTTCCAGCGATTTCCGTGGGATCGAAAGAACCGAGAGAACTGCCGCATTCCGTTGATCCAGCAAACGCGCAAAGATACCCCCATTCCGTTCTTCACGGTTTTGCGTTCGGCTGTCCGATCGCGCGAGCTTTCCTACAACGAAAAAAACGCGATACAGATATACGAGAATACGGTTGCACGGACAGCTTAATCCTCGGGAGGGAGGCCACGAGGCGAAAGGTAAAGGTAAATGGTTCGCAACAAAGGTTTAATAACGCCGCATAGGGCATTCCTTTTGTACTTGCCGGGGCCGGTACGCCGGTAGAGATCAGCCATATCGGAGATAACGTTTTCATCAAGCTTTTACGGTCGGTCGTTGCATATTGTATCGCGTCTCCCGTTCCCGTTTCAAGACCAGAGGAAAGAGCGACGACGCGGTTCTCGCACGCGAACGAAAACACGACCTGCGAGAACGTCACAGGTGCGCGTACGTAAGCGAGATTAAATAGCGTGAGGCGGCATTGTCGACTGACATGATCGCTGCTCTTCCGAAATGATAATCGCTCGTTCGCTTTCGGTCGACGATTCGTCGTGACCGGGTGCGGTCGGCGTGCACCAGCGATGACCTCGGCTGCCTACGGGGTCGGCGGCTAGGAAAGGCAACCGAATCACAGGGCTAGGCCGAGAGTTCGCGAATAATTACAGGCCAGTGTCGCGAGGCTCCGTCTACTTTTCCGGCAGAAGACGTAAAAGCTGCCGGCAAAGGTAGATCCTCTGCCTGGTCGAGGACTGTGGCCGTTGTGCAACCCCGGTTTCCAATTTTCGGTGACTCGTTAGACCTACGCGAAGATCCCCGCAAAATATTGTAGGATCCTTGCCTCGAGGGTCCTACGAACTGTAGATCTTTTCTTTTGTTTTTATTTAAGCATTTCAGATCTCAACCGAGATCTTATTCTGCTGCATTTTGTAAGTAAGATAAAGTACAGTAGGGTAACTGTACCAGTGAATAAACGGGCACCAGTAAATGAACGCTTTTGTATTTTTTGCTTTTTCATCATTGTTCAATTACTAGAATGTAGTGTTCATTGATTGGTATTTTTTATATTTTTTGTTTAACGTTTAATAAAGACAAATAATAATAATTTCATTTTATTTGTGTTCATTTTTTTTTTTGACAAATGAAGTATAGCGAGCCATTTGGCATATATGAGATTCCTTTAATTCACATATTTTTTTAAAAATAAAATATCTTCCTGAACAATTTCTTAAATGTTCATTCACTGGTGCACCCTATACGCATGTTCATACATAAACAACCTACATTAAATCAAATTAAATAAGTAGCTTACAGTTTTTGAAGAAATTAAAAATGAGAAAACAAGCTTTAATGTTAGGTCGGGCGACTAATATTTCCAAACTTAAGAGTAATTGAAGCTTAATTTTACGCAGTTGACGAATTAACCTATAGCACTCGGATGGCGACTCTGAGGCACCACTAAAAACTGCTATGCCATTCTTAAAAATATTGTACACATTATTATTTTTGTTGGGATGACAAGGTTTGGTGATTAAACAAAACTTGTTATTTAAGTAATTTATTTAAACTCCACCGCACATGGAAAAACTGTAGTCAGATTGTGAATAGCACATAACACAATATGTTACTTTATTCCGAAAAACAATTAAAAAGAAAGACGAGTTGCCTTCCTTCTTGGGCCCTTTAGCCCGGAAAAATGGCGACGCTGGAAAAGCCATAAATTGCAGGTCAAAAAGACCTTTCCTCCTCTGACTGTCCCGTGCACTACGGCGTATACTCCAACAATTTTTGTTCGTATTTAATAAACTACTAGACATTTACATATTACACAAGATATTGTATCAGTTTCATATGCAGAAAATAAAAAAAATTGTATGGAATGGAAATATTCTACAATGGAAATATTCTAGAATGGAAAAATCTTTCGTTTTTTAGTTAAAATACCTCCGAGGGCAAAGGGTTAATTTATCTCGCTGCAAATCGAAGAGACAACATTGCCAAACAATATGATTGATAAATCAGAGGAAAATCTTCATGCTATCGGCGCAAAGGTTCGATCAATTAAACTTAGTTTAATTGATCGAACCTTTGCGCCGATAGCATGAAGATTTTCCTCTGATTTAAACAAATTACGATCGATAACTGTAACAATATTAATATGATTGATATCCTGACTGTCATGACCGCACTCGCACTTCGGGTCGCTAATTTTTCTTTGCATCGATTAATGGTTACAATGAATTCTCGTGGAAGACGTTCATGTTTAAACCACGGCTTAAACCTTCCAGTATAACAATGGTTGAAAAATATTTTCCCTTTCATCGAACCTTGCTCTTTTAAGGTCAACGCATACCGATAACTGATACCGAGCCTGACCCTATCAAGACGAAGTACATATCGCAAAAGGAAACTTGCCGGAAAGCTGTGTATACGCGTAAGATACAACAGTATACATTAGTTGGCCTTTACAGTTCTTTTGGTTTGTATATGCGCATTCGAACTGTAGATCTTAAGGAGTGCGTGTCTATGTTATCGGTACGAATGAGTGTGTGTGTGTGAAGAGATCGTTTTTGGAGATTGAGAGATGCAGGGCAGTGCGTTGTGAGTCGTGCGAGAGTTCGAGGAACGTGTTTAGAGAGAGAGAGAGAGACCGTGTTTAGAGAGAGAAAGAACTTGTTTAGAGTCTTGGAAAGAAACATCCATATTCACTAAAAATCCCTACAATATCGTACAACACGTTATTCCGAGTTCCCCGATTCGGTTCTTGCCGACGGGACGCGATGGGCTTGAAATTCGATTCGCTATTCGCAATTTGTAATTCGCAATTCGCAGTTTACTCGACCGTTTCGACCGTAAGCCCTACTTTGCGGTAAACATCGGCAACGCAAACTTCCTCGAAACTCCGAAGAGAAATGTCGGAATCGACCTCGAAACGACGCGACGTTTCATTCGTAGACCGTCCCCCGGCAGGAGAGCGGAGCGTCACCGGGAGTCTTCGTCGACCGTGTCCGAAAACGTTTATCAACGGTTCGTTGGTCGCGAGGTTTCCTGATCGCAGTGAAACCAAGGCACGACATAGAGACGGAGGAACGCGTAGCTGAATGAAATTGACCGGAGTTGCGAGAACGATCGCACGGAGATCATCGAACGTTTCGAGCGTGCTAAAAAGGCCGCGAACTTTTGCGATAACGCCGATCCTTTAGTTTTAGGTTGTTTCTAGAGCTGTGATGGGCACGGTAGGGGCCCCTGAGTTGCCAGCTTCTCCCACCAGTGGAGCCAGATGAGGGGAATCACGGTGAAATGACGTACCCCCTCTCTGATGACCAGAGCGTGACGGGGATTGAGTGGGACGAATGGGAGTGACACGTTGCGCGTCACGTTGGCGATGGAATAGGACAGTAGAAGGGGAAAAGGAGGAGAGTATTTCCGAGAAATTGGCTACCGTTTGGTTACCATCTGGCTCTACTGTCTCCCACCAACCTAGTCGCCTATGGAGGGACGTATGAGGGGTAAAACGAAGGCACGAGGCATCGCTGCGCAGCGGAGGTGCGCGCTGCACGAAAGATTGGTTGGTGGGGGAAGCTCCGCGGATCCTTCTTGACCAGTGTTGCCAGGTCGAGAAAATCGAGGGGAATACAGGTACACCCCTCTGATGGCCAGAGTCGTAATACGTGACACGTTGCGCGTGCGCGACGGGGATTGAGTGGGATGTGGTGCTGGAATGGGATAGTGGAAGGGGAAAAGTAGGGGAGTGAGGCTCGATTCGGCCTCATCTGGCGACACTGCTGCGGCAGTCAAAAATGCCCATCACTGTTCTAGAGTCTGAGAGATAGCATCAGGTGCGCGCATTCGTGCGACGGGAGAGACCCGCGGGTGACAACGAGAGCTTGTTTGTCCGAGCACCCGCATTTCGTATCTCGTAGTCGTCGGTTCCAAAAGCTTTTGCGAGAAGTTTTGTGCGCTGGAGCGGGGATTTTGTCGAAAGGAAGAACAAGGGGAATCGTTGTATCTCGTGGCAAGCTGTAGAAAATCGTCGGACTATTCCTCGATGCTCGTACTGTTATGCTGCATCATCCTTTAGATTAGAATGTGTTGGGATTTGTAAACTCAATGATTGAATAACACTGAATATTTTACTAAAACTGCTTTATTGAACAGCTCAGAAGGACGATTCTTTCAGTTTAGCTAGTTGACTCGAAGTGAGGATGAACACAGAAAAATGTGGCAGGGTCGAATGAGAAAATCAGTCGCCCACTTGAAGTAAGAAAAAACCCAAGGCTGAGTTGTTTATTGCCCTGGCCCTTGGGTGTGACAACGGCCAGGCCTATGGGTCCGATGACATCCGGTCTGTTATTCTACGTTTAGAGAAACTGCAGTGTTTCCCATGAGAACCAAATTCATTTTTGTTCTTTAGCAGTTACAATATTATTTCTAATAATCCAACAGAATGCAACCTTATCTTCACCCATTTTGCCCAAAGCCGAGTCAACTGTTTGACTGGACTAGGTCCGACAGAGTGACGTGTCCAGTGACACATTTTGGGTATCGAAGGTCTCTATTAGACACCTATATACTATTCATTAGTTGTGAATTGGACGTTGTTTCCTGCGTTAATTGTGCGAGAAAGGGTCTTACCTCCGGTTCGACCCCTAGTATTAGACACCTATATGTATAGGGAGCCTCCTCATCGAGCGGAACTCAATTCTAAGTCTGCACTCATACTGTAAGAAAGCATATTTTCTGTAAGACGCGATATTCCCTTGTAACGAATCTGTTGGTGCGTGTGTGATGTTCCCAATAAAAAACTTCATGTTATATAGAACAAGAGGATTATTTCCCGAGAAGATCCTATCCTTCCTTCTTCACGGCATAACAGTACATTGGAATGATTCGCAATTACGTTGGATAAAAATGGAAAAACACGTGGTATGTACGACCGTACGCGGCCGTACGCTGCACGCCGCGCCGCGGGTAAAAATTCCATTTTGATTTCGCGGCGCGACAAAGATTTGCCCGAATATCGGGATTTCGTAAACCGACCACGCGCGCAAACCGCGACAACGTTCTCCCCGTAATTCAAAGAGCTGTCGAACGATAAACGGCCTTTTCCCGACCGACAATTCCGCGCAGCTCGGTTCTCTGTTCTGTTTGCCGGTGTCGCGCGGCGGCGTCGCATAGCAATTTTTCGACGCAATCCGCTCGCGTTTGTTGCGCTCGTGAACGCAAACGCGAGCATGAAAACAGGGTGGTACATAACGCGCGTGCCCGTGCGAGCGAACGGTGGAAAATTCGTAACGGTTTAACCCCGTCTACTTAGATGTACGCGAGGCCGACCGACAATAGGCCAAAGAGTACGAGTTTGATGAGGACGAGGGCGAAGCCAGAGGCCGGGCCGCAAGGGTGGCAGAAGGGTGGCAGGCTGTCGCGCCGTTGCGCGTTGCGTCACGAGCATTCGAATAGGCGTACGCTATGCAAATGGAATCAATTTGCGAGTCGCGGGGCGTCGTCGGTCCGTGGTTAGGATAGTCCTGTCCACCACCACCCGCCCCCTTTCAATTTGACCCCGTTTCCCCCTGACCCGACCTAATGGGCGTCTTCTCTTCCCTGCAGAGAACGAATTTAAGCCGGCCCGAAAGAAAGACAGCGCAGACACGTTTCTATGCTCGAGAATCGAGGGTGAGCAACTGCTACTGAATGACACAGACTCTCGATTCGATTTGGGGAATCCCTGCCGCGTACGCGACGACCATACGCGATATGTTGAAACCTCGAATAATCTTCAAACATCGAAATGTCGTAACGCGTCCCGATCGATTCGAAAATTTCCGAAAAGTTTGAAACGCGAATGGGACGGAACGAAAGCGGAAAGCGAAAAACGGGGGGAAAAAAACGAAGCTGCCCGAATTGCTCCGGAAGGCATCGCGCCAACACCTATTTGCCCTCGTTTTGAGAGAGCGATGAAAAACAATTTCAATCTGGCCAAGTAGAAAGTTTCGACGGGATGCTGCTTTCCGTGTCTCCCACTCCTCTTGCTCCATCTCCGCCTCTGTCCCATCTTCCTATTACTCTTTTATTTTTCTCTCGTTTCGTTGGTAAGAGGGATGGGGCGGTCTCTCTCTTCCTGACGGTGTCCCTGTTCCTGCCGGTGAGGCTCGTTTTGGCAATTTGGGTGGTGCCTCGACGGTGTCGCTGCTCGGCCAAGAAAAATTGTGGCCTTTAAACCGGTTCGGAAGCGTGACAAAGTTCAAGAAGCGACGGATCGAAGGTCGAAGTCGAGGGGTACGAGAATAGATGGATCGACGCCGAGGGAAATTTTGTAAACGACGAAAACCACCCCTGGGAATGACGTGGGGACGACGGTACGGTGCGGTGGGAAGGCGGCACGCGCGCGACCACTGGTCGACGCGCGCTTCTCGACACCGATCCCGGCTCCTGAACTCGGGTGAATATTTCCCACGATTGTTGGAAATGTCTTTATATGGGCACGTTATTTTGTGAACTACACTTTACGCCGTATACAGAGTGTCCCAGCTAACTTGACCACCTTGAATAATAGAAGAAAACGTTATAGGACAATATTAAGCTAACCGAAGGGGCAATATAATATGATTTGGAAAAAACCTTTTTCAAGGTCATTGTTTTCTAGATATCAAGGTCATAAATTTTTTTTTTAATGGAACTATATATTTTTTTTATCGCGATGTAATAGTAGGGGCGAAGACCTCTTCAATGACATATTTTATACAATGACCTTCGTGTGACCTTGGATATGAAAAATCCAAAAAGCATTACAGATATTATCAGTGATTAATTTTCCACACTAATTGGTTTGGTTGAACTACTTTATTTCAATAAATGTTCGAAACGATGATCATTGTTTGCAATACATACATTGTTGTATACGGAAAATAAATGATTCTCTGGCTCTTCTAATAGTTTCATTGCTAATATTGGAACATGCAGTTCTAATACGCATCTTCGTATCTTCGGCTGTTGTTGGAACATGTTCATAAACAATACTCTTAAGTGTTCCCCATAAGAAGAAATGGTCACACGAAGGTCATTGTATAATATGTCATTGAATAGGTCTTCACCCCTACTATTACATCGCGATAAAAAGTCAATTTCGGTCTTTCATAACAGTTATTTCAAATATCGGTCCTTCATAACTGTTTCAAGGACCGAAATCGATATCATAACTGTTTTCAAGCCATGATTAGAACCGATATGGGGACCGATATAGGACCGAAAAAATATCGGTCCTAGACCGATATCCATGTATTTACGTAGGACCGTAATCGAAACCGATATCAACCAAAATTTCGGTCCTTCATAACAGTTATTTCGAATATCGGTCCTTCTTAACTGTTTCGATCAAGCCCGAAATGAAACAGTTTCGAACAGTTATTTCCGGGACCGTTTCAAACCCTGATCCAAGGTCCGTCGAGCGTTTGCGATTCGAGATCGCGATCGAGGTTCGCGGGCTCGGTCGATTCGACGTTTTATCGTCGAGGGCGTAACAGTTCGAAGCCTATTATCGTCGAATAGGTACCGTACTCTCTATCCGAGGAGCCAAGAACCACGCGTCCGACATCGATCGTTTTAACTGGGTCGTCTTCTTCTTCTATTCGGTCAAAGGTCGCTACGTCGAAAAAAAAAAAGGTCTATGTGCTCGCGAGCACGAGTTTACTAGGCAGCCCCCGAGGGAAAAGGAACACGCGCAGCGGGGGATTGGAGAGGGAAATCGCGGGAAATCGTCGAGCCGAGGGACGGAGGAGCGTGTTTTCCGCGTTGCGATGAAACGGGATGAGCCGGAATAGGTCGGAACGGCGCGTCTCATAAATCATAAGTATGGATAGAACTCGCTGCTAAAAATAGCCGCGCTCTTGCAGCGACTGCTGCGAGGCGGCGGCGGTGCGCGCGCGAATAGCCCATAGCAGCCGTAACAACGGCCGCGTTGTAAGATTATGGGTGGACTGGTCTTGGTGAGCGCCGCGTCGGGCCGCGCCGCGCCGCGCCGGTGGCTGTTGCCGTTGCTCTGTTGCCCCCGCGCGGGATCGATTTTATACGGTTTTGTCGTGTTGCGCGAGAACGAAACTTTGTTAAAAACACGCCGTTCTCGCGTGCATCGAATCGATCGGAAGGCCGCGCGCGATAGCGATGTAGCAACGCAACACCCGGCGGTGGGTCATCCTAATGCGGATAATGCGCTCCACGATCGGCTCCACGAGGGACGAAGAGGACGAGGTACGGGGCGCTCTCGCTACGAACGGTTGGGTTCGAATTAGGTTTGGGTTAGGTGTCCGCGTCCCGCGCGACAAAGCGCGATAACTCGCAGCAACTCGCGTCCGTGCCGCCGCGTCGGGAATATACATATTGTACATACCTACGCGCGTACACCGATCGCGCCATTGATCGCGACCCGACACGTCCTCGTTACGTCAATTATTATCGAACGTACGAATTACCGGAAGCCCCGCTGCGAACGCCGCTTTCCAGGCTAATTTCCCGTTGGAGTACGTTTCGTGCAACCTCGCCACCCACCGCCCTTCGCCTGCTTACCCCGCCACCCATCCTGGACCCGTTCGTCTCTCGTTCCCCTGTCCGTATCGCGGGGAAACGCAAACCGTACCGTACGTCAGCGGTTTCCACCTTTATGTTACTATGTCTCCCTAAAAAAAATTTTTTTTCCGCGCCTCCCTATTTTTTAATCGATATAATAATAACTTTACTTTTTTATTAAAAATTTTGGCGCCTCCCCCTGGCAGTAGCCCACGCCTCGCCTGGGGGACGCGCCTCCCCGGTTGGAAACCGCTGCCGTACGCGATCCATTCATCGTTCGCGTAACCTTCCCCGCTGCCGACAGAGGTTCAACGATTCGTCTCGGTTCGAGAATGTTGGACATGTATGGGTACGTTATTTTGTAAACTACACTTTACGCCGTATACATACATGGTGATGGCGGCAGAAACAGGCGACCCGAATAACTCGGCTGCTATTGGTGTTAGGAAGAAATGCATCGTATAGAACTTGCTTGGTTTCGAAGGGGTCATTAATCTGATGTTAGTAGCTTTTTTGTAGGTGGACGCGTAAAGGACATATGAAGGTCAAATACATTTTTTTTAATGGAATGGTATGTTTTTTTACGCACTATCGAGTAAAGCCTTTTACGACGCGTACAATGACTTTATGGGTCAAGGTCATTCGTGGTCTGGGTTAAGCCAATTATGATGGAAAATAATTTACCTTAAGGAAATGGTCGAATGGGGCAAAGGGGGTCCTCGCTCGCAGCCAATGGTTATGCTTTACACACTTTCGAGAATAATTCGGCTAGAACCGAAAGTTCGTTGCGAAATGACCCAATCGGACGGCTTGCTGCCGCATTCTTTTGGAATTCCTGCCAGGAGACTTCTTGTGGCGTACGAGGAGTACTTTATTACAATTATAAAGATGCTAGTCGAAATAACGACACAGTGTTTCCGCGTATCCTGTATTTATAACCCGGCGTTAGTTAGGTGGGGTCTCGCAGACCCCAGATATTTTATATTTTCGTTGAAAAATAAAGATATTTCATTGTGTTCAATATTTTTGAATAATAAAAATTTAATTTCGTGGATCTGCGTTTTTACTCTGTAACATTACAAGCCACTTAAGCAATACCTAATCTTATATTCATGAAAAAGGTATTTATTTCTATAATACAATATATTATTTCGGTGAGACCTCACCACTTTCGATACATTTTCCCACCTTACCAACGCCGGGTTAACTATGTGTAAATGTGTAAATAATGTAGGGAGATGCCATCTTCGAACGGCGAGAATTCCGCCGAATGTCACACGTCGTTAGTTATGATATCGACGCGACGATGTTATTAATGTTATTGATTTCGTTCTTCACATTTTATAATATTCGATGTTAAATTATTCTTGTACGACGCGTGAGAAGGAAAAGACGTGTAATCTCAGACGGAGACTCAGACGGGATTATTGTATTCGTTGTGTTTTCAAATTAAATATTAATCTTTTTCGCGTTTACGGCCATATTATTCCACTGACGTCTTGATTCCTACAATAATGTAAACTGTGCAAGGTTGCGATCTGCTTAGGCTAGCTGTTTCTACCGGACTGACGACGATCCCGACTCTATGCCCTCGCCTGGGCCCTTCCTTGGGTAAAAAGGAATTTGAAAACGCCCCTTACGCCTTATACTTAAGATAGACCCTTATACTTAAGACGCAATGGTATTGTTGTAATAGAAAAAAAAATTTCTTCGCCGATACGTTGGTGGACGAAACACGCCTCAAGGTTCGAGATTGAAGCTGTTGCTCGCGATAACCGAACGTAAAGTTCGATCGGTCCGACGCGACGCGGCGCGGTGCGGCACGGTATGGCGTCGCGCGGGAAACTGCTGATAGCTAATCGGCCTCCTACGGAAAATGAAAAAGTCGTTTCGAGTGCCATCGTATGCGCCTTTATCGAATCCGAGCACGAGAAAGGGAGAACAACCGGACATTTATCGGCGCGCGATTAGAAATATAACGACCTCGATTCGATAGGAAGGTGTACGTGTGGCTACGCTACGTATCGCGGTACCATTGTAATCCACGAACGGCCGAGTTTCGCGGCGTTAACCTTCTCCAACGAAACACGCGATATCAAAACTCGCTCTACACGCCTGCGATTTCGTCTTCGGTGCCAACGACACCGTTACGCGGCCGAAAACCTCGGCCGTCGTCAGATCGAAACAGTTTCTGTGACCGCAGAAATGAGAAAATACAAGAACAGGAGACGATCGGCCGCGAGTTACGCGAACGAGTTTCATAGAGTCTCGAGTTTCGGACGTGACAGGACAACGGATCGGTAATTCATGAGCCAATGCGGCGCGCCGCGTGCCAATCGAGCCGCGAAATGTGTCGCGACGAGCGCGTCGATTACAGCAAAATTAGAGCTAATTTCCGATTTAAACGTGGCTCGATGAACAGCCTATGAATATTCGCGTATCCGATCGACCGAGCCGCGTCACGTCGCGTCGCGTCACGGAGATGGCACACGGGCGGCACTCGTTCCACCATGGCCGAATCTTTGCTTTGCTCTCCATCCAATAATGACACGTACCGAGCCATCTTATCTCGTATAGTATTCGAGTACAGGTGGGAGAAAATTTAAGAGGTGGCTCTTCGTGACAATATAAGTCGAAAATGAAGAATAAAAAATTTGCGATTACGGCTTCGTTATTTAGTTATTAACGATTAAAAATGCGCCTAAAGTGTGGCAACCCGACCAACAAAGGTACACGCCGCGGACGTCACAGAGGCGCGAGACAGTGACGTATCAAGTGACACGATCAATTCGCGAAATTCGTGAACACAGGATAGTCAGTCTTGAATCAGTGTGCATACGAACGCAAACTTGTACGGACGAGCAAACTTGTAACTCTTGCACAAACACATATTCTAGAAACATTGAATTAAGGTGTTTTTCATGTGTGCATACTTAAAGACTTCACATTAATTACACTAACATTTTATTCTCCGTATGTGCGAAAGTCAAATTTACATGCATTAAACGCGAATTAGTTATGCGGGATTCCGGTACACATATCATTATACACATGTGTAAGAGGACTTCGGTCCGTAAATAATAATAATAATAATAATAATATCGCACATGCGCATTTTTCTGAGTTCTTGCACTTGTGAGGATTCCATTAAACATTTATGGACACAACGGATACCACCTTACAGTGATCTCGAGTAAATTACTTAGGTGAGACAAGAAAGTGAAAGGACATTGATCCCATCGGCTCGATAATTCCATAATTCCATGAGTAGGCAGGATCAATGTCGTGCATCGATCAATCTGTTAAACATGTTCATCAATTTGTTAAACATTTTCACCTCGCTGAGGGCCCAAATGAGAACCAAGGTAAGCATGTATTTGTCGCTTGATACGTCACTGTCGCGCGCCTCTGTGAGGTCCACCGCGGCGTGTACCTTTGTTGGTCGGGTTGTCGCATTTTTAATGGTTAATAACTAAATAACGAAGCCGAAATAGCAATTTTTTTATTCTTCATTCTCGACTTATATTGTCGTGGAGAACCAGCCCTTAAATTTTCTCCCACCTGTAGTCGAACACCCGAAACGGAAGAAATGGAAGAGGCGAAAGTGCGGAATGAAATAGAAGGAAAGAAGAAGAATGCAGAGAAAGGGAACATGAGGGAGACCTATTCTTAGCTGGCGCCGAGCAAGATGAGCAGGGCGAGGGAAAGGGCGGACAAGGGGCCGAAGAAGCATAGGGGTAATTTCTCGATGAAAATGACGCGCATTCGCCCCGTTTCACAGACTCGTGCGCCTCGTTTCCTTTTCGGACAGAGACGTACAAACGTCGTAATTTCGTCGTCCCCTTAGCCCCGACGAACGCGCGTAACTGCGGAAACGGGCAGCCCTCGTCTCGGGGCCCAGAGAATCTTTCGCCCCGTTTTCGTTCACCCTCCTCGATATGTATCCCCAAGTCTTCGGTATTCGCTATTCGGCACCGCGAACGTGCACCGCCTTCGTTCGTCTACCCTCGCCCTCGTCCCTCGTGCAACCACTTTATTCCGTGCTTTCGGTTTATTCAAGGATCTCTCCCCCTACCCTTATTCCTGCTCTCTGTTAGTTAACCGGTCGGCCGACGATGCGAACTGATCGCAGCTGTATTCCCCGTGGCAGTGACTAGCGAGTACGCACACGCGCGCGCACGCACATGCGTACGTACACACACGCTCGACGGCATCTCTCGATGCACCGATGACTCATAAACCGAGAATCCACTTTGTTCTATTGCTCTGATCCCCTGCCCTGCCATACCCGCCCCCTCTCTGCCCTGTCCGTCCTCTGCCTCGACCCCTCTCCGCTGCCCCCGTTTCGTTCGGTAGCCTATTGCTTTTTCTCCTACCGACCCTGAATACACGATCCAGAATGGAGCGTTCACACCGAATTCGTCCCACCCTTCGATATCAATATATCGGGTATTTATTGCGTCCAGAGCTAGGACCCCCGAGCCCCTCCCTCACCTGCCCAAAAAGTGACGCGCGATTCTGATTCGTGATTCGCGGCCGGAGCGCGGAGCGTGCAGCAAATCTGAGAGCTGATCGGTACACCCGGAAAGAACACACCCATGCGTACACAATGTGTGTCCTAGGTGCCGCGCAACAGCTGCGCGTAATAGCTGCCAGCCCCGTGTTTACGAGAGGAAAACATCGCCCCGTATGTTATTTTCGGCGGTGCATCGGGGATCCGTTCGACCGGATAGACGAGAAGAAAAGGGTCTCGCTCTGGACGCTGGATCCATGAATCGTTGGCCGTAGGACGCGTTCGCAGCTTACACCATATACATATACGTATAGATGAAATCAGCTGAAAGACACTGTGACGTCACATTTTCAAAAGATGTACAAGCTATGCTCATCGACAGTGCCTATATACGCTTGGCTTACATGGGGAGAGGGCGGTCAGCGGGTGCGCCATGTACACAGTACATGGAAAGAAATTATCTTAAGACTTATCTTGTGACGTCACACTGTCCCATCATCTTTCGGACACTGAATTCTCGGTTTCCCTATACACATACTAGGTATAGTATGTGTATAGGGAAACTAGCCGGGTCTATTCGTATACCTATATGGTCTAAGGTTCGCAGAGTCAGGGCCGTTTTAAGAAATGTGGCACCCGTGGGCTAGTAACAGTAAGGGTACGCGCACAGTGTGTACCGGCGTCCGACGCATCTGTCTCTTTTTCCAAGCGTGCGAAAAACGAAAACGGATCCACTGTGCGCGTACCCTTATGCGCTCCTTTTCATTAAAAAATAAGGAAAATGGGTGCGGGGTGACCGGTGAAGATTTACCAAAGATTCAAAACTAGGAAAAGTCAATTACCAATAAACAAATAAAAATACAAAATTGCCGCCCCAAAAGGCTGGCGGCCCGGGGCTATAGCCTATTTAGCCCTGTGGTTAGGGCGGTCCTGCGCAGAGTTTCTGCCGAACGAATATCGGTGCTTCGGACCCGCCCGATTCGGTATCGCGAGCCGCCGCGACAGTTTCCGCCTCGACGATGCAAACGAGTTGTATGTATCCCCAGATTCGTCGAAGAAAAACTTTCTCGACGAATTATTCTCGCAGCGAGCCGAACCGACAGCGACCGGCTTTTCAGCGCCGAATTTCCATCTAGTTGACATTCACGATCGCGTTCGTTTAAAGGGAACCCTACCGACGCGCCGTCGCGTCGCGTCGCGTCGCGTCGCGTCGTCGCGGACGTCTCTTCTCTGCTCTTTTCTTTTCGCGGATTTCTTTGGTCGGTCGCTGTCACGTGGAACAACATCGCCGCAGTTTTCCGCGGATTTACTAGAATTCAAACGAACACATTTCAGAATTAGGCGAGTTCACGAGGCCACGAGAGCGTCGGGTGTTTTCCACGCGCGCGGAAAACCCAGAGGAATACGGTCCCAATTAGGGTAAACGAAGAGCTCGCTCTCGCCGAGACGTGGATGGATGTAGCGCCGCTCATCGACCGTCGGAATCGCAACGTGCAATTACTTCTTTTTCGTTGGGCAACAACTATGGCGACCGTTCATCGTGCGAGCTCGATTAAGGGGGGCGGCGCGTAATCAACGTCCGCGAAAAATTTTGTCGGAAAAGCCGTCTGTCCGGTGTGAAGACGGGTATTCGTGGACCATGGACCGTGGGGCGAGAAGAATAGCGCCGTGGGTCGTGGCGCGGCGGGTTATCTCGGTAAACAAAGGAAGTAATACGTCGTTGGAACGAGCGAGCGCCAATTGGAAATCGGATTGGGCGAAATTCAATTAGAATCGAGGAAAATTGGCCGGCGCGTTAAGGCGCGGCGCGGCGACGGTTCTCGCTCTCGAGAATCGACTCTTGCCAGGAAATAAACGAAATTTCACGGTTCGCAGTGGATCGTTTGCGAGTCTACGTTAATTTATCGGTAACAACGTATAGGGAACGAGCGCCTCCAGCGTTGGCTCCGCGCGTTCGATTCGCCGTTGGAAAAATCTCCGTTTGAATTTTTGACGTTCGACTTTGGAACATTTATCGAGACGTGTCTCTGCAGGGGGGGTTTATCGAATCTGTCAAAGTAACACATTACTGTACTGGAATATTGCCCATAATATGAATATTGGGAAATACCTCCCCTTCATTTTTATGCCGTCCACCCTTCAGGTATGAAGGTACGCACCGCCGCTCTCGCGTTTGGACAGTAGTTCTAATTGTGCGCCCGTCTTGTAGACACCTCCGACAACGTCTTCTTATACTTAAATATATTTCTTCCACCGTCTTCATAGTAAATATTCGATAGACGCGAAAGCCTCGGGGTGATTTCTTCGCATCTATTCGTATAGGATAGGGGATCTATTTTTTTGAACTTCAAAGGCCGAGCCGAACGTAGAGAAGGACAGCGCGTGTAAAGCGAGATCACGCGCGGACCTGTGAACCGTGCCGGCGCGGCGCGGCGACGGCAACTGTCCGCGTCTCTTTCTTTTCTATACGCGCTATCCTTCCTTGCGCCCGAAACGTCCATCGTCATTTAAACCACTACAGTCTAAATTTCACCGAAGGAAAACCATCGAATTAGAACGTTTGCATCCGTCAGGAAAAGACTGTTTTAAGTAACTACTTAAGATTTATTTAAGATTTAGTTAATTTTATTTTTACCAAAAAATTGTAATGGATTTTCATCGTCGATTAAACCACGGAAATAATATCGTGTTTGGTATAATTTTGCCTTAAAAAAATGACAGGAATATGTTGCTGAAAGTTCCATAAAAAAAATAATGAAAAATAACCAAGATTAAATATTGGTGTTACACTGTGATGACGCTCGGGCGTTTGAACCGTGCCGACGACTACGACTCTCCGCGTCGCGTTAGTAGTGGTTCACACCGATATACCATGCCGAGATCAGTTTAAGTTGGAGGAGATATTTTTTTCGCATCTATCGTATAGAACTTTTCGCCTATATCGAACATTTACTGTAATTATTTTCACATAACCTCTCAACAGAATCGAATGGAATCGATTCGGATCGAGCGGAACCGGGGCGCGGTCGGGTCTCGGGTCTCGAGTCTTGAGGCTCCGAACAGATTGGGTCGACGCGTACGCGCGGATCCTACTCCGTTGCCGCCGACCCGATTCTCGCGGAGGCTAATCGAGTTACCTCTCGCAATTCACAATGGCAGACCTGGTCCGTCCGTGAGCGGCTTCCCCCTCCTCTTCGCCCCGCGTTTCCAACGGAGCGAGTACTTACATTAACGAGTTAGCGAGCAAAGACGGTCGGTTAGCGCGCGAAAGGAGTAGCGCAACCGCGGTTTCCGACGCATCGTGGATCGTACATCCCGAGAGTTGCGCTACGACATCCGACGGTCGACGGTCGACGTAGGACGGTCGACAGCCGCTACTAGATGCGCGAAGCGGGCAACCCCTTTACCAAGAGCTCACGGTCCACACCAATCTCCATTAGTTTACCTCGTTATACCGTTCTGCCACGAGACACCACCGCGCCATCCCTTGCCTCTGCCTGCCTGCTACCTTGCCACCGCCACATCACCGCTACACCACGAACACCATCACCTATCTAAGTATCGCCTTTCTCGCTTGGCTCTTCCCCATCCACCGTTCTCTCCACCGTATTCCATAGAACGCGTCGAACCCATTATCCGATCCTTTTCTCCGGTTTTTGAGGATCTGGGACATTCTCTCGGAGCAGTGCAAATCACGCGCGCGGAAACGCGCCGCGATTTCTAGGAGGGTTTTTTTTTCCAGGGAGGGTTGCGCGTCGATTCTCGCTCCTCGCAGCGGACAAGCGAAAGGGGGTTGTAGGAACCTTAGACCACATATACCTATAGACACGGCGTAGATAATTTTCCGTGTCCGAAAGATGAAATCAGCTGAAAGACACTGTGACGTCACATTTTCAAAAGATGTACAAGCTATGCTCATCGACAGTGCCTATATACGCTTGGCTTACATTGGGAGAGGGGGGTCAGCGGGTGCGCCATGTACACAGTACAGTAAACGCTTGATTCTTGTCCAACAGCCGTTTTTCATGGACAAGAATCGTGCTCAGAAGTGCTTTTTGATGTATGACTGCGTCTAGATATCGCGCCGACCGCGCGGAGCGAGACTTCAATAGAGAGCCGTACATAGAGAAGGACAGAATGAAATACGGTTCGCGTGACTGTCCGCGTCTCTTTCTTTCCGATGCGCTGTCCTTCCTTGCGACCGAAACTTTCACCGTCGATTAAACCACTAAATACAATTGAAACTATATCGTGTTTGGTGTCATTTTAATCAGAAAAATGCCAGAAATAAGGTAGTGAAAGTCCCATAAACAAATAATGAAAATTAAGAGATTTGTAAAATCGATTCTGCGGAGCGACTCGGTGTTGACAGGCAGTGGAGTGGGTAGGCACTGGACAGGAATCGAGCCCACGCTCCGGACAAGAACCAAGCGTTTACTGTACATGGAAAGAAATTATCTTAAGACTTATCTTGTGACGTCACAGTGTCCCATCATCTTTCGGACACTGAATTCTCGGTTTTCCTATACACATACTATACCTACGCCGGGTCTATTAGCATATATGGTGTAAGGTAGGAACACGCTAGTCGAAAAAAGATTAGTTCGTACCCTTTTTGTTCCCCTCACTGGTGTCGCGACGGGGGAACAGGGGATGTCGGAGGACTACTCAAACTATCGTGAAGAAACCGCTGTAACAGGTGCGCGCGCGTAGGGTGTACAGCAGTCTCCGAGCTGACGCGAAAATAAACGAAAACGCATGCAGGCACATGGAGAAAAGCGAAACGGATATTTTCCCAGTGCATACTAGCCTCGTCCTCGATTCGCCACGGATCGCTACGCGACGCCGCGCCGGCCGCGTTCAGTCGTTGCGTTGATAAAAATTGCGATCAAGAGGACGGGACCGGGGAATACCGGTTTGCTCGCTAGCTTTCATCACGGAATTTCGCGATTTCATGGAAACCGCGCGACAAGCTCGATGCAAACTCGGTGCGGAATCGAAGGATCGGGGGGCCTTTACCGCAGCCTACCTTGGTAATCGTTGGACGCGGTGACGAGCTAGAAAGGGCTGGCACCGTTAAAGGCACGGTTAGGGCCAGTGCTGCTATGCTGCTGGTACGCGACTCGCTCGAATTTGCTCTGGTTCGGGAAAATTTTCGAACGGACGAGAATCGTCCTGGCACTCGTCCATTTCAATCGCGGTTGCGACCGATTACGAGAAAGCGTAAATCTTTGGAGAGACGAGCGGTGAGCCGCGTTGGCAACCGCTCGATGGTATGTTCGGTCAACTATGCGCGTTTCGGTCTCGACACGCTGACGCGTCGATTTGTTCGTTCGCTCGTTCGCGGAGTCGATGCGCTGCAATTCGATGGGACCGTCGCATCGTCGCTAGCAATTACAGAGTTCATCGGTTCTCTGGTTTCGTCGAGGTTTCGTCAAGGTCGTTGCTCGTTAAAACAACGACGCTTCGGTGGGATCGAACGAATTCGAAGCGCGTTCGATCCGGAAAAATCCGCGGCACCTTTCCCCGTGGTAGAACCATGGGAAAACGATGGGAAAACGATGCATCGGCATGGCGAACACTGGTCCACGAGCTCGATGTAGATGTTCATTACTGTTTTAGCACTATGTATTTGGAAGTTTAAAGGTATAATAATATAGGTCGTCGGATTCGTTTTGATATCAGCTACAATATTATGAAGTCAAAAATACATATTGACTTTGACAAATTCAAGGTGACTTGTAATTATTTATACATTAAAAATTTCTTTTTTAATTTTTTCGATTGAAATTTGTAGACTGCTGAATGTTGATTCAGTTTTGTTTAAAACATTATTTTCTCAGATTATCGGAAGTGTCTGACAAATCAGGTTCAAGTTTTAAGTGAACACAATAATCAATCATTTTTGAAGTGATGGATTTTATAAACATAATTAAAAATATTTTATTTAAAACTGTGCAAAAAACCATAATATTAATTATAAAAAACATAAATATGATTTTTATAAACAAAAATAACAATTGACATCACGTCACATTGACAAATCATTATTGTTAACATCTTTCAACATTAATTGTCCAACGTCATCATCAAAATTGCGTTAGTTTCTTAAGTTTAAAAAAATTGAATAAAATTGCCGCGCCAGAGGTTCGGCCGCAGTTCAGGCGACACATACGCTTTGAAAAATAATAACTTTGGTAGCTGGACCGAATGGGATGTGATTCTTGCATGATTTCATAGAGAAAAGTACGCTGATGATAATGCACTTTGATACAATGGGTAGGGAATTTGGTATAATGGGTAAGATATCCTTTACCAAAGATAGAAAACTTTGAAGAATCTCTTTAGTTTATTGAGCATTGTTAGTTCAATAAATTATAAATATTAAATCTTAGTACACAAGATACATATACTCTAAATATAGACCAGTACTATTTGAAACACAGACAGAAAATTTGACAAGATATAATTCTTACTAAATTAATGCAATTACCAAAGTTTCTATTTTTTAAATGCAAAATATACTCATGAATGGCTTTCATTGCCAATATATTGATGGATTTCGAATTTCTTGTACTTTTGTCTCCCATTGTACCTCCGGAACATCCTTAAGGTAGTTATAATATTAGGCTAAGGATTGGTGTGTAAGGAAAGTTTGCAACCCTAAGGGGAACAATAAAGTCATATATATATAATATTAAAAAAAAATAATATTCATTTGAAACAAAAATGGACATATTAAATAGATTCTTCAAGGGTATCGATAAGAAACGAGGTAATTGTTTTCGGCGACAAATAGGATTCATAAAATGTTGATTTTTTTAATGCTTGTTCTAATCACAATTTTCGATAAATCTCATTAATTTCATCGTTTTTGAATGTCGTGGACATTTAAGGAGCAATATACATTCGATAAACATCGATTTCGGCAAGATGCTTTTTTACCAAATGAACAGCCAGATCGAACGCGTGGACCAGAGTGTGTGGCGGGGCCAGGCAGCGATTCGAGTTCGAGAATCCGTATGCATAGAACTCACGGTCCGAGAAGGAACTCGTACAAAAGCCCAACGATCGCACGCGTGACAAGACCGACAAGAATGTCGGTGACGTCACCTCCTCTCGCCGCAGGTAAAACCTCGCTGCCCCGCTCTACCACGCCGCGTCGCGTCGCGTCGTTCAGAGCCTCGTGTGAGTCAACTCTTACGCCAAGTTCTACGAACGTGCCCGCCGCCGCTGCTGCTGCTCACCGTTCGCGTTCCCTTCTACCATCGTTCGGTTATCGCTTGCGAGTTTTTCGAGCTGCGAGCGGAACGCAAACGCGTGTCCCGTGCGCGTCGCTAACGTAATCTATTAATAAATGCTAGGATACGTTCGAGCCAGCTGCCACGGATAAGTAGCAGCGTTATCGCCGCGGGGGAAATGGATTCGGATAACGCGGTGCGAGCGAATAGGGTGGCCGGGGTCCGTTCGTTTGCTCGTTGCCAACCATAACTATCTGCGAGCTGCACGCTTCCAGAATGCCGTGGCCGTTGCAGTTGCAGTTGCAGCCAACGATAGCTGAGAAGTCGTGTTCGATCGCGTCTCGTCTCGTTTCGAAGACTGCGGGATCGGTCGACTTCGAACGAATCGAAAGCCGCTTTCTTGTTCGACGAAACGTCGCGGTTCGATGAATCGATGTCGTGGCATCGCTGGGGCCATGCAGTTGCTTGACCGCAACAGTTAGGCTGCGAGAGTTGATATAGCCGCGCCCTGATAATCGCGTTCCGACGCGACCGTTTCCTCCTCGACATTTATCGATCGGTGATAACGCGAATAATACGGTCGGCTCACACGAAATCCGAGGTAGACGTCAGCGGCACCGCGCCGCGCCGCGCCTCTTGAGCGAAACGAGTAAGGTCGAATAATTGAGAGAAAAAAAAATCCGAAAGTCGAGAGCCAGGAGAGCCGAAATTCGTTATGCCGTTTCTCGGGCCGACCACCCGGCCCGCGTTTCCTTTTTCTCGTGGAAGGCCGCGCGGGCGGTGCACCGGCTGTGCGGAACAGCCGTTTCCTTCGTCTATTTCCGCGAGTATCGATTTACCATTAGCATCGCGGCTAAACAGCCGTGGTAACGCGCGGCGTGCCGCGGAATCGGAATCGGCATCGGCATCGAGTACGGCCGCAGGCCACAGCCCGCAGCCCGAGTTTCCCTGCCACCGCTGTCTACATATATATATATATATATATGAGCCCATAATTATGAAAATGGTCCAAGTCGAAATTTAAAAAAAAATGAGTATTAGTTATTTCACATCACATTATTTTACTAAATTAATTCAATGTAATTTTTATGATATTGTAAAAAATGAATAGATAGTGCTTGTTATTTGAACATTATATGGAATTCATTTAGTGTTTCAAATGTAATCCTTTAATAAGTAATAAGTAATAAGAGTTTCCTTCACCTTTTCATTCTATTTCACAATAAATTTGAAATGAATTAAAAATTTTTTGGTAATTTACAGACGCAATTTTGTTAGTTTCTTGAAAATGATCTAAAATAAATAGTCCAGGATCCAGGGTACATTTTTACAATTGATTACTATTCAAGCTAATCGTCAAATCGACATATTTTATCCCTGCTACCCCTGTTAGCTACCACAATCGAGAATTTTGTAAGAGAAAAAGTTGGGCGTCTCATCAAAATCAAGCTATTCACGGAAAATTAGCTTGATAGTAATCAATTGTAAAAATGTACCCTGGATCCTGGACTAAAAGCACATTCATAAATTATGGGCTGATATATAGACGTATATATATATTTGGCTTCGCATCATCTCCTGTTAGGTTAACTATTTTAACCGAAACAGCTGAAAATAGACGGGAGCGCGAGAGCAGCCCCTTGCCGCCTTTTACCCGTCGATCACTATTCCGGAGATTAAATCCTATTCCGGCACCGTTTTAGATTTTAGGGTACGGCCTCGAGGCGCTCCGCGCGGTTGCCGAGCAATCGAGGCAAAGGAAACACGAAGAGGACCGCGACTTCATGCGGAGTGAAATATACGAAGAACGGGGGTTGGTGGGTGGGTGGTTACGCGAGCGCGGACCCCGTAGGGAGATGTCACGCGTTAAAGAGTGCGAGAGGCGAGGCGCGGCAAGGTACGGCGAAATTGTATTTAATTTCAGCGGCTCGGGTCCGTTCGTTAGAGGTGCGAGCCACGTCTACGTTCTAAACACGCCGTACGTGCCAACACGTACCGACGGCGACGGGAACATTTCGAGTTGCGGAACGACACGGGCCGAGAGCGTATTTGTTGCGTTTCGCCGCCGCACCGGAGGAAACTGCTGCTCAAAAGTCAAACGCCGCGAGTAAAAAAAAAAAAAAAAAGAAAAATGGCGAAACAATTCCGCGAAAAAGGTCTCGAGCGCGCACAACGGCCGTCGAATGCGGGTGTATGTACTATGTTATTTCGCGGAGAGCCGAGTGAACCGAGACGAACGTATCGGTAAAGCGGATCCGAAGAAAAGTTATCCGCGAGAATCGAGGGGCGCGGGGGACAAAGAAAATATCGATAAAATCGAGGAAGCGCGAAAGCGGATATCCACCGCGACACCTGTAGGTAACCCGAACGTTCGCTTCTTCGGCTGGACGCAAACATCGTCGAAAAAGCTGGGTTTTTCTTTCTCGACCACGATGGGAAACGCCGGAAAAATAACATCATGTCCCGTCCAACGAAACGACGCGACGCGCGGCAGGGGAATCAGAGGTGGAAGTTCGCAAACACGACTAAATTCGAAAGAAGAGAAGAGAAAAAGGATCGAGAGAAGAAGCTTCCGGCCACCGTCTCCAAGAACCGGAAACCAAGAGCTGCAACGTTTCTCGCATCTCACCGAAACGGAAACTCGTTTCGAATTCGATTCCGTTTGAAAGGTAGCACAACATACACCGTCGCGGGCACTCGTAAGCGCCGCCGGTCTCGCAATCAGTCTAATGTACTAATTGCCGGTGTTCCCTTCGCAACTCGCTATTCGCAACTCGAAACTCGCCGATATTCCTGGCATTTGATGGACGCGACCGTTTCTATCGGTGGGTCTAATAATTTACGACGCGACGGAACGTGCGATGCCGGGGTAGCTAAGTAGAGACGGGGAAGCGAGATACATAGAAGCCCGACAAGGGTGTGTACGCGCGCGCGAGAACGAGAACGAGCCGGAAAATAGGGCAGGAATTAAAGTTGTACAAACCCGGTGAAACGAAAAGAAATCGAAGTCGCGACGACGACTAAAGCGCGCAACGTTAAGTCGCGGGGCGATGAATCGCTGGTCTTCCTGGATTAGTCATCCTGTAATCGAGAGGGTCTTTCATCGGCGACAGGAAATTCATTCGTCTCGACTGCGGGTAGGAACGAGGAGCTTGGAAAGCGCATCAGCGCCAAGAAGAGTCTTCCCCCTTTCTCCCCTCTCTCACTCTCTCGCACCCCACCCTACCAGTCTCCATTGATATTCCCTCTCTATCTGTTCGCGACCTCCATCCTACTATCCCTTAATCGTCTCTCTTTCGTAGCGTTCGCTCGAATATAATTGAATCGGGCACGGGTCGCCGTGGGTCGCGGGACGTTGCCGCGACGCTGCCAGCTCGCGACACGTTTTCTGTCCGGACAAGCCGATGCACTGAAATTACGAAACACGGAACGGCGTCGCGGATCCGGCGAGATTACGCTAGACGAGTAGCGAAAACACCGGGAGAAGGTCGGGATCGCCTGAGCGCTACGAGAGCCAGTAGCATTCTACGGTAACCCCATACCCTCGTACGACCGGCTTTTTCGCCATCGTCTCCTTCTGTTCTCGTTCTAGCGGTCAACCGTATTACTCTCGCGATGGCCGTCACTGTCGCCGTCTCGGACACGCGACGAACAACACAGCCGACAGGTATACGATATGTCTTTCTATAGTTGAACGCGCGAGAAAGAACTATGTATAGAAAATTTTTTGTCGACGACGCGTTCGTTGCTCCACAAGATGGAAGTAAAGGGTGGACTCTCTTGCCTCGAATCGAATTCAGAGTCTATAAACGAATAGATGCCACTTATGTGGCATACGTTTTACGTAAAATAAAGTTCTGTCCAGTCTATCCACTTTCTATGTTGAATCACAAAGTTTGTTCAAGAAGGGTCGCGAAGGAGTGTGTACAATTGGCTGCAAGGAACAAAGCTGCACGTGACTATTTCAAAAGATTTGAGTAACCCAGACCTAACCCCTTAACCTACGATTTACGTTCCAACAGCCTGGGTCCGAAATAGCCCATGCCCGTGATATTTACATTTGGCCCGACCCGATTTACCACGGGCCGTGATAATCAGTTTTGGCCCGAATACAAGACCACGTGTCTCACGCGTAGTTGTAGGTTAAGGGGTTAATCGAGCTTCAGAGTATTTACGTATTTACCAGAATAAAAGTCGTGAAAACTAATTTTAAAGGCTCAGAAAAATAATGCAATTTAGCCAATGTCATATACTGATCGAAACTATAAACGGCAAAGTGAAAGTACGTGAGAACCACAGAATTAGGCACTCGTGTTAATACTCCTAGGAAGGAAGTTAACCGGTAACCACTGTGACCCTATACCGTAATTCAAATATTAATAATGTATATGGTCAAATTGACCCATCAACAGTGGCTACGGGTTAATACTCTGACGCATTCGAAGAGCTATTTATTTCGTTCATGTAAAGGACACAGTGTGCTGTGGAAAAAGTACGTAAAATCGTCGCTGGAAAACCCCACCAAAGAGTCCCTTGGTCCAGCAGGACTGTACGCATACCTGAACCAAGGATACTTGCAGGTGGGACGGTATCGGGCCGGGCTAGCCTGGCTGCCAGATGTTTCGAAGGACCCATGTCGGCCGGCTGGCAGGCACTAGGTAAAAATCCGAAAAGTAATTTCCGTCTATTGCCAGATTTTTCCCGGGACATGGTAGCGTAGTGTCGCTAAACCACTTTTGATACAGAGGAGAGGAAAAGTGAAGAGGAGAGAAAAAGCGAAGAGGAGAGCTTCGCGGAGAAAGAGTCGAAGAGTAAAAAGAGGCAAAGACGATAGAAGACTGGACGAGGACGCGAAGACACGGAAATTCTGCATAGACAAGCGATATTCGCGGCTAAGCGGGAAGAAGGGACGGCGCGGCATGGCGTCGAGTAGGTATCGTCGAGTGTTCGAGAGCGCCGGCAGACGAATCGTTACAGTTGCGCGGCGACGTTTCCTGGCATTCGAGCTTCCAGGCGTTTCCGATGTTTGCGGAACGCTGGAACAGCTTCGAATAATAGGTGTTTGCGTACTAGTTAGTGTCGTCCAGCGATAGCGTCCGAGAGCTCTAGAGCTCGATCGAGCCTGTAACGAAACTCGTCGTCGTCTAGCAGCGGAACGGATCCACGAGAGACGATACGGGTATAACGGAGATACGATTGCGAGCCAATTTACGCGTCGCGCTAAATCGACGAGAACAGATCGTCGCGTCGCCGTGTCTCGCGTTTCAATAAAATGGCAGAGTGCCTGTATGGTCTGCGGACTTTCGTCGTTCTAAGCAGTCCATGGCGTTTTCGATTCCCTGTAAACCGTGTCCCAATGGCACCAACCACTCTTCGACTCCCCGTGGGAGAGGCGAAACTTTACTTTATACATATTTTACTGGTATCGCTGCCGGCGATCTCCCGGGGCCATCGACTGTCGGGCTATGCGTATTTTCTCCTCTGGCTTGTATCAATTAAACTTAATTGCTAGCTGCGATGCACGCCAACGCCGCCCGCCATTTATGTACCTCGATCCAACCAGAAGGAAAAAAAGTAACGATTCTGTCGACGGAACAACGTGTCGCCGAATACAGTCTAGCGTATTCCTGGAAAAAATCTTTCGACCAACGGAAGTTAATACTCGTCGACACCGATGACTAGACCCGGAATGCCACACCGGCGTTGCGTCGACGATTACGCATCGCGGTGAATCACTTTATCGAATCATTCATTTCCCCGCTGGCCCTCGCGGGCGGTTCGTCGAATCACGGCGGTGAAAAGTTTTCGAAAGCCAAGACGAAAAGGCGAATAGCAATATCGTCGAAGAGAACGTTACCTCAGTTTTATCGCGGTTATCGATGCGAGCTTATCACCACGGATTACGGAAACTTTACGAGGGATTGGATTCTCGTCGGTTGGTCCGTTCGTTCGAAAGGAACGAAGGAAAAGATAGACACCGGTGTACCGTGTGTGTCGAGGCAAGTCTCTGCGGTTCCGTAGATCCGCTTCTCGAGGTCCATGACAATAAACGGTCCGTCGGCCCGTGCTCTGTCTCGACGTCGCACAGTGGCCGAAACGTGGCCAAAAGTCAATTTTTCAAATTCATCAAAAACCAATGACATTTACAGCGTATAGCTTAATGACATTTATAACTTCTTAAATGTACAGATTAAGTTTTTATCATAAATCTGTGGTTATAAGAAAGAACGCCGCATGTCACATACTGTCACTTTCGAGATATTGCCGTTTAACGTTTCGATCACTATAGGACATTGGCTAAAATTGCATCATTTTTTCTTAGCCTTTCGAATTTGTTTCCTTGACTTTTTTTCTGGTAAACTAATATTATTTTTTATTATTTATTACTATTCAAGGACCAAAGTCCTTTTATACAAATTTTTACAATAGAAGATATTCATAAAAAAAAAAAGAAAAAGAAAGTCTTAGCATAAAGTTACATAGTAATGGACATGATGACAGTTACATTATAAATCATATAATCGCATGCAACTTTTTCTTAAATGATAGTAACGAACCATTAAAAAAGTCAATATCACGATATAAAATGTTGGATTTAGCTGTGATGCGATTTAAAGGATTTATTAATGCTCGATTAATGCATAAACTCAAATTTTTTGAAACTGTGACATGCGACGATTTTCCTTACATCCACAGAAATATAAATAGCTATAAGTCACCCATTAATTTTTGAGAGAAGTTTGAAAAGAAGCAAAAATACAAGTCTTCATTGATATGGGTAATAATTTCAGAAAAACTAACTACATATGTAGCGTTAAAGAGCGTTCTTTCAGCTATGTGTACGCGCAACATTTAATTGTAGGCATATGTTGTTTTGCCGCGGCGAGAGGCCGCGTGCTTCTCGACCGCGTGCCCGCCGTCGCGCATTGTTTTGGCGGAGCAGAGTTAGGAGAGCGAATGTGTGAGATACATGGATTAGTGTGTGCGAGGTATGGAAACACCTATTATGTATCCTGTCTTTTTTTTCTTTAACGACGATTACAAAGCGGATGTCGCGAGAAGTCGCGATGAATTTTGCATAGAAGTATTTGTTAGAGCCTCCTTAAGATGGCTACGTAAAAACTTCTTGCTTATACTTGTTTATGTACACGTGACAACAATAAATAGGCAACGCGTCGGTAACGACCCAAATCGCCAAAACACAAGTACTCTAATTTAGTTAAAAATTAATACTTCGGGGGTTCTCGGGTCGCTGAACATGAATCTGATGTCAAAATTAATAATCATAACAAATTAAAAAGAAAAAAATCCTAATTAAAATCCGATTTTCGAAATTTCAAAGGTGCGATTTTTTCTTTACGATCACCTTGTATTTTATTTGCATACAGTTACAGCGCACGGAAATACAAATTCAACGATCTATAGAAACGTATATTTACGATGAACTATAATGTAGAAAACGAAGTTACAAAAATAAAATATTTTCAAGCACGATGCGGGCACGGGTTGCATTGTCGGATCGAGCTGAAATTTTGCACCTATCGCATCAGGTGTCACAATTGAGGGGGTTGCGACCAATAAAATTTCCCAAAAAACATTTTTAGTCCCTACAGCGAACGACCACCCTACTGTACATGTACACAGCTTGTAGTTTGGCGACTGTGAGGTTGTGGTGACGACACAGCTTTTGAATGCTCCATACTGAATCACCCTGTACAACGGACAGAGTTTCGTTCCCTCGAATCCGGCATTGTGGCCATGCTACGGACTACGGGCATGTCATGGCACGGCTCGGCACGGCACGCCACGACCCCGGCCTAACGTTCTTTGTCCCCTCGACTTCGCTCGTTCCTTTGAACCGACGTATCCGCGTCTTCCTCTGCTTTCCTCTCCCTATCTATCCCTGTTTCGTCGGTCTCGCTTCCTCTCAACGCGTTTCAGTATAACTCCCTCCTCGCGTTCATTGTTCCCGGTGGCAAGACGCGGCCGATCTTTTCTCAGAGGATCGCGCTCGTTTCTTCTTTATCCGGTTCGGTCGTTGGACGACGCGCGGGGGGCTCATCTTCGAAAACAACCGAGACGATCAAAATGGAACTGTTCGGTCGCATCGCGTATACCAGAAATATTTCGAGACGCGAAGCAACTTCCGGCTTCCGGCTTGCACACGACAGTTTGCATAATCCAGAGCGGTTTGTTTACGTCCGTTCACGGTCCAAAGTCTTTGAGAATCTCCAAGGGGGGCGGGGATAAAGCGACCGAAGCCCAAAAGAAAAGAGAAGCCGTACATAGAATGTCGAGAGTGCGCGAGGCCGCCGCCACCACGCACCGTGTACAAGCTGGCAGGCTGGCTGGCTGGCCTACCGGCCTGCTTGCTTGCCTGCCTGCCATTGCTGCAGCTAAAGCTGCATTCTTTCGTGAGAAGGAAAAGAGCAGGCAGAGGACCGAGCGGAAAAGAGAGGAGTGACAACACCGAGGAGACCAAGAGAGGGGGAGTTGAGACACTGACGAAGACCGATAGGAGGAGAGGGACAGGGGAAAAAATGCCAGGAATCCACCGACAGAACACTTTGAAATCGGCTGGAAGTGGTTTAAGATTACGCCGAGCAAGGTTCCAGTTTCCCATCGAGCCGAAATTCACTCGCGGTCATCTCGACGGTCCGACTATGTATTTAGACTTTTAGTTGCGACGGCAACACGAACCGAACCCATATATCTCGTGTCTCAATTATTTCAACGGCGATCCGCTTCGTACGATCTGTCAAGATCCCACCGGAGCCCTCGCGTGTGTTGTCCTCGTGCGATTCCGCGGATAAACGCGCGGTTGATCCGACGCTGGTAATTCCCACGGGCGAAGGTGTGTACGCCGCTGCACGCACCGCGCCGACATCGAGAAAGTATGTATCGTGGAAGTGTATCGTGCGGAATACAACAGTCTCTCGCCACCGGTTTTCTCGGGAGTACCCGTTTCGTCTGTCTCTATCTAGACCCGATATACCGTGCCATCCGATATCTTTTCTCAAGAAAAACAGAGAGCCGGTTACCGGTTTTGGATTACACCGCCGCGCCGCGCTGCGTCGTGCCGAAGAGAGAAAGAGGTAGCTGTCGTTCGTTCGAGAGTCAAAGACATCTTCCAATGATCGAACCTGAAAAAACTTTGAAGCGTTGGAAAAGGGCAACGTAAAGTTTTCTTTCCGAAACGAGGATCCATGTAGAAAGAAGAGGGGGGGGGGGGGGAGAATCGTGTCATCACACGGACATCGTAGAATAAAACTGATACATTCCCACACACACACACACGATTGGACGAGCAATTATACTCGGGATCTCCGGGTAACAGGATAAAGTGCGCGAGAAAGACGTTGTTCGAGAGCGTCGATCCGTAGCAGTCGTTAGGAACGGGGCCTGATGCCCCGCGTCGCCCGCCGCTGTACCCCCGCCCGGACCCCGGTCCCAGGGCCCACGACCTCGACGACGCACACGGTGCGCGCATGCGCGTACTGTACTATCGGCCGTAAAATGTACAATACACGGGCGGCACGCAACGAACGTGTGCACCCGACGACACACACACGCAAACACACGGAACAAACACGCAAGACAAACACCACGGACGTAGTAATAATAAGAGTAACCTCTAAAAAAAAAGTTACACTCACCGAGGGTTCCACAGAGCAGCAGAAGTAAAAGACGCCTCGTCCAGGCCCGTATCAAGCGGCGGCCGTCGGATTCTGCTCGCCACATCGCTGCGATCTTCCAAAAAAAAAAAAAACACTCGAGTCCAGATTTCACTTCTGATTACACTTCTTTTTTTCCCCAGATCACAAGTTACGGGAAAATGTGCGCCGCGACGCGCCGCGCCGTGACGGGTACCGAATGCGCACTATCCTCAGATTTCGACTCATGCGTTCGAAACTTCGGTAACGCGAAAATTCGAAGGAACGCGTCGTACAGTCGAACAGGCAGCGAGGCAGCTCTCACACGGACCGAGTAGACTGTCCGCCTGCCCCGAATACTCTCACCCTCGCTCTTTCCCCACTCTCCTTTCCAGCTGTGTCCCCTCTCTATCCCTCAGCCCTTGGCGACCCTGCTCTCGCTTTATCTCGCTCTCTCGCGCACACGTCGTTCCTCTCTGTTCTTCTCTGTCCTTCTCCGACGTGTACGCGGCGACCTACCGCCTTGGCCCCCCACCCCTTACCGCCGAGACCGCTATCCCCACCAATTCTAACTACTTGTTGATCTTCCCTCAGGAGCGGCGCTCGATCCAACGACGCCTCGCGCTTCTCGTTCTTTTACGTCATTTTTCAGCGATTCGACGGTACGACCGGACGGTTTTACACGACGAACCTCTCGGTACACCGTTCATTCACTGGACTCGTTTACCGATTCGTCTCGTTGCGTGTCCCATGGAAAACCTCTGCCATTTAAAACGATCGTGAGAGCCCCACGTTCTCCAAAACCCGGCAGCGCTAGGAACGTCTCGTATCCGACGCACGTTTACCGCAGAGAAATTATCGTGATTATAGTAATTTCTTCTAGCTGGGAATTAGTACCTCCAGACCCGACCGTCCGTCGTTTTCCGACCGAGTTCCTTTTTTTTATTAACTCTCGTTTCCTTTCAAAAAACGACGATCGGTGGGTGTACTCTTGCCGAATCACAATCGCGAAGAATGCTCGCGTTGGCGAGAAGTTTGTCGTTTCCTTGCGGTTCCTGAACCCACGAATATTGGTATACATTGTTCGTAGAAAGGGAAGCGCGTCGCGGAAACGGGGTCCTTCGTTCGTGTAGAGTGTAGAGTGTAGATAGGTGATACATATGTGGGTACATATTTACCTACCGATGCGTTCTTCGCGGAATGTGGTCGCGTACTCGCGTATGGCGTCACCGCTAGAGGGACAGAGATATATCGCGATAGCCGAATCACGGTTTACTTTAGCGATTTCATCGTTTTTCGATCTGCCGGTTTTTCCTTCTTAATCCGGTTGTATACCCGTCAAGCTTACGGCGTAAAAAAAGCGTAATCGACACCCTTTACCTTCGTGGCTACGGCACAGTCTAGACCAGTCTAGACTCTGGTGGATGATTTAATGGCACGCTCTCGATAGAAGGAAACGATTCCATGAAACATCGAGTATCACTTCGAAGAGACCTGTAATGGGCCACACCTTCCTGCCGCGCGACTCACGAGCACGAACGATATCTAGAGATAATATACTATACTTCCAAAACATGTCTGATTTCACGATCGTCGAAAAAGTCCTTACAGTAATAAACATAAATGATAGATAGATTTTTTCGACACAGATGCTTCACGATCTATTCTTCTATTTTTTTCGCGTGCATGTTGCTTGCGAATTCGAACCGCGATTGACTCCGGGTAATACGGTTTAGCGCCGTAAATTACATTGGACGTCGGTTCCAAACCTATTTTCATTTGCATATGGAGGCCGTGGTCCGCGATGCGCCAACGGGCAGCTATTCACCGCGACACAATTCGCCCTATCGGTTCATCCGCGTTTCCCGAATACTCGAATGCCTGGTCAAAAAATAAAAATAATCGGAAAAAATCGAATTTTAATTCTATAGATTTCCCTCGAAACTGTTTTGTTTCAATAATTTATTTATATCGGTCGCATCAACATCTTTGGTCAACCACTGGAATTTATATATACGAATACAGAATCGGAACCTTAAAAATAGAACTATAATCATAATTATGGAGAAATCAATTCGCAGTTGTAACTGCCGTATAATTACATTTCCTCGAAAATTGTAATCGGACCTAATTGTGGGACGAGAACGGTACCAATTCTCGTCGCGTACCACGGTGACTCGAACTCGATTCCTCTGCTCGTCGATTTGGTTTATCAGCAATTTTGATCGTTTTCCGTCTAAACAGCAAACGCTGGACACGACGCGTCGGGTATATCGACCCGCAACCCCATTATCTCGCGTATTCCCAAAGGATAACGACCATCTGCCGTGTCTCGCTTTCCCTAACGCCTATTTTCCGCGAACCGTGTCGCGTAGGTGTAACGTTTAACCAACGAGCTAGTTTTCCGAAACGCGTGTCGCGAACCCAGTCGAACGTGTTCACAAAAAAAAATGACTCGGTCAGCCAGCGACCACGGCCGACCGAAACGAAGAATCGCACGGATCAAACACAGAACCGGACCATTACCATGTGTTGGCATCTGTGATTACGATTCGTAATTGGGCCCTGTTCCCGTTACATTTTCGTTAGCCTAATTCGCTTCTCGTCCCTTGGTCCTCTAGTTTCGCGATGCGAACAAATTAGAACGTACGTAGGTGAGTCGGGAGTGACGACCATTAATTTCATTATTTCGTTATTTCGTTATTTCGTTGGGTTCGCCGGCCTTTTCTCGACTCGTGTAATTAATCTGAATGAATCGACTCTGTCCATCGGTCGAATTCCGCATCGTTCCGCGGTTAACATCTTCTCGTCGACCATCGGCTGTTGCATACTAAACAGCCGCTGTATTTTGTTACTTCCGAACGGCTTGGATTTCATCGACTGTGTTATGGGTTCTGAATACAAATTACGATTAAATCAATCTAGTTAATTAAATCGAGGGTTCCATTAACGCGGTGCTCGGGATCAATGCGCGAGGAATGGAATCAATGCGATGGGAGAAAATATAACTCGATGGACGTTGTGAAAATTACGAAAACGGAGAAATCGATCGAAATTCGATTGGTTCCTTCGCGCGTACGAACTTCGAACGACTTTGGGAGACACAGAGGCAGGACACACATGTTCCTTGATCTCGTTGAACTCGCAAAGAACGAACGGGAAATATGGTCTTTCGATTTTATCTGACAGCGATCGTTTTGGACAGCCGCCCACTCGTAACTTTTGCAGCTATGCTAAAGCGATTGCTGTCTTTCCCGTCGAAACTTCAAACTTGTTACGTGTTTTAAAAAATCGCTCTGCCACTCTATTTTGTAGGTAGATATTATATATGTGCCGGTTTCTCTCTCGATTCGAACATCGAAATCCGTGCAATCTATTTAAGAACCTATGTACATATTTACCACTGAGGTATTGTTTACTCGAACGTTGCGCTTCCGCGTCGGTGTCTATCGTGTCAACAACTGCTTGTTTACTTCTTCTAACTAAGCTGTGTAAGTAAGTACTTATTCTTCTACGTGCGAACAAAAATTTTGTCGGACTCGCAGCGCCATCCACGGCAGAACGCCCAAAATATTGGCCATTCCGCTGACACGCCTCTGGAAGTAAAATCGCATAAACAATGGCTGTCGTTTACCGATTGGAACTAGTGGAATCACCGACGAACAGCTTGCGCATTTTGCCGTAGATGGTGCTACTAAATGGTTGCGTGGTTTCCACGCGCATGCGCGACGATTTTTGCGTCAGTAAAGTAAAAAGTTTGGCTAAAATGGGGTACCTTATAATTTCGCAAAAGTCCTGATTTGATTTTGAAAATGAATGTATTACATGTGTATGTGTATATATATACAGGATGTTGCAGTACAAATTTCCACCTGAAATAACTCATTATTTATTGACTTTATCAAAAAATATTGGAATTGAAATTTTTATATATATATGCACATAATATCAGATAATATATAATATATGTATAAATATATCCGGCACTTTCCCGCCAATAATAGTTGCCCACTACTTTCTCCACAATATAGATACGTTACTGCATTTGGACGCGCATGCGCGTGAAAACCACACAATATCTCATCACTGCCGATAGTCGGTGCTACTTCGAAATGTCAAAACAAATACATAACCTAAAAGTCGTGTAAACGCAAAGGTCGCGGTAGAATTGTATCGATGTTGAAAACGTTACGATGTTTATCGTGACGAAAGAGATCGACAGCGAGAACATCGGTAAATTATGTCGGACGTGTTTAAGAGAGGACGGCGACAAAATGATCTGTTTGTTCGTGGGACCGGCTGGCTCGTCTCTTGCTGCAAAGTTGCGATCCCTGTCGTGTTTGGACGTAAGTGAGAAATTCGTGATCGAGATCACGTTGATTTGATATCGTTGATTTTGACTAGCGTGTTTCACCAGGTGTGGCAGGGCGATGGCCTCCCGGAGAAGATGTGTGATCGCTGTGTGACCAGAGCAGAGTCCGCCTTGCTCTACAGGGAACAGTGTCGAGCCGCTGACAGAGCGTTGAGACAAGCCGCTGTAAAGGTAATGTTCGATGATAAAATATGACTCGATGGTTGTTCGAGTCGCATGTTGGCTAAACTGTTCTTGTTGCGCAGGTGTCCGGTTTAGCAGCTTACGCCACAGTTCCTGGATGCAAACTGTACCAGCAGAACCAAAGCTTCCAGCCAGTCCCTCTTCCGGTTCCTGTTCCCGTCCCAGTTCAGGTTCAGAATACTCACAAAACATTGAAATGCATAGAGTGCGGCGTCCCGTGCGCGACTTATCAAGAATTATGCGCGCATGGTAGATCGCATTTGCCGTTGATGCAAGATAATATGGCAGCGCAGCGTGTGCGCATAGCAGAATCTCAGAATCCCTACCTGAACTTCAATTTTAGCCATTTCAGTTCGAATCTAAGCGGAGAGACGCTACCGAACCCGCCGCTGTCCCCCTTTACCAGATCGAACATGATTCCACAGATGATTCCGATGAACGCCGAGAATTCTAGTCGGGCCGCTTGCGCGTTGCACTGTTCTCTGTGCAATCACACGTTCACCAACAGGATGCAGCTGATGAGCCACAATATCGCTCACAGCACGGAGAACATAGACATGTCCTGCGACAACGAGAACATAGACATCTGCGAAAATTCGAATCAGATTCCTCAGAACTTGAGTTACGGAAGGTCTATCGACTCTGTCGAGAATTCCGTCGAGAATTCCATTCAGAACTTATCGTACGGTAAGTCTGGCACGAACGGGACCGGGCAAGCGCACAGCGTCGGCTTTCCCGATAACATGGATCTAGAAGAAATTCACGGGTCGAACGGGAGTTCCGAGCGACTCGAAAATACGCCGATGCACCATCCAGGGGACGACATGCTCGACACCCGTGCGTTGAGGTTCGACAAAGAGCTCGAGCGTACCGACAACAAGGAAAACATCGGTGGCTACGAGATGTGCTCTAGCAATTTGAATTACGCGTCGAAGGAGCACGTCGAACAAGAAAATTCGGTGACCGCGGAGACAAAGAGATACAAGTGCGAGGCGTGTTCGAAACTGTTCTCTCAGAGATCGAAACTACTGACCCACCGGCTGTCGCACTCCGGCCAGCAGCCCTTCAAGTGCCAGAGCTGCGACAAGGCTTACTCGAGCAAAAGCAAGTTGAACGCTCACGTCCGGCTGCACACGAAAACGAACGTGCACAAGTGCAAGATGTGCGAGAAAATCTTCGCGTATCCTTCGTACCTGCGGGACCACTTGAAAAGCCACGAGCAGGTGTCCGGCGCGGGCGACGCGACCGCCGAACAGAGAAAAATATTCGAGTGCGCGACTTGCCGGAAAAGATTTCGAATGCTGAAGAACCTGAGGGCCCACGAGAGATTGCACACCGGCAAGGGCCTGGTGCAGTGCGAGATATGCGACAAGAGGTTCAGCCAACGGTACAACTTGAAGATCCATCTGCGAACGCACAAGGCGGCGAGGGCCCATAAATGCGAGTACTGCGACAAAAGTTTCGTGCAGAAGGGTAATCTGGTCGAGCATCTGAGAATTCATACCAAAGTAAAACCGTTCGAGTGTAAAACGTGCGGGAAACGGTTCTCGCAGTCGAGTCACTTGAAGAACCACGAGGCCTCGCACGGTACTCTGAGGCAGCATCAGTGTCGGTTGTGCGGGAAACGGTTCAAACTGATCAACCACTTGAAAAGGCACCTGACTCTCCACAACGGTGCCAAAACGTACAAATGCCATCGTTGCAATCAGATGTTTTCGCAAGCGTTTAGCCTGACGAGACACTTGAAGAGGCACGAGTCGCACGAGTCGCACGCGTAGTACGTGCGCGGAAAACTTTTCTATTTATTTTTTTATTCAATTTACATTTTTCGTGTACATATGTATAGAATCGGTATGCGAAGTTCTCTGGTGTTTTTCATTCCGGTTTTCGCCAACGGTGCGTTCATCTGTAGGTGTCGAGCACCTTGGTCAGTATACGCAATCCTTCCCTGAGTTGTTCTTCCGTGATGACGAGCGGCGGCGATATCCTTATTATTTGTCCGTGCGTCGGTCTGGTCAGTAAACCTGCTTCTTTCAGCTTTAAACAGATGTCCCAACCCTCGGCGAATTCTGCAAGCACAGGGACAAAACGTTATCACCGAGCGATTGGTGATCGAACCGCGTCGAACGACTCGACCGGTCGCAGTATGCATACGGCTGCGCGTACCTTTGTTGATCACGAGACCTGCCAATAATCCACGTCCCCGGAATTCCGTCGCTATGTCTTTCGGCAACTTCTGTAGCTCCTGTCTGACTACTTCTCCGAGTTTCCTCGCGTTTTCGGCGAGATTCTCTTCCTCCAACACTTTGATCGCTTCCAACGCAACTTTGTTTCCGAGCGGGCTTCCGCCGAAAGTGCTACCATGCGATCCAGTCTCCAAGCAGTTCATTATCTGACCAAACAAACCCGTATTTCCATTAGTTGCGCGCAAGTTGCGTCGAGAGCAAACAAGAAAACAATTACCTGTTCGTCGGCCAGGATTCCGGAAACGGGATAAAATCCGCCGGACAGTGCCTTCCCTAAAACGAGAATATCCGGTCTTTGGTTCTCGTGGTCGACGGCCAGTCGTTTTCCCGTTCTGCACAAACCAGTTTGGACCTCGTCGGCGATCCACAAGACGTTGTACTTGGTGCACAGGTCTCGCACTCCTTTCAGGTAACCATCCTAGAAAAATAAACGGAAACCATTTACGAATCTGCTCGAGTCAGACGACTCAACGGAACTTTCTCGTTTAGGAACGATGGAAACGATGAAAACGACGAAAGCAACGTACATCGGGCACCACGACACCCGCTTCTCCCTGAATCGGTTCCATCATGAACGCGCAAACCGTTGGGTCCTGCTTAAACTTCAGCTCCAACGCGGTAAGATCGTTGTACGGTATCTTTTCGAAATTGGGCACGTAGGGCCCGAAATCGGTGAAACAGTTTGGGTCCGTGGAAGCCGACAGTGCCGCGATCGAGCGTCCCCAGAAATTGTTTCTCGCGAAGAGAACGGTCGCTTGGTCCTTGGGTATCTTCTTGATTCTGTATCCCCAACGTCTGGCAACCTTGACGGCAGTGTCGCCGGCTTCGACGCCTGCAATGATAACGCGTACGTGGATGATGGTGTATTTGTTTCTTCTCGACTAAAAACTCGTATTTCCGTACCGGTATTCATGGGTAGAAATTTGTCCCATCCTAAAAGCTTCGTCAGATATTCTCCCAGTTCGCCGTGGGGCTCCGTGTAAAAAGCCCTGGAAGTGTGCGTGAGATTTCCCGCCTGTTCCCGCATCACTTTGACCAAACGCGGATGACAGTGGCCCTGATTAACGGTCGAGAATCCTGCTAAAAAGTCCAGGTAACGCTTCCCCTCGGTGTCCCACAAGCAAGCACCCTCGCCTTTCGCAAGGACCACCGGAAGTGGCTTGAAGTGTCTACCGCCGAACTTGTTGTCTCGATCCATCAGCTCTTGCGAGCTTAAAAATCTTCTCAGATTCAACTCCTTCGACGTACCGAGGATTCTCGACCTCATCGGATGCATCTTTCGATCAGCGAAGACGGTGAAAGCGGCGAGCAAACCCCTCGAAAGGACAAATTGAAGAAGAGAGACAGAGAGAGAGAGAGAGAGACACTGGAAGATGCGTCAGGGCGAGTCAAGAAATAAAAAGGGCAGTGTCGCTCTGCGTCTGAGACAAAACAAACTGTTCGCGAGTTTGCAATCAATCTTACATTTATACGTGTCTCGGAGAGGAAGAGTAGGGGGAGGTATATTGCTTATTTACACGGAATGTTTATGTACACGATTGATACGGGGGAAAGGATTTCGAATGAACGCCTTCGACACAACGAAAGATTTCGTGTCTGATAATGATGTGTGCAAAGATGCCTTTTATTGCGGCGCCACCGTGGTAAGCAAACAAAAAACAGCGAATAACATACTAATCCGAAAGGTTGCAACACCCGCAAAACCGAATGCATAAAACCGATACGAATTTTCGGTTTTCGAAGAATCATCGAATCGACGCGTTGATCCTGTATGCGATTCATTATCGCGCGATTAAGATATTTGGAACGAGTCTAAGCAGCATTTCCGACGGGAACGTTTCTAAAGATTATATGTAGTAACGAAAGCAAGATTGATTACGGAGATCGCGGCCGAGAAATTGTAAATATCCGCTGCGAAGAGGATCGTCGGGCTCTTATCGTTTATCAACCGTTCTTATACAGTTAATATCCGATAGTGTAAAACCGATTACGCGTGTACGTGTACGTTTGATTGCGTATCGATATCCGGCAGACGCACACATCCGACCAGCGAATCAAGAACAAATTGATTCTCGGTCGTACGTGGTGAACAGTTTGTCACTTGAAACGCGATATCGTTGCATATTATATTTGAGTCGACGTCTGACATGACGCCGTCTAACGACATTGGAACAAACATCGCTCAAAGAATTCAGAATACAACCATATCGCGCTATGCTATTAATAACCGTCGTGCAACCGGCCGACCAATTTTTCTTCGTCGCTAGTACGTATACATATTACGAAGATAAGGACGCTTCGTCGATACGACTGGGCCATAATACTAGTATGATCAGTTACGACATGGCAGTGCGTTTCCCGCGAGGCTAGACCTTATTTATTTACAAGATTTGCGAACCGAATCGGTATCGCACGGATTACAAGACATCGACGGTTACTTTGCGTATTGCATTATAGTCTTCGAAATGATCTCGGCGCATTCGCGTGTCTGAGCCTCCGTGATGACCAACGGCGGTGCCAATCGAATGATGTGCCCGTGCGTTGGTTTCGCCAGCAGGCCCGCGTCTTTCATTTTCATGCAAATCTCCATAGCGTCGATCTTCTTGTTGATCACGATAGCGTTGAGCAGACCCTTGCCTCTGACCAACGTGACGACGTCCTCCGGTAGCTTTCGAAGCTCGGCTCTGAGAATCTGACCGAGTTTCTCGGCGTTCTCCGCCAACTTCTCCTCTTGAAGGACGCGGAGCGCTTCCAAAGCGACCCTGCATCCGAGAGGATTGCCGCCGTATGTCGAGCCGTGCTCGCCAGGCTTGATGGTCAACATTACGTTGTCGTTGGCCAGCACGCCGGAAACCGGGTAGAATCCACCTGACAGCGCTTTCCCGAGGATTAAAATGTCCGGCTTGACGTTCTCGTGGTCCACGGCCAACATCTTTCCCGTTCGGGCCAGTCCAGTCTGCACCTCGTCCGCTATCCATAAAACGTTGTGCTTCGTGCACAGCTCTCTGACTTTCTTCAAATAGCCGTCCTAAAATTTGAAAAATTCGATTCGATTCGTGGTCGTTAAAGGTCGGGTTATACAGAAGAAAACACGGTAGGACCCCGGATCCGGGCGAAATTTGGTTACCCTAGATTTGTATCTAGCAGTTATATCAGTCCGGGCCGTCCCCGTATAAGTGCTGATACAAAATCAGGATAACCAAACTTCGCCCGTATCCGGGGTCCTTAAATCTTCGTTCCCGAAGCGTTTCGTCTTGGAGAAGTTCTACGCTACCTTCGGTACGACTACTCCGGCCTCCCCTTGTATAGGCTCCACCATGAATGCGCAGACATTCGGATCGGCCAACTTTTGTTCGAGCGCGGCAAGATCATCGTACGGGACCAGCTCGAATCCGGGCATGAACGGGCCGAAGCCGTTGTAGCTGCTCGGATCCGTGCTCGAGGATACCGCGCTCATCGTTCTCCCCCAAAAGTTCCCTTCCGCGAACACGATTTTCGCTTGATTGTGCGGTATTCCCTTGCAGCTGTAACCCCATCTGCGGGCCAGTTTACAAGCGGTCTCGCCGCCTTCCACTCCTGTGTTCATCGGCAGCCATTTCTCGAATCTGAAAGATTATGTTTTTCGTTGATTTAGATGCAATAAATACAATACATATGTAAGTATATTGTATTCACAAGGTCGAACGTAATACGGAATCGGATGAATGGTTGCGTACCCAAACAGTTTCGTGACATATTCTTCGAATTCGCCCAACGCGTCCGAATAGAAGGCCCTCGAAGTCAGTGTCAAGACTTTTGCTTGCTCCGTCAGGACCTTGTATATTCTCGGATGGCAATGGCCCTGATTGACAGCGGAGTAAGCGCTCAGAAAATCGTAGTACCGTTTACCCTCGACGTCCCACATGAACACCCCCTCTGCTTTGCACAAAGCCACAGGAAGGGGATGGTAATTGTGAGCACCGTATTTCGACTCTCTGTCGAAAACTTGTTGGGACGTTAGCGTTCGACCATTTTGCTCGCCCGCCTATATTGATCAAAATTAACGTTTGCTTCTTGATAAACGGAGTTTACTCCATGTCTACCGATTGCGCATCGCTTCCTTACCCGACGGAATAAATTCAACAGTTTGCCTCCGGATATTCCACCTGTTCTGCCGAGCATGTTTCTGGCCAGAGATTCCATGGTCGATTCCTAAATCTATCCTGTCAGTAACCGAATATCGATCTGTAACATTCGAACGCAAAAATAGTTACGCTGCTCGTTATCGGTAGACACCGGATTTTTATGCAAAATAAAAATTTAATCCATCAATTGCAAGACACAGGAGCTAAATATAAATTTATATTTTCTATTAATAATTTTAACATAGTGAAAATAATAAATTAATAACCTCAAAGTCTTTTAATCTTTCCACTGTTTTAAATCGCAGCTACTCATTTTTGTCAAAAATGCATAAAATTTTAATTATCGGTAATGCTCCAGATATCGTTGCAAAATCGATCTAACATCGCACCGTTGAAGAAACCGTAGCGGCTAAGAAATGCGGTTCTAGCTGACTTGGGTATTTAGCAAATTTCATTATCACCAAAGAATCGTTCATTTCGGACTCGCTATCCGGTAGCGATTGGTTCGATTAGAATCGCATTTCAAAAAACTGCAGGTGTCGTCTACGATAAAATCCTATCGTTCCGACAGATATATGCCTCTCATTCGAAAAAAAAGAAGAAGAAGAAGAAGTGAAGGCATACGCAACGTTATCAACGCGAGCATTAACGTTCGTGGAATTAAGAACAATCGCGAACGCGTCGTTGTCGCCGCAGCGCAACAACTTATTGTTAGCGTATCGCCGATACGCTAACAACTTATTGTTAGCGTATCGCCGATACGCTTTAGGATTTTATGGAATTATTGTAGAGTAACAGGATATTTACCTTTCAGGTACGGCAGGTGACGATGATCGATCGCGTATCGCGGCGTCACGACGATAGTAAGCGATTCTCTTTCTTCCGAGGACCGAGTTGCCCTATATATATACCGAGCGAGACCGTGTACCGTCGAGCAGATACAGGATACTAAAACTCGGACCAATTCGAATGTAGAATACGGAGTACGAAATACGTAGTACCGAATAAGCGTTTCACACGCTCTTTGTTCGGTCCTCTTGAAAGTGTACAGTCGCGTTACAAATAATACTCTCTATCGACGATAAGAAGACAAACGATATCGAAAATAATCAAGACCAACTATTTCAGTCCTAAAACTGTTTGCGTTTGAAAGTAAACCGCGATAAGGCTTCTCTGGCAATCGTTTCTCTATAGCTATATATACGTTCGTCGCCGATCGCACCGCTTATGCACCGTACGTAAGATAATTGACCGGTATTCGATTGATTCTATGAATAAGTTCGTTTTTACGCAATTTATTCGGCCTGCCGCGACCTTAAATGCTTACCGGTAACATACTTACCAGAAGTTTCAGTCGCCTGATCGCACTCTTACAGATAAGATCGAGAGCTAGAAAGCTGCCGTGTCTCCTATCTTATCAGCGAGTGCAAAACCAAATTGTAATCGAAACACGTAATGCTGTTGTCACTCTTCGAATATGTATCAGAAGCAAATAACGAGAATTGTTAAATGATAATGCAACCACCGTGGGTATATGTAAGGGAGCGTACTCGCGGTAGAACCGTAATCATCAATTGTTTCATTGCTTTTTCTTTGTAACGGTATCTGGAACGAGAGCACTTTAAATATTGCCGACCGTAAATTTTCCGACGACTTTGTAACTTGAATTACCGATCGAGATTCTTTCGTGGTAAACAGTTCCGCAAGAAATTTGTTTAAAACATTAATAGATATACGTAACGTACCTATATACTTAACTGCTCTCTACATGCTCTGTTCATGACAGTTTTACCCGCCAAATTTCCTGTTCGATTCGCCGTGATGCGATCCATCGCGCAGCCGGCACATCATGCGCCCTGCGCCCGTAACCCGTAATACAATACCATTCAAACGAGGGACGTCGAACAGTTGGTTGTTTACTATATTTACTGAACTACTCTCTGTAAAAATTGGTGCCGATCAACAATTCGATCATGAGCGAACACGATTACAACAATCTTCGAGAGCAGAATATAGCCGAAAGAAAGGCTATCGTAAGTATTTCTAAAGTTTACCATTCAAATTGCTAACCTGTAAACACTTATTTTCCGGTATGTATATGTGAACGTTCCGTACGTTTCAGTTTGCTGATTTTTTCAACGAGTTAAAAACGCAAACGACAGAATTCAACGAGTTGAAATCAAAATACAATGACACGGAAAATGTGGAAAACGAACCGCCGAAGAAGAGACGCAGAACTGTCTCCGGTGCGATCGGTGACAGCAATTTTAAAGTCAACGGGATTCTTCCTAAATTCCGGAAAAAATACAACACCAGAAGTTCCTCGAAAAGTCGTAATAAAGATAACGAGCCTAACAGAAACAAGCCTAAATTAAAGATTTTATTCCCGTGGGCGAAAACGTCTCAACGTTTCGTTGATCTAATGAAAATGGGTATCTGTGATGTAGATGAAGAAAACGAACACGACAGAAATAATAATGGAGACGATAGCAGTGACGAGTACGATGAGGATACCGGCGAATACAATGTCGACGACGACGACGACGACGATATTGAATATGCACATAGAAGGAAAGTGACTAAGGTACCTTACGATCCAGACACCATACCGTCCGTTGATGAAATTACTGAGCACATGTTGGAGAATATAGCAGAAAAGAGTACTAATAAACAATATTGTAAAATAAGGGGTACTAGTTGTCATCAGTGTAGACAGAAAACATTAGATACAAAGACGGTTTGTCGATCGGGAGAATGTATCGGAGTAAGAGGACAATTTTGTGGACCTTGTTTGAGGGGAAGGTATGGCGAAAATGCGCTGGAAGCATTAAAAGATCCTGTAAGTGTTTTAATAATATTAATTTTCTGTAATATCAAATTATATTTGATTTCTTGAGTTTTACGATAATCTCGTTGTTGTACATTTTCAGAAATGGGCTTGTCCACCTTGTCGAGGCCTGTGTAATTGCAGTATATGCAGGACCAGGAGTGGTCTAGCTCCAACAGGAATTTTAGCTCCTGTAGCACAGGAAGAAGGATATTCCTCTGTCATGGATTATCTCAAATCGACTAAAAATCAATGACACGATTCTTTCGAATCTATAAAAAATGTATTGTGTATCACAACAAATGTCGTCGCATTTGTGGAACTATTTAATTACTCACGTGATCCAAGATTTGAAAAATCATACTGTGTATGAAATTTTTATTAATATTATATTCTTGTTTTGTTTTGTTTTGTATTACTTGACGGCAACAATTCCATAATGTCGAGGCGATAAAATCGGATCAAATAAACGTAATATAGCAAGTTTGGAGCATAAATTACTTTTTTGCAAAAACAATATTCTATCCAGCATGATAGCCGCTTCCAATACTAGACCCGTGTGTATTCGTAACATTTGAAACGTATAAAATTGTTTCGACAAATGTTCATGTAACCGATACACGCTTTCTAGCGTTTTCACAGATGGTATCTATACAAAGTAATGGAGTTTTTCACATTTCTAATCAACATATTCATGTGTTTGTAATTGTATTATAAATGTTATACCTTTTCTGGTACCACTCCAATTTTTGAGAATGCCCATAGAGCATAACTTGGGAAATCGTGTAAGGGTCCTCCTCGACCTACTCTAGCATTATAAATACCTAACAAACGAAATAAAAGAAATAAAATGTTTTACCAAAAGCCAAAATTATCGATAGAACAGGAAAAAAAAAAGTATTATACCTATGGAATGGAGTATCACTTGTAAAACTGCTCTGTAAAACAACGACGAAGATACGAATTTATTTTTAGTGCTTCTTTCGACGGATTGTTGTGCTAGCATTCTAGCGTTTTTAGAAAAACTGATCTTCTTGTTTAACGTTTCGTTTGTTAAGTGATAACAACAAGGCACGATACACAAAAGATGTATATCTTTCGTGGCTAGAAAAGTTTTTATAACCGAATGAGTAAGAGAGCCACAGGCATGCAAGCCGGTTAATACAAGATTTTTATCTAATTTCCATTCGGGAAAATGTTCATTTATCATTTTTATGTAGTTTGTGTTTTCATTTATTTCGTTGACTATGTATTGGACCTAAAATAAACTATATTACGTTTCCATCTTATAATTAAATAAAAATGCATATAAAGTATAACAAAGCATCGTAGATACCAAATTTTGAGAACGCTTTGTTCTCTTCTTTAATTTGTTCTGCCTAAAAGTTGCTCCTTTGCAACATGACTGCGAAGAATCTATCGCGAGGACAGGAACATTATGATTTTCAGCTAAGAATGTTGACAAATACGCTTTGCCTGCACCAGCATCTATTACTAAACTTCCAGTCGATGCTGCTGCTGCTCCCACAATATTTCCAAGGCATTCAACCTCGTGTGATTTTTTAACATTCATAAATACGGTTTTTACATTCTTGTGTTTGCATGTACTTAGATTGTTAATGACAGGTAATACATTTGCAAGATCTTTTGAATTTATTTCTGTAGAACACGACTGTAAGGAAAGAGACCTAGCCTGTTTGATAAATTGATTAAGCACAGGATGACTATCATCCTCCGTCCAGGAACATTCTATATCATCCCTTCCTAACTCTAGTCTTAATTCATCCGGCACACATTGTTGCCACAAGTCCTCCGTAATGAAATCGACTACATGACAATTTATCAATTTGTCGTATATATTTATAAAATTTAAAATTTCTTCGAAACGTTCATCATACATAATGGTAATATTCTTTTCTTTGCATTAAAATTCAAGTTTGTCTGTTTCTGGATACGACGAACAGATCTTCGTTAATGCACAAAATTTGGCATATTTGAACTTGATATTATCTACGCTGTCCAAAACGTCCACAGTTTCGCTATTAAATCTTGGAAAATTAGAAATATCTCGAAGAAGATCTTTTGCGATAAAAGCTGCCTTCTCCGATTTGGGTTTATCCACGTTTAAATATTGCTCCAAGACACCGCAGTAGTATCCTAACTGTGCCCCTATTAAACTTGCTCTGTGGTAACCCAAATGAAATCCTTTTATCAATTGCTGCCTACCAGTTTCGTAACCTTCTTCGTAACCAACGTTTTGTGCATTTTCTTCGGCAAACAATAAATTTTCAAATTCTTTATTTATATCAACGTCATTCTCTTCGGACATACTTATTGTATCTGAAAGTAAGCATGCACATGGAAAAATAATCTATGATAAAAATGCTCCGAGTTATTTAGTATTTTAGTAAAATTTAGTCACGTACCAAATTTCAGTAATTTGACACAATATGATAAGTTTTATTTATTATAGGTTATGAATAAACCTACTGAATACGTATGCTCGGAAAACATTGATCCACCATATTAGAGACCGTGCTGCTGGAACATGTTTACCAATTGTCGCCGTTCAGTCCGTGTACGATTTGGTAGAATTTCATTCTATGATGAAATATTTTCAGTGAACGGTTAAATGTTAACGATTACTCGGATAACAAGTATTTCTTTACAACTCTAACAATGAATAATTGTTAGTAAATGAGGAACAAATTTTGCAAACCATTAATTGGAAACGTCTATATTTCTCCGTCGAAATGTGTGTTCATAGAAATGCTGTAGCTCCGACTAACTTCAGAGGCGTGTCATGTTTGCAATAAACGCGGCGTTCTTTCCTACAGTGTATCTGACAATTTTTCAAGTGAATATTTCGTAAAAGATGCTCGCATTAGGACCAAAAAAGGACGGAGGTCCCAATGCAAAATTTTTCGAATCCCAAGAAATTCTCACACAACTCGACGGAGTGAAACAGTGGCTGTTAAAAAACTGCAAAAAGGTACGTCCAAAGACCCGGCGTCAAACCTCCAAGAACTACTATTCTACGATCTACGATCATTTGTACGCTTTATCATGGTTTTTTTATGCTGATTTACTTGACATACGGCCTCAGTGATTGCTCTAGTACACTAATTTTATTATCAGAAAAATGGATTTGCTTTTGAAACGATGCAAATGCTACACGAATTTTTTAGGTACATAAACTTTATAATTTGCATATGTGCCTTTCTATGTACTGCGTGGGTGTCTACCTGCATTTTAACATTAACAGTATCATTTTTTATACGATATAAATTCTAAATCTCGTGTCCGTTAAGATGTTTATGTTACCGTTGTAGTTTTTACAAATCCGTATTCTAATATCATCTAGTATCGACAACTATTTTGTAAATATACTTTATGTTTTACAGTATGTACAAACGGACCCTCCTACTAATAAAAGTTTAGCTACTTTGATAGTGCAATTGTTGCAATTCCAAGAAGATAATTTAGGAAAAAATGTTTCGAAACCACCTATGACCAGACTTCCTGTATGTACTCGTCGATAAGTATAACCCAACGTTATACAGTTATAGAATATCGTTTTGAAATTGATACGATCGATAATATTTTCAGATGAAATGTTTCTTAGATTTCAAACCAGGTGGTGGTTTATGCCATATTCTTGCTACGGCGTTTCGTATTAAACAAGAGCAAGGATGGCGCAGATTCGATTTTCCTGTTGGAAAGGTAAATATTTTGAACAGTTCGACATACGGGTAGTACAATACTACAACAATCGGTAAATAATCGTTCTTTCAGTCAGGATCTCGGATGGATAGAACGGTGGAAATGTTGGTGGCGGCGGAACGAGCTTTAGTACAGAACAGATGTTTCACCGTACCGAATATATACGTGCGAACAGACGTAGACAAATCGACAGCGGCAAAAGTGAAAGAAGCGGTTCGGCGTCACCAAGGCACCATCGCGGAGAACGAAGCGGATGCTTCACACATTATTTATCCTTCCGTGGATCCAATGGAAGAAGAATACGCGCGACCTTGCATGAGGCGCGAAAGATCCGTTCTTCTTCATTGGTATTACTTCCCAGATAGTTACGATTCTTGGACTAGTTTAGATCTTCCCTGGGATTTTCCAGAAGGGACAGTCGCGAATGCCAGCGTGAAATCAGTGTACAAAGTATCGGCAACGTGGGCGTTGGACTTGGATCAGTATAACGAATGGATGAACGAGGAAGATTATGAGATAGACGAGAATGGACAGAAAAAAATACACAAGTACAGGCTTTCGGTGGAGGATTTAATGGCTCAGCCGTCGCATCCGCCTCCTTCTGCGAAAAAGCCGAAACGGAAACGATCTCCTAGTCCACCCCCGAAACCAGGGAAACGTAAAAGCGCGAGAGCGCCTTCGGGTGTCCAGAGTGCTTCCTCGACGTCGTCGCTAGCGACTCCGAAAAAGTCTCGTGGCGCGGGAGAAGAGGAGGACGATCTCACGCAAGGAATGGAGGATCCTCCGGCAGAACCTCGGATTGTTGAAGTAGTCGCTACGCCTGCAAATCCACCAGTTACAGGTCAAGGGAATACTCCGACCAGCGGTGCCACCTTAACAACTACTGGAAGCAAGAAACAGGATAACGAACTGCAACCGTTAAAATCTGGTAATATGGCAGATCTGGATGAGCCGATGGAAGGCGACAAAGGAAGTTCTCAAAGTACTCAAGACAGAGAAGAACGAGATACTAGCAAAGAAAGGGGCGATGGGAGTAAAGGCGACGAGCCAGAAGACAATGTAACAGAACAAACCCATCACATCGTCGTTCCCAGCTATTCCGCTTGGTTCGACTACAATTCGATTCATACCATCGAGAAGAGAGCTCTGTCGGAGTTTTTCAATGGTAAAAATAAGTCGAAAACGCCAGAAATCTATTTGGCGTATAGGAATTTTATGATCGATACCTACAGATTGAATCCTACGGAGTACATTACGTCGACGGCTTGCAGACGCAACTTGGCTGGCGATGTATGCGCAATTATGCGTGTACACGCGTTCTTGGAACAATGGGGACTTATCAATTATCAGGTGGACGCGGAGTCGAGACCAACGCCTATGGGACCGCCGCCAACGTCACATTTCCATGTACTGTCGGATACGCCCTCGGGTTTGGCTCCGGTGAATCCAAACCCACCGAAAACACCGCAACCATCGGCTGCGAAAACTTTGCTCGATCTAGAAAAGAAGTCGAACGTGATGGGATCGGAAGAAAAAGCTTCGGCTGGAGCGATGGCAAACTTTGGACTGAAGATAGATCAGTATTCGAGAAAGCCAGCAGTTTTGAAGAACAAGCAAGCTGCCGGCGCTACCCGCGATTGGACGGAGCAGGAAACGTTGTTGTTGTTGGAAGGATTAGAGCTACACAAGGATGATTGGAATAAAGTGTGCGAGCACGTTGGCTCGAGGACCCAGGACGAGTGCATTTTACATTTCTTACGGCTTCCGATAGAGGATCCGTATTTGGAGGAAGGGGGACCGGAAGGTTTGGGTCCTTTGGCTTATCAACCGGTGCCCTTCTCGAAAGCAGGCAATCCAGTTATGAGCACAGTCGCGTTTTTGGCTTCCGTTGTTGATCCCAGAGTGGCGGCAAGTGCCGCGAAAGCTGCCATGGAGGAATTTGCAGCTATCAAGGATCAAGTGCCGGCCGCTTTGCTGGACCAACATCTCAGAAACGTCCAAGCCAGCGCGAACTCGGACGGTAACGAACAAACCCCATCTATTTCGTAGTCTATATCTATGCATTACGATTTCAACAATATTCTCTATTCGACTATTCCTTCTCTTTTTAGGCAAATTCGATCCAGCTGCAGGTTTGGCACAATCGGGTATAGCCGGTACGGGTCCGCCCGAACCTCCAGACGAGACAGCAACACCGTCGACTACTGGAAGCGTACCGACAACAGCTGCTACCTCGCCGCATTCGGCCACATCGACGCCGATAGAAACCAAGAAAGAGGAACAGGAAAAACCAAAGGAATCAGAAGTTGAGCAAACTCAGTTGGAGATTGCAAAGAAAGAAGATGAAATGAAGGAATCGGAGGAGGATACGAAAACGCCTGTGGACGTCGAGGCTATGGAAGCGAAAGAGAAGAAAGATAAGGTAGAGACGATGCTCTGGTATTACGATGTGTGTTCGGTTCGGTCTGATTCGATAGCGATTTCTTCCTTGTTCGAAACTAGGTGGTGCGAGATGCTCAACTGCAGTCTGCAGCCGCCGCTGCACTGGCGGCAGCTGCCGTGAAGGCAAAGCATTTGGCTGCCGTGGAAGAACGAAAAATCAAGTCCCTGGTGGCGTTGCTCGTCGAAACGCAAATGAAAAAGTTGGAAATTAAACTGCGTCATTTCGAGGAGCTAGAAACCACGATGGAAAGAGAACGCGAAGGTCTCGAGTATCAGAGGCAACAGCTGATCACGGAGAGGCAACAGTTCCACTTGGAACAATTAAAAGCTGCCGAATTTCGAGCAAGGCAACAAGCGCACCAACGTTTAGCTCAAGAACAGCAACAACAGCAGCAACAACAGAATCAACATCCACCATGGCAACCTGCCGCGCAACAACAACAACAACAACAACAACCGCCGAGTCCTCAGGCTTCGGCCCAACAACCAGCAGCTCATACGCCTCCGCAACAGGCGTAAGTCTTTTGTAAGTAATGTTTTCACTTATTAAGAGCTATTTGTTGAATGATGACGAAAAATCACGAAATCAAACAAAATATAAATTTTTAATAATGAATATATTATATCTGCGATACAGAAGTTATGATTTTTGCATCGATCTATTTGCATTTATTCATTGACTTACCAAAATTTCTGACGCGACTACTAACAATAAGTAAGACAGACTGAGTGGAAACATTTTTGGGTAACGTCAATGCACACGCATCCTTTTTTCGAGTTTCGTTCGCAACCATCGTTATTGTAATCGAATTCTCTTCTGATTCTTGATTTCCATACATTCGTTGAACCAATCGGTTCGGTTAATTCGGTTGTTTGCAAAGATCGTGTCATGCTTGAGTTACAAAGCGTGGTTGTTTACGAGTTCTAAAACTAAGTCAGTCATGAGTCGCGCGCATTCAACTCCTCCGCGCGGCGGTCCTCGAGTTGTTTGCTTTTCTTTGCTTGTTTCCGGTTTTTCATACATGTCCGGTGCTTCTTCGCTTTTGCACGTGCTGATCGGTAAGATGTCCAATGCGAGACCTATACCGAAACGTCCGCACCGCCGCATTTCCTCGTTCAATCTGTGAAACGGCCAGATGTTAATGTTTCTTTGGCTTTGTTTTTCTGGATCTTTTCTACTGCCATAGAAACAAATTTTACAGTATATTACTTACAGTTCCCACATAACCGACGGATCTTTTGCTGGATGTTCTGGATTAAGGATGTGCAACGAAGACATCAAATGAAAATGATAATGCTGAAGAAGCTGTGTCATATGAGCCCGTCTAATCTCTCCGGTCGTACAACAGTACAGAAAGTTGACGAGGTCAAGAGCGAGCGAACCGACTCGGGTTAGTTGAAAATCGACCAAACAGACATCCTGTAACAACGATGTCGCGTTATTCGAACATAATCGAAACTCTTGCTCCATTCTAGACGGCGTTCAATATTAATTGACTTTACTTTATTTTACATACACCAACAATTTCGGTTCAAATTTCTTTCACCATGTTCATTTCTGTTATGCTCTGTCTAATATCCGCGTACGCAACAATATTTACAAGAAAATTCCTATCTAGAGACTAATTCTATTGCGAACAGAGTAGTAGAGTATTATTTATTTACGTGACGAGGCAAACATATTTTTAACGGATCGACTACAGAATAATTACAGGAGATTTTGTTTGCTCTACTATTACCACCGCTACTACCACCACCACCACCACCGAAGTAATACTTCCTTCGTGAAATATAGCGATTAAAAAAGAAAGGAAAAACAAAAGATAGCAGGAGAACCGTAATATAAGAATCTTACAGATTTATATAATAAAATTGTACTAAAAGAAACAGATCTCATAATTTAATATTCTCACTCGGATCCTAGCTGAGAGGGCTATGAGTTATACAAAGAACCTGATATGTACAAGTTTTATACATTTTTATATGGAATTTATACGAAGAACGTTCGTGCAATCAATTTAGCAAAATAAACGTCAAGTTGACTGTAGTACGTACTTCCTCGTTTGGTTCAGCGTCATCTTTAAAGAGAATATTATTAGTCCAACAATCGCCGTGACAAAAAACGGTAAGGGGCCCTCTGACGGCAGCGACTTCGCTCATTGTACGAAAAAATACGTCGTCGTTTAGGAATGCTCTCAACTTCTCCATTATCTCAGTTCTCCTATGTTCCATGCGGGTAGGAAGGCCTTCGGACACCATTTCGATAGCGTTTTTCGCAGCTTCTTGGTAATACTGTCGGTACCACTCTTTGTTTTCCGTTCGAAAAAGCACCTCCCGTATACCTTGACCTCCATCTGGATCTGTCAGTCTCGCGAACTCTTCCGGCCTTCGAAACACGTGTTATGTACATATGTAAAATACACATTGTAAACTTTATATTTACGTATTTGTAAAGATACTTGGCCGCACATTTGGGGTACGCACTAATTCATAGAGAAGATGAAATGGAAAGACAATGACAATGACAATGACAATGTTCGACTTGCCTCGTTTCTCGGAGCGTTAAACTGAGCGCGTGAAAGCCGGCCAAGGCTTTTAAAGCTCCCTTCAAATGGTCAAGCTCGAGTCCCTTCCTTCTGTCTGCCATCTTAAAACCTTTTTCTCTTAAATCCTCCATAGCGATAAGATCGACACGCGCCGCATATATTTTGGCAACGCCGTTAAACACATTTTTGCCGTCCGTTTGCAACTTGTTCAGGGTGGGCCACACGTACGTATAGAATGCCACTTCGTTTCGAAAGAGTAGTTCGCTTTTGAACGCCTCCCGATGTTCCCTCGACTGAGGCAACACTTTATAGATGATCGCACGCTCGTAATTGATCAATTCGATCGTTCCACCAGTTGTTTCCCTCCGTTCTTGACCTTTCACTCGAATACGATAGAGCATAGATGTGTAATTGTCACCTCTTCCCGAGCCAGGTTCTTCCTCCAAACTGTGGATCTCCACGTCGGGTTCGTCTTTCTTTATCAATTCCCGTACAGCCTCCAATGTAAGACGCGCATCTTCTCCTTTCTTCTCCATCACTCTTTCTTTCTGCTTGCCGTCCAAGCAAGACCAATAATCTCGGGATGTATAGTGTTTCCCTCGAATACGCTTCCAATAAGACTTCTTCTCAACGACCTCGCCAGATTTGGTTTAACGTTCTGGTATCGGTTGGTACCGTAGCATTCCACTCTTTCAAATGGTCGAGTGAGTTACGATGTTAAGCTATGCGATGCAGGAAATAAGTATTTGAGTGACAAGAGGATAGTACCTCCCACTGCCTATACAACTTAATTTATTAATCGTACGTACCCTACCTAGAGGGACAAGGACATTAATATCTTCCAATGACGCGTGTAATTTTTATTCTTTGAATGACATATTGATTGAAATTCTTCGTAAACTTTCAATGTAATACAGCAACATGATAGTTTAAGTTGACGTTTTAAAGCTAACGGAAAAATCTCAACACAAAACAAAATTACAAGCTCTTACAAATATGTATTTCTTTATTGCGTCGAATTTAAAATTTATCTAAAGATTATACTACATCGTCTTTCATTAAATTTTTCAATTTATTGCGCTGATCATTATCCAAATCTGCATCACTACTATGCAATGTTCTAGCCATGTCGACAACGTGTTGAAATCCTACATTTGCGCAGTATTCGAGAACAAGCTGCAATGAAAAAGAAAGAAATTTAAGTGAATATGTTTCACTTGGAAGCAAATATGTTAAGAGAACAATTATAAGTACGTACAAGTGCTTCTGTAAAATAACGCTCCGAAATACATGACTCAAATAATCCATCTACTTGTTCTTTGGACATCATTGGCATGAAAGAATTGAGATTCTCGACAGTATACTTTAAAACTTCGTTGCATTCTTTAACATCGCCGTTTTTTAATAAAAGTAATGCTACGTGACCGATAGTAGCAGTAGAAAATTGCGCGCTGCTCTGCAGTTCCATCTCATCCTATGATATGTAAGAGATCTTTGTTAGGTAGTTACACAGTTTATAGTAACTTTCCAATGCAGCACATGCCAACACTCAACCTTTATATATTTCCAAGTAATCTTAGCCGCGCTTGCAAATATTGCTTTCACTGGCGGCTGGGCTTGTGAAACGGCCCGCGACATTATTTCCATTGCACTCAGGCTCAAATCTGTATCCGAAACCCTAAATGCCTCCATATCAGTCCAGAATTTTGGTAAATATTCTGCTACCTCTTCCGGAGGGTATAGTTTCAGAGCATTTAAAATATCCTTAAAAATGCGATAATCTGGTATGTACAAACTGGGAACAATTTTCTGGTAACGTTCGATGAAATCTGGAATCGTGTTTGTCGATAACATCAATGTCAGGTACACATAGAAGAAAGCAGTCTCCTGTAATTGGAATATATGTTATGCAAGTAATCGCCGGGTAAGTATTTGGTGTGATCAAAAGAACCGCACGTTTGATATGTTGTGTAAGAATTTGTAATTATCTCCGGTAAAAAGAATATCATACACTTTTTCACCAGCTTCTTTATCAAAATACGTATAATAAGCTGCGTCTATGGCGGTGACAAAAAATTTTACATCATTTGGATCCTGAATAGCGAAACTCTGTTCTGCAACCGAGTTTAAAATGTCCATGAAGGAATCGTACGCACCATCACCTATCAAAATGTCAAGTTTTTTCAATTAAAAATCAAATTATAATCGACATGTATGAGAAATATTTACCTGCTCGAGTAAATATTATAATAGCATAATGATACGATGCTAATGAAAGTTTTATATTCAGTCTTTTAAATTCTATAAGTAGATGTTTTGCAAGATTTTCGGCTGCGGTGATATTTGATAATGTAGAAGCTACGTTAAGAGCAGCATTCAATGTCCTAACGGTTGGTTGAACTCCATTGGTGTTCATGTGGTTGAGAATATTGTATAACGACTTTACTGATTCTGAACTGAACCTATCGGGTGGATACGTTTCTACAAGTAGCTCGATCAAATAATTATAAGCATTGACATTTAACGGAATATCATTTTTCTGACAATCTTCGTACAACAACAAAGTCTCATCTACCTAAAAATTTTCAGTTAGTAATGCATTACACTTTGATAAACTGTTTCATAAGCAAATTCAAATTACTATACCTTTTTCCATTTTGCGAAGCCACAGATCATAGTATTGTGAGCTTTGCATGCTGTTGCATGATCTTGAGTTTTCAAGAAATTGTATAACTGGTCCACCAGAAGACTGGGCCTAAAAAATAAAATTGTTGAAAAAGAATAGAAATGCTTGCTCATTGCTTCCGCATACTTACGTCCAAATCAGTTGCTTATCTGGTTTAGTGAACCACTGTTCGTGTGGAAGCGTTTTAAATGTACCTTCTCGACTATTACAGAAACATAACAATTCTAAAAAACTTTGTTTGGCTGTATTGGAAACATCGCCTTCCAAGAGATTGTAAATATCTAATGCATCCGAGATGTTAGCTTCTGCTATAGCTTGCAGTAAGATCTCTTCCGATACTTGACTTTTATCCTTATATATTACTGGTGGCACGAATGCCTATAAATTGCAAAAAAAAACCAGAAACCATTAAATACTTTAAATACAATTATTAAACCATTAAATACAATATTAGACGATACATACCTTGATTCTGGGTACTGAGAGGTCTTTTGGAAAGTAACTTGCGTGTTCTCTGTGAATCCACATTGCTGTATCTCTACCAGACTCGTACGACAGTGCATAAACACGATAGTCCGATCTTCTCATTGGGATTAAATAGGGATCGTCATGGTACTTATAAGAGGTACGCATCGGATCTCTCGGCACCGTACGATCAAGTGCCTTCAATATAGAATATAGATGAGAATTTCATGTAATTCTATATCAAGTTTTGAACAAGATTTCAAGTAAAACTTTGTCGTATATTTACAGATAAAATATCCGTGGGTCCTCGTTCTATCCTAGGTGGTATTTGTATACTAGAACTTAACCTTGACAATACAGATTGCGATCTTTGCAACCAACAGCATGGAGACCTGTTAAACATTTATGTTAGAATCATACTGTGACATCCATGAAATGAAGAAAGCAAGAAAACATTATGTTAGTTATATCATAGTTGTTTTCATGGAAAATCACATATTACTAACCTGTACGAAATATGCTTCAAATGATTCATTTTACGTATTTCTTGAAAGTCGTTTTCAAAGCAGTTGTACGTTGTTAAAGTACAATAAAAGTACTATAATATAAAAATCTATTAACACAAATGGACTTCATACAATTTTTTGTATATTATTGCCTCGCATAAGAGCGGGTTGAGAGTTGAGAGCATTGAGAGTATGCATGTGTTGTAGAACTTGTAGAAAGAACGTGTATTGTCGAACGTTTAGATAGCCTATGTAAGCCTAAACTCTACCGAGTGCATCTGTTCGTTTGGCTACCTGCAGGATTTTTTTCCAAAGTTACAGATTTCAGATGATATATACATATTAAAAATAAAATTAATACGTATATTTACACTGTATTTAAGAATTTTAATATTCCAAAGTTTCCAAAATGGAACATAGAAAATTTGATTTACTTTCTTATTGCATAATATCGATGTAATTCTATCAAATACAGATTCAATTTGTATAACTGAGGAATCGGATATGAAAATTTAAAGGAGTTATTCGCATCCTGTTTTTTCTACTACATTCACACCTTTTACTAGTCGCAATAACAATATTGACTATTTGTTTGTCGACTGTTGTAAAACGAAGATTGCCAATAAATAAAGTATCGTTGGACAGTTTGAGCGTCAAAGGAGAATTCTTTTGGAAATTGCGATGAATTCGTATATGTATATAGAGGTTCGTGTGTGCGACAGCTGCACAGTCGTATCTAAGTATATATACAAGATAGAGATTCTTTCAGCGCATTTATTGTTTAGCATATGAATGGTGCACGTGTATACATGCATATATAAATGTGCTAGCATGCACACATGTCAAGTGTACCCTTTGGCATATTATACAGAAGTGAATAAAGTTTATAAGGAAACCAAAACCAGTCCGTGAAGAAAAGTAGTTCTCTTTTGCCGTGAGAATACAGCCCCGTGCCCGTGGACGGGTGAGCGCGCGCTCCTTCGCGCAGTCTGCTCTAACGTGGTTGTGGCCGTGCCGTGCCGTATCTGTATTGTATACGTATATATATCTACACGCGCGTACTGTGTAACACGTAGCGTGTAGCGCGTAACATGTAGAGTACGCGCACACTACACCGACTATATGTACACCTATGCCGCGCACATTTGGAAGAAGCCAGGTGTTTTATTTCAAACCGTGAGACTCTTAAAGGGGGATGCTTGCACCACGTTGAACCACACGTCTTCTACCTGAAGAATATGAATGAAAAACAGGATTCGTGTTCCACCAGGACGACCCCACCGCTCTTATTGTGTTTTCTTATTCGATCGAACGTAATGTAACCCCTCGTACGTAATTTTTCCACGCTTCCTTTCAACCAATTTCCCTTTCTTCTTTTTCCCTTGTGCTTTTTTTTTCTTCTACCCGGCGAAAAAGAGTCGGATAGTATTTAAATAGAATCTGAAACGACGCTACGATTACGATTGGGTTATTGTTGTGTCGTGTACATGGATAGATCAGAGAATACTATTATGCTGTACATGTACCTACACTATACATACACATATGTATTTACTGTATTGTTTTCTGTTGTGTTGCACCTATAAGATCGCATATTGTATATGGGACTGTTAATTTGAAATACGTCGAAAAAAGGTTTCCCCTTATCACGATCGTGTTTCTTTCTTTCAGATTTATTTTGAATTTATTATTGTAGACGTCTTCATACAATTTCGTCGCTTTCTTTGTAATTTCTACGACATTGTATTTATACTCTTGGCGCGTTACTTTGTCGTTACTTACTTGGCGCGTTATTTTATCTCGAACTTTACGTACAGAAAATATAGTCTCAATGATACTTTGATGCGTCTCATATTTTCGTATAGCGATAGCCTATCGAATGGATTGAAAAATCTTAAATAGTACTAAATGTTAAGTGATTTCAGGAAAGAAGGTTGAAATGATACGTCTGGAAAATATTTAAATTTCATTTTATTTTCAAAACATATAGTTTGATACGTTTCTCCACTTTGTATACCAATTTTACTTACAAACTAGAAAGACGTACTACGAACGATGGACATTTCATAAATATAAATTTAACGTTTAAAGTTGTTCAGGTTATTAACGACGTTTTTGCTCGGCATAGGTGACACCAGCGGATGATCGATCGAGCAGATCCAGCAGGCCGGAATGAGTGCAATTTGATTTAATCTAACAACAAATAATGCCCACATTCCCACCTGCCGGTATGCTCGGCAAGTTCGCCGAAAACAATCACGTTGTCCAATGACGCCGTAACGTTTCTCCGACCTTTTATTCCTTGTTTGTATTCGTCGCTGGTATATTTTGCATTTCGATAGGCCGGGATAAGTGCAATATTGACAAATTCTGTAGTCACGAAACATTGTCACAAATCTCGGCCTACCTTCGATGCAAGTCTTTTACTTCGACGAATTTCCTCGTTCGAAAATTACCAAATTCCAACGAATTCTCCGACACGCCAATTCGACGCTATTTCCGAACGATTCAATTAGCATGATCGATTGGAATAAAAATATTGTTCGCTCGATATATATGTATGTATACGTGCATGGTGCATGTGCTTTCACAACGCGAGTATTCTTTTGTTTCTCTCTAACTCGGCCCTTGTCGATTCATTCCGAATAAGAGAATTCTGTTTTGCGTGAAATTGTAAACCTCTGTGCAATTGCGCAGCACAACATTAAAACGAATGCTTCGAAAATTAGTATCGCAGATCGGAACGCGCAATAATTTGTATAAACTATCGCAGATTCCACTGTACGTCGTGTGCTAATGTTTCTTCGTACACGAGATTCAAATGGAGAACGATCCCATGAAATTACGATTTGCGGTAAACAACGAGAAACGAAACACATGACCGTCTCGGGGAAAAAAAAAAGTAAACGACGATACTCTCGTGATTTTTCGACGTAGTCCGCGTAACTTACGCACCGTTGACTACGACGCAGAAAAAGGTTTTGGCGGTACGCGATAAATTACGATTATCGAATCAGTTTGATCCTTGCTTTTCGACACGGTTATTCGAAGATACGACGTCGAGAGGATACACGTAAGTTGACGGAAATTGTCACAAAAATTCCGACGCGATAGCACGGTGGTATCTCGCGAATATCCACGTTCCAACGAGGCAAACACGTTTTACCGGCGAAGCACACCCTAACCCCCAAATCGAAGCGAATGACGTCTTTCGGCGGTTACTATAGTATTTAGATCCCGATCCCGCGCCTCTCGACTATCCTCTTTCTCCGTCACTACCCGTCTTTGTCTCGTACGATCGTGTTTCGTCGTGTCTGGTCGTTTGGTCCTGTCGCACCTATGCTTGAAAATGCGTATATCTCGTGTGGCGACGAAAACGGCGCGAAGTCACGGGAAAACGTACGATTTCCGAATTTCCCGTGCACTGCACTTGCACTGTTATCGATGTACGGTATTCTGCCGTGGCGTGTTTTTCGAATCCGATAAAAACGGTGGCGATGCAGCGGTGGGCAATGTCGAAAACGTGTTGGATGATCAGCTTCGGAAATTATTGCGTTGCGTTGCGTTGCGTTCCGATCCGTGCCGTCCAAGTTTGTGTTCGGTTCCCTCTCGCGGGCAAGGAATATCCGGCGAATCCGTGGAACACCGTAAAGGCCGCGACGACGTTATCCCACGTAGGGAGTTCTCGACAAACTGCTGCCCGTGACCAGGTGTCCCGACTCTTTATTCCTTTTGGGCTCCAAGTACATGAAAGCCCCCGGCTATATAGGTGCCCCTTAGGTTCGATGGTGGGGGGCTTATTCTTATTTAACAGCAACGAAGCAGGAACACCAGCAACAACCAACTTTGAGGCCTCCCTTCCTTTTTCTCTGTCGTCCTTTCTTTTTTTTTTTCTTTTTCGGTCCCACTCTATTCTCTCTGTCATTCTCCTGCAAGTTCTACCTTCGATTCTTCCAACTTCCTCTCCAGTGTCTTCTCTCTCTTTCTCACATCGTTGCGCGACGTCCCTTTTCCCCTTCCTCCGGATCTCTCCCCCTTCTTCTTCGGTTCTTAAAAGTATCCCTCTCTGTCTTCTTTTCAATCGAGCAACCGTCTTCCCTTCCACGCGCTTTCGTATTCTTTCTTCTTTCATCGTTCTTCCCCGTGCCCGCTTTGTGTTCGCTTGCAGATCCATCGGCAAAGGCAAAGCCCGCCAAAAATTGTATCAGCTGTCCCGAATTTTGCTCCGCCTGTCAAGTACGTGACGTATGCTGCTCTTCTTGTCCTTCTGTCTTCTCGCCAGGTAAAGTATCCTCTCCTCCCATGGGAGAGAGAGGAAAAAAGGGTCGGTCGAATTTTACAATAGCGTGGTTATTAGAAACGATGCAACGGCGCTTACCGGACTCGTTTTACAAACGCGAATCTATATCGCCGAATCTTTCTTCACGACTCATCTAGGGACGCGTTCCGTTTACCTAGTTCCTTCTTTATTCTCGTGTCGCAAGAATAATTTTCGAATGTTTCCAAGATCGCAACGTTTAGCTGTAGATATTATAAAAATGCATGTCGCTCGTGCACGAGAAAAACATCACAAATAAAAAGATACGAATTTTACAGGAGAGCTCCTCAAAGTCATATGATAGTTTAACTGTGGCTGCAAGTGAAAACAAATAAATCCTAATGATTATGTTAAAAAACTAAAGAAATTAGAGTTGTGACGATTTTTTAAATTAGAAATATACCTCTGGCGAGAATTTTAATGAAAAATTTTTAGTTCTCACGTTTTTCTTGTGCGTGAACGATGTGTACGTTGGTATCGGCAACGACACCTAATTCTCTCGCTTTTCACGACCAGATTTGTTTGTATAAATAAAAAATGTTTGCATTGATTGCAAGACATAGGAAGCAAATAACAAATTTTGTCTTCTCTTAATTATCTTATTAAACGGAAACTAATACACTGATGTCCTTAAATTTTTTCAATGTGACCATTGCTTTAAATTGTGCGTACCCTTTTTTATCATAAATGCATAAAATTCGCAGTCATCTGAATAATTGTCGTCAGTTTCTAATGCATTTTTCTTCAACGATTGCATCGGAACATGCAAGTCAAAAATATTCTGTGTATTCGCTGGTACGATGAAAAATGAACAACAGAAAATTTAATGAAATTCATTAATCGTTTCGCAACTATTTCCCTCAAAGTGTCTATGTATATCGTTTCGAATAGCACTTGGTACACGCATGCGTACGCATTTGAAAACTGTGATTTGTGAGAGCGCGAGCGTTCGGCTCGCGTTGCTCGTGTTGCGATAAGTGGAGAATTTTTCGAATGTTCGACAAGCTGTCGGCAATGGTATATAGAGATTCGAACGTTTTTCACCTGGAACAGCTGAACCTTGCGTTGAGCAGCACGTGCTCCTGTCATCGCATAGCGTCGCAACTTCGCTTATTGTTAGATCGACTATCGTGTCGTCATCGGTGGTAAACAATTGCAACGGTGAAATACAAGATACCGAGCGCAATTTATTTAATTGTTTTTTTTTATTGAAATCTCATGAGAAACTTTAGGAACAAACAAAATATACGAAACACAAGAAACCTATACAAACTAAAAACAAGGGTATATCACTTTTTTCCCTTCTTATTTTTTCTTAAATGCGGAGGTTACAGTTTTTTTTATAAAATGACAGTATATGAAGGTTGGCTATGACATTGGGGCCAGCCAAGAACATAGAAACGTCCAGAGGCAGCTGAAATCTTAACTTGAAGAGATTGTTCAATAGTAATTATCTTTCAGTATTATACAGATTACACTGCCAAAGAATGTGGTTTAGAGTTTCACACTCGAAACCATATCTATTTACATACAGTCAGGGTTGTCAATAATACCGATACGAGCGAGAGATCCAGAGAGATGGTAGTGATCAGCACTGCTTCTGTTTAACGTGACAATAAAGTGGCGGGATATTTTTTTACCTTTGGAATCAAGGATGACGGTTATCCCTAAAGTAAGAACAATTTATTTGAATCGAGTCATCCGATCGAAAGATTGTGTACGTTGGAAATGTTGATAATCTGCTGTGTCTAGAAACGGTGTTGTTGTTTTGGGCAGCGGTGACACACGTGTACCGGTGTGCCACCGGATCGACACGGGCTGGCAATGGGAATGATTGAGAACCACTTGTAGGAGGACAGCTGCGCTGTGAGCGCATCTGCTGTCGGTTGCACGGGCACGCGCGCTTACATATCCTTATTTCTACGTTGGTACTACTATACCGTATACTCTATACTCTCTATACACACGAGTATTATACTATAACATATAGGTGTATACGCTGGTCAAACTTGTACGATACTTCAATACAATCTTCTGCTCTGTTCTCGATATTTCTGTCCTTTTTTCGCATACACCATTACATTTTCCCGTTTCGTTCTTTATTTTTCTCCGAACTGCTCTCCTTCTCCCCTGACATCGTCGGCTAGTTCGAGCGGGCAAGGTTCCTTTTTTCTCACCCCTCGAAACCGTCACCGCGACTTCGTCAGCTAGCAAAAGCAAGAGCTCGAATCCCGTTTTCGGCTGCGTACCTCCCAGCGAACTTTGTGCATCTTCACCAGTTGTATTGGGGGTTGACGGACCGTCGTCATCTTCCCTTTAATACCGTCCGGAACGAGGATTTACAATCCGTGAGAGAGAGGGTCTACTTGTGTTTATGGCATACACGACGGCTGTCTGGTTTCGAAAGCCTCGTGCGCCTAGTTCATAATACCCTACGGCCTACGGGGCTTATACTTATACACGAACGACGGGACGGTAGGTACGGGATGGGATACGATGGGATGGGATGGGATGGGACGGGACACGGACGCGGTCGAGGACTGGGCTCTCTGTACGGTGCGCGTTCGTATCGGTGTGCAGCTTGCCACCCGGTACCGTGCACCGTACCACCCGAAAATTTTCTTTGTCCTCATTGTTCCGACGATTTTCACCGTACGAGTTTACGAGTCTCTGCCGCGCGGCTTCTTAGAAAATTGACGATTTTCCCCGCCAAGGGGTTTCCCATCTGCCCGGCTTGTCTTGTTCCGCTCCTCGCTTCCTTTCTTTCTTCTTTCTCCGATGTTCATTCTTACCCGATAGCCTACTACCTCTCCGGATTTTCAGTTCGGCCTCTTTGTCGCTTTGCATACCTGCTCTCGTTTAAGAAAACCGATTCAACGGCGATCATCGCGTCGACTACAACTTCTCCGAACTACAGATTTCGTATTGTATACCATTTACCGTACCGAGAACAAAGCCGATACGAAAATATCGATATTTTTTCCACTAGCGAACGTTTCGCTTTGCAAATTTAAATTGAAAAATCAAATTTTTCCTTTGTTTTATTTCTAACGAATTCTCAGAATAGAAGACGCTTTGAAATATTTTTGTCCGAACACGCTACCGCCAATGCAATGGAATTAAATGAAATGAAATGAAACGGAATGGAATCGCATCGATGCGCCGTATGCGCTTCACACCGTGAGGCCCAGATGGCAAGCGTCGAATCCCTTGCTTAAATTTTAACCGAGGTTGTTGGTTCCTTGGCCACCTGCTCTACGCGTAGATCGAAACTATTCCGGAACTTCTTGAATTTTTCAACGAAAATTCGAGACATCTGTAAATTGAAAAATTATTCCGCGTCTCGTCGCATAGAAATACGTGTAGGCGAGCGCTACCTATCTCTACGCACGTAGGTTTGATACCGTTTCAAAGATATAAGATTTCCATCCGAGTTTGCCGATAAGCCGGAAGATCCGTTGAATTTTGGTCGTGACACTGTATGCAACGGCACGTAGTAAACGGATTTCTAAAATTAATACCACGATAGGGTAACTATCGACCGTATATTCTCACAACGAGAATCGCAAACTCCACGTCTGCCGTGCTGATTTATTTCCTCGGAACTTGTAGTAAAAAAAAAAAAAGCTATTGAAATACTGTGCGGTAAAAAACGGTCGTTCCAGGCGACGTTACACTTTGGGACGGGTTTCAAAAGATCTTTGTTCCCGTCGAGGAAGTGTATCCGTGGTCGAACGCAAACGTGTTTGTACGCCGTGTATACGAACGCGCTCTATACCGTGTGCAACCGGAAGTTAAAACATACATAATGTTTCTGGGTGCGCCGGTTTGTGCTATTTTTCGCTTCACTGACAAATAAAAACAATGTAATGATTAATCAAGATTCAAAGCACGTGGTTTAAACGCGATCTAATGCCTGTTCGATATTGAATTTCTTTTCGTCTTTTATTTTCAATTGTGTGCATGTTATTATATGGTCCATTTCTCGACCATCATTTTTCGAATATTCGTGGTGATTTATTTGATCGAGACGCTTTCGCGCGTATCGTTGTACGAGAAGTTCTCGTCGAGAACACGTTTCGGTTCGTTCCATCCGAAGTACAGTGAGTGGAAGTGCATCAAATTGAATTCGAATCGGTCTCTTTGTCAGCTTGGTAATCATTGTATTCTTTGAAATGAACGGAGCACGAGTTACCTTGTATCGATAATACAGAGTTCGCGTGATCGTGTCGGTAACGTCGTAGCAACTGCGATGGCAACGTTATCGACGGAGTAAACAAACGATACAAAAACTTGTTGGCGGGAAACGAATGAAAACTGGGTCAACTCGACTCCATTCACTCGCAGAAGTGACTCCATACACGCACAGTATTCAGCCTTTATAGTACGCATCACACGCATTGTCGTTACTGGCTGAAGACGGTGACAGAGACCGACTGCAGGTTACGTTGAGATCGAGTGAAATAGAATGAGCATCGGACGATCGGCATACATATAAAGGTAATGCGTGCGAGTGAGAGCACAGCTACGGCTATCCCTAATCCCTACTCCGCTAAGTCTCTTGACAGTAGCAGAGCTGACAGTAGTATAGTATAGGGCTCGTAGCGTGGCATTGCCCGTAACTGCCCGTAAGCCGTAAGGTGTGCCCACGGGAATCGACGGGCGCCCTTAGGCATGTTGAGCAACTCTGTATTATAGAGAAAGTAGAAAGGAGAAAGTATTCCCGTTAAAGAACAGTATTACACATTTCGGAACGAAGCATCCTACTTCCCGTCGAGCATCAGGCTGTTGGAGCAAAAATTACTGTGCATTTATTTGAGTATTAATCATGGAATTGTTGAGATTAATATAGTACCTGTACAAACTTTGTAATCAAATGTGATCAAGTGGCCGATGAAACTTATTATTGACACGTTACAATTTCGTGTCAAATGTTTTTCTTTTTAGTGAAATACTTAAGAAATAACAATGTCTACAATAAAAGATAATACCGTTCAAGTGGTGTTTGTTTCATTGCTTTTGGATCTCTTAGCATTTACTATGATACTACCGTTGTTACCGGCTTTGTTAGATTATTATAGAGACGTAGAAAGCGACCAAGGTTTATATTTTAAGATTTTACATTATATACAAAGCGCACGGAAATTATTTAATGCTCCCGACAAAGTTAGTAATGTACTTTACGGAGGTGAGTGTATTTTTGTTTTCATTCTTTATTTGAATTTGAGTTCGTCCACCTGTATTAATTTGAATAATTTAATTTATAGGTTTCCTGGGTTCTATGTACTCCTTTTTACAATTCTTGAGTTCGCCGATCGTAGGTGCATTATCCGATATTTATGGAAGAAAACCGTTAATGTTGTTTTGCTTGACTGGCATTATGTTATCCTATTTATTATGGGCATTATCTTTTAATTTTACTATATTCGTAATAGCCAGATTTGTTGGCGGTATTAGCAAAGGAAATATTAGCTTGTCAATGGCTATTATAACAGATGTTACGTCTCCTAAAACCAGAGGGAAAGCCATGGTACGCATAGAAAGAATCAGTGAATTGGTTATGTAATGACATGCGTAATCAAAATTTTATGAATTAGAAATTCTTGTACTTTTTAGGCATTGGTTGGAATAGCTTTTTCCATAGGTTTTGTTGTAGGACCAATGATAGGAGCATTTTTTGCTTGGAGTTCAAGCAATAACAGAGAAGGAACTTGGTATATAATACCAGCTATGTTTGCTTCTTTCATAACTGTCAGCGATTTATGTTTCGTCGCTTTAAATTTGAAAGAGTCGCTACCAGAGAAATGTAGAGCACTCTCCTTAAAGTCTGGTATATCTGGAGCTATGACTTATATCAATCCAATCGATCTGTTTCAATTTAATGGAGTATCTGGCCTAAGCTTGCAAGGTGAATTTTCTATAATTAATCAGTTACAAACTTTCACGTATTAATACAATGTATAAACGTTATTATTTCAGATAAAAAAAGTTTAAAAACTCTTGGCTGCGTATACTTTGTGTATTTATTTCTTTACAGTGGTTTAGAATTCACGTTAACATTTTTGACCCACTATTTATTTGAATTCACAAGTATGCAACAAGGCTGGATGTTTTTAGGGATTGGATTAGTTATGGCTCTTTTGCAAGGAGGTTGGGTACGAACAATTCCTCCAAATAGAACAAAATCTACAGCAGAATTGGTAAATGCTCATCAAATTCAATGCTGTTGTCGGCTACTAAATAACGGTTTTCATAAATTTCAAATATCTTATGTAGGGCCTATGGTTAATAATTCCGGCATTTGTATGCGTTGGGATAGCAGAAAATCTGCTAATACTGTCCATTGGAGTATTTCTGTTTTCAATTTGTAAGTACAAATAAGAGAGTAGTATAAATATGTACGTAGCAGAAGCATAAAGTCGAACATGACAAATAAGAACTTTTTGATGCATCGTAGCCACTGCCATGGTTGTAACTTGTATGATGACTCTGGTATCACGAATTGGGCCTGAGAATCAAAAAGGAGTGATAACAGGTGTATTTCGTTCTCTTGGAGCACTGGCTAGGGCTTGCGGACCTATCATAGCGTCTTCGGGTAATGATAAAGTAAAGCAAATATGTATTTATACCTACTTATTGATGTAACACATGTCACAATTGTTATTCTAGCTTTCTGGTGCATTGGAAGTAAGACAACATATCTTATCGGGGCTGTGCTTCTCGTATTTCCGCCCCTTATTCTTCAGAGCATAAAATCTCTTTAAAAATAAGGGAGTTTAAAAGAAACTGTACGACGTACCTCCGGTGATGTTATATTTACATACATATATTTATATATACATATATATACTATTTTTATATACTTTTTGTATGCTTAAACAAAGTTTTCTTTTTTATTAAGTGAATGAAAACGCTAAAAGTGTGGAAGGATGAGTGCAATGAATTGTGAGCCAAATCCTATTTCCTCTCGAAGAGGCCAAACTAAGCTAATCTATCTATCTACTTATCAAATTTTTTATATATTTATTCTATATACCGAAGAAATAATATATTTTAAATTTAAACATATTACATATGTGTATTTATTGGTTGTCAAAAACCCACTATATAAATCGAGTGTGTAGTTTTCGGAAGCGTTTCGTGCACCCGTTTCGTAAAAAGAAAGAGGTTGTTAACATCGTAATGGTAGTTGTACATGTGATAAGCCGGGTAAATGTTATTGATTTGCAGCAGAAAATTCCAAGATTGATGTAACGATAGGTAGGTATCGGTACTCGTTTCCATGTATTGTTACGTTCCTGGGAAAATCATACGTTCACGCAAGCGCGGTTGGCTGTTCGGTCACGTGACTCTCCCCTCTCTTTAGGACCGCGCCATTTACGGTAAGAAATTCTCGGAATTGCTTGGCCGCGGCACTCCGTCGTCGTCCGCGCTGATGGAACTAACGCAGAAGGGGAAGGAAAGTTATTGATGAGATTCGCGCGTGCGACCGGTCCCCGCGATCATTACGTTTACGATTATTTCGTCGGTGCAAAGGTTACATCTTGAACGAATCGAGTCTAACGCACAGGAAGGTACAGACCAACGAACAGAACCTAGTTGCTTCTGTCTTCGGACTAGCAGCAGGTGAATACGAACAGTTCTTTCAACGAACATCTTTTTCTTTTGCCCCTCCCGCTTAACTATTTTACGCATTACATATTTCGTATAGTGTACGTCATGTTCTCTCTCGCTTGTAAATATTGATACTATGGCATTTCTGCACCGAATTCGATCAACATTTCGAATTATTTAACGAAATAATCATAATTTCGTGTTAGTTTCGTAAGTAATTCGATATACGTATATTAGACTTGACGAGTATTTCCGTATTATATAGCCATTCCGTGTTAGAATTTTCGAAACATGTAAAGGTATTCTTGCATGCTTTTCCTGTAATCTTATCAACCATTTTTTTTGCTTCGTCGACTTTCGATTTGAGTATCTTGCTGTCTCACTTACGAAAATGTTTCGTTCCATTTTATACTTATAAAATATGGGAAAAATAGTTAAACGGAGTTGCGTTAATTTTTGGTTATACTGTTATTTTATTTGACGGTCGATCAGTTATCAATCACCAACGAATACAGTTATCGTTACTTTCACACCTTGTAGATTTGATACGTTCCGAAAAGATTTCAAACTATTTCAAGAGAAAAATATTTTTGTTAGGAGTTAAGATGGCACTGTGGGTAAAGATACAACAATTGCCGCAAGATGTGTTGCAACAGGTGCGTTCAGTCTATGGAGAACACTTTCCGATAGAAGTTCGCCACTTCCTGTCGTCTTGGATAGAAGAACAAATATGGTAAGTATACATACGGGTATCTTTAAGTCATTTGATTCTCCCGAGACTCATAATAAGGTGGATGTTACAGGACCGAAATAGAAAATCCAGAAAATCCACAGTACGAACAGTACATAACAAATATTGTTATATCTTTGATACAAGAATTAGAATCCAAAGCAGCATCTTTAAACACGGATGATATGTTTATCACAAAGATAAAGTTGATGGAAGCTGCAAAAAATTTTCGTGTAAGTTCTTCTTCGAGCAGATATTAACTGGTAGCCAAGAATAGCATGGTTATTATATATTTTCTTTACTACAGCAAAGGTATACGCATAATCCGACGATGCTGTACAGAATAATCAGTCACTGTTTGGGAACAGAAATGAAGTTGTTAGGTCAAGTAGAGAATTTGGGAGGAAATTTAATGAATATGGCAGGAGGAAAAGTAGGTTTGATAAGTGATGCAATCGCTGAAATAGCGCAGCACGTTGAATCCTTACGGCGTAGAACTCAAGAAACTGGAGAAGATCTGCGAAAAATGGAACAGGAACAAGAAGCTTTTGCCATTAGTTATCACGAGTGTACCAAGCACAACGCGCATCTACAACATCTTGCGACCCAGCCACAGAACCAGCAAAACTTGGATATGGAAAAGAAGATTAGACGGTAATGTAACATTACGTTTTCCTATAATCCGAAGCAACGCGTTTTACCGTTCCTATTAATACTAAAAATTCTTAATATTGTAGACAAAAAGAGCAGCAGGAGCAAGTACTGAACCATAAAGTGACTGGTTTGATGCAGCTAAGATTAACGTTAGCCGATAAACTAAAAGATACTATTACCAGGCTAAATAGCTTGCAGTCTAGAGTCCTAGACGATGAACTTATTAGGTAAAATTTCTTTTCGTTTTCCTATTGACTCTGAAAATTTTGCCTCGCAACAAATGCTTACCCGCAAAACGTATGAATTTGTAGGTGGAAAAGAGATCAACAGCTGGCTGGAAACGGAGCACCTTTTAACAATAATCTCGACTCTATTCAAGAATGGTGCGAAAGTTTAGCCGAATTGATCTGGTTGAATCGTCAGCAAATCAAAGAGGCTGAACGTTTAAAACAAAAGTTTGCGCTCGATCCACCTGGAATGCAAGACATTCTTCCCACGTTGAATTCGCAGATTACGCAGCTTCTTAGCTCGTTGGTAACCAGCACGTTTATCATAGAAAAACAACCGCCGCAGGTAATGAAGACCAATACCCGTTTCACAAGTACGGTACGCCTTCTTGTGGGTGGGAAATTGAACGTACACATGACGCCTCCACAAGTAAAAGTCAGCATTATCAGCGAAGCTCAGGCAAATGCTCTTTTAAAAAGCGACAAGATGTCGAAAAACGGAGAGGCCAGCGGTGACATTCTAAACAACACAGGATCGATGGAATACCATCAAGTGAGAGAGAATATTTTGTCATTACTTTCTAATATCGTTGTTCGTACGTATGTTCGTTGAATGCACGCAAAATGGATTTCTTTTTTTTTCTGGTAGGCAACGAGACAACTCTCCGTAAGCTTTCGTAACATGCAACTGAAGAAAATCAAAAGGGCGGAGAAGAAGGGAACGGAGTCGGTGATGGACGAGAAGTTTTCGCTACTCTTCCAATCGCAGTTCAGCGTTGGAGGAGGCGAATTAGTATTTCAAGTTTGGACATTGAGCTTGCCGGTTGTAGTGATTGTACACGGGAACCAAGAGCCTCATGCGTGGGCCACGGTTACGTGGGACAACGCTTTCGCCGAGCCTGGAAGGGTGCCGTTCGCTGTACCCGACAAAGTGCCATGGGGCCAGGTAGCCGAAGCGTTGAACGTTAAATTTCGATCGGCAACAGGTCGTTCTTTGACCGAAGACAATCTCCGATTTCTCGCGGAGAAAGCGTTTCGAGGTGGCAATGCCAACGGCCAGGATTATACCGGTTTACTTTTGAGCTGGGCGCAATTTTGCAAAGAGCCGTTGCCCGAAAGGAATTTCACCTTTTGGGAATGGTTCTACGCCGTGATGAAATTGACGAGAGAACATTTGAGAAGCCCGTGGATCGACGGCTACATATTGGGGTTCGTGAGAAAGAAGCAAGCCGAGGAAATGCTGGCGAATTGCGCGTCAGGAACTTTTCTGATGCGCTTCTCGGACTCCGAGCTCGGCGGAGTCACCATTGCGTGGGTAGGAGGTAAAGTGTTCTGAACGGTTGCTCTTATTGCTGGATCCATATGTTGCGGCGTGTATTTGAAATTTTGTCTAACTATAACAAAACCCCTTGAATTGTGCAGATCAAACGGAGGTGTTTATGCTGCAACCGTTTACGAGCAAGGATTTCGCGATCCGCAGTCTGGCGGATCGGGTGTTCGATCTGCAACACTTGCTCTACCTCTATCCGGATTTGTCGAAGGATCAGGCGTTCTCGAAGTACTACACACCGTTCACAGGTAAATATTTGTTTGATTGGTCGTTTGTCTCTTTATACACGCGGTACGCTTGATTTGATACTGGTAACTCGTAACTTGAAATTTGAAACTTGAAACGGGACGTTGCACGATTTGTCGTAGAAAATCAATCCACGTCGACGAACGGATACGTGAAACCTTTCTTAGTAACGCACATACCTGGTTGGGGTGGACCGGGCGTTGGTGGTCAGACACCGTCGCACTCGTCCGTAATTGGGGTAGGCAGTAGCGGTCAGAGTGGTGCGGGTGGTAGTTATCCTGCAACGCCGTCCACCATGTTCCAAGCGCACAGTCCTGACCCGTCCGTGACGCGCGATACTCCATCAGTGGCTTCCAGGTCAGTTCCCTGGATCTAAGCTCTCGTATTTGATCGTATTTCATTTATTCACTAATATTAATACTAATACCAATACTAATATTAATACTAGTAATTACCATAAGTTACTGCCATAGATATACTTCGTACAAGATATGCAAAGATTCCGCTTCTTTCGCTTTTTTTCCGTGTACATATACATTGTACTTACAATTTGATTTGATTCTATTCTACTCTACTCTACTCTATTCGTCGTTTCCCATGAGAGAGCCTCGTGTCGTTTCCGATGATCACGAGAGTTTTTCTTTTCAAATACTATTTAATTGTCCTGGTATCATTTTTATATCGTTTCTCGATACATTATATGATGATTCTTCTTCTTCCCCTTTTTCATCATCTTCTTCTTCTACTTCTGTTTATTACTATTATTACTATTATTATTATTATTATCATCATCATCAGCAGCAGCATTATCATCATTATCGTCACCATCATCATCATCGTTATTATTATTACCGTTATTATAGACCGTCTGAAATTTTTCACGTTGAAACGTAGATACGAAACATTCCCACGATCCGTAACGCTTTGCATGTCTTTTTTTTTGTATATTATCTGTGCAGACGATGTCAGTATTGTTTTTTACGTTCTCACGTTGTACGAATGTTTAGAAAATATTTACAGTGATATTATAGTTTCATACTTTTTGTAAAACCTTTCTCATGGAATTTTGAACATTTTTACAGTATATTGTATCGTGAGATGGATATCGTATAACTAATATTAGCGTTAAGTCGTGTTAAGCGATTATTCTGTCCGTAATTAAGAATAATGTAGGTATACATATATGCATTGAAAAATGCTGGGTGTTTCGAACGTTGAGAAGCTTATGAAACAAGACTAACCTTGATTTCGTTCTCTGACATTATTCTCATCATTCTCGAGAGATATATCGTTTTAGTTTTTTCTTTAAATATATAATAGTTTTTTCTTATTTTATATTTCGTCCGAATTAGTATTCATGCCACGCCCAGCATTCTGTTCTAATGTTTGAAAAGTAATTATTAGAAAAGTAAGTGTACATTCATGTATGTAGGATTTTAAGGGGAAGAAGGGAATCTGGCACGAGCGGGACTGGAAATTCACGCATGTCGAGAGGTTGCGAGTTCGAGTTCGAGTCCCGCTCTGTTTCCTAAAAATCCTACATATATACATATATATATTCTATGATAATGTTAAGGGACATCTTGGTCGAGTGTAACTCGACGAACGATGTTGTTATCGAAGCTCTCCGAGGTCCTTTGACGATTTGAATCTTCATTGAGAGAATTGAGATCTCGAGAACGTGCATGCTGATCACACGGTGCTCTTATTATTACTATAATATATGCGAAATGTAGTTGACGAATGTTTGAAATTTTATGAGATCCGTCCAACGGATAACGCGAGCAACGAATCAAGGATCTACGGAGACAATTTGGGAGAGCAGTTTGATCGTCGTTCGATTTGTCTCAACTCTTCTCCTTTTCCTTTTCTAACGTTTACAATGTGTAGTTTGTAGTATGAATGGGGAACACGAAGGAGAGAGAGAGAGAGAGAGAGAGAGAGCGAGAGAGGTTGCTAAGTATATAGAGAACAACAGTCCGTACTTTTTACAATAACAATGAGACTGCCAAATTTTATATCTGTGTGTGTTTTTAGCGAAACGGCTTATCCATGGCTTATAAATCAAAAATAAGGCAAACAATTCGAGTAAGAAAAGCTGTTTGGTTCGCTGGTGGGTGCTGTATGAAAGAAAAGAGCAGTATAGCGCGCTATCGACAGCCCGACCAGACGAACGTATCTACACATACATACATACGTGCAAAATAGTTTGCTTAACACGAGATTTCTAGAAACAGAAGGCAAAGGCCTGGAGCAAGCCGGTACAACCACAACAACAACGGAAAATTGAACGCTTAGAAAAAAACCCTACGCTTGACTAAAAAGAATAGAGAACGCAAACGAAACGCAGCTCCAATCACGATGTGTTGCAACATCATCATATAGTATAGAGAACTCTACTGGCAATTTAGCGATAATATGCGTTGCGTAGACGATGCTACTATATACTGTCAATTCGGTCGAGGGGACGGAAAGTGCAAAACAAGGCACCGCAAACGCAATCCACGTTCCACAGACGCGTTGAATCACGGTTATTTGATATTCGTCGCAGCGATCGCTATTCGATCGGGGATTCTTTTTGTGGTTGTCTGTTGTGTACCTACGTCCCTTGCCGTGTTGTACCGGCTAGCCGGCTAAATCGATCACGATCGTTTCGAAACATTCAAAAAAATAATCCAGGAAAAGAACGAGATACGATATGAGAAAAAAAAAATAGTACTCGACAAAAAGAGCAAACGTACAGGCAAACAAAAAAAAATTCGATGATCGGCAGCGTTAGAGCGTTAGAGCAAGTAACAGAGGCCCGTGTCGCACGTGTTCGCGGCGCGGTCTTCTAACGTGCGTGTTATATGTTTGGAATTAGCACGAGACCGCTGTCTATTGCTATGCCAGTGATTGGGGTTGTGTTTTGATTTGTGGTAGCTACGCTCCGGGCCTTGGCCAGTCAAGCGTTGGGCGAGCAAACCCGGACATGGACTATGTGGAGCTGATGGGTCCTGGTGAGCTGCCCTCGTTCGACGAAAATCTCAACTTGGACCACTTTAACGGCTTTAGCTTCTCCGAGCTCATACAATCGTACAACTCGAAGCCGCAGTAGTAGGTATGTCGATGATGGGACGATCGCGATCATACATTTCTCATTTCCACCTATCTACATTCGCGTCCGTCGCTCGTCTTCGTTTTTCGTTTCTCGTTTTAACCTTCTTCCTTTCTCCTTTACAATCGCTTTATCGAGTCATCGATTTTTGACGATTTTCAACCGAAATCTATAGAAACCGATCCGACGCGATATACGGGCTCGTTTAATGGGGGTCTGACGGGGGAGGGGTAGAAACTGGGAAATGGTCTCGTCGTTTTATCAATCACCGTTCATCGAAACGCGTGTTATGTCGCGCGTCTCAAGTGCAATATAGATCTAGAATCAATAGCATGCGAACCCCTTGCTGCTATCCTCTGTCTGTTGCCTCATCTGTCCCTCTTTTTTTTATGTCGCGCGCGCGCGCGTGCATACATGTTCACGCAAATAAACACGCACGCGTGCGCGTTCGAAACACGCTCGGTATGTATACATATATACATACACGTTCCGCGTACACACACACATACACGAAGGATATCATCGTATTCCATTCATTTTATAAAGGATCGTTACGTTAACGCAACCGTATTCGTAGGTGTAACCGACGCTACTTGTTGTTTCGTTACGATTATACGTTCAAAAAGTGTATCGTGAACGATGCTAGATTATTTTACTAGGCAATTTAGTTGTTTTACCGTTTTATTTTTTAAATAATTGTTAACGTCGGTCGCACGACGATGTTTTGGAGATTTTAAGGTGATCAAAGGAATCGGTCGCGGCTGGGATATTTGCTAATCCGAAACGCGGGTTACGAGAAACCACTCTTCTTTCTTTTTATCGAACAGTTCCCTGTACGATACGATGTACCGAACATGTTCAATCTTTTAATCGTTTTAGTTCGTCAAAAGCTGTTTGACGTTTTTAATACGGGGCAGAACAGGAAAACGGTTGGTACAAAATATCATAGGCATTGTATATTTAAGATGTATGCGAAAACGAGGCAAAAAAAGCACACACTGTATTGTATAGAAGTATAAGAGAAAGGGAAATCGTTCGACGGTTGACCGTCGAACGACGTCAACGCGTTCTTCTTGCATATTTGGAAAGGGAATCTGAGCGAGGGAACAATCGATGACGGTTTTGGTAGCGTCTAGACTCTAGAAATATCGGAGGATAAGTGATAATAGAAACAAGTACGGAAGAATGTATGACGCGTAAGATACGACAATCATTTTCGTCTAATTCTGTAAATAGCGAAATTACAAGAGAGTGAGGGAGAGAGAGAGAGAGAAAAGTTTTTAATTTATCGATGGAATGTATGGCGAATCGAAAATCTACTTCGAGGTTTCAGCAAAACATCTACGGATAAAAAGTTATATATTATAGCGGCGTTGTGCAATTCGTGTGACCTAACTACGTGCCTTACGATCTTTGAACTTATGGTCGTCATATTTTTTGAGGATTCTTATATAGAAATTTATATATACTACATGTATATTATATAAACGTCTTTGGTAAAGTTCTTTTCTTTTTCTTTTTTTTTTCCTCTCCAAAACGATTCGACGCCGCGACGCGACGCGACGGTGCGACTATCGATCAAGCATACTCTTCAGCCACCGTTCTCTCAAAATCATTTCGATCAAATCACTTTCGCTTTTAATTCGACGCGCAAACGCTTTCGTCGTCGTACAAAGAAAAACGTTGATCGGTTTTCGAAAACGAAGATTTTCTCGTCGTTAGATATATTTAGATGTTGAACCGAGTGTTTTCGTCGAACTTAATTTATTAGATGGCGAGCGAGCGTGAGTGGTTAGGAAAGTGTGAGAAGCGTCGCTAACATCTACAAGCCGAAGACCATTTGGGGGTCACGAGGCTTTGTTTTGTTTATGAGTAGACTGGGGGGGCGACTTCGGGGACGCTATCGGTATTTCTACCGAGAATTGAGGTTTGCTAACGTTATTCTCCGGTCTAGCTCGACTCGCTGCTTCTAATTTCCCAATGGACGGGCCGTTTTATGCTGATTCTTAGAACCACCGTTCCCGCTATTCACGGTCAAGGACGTTTTATTACCCTTGGGTACCTCACCGTCAGGGTTAGCGCGAACCTCGTACACAAAAGGCGTTTAAACAAAGCTTATATTTACAGTATTTACACGTTAGCTATACAGTATATGTATATGCCACAAAACTATTGTTTTAGGAAATTAGGAAACTATTGTTGTTGTTTCGAGCGCATAAAATTACCTGATCGACGTTCGCCCTTCCCTGTTGTACATGTACTATGACAAAAAAAAAAAGAAGAAAACTATGACTTGTTGCACATACTTGAAACATCGATGTACGCTAATGTTTTGTGTTAAATATAGTACACATTATGTATATTATATAGTATATAAGTTTGTCTGTATGTATGTATGTATATATGTATGTATGTACGTACGTAATAAGCTAGGCCTCAGAGGAGCGTGGTACGTTAATATTGTCTATTGATCTTTCTATCAAAGATTAGAGTTTATTTTATTATCGAGAGCAATTTTACTGTTTGTAAAAGATAAAACGTTTATTATTCGTCGTGCTCTGTATACAGAAATCGCTATGCATATAGAATAATATATATATATATATATATATATATATATAAGAGAGAGTAAAATTAGGTACGTTCGTCTATTAGCAACGTACCGTAATAAAATATCTTTTAGTTGGACTTTGAAGGTTTCTTTACAATGTAATTTGATCGTTGCGGAGAGTCGCTTGCAAGCCGTGGCGGATGTTCGTTCCCCGACGAGTTTCAAGGATGGGAATCCTTCGAGTTTTCGCAAACTTGGTCCCGCTCGGACGGTTGCGGCATACAGTTTTTCTCGTCTAAGCAATCGCATTCTGCTTGTTCCTCGCATATCTGCTCGTAATGTCCGGGCGCGGGATAGCTGGCCTGATAGTTAGTGTCGGAGCACATGGTCTCCTTCGGCGGTTGATACTTCCACTTGACCGCCCACGTTAGCTCTTCCTTCGGAAGGGGAGTCCACTGCTGATACGAGAGTTTACTCACGGTTTCGCCATCGATTTTGTACGGTGATCTGTAACAACATTACAGTAAAAGCTTGATTCTTATCCGGAGCGTGGACACGATTCTTGTCCAGAGACTACCCATTCCACTGCCTGTCAACGCCGAGTCGCAGGGCGGCGACGATTGATGTCGGCTCGGGTATATCGGTGTGAACACCACAACATTGACTCGAGGAATCGATTTTACAAATCTCTTAATTTTCATTATTTGTTTATGGGACTTTCACTACCTTATTTCTGGCATTTTTCTGATTAAAATGACACCAAACACGATATAGTTTCAATTGTATTTAGTGGTTTAATCGACGGTGAAAGTTTCGGTCGCAAGGAAGGACAGCGCATCGGAAAGAAAGAGACGCGGACAGTCACGTGAACCGTATTTCATTCTGTCCTTCTCTATGTTCGGCTCTCTATTGAAGTCTCGCTCGGCGCGGTCAGCGCGATATCTAGACGCAGTCATAAATAAAAAAGCACTTCTGGGCACGATTCTTGTCCATGAAAAACACGGCTGTTGGACAAGAATCAAGCGTTTACTGTATCACGTTATAATCGTCCGTTCGGAAGCACTTCTTATCGGTTAAATTTGTCGATTTACCTGGCGTATTGGACGATGGGCTTGAAACTTTGAACGCATTCCATCGGTCCTGGTATCGCATACGATAATCTCGTGGTGGTGGTATCGTCCATAGGTGTGTCCGCGCTTCGAAGATTGCCGGTCGGGTAAATCGGGTCGGGTCGGGTTGCCGAGGATTTCGGCGAGAAATCGCACCGATTGGTAGTCTCCGATTGCATAGGGCCGTCGCCCATCATATTCCTGTATCGGGGCAATATGGGCATCGTGCGTTCGTCGGTCCGAATCGGCTGATAGCTCAACTGCAATCGGTTTGTTCGAAATCGTTACCGAATGGTTGTTCGCGCGCGCGCGCGCGATAAACGGAACAGAAATAAAAATAGGCGAAGAAATTAGTAAATCACGAGCGCATACTTTGCTGGTCGTGTCTGCCGACATCTTGCCATCCGGTCTCGAGATACTGTTGCACGGAAGGAACGGCTGTACGCGATCGCCGCTGGGTTCTACGCGGAAGCTCTCCTTGTATACCGTCCTCGCGGCAAATTCGCCTCCGTCTGGGAACAGAAGGTGACCGGTAGGCTTGATGGGTTTCTCCATGCAGAGATCGTCGTTTTGCAAGAAGCTTTGGGAGTAGGTGGTCTGTCCGCACATCGCTACGTCCGGAGGTCTTTTGAAAGGAATTTAAGGTTTCTCGCTTTCGATTCGGTCGAAGATGCCTCTAATGGGAGAAAGGATGAGAACGGAGTACCTATACACTGGCTTCAACCGCCAAGGACACGAGTCCTTCTCTTGAATTTGAACCGGCTGATAGCTCAACTTTTGGGTGGTCTCGTGACGCACCGGTTCTAAGGGCGGCCGGTACACCCTTATCGGCTTGAAGGTGAGAGTCGGCTCCACGTAGCCTGGATCCGCGTAAGAGAGTTTTGCGGTGGTACCGGAGTCCAATTTACCGGTGCTCACGCGGATGTGTCCGCAGGGGATTATGATGTCCGGTTTCTCGACGTGTTTCCGTGCGAAATCCTGGCGAACCGTGGTCACGTGTTCCATGCGACCTGTCCCAATCATTGGCCTGACACCATGCACGAGAAACGAAAAGAGAAAGAGAGATCCTTGTCGCGCGATGAACCAGCGCGTCTTTTCAGTTACCTCTGCTTCGGCACGATCGGCCTCGTCCTGGGTATAGGGCCGTCGGTGGGTTGCTTGTAACTCAACTTGCTGGTCGTTTCGTCGGAGAACTTCCCCTCGAACTTTCCGAGAGCCGGAGTCGGCCGAATCGGTTGGGACCGACTGAACCGTTTATCCCCATGGTCCACGCTCAAAAAGGACACGTGGTAAGTAGTATCCGTTTCGAGCACCTTCGAGGGCGGGCAATACTGTCTTTCCGGTGCGAACGATTTCACTCGCAACGGTTGTATGTATCTCTTCGTACACTGGTTTCGAACGAAAACAGAGGGAAATGAGTGGGTGACAAAGGAAACGAGAACGGAAGGATCGCGTTACCCGAACGTTGCAAGGGCATTCCAGCGGTTTCCGAGGCGGTAACTGTGTCGGTCTCTTCGTGTTAATCTCCACCACTTCCATTTTTGCTCTATCTCTACTCGATTTGCCAAGTTACAAATTCAAGGTGGTTAATTTGCTTCCGACCAGATATCCCGATTCAAAATTCGTCGCGGTACACGCGTACAAACAGAAACGTAGAAAAGGTTGGAACCGCAACCCGCAAGCGACAACTACTACGTTTCATCGCGCGACGTTGACCAGGCGAAACGTTTCACAGCATCGCATCTTTGAAGTCGGTTTCAGATGAACGATATTTGAACAAAAGCAACGTAAAATCTATAACGGGACCGTACAACAACCGTCAATGTGTATATATACTTGATCGAATACCGTCTTCCGTGCTACTGTACGGACGTATTATGTACATACCTACATATACATACGTAGGTATGTGTGTCTCTTTGACTATTGTAAATCGTGAATTGAAATTTTCCGTGTTAGCCACCAATAATAAATTTATTTCCTCATATTTGTCGATTAAAAATATAATATGTTTGCGTGAGACGCATTAACGAATAATGACACGACATCTAACTATTAGATCACAGTTGATTTTTCACGATCCATCTCAAATTGTCTGGAGTATTTCTTTTCGGTAGCAGCTAGCGAAGACACGTTGATGCTGACCGTTGAGTGAGTCCGAAATGCAGATCGAGTCCGTAAAACATGATCCAGTACGAGTTAATACGTTTGTACGGAAGACGCAAAGAACGTACCATGCGAATACATCTACACAGAGTAGATAGAGTATTCGTGTTTCGCTAAGGGGATGGTACTGTGATTACGATAATACGTACGTGTACGCAGTGAAGACAACAAGTTGCTGTGCCTATGTCAGTTTCCATCTTTCCATTGAAACGCGAAGCATATCGAGAAATGTTATTTTAACAATACATATATTTACTGTATACAAGATAATTCATACTATGACCGATATTTTTGTCTCGTTCGAATTGAAACAAAAGTGTTTTAAGTAAAAGATAAATTAGACTTAGAGGCGTAGACGTAGACACTGTCGTCGACCTGATCTTCCAACGGAGGTAGTAATGCGGAATAATATTAAAAGATAGACAGAACAAATAATAAGACGATATTTGCGTTACACTGAATAGCTTTTTTCTCAGTCGACACTCACACACACACAATTGATCGATGTCGTTTCAACACCAAGAGAAGAAGGGACTTTTGTTCTGGAAGCGCTGTGTAAACGTGTCGGAAAACGAGAATAATCTCGGTGCTCCGTTCCCTTTGGCCCTGTGAACGGAAAACGTAAAACATAAATAATAAATAACAAAGTAACGACTGTAGAGAAACGAAGAAATAAATACTTTTCGACGATCACAGCAGGCATTTGGACCAGTTGCACCGGGCTTTTGGCGTCCTTTAAAGCTTGTTGCAAGTTTAAGATCTGGCCTCTCATCACACTCATTTGTTTATCAAAGTGATGCCGATCGAAACCTTTGTCTTGCTAGAAAAACAATTCCTCGGTTTAACACTGTCGATTCGTGGATTATCTTACTTTGTACTTACTTTGAACAATTGATACAAATCATCGCAAAGATCTTGCACGAAATTTTGATCGGAGAGCTGAGGTAGCACGAGCTCTCTCGTTACTTCGCTGAAAGGTTGCTTCGCTTGGCTCAACCATGCCCAGTGATAAGGATAGGCACGCCAAGAATCAGGATGCTTGAAAGGAAAGGCTAGCCCGTTGTCTATCGCGGCAATTTTGACGTCGCTCTGTTCCGGTTCTGCCTTTGCCACAACACTGTCATACTTGATCAACCAATTGTCGTTACCTTGGGAAAATTGGTAATGCATTTAGAATTACAGACTCCAATGGCAGGGAGCGGAGGAGCTTTCAAATTTTCGAATATATTAAATACCTCTATCCGTATTTCTAATTATGTAGTCCAGTATAACTAAACGCTCGAATTGAAGTTGAAATTCTCTGCTGAGACGCGGCGACAGAGGCTCGCTTTCCCACCGTCTCAGCCAAAAGTCAGCATCTTTATAGCTATCCACGAACACTTGAAACGAACCAACTTTGGGTGGTAGACCGATACGATTGAAATGAGAGCCTACCGTGGGAAACTGATGCATGATCGCTTGCTTCATCCGGGCTTTTTGACGGTCTAAGCGTGGGTAGTTAAATGTTTTACTGACGAGTTTAACTACTCTAGTATTTGGAACTATGCCGAGACCTAATTTACGGTCAACTAAACTTGCACCAGCCTCGCTCAAATATCCCTGATTCGGTATCAAACAACTTCTTCCGAAACAACAAGGACAACAAAGTTTGTGCATCCATTTCGTCCATTTTGGATTTAATCTCCCGTAAGGTTCTTCGTCTTTTGGTTTGAATACACCTATTACTTTCTGAAAATTATCAAAATTTCTTATAGGTATTGCTACTGTTGCGGTATAACTAGATTCGATAACAACATTATACCTTACCCCTGCAGGATTTTTTACAAAGTAGCTCCCACTGGAGCCTTGGTATATTCTTTCAGGAAAGATTCCATTGTCTATCGCGCATTCGGCCTGCCATACCAATTCAGAAAATTGTGGATCGTCTATAAAATGCTTAGAATTAATGGATACGTTTATTAGTTACTGTCCGCTTATAATTTGAAAATAGAATTACAAACCAGGAAAACGATTGAACGTAACATCTAACTCCAAGCGACCGAGGAGAGGCTGACTCTCCCGGTCGATTCCAGGGGAATCAATGGCTATGGGTTGTTCGTTGCTCGAGGTTGGAACAAATTCGACTTCTGGTATTACTTCAGGGCACTCGTTGCTGTTCACTGGTAAACAATTATTGGATGCGACGGATAAATCTACGAGCGCATCCGTTTCCACCAGGGCAGACGTGTTGGTGTTATTCTGACTATGGTATTCTCTATAAGGCACGTGCAATTGCCGCTGTTCGGAGTCGCTCATCACAACCAAATCTGCTGAACGGCAGATTCTTTTACGTCGCCGATCGTGTATGGGATCGTTTTTGCGATAATCCTATCCTATCTGTTTGCCCACATTCCTGTACCACTTGTCAGTGACGCGTTCAATCGAGTTCTTGTCTTCGGAATATTTTCACCATTAAAAACCGTGACACGGTCATTGCGACATTAGAACAGCCATACCTTTGTCGGTTTTCGCGTACCTACTAATTCATCGGTATAACTACAAATCGGAAAATGTTTTTCTAACAGTTCAAGCAGCACTGTTTAACCAACAAGCAACAAGGCGAACTACGATTCGTCATACCAGCAGACGATATCAGCTGATAGGATTAGACGCCATACTTAATTGTTACTAAATATATATATATATATATATATAGACTTTTTTTGTGTGGCTTTCGGGTATGTTTCCTAATAATCTTTTTTTCGTTAATACGTTGATGGACTTACAAAAAACACAAGCACCCGACTGTATGTATTTATCTATACTTCACGCGTTCTTGATAATCGTTTGAATTTTAACCGTTTCGGAACATACTTGACAACGTGTTAAAACGGACAATATGTTCAATTCGAAAAACGAAAATTTCTACTGTCTACTACGGTTCTCAGTTTCTTTGATTGACAAGTGATTAGTTAACAATATTTCGAAAATGATGTACGACGTTTTTCATGAAAATTTTACGCGTAGAATACCGTCGACCAATCAGCACGAGGAACATAGTATCGAAGCGTGAACACGACGACAAGCAAAGTAATTAGAAAGATAACGTTATGGTAATCGCGCGTGGTAGTAAACATATCGCAGTCGTGCGTGATATCCGTAGCCGCGTACGTCGGCCGTTTCTTCGAGGAGCTACGGATTACCTTGAACCTCGTTCGGTTAACGATTGAATTCTTCTAATTAAGATCGTGATGTATCTTTCGCGCGATTATTCAAACAATTTTCATAATTTAATTATTGAAACGTACCTCGCGTGGCATTTCTCGTCTTTATTACTTTGCAATAAAGATTGTCGTCCAGTTATTCACGATCGATCGAATTATAATTCTCATAATTCAACGTAACAATAGACTTATTTATATATCCTATTTATATATCTTATTTATTTAATTTATTCGATCATTCATGTAAATACTTCACTTGAACAAAAAAAACTTGATATTTGTATATGCATATACATTATATTTATACACGCATATACATACCTATATATATATATAAAAATAAATATATATAGATATATACACACACACATATAAGCGCACATAAAGCAAAAAAAATAAATTGTACATAAAATTTTTAACATTAACTTTCATGAGAGTAAGTCATTATCTTTGCAATTAATGCATCCTGCAAAGAACAAAATGTTTCTCGTATGTGTAACCGTGGGTCTTGTATTACTGGCCTCTACTAAGTACCGCAGGAACGTATTCGATAGCGTGAAACACATTTATCGAAGCATCAAGAGCAAAAGCTACAAACAGGAGACCAACAAGAGAAAAGATATTAACATCACAACGGACAAAATTATTTTGGCAGATACTCCAGAAAAATGTGATTACGCCGTTCAGCGTATTCGCTGGTAAGTTGAAGAGATTGCCTATATTTTGATTATGGGTGTCAAGTACACGCCAATGTTATATTTACATTTTTTCTGAGGTGTATTACATTCCATATAGATTTAGAATAGCAGTTGTGTTTGTACTCTCTTGTCTCAAAATTATTTCTTACATTAACTATTGTACAAAAATATTATTTATTCTTATAATTCTAAGTAAACATTATTACGTTGAAGCAATTTATCCAATGATGCATTGGGCATTGACTGTGAATGGGTCAACGATGGACCAGTTTCTATGCTCCAACTTGCTACATTTAATGGAGTATGCGGTCTATTTCGTATTGGGAAAATTGGATATGTTCCTCAAAAATTAAAAGTGAGATGCTTTTGATAAAATTCACTAAATATAAAACTTGACAGACATGTATATAAATGTAGGACTATTTTTTAGGAATTGTTGGCGAGTAGGCATATTCTCAAAGTTGGAGTCGCTTCGTACGAAGATGGTCAGAAAATTACAGCGGATTACGGATGTAGAGTTTGCGGTACTCTGGATTTAAGGTCATTGGCAGAACGTTCAAGGTTACCAAGTCCGAAAAGCTTGGCTGCAATGAGTTTAGAATATTTAGACGTAGAAATGGATAAATTGATAGAAGTAAGATGTGGCAATTGGAATGCTGACAATCTTACAGACGAACAAGTAGCATATGCTGCTTGTGATGCAATTGCGTCTGTTCTTATTTATGACCAGGTAACAATATATTAATTACAAAAGAAATTCCCTATAATAATTAAATTGTCTTATATCTTTTAGATCGTGCAAAGAATAAAGGAAAAGTACTCTTTGTGGGAAAATTTTGTAAACTATATAAAATGTGTGTGTAATAAAAACGTAAATACTCAATTTTATTATATACCTAATGCTATAATCGATACGAGGTAAGAATTCTCATTCCCTATTCTCGATGTAATAATGAATCAAGAATAATTTAATGATAAATTCTTTGTTTTAGGTTCAAGGTGCAGCAAACACACGCAAGTGTTAATCAAAAGAACACTAAAAAGAATAAACTTACGCAAGGCTTGGAATCTAATGATATTATTGTACGTACAAGCAGTATACCTACAAGAAATAAACCTCTTTATCACAACTGTTATTTGCAAGCACCTGATGGAGACATATTGTGTACGTGTGATCGTAAAAAAGCAGAATGGTACATTACCAAAGGATTAGGAGAAGAGATCGAACAGGAACCGTTTACCGTAAGATTAAAATTTGAACCTTCCGGTCGTGCTTTGGGAGAAGTAGGAAAGTACTATACGCAGGTCAAGGTCAATCAATGCGTGGTGTGCGGATCTTCGGAGAAGTTCATTAGAAAAAGCGTAGTGCCTAGAGAGTATCGTAAATACTTCCCATGTAAGTTATCAGTATTTTAAGTGAATTCGACATCGTGAACACAGCGATAAAATCTGTTAAATATCTTTCAGTGGTGATGAAAGCGCACCAGTCTCATGATATATTATTGTTATGTCCAATATGTCATGAGATAAGCAACTGTCATGATCTGCAGCTCAGAAGAAAGCTAGCAGACATATGCGACGCACCTTTGGCTGGCCCGCTGACGCACATACGCAACAAATATGTAAATAATTGCAGAAAACTGCATTCGGCCATTAAAGCACTAACGGAAAAAGCTACTTTACCCGACGTACGACGCAAGGAATTAGAACACTATATTTTAGAATGTACGGGTCAATCGCAAGTCACGCCGTTTCTTCTTGATGTATTGACTCAAGAGTTAAAGAATGATATGTTCTCAGTGTCGAACTATGATCAAACCAAATGTCAACCCCATGGCTTAAAGGTATAAACGACAGGACATTCAGATTTCAACGTTTTATTAACAAACTCGCAATCTTATTATACATTCTTGTTTATAGGTGGTTCAGTACTTTGAACAAAGGGAGGGTGGATTGGTAGAATTGGAACGCATATGGAGAGAACATTTCCTTGTAACTATGAAACCAAAACATTTGCCTAGTCTGTGGTCTGTTTCTCACAATCAGGAGAGGCTAACTATTCGTCAATCGCAGAATAGAATCGAACCGCAAGATGCGATAGTAGCGGGTTTGAAGTACTGAAGTTTTAGTATTACGTAACGAAAAGGACTCGTATATGAGCGAGTACTTGTATATTAGAATACTGTCACACGAACCAATGTGTCTCTTAATAACATGCATTTATGTACATATATATTTATATTATTTATATACATACATCTACGTACAACGTGTATCGATGCTTTCTCATTTTCTCCTAATTTTCTGTGTCGAAAGTAATAATATGAATTGAATGAATTCAGCATGGTCGGTATAAAAATTGTAATAATACGTGGAGATGAAAAATCTCTTTTAAAGCTCCTACTTATAATAAGATGTCTGTCTTTATTTTAATGTTTTAGTAGTTAACAAAATACAGTCAGAGCAATCTCGTTCAATTGCATATTTTGTACTATTTATTTATAATTAAAATATAGATAATTAGTTATAATATTTCTATATACAGAGATTTCGGAGATACGGTAATTAAATTTGGACTACGAAAGCAGCTATTAAGGTTGTTTGGCTGTATCTTGATGCGTAGAATTTGTCTTTGGTGGAGGTACGGTCGTGTTTTTCAGCTCTTCGTCTATACGTTCTTTAGCACGTACGATTTTCGATTGTATATAAAACGAGCCACCCTTAGATCTGTCGTTCACATCCATGAGATACTTATAGTTACGCTCGATAACGTCTGCCTGGTCTATTTTATCAACATTAAGAATACGTAACGCTTCGTCCAAAGTAACTCCAGCTCTAGAATCGGCAGCTACATGTTGAGCGCCTCTGGTTCCTCCGCCAGCTCTGCGCGCAGCTTCCTGGCTCGCTGCAATTTCTTGTCGTAGTGCGCGAGCGAATGCTTTTCCCACGACCCGCGTGCCCATAACTATCACCTGTATCAAGTACTTCGCCATAACCTCTTCTTTCAGGTTAGGAACAGCTTTCGAAACGATCCTTCACGTATATTTTCTCTACGCACATTTACGCCTGAAAAATCATTTGTTCTTAGAAAATTCGTTTGATATAATTTTTGGACCATGACACTACTGACCTCAAAACTTTACAGACGTACTTTCGGGCATTACACCATGCAACCCGTGTTTGCGGCATTTCCGGACGTGATTGCACGATGGCCCGATCCGATATACACCATATACGATCATACGATATACCTACATAACCTATAACCTAAATATTTATATATTTATTATTAGAGTATTATTAGAGTATTATTAGAGTGTTTATATTTTTCCAAATTTTCAATAGAAATGTTTATATTACAAATACCTATATGTAGGTATGGTATTCCGAAAATTTTCGCAATTCAATACAAATTTTTCGAATAAAAATTTCAAGACTATTTTTCACTACAAAAACATATATGTGAATGAAAAAGTATTCTATTTTATATATGACGAGAGTGAGTGACTATACGAAGAAAGAGAGTGGGTATTGTAGTCAATATTAAATATATATTTTTATCAATAATTTATTTTGTACATTTAAATTTATAATTATATCGTACACAATTATTTTTTCTCTGTTCATGAATCGTCAAAGGATTTATGTTAGGTTAACATTTTGTATTATGGCTTTTTACAGGCTCGTTTACAAAAATGAATTATCTCTTCAATCATTTGAATTGTTCTTACTTTTATTAATCAGTAACATTATATGTACAGTTTGTTGGTCAATTTTAATACGAAGTCAAATAGAATCTGCCCCTTTGAACTTTTTTCATAAAATAGAATAGAAATAGTTGTTACTCTATTAATGCACTTCGAATATTAAATACATACTCAGGCAGGTATCGGTTGTCTATTAAAGTATTTCAGTGCATTAGTTGCAGAAGTAAGTACTAGATTATATACAGGATGAGTTAGATTCACTAAATTTGTATTTGGTGATCCAATAATTAAGGGTCGTGGAGAATTTTGGGCAATCGATAATCCACTGAGAGCATAACACGTGTGGTACATATCTGAAATTCTAAAATAGATAGAAATATTTAGAAAACTTTTTGAGTACAATGCTATTGCAATGGCAGGAGTGCATAACTGTAACAGTAGCATTTTCATACTTCTCAGGCTTATCCAAAAGGCCGCCGTAAGGATGCTGGCAGCAAATTAATAAATATTCTTGTAAGGCCTCTTGGTTGAACAACCAGTAGTTAGAATTGAACACTTTCCTCTGTTTCGTTAAAATCGCGTGTATCAATGAAAGAGCTCCACCTTGCCAAAAGGAATAGCAACCATCTACTACTTTATTGGGCCGTCCTTGAAATCCGCCCTCCAGCCGCATTTGTCTGTTCACCGTCCATCTCTAATAGAATATAATATCGAAAAAATGAATAAAAATTAGTGATACTATAAATGCATAAAATCCACAGTTTAGTCATTACGCTTTAAGGGATTGTATGTACCAGCAACGACTTTAAATGGCAAAAATCAGTTTTCCCAAGAAGTACAAGGGATGCTAGACCGCAATACGTGTATCCGCCGTGTGCTTCCATGCCAGGACAACCTCCGATACCACCTTCCCAAGTCTGACATTGAGCTATCCAGTCTTCGGATCCCTTGAACATTTCGGGAGTATATACGTTTGTCAATTTTGCTACAGAAAGCGCACAGTATATACCCCTAATGTCTACTTCCCCATCAACGTGTAAACTGAAAGAACCGTCTTCGCCATGTAGAGACGTTAAAAAACGTTTAAGTGCTTTCCTACAACCAATACAAACAATTTCTGTTTACAGAATAATTTTGGTATAGATAAATGTGTCTTTCTAAAATGTATTTCTTTATACCTATCGATTACTTGGTACGCTTCGTGAGTGCCGATGATACACAACGCGTTTACCGCCGCGTAAGTAGTGGCCAAATGAGGATACTGCCCTGGGCCCCCTCCAAATCCTCCTTCCGACGACTGACATTTAGCTAAAAAACCGGCGATTCTAGAATGCTCTTCGTCGTCTAAACGATATCCTAAGATTTGAAGAGAATGTAAGATCCAGTAACACACCCATGGTCTGCTACAATCCAAAGACTAAACAGCAAAGCGTATACATAAGTACGGATGACGAATAGGGAAGTAGTAAAATAAACTAAACGAAAAACACTTACTTCGAAAGTTACATCGAGATTGGTTATTAGCACCTTTAATTTTTTTAAATGCTTCTGTGTCATTAAAGTAGGCGTATGACTTAGTTTGTAAAATTTAAGTATATTATTCTCCACACATTCCTATGAACAAAATTAAGACAAATATATTTATATATTGGTTTGCGATTTTCGGTGACTGGAAAAATGTACCTGTTCCACCGATGTTTTGGTTTTGTGATCTTCGTCATCTTGCTTTTGTCCTAACACTTCGGCGTAACTTCTGATAGAAGGTTCATCGAGTTCATAGAACATTGAATCCCACATAATCTATTGAACGCACCGATACGTCGTATCAAACTCGATTAGTAGAAAATTATGCGTCCAAATTGGAGAAGAAAGGGATTATGAAATTGATTAAATTTCACAGTAACTACATGGTATTCATGGTGAATGTGCAGTAATTACGCGAAGGTTTAATAGAACATAGAAGTTCCGTGTCACTAACTAAAATGTATATTATAGAGACAGTTGGAAAAGAACTGTGTGTGAATAACCTTACTTAGTTACTCTCCACTGCTCTCCAGTATTTGTCAAAATACGTAACAACATAGTTGGCCACTCCACTCTGATAATCGGAGAGTCGCCAGACCTCTCTTATATCGCGATAATCAATGGCATTTGAATTCTCTCTGTAAGAGCTCGAATATTCGAACCTCTCTATATAGGAACTGATAGGAATCTGCATGAGAGCACTATGCTGCTACTGCTGATAGCAGTCTCTGCTGATAGGAACTGATAGGAATACTTATATCGTTATATCGATCATATCGATATGCGATTTTCGATCTTATGTGCTAGAATATCCTAGCTATCCTAGATGATCCTAGATACATTTAGAAGAAATGTTACACGACGCTGAAATTTAAAAGCTCGGCAGCTTGCGCGCCTACATCCGGGAAAATCTATAAACTTTTCAGAGCTCAAATAAAACATGGTAAGTCAAACTTCAGAAAGTCAAAGTTCTCCTTGTTGGATACCTCTTTGCTCGTCATGTTTCGCGCGTACGTATCAGGAGTTTAGAATGTGCGCAAAAAAATAGGTGGCACGAGAGTACCTATATGTGCCGGTATCCAACCAATTACTATTTTTCTAAATTCCTCTTTCTTTAATTTCGTTATAATATCTAAGATCCAAGGATTGTTGTTTCTGCTATTATACTTGTGCTCCTTTGATGCTTCTATGGCTGAAACTGCGGACAATTCCATCGTGTTCTTGTTCTAATGCTTTGTAAATCACTATTGCTTCTGTACTGTAGATATTACATTATAACGCATTATAATAATTATTATAAATAATATAATTTAATTAAATTTAGATTAAAAATAAAGTAACCTTGTAACCTTGTATCTTTCTGTCCTTGTCTTGCATAATGGAAGGATAGGGTAAAATCTACAATATCAAATCACATCGATCGATTTGTAGAGCGAAGTAAATCTAGAATTTTGAAAGTAAAATATTTAGAAAAATGTTCCATCTTCAACTTTTTATTTCCTATTCTAATTTATCGATAGTTCTCCGGCGCAGCGTTGCGTTATCTAGCGACGCAAGTATAGAACTATTTGGTAAGTAGCTTGAACGCCTTGCCGTGGATGGCGCCACCGGTGTTTCGACCATTAAAATAATTTGATATCGATTAATGGGTTCCGAAGCTATTCAAGTATTGATCCTGCCTGAAAAATCATGTTCAGTTTTGAAAGAAACAATAATCCATAATGGTATTCATAAAATGTTGATTTTCAAATGCTTATGTACAATTTTTAATAAATCTTATTAATTTAATCGTTTTCGAAGGTGATGGACGTTTAGAAAGCAATATACATTCGATCATCATCAATATCCACTGAAGTATCTGTGACATTTTAAACAATAATAATTCATGAAGAAGGACGAAGGTGGAAATGATTCTTGCGGCATCATACAAGGCAAGGTATACTGAAAATATTCCAATTTGAAAAAATGCGGAACTATTTGGAACTCGAAAGATAATTCCATGTCAAAGGGAAATAACTTCGACAATTTTCATTAGTCCATTAAGATTTACTTATTCAATAAATGACGAACTGTAATTCTAAATTTAAGGTATGCAATTTCAAGGTAATCTTCATTTCAAATAAAATGTGTTTTACAAATATTAAATAGGTTCGGCAGGGTTCACAAAAGAAAATTAGTAATGTTTTCGATCGAATATCATATTCACAAAATGTTTATTTTTAAATGCTTCTAATTATAATTTTTATATTAAATTAATATCGAATTTTTCGGCATTGCTAAACATTTAGAAAGTAACGTAGATGCATTATTGAATACCGATATGAGACAAGTAATTTTTTACCAAATGAACTGCTAGGTCGGCCGCCCAGACTACTGTGCATCGCTGGGTACCAGCAACAAGCAACAAGCAACCAGCTGAAAATATCGCAGTCGCTGGCCGGTCCGTCGGCAAACATCCGTGAGGTCAGTCCACCGAGTACCGATGAAATTAGCTGGAGCAAGAGAGCAACAGAAGAAGCGGCAGTTAGTAAATATGGCATAAGAGAACGAGGGGAAATAGCGTGCGTATTATGTGCGAGGATCTGACGCGACGTCTCTCTACACAGCGTGCTAAAATTGACTTGCTCCGGGAACCGGTCGCTTAATCGAAAGACTTTGTGTACAGTCCATTCTCTTCGGCAAAAGGTCCGTAAAACTTATCGAGTAAATTTTCGTCCCGCTGCTAGGTGGATTGAAAATTTTGAATAGGGACACGAGAACGACAGGAACCGCGCTAAAAATACACCGGAACTTTCTGCAACACGATGAAAAACAGTTGGCATTCTAGCAGAGACCTTTCTTTAAATTCATAGAGGAAGGTCCGACACGTCTGCCCGACGACAGCGTATCCTCAAGCTCGAAAATAGATCGTAGGGGTGTATCATACATAATAGTTGTACCAACGAGCAAACCGAGCGAAACATCGCTTGGCCGCGGATAATTAAACGTTTCTAAACACCCGAGCGGAAGGTGTTCCAAAGCTCAGGAGATTCCGAGGTGCAGGGTTGCACGTTTAATATCATTGTCCATTTATTTCGCGAGCGCGTCAGCGTTCGTCCGAATTTCACCGAGCAATCATTTTTGTCCTCGATTATATTACGCTATCGATCGATGAAATATCACACGGTAAACAGATCGAGAGCAGCCTCGCGGAAGATCGTCGAGAGTTTACTTAAGAAACATTATTGCGAGAGTTGTTGTCGCGTCGACTCTATCGCGTTTAAATCAATTTGAAAGATTTGTTGACAGAGACGTGGCTCACTTTTTTTATAGTAAGGTGGTTGCAATGATCGACGACATATGTGTCGCAAGATGTCGTCGGGGGACATATCGGTCCTTTGGTCTAGCATAGAGGTGGCCGTGAAATCGTCTGCGTCGGCCGTTCTAAAATCGTGCCAGAATTTCTTGCCAAATTTAATTAGAGCTCCGCTGTGTCTAGTGTCCGTTGTACAGTATCGCGAGAATATATTTTTTTTTCTTGTTTTTTCCGTTAAAAAGTCTTCCCTTAAAAAGATTGCGCTTGCTCGAGCGACTATAACTTTTTTTGTACGATTAGGTATGTATATTTGTCGTCGAGAGACTTTTACTTTGATCCATTTGTCGAGCGAATATAATCGATCGATCAACGAAAGTTGTACACGATAACTGGAGTCTCGTCGAATCAACATAGGGTGGGCGACGAGTGGAATATTACCGTTTATCGGCTCGAAACTAAAGCACGATCTGGTTTTCCAGATCATCGACGATTCAATTATAGCAACGCGAACGTGTTCGTGCTCCCGGCTCACGGAGGGATTAATATCGCTAAATTCGCTGGAACTTTCGTCGTTTATCGCGTCACGATTTATCGGTTGACAACGTTCGAAAGTGTTCAGCAAATATCGTCTGTTCCACGATAACAAAAGTACTCGATGCTTCTCTCCGTGGATTCATGAAAGGGAACCGCCGCGTTACGCCCCGCGCCGTTCCTCGAGAACACGTGTATATGAGCTGATAATTATGAAAGTGGTCTAAGTCAGTGACTCTTATTTCCAACATTTGAATTTTGTTCGTGGCAACTCCTCAGGATTGCTCCAATAATTTCGATCGGCCCTTAAACATTGGAATAATTAATTAAATAAGATCGTTTTCCGAAAATCAAAAAGAAAAACAGAAATCGAGACCGCAGCTGGAAATTGTTCCGAGGGACCCTTCTATATCTGCTCGCGACGTTAAATCACGAAACGATTTGTATACGAGTCGTTTCAAGCGATCGTTACGTCGTGCACGTGCAGACGCGTTGCGTCAACGACTCACGTAAGAACATCTAAACGGTAACGATGCGTTCGTTTACAGGTTACTTGCACCTTCTGTCGCGATGCAAATGTACGTCGGACACGCGAGCTAGTCGGGTCCCCGTGCGAATTAAGCGAATTAATATCGTTAAGCCACGAACAATTGGCATCCGCGGGTCCCTCGATCGCCCTCCGTGGCGGCGGCTGGACCGAACAAATTGCGTAATTTCACTTCAAAAATTAGCCTCCGGTATTATTTTCGATCGGGAAAGGCTGGAAGTGCGTCTGCGAATTGTTAGGACGACTGTACCGTTCTTGAAAAGATTTACATTCGCGAGACAGAGCGAAGACAAAGCCGAAGTCGAAGCAGAAACGGATAGAGGAGGAGGAGGAGGAGGACGAAGGGTGAAAACGAAAAACTCGCGACAAGATGAACAATTCGAGCAGCGTCGGTGTACCCGTCGTGTATTTCGGTCCCAGCGAGCGGCTGGGCCCTCCGAGAAGTTTACGGTCTCCCTGACTTAGCGAAATTCCACGCTAAATTTAATCCACGCCAAACCACTAGATAATTGTGCTTTTGCGTAAGAGATAGCGCGTCTCTTGAAATAATGGATCGACCGTGTGCGCGTGTTACACATTTAGTTATTCTCGAACTTTTCCTCGAGATAATGCCTCAGGGACTCGCAGGACTTGTACTCTCGATGTTAGCCGATCGAACGAAATGAAAGCATTGTTTTAATCGTTAACAGCGTTCTTCGGTGCTTTATGAAAGTTTAGTCGCTTCCACGCGACGTTGTCGTTGGTCGGGATAGACGAACGTATACGAAGGAGTACATAGTGCCAAGTATGTTGATGTTTCTTCCGTTGTATCGATGCGGTAACGAGCGGCTTAATGAGCAACGATGTCAATCCGTTCGAGGAGTAGCTTGTTCGGGATTTGCTGAATGACGCTTAATTGTTCCGTTAGCAAATTGCATTGGCCACGTATCAACTCGATCTCTGCAATTGAACTTGCTTCTGCGGGACGATGTTCGAGGCGCGTTTTACACGACTGCGCGCGATAAGACGGCTTTTCTTTTTTCACGGTTTTCTCGAGAGAAAGAAGCTTCCTGTATAATGAATAGACAGCGGATCTTTATGCAAAATAAACATTTTTTGACAGGAATTTATTTTCTCTCTTAATATGTTTAATATGTTGAAAATAATATAATAGAATTTTTCTAATTTGAATTACACCTACTCATTTTATGCATATTTATTACAAAAATGAGAATGAGTAATTTAAAAAAGCGAAAACATTAGAAAAATACTGTTATATTATTTTCAACATATTAAACATATTATGAAAATAACTTTCTACTTCACTTCAGTTTGTTGCAATTCAGGTAGAACATTTTTTTTTCATAAAGATCCGCAGTCTAATTATACTCATTTCTATGTATACTCATCAGAGTATAGCAAAATTATCGGTTTGTCCGGTGCTGTATCGAAAATTTCTGACGCGATAGAAATGTTTACACGAAATCTCTTCGTCTAGATAACATCGGCGCTACGATGAAACGTTTACGGGACGATTATCGCGCGCAAAACGGAGGAAACTCGTCGATTCTCAAAGCTCGATCGGCTTTCTCGATAAGGTTATCGAGAAAGATAGTTATCGCCGTAGATAGTTCATTTCCGCGATACATACTCGGTCGGTTGTTTCGCTCGATCGTTACGACATTGCAATTAACAAACGGCCGACGATTGCAAGTCGCGAACAGGTTCAGAAATTATTAGACAACTGCCGGAAAGAAGTCGGAACTTTGCCGATAACCCGGTAGAGCATTCGGCGAGGAAGTCGCGACGCGTGCACGACAAAAATCTATAAATCACCGCGGGAGATAATGGCGGGGTGGAGCGAGCGGAATGATCGATAAGGAAACGTTTAGACGTGGATGTTTTTCGAAGGTATCCGGGGATGCCGGTCGGATAAAGTTGGCAGGCTCGTCACCCGCCGCGACCGGTTTCCACGGAAAACAAGTACATATATCTGGCAGAGCCGTCACCGTCATCGAGCGTTATGTAATGCGCGACGCGAGCAAGGTGGCCGTCAACCGGGACCACCGATTTAGCGGAGGAAGCGAAGATGAACAAGCGCCGAAATTACGAAACCACGGAACCACCTTGTCGGTGGTTAGTGCTTGATAATCGCGACATTGACATTGAAATCGATCCTCTATGTTACCGAAAGCATCGTTATCTTAGGGTAGTTATTCATTCTGGTGGAAAAAAAGTAGCACCAGAATCAGAATCGTTGAAATAAATAACAGGGTATACAGTGTGATTTAAAAAAAAAAAAACTGTAACCTGCTCGTTTCAGAAAAAACAAGGGGAAAATGTGGTATACCCTCATTTTTAATTTGTTCCAAATGTTGTAACGAACCTCTTATGAGATTTCCTCAATAAAAAAAAATCGGGACATTGACATTGAAATCGATCCTCTATCTTTAGAGTAGGGTAGGGTTATCTTAGGGTAGTTTATCATTCTGGTAGAAAAAAAGTAGCACCAGAATCAGAATCGTTGATATAAATAACAGAGGGTATACAGTGTGATTTTTAAAAAAACTGTAACCTGCTCGTTTCAGAAAAAACGAGAAGGGGAGAATAGTGGTATACTCTCATTTTTAGTTTGTTCCAAACGTTGTAACTCTTATGAGATTTCCTCAATAAAAAAAAAAATAACAGAGGTTGTCGCGACCATCTGGGAAACTGGACGACAAATATTTGCCGTGCTCGCGCCGGCCGCGATGCTGGTCACGCGATAAAATCGCTGGTCTCCAGCCAGTTAAGCCGTTCATTTAATACGCTTATTGTGGTATTTAAAGCGGTTGTTTCAGAGGCTGCGATCTCCGGGTGATAATTTTCTCGTTTGCCGGGCCGAGACGCGACGCGCGAAATCCTCTTGGAATGCTCGCTAGCTAGCAAGGCCTGTCCCCTGCACTCTGCTCCCCGATCTCTGCGGATCGCACGCGACACTCAAAGCCGTTGGATCGTGTTCCTAGAAGTCCAACGGATAAGCACCAAAAGCTCTTTCTCTTCCGCGAGCCAGCGAATGATTTTTCAATCGGGATAGCAACATCTTCCCGCGCAAGCTCAATAATAAACATCGTTCTTCGAGAGTAGCAATAAGCGGATCCTTTGATTCTATACAACGCGTTCGCCAGTGGCGGTGCTTGTAACTCGGAGTGCGTCGAGAAGAATATAAAACAGACGGGCGATGTTAAAAATAACAAACAAGCGATGGAAAAGTCATTTCTCCCGGCCATTGGCACAGGCGTCGCCCGTTTGCTTGATGCCAGCCAGCCTGTGCCTGCCGTTACGTAACCGGGAACCGCGCGAAACGGAACAGAGCTTTCGTCGATATTTTCGATTTCGATACCGTGCGCTTACACACCCATTGTTTACGTCTGCGGTGGGAACATAAGTTCGATAAATTGCGCGCGCTTCCTCTGCACGCGGCACGGATTCTTCGCGAACGGATCGATTCTGGTACCCGTCCACTACCGATCGGCTTGGTTACCATTCGTCGGGACTCTTCGAATAACATTAGGGATATGTAGTGGACGAGAAACTTGAGAAATATCAGGAGGTCTGCGACACCATTTCTGAATCGAAGAAAATTTTAATCGGCAAGACGAACCCTACTTTGTTCTATCTGTGGATATATGAAGTCATTAGTTATTACCTTTCCATTAATAATAAAATTATGAGCAAATTCATAAACAAACCTGTATATCCAGCAAGTCCTGCGTCTTTAACACTAAATATAGGGTAACTGCACCAGTGAATAAACGGGCACCAGTAAATGAACGCTTTTGTATTTTTGTATTTTTTGCTTTTCCATCATTGTTCAATTACTAGAATGTAGTGTTGATTGACTGGTATTTTTTATATTTTTTATTTAACGTTTAATAAAGACAAATAATAATAATTTCATTTGATTTGTGTTCATTTATTTTTGACAAATGAAGTATAGAGAGCCATTTGGCATATATGAGATTCCTTTAATTCACATATTTTTTGTAAAATAAAATATCTTCCTGAATAATTTCTTAAATGTTCATTCACTGGTGCAGTTACCCCACCATCGCCGATGAAATGACCGGTTTCTGGTATTTTATTTTACAATTATTGAAATTACAATGATCCTTTCACTGGAAACAATCATACACATTTTTGTGTCCAAGCACGTAATTATAATAAGAATCAGAGGAAATCTATATAAATTTAACGATATCATTTTTCTAAAGCAACAAATGACAGGTAATTTTACAGCTCGGTTTAGTGTCCTTGCTTGTCCCACGGTTCGTTCGACGGCTACAGCGATAAAAGTTTTGGGAGAAGAAAAATCGATGCTCCGTGGAATTCCAAGGACCGTTCGGTTCCTTGTAACTGGAACATCCTGTAAAATAGCTGTGCTCTAGAGGGATTCCGTACGCGAGAAAACGTTCGTCGGCATCGATGACAATGGTTTTCCAGTGGATCGTGCTTTGATTACTGTTTAGAGGTGGTACGATCGTCGAGAGGGAGGCAATTAAACAGTTCGGAGAGAACGATCATTTCGGGCATTCCCATTGGTCTGATAGGGAAGGTGGGTATGTAGGCTTCGTATTGATCACCGCGTTGAGGCGACCTTTAACATCCCCTCTCCTTCATTACCTACTCGGTTGGCTAGAGAGAGCGAGAGCAAGGGTGGGCCGCGAGGGGTGTCCTGACGCGACCTACAACAACCGGAGGCAGGCGCACAGCTGATTTCGTAACAGCCAGCCGACACTCCCGGAGTTCCACCGTTCTCCGGAAACGTTCTCAATGACCTATATATTGCTAGGAATTCGGGGAACGGCGCGAAACAGGACCAACTGTGCACGGTACTAATACCGGTTTCAAGATGCACGCCGGCTCCCTCTGGAACCACCTTCCAGACACGGAACTGCATTCGAACTCGTTCCACCCTTAACCCATTTACTGATCGATGACTCGTCGAGTACATACTCGTCGCGAAGAAAAAGAAACCCGCTTTTGCCAGACATTCTGCCCGATTTTATAGCGACCGATCGAAATCGCTAATCCAACGAGATGTCCTCGAGCCCGGTGGAAATATTTACTTTCTTTTGAAAGAGTGGCATTTTAATCCTGGCAAATCTATCCGCCTAGTTGTTTTCGTAGCCTGCTTAAAATCGGATGGTTCCGAGCGAGCCACGAAAGATAATGCGATAACGTGCAATATGATTCGGAGATCAGACCGGTCTTGTTATCGTCACGGTATCGTTTTTAAGGTCTCGCGAAGCATCGGCGGCGGCCGACAGAATTAAACGAATAAGTACTCCGAAAGCAGATTACGTCTTTCCGCGTATGTATGTGTACAGTCGCGTGCCACCATCGACAAACGCGAAAGACGAAACACGAAAGACGACGCGACTCGACGCGCTACGTCACGATCCAACGAAGAACCTCAGGTGTGAATATGGCCGTCCGTTATTTATAGATCGCTGCATGTCCGCGCTTCGTACTTACACTTATACAGTCTCTGTCCCTCGATAAACACAAATAAATCTGTATCCGAAATCCTGAGATATAGATATATTGCGATCGGTATATATGCAAATATGTACTCGTTTGCAAAAATGACTCGTGCGTCGAACGAATTCTTGTTCGTCCAGACAGGAAGCTACCATCCAATTAATGGGGTTTCATCAACTGGCGAATCGCATCGCGCATATTTGCATAAATATCCGCGGTCTCTATTAATTACGGGGGGCCTGTCGGATCGTTGAACTCCAGCGATGGCTTCTCTTTTGCCGGAATCGCGAAGTGGGGCCTTCAGTGGCCTCGATTTATCTTGTACACCTACAAGTACGTACATATCGCTCGTGCAGAAGAAAAAGACCTTTGATAGTTTGAACACTAAACCTACCGAGCACCAAAAGCGATAAAAATGTTTTAGCTGAAAAAAATGACAAGGCTCTATTTAGTTAGATTTTGTGCAATTTTTAACACAATATATTGTAGATAAAGAAAATCAATTTTCATGTAAACTTCATGTTTTCAATAATTATAAAATGAAAAATATAAAGTTGGTCATTTGACCGGCCTGTGGCTGCAAGTAAAAAAAAAAACAAAACCTAATAATTATGTAAAAAAACTAATAATTGTATTTTAATGCAACAAAACGAAATCTGAAAAATGTTGTGACGTTTTTCTTGTGTATGAGCGATATCGTAGTATTAATTTTTTCAATCGATCCGAGAATGATCTAATTACGCTATAACTGGCAGACAGGTTAGAATAAGGTGAAAAAGAAGAATAATGGACACCATTTTCGATATGGTTTTCTGGTTGTACGTGACGATCGATTGGTTCTTCCATCGACGGCTCTTTGTTTCGAGGTCGTTGACGTCCGATCGCGTTACCAGATCGTTTATCGATCGCGCGCGCATCGTCTCGTAACATCGATTGAAAAACGCGGCAAATATTTTACATAACCTCCCGGTTGCGTCCGAAGGACAAAGAGAGAATGCTGCTTCGGCATAATGTCGTAGACACAAAAGATACATAACTATCCATTGTATAATTTGAATACAAAAAGGTTTCTTATTCTAGTAGCAACGTCACGTTATATACATACTACCGTCCAACCCTTGCGTCGCGTCAGGGTAATCGTTACCTTCGCATTATCTAGAGCCTAGACATCAGTCTTAACATTTACTGCTTTTGCAGTATGCATAGCTCCGTGATATCACTGTTCTGTAGCTTGCATCGTCTTGTTCGATTTTTTATGAATTTGGTATGAATTTGGTGAGGAAGCACATCGGTTGTGTATTCCAGAATATACATATATTAAGAATGAGGCGCTACACACACACACACTAAAAATTGCTACATCATTATCCACAATGTTTCTTACATTATTAAATAGACTGCGGATTTTATGCATTTATGACAAAAACGAGTGTAATTCAAAATAGCAAAAACACTGTTATATTATTTTCAATCTATGAAGAAAAAAATTTTTATTTCAGCCCCATTTTGCATAAAAATTCGCAGTTAATTAACACTAAACCTACCACTGCCGGTCAAATAACCGGTTTTACATTTTTCATTTTACAATTATTGAAATTATGAAGTTGCTTACATGGAAATTGATTGGCTAAATTTCTTTATCCAAGCACAATATATTGTGTTAAAAATTGCACAAAATCTAACTAAATCGAGCCTTGTCAATTTTGTAAGCTAAAACTTTTTTTATCGCTTTTAGTGCTTGGTAGGTTTAGTAAACATTTAAGTATTGTACGAATAAATTGCATCAGTTCTATATGCATAAATTTAAAAAAAAATGTATGTTTTCATTCTAGGTCGGAAGAGACGTTTTTCAATAGAAATATAGTTCCGTGCGCAAATGGTTAAATTCAGCATAAAAATTCGTTCCGTTGCCCGGAACAGAGGTCCTTCGGTAACCGAAAACAATATTGCAACAGTTCTCGAATTCGCGTCCCTTAAGATTTACCGGTTGCAGTGCGGGTTTCGGTATCGACCGAACAAAGACCTGGCGGCCAGGGGTAATCGTTAAAATTAGGACGAAAGAAAAAATAGTCGTCGTCTGCAGGAGCGGCGCCAGGCAACAGCAGAATCCTCGTGGAAACAACGGAACAGAGGAACGTGGCTGGACCGCGGACCGTATACTGTATATCGGCGTATACGTATAGTATAGTATACCGTCGTCCCGGGGAGAGGAATAGAGGAACGAGGCGAACGGGGGGAGTATGTACAAAGGAGGGATGCGATTGGCTGAGGCAGAGAGGAGAGGTTCTCTCGGCTGTCGCGAGGCGAGTTGATTCCGCGCCACTTCGTTTCCGACTGGTGTCTACGTACGACGTGTCCGAGGACTAACGCAGAGCATCATCCTTCGACTTTCCTTTGTCTACTAACGGTAAGCGACAGAATCTTTTTATGAATGCTTGTGTTCGCGATACACACGTTTTTTTTCCCCCCGATTTAACGCTGGAACAGCCAGGCTTCGATTTCAAATTTCGTCCGTTATTCTGCTTCGTCCGAAATCGCCGAATCGATTCGCTCGAACCGGACCGGATCTCGAATAATGCACCCTTGGAATGTCCATCGCGGATTGCAATTCGAAATGTTCTTCGCGTTCGTTATAAATCACGGGATATAGACTTGTTCGACAAAGCCGGTCGATATTTTCCGTGTGAATTTCGCCTGGCGATTCCAATGTTAACGATTAATCGTAGGCCGAGGAAACTAGTGTAGATTTGCAATGTCCAACGTCGGCTTGTCGACTGAAAATTTTTTGGTACGAAATTTTCCTTGCGTTCGTTCGATCGAGGGAAACCCCTTGAAATTTATTCGGAGATTTTTCTATTCGCTACACCTTGCAGGTTAGGAGACTGCGTAATATTTTAGCAATTCGACCAGAAATCGAGAAACCGTTAGCGTGTACGTTCGTTCCTCGATTATTTCGACGCGTGGATTCATCGAAGACTCCCAGTGAACGAAACGAAAGTATACGACGACTCTCGATTGGTCTCGATTGCCGGTGTCTCGAACCGGCAGGAATTGTACGACTTTTTCTCGCGAGTTTTGCGTTAGAGAGTTGCACAAGCGAGAGAAACATCGGCGTACACCGCGTAAATTGCGATATGATTCATAGCAGTGTCGATCGTCGATTATATCGTTCGCGAACGTGCACGGTCGATGGTGCCGGTTTTTAGGTTAGCTATCGACCAGGTGCGTCCGTCCGACCAGGTATCCGATCGAGCGATCCGACCACAATTATCCGTAATCTCGAACGATTCGAATCACGAATTGATATCGAAAGAATAATCGACTCGATCGCTTGCACTCGTTGGATCTTATTCGATCAATTTTTAACATGATTTTTGGAAAACTTTCGAACACCAATAAACGGTCCTTCCATCTCGTAATTTGCATTCGATCGCGTGATCGACAGAGAAACTATGAAATTTGTATTCAATCCAGAACAATAATTCACGATAATTCGTGAATAATTTGGTTGATATTTAACCAGGGCATTCGAGCAAGATTTATGGCTGTCCCTGCAAAGACGATCGCGGAAATGGCGGTTTTGTGTCACGTGATCGTACAATTTAATGGATCGTTAACCTACGTTTTCATGGAAGGAGCTCGCGACTCGTGAAAAAAAAGTAATCACTTCTTTCGTGTGTCCCAAGGCCACAAGTTATTTGAAAAGTTTAAAAATACTACACCTCGCGTTTTCATTCAAAGTATGTATCGATCTTGAATTTAAAAATACGCGTTATTGAATTCGTGTTTACAGTAGTTTGAACCGCGTGTCACCTTGAAAGTAAGAAACGTTCTGGATTTTAGGAACATCGTCGATCGCTCTTCCGTTCGCATCGGCGTCGTTCAAGTTTCACGGATTTCACATACCATGCTACGTCGTCGTAGTTCTTCTTTTCACACGAAACTATCATTTTTTCCCTACTTATCGATTTGACCGTTGCACCAACGAGTCTGTCGTTGCCATGATTAACTTGGCTATTCGCGAAAATGTTTTCTAGCCCGACATCCAGACAAAGTATCCGCCAGTTCGTTTTGTTCGAACAAATAATTTTTACAGGGTCGTGGACACCGGGTATTATTAGATCGTGGATTTTATGCACCCGTACTTATTTAAAACCGAAACTTATTTTTAAAAAAATGGAATAATTGCATCTCGTCGAGACAAATTGTTCTCGGATTGGAATTCGTGCAGCGAATATCTGGATAGGCGTTCGCAGTCTAGTTATTATCCATTGAACCGATTCTCCATTAGCATAAACAGAATGTCTCGGTCCGATTGGCTCATGAATCCCATCGATTCAATTTCCGTCGCACGCTTCGCGGAAAATGGGGGAAAAAAGATTCGTCCGCGTCTCGTTTCCGGTTCGTTCTGAAACGGTTGAAACCGTGTTACGCAATTTTCGTGACCGTCATTTTGGTTCACCTTGGATCGCGCGCGCGCAGCCGACAAGAGACAAGTAGATGAGAAGCAGGCGGTAGTAGGCGGATTCCAATCGAATTCGAGTTTCCAGGAAAATCGGTATCGAATATGCAAATTCGCGAGGAACGCTACATCGGATTTCCGTTCCGGGGATCCTGTCAAAAGTGAATTGACAGATTACGGTCAGACTACGTGGCACAGTGAAACGAGAGAGTGGGTGCAGTCTGATTACGTAAGGCCAGGGGATGCCCAGTGTTTCTCATACTGTTCGTCGCGCACACCAATTTTCTGCGCGGTACAAGCCGACATAAAAAAAAAAATGTTCGTTCTGTCGTTGTCCCTATTTGTCTCCGCATCTCGATTGGGTCTCTTATCCGATATATTTGTTTGAAAATTGAACAATTCGACAGCGTTACAGCGTTATCGCTATACAGCAGATATTTATGCAATTAAAAATTTTTCCACCTGGATTGCAACAAACTGGATGAGTGAAATAGCAATTTATTTTTTTTCGTAATATGTTTAATAGGTTGAAAATAATATGACAGTATTTTTATCGCTAAACTTACCGAGCACTAAAAGCGATTAAAATGTTTTAGCTTATAAAAATGACAAGGCTCTATTTATTTACATTTTGTGCAATTTTTATTATGTGCTTGGATAAAAAAATTTATCGAATCAATTGCCATGTAAGCAACTTCCATAATTTCAATAATTGTAAAATGAAAAATATAAAACCGGTCATTTGACCGGCAATGGCTTAGTGTTAAATTCTTCTAATATTTTTACTGTTTTAAAATGTGTCTACTCATTTTTGTCATAAATGCATAAAATCCGCTAGTTATTACCTATTAGCGAATGGTCGATCTCAATTTCGATCTGTTGAAATTTATTGAAAAATCGCTAGTGTTTCGGTGATACGTGGATTAAGAATTTCCAAAATCTGCTTCGAATCGGTTCTAAAATTTCAATTTGCGGGAACGTTGTACTTCTCGCTCGCCAACCCGGAAACTTCGAAATTGGAGAAAAGAAAAAATTGAGATCTCGCTAATTGGAATATATTCTGATCGATCGAGGGTTGTGGGAGGGGTTTGGTCTTCCGGTTCCGGCAGGCGATTTATCGTCGATCGAAATGTATGCGAACGGCGGCGGCGGCGTGGTATTAGCAAAGGAGAGAGAGAAGAAGGAGTGCATCGATGCGTTTCTTCTAGGAGGAGCCTCGTTAGGCCGCGCCGAGAACCGGAGATTCGTTTGAGCGGCGCGTGTGCATGCGTGTTCTGGCGTTTGGTAATTCAAAACGGAAATTGATAGTTGGCGGTCTCCCGATAGCGCGGGGGGGGGGGGGGGGGCTTTGCGCGCTCTGCGCTCTGCGTACAAGGAACGCGACGCGCGCATACAAGTGCACATTCACGTGCGGGCACGCGTACACTGCCTCCCAAAAGTATATATGGACACTTGCAATTTTTGCCCAATTTTTCATACACATTACAAATTCTCGGCCAATTGAAATACAACTTTTGTCGTAAGCTTTCGACAATCCAATGCTAATCATTCGCTATTATCGTCGATGCATTAAATGCACAAAGTGAAAATAAAGATCGTGGAATTTGGTAAATTAATTAATAATTTCGCGAGCATTTCCAACTAGCTGTCGCGATACTTTTGAATGGCACTGTACGCGGGCATAACCGCAGACCGGAATGTGCACGGCCGTTGTCTGCCATCGATGGTGTTTCCCTTGATCGATTTTCGCTGGAACAACGGTCACCGTCTCGGTATCTTGACGCGATCGCGACGAATTATGCAGCCCATTGCTTTTTTCGAACGCGATAAGAAACGTTTGTTGAATGCCCATTCATAGCGTTATTTTTATAATATTCTAATCGTAGGACTTGATAGACGAGCGTGTGTTATATTTTTACGAACACTTTCATTCTTATCCCCGAGGTGAGATCGATAATGCATTCGGTTAAATTTAACTCTCAGCGAGCGCAATGTGTCCGACTGCCGGTCTGTACATATTTCGCGATATGTACCTTGAGGCCAGACGGAGGGCTGTTAGGGCGACCGTTCACGGTTTGTATAGCTGGCCTTGATTACTTGCTTCTAGGCTTCGCTGTCTCGCCGATCGTTGATAACAATTCGCGGCATCCGTTTGTTCGTCACCTGTGATATTTAACTCGCCGTTCCGTCAAAGCTACCCGGTGAAAACTTTCTCGCAACGTTTATTACGGGATAATGAAATATCAATGAAAATGTTAGCGATAAATTTAGAGAGCCGGTCGGCCGACGTCGGTCTTGGAGTGATCAGCCGCGTTTAGAAAAGGTCCGACAGCACTTTATTCTCGGAGCTAATGATTTTTCCAGGACGATTAACGAAAGAGCAGCTCTTCACCCGTGACGTTTGCCGCCAGCAATATATATATGTCGCGAGTTCTAGTTTTTAATATATGTGTTCTTAAGGAGAAGAAACAGGTTCGGACGTGTTCCGTTCGAGCAGGGTCTTTGCCCTTAGCGTTGCGTGTTTCAGCGTAAACAAAAGCGAAACGTTGTGCCCGTCTCGTTTTAATTTTAGTCAAGGGTTTAATTGGAGGAAAGTTGTATCTGTCGAGTGACCTTGGGTTACATCGATGCTTTAGCAACCCCTTGCACACCCTGCACCCTTGCACCCTGTGTCGAGCTGAACTTTTGCACAGTCCTCTAAAGATACGCGAAGGTTCTCGATGACTATAATCCACTCGAATAATTTATATTTCTTTGATCTCCTTGGCATTGTCGCCACATACTGTGTGTTCGAAAGCAACCTGTTAACCGGCTGAATTCTCTCGTAGTTAATTCTATTCTATTGTAGACGGACATGTTGTTTCTTTCGGAATTAAATATCGCGATACAGAGTTCGTTGGAACTAGCGATATTTTCATTGAGAACATATTTACAAATATTAACATAGAACAAATGATATTTACATTCCAGAAGCGTGTAACGACGCGCGACAATGTGTACAAGTTGTATTCCTCTGGTCGAACAGATGCAAAGACTAAAAAAGAAATGGAGTTCGTTTAAATTCCATACCGATGATTCGCAGCCTCCACGCGAGCGGTATAGATCGGCCGTAATGACGCAAATGTAAGCTCAGTGACCAATAATTGGCACTGGCCTCGAAGTTACGCGACTTAAAAATATAAGTTGGCTGACCCGATGCCAGCGACAACTTGTTTGTCTTCTTCATTTAGACACGCGACCACCTTTAAAAATTGTTTGCCGGTTAAAACGCGACTCTGGCGTTACGTTTCTCGCGCGTACAAAATTCTCATTTTTAACTATTTTTAGCGTTTCCAACGATCTCGTCGATATATCATTTTGAAATGATTTTGTGGGCGTAACACTTGCACAATTAATCGCACCGGATAGCCTGCCAAAAGTTACGAAAATCTACTTACCGTCACTGCCATACAGGCTTACATTGTAGATTTGTAGATCGACTTGTCGCGAACAATGTCGACTCGAAAATTTTTGCAGCGGATATTTACCATATATCGCGAATTATCTTCGAACTGTACATGTTGGACATTGTTCGAGGCTTTAATGTAAATTATCACGAATTCGATCGGAAAAGTATTCCGCGATTCAAAACGGTATCGATTTCCCGCGCGGTCATGTTTACCGGCAAAGTAGGTTCCGTCGGTTGCCGACAGGGTGCGCCACGGTCCGACTCTACTGGTAATCGATCGGTCCGTCCGACCGTCGGTACAATAGTTTTCTAGATACACAACGGCGCGAACAATCGATATAGTCGGTAAGCAGATGTTTACAATTTTGAAATTTTTTTTTCTCTCCTTGAAAATGATTGTGCCTTTTGTCTGTTGGCGCGATACGGAGTAATTTTCACGTTGTATGTAATTTATCCTCATGAGCCCTGCAACCGGACACTCGCTAACGAGCGGCAGAATACATTCGGATATTCGCGTAGGTGGTTTTTAAGCAACCATTTTTCACGCATTGACGCGGTTTCCGATTAAAGAGCAGGACTGTGTTTCCGTTTACGTCCATTCTCAGAATTTGATGAAATTTTAAAAATAGGTTCTTCTTTTACTGAAATGACGATTGCCAGGATTTTTGGCGACGCGAAAAAAGTTTTTTTTATCATTTCAATGTCGCTCTCAACCAATTTTTATAGCGCTATGAAGTTAAGAAGGCTGGCGCTGATCCATTTTTACAATTAATTGAAGATATTGAATATGTATATTCTGGAAATTAATGTAAAATGTATAGAAAATTTCAATTGTTAAACCAATTAAATAAATATCTACAATGGGAAGATTATGCGATGAGAATTAATTTGGATTAGGTTAATCCGAAAAGTTTATTTTAAGAGCAAGCGAAAATGACATTAGTTTGAGTTAGGTTAGGGTTAGTTTAGGGTTAGGTTATGGTCTTGGTTAGGTCTGGGTTAGTTTTGGCGAGGAATTTGTGCGCGAAACGAATTAATTGAATTAGTAATAGAGGTATGTGGGCCGTTTACGACTTTGTTGGTAAGGTAGAGAGCGACAAAATTTTTATTCGAGTCGCAAAAAATTCTTCTGGCGATCGTCATTTTAGTAAAAAAAGAACTTATTTTCGAAATTTCATCGAATTCTGAGACGTAAACGAAAACTTCGCCGAGATTCTATCCGTTCCACGCGTATTGCTTTTCGTGTTCCGATCGATTTCGTTAATTTCGCGCAACAATATTTTGCAATAGCATCGTGGCCGACGGAAACGGCCGGCTTGCTTGGAATTCGCATAATTCGACACGATTCCTTCGGCGAATCAGGCGGGTCGGCCTGAAACGACTGCATCCGGCGCGACTTATCCGGTTCATTTCCAACTGCGTTCGCGCTGAAACTACCGGTTAGAAAGGGACAGCTACCTCCGACGATGTAGGGAAATTCGAATCACAGAATTGATCGAACGGGTCATTCGATCCTCGCTGATTGTTCGATTGTCCTTCGAATTGCAGAGAATTTCGCGGACGGTTGTGTTTTCGTAGGCGGTCGATGTTGTCGCGCGTGACTCGAATAGCAGAATTTTCGACGTTTCGATTCGCACAGCGCAGAAAGAATCGTCGCGAGAACGCGTAATATTTGCGAAAGTAATAATCTTGGGCAAATATTAGGCTCGCTCATGCGGAATATCGTGTTGACGAGCGACGATTTTATTCGCGCTGGATGACCTTCTGAAATGGACCCGATGTCGTTTTCCTTTTCGCAGAACTATTCCATTCCGGCATGCATACATACATAATAATTACCATCTCTGAACGTGATTACTCATTGCCGGGCTCGTAACCGTGACGGTGGGCCTTGGAAGCGGTGTCTCGAATCATTGTTCACCGTCCCGATTTGCGTCGTAACGTAACCGATCGGCGCGACGCGACGCGACGACGCGCGACGTCCGATTTCGCGAAACATCGTACAGCGCGATAATCAGTATTATTTCGCGCGTTGATCGATTTAAGGGGGTTATCCCATGTGGCAGATCCAAAAAATCGAAAAAAAAATGTTTTTGCACAAATTCCTTCTATAGCAGTCCTAGAATATGCAGGTAAAAGGATATTTCGATATTCGAAGTCTTAATAAATAACCAGTGAAATATCAATCAGCCGGACATTAATTTGTGCTGCAAAAAAGTGCATTCGAATCAGCTTGTGCACTTCGTAGCATCGAGCCAAGACAATTTCTCAACACATAGCACACTAATGTTGAGTGTACATTTTCTTGAGTTTTTCTCAAAACTGTATTTTTCATATTGGCGACCATGATATCTCAAAAACTACTGATCGGATTTCGCTCAAATTTTTATGGTATAGTCAGCACATCTATAGTTCTCGCCCGCACCAAAATATTTCTGATATCTGCTATAGTTTTTTTTCTAAGCTGAAAAAGACGAAAAAAAATGACGAAACTTGGAACTTAACGTTTAAAACCGTGCCAAAAATTCAATTTTCGATATTTTTATATTATTTTGGTACCGGCGATAGCCGCAGGTCTACAAATTAATATGCCGTTTGATTTTTTGATATCGGATGATCGAAACCTCCGGAATCATGGTCGCCATCAAGCTACTTTTTTTTTTACACATGAGTGTTTTCCGAAGGGTGTACAGTCGATCCAACTCGTTATTTTGGTTTGAAAAAATTCTGAGAGACTGCTAAAATGTCAGTAAATGTGTGGTAAAAATTTCAAGATTGTATGTTTTAAGGGTCCTTAAAAAACAATTCCGAAAAAAGCTAGAAAAAGTAGCTCTTACATAGGATGACCCCCTTAATCTTTTTCATGAACGAAAGTACCATTTTGCACCGTGTTTTATTCGAAAGAAAGAAATACTCTGTTTATAAATTGTCTGGAGCTCGTTTAATTCCGAGACGAAACGATTAGCGGTTTAATTTGCGACCGTAGTCGCAATCAGTCGTAATCACCTGCAATCAGTAGCTTTGCTTATCATTTTTAATGCCGTTTAGATACCAGGTGATTATTAGGATTTCTGCGAGCACAGTTGCCCCGATAAAACGAGGCCAGCTCGAACGAGCTCTCGTTTTCTGTATCGTTCCCAAGTTTTGGTCGAATCGAATCTTATCGAACCCTGAACTGTTTGCAATCGGAGATTTTTCTCAGATCGCCTATCGACAACTACCATAATCGCCTGCAATCTTTTGAAGGATTAATTTGGTTGTTTACGCTAAAAATTGTAGAAAAATTATCCCGGCAAGATTATCGATCCGATTTATCGTTCGTGTTGAAATTTATGGAAGAAACAAATTGACAAAAATAATCTACTATTATTTAGTAGGTTATACTGTTGCTTTACTTTCGAGAACTTTCGAATGATACATTGTATCTATGCTGTCCACGTCATGGGACACTCAACACTCGCGTCCCATTTATCGAAGAGTAAAGACGTGCCTACGTGTTTTTCATACAGATAAAGTTGAATAAATCTCCATTTATATTTTACATAGAGTCTTTAGTTTATTTTAATACCCATATTCCAATAGTTCGATCCTAATTTCGGGTGGTGGGGGGAGGGGTTCGAGAACCAGGCGAATAGGTGCCGTTATCGGGCCCCTCGATAACGCACGGTGCCGCGATAATTGTATCGTCGGGTCGAGACGTTCTTGCAACTCGAGTCGACAGATCGTAATCGCTTTTATATGCCTCCTCTCAGTTTCCCTTCCCTTCCCTCGTAGCACGTCCTTCGCCTCTAGAAAAATTACTAGCGTCGCATTATGCACCCTTCGATATGCCCGCAGGATAAAGAAAGCTATTCTCTTCGAGGGAGGAAAGTTTGATAATTTTTCGAATGTCCCCGAGTATCTCGCCCGGGGTTCGTAAACGCGATCAAGAAAGATGGCGCGAGTAATTGGAAGAGGGAAAAAAATAATTAGCGCCGCAGCTTGGTACAAGTGGCCGCAAGTTGACCGAACCCCGGTTACCGTCGAACAAAGCGGAACACAATGGAAACAAAGTGTCTGCGTTTACCCCTGGCCCGTGTTGTTTCGTGCGCCACCCTCTTGCACCACGCCACACGCTCTTTCATCTCTTCGGGTACGTTGCGCGTTGTGTGCGGTGCCGCGCGGTGTACCGAGAGGTAAAAGAGCCCGTCTTTTCACGGTAACGCGAAAAACTTGCTAGGGAGCAGCGAAGAGACGAATCGTTGCTCTTTCACTCCCCCGGTTCTAAAGCTCGCCTCGAGCGCAGTTCGTGCCCCCGTAACGAGCTCCTCCTCTCTTCTCGGAATTAAACGGGACTGATATCGAGGCTGCCTCGCAACTGTGTACCTCTCGATTGCTACCTCTCTGCTGCCTCGTAACAGCCGCGAGCAAGATATCGCGAGGAATTACTGGAAAATCACGAAGTCACCCAACAATTTTTCTTGTTAACACTAAACCTACAAATTGTTGGTCAAATGACCGGTTTCATATTTTTTATTTCACAACTGGTAAAGTTATACGGCCACTTTCATTGGAAATGTTTCAATAATTCACCATATACTGTATAAGAATAAATTGTACACGATCTAAGTAAATACAGTATTGTCATTTTTGTAAGGTAAAACATTTTAACACTAAACCTACCGAGCCTCAAAAGTAATTAGTTCCCTTATAATAATGTCATGATTGATTTTATTTATCTACTAAAGATAATAAGTGGTCTACTAAAGATATACAATCATTTCATATGAAATCATTTTTATTATTTCAATAATTGTAAAATAAAATATCTAGAACCGGTTACTTGACCGGTTGTGATAGTTTTAGCGTTAAATAAAGGGGATCCTGTGCGCTGTCCGATGTCTGACCTGTACAGGGTTATTCCACTTCGCGCGTTGGACCCGTTCACGCGACTGCTTTTAAAAATCATCTATCATGTATTTCGCTCGAACAATTCATTTTGTAACGCTGCCAAATTTTTTTTAATTGTACCGTGCTGTTTAAATGATTGCTAGGCGTGCGCTCGGTAGAACGATAGAAAATAACACGTTCGCCCGTCGATCGTTGCCAGGCGGGCACGATAATCGTGTGCGAAATGGCGTATTCGCGAGCGATACAGATAGTCGTCAATGGGAAAGAGAAGAGGGGGGGCACGCGATGGGATCCCCGGTGCACCTTCTGCGCGCACCTTGACCCCTTTGGTACTCGCTCGGTTCCCCTTGACGCGACGCATCAACCATCGACGAAACAATTTCGTCAATGAACATTGATGGGCCGATTTAGGCTCGTACGTGAGGCCCAGATCGCGTTTAGCTGCCGATGGTCCTGGGAAACTCGCGAAAAGCTTGTTCTCGGTGTTCTATTTATCGTGCGATAACTTCTACGAGGGAATCGCCCTTATTCGCTAGGGACAGAGCCTATCAAAAGTTATTTTTACACCAGTTACAGTGGTATTTTAGATGTAACCAGAGTTGGGCAAAATTTTCATCTAAATAACAATTTTGAATACCGAATAAAAAATAAAAACATTTTTATTCATTATTCGATGGTTCGCGTTTATTAGAGTTGACAGATTCCGAATAAAAGATACAGATGAAAGATGAAAAAATTATTCGAACTACGAATAAAGCCACTTCGTATAAAAACCATTATTATTACTTATTATTACTTATTATTTATTATTATTTATTATTATTTACGGACCGAGGTCCTTTTGTACAAATGTTTACAATAGAAGATATTCATAAAAAAAAAAGAAAAAGAAAGTCTTAGCATAAAGTTACTTAACCCTTAAGTGGGCGCGCCTATTTTTGTTACATAAGTGGGCGCGCGGAGCACTTTGTGCACCATCCTTTAAAACTACGTATATCACTGTTCATTATCAGTTTCTTATGAAATTTTATGTCAATAAATGGAGAAACTACAAACGGAGCACTCAGTGTTATTGCGCGCCCACTTAAGGGATAGTAATGGACATGCTGACATTACAGGAATACATTATATCACATATAATCATATAATCGCACGCAACTTTATCTTTATTCGTTGGATAAATTCTCCTCGTATGTAATTATTTATTCGATGCTCGTCGAATAAAGATACTTTTTATATTCGAGCCATCGAATGATGAATAAAAATTTTGTTCACGTTTTATTCGTTATTCGAAATTTTTATTTAGATGAAAATTTTGCCCGACTCTGGTTGTAACGGAGTAATAGTTATTATCTAGCAGAGGGACAACAAGCTACGTATTTATCGAGAATTCGAGACAGATCGTTAGAATAGATTCACTACTACTATGATCAAGAACCTGTTACTCTCGTAGGAGTCACAACGAGGCGAGGCGAAGTCGAGTAGACAGTGCGCGTGAGTTTTCGCGCATACGTAACGAGCCGTCGACTACCAAGCACTCCTGTAGACAGAGCCATTTATTATTCAGGCTCTCCTGTTATTGGTTTTCCTCGTCGCTGCCCTTCCGAGCACTATTCGTCTCTCGTAATAGCGTGTCGTCATCGAATGGATAGAAAATCGTAGATAATTTCAGAAATCGTAGACTCGCGACTCCATAGTGGCGGTCTCGAAAACCGTGGCAGAAACTCGAAATATGAAAATTGAAGAATTCATGATTATTCATCAGTAAATTGTAGTTAAAAATATGCTCTTGTAGAATCGGTAAAAATTAACGATGTTGGAATGCTAAGTTCGGAGTCATCCGAGTTCAAAATTGATCATTGCTATTGTGTTATGGAGTGAAAAATAGACGTTCTAATAAGTATATTTTTATAAGTACGCGACAATATTTACCGACCAAATTAATATGGCTTGTTCGTCTAGTGGTAATTGAAGGATTACATATCGTGATATTTTTGGAACTTTCTTGTTACCTTGAAAAATAAATAAAATTTTTATACATTCCTAAGGATTTAGTTATGTTCCCAGTGCGTCTCGCACAATTTTTTTTGCAAAATGTCAAGAATTTATCTAACTTTAATGCTAAAAAAAAAAGTTCCAACTAATATTTACTCTTTAAAAAGTTTCGTGATCTACATATTTAGTATCAAAATAATAAATTACATTACAACATAATTTAAATGCAAAAAATAATTTTCTCCAGATTTTCGGTGGAAGCACTCCATTATCACGATTTTTCAAGGGTTTCCGATATTCCGAGGAAAAAATGTTGCCAACAAAAGTTGAACACATCTACAAACTCCTATACATAAAATTTCTAAAAAAAAAATTCTTTTTCGACAGAAACTAAAGATCATTTTGTTTTTTCAAATATTAAAATGCATTTTCCATTCCATATTACGACTGGCATTAAGACAAATTCAACGACCTACTATGGTAATGTTGAAAGTACGGTTTTTTTTGTTGGAAAAAATTCACGATGAAGGAGTTCGAAGAATGATATTATCTTGTCGATATTGTTCGAGCTGGCTGAAATCCGAGTTGCCGAATAATCTTGTTCCAGCATTTCTCGATACACCGGTTTAGCGACCACCGCGCGCCGTGAAAAATGTAGAAAGTTGCGAGGCTCGCCGGTTCACGCGGAAACCGTTCGAACTTCCCCGAGAAAAGAGGAGAGAGAGAGAAGTCGAGCAATTTGTAGGGAACTGCACTTGACTCTCCCGACGGAATAACAAACTACCGGTGCTGGTTAATCAGCATGTATTTCTTGCTACCATGTCGGGAGCGTTTAGACGTGTCTCGAGATCGAGATAATACCATCTCGGAAGCACAATATTATCTGTGTAAGCAACAACGAATTCTCGAGGTCCTCCATCGTCACAAATAGACTTGCGGATCTTTATGCAAAATAAAAATTGTCTGCATCGTTTTCAAGACACTGGAGCCACTCAGGAATATATTTCCTTCTTTACAATATTAAAAAATTGAAGATTACACATCAAAGTCCTTGAATTTTTTTTAATCATTATACTAATCTCATAAGACATTTTCTAATAAAACAAAAAAAAATAAATCATTATACTGTTTTCAATTTCTCCTATTAATTTTCCTCATAAATGCATAAAATCGGGTGTCTAGTCATAAACATTAATGCGCAAGTATTTTCGCGTATCGTAGGTATATTCGCGTAGTTTCCAAAATCCCGGGCCGATCGCGAACAAAAAAATTGAAACCACCGAGCGGAACGCGTTGCTGATTGGAGCAGGTGTTCCCCGCGAGCCAAATGTGAAACACGGAACAGAATTTGCGCGGGGGTAGTCCGGAGCAGAGTTGGGAAAAATTTTCATCTAAATAAAAGTTTCGAATAACGAATAAAACATAAAAAAAATTTTCATTCATTATTCGATGGTTCGAATATAAAAAGTATCTTTATTCGATGAGCATAGAATAGATAATTACATCCGAGGAGAATTTATGCAACGAATAAAGATGATTTTTTTTACACGAAGTGGTTTTATTCGAACTTGGAATAATTTTTTCATCTGTATCTTTTATTCGGAGGCTTCGAATAAATCTTTCCACAACTACTGTCAACTCTAATAAACGCGAACCATCGAATAATGAATAAAAATTCTTTTATTATTATTATTATATTTATTATTTACGGACCGAAGTCTTTTTATACAAATGTTTACTGTAGAAAATAATAAAATAAAAAACACAATAAGAAAGTCAGCGTAAAATTATCCAGGAATGGACATGCAGAAAGTTTCAAGAATACATTATATTACATCTAATCATACAATCGCACGCAACTTTTTTTATTAAAGGATTGTAATCATTAGACTGCGGATTTTATGCATTTATGAAAAAAATGGGTGGATGTAATTTAAAAACAGTAAAAACATTAAGACAATTTAAGAACGTCCATATGTTATTTTCGATTTATTCAAATTGTTAAAAAAAGAAAGAAATTTTTATATGGTTTCTGTGTCTAAATTTTATATTGCATAAAGATCCGCAGTCTAGTAATCATTTTTTATTCGTTATTCGAAATTTTCATTTAGATGAAGATTTTGCCCAACTCTGGCTCCGGAGTATATCGAACAATCTCGACCTTGCGTTTCGCTAAAAAAAAAAAGAGGTTCACCTTTGGGAAAATTGACCGTTGCACCGGGAAATTGCAACCGTTCGCGCGCGCGCGCATATCGGTGGGATGATTTTTCCCGACAGGTAGCTCGAGACCACGACGGACGGAGAACAGAGTGGCCGGGGGTTGGTGGGTTCGGCATCGAGGCTCGAAAACTACGATCTCTTCCGGCAGCCAGCGGGTAGAGTCGGGTAGAGTCGGGTCCTGGAGCATAGGTAGACAGGCTCGCGAAGGTAAGCGCGCGCGCGTGTGATTTTCCATGCACACGTAGCAGCCGGGCGGCGTGTGTGCGTGTTGCGACTTGCGTGTTGCTGTACTTGGATGTGTGGGTGCCGGTGTAGGTGCGTGCTATCGACCGGGTATCCTTCCGTGCTGGACGCCGGTGTGCCCCACCCTGATGCCGTCGGGGCGAAATGGTGGAAAGTCTAGTGGAAAATGAGAGAGAGACAGACAGATAGATTGAGTGACGTGTACGCGGGGGGAAAGGAGAGACGGCTGTTCTGCGCGAAGAACAAGGATAGAGAGGGAAAATTGGTGCGAGAACGGTGGGGTAACGGTCCGATAGAGAAAACAGAGAGAGGAGGGGAGATTCCCGCGAAACCGGGGAAAAGTCTAGTGGAAAAAGAGAGAGACAGTATTAGATTGAGTGACGTGTACGCGGAGGGAAAGGAGACGGTCGTTCTGCGCGAAGAACAAGGATAGAGAGGGAAAATTTGTGCGAGAACGGTGGGGTAACGGTCCGATAGAGAAAACCGAGAGGAGGGGGGATTCCCGCGAAACCGGGGAAAAGTCTAGTGGAAAAAGAGAGGGAGAGAAGTAAAGGAGCGAAAGGAAACGGGGGTCGCGTTCTGCGCGACGAACAAGGATAGAGGGAAAATTGGTGCGAGAGCGGTAACAGTCGGAAAGAGCAGGAGAGCGCGCTGTTCGTCGTGGAGGGGGGGGGGGGGGGGAGACGAGCGAGAGAGAGAGAGAGCGAGAGAGAAAGATTGTGTGTGTCGGAGAGAGATCACGGCACGCAGAAATGCCTGCTGTGCTTAGTGATAGCGTAGAGACTGTAGTGTTCGGATCTGTCTGACTGCGCGCGGACCGTGATTCACGGCGGACGGTTACGTTTCACCGGAGGAAAGAGAGGGAACGGTCTCGATCCCGCGGCGGGTTTTTCCTAATCGATTCGGCCGAGAGTTGAGACGCGCGGGAGAAACGCTCGCTCGTGAAACTGTTACGAAAAACACCGGGAGAAAGAAAGAAAGAAAGAGATCTCGGTGACACGCGAGTGGTGAACGAGAAGCGGGAGTTCCAGGATAAGCGTCTCTGTAACTAGAGAGAGAAAGAGGAAACGAGGAGACTGACACGCGAATTTCGAATTTTTTTACTACGCCTCTCTCGAGATATCTTTTCGAAACCATCCCTCGATTCGTCGTTTTTCTAACTCGATTCGTCATTTTTCTAACTCGATTCCCGGATTGGTAAGTAGGCGTTCGATCCCGCGAGACTCTCGGTTACACCGACCGAGCTCGCGCCGATTTTTTTCGAGAGTCCGTTTATTACGTTTTCTCGGGATATCGATTCGAGGACACAGTTGTACTCGGAACGCGCGCCGCGCGGCGCCGGGTCGCTTTCGTTTTTCACCGAGCATGGAACCGGAAACACCGTCGTGATAATACTCGCGCGACATTGATCGCGATTGTCCGTGGGGCCCTTCCTGCGCCACCTGTTTCCCTTCACGGATTTTTTTCCTCGCGCGTCGGGAATCGACCGTTATCGGTTTTCTCGATCGTTTCCGGAAAGCCTTCGGGACAAACGCCGATCGATCGTTGCAACCGAGAGAACTCGCTGCTCCGATGAATCGATTTTTTTGAAAAAATATTTTTCCTGGAAAATCGGTTCGAGAGAGCAGCGAAAGAGAGAGATAGAAAAACGATGATCGGCCATTTTCGAAATTGTCAGACTACCTCGGTCCAGCGTGTACCAAGAGAATTATCTTAGGGGATGCTGACTTTGACCGGTACTTTCGCCGAGAGGATATTTTGTTAGACTTTTATTTTGCCACGGTGAAATCGGCGGGGGATAATAGTGCGCTCCTTCCGCGACGCTCGGACCGGAAGTGACACGGAAATACTACGCCGGAGTACAGGGTTGGAGAGTAGTAGACAGAGAGAGAGAGAGAGAGAGAGAGAGAGCGTGTGCTATCGACGAAAGGGTAACCACGCGCGTTTCGTTCTCCGTCCATCTTGGCTCGCGAGGACCACTAGCCTCTTTGATCCCTGCGGGATTGCTTCCTGCTTCCGGTGTCGGTGGACCCTGTGTCGACCAAAGACGGAGGGAGAGAGACGGCCGAAAAGCGATTTATTCGTCGACGGTGAACGCACACCCTCGCACACGCACACGCACGCATCGGTGGTTCGCGCCCTCGTTCCCTCTTCGTCACTCTAGCGCGTGCGTCGGGGCGTCGTTGTCGTCGTCGTCGTTGTTGTTGGCGTTGTCGTCGTCATGGGTGGATGTACGTCGAAGGATACCACCTCCAAAGACGAGTATGTATCCAAATGGGGAAACGTGGTTGGGTTCGAGTGAAAACGATTTTATAGGTAGTATTTAATTGGGAGAGTGTTTATATCAATTAATTAACCCCTTGCACTATAATACCGAGTCGGACTCGCGACGAAGATTTTCGAAGATAGTCTACTGAATGTTCATGCTACTGATTTCCTTTAAACTTTAAATTGAAATAAAATTATATTTTCTTGTTGTTGAAACCATTGGAGACTGCATAGGTATAAATTACATACAAACTTTCTTTTTTTCTAAGCAATTAGAAACGACAAATAAGTTCTAATCACTGTAACCTGTAAAATGAATCGTAGTGCAAGGGGTTGATAGAGAGGAAGAAACCATCGCGGGGTGCTGTTGCGTCCTGGTAGAACGCGTGCAACATGGTTTTCGAAGGGATGCTCGCAGCGTTCAGTGACGCAGGAGTACCATGGGTCGGACGCGTGGGGAATACGATACGTTCGGAAGTGCTCGAGACACACGCTTCGTGGCTAAACTAGATCGGGGAGCCACGGGATAACAATAAGGAAATTCGAGACCCTTATCGCGACTGTCTTACCCTTTTATTCGAAATAATCCCGATAACCAGATTTTGCGAGAATAGTCTCCTCGGAGGGGGTGGTCGAGTGTAAAAAGAGTTCAACGATGTACCCTCCGACGAATACTAAGGAGTCTCCACGATCTCGATTTCTCCATATTAACACTAAACATACCTAAATTTTAAATAGATTTTCTGTGATATTTATTATAATTAGACTCCGGATTTTTATGCATTTATGACAAAAATGAGTACGTGTAATATAGAACAGCGAACACATTAGAAGACTTTAAAAATATTATATTATTTTCACTATATTAAAATTATTAGTGAAAAATATAAAAGCTCCTGTGTCTTGTAATTGATGCACATACTTTTTATTTTGCTTGGATACGAAAATGTGTATAATCGTTTCGAGTGAAAGTATCGTTATCATTTCAATAATTGTAAAATTGAACACCAGAAACCGGTCGTTTAACACGTTGGTGTTAAAGAGGATCCCTAAATTAACGTTTATGCAAAAGTTGAAGTGAGAGTTGGGCAAAATTTTCATCTAAATAAAAATTTCGAATAACGAATAAAAAATGAAAAAATTTTATTCATTATTCGATGGTTCGCTTTTATTAGAGTTGGCAGTAGTTGTGGAAAGATTTATATCGAAGCCTCCGAATAAAAGATACAGATAAAACATGAAACAATTATTCGAAGTTCGAATAAAGCCACTTGATATAAAAAAATTATCTTTAGTCGTCGGATAAATGCTCGCAGAATATAATTATTTATTCGATGCTCGTCGAATAAAGGTACTTTTTTATATTCGAACTATCGAATAATGAATAAAAATTTTGTTTACGTTTTATTCGTTATTCGAAATTTTTTATTTAGATGAAAATTTTGCCCGACTCTGGTTGCGATGAAGTACTGCTCGTCCATAGCGGTGAGCAGCTACAAGTTGCCGCGTGTGGACGCTTCGCTCTGATCGTAGCTTCGACATATGTATGTGTAATTTGGGTGGACTTAAGCTATACTTGGAGAAAAATTTTTATCGAGTTACAATGCACGACGCCCCCTAGGATTGTTCCTCTATGTAAGAAAAAAATTTGTGCAAAGTTTGAGATCGATCGGATAAAAGGGTCACGTGGCGCATATAAATTCGAAAATTTTAAAATTCACCTTACCTATGGAGTACAAAATATTGTTGGATTTGTCTAAAAAAAAAGATATGTCATACTCCGTAATTAAAGCGAATTTCAAAATTTTCAAAATTTTCAATTTAACCCTTTGCACTCGAAACTATTTTAACTAAAAAACGAAAGATTTTTCCAAACTAGAATATGTCCATTCTATACAATTTTTTTTCCTTTTTCCATACTGTTATGTAACTGATATAATATCTCATGTAACATTACATACGAACAAAAATAATAATGTGAACAATTTTTTTTTGCATACTGTTATGTAACTGATATAATATCTTATGTAATATTACATACGAACAAAAATAATAATGTGAACAATTTTTTTTTGCATACTGTTATGTAACTGATATAATATCTCATGTAATATTACATACGAACAAAAATAATAATGTGAACAATTTTTTTTCTTTTTTGCATACTGTTATGTAACTGATATAATATTTCACGTAATATTATATACGAACAAAAATAATAATGTGAACAATATTTTTAAGAATGGCACAACAATTTTCAGTGGTGCCTCAGAGTCGCCATCCGAGTGCTAAGGGTTAAATGCGCCACGTGATCCTTTTATCCGATCGATCTTACACTTTGAACAAATTTTTTTCTCACCTAAAGGAACTATTCGAAAAAATTCGTTGGTCAAAAAATAAGGTCCACTCTAATGTATACCTACGTCATAAGCGTACCGTAACGCTTGAAGCCAGAAACGAATCTCGTTCATCCAACGAGGCTCTCGGTGACTTTCTCCTGTTATTAGAGTACACGGTGGAATATCGAGTACACCGGGTCCCTCGAGCTTGAACGGAAAGGCGAAGGGTCTCTGGCGAGTTTACACTAACCGGAGACCGACCCCTGTGCGTTGGCTCACACAAAAGGGTTTTAACCCTTGCGTAGGGGCGTGGACGGGAAGCAGGTCACCTGAACAATTTTATTTGCATTTCGCACGGTATGTCGAACTCGCCGCTCGTGTGCGACCACCCTTGTTGGCGCACCTTCGAAAACCGGCAATTTGTTTGTTCTACGAAAAACCTCCCGCAAGGCTTTGCGAAGCTAGTTACGTTCATCCTTTACTGACTTTTTAACACTGAACTGACCACATATTTTCCATTTCATATTTATGGAAATGTATTCGATACATATTTTTATCCAAGCACAGATTTAAAGAAAAATTGCACGAAATCTAAATAAATAGAGCCTTGTCATTTTTATAGGCTGAAACTTGGTAGGTTTAGTGCAATGGCGGAACTACAATACTTTATGGGAGTCAAAAATTTTTGCATTTATTATCTTGTAATTTTACTAAAATTTTATCCCTAAATTAAATTAAAAGTACACTGACAGAATAAACATACTTTTTGCGTTCATTGAATTTTTACAATTCTCCTTCCTGAAAAGCATTAAAAAAATCCCAATCCTACAAAAATAACGAAAGAAATAAGTGGCACAAAATTATATTTTGCGGGGGGACCGAAAATTTGTAGTTCCGCCACTACTTTAGTGTCTCGAGTACCCATACCACTAAAAATTGCTGTACCATTATTCAAAGTATTGTTTACATTATTAAATATTTTGGTATCTAATCAATTACTAAACATCTAAGTATTTTATGAGGTATTATAATCATATCCATCAAATTAAAAAAATCAGAGGGAATATCTAGATCGGAAGAAATGTTTAACTTTCGAATGAAAATAGCTCCGAGTGCAAAGAGTTAAGTTTAGTAATGTTTTTTTTTTTACGACCAAATTGTTGGTCAAATTTGGGAACACCAGGAGCTTGCTCGACGAACGAGAAAATTTTTTCGCGAATCTTGCGCCGTTGATTACCGCGTAGGATAAGAATAAGAACCGGAAGCGAGTGTACGCGCGATTCCTCGCGACGAGAATGTTAATCGATTCGAAACCGAAGGACGAGACGGGACGGAACGCGATGAAACTTTGGAAGTATGTAGTGGTCGATGCTCTTGCGGTCTGCGTGCCCGCCGAGAGAAATAGAGAGGAGACACCCAGCCGTAACAGTTTCTGTCGCTTATAAATAGACGCATAAATCGCCAGGCCGATATAATCGAGGCATAATCGACGCGTAATTGTCAACGATGGGCATATGCGAGTCAGCGGATGAGAACACCGTTGTTGAGGACGAGTACGTATTTGACACGCACTGTTGTTCTCTCTGTCTCGTTGTTGAACGTTGGTGGCCAGGCACGAACAGCAAACTCGCTCGAGCTCTGTTCCTCCATGATATTATTCGAAACGATACTTGTTTCTAGATAATATCTGTGGTTTTCAGGAAAAACGCCCGCGTGTCACGATTTCAAACAAAATTTCAGTATATGCATTATTACCTGTTAACCGGGGAATAAACTTTTATTATTATTTATTATTATTTATTATTATTTACGGACCGAAGTCCTTTTATACAAATGTTTACAATAAAAGATATTCATAAAAAGAAAAAGAAAAAGAAAGTCTTAGCATAAAGTTACATAGTAATGGACATGCTGACAGTTACAGGAATACATTATATCACATATAATGATATTAACGAACCATTAAAAAAGTCAATATCACGATATAAAATGTTGGATTTAGCTGTAATGCGATTTAAAGGATTTATTAATCCATTTTGTTCGACTCGTTTCGCAATGGGGACTTTTTTCGAATTTCCATTACGAAAAATGTCGTCATGCCCATTCCAGTAGTAGTCCGTGTATGACAAAATATTTCGTCATAACCAGTTAACAGGTTAATTGAGCTTTAAAGCATAGGATGTGTACTAGGGTAGACCTTAGCTCTATCTTGTGAAATTTTTTTATCGCCCCCACTCCCCAAAATTGTGCTATTGGGTAAGAAAATAATTCCTGCAAAAATTGAAGTTGATCGGACCAGGGGAGGGCGTGCCTCATCGAGCGCAAAGGTCGAGAGTAAACCTTATTTTTCAACTAAAAAATTTTGGGCACGCCCCCCCCCCCCCCCTCCCCAATATTGTTCCATGTCATGAAAAAATTTTCATGGACGCCTTCCCGACGTCCGATTGGTCTAAAACTTTGGATATATCATTTTTTCATGACATGGAACAATATTGGGAGGAGGCGTGCCCAAAATTTTTTGGTTGAAAAATAAGGTCCACCCTAATGTGTACGTATTTACCAGAAAAAAAGTCGGGAAAACAAATTCGAAAGGCTGAAAAAAATAATGCAATTTCACCGATGTCCTATACAAAGAATTAGCGATCGAAACTTTAAACATTGATAACCACAGATATACCTAGAAAAGAATATCGTAGACGCTCTGCACGTTTTACCAAGAATTATACTTTTTAAATATTTCTTTTGCTTCGGAAACAAGGATGACGATTACCAAGTTTTAGTATCGTTTAGAATTTTAGTATCGCGGGTCGGTCTCGATTCTCGCGGAAAGGAATTCCAGCAACAAGTTGATGACTCATTGACCTGTTAATGATCCGATGATTAATCTCCGGCCGTGACTCGTTGTTCGTGCGTAATTAGACACGAATAAAACATGATTGAGAGGATATTCGCGTTTCCAAGGTGTACTCTGGGAATGTTGTTCACACGGAATCTAGCAACGTATCTCGATGAAACTTTGCGGACTTGTCGTTGCGTGTTCGAGCTATACAGGGTGACAAGAAATAACGGAGTTAAACATTTCTTATTCCAATTCTGTCAAATTGACGAATTTTGAAAAAGCAAATAATAACAACAATAACATAGATGTTTAATATTAATACTATATTTAAGATGTTTCGAAGTGGCCACCTTTTGCGGCGATACAGAGGCTCAAACGTTTTCTGAAATTTTCGGCAATGGGCCGCAGTTCTTCTGGCGTCATTCGGTCCCACTCCCGGCGCACAGATTTTTTTAATAACCCCAAATTTTTATGAGGCCGAGCACAGGCCCTGGCCTCCAAAATCGACCACACGCTCTTGTCCATCGTGTTGAGATTCGGTGAGTAGGGCGGCCATTCCGCAATTTCACATTGCCGTTTACCTTGTCGAAACAGCTCCAAAGTAGCAGCGCGTTTGTTCGACATTATAAGCCAGATACAAATTAATCTATAAGAAAACAAAAAATTTATCACTAATACAAAAACGTACAGCAAATTCGATGTGATAAAAAATTAGTTAGCTCCACGTATGTACTTTCGTGTAAAGAGACGCGAAACTTTAACTCCGTTATTTCTTGTCACCCTGTACAATCTCTCATAGTTCTCTCTTATACGTTGTACTATTACTCGGCTTCGAATATCGCAAGCTAAACAGCCAGCCAAATGATTCTGTAGAGCTCCATTAACGTGTACAATGTTCAATCATCTACTTGAACAAAGTCCGAAGATTCGTTCGAAAGCCAGGGAAAAGGGAATATCCGCTCAAGGATGAAACTCGATCGAGTTTGAGCGAACCACTCGCAACTTATCAGTGTATCGCCTCAACAAGTGCACCGCGCCGACGAGAGACACGCCTTTAGAACACCCATCGCACACGGCACATGCCGCTCAAAAGTCCAGAGTTGGGCAATACATATATGTATGTATTTATCTTACAAAAATTTCGAATCACGAATAAAAGGTAAAAATATTTTTATTCGTTATCCGAAGGTTCGATTACAAAAAGGCACATGCCGCTCAAAAGTTCCAAGTTGGGCAAAATATTTGTCTTAAAAAAATTTCGAATCACGAATAAAAGGTAAAAATATTTTTTATTCGTTATTCGAAGGTTCGAATAAAAAAATGTATCTTCATTCGACGAGTATCGAACAAATAATTTTATTCGACGAGGATTTCTCCGACGAATGAAGATAATTTTTTTTATTCGAAGCGAATTTATCCGACGAATGAAGATAATTGTTTTTATTCGAAGCGAATTTATTCGAACTTCGAATAACTCATAACTTTTACCAGCTCGAATAAACGCGTTACATGTAAGCATATATGGGAATCACGCACAAATGAAAGTTTAAACTTTGCGTTAATAAAATTATTACGAGCGAATTGAGGTGCTTTCCCGATGAAAATGAGTCCAAACTCGAGCGTAATCGAACAATTTTTATCGATACGTAATGTTATAATAAAAATGATAATCTTATTGAAGATAGTCCAAATGATGTCGCGTTAGGACTCATTTTTGTCGGGATAATCTCTACAACTTATTCGTAGGAAAAATATTATTCGTATTAAGAATATATAAAAGTTTAAATTGTCAATAATGCTTGATTTTCCATCTGCTTAGATTGTACGCTGTTGGTCGATCACTGGTCTTTGAAGTTCGGGACTCGACGCTCGGTAACGCGTTTACCCGATCCGGCAAAAGTTGGAATAAAAGATAAAGAGAACAAAATTATGCGAAGTTCGAATAAAACAAAATTATCTTTATTCGTCGGATAAATTCTCGTCGAATAAAGATAAAGTATTGTTAATTCGAGTCGTTATTCGAATAATTTTCTATCTAAACGATGCCCAATTCTGCTCAAAATTATCGAAGCTGTCGACGTCGAAAATTCGTCGAGCATATCCAATAACGAAAAAGTTCTAGTTAAAAATGCAGGGGCAATTCCGCATCGGTTATTCGACCGTGTCGTGATTAAACTTCGCAAACTCGGCATTTCTGTATCGGTGTGTACCCGCTTGCAGGTCCGCAGTCTATTAATTAGGAATAATTCAAGGTCCAGCGATCGTAGTCAGGAAAGACTCGAGCACGATAAGCTGGTACCGTTGCGAGCTTTCGTTTCCATTCCCATTACTACTACTCCCGTTGGAACTTGAAATAAGTCGCATTCGAAGAATGCTTTCGCTTTTGTCGATCATTTCGGCGCCAAGTTCAAACGTCTCCCGGTGATGAAGCGCGCGTCAGGCACACGATCGGAAAAATAAATTGTCAATTCGCGAATAACGAGGTATGCATCGTTTGGTGAAGCACGTGCTTCCGAGGACCGGCCGGCTGCCGTCTGCTGTTGCTATTTCTGTTGCCGTTCCCATTGCTGTCGCCGCCGCTGCTGCTGGTGGCCTCTGGTCAAGAATCGATCGATGGCCGCGACCACTTCTCTCTCGATGCTTCCCTCTAAGCTTTTAAACGTTCTCCGCGGCTCGAACGAAGTCCTGACACAATCTCTGGCCTGTCGTACCGTAAGATTGCCGTTCAGACTGATCCGAACGTGAGTAACACTCTCGAACGATATCGCCCAAACGGATTATACTCGATTTTTATATGTATAGGCCAGATCGTCTATCCTGATTTGACGAATTATCTTTGCGCAATCATTTTGTAAATCCGTACTTTCGCTCCGTCGTAATCTTGTACAACACTGCGATGCTCTATCCAGTCTGGTTATACAATTACTCGCGTAATCGATCTCACACACAATTTAGATTAGAATAATTAATTAGTTAGTTTTGTAAAAATAGGGTATCAATGAATTAATCTTGTAATAATAGCAAAGGCTGCCCCTATTGATAGAACATGAATTTATTTAAAATAAAAAATAAATAAATAAATAAACCTTATTTATTTCAGCATTTTTCTGTAATGCTAGAAGTTAAGTAAATGACGTTTAACGTTGAAAAAGCGCATTTGTCGGAATTGTGACAAAAAAATTAGTAAAAGCGATTGTTAGAACTTTATCTGGTCCAATAACGAAAATTTAAATAATGTCTTTTGTAGACTCATGTATTTTATATGCATGCTGCAAATTTCATCGAAATTGGTTAATTGATTCACGAGTTATAATGGATCGAATGTGGTAAAAATTGCAATTTTTCACCTTTGATCGTTTGATAACTCATGAAACAATTTCAATGAAATTTTCAGAACGAATATAATTTATACGAGTCTACAAAACACATTTTTTAAATTTTCGTTATTGGCCCAGATAAGAAAGTTGTAATAATCCCTTTTACTATTTGTTTTCTCAATTCCCGACCAAATGCATTTTTTCAACATGTTTGTTAGATTTACTAAACTGATCCTTCTAACCCTACAGAGAATTGAAGTCGTTCGGCCCATTTAAAAAAAGTTATTCTGATCTAAACTCTGTGCGATCAATTACGCGAGTAACTGTATGTATGTACAATTCCAGTGGAGATAGGCTCCCTTCAAGTAGATATCGCGTAATATTTTTATATAATTGTTATCGCGACGGGATCGAATGGTATCGTTTCGAGGAGCAGCACATATCCGAATCCGATTGACGTCAACGATATCCGGGTCTTAAAATCTGTAAAACCGCGATTCGAGACGTGCGAAAAGCGATTAATGAAAGCTCGATAACGAGTAATTCTCTTTAGGAACCGTGGTCGATAATCTATCGGATAAATATGTACGTGCAAACAGCGCAATGGTCAAAGATAAGAGGTCCCGCGATAGAGATTCGAACGAGCACCTCGAAGAGAACGTCGCGTTTACCGAACACACCTTGACACCTTGACACCTTAACACCTCGACACATTGACACAGCGAGTACGATAATGCACCTTGTTGTGCCTCGAAGGAAACGCGTGATTCTACTTCTAGTTATTCCCGTGTTCTTTCTTTGCTTCACGGGAAAAATGAAAACGTAACGATTCTGTACGAGTTACGGTTTTATCACCTCGTTCGACGGACTCGCGAGAATGTAGTTAAACTGCACCAGTGAATGAACATTTAAGAAATTGTTTAGGAAGATATTTTATTTTTAAAAAAATATGTGAATTAAAGGAATCTTATATACAGGGTGGTCCGTTTAAATAAGAACACCTAAATATCTCTTCAGGTTATTGTGATGCAAAAATTATTTGTTACGTAATGTGCATGGTGTCAATGGACCAAATATTTGGCACGAATATTTTTTCCACCTAGGTAATTTTTTTCGGAGTTATCAAGGTCATCGGTGTTTTTTTTTGACACATAACTGCATTTGTTTTTTATTGCACCGTGTAGCTGAGCAAAAAATACAATCAGATATGTATAATAACGTGACCTTCAAATGACCTTAATCTTTGAAAATGAAAGTGAACACACCGGAAAAGGTAATCTTGAGAAAAAAAATATTTGCAAAAAATTCACCTTGTGATACCATTTATATTGCATTAAAAACACTTGTTATGTCATCACAAATAAAGGAGATATTTAGGTGGCTACATTTAGGTGGACCACCCTGTATGCCAAATGGCTCCCTATACTTAATTTGTCAAAAATAAATGAACACAAATAAAATGAAATTATTATTATTTGACTTTATTAACACTACAACACTACAATCATTGAACACTACAATTTACAACACTACTACTAATTTGTTGAAATATACAAAAGCGTTCATTTACTGGTGCCCGTTTATTCACTGGTGCAGTTACCCTACTGCGTCTCGCGATGAAAAAATCGTTTTCTCCTGTTACAATGAAGACCGTGTGGGTCGCTAACAGGTGGAAATTTACATGGTCGAACGAGGTGTTACCGTCTCCATTCGACTCACTTTGTACCACCTTGAACCACTTTGTAAACGCGTACACAGAAAACCTTGTTCGATTAACGAGTTACAATTTGTTCGTTGCAGCAAGAAAAATTGCAACATGGTGGACCAGGCAGTTCTAGACAAGCTCGAAGCTGGCTTCACCAAGCTGTCCTGCACCGAGAGCAAGTCATTGCTGAAGAAGTATCTGACGAAGGAGATCTTCGATCAACTGAAAACGAAGAAAACCCAATTGGGCGCCACGCTTCTCGATGTGATCCAGTCCGGCGTGGAGAACCCCGACTCCGGCGTCGGTATCTACGCCCCTGACGCCGAGTCGTACACACTGTTCGCCGACCTGTTCGACCCCATCATCGAGGACTACCACGGTGGCTTCAAGAAGACCGACAAGCACCCGCCAAAAGATTTCGGCGATGTCGACACCCTTGGAAACCTCGACCCTGCTGTTAGTATCGGGATGATATAGTCCTTATTCTTGCACTTCGAGATAATCGGTAGAATGCTAAAGTAGCCGTCACGAGAGAATAGAGTCATCAGAAACCAGTTTTTGTTCGTTCTGCGCATCTTCCACTCCATACCGTGTATATCATGTGTATGTTAACCCCTTGCACTATAATACCGAGTCGGACTCGTGACGAAGATTTCGAAGATAGTCTACTAAATATCCATGCTACTAATTTCCTTTAAACTTTAAATTGAAACAAAATTATATTTTCTTGTTGTTGAAACTATTGGAGACTGCATACGTATAAATTACATACAAACTCCTTTTTTTCTAAGAAATTAGAAACGACAAATTAGTTCTAATCACTGCAACCGTAAAATGAATCGTAGTGCAAGGGGTTAAACAAAGTAGGGAGCATGGGGTAGTGAGTAATAAAGTGAGGTTGACGCGCTCGCTGCGCACCCTACCGACTAATACCAACTTCCGAGCTGCGCGAAATTGACTCTATTCTTTCGTGACTGCTACTTTAGTCTAATATGAAATCTAATAATTCTTTTCTATCTCTGATTCGCAGGGTGAATTCGTGGTTTCCACTCGCGTGAGATGCGGTCGATCCTTGGAGGGCTACCCCTTCAACCCCTGCCTGACCGAAGCCCAGTACAAAGAGATGGAAGAGAAAGTCTCCTGCACTCTATCTGGCTTGGAGGGCGAGCTCAAAGGAACCTTCTATCCGTTGACCGGCATGAGCAAGGAGGTACAGCAGAAATTGATCGACGACCACTTCCTCTTCAAGGAGGGCGACCGCTTCTTGCAGGCTGCCAACGCTTGCCGCTATTGGCCCACCGGTCGTGGTATTTTCCACAACGACGCCAAGACATTCTTGGTATGGTGCAACGAGGAAGATCATTTGCGTATCATCTCCATGCAAATGGGTGGTGACCTTGGACAGGTAAACATAGGAAATATCCGGAGGCTTCGACGAGCCTAATTTTTGTATATAATTGCCCAAGTACAGGCTCTGCGATCGATTATCCTCGGTCGGCTACGCGAAACGCGATTACTGATTCGCGTTTGGTGTTTCGCAGGTCTACCGGCGTCTGGTGTGCGCAGTCAACGACATCGAGAAGCGAGTTCCGTTCTCTCACAACGACCGTCTGGGCTTCTTGACTTTCTGCCCTACGAACTTGGGTACCACCGTGCGCGCCTCCGTGCACATCAAGGTGCCCAAGTTGGCCGCGAACAGGCAGAAGCTGGAGGAGATTGCGTCCAAGTTCAATCTTCAGGTCCGTGGTACCCGCGGAGAGCACACCGAAGCGGAGGGCGGCATCTACGACATTTCCAACAAGCGACGTCTCGGTCTGACCGAGTACCAGGCTGTGAAGGAGATGCACGACGGCATCGCCGAGCTGATCAAGATCGAGAAAGAGCTCTAAATCCCGCGTCCCAACGTTTAATAACGGACACCGCGACACCACTTTTCCCTTTACCCTTTACCCCCATACCGTTCTCCATTTAGATGTACTCGACGCATCGAGGATCAACCTTTTTCTCTCGCGATCGCTTCTGTCGAGCCAATCAAAAATTATATCAAGGCTACGCGATTACATCGCGTACATCCATTGTTTTTCTGTTAATGCGAGATCGTTGAAAAGAGAATGAATCGTTGAACAGATTTGTAATCCCGAACGGGATATTATTTTGAAATCCGCGTCAGCGCGGAACACCCTGTTGGGACAGTTTCTGTCTCTCTAATGTTCTACATCAACCTTTCTCGGTCCTCGATGCGGCAAGACCTCTAACGCAGCTACAAGCGGGTCCTTAGAGTTTCAGGGAAACGACGGAAGCCTCTTTCGCATCGAAGAGTTTCAAAGTGTTTGGACTCTTCGACGAACGATCGTTTCCTCGTCTATTTGCTCTGTCTTTACTCCTCCACACGCGTTATGATTATTATTACTATTATTCTTATTATTATTATTATATAATAATTCATTAATTAATATTATTATTATTATTACCAACGTTGTTATTATTATGATTATTATTATAATTCTTATGTTAACTCAAGTTCCTTTTTATCGATAAAAAAAACCCTGATAATATAACCGGCAGCGTAAGAACAATACAAAAACAGCCTTTCGTTGTATTACACACGTGAATACAACCACGCATTCTACGTTCGACAGTATTTTAATTTCGTTTCACCCCATTTTTTTCTAAGGACATGTAATCCAGCAGGTAGAGAAAAATACACGCAGTATTCTTTCATTTCTCTATTATTGTGCAAGCTCTTTTAATATCCTTGGGTTTGATTTTTTTTTTTTAACCGTCGTCGCCGTTTAATGCCAATAGTGTCCCGTCATTTGATCCGCACCCCCCGACTTTGTGATTGTCTTTTACTCGGAGAAAGTTTAAACGACGAATGGAACCTGCTACGGTTGTACGAGAGATTCGCGTTGGACGAACGACACGAACGTGTACGGTGATCGCGTTCGATTTTTATACGTTCTACCGGAAGCCCGTTGATTCTCTTCTTCTTTCTCTCTTATTGTACAACGAAGCCGTTTCGGCTCTCGTGAAAACGCGTCGGAGCAATTTGATACGAGTGACGGAGGGCGGAATTTCTATCGACGCAGAACTGAAGCGGTTTTGGAGGAATAGCTTCCGCAACTTGTCGAGTGAGTGAGAGATTGGATATCTGGGCTGCTGTCGCTTTCGAAACATTCACAAACAGCTCTGCAAAATATTCGGACGAAGATGAATTCTACTTTGTTACGAGAAACCGGAACCGACAATTGCGATCGCGAAGACTTTGTATTTCCAAGTGCCAACTGGTTTTTAAATTATTCAGTTCATCGTTCGAATTCGCGTCCTGGTACGTCGAAAGAAACGCGAGCATCCGATGGACGACGATGTTGGCGTTTCCCATGCAGTATGAAAGTACATTACGCGCGCGTTTTTTTTTTCCTTCTATTCCTCATTTTCTACAAAAACTAAGAACATCAGCGATGGATGCGTAGCACGTTCAAGTGCCGCGGTTTAAGGGCTGCTACAGCTTTGCTATCCGATGTACGAAGAGACGAGTTTCAGACACGAATAAAAAAAACATACACACCGCAATCGGCTTTTGTTACTGTATCCTATCCTATCCTATCCTATCCTTATAAATGATTATGAACTGACTTTTGCTAAATGTCCGTAACATTTTGACACTATAATTAAAAACTATTTTCCACATTTGTTTTCTCGAAATTATCATGCCACTCAGTGGAATAAGCCTCCTGGGATCATTTGACTAATTCCTAAAAGTAAGACTAAATGACAGAACAATAATAGCTCGAAGTAATCTATTATTCGCGTTGATATATAGAAAAATCAAATGAACCAGCTTGAAATATTTTGTTCTGATAATGATTCACAAAATCTTTATTGAAAATCTTTCAATACATTTGTTCTTACATCTAGCATGTCTTTAATTCTACTATACAATGTTATCGGAAATTCTAGGTGTGCAGCTATTAGCTCGACATTATCCTCTATTTGTAAGATACTAGAAGTTCTTACAAATAGAGGTTTGTAAGATACTAGAAGTTCTTACAAATAGAGGTTTGTAAGATACTAGAAGTTCTTACAAATAGAGGTTTGTAAGATACTAGAAGTTCTTACAAATAGAGGATAATACCGATTGCCCAGGTCTCACCACGAGGAGGTTGCTGCACAAGAGACCCGGAAAGGGAGTCAGAACGAATTCAATATTCCTTCTGGCTCCCTTTCCTAACAACGACGAACTTATATTAACGCAGTATGTCGAGTAATTATTGCGGAGCAAAAGTTGTGAATCGGAGAAGAAGTCTCCGATCCACGGGGGACAAAAGGCGAATCAGGCAGAAGGCTCTGATTCTTTCAAAGAAAGAAACAAGAACGAACCAGAGCAGAGGGCTCCGGTTCGAGGGTGACGCGACGCGTACAATGCTTGCAGCCCAACTCCGGTCAGCAACGATACCCGACGTGTCCTCACCGAGAGCGATGGCCAAGAGACGTGTTCAAACGATATCCCATTTACTCCTAAAACCACCTGCCACCAAACAACGAAACGTTGAGGTGACTCGGGTGGTATTACAAAAGAGAGGATTTTTCACTTAACAGTGTAACACGATGAACACTGCCTCTCAACCACCTACTCTCAATGTATCTACGCCGAATACCGGTACCATCTGGTCTGGTACATACAAGCAAGGTCCGACACAGCAGAAGGCTGTGTCGGAGTGAAAAAAACGAGCCGAGCAAAGTGAAGTTACGGCAATAATTACTCGACATATTTACAACGACGATATACAATCTTAATAATTAACGCACGCACGCAAATCGAGCAATTATTGTCGGCAAATAAACTAAGTCGCACAAGAGGGAAGAATCAAAGCAGAAGGCTTTGATTCGCAAAGAAGAAACATGAACCAGAGCAGAAGGCTCTGGTTCGGGGGTGACGCTAAGACAATAATTGTTCGGCAAATATAATTAATTTAAAAATACGTCACAGTCTTCGTTGGTGTGTTCTCTTCGTTCGATGTATCTTCTTCGTTCGATGTATCCTCTTCGTTCGATGTATCCTCTTCATTCGATGTGTCCTCTTCGTCGACGTTAGAAATAAAAACGACGATGATAAAGATTCGATGAGATGAAACTATGAACCCCGTACACGAGTACGGCCTACGTACCTCGCACACGAGTGCAAATCTAACCAGCTCTCGAGAGCCAACCTAACACCAGCTCACGGGAGCCAAACTAACCCCGCATACCAAGAGGATCTTGTGAAAGTTCAAAACCAAATTTCAATTAGAAATCGAGAAACGAAAACGAAGATAATGAACATTCGATGAGATTCAACTATAAACCCCGTACACGAGTACGGCCTACATACTTCGCACACGAGTGCAAATCTAAGCAGCTCACGAGAGCCAAACTAACACCAGCTCACGAGAGCCAAACTAACCCCGCACACGAGTGCGGCCTATAGGCGATTCGGGTGGCCCCGGGGACGCGACACCCCGTACTCACTCACGGTTTGGGTTTCCCAAACCGCGAGTGAGCCCCTGAGGGAAACTTCAATTAAGACATAAGAAATAATAAACGACGGTGTTCGATGAATTAACAGTTGACGGAGAAAATTGTTGAAGGTGGGCCAAGGGTAATCAATAAAAGCATTGTAGAACCCCTGGCCCACCTTGTGCTGAAAATTGTTGAAGGTGGGCCAAGGGTAATCCATAAAAACATTGTAGAACCCCTGGCCCACCTTGTACGTGCTGTAAAGCAGATAACCTCACAAATAAAAAAAAAAAAAATGTCAAACTTACCGTTGTTGAAAGTGGGACAGGTGGATGACCACTGGTCAGCGAAGTGGATGACCACTGGTCAGCGAAGTAGATGACCACTGGACAACCTCTGGTCAGCCCTTGGTCAGCCCCAGGTCCTCCAAGTCCTCCGGGTCCTCCGGGGCCCAGAGTCGGACCGCTCCGGCCGCAATCCGCGGCCCGACTGGGCCCGACTGACTGACTGACTGAGTAAGAGTGCTTACCGAGTTCAGGCGCACCTGCGCTGTGATGTGAAACTCTCCCCACTCCATTTAATATCGATCGATTTCGATCGCCGTGATAGTAATTATCGATAAATTTATTATTTCTGGCTGTTTAATGTTTATAACAATTCCTTTTGCCAACGATATCGACAAGCACTCTCTTGACCACCTTGCCATCTATTTTTTTAGTAAAAGTAGGTAATAGAACTCGAGGTACAGAATAACTTTTAAACCATGAACATTCGCACGCATTAATTTATTGAACACAATACACTGATAAATTTATTATTTCGAACTGGTTAATATTTATAATAATTCCTTTTACCAACGATGTCGACAAGCTCTCCCTTGACATTTTTTCCATGTAATTTTTTCCAGTAAAGTCTTGATTTAAGATCTTACTCTGTTCTTCAACATACTTTTTAATTATGTATAAAACAAGTGAAGGAAATAATGCTCGTTTGTGAAATATTTCTAAATTACAAATTATGAGGTATCTTATATGAAAGAAATAGAAATTCTTAATTTTCCTAAAAATATCGTACAATATTTCTTGGAATTTTTTGTCTTTGATATTAGTTTTGCTCTGAATATTTTAAAAATCATCGCCCAAAATATTGTTCGAAATATTTGAATACGTGCGTCGAAGAATGTAACATTTCACGATCCGCGAACTATCGGTAACATGGGGCGCAACACCGAAATGGTACGGGTGCTCGTCTCTGATATTGTCCTTTGTACGACGTGAAGTTGGTTGTGAAAAGGGAAAAATGGCGGACAACGATGTTAATGGTGATTCGGATGAGGTGCAGCAAGAGAAGTCGCAGAAAAAGGCAGCGAAATATGACAGCGGCGCGGCAGATTTGGAGAAAGTCACAGATTACGCGGAGGAGAAAGAAATATCTTCCTCCGATGGATTTTCTTGTGTGAGTATTCCATAACTATAGGTACCGTTTCACGTGTTTACGTTTGCGAACAATTTTGTCTCGTTTTGCTTCGTAACAATACAGATCTTCGTTTTCCAAACTCATTTTCTGCACCTTACCATATTACTATGCGTACAGTATAATATTCGCAATTGAATCTATTCAAAGGAATAGGTGGTAACAAGACCTAACCTATAATTTGTATACATGTTTCTCGCAATCGTTAATAATGTTAGAAAATAACGTAAATGCTGAGAACGCGAGACAGTGTTAATAGTTACTCGTTTAAAATTATCTCATAAAAATTCAGTCTGCTATACTAAATAGCGCTGAATAGAAAGGATTTGTAACCTCACTTTTAGTATTGTTTTCATGCTCATCGCACCTTGTGTTGTCTTTTACACAGGCACTGAGCTTAATCGGAGACCAAAGAACTAAGGAAGCAGCGGAGAAAAAAGCTAGAGAAAGGGAATTGCTAAAGGTTCCCATTAAAAAGGAAGACGTCGATCTGATGGTAAGACAATGAATATTAACCCTCCGAGTGCTGTGCTGGAGTCATTTTTGACCGTTACCATGGTGTGTATACCTGAGCGAACCTCGAGGAACCATAAACGCGTCTGTATTAGCGAAAGGTGGTGCGACTCAGAATAGGACCCCGGCACAGCACTCCAAGTCTCAGTACTTTGAGAGTTAAAGATATTGCCCGGTTGTTGTATTTATTAAAATGGGTCTGATATTGTTTCAGGTGAAAGAGATGGAAATCAGTCGGAGTACTGCAGAGCACACGCTCAGAGAACACAGAGGAAACATTGTGGAGGCACTGATTACGCTGACAAACTGACTGTAGAGTACTGGCTCTAAGCGAACGATTTATATAAATCTCGATTCTATTGTGAATTATGCGGTCTTAGGAATTGTTATGACTTTGGGTTATTAATATATATTCGTACATATTACAAAATATATTCTATGCGATTCTGTACACTTTGCTGTTAATTTGTCTATTTCGATACCCGTGACTAAGTAAGGTCCCTTATCGGAACGGTATATGGCCGACGTGCGTACTAAAGGATATTTTCAATTGAATGAAAAAATAATTGCGGCACTGATTATGTGTTATCAGGGAGTTTCCTCTTGATAAGATTGTAACCTTTATACGATCGAGAAGTTCAGAATATTTTTTAGTGTTAATCGACATGTTTTGCTGGTCGCGAACGACGGTCTCGGTACCTGTACTTGAAAAACGGTGAAAGGTTTCAAGAGTTGCGCGCGGGATTATTATTTTCGACACGTTCTTCGGCGCGGAACATATTTCTATGTGAAACAATAATATGTATATCTGGAACGATAATCAGTTTCGCTGCGATAACAATCTAATTCATAATGTCACCGTAATGTTAGTGCCATTTCACGCGATCTTATGAACTTTTAGACCCCGAAGACGAATGATCGTTGGAACCGTTCGAGATGGTTACAGTGAATCAACTGATCAATTACCCAGGTATGTAGTTCGTTTGCGTGCGAGGACGTCTCAAACAGCATGTTAAACGGATGTTTGATATCCTTGACAGAACTAAATGATTCGCTGCGACAATTTGCGAGTATTTTTCCGGACACGGAACATTCGACGACGAAGTTCGAAGACAAACGCAACGGCCACGGTAGCGGCAGTGGCAATGGCAAAGGTGAGACCGATTAAAGAAAAGAAAAAAAAAAGACGACGAGATTAAATTTGCTTATACTCCTCTTTTCTATGATGTACTAATCTTCCTTCTGCTGCCCGCGAAAAACTCTAACCGATTGCATCCTTCATTGGTAAGACCGATTCGCTGTTTTGCACGCAAAACCGCCAACTGTTATCAACCAATACTGACTCTTTGTTTCCTTGTTTGCAGGAACGAAAAGATATTACCGTGATCACAGCGACGCAAATTATAGTTTTATTGTTGTTTGCATTTGGTATACTTTTTGCTCTTCTAATGTATTGCAAAACCTGCACCAGGTAGGAACGAATCACTATCTAGACTATCGATCGCGGTTTATAGCTGATACATATCTAAAATCATGATTTGTTGACACGAGCTTTGGCAGATCAGTCGGAAGATCCAAAGTTCCGCGTTGATAATGCCTAGGCGATATCAATCTCGCTATTAAGTATTTGCAGGTTGAGTCAAGCGAGATACTTGGAGCAACGTCGATGCGGTAACAATGAAGTCCAACAAACGGACACCGACTCGCTGTATAGCTACGCAATGAACGAATCCCGTGAGAGACCGCCGTCTTACAACGAAGCTTGCAACGCCCCACCCCTCTATGGGTCACCTTACAACAGGGTAAATTGATCCCTAATTTTTTGGTTCTTCTAAAGGTATTATCCCCGCAATGAATTTATTAGCCAACCGCGACGGCTCGTTGAACGTGTGTTCATCACCGTTCAAATAATTTATTGATAACAAAAACAAAAACAGGTAGAGATTTGCGACAGCGATTTCGTTGGTATCGTCAATGCGTGAAAACATGCACCAACGATTTCAATCAGGACAACCTACAGAATCAATACGATGTAGTATAAATCTTTATTACGAGTTAATTATTATTTTCATTTTACTATCACATAAAAATCGAATTTCATTCGGAGACGCGACACCAAGATATATGTATGTTATGCTTTCTAGGCGTCTATGCTCGAAGCACCACCGGTCTACCCGGACACCCCTAAGCTATCGGACAGGGTGCACGACCAAGGTTTTCCAGTAACTCATCACATTTAAAGCGTACAAAGGACCCCCGATGATCTGTACAGATATATATATATATATATATATATATATATATATATATATATATATATATATATTTATAATAACGCGAGAAATTCCTGATTTGATAACGATGAATAAACATCAAGTTTTGTGATAACGTTTTTTGTCTTGTTGTCGATTCATTATCTCGCTCTTTCACTGTATTTCGCAACCACAACCGCAAAAGTACCAGGGATAATGAAAAATCACTGTAAAAGTTGTCATGATTATATAATGAAAATGTCATTTATTTGATGTGGTGCAATGACTTAAAGTAAATGGAAAAATGAACGTTTGTATGAGCTGGGTTCGATGATCACAACGATGCCGTGTACAACATCGGCGAGCTACCACTGCTGAACTATTCGTTACAAAAAAGCTTTCTTCGGGTTTAAATGCAATATACAACGGAAGTGTGTATCAGACAGCAGCGCAGTAGTAGCTAACACGACACGGGCACGCTGCTTTTCCATGATGAGGTAACACTTGTCTTAATTGTACTTAGTTTATCAAATTATCCAGTCATACGCTTATGCAGATTGGTTCGAAGAATTGCATCTAATGTATTTTTTTTTGTTTCTTGTTCACCCTCTCTCTCTCTCTCTCTTTCTCTCTCTCTCTCTCTCCTTTCTTTGTCGAACTGTCGAACTCGTTCTATTTTTTCTGCGTTTTCTATCTCCCTCTTTTTTAGGAAAAAGACATTCAACGTTACGAGTTTTGTTTTCGTGAGATATTTCGCCGTACAGTCCCAAAGATAGAATGGGTAGAATTGGACGTAGATTTCGTTTCGTTATGGATAATCGTTTCCACTCTCTTTATTTCTTTCTCACACATACACACGCGCACTCTCTCTCTCACTGTATCTATCTACCTCTTTCATTCTCTCCACGAAATGTTAAAATCTGAGTGAGCACGGCCAAATCTGTTCCTTAAACCGCTTATACAATTTTTTTAATTTCTCGTTTCCTCTCTCGTTTCTTTTTTTCCGTTTTTCTTTTTAAATTCGCGTTCATATTTCATCGCCTTCCTTTCTTTTTTTTTTGTCATTTTGTAGTTTCATTTCAAGCTCTAAAGGTCTACGGACTCGAAATAAACGTCGTGTAAAAAACGGTGGAAAACGTTCCCTAACTATGTTTCCCATAGGATCTTTTTTGTTGTTTTATTTCCCTCGATCGTTCTTTGAGCCTGGACAAGAAATGGGATACGCGTGGGCGCGCGTCTCCAATCGAAATAGGATGCGCAATTTGTGCGCGCACGAGTGTCAAGGCTCAAAGATGAACACGCAAAAAGTATGTTCTAATCCGTATTTTAATTTGTCGACAATGTACATATTACATAGTTTACTTAAAGCATTCGCTAGTGTTTCAAGGAACATGAGTTTAGCACAGTCTGTAAAATAGAAATAAATTATAGTTGGTTATTGTACCCTTCATAAAAGTATATGGTTCCGTTTTTTCGGTTTTGTTCGGTTCTTATAAAATACAGTTTAGATATGTACAGAGTAAAAATCTTAAAATCGAAAGGGACGCTAGATTTGGGACTGTCCGGATTGTAGCGACCGTTTCATAAAAAGATTTAAAGTTTTCTTTCGTTCTTTCAATTTGTTTAATCCATTTCCGCTGGCTGCCAGGATCGTCAGAAGTTCTAGAAACTGTGTGTACATGTATGTGTATTTCTGTACGTGGTTCTGTGTGTGCCTGTGTATGGATGCCTGTGTTTGTCTGTCTGTCCGAGTCCGTGGTATGTATACGTTTGCGTATACGTGTACCTGGTATTTTTGTGTCCGTGTCCGTGTACGTGTACGTGTGAATGATTACAATTGCGGTAATTACAGTGGTCTTATCACAGAACATGTATGGCATTAAATCGTCGATATCATTACTTCCAAAGTAATGGTATTATGGTATATATTCCGTATTTAAAACGTTCGGTAAAGCTAGGTCGGAGGATCAGGAAGCCAGTACGGTACTAAATGATGATTATTCGTTTCTGCTTTTCACGGTTGCCCATAATTCAGATCATTGACCACACACGAATTCACAATTCAATAATTAATTACATAAAAAACGATTAATATTTCGTGCTATATAATTGACTAACTTTTATTTTACATTTTCCTTTCGTTCTCTCTCATACACACACTCGCACTCTCTCGCTCTCCCTGCACCTTTCACTCTTTCACTCTCTCTCTCACGATTTGATTTTTCTTTCTCTCGTGTCCCTTTCGCATTTTTCCTATGTCCTGTGTATCTAGCAGTATTTTCATTTCAGATATTTATCTAGTTACACGCGCCAACTGGACTTTTGTCGCACCGATTTTTCCGTGTAACACATCTTGTCCGATTTATTGTATGTTTTAATCCTGCGCACAATTAAGATTGACATTTTGACAATAATCAACGTAAAATTTGATAAATTATGGACAACCCTAAATTTAATATAATTAATAATAATAATATAATAATAATAATAATAATAATAATAATTAATATAATAATAATAATTCGAATCTATCACTTCAGCTACTATGCAATACTCGAGAAAACAAAACAAACTGTGCCTAGTGCTCGTTGGGAGGATGGTGGAAATAAAGGTCGCGTCAGACTGGATACCCGTTATCCGTTGAAATGGCCGGTTGTCGGACAACCGTTGAATCACACCGTTTGACGGAATTTTGCAATGTGCTCGCAGCGAATATTTACAAATAATCATTTCTACATTTTCTACGCGTTCGACAAAAGATCTGTACGCATACTTGCGTTGGAACGGCCGCTGCAACGTACGTTATACTATAATCGCGTGGATCGGGGAGTAAGTGTTTTCTTATCGTTAAGGGGCTGTGCGTACCCAACTACCACCACCACCCTTCCCACTCACACATCGATAGATCCGCATATACGTATACGAAATGCAAGGGTTTACGGCAAAAGAAACTGACGCCTCAATATTGCAATTACAAGTTCAGACCCGGTCGATTATGTTTCCTAAGAGTTCTGGCCAGGGTCGTTCAGAGCCCAAATTTCATATTTTTACGTTGTTGAAGAGTAATTTGCAATAATCGGCAGCGCAGACTTGTGACAAAAAGTATTCTGCCGATTATTACAAATTACTCTTCAACAACGTAAAAATATGAAATTTGGGCTCTGAACCATCCTGACCAGGACTCTTAGGAAACATAATCGACCGGGTCTGAACTTCTAATTGCAACATTGAGGCGTCAGTTTCTTTTGCCGTAAACCCTTGCATTTCGTATACTTATATGCGGATCTATCGATGTGTGAGTGGTAAGGGTGGTGGTGGTAGTTGGTTGCGCACAGCCCCTTAACGTTTCTCAATGTCCAACCGTTCGAAGCGATTTATCCCACGACGAATGCGATTACAATTAAATTTACGTTGTCACGGACGGCAAAATCTCCAAACAAGTTTATATCAGGACACCAGAATTGGACGAGAGTATTCGTCGACCAGTCAACGGTCCAAAGAATCCAGCTTTGAAATTAGGGGCGTCGGGGCGGTTTTCGCGAACGAAAAAATATACAAAAAAATTGCGGATTTGGGGAGGCAGGGAATGGGACGGAAGGGGGGGCACAGATTGTGTAGCGTTAATAGTAATCATAGTAGTAGTCGTACATGTTTGAGAGAAAGAGATCATAAAAAACCCTAACTAGAATCATTTTTTTCTTCATTCTGGAAGAGTTTCACGTTCGTATCCGTCTCTTGTGTGTGTCTCCGTTAAACTAAAAATCACTATCGGTAATAAACATAGCATATATCTAACGTTCTTCTTGTTCGTTGCGTCGACGAACATGCGTGGGACATCGTTCGATGCATTCTTCATCTCTTTTCATCGTCGTCTCGTCTTCTCCTTCTTCTTTTTCTTCTTCTTCTTCTTCGACAAAGGAACAAAATGTTTAATCGCCTGGCCGACGTCTATCACAACTTCCTTCGTGCATACCGTGTACGTGATCTGTCTATGTGTATCTGTCTCTGTCTGTATGTATGGATGGATGTGTCGTGTGGGTAAGAGCGCGTGTACGTGTGGATGTCTCTAACGAGTGGTAGCAATTTCAGCGAGCTTCAATCTCGCGTTGGTCCTCTGGCTGCTTCTGTGATCGTTCTTTTTCTCCCCTTAGATACGGTTGCTTCTACGAATCCTCCGGCTTACCTCGATTAGTAGAAACGAAAAGCAGACCGACTAAGGTGGATTTGTAAACGGTGCGCATCGACGGATCGCTGACATTCGAGCGGCCACTCGAGGCTAACGATGGACGATGAACGATGGACGATGGACGATGTGGATGATGGACATTAGACGATGGGTGATCAACGAGCAACGAGAAACGAGCAAATCGCACGTGGTTACCCGGCGCGCAACGCGAAAAAGAGTATCGTGTGATCGTGTCCCAGTCCGTATCGGTCGGCCCGAACCCTTCCGAGGATGGACCCATCGTCATCGTTGGTTACACTCAATTTCCGGCTTCTGTTTATCTATGTGTTGCGAGCGCGCGCGCGCGCGGGCGCGTGCTGGTATCCTCTCCTCTTCGCGCTCTCTCGTCGCTGCACTCCGGTTCTGTGTGATAGACACGGTTCCCTCTCTTCAACGTCGACGACCCACCGCATCACAACATAGTCACTCACACTCTCTCTCTTTCTCTTGGTCCGGCTCGCGGGCCGCCTCTCGCGAAACACGCGAAAAGCTCGCACGCGAGACAGTCTCTCTGCTCCTCGGCGCACAGTATCCTTTCGCAGTGGACCAGAGGATGTCGCACTAGGAAACATTTATTTAGAACACTACTTTTGTATCACTGTACAGAAAAAAAGTTTCTCATGAGGGATGCAGAATAGGCGGGGGCGATGTGGAGGTCGTGCCCGGTGTCAACGGTGATTGTTTTCAGCTCTGTTTCACTCGCTTCCTGGGCGGACCGATCGGCGGGATCTGTTGCGTGGCGAGCGCTCGAAATGCCTCCGCTATCAGGTGCGGATGCGAGTTCACCATCGACTTGAAACCCGCCGTGTCCATCACGTCTGTCGCGTGTCTGAAAATACGAACCGCATAACTTTAACAAAATGTCTCTCTATATTCGCACGAAAATTGGCCCACCGTCGTCCGGCGGTGAAAAGAAAAAAGCCGCGTTCAAAACGCGGACAACCACTTACGTATTAATGAAGTCTATGGCTTGCGCCTTGAGTTGATCGGCGCTATGAAGATCAGCGAGAATGAGGATGTCGGCCGCGTTCTCGATGGCTAAACTCGTGCAAAGCGCTTCTTCGCACATCACCTTCAGCCTCTCTAACGCGTATTTGTCCGCCGCCGCGAGCAGATCGTCCGCCATCTTTTCTAGATTCGCCGCCTTTCCCGTGTAGATGAACCGGAGCATCTCGCGCAACACCTCGTGATCCACGTCCGTGATGTCCACGCGGTTCTGCTTCCTCTCCTCCATCTCGTGCTCGAACATCGCCGAGAACACCGGACTTCGAGCTAGATGCGTACCAACAAAAAAATTCCTGGTGGATTAGCGTCGACCGATCGATCTTTCTTTCTTCGTTGCAACGAATGTTCGCAACACGGATTAACGATAAACGGCTTTCACCAAATTGACAAAAACAGTTATTTTTAGACATCGAACCGATTCTTTCCATTGTTTCGAAAAGGGGGCGTGTCTACACGCGATCTCTTCCGAACAGTTTGCAAAAGACCGTCTCTGTAGCGATAGCGGACTGTGTAAGTACGCGAAAGTACGCGATCGAAAGTAGTCGGGCAGTCTGCTCACCTGCGAGTATGGCTTTATGCGCCTGAAACTCTCTCCCGCAGACCGTCAGCGTGACGTCGCTGAATTTTTGGTTTTCAAAGAGGAGGCCGAGGTCGTCGGGCAACCGGCACTCCGGCACCTTAAATTGTATGGTGTTGCTCTGACCGGAAATGTTGACGCTGTCCGCCACCACGCTGACCTGCGAACGCGAGACAACGTCCGTCGTTAATTCGACAAAAGGCCCACATTGTTACGGAACAAGGGCGAGTATTAAACAATTAACATACAAAGGTATATACCTCACAGAATATCGTGAGTTTGTCGTCGGGCAGTAGTCCGTTGGCCTCGTCCAACAGGAAATCTCTCCTAATAAACTTCTTGAAGCCCCAATCTTTACCTTGGACGAACCTGTATGCACGTTGGCTCTCTGAAACCCAGGCGAAACAACAAATCGGTTAATCATCGATGCGACTCTCGAGAGCCCTCTGACGACGCACAGAAGCCACCAATAATGACTCGTGGGATCGCAATAAATAAAATCAAATTACTTTGGAATATGTAATATCTATCTCCATCCATCTTCCGAGGGATTCGGACGTCTTACAACAACAATCGATTAGACGGTCGGTGTCGTCAACGGACCGGAAATCGTTACGGTGATCGTAATGTCGTGTGTGAGTCGCGTGTCGTGTCATATCATTTCGTTTCAACGATCGACTGACTTACCCATTGCTTTGGTTTCCTCTCTTTTGGCATTAAGGATAGAAAATTTGAACTTTGCTCTGACTTCTGATTTGTTGCACGAGACGAGAAGAAGGTACAGGGACAGGTAGTCTTTGCTCTCCTCGTCCAGACCCTTAGGATTCACTCTTAGGCACCTGAAAATCAATTATCGTTCATGTAAAATTCATAGCCGGTCGCCCGGGACCCCGATATTTCCGAGAGGATCTGCATACTTTTGCAAGCGTCTACACGCTCTCTCTCTCTCTCTCTCTCTCTCTCTCTCTCTCTCTCTCTCTCTCTCTCTCTCTCTCTCTCTTTACCCTCGCTTTGTCTCGTTTTTGTTTCGTTTTTGTTCGGGTCCCCGCGCGCGCAAGGACTCGCGACGAGTTTAGTCGAGTGCTCGAGCACTCCAACGCTCCAACACTCGAAAACTCTCGTCGAGCAAGAAAACTCGCTTACCGGTGGCTAAACTTTCGATCGAACGCCGAACGAATAGAAAAATTACGCGGATATACAGGGTGTCCCGAAACGACTGCGTTAAATTGAAATGGGAGGTTCCTTGTGTCATTTGAAGCGACATTTTCCTTAACAAAAATGGCGCCCGCGGCTTTGTTTAGCAGTTATTAACGAAAAACACGCACCAATCGGAGCGCGGATACAGCGGACGGATTCCGGCTCAGCCAACCACCTGCCGGCTCGTCGCGCTGAACGTGCCAACGAGCGTCTAGGTCGCGCTCCGATTGGTCCGTGTTTTTCGTTAATAATTCCTAAACAAAGCCGCGGGCGCCATTTTTGTGAAGGAAAATGTCGCTTCAAATGACCCAAGGAACCTCCCATTACAATTTAACGCAGTCGTTTTGGGACACCCTGTATGTACATAATATATGTGAAAACGAGACGACAAGGAAACTCGTTGGGGCTTACCATTTTAATTTATCGTTGGCCCCTGCCGAGAAGGTGGACGACTTCAGCACCTCTCCCATCTCCTCCCGGCAAAAGCTGAAGTTATTTATCGTCCACATGTAGCTGAACTTCACCACCTTCACCTGTGCACATAAGACCTTAAAATGCAACATACGTCAGAAAATTGTGTCCCGTTTCAAGTTAGCGTTTGGGGTTTCATCTACGCGCACTAAACAACTACATATATTCGCCGTCGCGTTTTCTCTTCGGTTATTTTTGCGGCTTACGGACGCGATGTTAGTTCCGGTTGCAAATCGAAAGATTCGTGCAAACGCGTTGCTAAACAAAAAAAAAATGGTAATAGTGTATGCAATGTTTTGGTAGCGAAATTATGGAACATCCTGTAAATACACGCGATATCGATTACGGAAGTGGCCAGTATTTCCTTTGTACGGTAGAGAGGATTGTGTTTACAGCGAGTGGGATTGAAAGTTAGGTGAAATATATTCCAATGAAAGAACGGTTCCGTTTCGTCGGAGATGTTGCGTTGTTCGACGAACGGCAAAGTCCTCGGATATATTTGTCGGCTGCTAGCTTCGTCTCCGAGAGAATAAAAAAAGACGGAAGAAGTTCTTTTCGAGAGGCACGCTCGAAGGTTCCTGTCGACTAAATTGATCGTGGCCTTGAAGTCGAGCAGACGAGCAGCGAAGAAGAACTACAAGTACCGAGAGACGAACACCGAACGAAAGAGAGCGAGAACGTAAACCAGGGTCGAGTCGAACTTATGTCTCTCCTTACGTAATTACCTTGAAAAACGCGCAGAAAAAGGATTTAACCTTTGCGAAGCTGTTCCCCCTCTATTTTCTACGCAGATCGTGTCTGCCGCGAGTTGTTCGTTCAACGTCCACCTTTCAGACCGGCGCGTCGGAGAAAAAGGATACTTTCGAAAGCAAAGAAAAAATTCCGTGCTTGTTAAAAAAAAAAGTTGTTCGATGTTCGACCGCGTACGATTTTTCGAGATTTTTAACGGGCACATCGTTCGCCTCGTTTTAATATGGATATTAACCCTTAGCACTCGGATGGCGACTCTGAGGCACCACTGAAAATTGCTATGCCATTCTTAAAAATATTGTTCGTATTATTATTTTTGTTCGTATTTAATAAACTGCTAGACATTTAAATATTAAACGAGATTTTATATCAGTTTCATATGCAACAAATTGAGAAAAAATTGAATAGAATGGAAATATTCGAGAATGGAAAAATCTCTCGTTTTTCAGTTAAAATATCTCCGAGTGCAAAGGGTTAACGCTAGAACTACCGAGCCCTAAACAAGAGTGACGTGGGTGTAAAAAGTATTCGTACACCTTTTAAAAACGAATAACTTTTTCGGAATTCGACCCAACAGCTTGAGTTCTTTTTGAGACATTAGAAGGATTAGTTTATTAGCTAATGTGTAAATAATTTTTTTTTTATTGTTATTGGTCGTAATTGCGAAGAAAATGGTAAAGGTCACGATTTTTTAATGTTTTATCTGTGCCTGTAATGAACATTTCAAACACGTATTTTGTAAATCTAAGTAAGTTATACACGTGTACAAAGTTTCATTGAAATCAGTTGACGCATAAAAAAGCTATGGGCATTGTAACATGTAAAAATCTTTGAATTTGGGGTTCGCGAATCATTTACATCGCGGATTCTTACAATTTTTGCTATTTTCGATCATTTATATTTCGTAACAACCACGATCGATTTCGATGAAACATTGTACATGTTTCCATTGGACATGCACCTTATAAATTTTCACTACAGACACAGATAAAAATTTAAAAATCGTGACCTTTACTTTTTCCTTTGCAATTAGGACCAATAAAAAGAAAAAATTATTTACACATTAGCTAGTTAATCCTTCTAACGTCTCAAAAAGAACTCAAGCTGTTGGATCGAATTTTGACAAAGTTATTCGTTTTTATAATAACAGAAATTAAGTTTATTTCGATTTCGTAGGATTTTTATGGTAACGTGTACTTGAATACAGAAGCATCCAAAATAAATTTCTCAAGAAAATACATCTGTGACTTCACGAATCGTGAAAGAAAACACCGGAAACCAGTAATTTCGACTGGCTCGGTAGTTCTAGTGTTAATAGGGCTGGAGGTAAATCCAAAATTTCCGCGATGATACCACCAAAAAGTGTGGTCACCACCAAATGTTTTTCCCTGAAGCGGAGAAAATTTCGAGTTTTCCTAGAATCGTTTCGAAATTTCTCGAACGATTTGTTTCTCTGCTGCTCCGCGGAACTCTGCGCTTCTCTTCGATTGGCTTTCAGTGGTTCCGAGACGTGTCGGTAGGGGAAGGAACAAGATAGAGATAAGCGAGGAGAAGGCAGAGGAGGAGGAGGAGGAGGAAGAGGAAGAAGACGAAGAAGAAGCCGAGGTCGAGCCCCCAGGAGTCAACGATCCCTGACGTCACGCGTGTGCACGACCTTGGCGAACGAAGCCGTGCCCGTAGCCAAATCTATTTGTCTAGTTCGCCTGCCATCCGTCCGGAGACGGGGCCCTTTTATCGTCGATCTATTGATGTTGCGCGGTAAGCGTTCGTTTGCGCAACCTGTTCTGTTAACCGTATCCCGTATTCGTCGTAGGACGCAGCCTTGGCGGACACCTCGAATCGATCGGTAATCGCTCGTAAAATTTCTCGCGCGAGATACATAAATACGTAGATCGTGGTAATCGCTACGTGTCGACACGACCGCGATAAAAAACAAGAGGAACCTCTCTCGGACTTTGAAAGGCCGTTTCGCGGACACGATCGTTATGAAAAGTGTGCTCTGCGCGACTATGCGCTTTTAATCGAATTCGACGACAAAGGGAATTTTTATTGAAATTTATGTTATAGGAAAATTTAATATTACAGTATTCTCTCGATAATTGTTGCAACCACGGATCCGGCCAGGGACAATTCTTTGACTTGTGCCGAACGTAGAAATGGACTGGGAACCTTCAGAAGCCTCGGTCGCCGAGAAACGTAAATATTACACTACTAATCCGATGACAAAACTTCTTTATTTTTCATTATTTTTTTATGGATCTTTCACCAACATATTCCTGGCATTTTTCTAATGAAAATGATACCAAATATGATATAATTCCGATTATATTTACGTGTGTAATGAACGGCAATTAATGTAAATATGATGCGAATTATATCGTGTTTAGTATCATTTTAATAAGAAAAATGTCACAAATATATCGGTGAAAGTCTCATAAGAAAATTAGTAATAATAAAAAAGTGTTTTTATTGGGATTACATTGCGAGGACCCGACGGGGATTTGAACTGTGCCGGCGACGGCGACTCTCCGCGTCTCTTTCTTTCCCATACGCTGTCCTTCCTTGCGCACGAAACTTCCATCGTCCATTACACACGTAAATATCATCGGAATTATATCATTTTTGGTATCAATTTCATTAGAAAAATATCAAGCATATGTTGGCGAAAGTTCCATAAAAAAATGAAGACGTTTTGTTATTGGATTAATAGTGGTCTCCTGGTCTCACACCGATATACTCGACCCTCACGTATCATGTTTCAGGGACAATTATCGTCCAGTCATTTGCGACATTTATCGCGAGAATACTGTATTGAGTATTGAATTTTTATCGATTTCAAGACAATAGATTCGAGAAGGAATTCTTTTGGAATCGAAACAACACTAGCGCCGGTTCTAGCAAGAATCGACTATGGCAAGCATTCGCGAGACTCCGCTATAGCCGATCGTATACGCTACAAGACCGATTCTAAATTAGTTTCCTCGCATTCTCCGCGTGTCGGACCTTGAGGAACGTTTCTAACGGAAGCTCGACGGTAAAATCAACTATTTGGGCGACACAGGTGGCGCTTCCGGTTTCAAATATTGCCCCACGACGGGCGGGGGGGACCGTTCGATATTACGCCAGGAATATCGTTCTATCTTAAGAGTTTCCTTCGATTCGGCAAATTTCTCTTTGTCCCCGTTAATCGTTCATCGGTGGGAGGCGATCGGAGGCGAAAGAATCGGTGACGGATAATCGATTTCGATCGGCGCGGTTGCAATCAATTAAGAGTTTCGTTGCGACTCGATGTACCGTGACGCGTCTTTTCAAACTCCCGTCGTCGTGATATCGTTCGTCGACGAACTTTCGAATATAAACTTTAGCCTGGTAGAAATCGCTGTCGATCTCTGAGACAGACTCGGACATTCAGGGCAGAGTCGAGCTTTCACCCGCAATTGTTCCCACCTATCGACTGGTAAGGCACCGGTGTCTCGAGCTTCCGGTCTCGGACCTCGATGGTCGACGCGTCCAATGTTCGCAGCGCGAATTTTCAAGGGTAAAGCGTCGGAGATTTTGAAATTTGCCGTACGGTCGCGAACAGGGCTTCGGAGACGGCAGACAATATCATAACTCCGACTCCGATGACAACTCCTCTTTTTTTTTAACCTCCGACTCCGATTCTCCAAATTGAAAAATATGTATTCAAAATAATTAAAAGGATTGTAATAAAACTGAATAGATAGTAGAAATATTGTATTAAAGTCTATATGGAACAGATAACTCTGATACAACACAGCACCACTGTTACTTTCTCACTTTCAGGAAATAGTTAGAAAATGCGTATCAATTTGAGAAATTTATTAATCATTTACAGTAAACGCTTGATTCTTGTCCAGAGCGTGGGCACGATTCCTGTCCAGTGCCTACCCACTCCACTGCCTGTCAACGCCGAGTCGCTCAGCAGGGCGGCGACGATTGATATCGGCTCGGGTATATCGGTGTGAACACCACTACATTGACTCGAGGAATCGATTCTCCGGCTCCGAAGCCCTGGTCGCGAAGAGGTGTACGCGACGGTAGTCGTGCTCTTCCGAGGGAACACTGTTCGGAGTGCGACTCGAAAAGAGGATACGCGCGCGGTGTCTTGGGTTCGATGATCTTAGCTTCGGCGTGACCTTCGCGCATCGGAAGTTTAAGGTCAACATTCGCATCGAAACAGGTAGGAGCTGCGGTGCGGAGCGGTGCGGAGCGGTGCGGAGCGGCGTCGGCTATCTCAGTGCGAAGCGCGGCGCGGCGGTTCAACGCACGCTCGTGCGTGTAATCTCGTAACCAGTTACGTCCCTGGACGACGGTTCACGGCCGGAAAATGTTCTTTCCAAGGCGGCGGCGGCGGCGGCGTTGCGAAATTCAACCGGCCCGTCGCCGGAAGTCGTGAAACACGACCCTGAACCCACGCGGCGCTCCTGCTTCCACGTGTTTTTACGTTCGAGATTTTATCGGTTTCTGCGAGATTCTTCCGGGTCGCGGTGTTCCCTGAAAATCCCTCGGAAACTGTGATCGAATCGAACGAGCTCAGGAGGTCGATCCAGGTCGCGGGGATTTTCGAAGAACGGAGGAGGAGAGCGCGTTATGTTCCGACTCTAATTCCGTATCCTCGAGCGTAATAACGCGGCTTGGACGCGTTCCAAGTCTGCCTACGCGTTCGATCGATCTCCTCTCGAACGCGAGTTCGCGCGTACTCTCCTTTCGTAAATCGCGCCGTCAGTGTCACGTGGCCAGCACACACTGACCCTCTCCGTCTTGTTGCGTCAGCTTTGCGCAAGACCGGCGGCGGCTACCGGATTTTCGCTCGTTGTACAAATGATCTCGACAAATTTCATTAGCCGAGAGTGAGAGAGAGAGAGAGATGCTCTCTCTCTCGTAAATGACTCCCGCGCGGCCTGTTAACCGGGTGATTCGCGGGCCGATAAACATCGATGCGGTTGAAGCTAACGGCGAATCGAATTGGGCCAATAATTAACCGATAATCTAGTTTGTTATCGCGACGCGATTCACGCGAGAATAATATGCGAAAGATAAGCAATTGAACGAACGTCGGGAATGATCGTGGAATACGAGACTGAGTCGACTCGTCTTATCGCGGGTAAGGTTTAAATACGATCGTTCGAGGTAGGACGAGTCGAACAGCCAACGAACCGGGACAACGATTATTTAAACATTAACGAGCCGGTAATCGAAGAACCATCGCGACGTCGGAGTCGCGAGGAATTTCAGATACTCCAGATACGAGATAGAAATAGAGAAAAACCGTGTTTACATGCTCTGTCCTTTTCTACGTTCGGCGCGGTCGACGCCTTAGACCATATATACCTATAGACACGGCGTAGATAATTTTCCGTGTCCGAAAGATGAAATCAGCTGAAAGACAAGCTATGCTCATCGACAGTACCTATAATAAGTTTGGCTTACATGGGGAGAGGGGGGTCAGCGTGTGCGCCATGTACACAGTACATGGAATGAAATTATCTTAAGACTTATCTTGTGACGTCACAGTGTCCCATCATCTTTCGGACACTGAATTCTCGGTTTTCCTATACACATACTATACCTATGCCGGGTCTATTAGTATATATGGTCTAAGGTCGACGCAGTCATAAACCTCTCACCCCGAAATTTTTACTACTTCACGGAAACACATTGAATCATGGATATGTTTGGGGGGGGGGGTTATTTCAGCGTTACACTTAGTAGCGGTGTCACCGCGCAAATTTTGGAATGACCGTGTCCATTTTAAAAATGGAAGCGAACGAAATCGTGCCACCCACCGATCATCTGTATACTGTTAATCGGTCTCTGGTACTGTTAAGCAGCCCGGAGGAGGGAATATCGATACGACTCGCTCGTTTCCAAGGATCGGGCCGACGAGGAACGAGAAACCAAAGAGGTGTACCGGTCGATGGCCCCGGGAGTCGTTCAACCCGCGATGATCGACCATAATCGTCCTTGAAACGCGCGTTTCAGGAACGAGCACGGGTCAAAGATCGGCGCTTCCATCGATCGCGGCCGTGAAAAGACCTCCGTCGAACGACGGTACACGAGACCGGTCGTCCGTAGAGAAACGATAATAAGCCTCGATGGGGAAATCGATGGCGAAGCACCTCGGAATTTCGGGAACACGATTACGAGAACGATTGCGAGAACGACTTTCGAGAATAAATCGGCACGAGTTTTCCAACGCTCCGCGATCCAGGTTTCGCGTTCGCAAACACCGTCGATCGTTCCGGAGTCTATTTCGGGACGGAACAACATTCTGCGGAAGCTCTTAGCGCCGGACGAGATACGCCGTATACGTGTATCGGGCTGCTCGTAAATTCTTCGAGACGGTTAAACGCCTGTTAAACGGGACACGGAAGAGTTTAACAGTTTACGAACCGAATTATTCCGTCCCGCCAACGAGAAAACCGAGACGAATCGTCGATTCTCTGCAGTGGTCCTACGATCGCTAGGCGTGACGTAAGTACGACTCTGTCATAGCGGGTCGAACGGCCGGTCTCTGTCCGGACTACAGAGTTGGGCAAGATTTTCATCTAAATAAAAATTTTGGATAACGAATAAAAGATAAAAACATTTTTATTCATTATACGATGGTTCGGATATAAAAAGTATCTTTATTCGACGAGCGTCGAATAAATAATTATATTCGACGAGAATTTATCCGACGAATAAAGATAATGTTTTTTATAAATGGCTTTATTCGAATATCGTTTCATCTTAAATTTCTTCATCGTTTATCTGTATCTTTTATTCGCAGGCTTCGAATAAATCTTTCCACAACTATTGCCAACTCGAACAATGAATAAAAATCTTTTTATTTTGTATTCGTTAATCGAAATTTTTATTTAGATGAAAATTTTGCCCAACTCTGCCGTACAACGACATAATTTGCGTGTAGATCGCGGATCGTTAAGCAGGATCACGTCGATTAACGAAAACTGCGAATCCTCCGGGTGTACAGCCCGCTGGAAACAGGGAATTTCGAATTTCGTCGGGACTCTGTCCTCATTCCGGAAGTTATGGATGGCGAGATAAGAAGGTTCGTTCGCTATTCAGTCTTGCGTGCAAGAGAAGAGCGAATCGGGTCGGATCGAAGCAGCAGCCAGGACACGACCCAGGCAGGGAAGAGGCGCTCGTTTGTTCATCGCATTCAACGATTCAACGTTTCCGCATAGAAGAAAACACCGCGGAGCGAGACGGCGAGGAAGGGAGAAGAGGCCCGGTCGACGCCCCCGGGAGTCGTTCAACCCGGTGCCGGCGGTCGTCGAGGATCGGCCTTGAATCACCCGTGCCCGTTTACGGGAGCGGCGCGCACGGGTTCAAGCACCAGACCAAGTCGAGGCTTCCGGTAGAATCGCGGACACGGTGCCCGGGCACCGAAGCACCAAACCCACCGAACCTCCGAGAGGTAAACGATCGCTCGTTCGATGTATCAGTCTTTCACGCGAGATCCACTCGAGTATCATCGATCAGCGATACCAAGCTCGAGGGGGTTGGTTCCCGGAATGGTAACTCTTCGGGGAGTTCGATCGAAAACGACGGCTGTTGGAATTTGGTAACTAAATTACTGAAAAACACTCAATATCTTTCCAACTGTTTTATTGAACAGCTCGGAAGGACGATCCTCGCGGTTCAGCTAGCAGACTCGAAGCGAAGATGAAAGGAAGAAATGTGGCAGAGGCGGAAGAGAAAAATCAATTGCAAAATTTGTACCGAACAGACAAACAAACAAACGAACAGATAGAGAGACAAGAAAGCGAGCTAATATAGGGCTTGGGTATATCGGTGTGAACACCACGGCATTGACTCGAGGAATCGATTTTACAAATCTCTTAATTTTCATTATTTGTTTATGGGACTTTCACTACCTTATTTCTGGCATTTTTCTGATTAAAATGACACCAAACACGATATAGTTTCAATTGTATTTAGTGGTTTAATCGACGGTGAAAGTTTCGGTCGCAAGGAAGGACAGCGCATCGGAAAGAAAGAGACGCGGACAGTCACGCGAACGATGAAAAACACGGTTGTTGGACAAGAATCAAGCGTTTACTGTACTTCGTATCAAATGTGCCGGACTGTGGGGGGCTAACCTAAACAATCCGGAGATACGAGGGGACCCTATTCTCACCTCTTGGTGTTCCAACGGTTTTTCTTCAAAGAGTCAGTCAGAAGCTGAGACTTCTTTTAGTAAAGAGCGTTCCTCCCGCGCCGTAAAATAAAGACGTTTATTTTCAAACAAGTACCGGGTGCGCCTTTCATTTAACACCCATTTTCAATACGGGTAAAATCAATTTCGATAATTTGCGCGCGTTCAAAGTGTATCGTTTGGCCCGGCCACTCGCGCGGGGGAGTGAAAATAGTCGGTTTGCATCTGCTCTCTCTCGGGTCGAGGGCTCGCGCGCGGCGCTTCGGAGCGTTTGGCTGGCTCGAGGCATTATTTTCACGGCGCTTTGATCCGACGATGGACGAGCAGCTCGGTTTGGCGAGGATGAACACGTGCCCCGAGATAACGACGTGGAAATGAAAGGCAACGAGTGATAATGACTATTAGCGGGACCGCGTGGGGGCGGGCCTGGTCGCCCCGGACCGGCCGACGAGACGACGCCGATAGCGATCGATCTTATTAGAACCGAATGGCTAACGAATAGGAATTGCGTGGGTGATTTTGATCGATTAGCGACTATCGATAAAGCTCGAAATTGAGATTCCTACCGGAAGCTCTTTCGGCTACGTTGGAGGCCGGAAAATGGTCGCGAATTCGAAAGGCGGACAACAGCATCGCTATCCGACGCCGCGACGCTTTCTACGGTTTTATCGAGTCGATCGATCGGCTTGTTGCCGCGAGTTACGACAGATTCAGCGGCGATGGTGCGCGCGATTGCTGCACCACCGACTGCACCCGGCGCTGACGCGGCGAAATCGGTGTGCATTACGAAAGTTAACTGGAGCACGAATCGACTTTCGATTCGGTGGTAAGGGGCCCCGTGCGCTCCCTTTCCCCGCTCCCTCTCGCGCACGCGTTCTCTGAAAACCGAGAGTACTCTCTTCGCGATTCCCGGTGATAGAGAGAGAGAGAAGAGACCCTCTCTTTGCTCAATACTCGATCCCCACCGATCGTAATCCTTCTAGAGAATTCACCAGGGCCCGTAACTTCTCGGTTGCGCAAACTATGGCCGAGGCCCAGTTCCCGAAGAACTTACCACCTATGGAGAAACTTTCCTATCATCGACGACGACGAAAGAAGTTTGTTTGGCGCAGAATATCGGGGGCATATCAGGTGGATTGCGCAGGGCCGTCTTAGGATATGTGGCGCCCGTGGGCTAGTAACAATAATGCGCCCCTTTTCATAAAAAAATAGGGAAAATAGTGAAGATTTACCAAAGATTCGGAACTAGGAAAAGTCAATAAGTGTATTACCAATAAACAAATAGAAATACAAAATAGCCGCCCCAAAAGGCTGACGCCCCGGGACTATAGTCCATTTAGCCCTGTGGTTAGGGCGGTCCTGGGATTGCGAATCTTTAAGCATTTTCGCGAGGAAACTCGGCGAACGTTTCCACGGCCAAGTCGGAGGATCCGCGGGGCATGGGAGGAACAAGATATCTAGTTGCAGGTCGTTCACATCGCGAGGGGACGACCAGTAAAAATAGAATGAGAGCGCCAGGAGAGCGCGCGAGTGCGTGCGCCGCGCCGCGCCGCGCGCGACCAGACGCGCGACCAAACGATCTTCTCGATCCTCTCCCTTTGCACCGATTCGCGGATCCATAGGACTCGAGAGATTCAGCTAGACCGAGTTAAGGCTACCGGGACTAGATTTTTGCTAGAAAGATTGGGTGGTAATCTGCATTGTTTTCTTGCATCGATACGTACCTGCGTGTAACACCAATTCTCGGCCACAGGGGTGTTCACTTCCGGCGGTGGTGGGCTCGGTACGCGGCTTACTGCCATACTACTGCTGCTGTGCAAGTTCGAGCTGACCCGCGATGTTTGAGGCGCACAGTCGCTCACCGCAAGTCTGCAACAGAAAACAACAACGAGCAATTATAATTACTGTTTGAGTGTAGATACACCGTAATGGACGGAACACTCGCAGGAGGAAAGGTCTTTTTCACCTGCCATTTTGTATTGCTTTTCCAGCGTCGCCATTTCCCGGGCTAAAGGGCCTAAGAAGGAAGGCTAGTCAGTCCGTCTAAGCTAGCCTACAAGTCGCAGCTCGCATACATCTTATCTTTCCTTTTAATTGTTTCGAATAAAGTAACATTATGTTATGTCCTAACAACTTTAACCCTTAGCACTAGAGTGGCGACTTAGAGTCGCCACTACAACTTGCTCTACCATTATCCACAATTTTGTTTAGTTTATTAAATATGGTGCTCTCTAATCAATTACTAAATATTTCAGTATTGTACGAGGTATTATATCAATTTCAGATCCATAAAATGAAAAACTAATATAGAATGGAAATATTCTAGGTCCGAAGAAATGTTTAATTTTCGAGTTAAAATAGCTCCGAGTGCAAAGGGTTTAAATCACAATCCGACTACAGTTTTTCCATGTGCGGCGGAGTTTAAATAAATTGCTTTAAATATCAAGTTCTATTTAATCTGCCAACCTCGTCGTCCCAACAATTACCGTTTGCGAGACGACGATCACCGAATGCAAACGTTACTCCGCCGAAGCGAGGAGGTCGACACCCCTTCTTCGAGATCGAAGTTTCTTTGTTCGAGTCGTCGCGTCGAGGAGATATGTGTAACGAAGGGCTGGAAAAAAATGGGGAAATTCTCTAGTTTCTCGAAGCGAAGGTCAGCCACGGTTGATCGACCTCCGGGCGTCGAGGATGGAACAGTCGCGCCTCTTCGAGGGGACTCCGCTCGATGCTAGGAAAAGGGTGGACACGTCGATGGAGGGGATGAAAACGCGAACGCGGAACAAGGGGCGGAGAAGGAGGCGGAGATGTTGATGGAGGGGGGACCGGAGGGGGTGAAAGAACCATGAAAGAAGAAGGGTATGCAGGGCACGCGATGGTGCTCACGTGCGCCAAGTACGGAACAAACTGCTTGAGCATCATCGACTCTCGAGTGCATTAGCCCCCGCGCGCAGGTTCATCGGACCCGAGTCTCGTTCGGGAAACCGGGATGCGCCGCCTTGTCCTAATCTTTCGACCCTTATCTGTCGGCCAATCGATACGCTAATGCGATAAGGGCGACGGTTCGGCCAGGTTAATCCTTCGGCTCTTGGACGTATCTTGCGCAAGCTTGCTCGTTGGGGGAACGTTTCTGCGCTCAACCCCCGCTTTCGCGGAAACTGGGCCACTTTTATGGACTCGTCTTTTAAGCGGTTCTACCTCCAACCCTTCCCATCCAGTTTTTTAGATACGGTGCAATTCGCAAAAACGAATCCATACGAAGACGCGTGGTATTACGGAAGACGTTGGGATCGGTGGCAGAGTTGGGCAAAATTTTCATCCAAATAAAAATGTCGAATAACGAATAAAAAATAAAAAAAAAAGTTCATTCATTGTTCGATGGTTCGCGTTTATTAGAATTGGCAATAGTTGTGGAAAAATTTATTCGAAGCCTCTCCGAATAAAAGATACAGATGAAAAAATTATTCGAAGTTCGAATAAAGCCAGTTCGTATAAAAAAAATCATCTTCATTCGTCCGATAAATTCTCGTCGAATATAATTATTTATTCGATGCTCGTCGACTAAAGATACATATATTCGAACCATCGAATAATGAATAAAAATGTTTTTATTTTTCATTCGTTATCCGAAATTTCTATTTAGATGACAATTTTGCTCGGTGATCGGTGGCAATTGGCATTCCGTCGATCGTCCTCGCAGGCATGGCACCGTGCGACGTTCCGTGTGCGTGCCGTGGAAAAAGTCGATCCGTGGGTATCGGCACGCCACGGGATCCCTGGGTCTCTCTTTTCCCACAAAAGTGCTCGCGTTACGTTCACCTCGGGTCTCGGGTCTCGGGCCTCGTGCCTCGGGTGGGATCACGACGGAACCGTTTATCTCTCTCTCCTGGCGAAATGTCGTCGCCGTTCTCGCTGTCTGGAACACGAGCACCGAGGAGCTCTCTGCTCTCTGCCGTGTGCCACCGAGCTCGCCGCGCGTTCGAGCACCTCTTCCCCGTTCTCCACGATACCCGACCATCCAGCGTATAGTATTCTAGCGCGAAGGCAACGTGGGAGTAACGTGGAAGTGAAAGTTAGAGCAGGCTTCGGGCGGAGGCGGGGGGGGGGGGGGCAGAGGAGAGAGGACAGGTTGCGTAAAAGGCAACCGCTAATACGTCGACGAAGAAGACATTTAACCCTCGCGCACCGTTCGGCTAATCGGCGCGCCATGCGCCAGGCCAATTATGGGAGAAAACTCGGAATCGGATGTGTACGGGTCGCCTCGACAGCCGTTCATTCTCCAAAACGATTAAAGGTCGCACCGATCGGACAATCTTTAACCCTGGACGTCGGACTATTTTTATACACGAATAAATAATATAAGATTTTGACTTTAAACCCCTTCATTATTTATACTTCTAATAAGAAGAATTTCATCTTATACAACTGATGTTCCACACTTTTTTGAAGGTAGTTCTTGTGGATCTGTTCTATCTAATGTAACAGCTATTCGCTAATGGCTGAAACATAACCTAGGAAAACGGACAAAATAGCTCTAAATCGTTTTTAAATGTTCTGTTCATTTGCGGAGTCTGATTATTAGACAGCGGATTTTTATACAAACGTTTTCTGCCTGAATTGCAACAATCTGGAGTGAAATAGAAATTTATTTTCCTTTTTAATGTGTTTAATAGGTTGAAAGTAATATATCAGTATTAATAAATTCTTCTAATGTTTTTACCGTTTTAAATTACACCCACTCATTTTTGTCATAAATACATAAAATCCGCTGTGTACCGATCAGAAGGCAGAGTTGTGCTAATTTAATTACATTGTAATTCAATTACACAATTGAATTACATTGCATTTCAATTACATAGTAATTCAACTACATCGCAACTGAATTACATCATTCAAACCCCTCAATTAATGCAATCGCAAATTATTTTAACCAAACGTGTAATTGAAATATAATATAATTAAAACACAGCTCTCAAAATTACAGCCCAGAGCGTTGAAGTGCGATATATTTTATGTTTTTCTTTCATATACTTTACTGTCTATGCGGCGTATTCTCTATTCCTCGTCCTCGTTCACAATACGTAACGCTATTAATGTAATTTAATTATATAGTTTTTTATAATTATACTCCAATTGCAGTTACGAATTACATTGTAATTTAATTGAATGGAGATCTGAATTACAAATTACAATATGACTGTATTGCAATATGACTGAATTACAATATGACTGAATTACAATATGACTGAATTGCAATATGACTGAATTACAATATGACTGAATTACAATATGACTGAATTGCAATATGACAGAATTACAATATGACTAAATTGCAATATGACTGAATTGCAATATGACTGAATTACAATATGACTGAATTACTTTGCAAATATACTCTCTCTCTTCCTGGAGTAATTAAATTCTAATTCTGCACAACTCTGTTAGAAGGAAATTGTCTTTACATGGAAAAAGTTTAGCTCGACGTTCGAATTTGATTTTTACCATCTCCCCGGATTACCGCGCAACAATTGCGGTCTGCGCTTTCACGGGTGTCACGTCTCTGCGAGGCAGGAGCCAGAGCCGGAGCCAGAGCCGGAGCCAGAGCCGGAGCCGGGGCCAGAGCAATTGCCGGTAAAGATTCGACGGTTTTTCTTGGCTCGGCGACAGCAACGCGATCGCGGGATTTCTCTTATCCGCTGGTTGTGCAGCGTATTGGAAAGTGAAAGGAGAGAACGAGAGTCTTTTTCGCGTGGCCGGGGACTCGATTTATCCTCCGGAAAAGATCCGTATCTTATCGGGGATCGGTGCGGCGTAGACACGAGACACGTGTACACCTCCGATCGCGTGTGTTGGATCGCTCGTGCCTCTATGTACATACATCGGGGGCCATTCGTATTCATTTCGATTCTATCTTTGTCTTCGCTCGTTTTCAATGCTTTCGATTCATCCGGCGAGAGAAGCGCCTCGTACGAGGCGTTCGCAACTGGTTAAACGACAGCTGGAGATATTCGAGTAAACTTTTGCATACCGAAAAAACAAATCGACGAATTAATTTGCAAGTGGATTCGAGATGGCGACAACGGTTGCCGTAGCTATTAATATCTCGATATCTCGGTTGACCGTTTTTTTCCCCGTTCGATAGTCCCGTGTGCTTCCGGTCGCTACAAGGAATGCGTGTCCGCTCGGTGCGAATAGGTACGCGTAATTTTGCTATCGGCCGAAGCGACAATCTCGGCGAATCGAGAATTACGAACAGGCACGAAGGGTTCCTCTTGCCCTGTCTTCTTCGCAGCAACGGGCAGTAGTTTACCTGTCCGCGACGCGACGCGAATGTAAGCGGAAACGTTGTCCTTTGGAAGGAGATAAACACACCGATATTAACCCATCCGGCAACAAGGGGGCCGGCGGACGCCTTTGTGACGGCGATAACGTTCGCCGGAATGTATCGCACCGGATGTGAAACCCGAACTTGCCGGAAGTTGCGTCGAATCGGTTCGCGAAAGCTGTGGAAAGGGAAAGGGAGCGCCGGGCGCGCGCAGCTTTCCTTTTAATTTCGCGTTCGCGGATTTGCGACGGAATTAAGCCTCGAATTAACTCCTCGGTAACTCGGGCCAAGAGTTACCGAAGTAAGCGAAGTCTACGGCCCCTTCAACCCCCAATTACGTTTCCCGGGCAGCGACGTGCTCAAATGATCTTGCCGTGATCCTTTCAAAGCGGCTCGAGCCCGAGAGGGTTAATAACGCTAACAATTACCAACGACACGTGTATGCGCGCGCGTGCTCCCTTCACGAAAAAAGGGCTGTGCTCTCGCCTATGCCGGAGTACGCCGGATGAACCACCCTATGCCGGAGGGTCGCCCTCGTTCACCTCGAGGGTCACGAAAGTCGAATTGATACGACGTCGATCCGTGGGATCGATGGGAAACGGTCGCGATATTTCGTGCAAATTATATTCTACGGATATTAACCCTTTTTGCACTCGGAGCTATTTTAACTCAGAAACGAAAGATTCTTCCATCCTAGAATATTTCCATTCTATACAATTTTTTTGCCATTTTTTGCATATGAAACTGATATAATATCTTCTCGCGTAATATGTAAATGTCTAGTAGTTTATTAACCCTTAGCACTCGGATGGCGACTGTGGCAACACTGAAAATTGCTATGCCATTCTTGAAAATATTGTTCACATTATTATTTTTGTTCGTATTTAACAAACTACTAGACATTTAAGTATTGTATGAGGTATTTAAATCAATTTCATATCCATAAAATGAAAAAAATCATTATTCTCGGTTGGAAGAAATGTTTAATTTTCGAGTTAAAATAGCTCCGAGTGCAAAGGGTTAAATACGAACAAAAATAATAATGTGAACAATATTTTTAGGAATGGCAATTTTCAGTGGTGCCTCAGAATCGCCATCCGAGTGCTAAAGGTTAAATCTCGGACATCTCCTGCCCTCGGGAACGATCGTTTACAAGATTATTTTTTTTTTAATGACAATTTCTAAGATACAACAACAGGTCTCGGCGGAGAAACGAAATCTGCGGCGAACCGATTCTCGACCGAAACCGAGGAAGCTGATTCGTCGAGTATCTATTCTCGGAACGCGGTACCGTTCGCTATAATTGCGTTGTTTCGGGCTTGGTGCACGCGGTTTTCACCTAACTTCCTCGTTTTCACCGGCGGCGCGGCGAGCAACGCGGTGTTCCACTTTCCCCTGAGCTCTCCGGCCTGGCCCGCGACTCCGTTTCAACGGATTCGGAACCCGGATGGGCCTGTGAACCACGAAATCGTGATCGAGGCTGCTTCGGGACTGAAGCGCCGCTAATTAACACGCCGTTGCGTTCATTTTCGCTCGAGGAAATTAAGCGAGACCGTAACTATTGCACAGCCGGTCTCGATTGAGCTTTCTTCCCGATTCAGGGATTCGACCGATGCTTTTTCCTTACGATAGCGTATAAACGTTCCCTTTAAGAGGGAACGGTAGTCACGTGACTCTCCCTAGAATACCCTAGAAATCTGGCCGAAACTTGGGTTTGCGGGAATACATTTGACGTGCTTATACGAGCAAATTTTGAACTGTATAAAGGCTCATTTGATAGAGGAAGGTTCAGCGCACAGTGCCCTGCTTATGATATTAGTCAAAAAAACTCTTTTTGTGACAGAAAAATATATTGGATTCTGCGGTCGTTTTCTCGACTTTTTTCCCTACTTTGCAGACTCATATTATTAGATGTCAACATAATCTCGTTACATCATAAGCAGGGCACTATGCGCTAAACCTTCCAGTGTTACAAGTAGGCGAAAGTAGGCATCAATTTTGGCCTATTTGTAACACTTATATGTATTACAAAATATCTGCATAATCTCATCAAATCACGAGTCGAGCCAACAATATTGAACCTTCCTCTTTCGAATGAGCCCTTGTCCAGCGAAAAGTATGCTCGTATAAGGAAGAATAATTACCTGGTGCAAAACCATGTTTCGGCCAGATTTATAGTATTTTCTAGGAGAATTCTAGGGAAAGTCACGTGCGTACCGTTCCGCCTTAACTGCGTTCGCACTCCAAGATTTTTCTCGGATCTGTAACTGCTATGTACATTAGGGTGGACCTTAGCTCTATCTTGTGCTATTGGGTAAGAAAATAATTCCTGCAAAAGATGAAGTTGATTGGAAAAACATGAAATTTCAAGATTTTCGCAACTTCAACGTCAATGAGGCACACCTTCCCCTTATCCAATCAACATCATCTTTTGCAGGAATTATTTTCTTACCCAATAGCACAATTTTGGCGGCGGGGATGGGGCGTGAAAAAAATCTCGCAAAAAAAATTTCACAAGATAGAGCTAAGGTCCACCCTAATGTACATACTCGAACGCGTTCGATCGTCGTTCGCGAAAATAATTACTCCGTTCGAACGGTATTTGGCATGAAATCTGATCAAGAAAAGAGAGACGCTTTGAATATTCCGTAATCGGCGGAGGGCTGCTCGAGTCTTCGAAAAGAAGGAATCGATGGCAGTCGAACGCATCGTAGCGTGAATTCGGACTGGTTTTATAATACTGGGAAGTAACTCTGGTCGATGGTAACGACGACGTTCGAGGAAATAAATTGCGCGTCGCTTCGTGTCGCTCCTCGTTGCTCCTCGTTGCTCCTTGTCGTCGGAAGCTCGCGGTTTTATCTCGTCCCGTGGCGGGTAGAAACGAGGACATCGAAGAGACCCGAGGAAACCCGAGATCGTCGACAGAAATCGGAAACCGGACGATGTACGCAGCTATCGCCGGAAAAGTCACTGGAGTTCCCTGGCCGCGATTCCAGCTGGATATTTAATTTGAGAACGCTCGTTGGAAACCCGGAATAAAAAAAAAGCTCTTATCGAAATCGAGAAAAATTTCAACGAGAGCTCGTAACCTTTCGAACACGATCGATTAGGCTGTTTCCAAGGTTGCGGTTACAGTAATCCGCGAGGATCGCTAGCGGAGATTCCGGAAAAAGATTGTTGCTCGTCGCTGTATCGAACGATTAATCAGGGTGGTGCGCTCGTAGCGCTTCGATGACTCGTCAACGAGAAATTACGCAACGCTCGGAAATCATTATACGTCCTGCACATAATATTCGAACCAATGTTCGAATTCGAGGACCCTTTAAATACACTAGAACTACCGAGCCAGTCAAAACGACTGGTTTCCGGTTATTTCTTTTACGATTCGTGAAGTTACAAATGTATTTCCTTGAGAAATTTTTTAGTATGCTTCTCTGTATTCAAGTATATAGGGTAACTGCACCAGTGAATAAACGGGCACCAGTAAATGAACGCTTTTGTATTTTTGTATTTTTTGCTTTTCCATCGTTATTCAATTACTAGAATGTAGTGTTCATTGACTGGTATTTTTTATATTTTTTATTTAACGTTTAATAAAGACAAATAATAATAATTTCATTTTATTTGTGTTCATTTATTTTTGACAAATGAAGTATAGGGAGCCATTTGGCATATATGAGATTCCTTTAATTCACATATTTTTTTAAAAATAAAATATCTTCCCGAACAATTTCTTAAATGTTCAATCATTGGTGCAGTTACCCTATTACCATAAAAATCCTACGAAATCTAAATATAAACTCAATTCTGTTATTATTATAAAATAATATACATACACCGCTCTCGTTCAGGGCTCGGTAGTTTTTGCGTTAAATACGCTCGATTCGTTGAACGAACTGTTTCGTAAAACGAGCAAAGGATTTCCCAGATGCGGAAAACCGATGGAAAAATTCTTTCGACCTTCGTATAGCCTCGACAATTTTCGAGAGCCGGCCCGCAAACTTGGCAACCAAGTGGGAGCAAAGCGTAGTAGGGGAAAGAGGGGAATCGAGAGGGGCGAAGTCAAGGCTGATGCCTGGCGCAAGCCGACTGTGATAAGACAAAGGCTAACTCTCTTCAAGGGCGCGACGTCGACTGCGGTTCTCTCGGCCGTTTCGCACGCGCCGAGTTGTCGCTTCGACGAAGACGCACGAACCGGCCGAGGAGAGACGCGCGACGACGTCGTCGTTCCACCGGGAAAGAGAGAGAGACAGAGAGAGCAAGACCAGTCCAGGCCGACCGTGAGCGACCGTGGGTTTGGCCTCTCTTCACGCGCGGGCCTCATGTCGCCACGATAAAATTCGATAAAGCGTCGAACCTATGATCGACGTGCCTCCGCGCGTGTCGCGTGTGCTCCGGCATTGACTTTAATGGCCACACATACACATACACATACACATACACGTGGCGGAACCGATGGCCGTGGAAATAGACGGTCGCGTAACGCTTCGTTAGATCGATTCGCGCCGGGATCGCTAGCACACGATTTGCGGAATCTCGTCTAAGAATCGTCCGAGATCTGTACTTCCGCGGCTGAAATTTCACCGTGAGCGAGAACACGGATCCTTACGGTGTCGCGACACAATAATTACTCCAACGCACAGTGCGGCATGTAAATGTAGATTCGGGACAAAAATTAAAACTTCTAAACTAATCAATTTTTCACCCAAGTACCTTAATAATTTTTATTAAAGGGAATACAAAGATACATCGATTAATGCACCAAAAATATAAGGTTCCATTAGTAAAAATGTTTATCCTAATTTTATTTTCTTTATGAAAAGGTTTTTATGATTAGTTGTTGTTGCAATTTGTTGTCAACTGTATACTGTACAACTTTTCTTCGAAATATGTTTTAATTATATGGTTAAATTTAATTATATTCACTATAATGTTTAAATAGGTGAGGTCGATTTCGGTAACTGTCTCTCCACTTTCTTGCAAGTGCCACGCAAAAAGCTTTTATTCTCTTTTCCGCTTCATCTGTTATATCGTTCACGTTTCAAACAGAACAAAGTTTTTGTCTAACTTTTGATAGTTTCTTGGAATAAGTGTGTGCGGACATCGAAGCTTCAAGCAAATCGCGATTACGAATGCATTTCTCTAGCAAAAATTAAATAACATTGAGTGTTGCAATTTATCGCAGAAAAACATTATACAGTAATATACTACAACATCTTGTTCGTACAGAACAGCGAAGATTACAGGATGTTTTGAACCGTTTTTTTGTAAATTGCATTTCATGGAAAAATCGCTATTTCTAAATTGCCAGTTAAAATTATGAATATCTCTGGTGAAATTCTCCATACTTAAGTTGTAACAAATAGTTTAACACAAAAACCAATCTAAAAGAGCAATTAGGACACGAGTAATCTAACTTTTCAACATTCAAACTACAATAAACTCTTGGCTGTTATTGACCCCGTATTGAATTTTTTGGATACTAGTTTTTACATATACATTCCTTAGTTACCGACTGATGATTTTATTGGATAATTAGATTAGAATCGAACCATGATTAGTTTCATTTTTGTCCATTGCTCTGCCTTCGAAAAGCAACGACAGAAGAGATCGTTGTTCGAGATAGAAAATTGAACGCGCGAATTTCTTAAACGTCGCACGTAATTTTGAAATTCTTCGCATTCGATGAACTCGGGGAAACTCTATTCGAATCGGGGCAAAGTAGAAATAACCTTGAGAAATTTTATATCGAGTTTTTACGACACAGCGACTATTCAGCGAGTCGATTATAATTTTATAGTGTAGCACGACGAGATTAAAAACCGATCGCTAGCAGTTGATTGCGAGTTAGTTTGTTTATCGAAACGTGTGCCTGTACGCCGCGCCGCACCGCACCCGTCCGTGAGGCGCTTTTTAATCGAACAAGTTTTTCCCGTTGTCTTCCTTCCACGTACAAAAAGATCGAATCTGTGGATTAACACGCGCAACCACGGCCGGTATATCCCCTCCCCGGGCCATTAAAACGGGGAATTACAAATGGTAATCGAATAAGAGTGGCAGGCCACGTAATTGCGGCGAATACGCGGACCCGAGGCTTGAAAAATACCACGTCCACCGGGTGCTGTTCTCCGTGTGTCCGCCGGTAATTTCAGTTTCTTCGCCGATCTTTAGTCGTCGTTATCCAAGACGGTGTTGTGCACACGCGTTCTCGCTCTGCTCGCTTTCGTGTACCGTAAAAAGAACAAGAAAGCGAGCTAATAAAAACGTGGTAAAAAAAGAATAAAAGCAAATGCAACGAGAACGTTTTGCTTCTGTATCGTACACCGCCGGATATGCGAATCTCTGTACGAAACTCGAGGCGCTGTGGAGAAAAAATATGTCGGTTGACGCGCCGAAAATCGAGTAGTCGCGCTCGCGCGCGTTGGGGCGGAGATTCCACGGAGGATGGGGAAAGCGAGAATCGAGAATCGAGAAGCGACTCTCGGTGGCTAATAAGACGGCCGTAAGAGCCCATCTGGAGGGAATGGACCTCGCAAATTGGCCATGAGGCCCAAGGTCGTCCGGTATATCCCACATAGCCGGGGCCAGTGGCCCCCGTTGGAAACGAGTCGGGAGAGTTGGGAGTTGGAAGTAGAGAGTCCCGGGGAGAGCTTCCCTGCCCTTGGTTCGCGTTGGCTCTCGACTCGGTCAGCAAGGATAGAGGATAGAGAAAACAAGACTGGCCCCGCGGCGGCCCCGCGGCCCTATGGCCCTATCGAAGGACGACCGAGTCCTGCGAGGAGGTTCAGGCCTTTTCTCCTCTCCTCGGTGTATCTCCTTCTCCTTCTTCTTTCTCTCTTTTCTTCTTCAGGTAGAAAAGACCGAGAGAGCCCGCAGCCAGTCTCTCGCCGTGGGCTCTGTGCTCTGGGCTCTCTCCCTCTTTCTCTCTCTCTCTCTTTCTAACTCTGGCCGTTCCAGCTGCGCCTTTCGAGAAACGCGCTAGGAACTTCGAACAACCAACGGCCATCGAGCTCAACAAAGAAGCTTCCGTGGAACGCGTTGTCTGTCGCGGTCCTTGGAACTTCTGTATCCCTTCTTCCTCCTACCGTTTTATATGTTCCGAGTTTCTCGTGGGAATCGTCGTGTTTTGGATCAGCCAGGATAAGCGATACAGGTTTTCCCTTCGACGAGCAGTAACACGCGAACTAAGAGAAGGCCCAACGGTTTTCTCCCCGGCTCGATTGTATGTAGAGAGGTCGGCGTTCCGACTACCTGTCAAGGCAACGTTCCCCGAGAAAAGCTGTTTGGAATAGAAATTACACCGGCACGGCGATTAGATCGCGTTTTTGGGACTCCTTTGTGCCCGCGTTCGATGGAACGTCCTCTTGTACAGCTTGACGAGAACCAAAGCGTGTGGGTGGTCCTATTTACAATGGTTCCTTCACAATTTTTCCAATTCCGTATTTTAACAATAAGAATCGAATCCGTTTTATTCCATCGCTCGGTAGAATGTAGTTTTAACGAACCGGTCGGAAGAGACTACAAGATTATCCTAAAGGTGAGACGCGACGAGAAAAAGTATTTTTCTTTCGACGGTTCCGATCGATTTTTCCCGGTTCGGTCGGCTGAAAGCCGGAGTTAAGGGCCAAAGTACCCAAGTTGAAGCGAAGCGAGGCACCACGCCCCGCCTCCTCCCTCTCTCTCCCTCCCGCCCCCCGTCTCTACGTTTCTCTTGTTCCCCAATTAACCCGAATTGCACTTCGGGCTGTGAACCGGACAAAAGCTCCTTCTCCGCCAGTGGTTCTCCGTTTCACGCAGGCTGTGTCGAGTGTTGTCGGACGCAGCTCCGACTAATTGCGCTGTTAACTCGGTGAATTAATTCCGCAGACGAGAGAGAGAGAGAGATATATACCCCGCCCCTTTTCGCGCGTTATTCAATTAACAAGCTGTCGTGTATCGATCGGCAGTTAGGCGAAAACGATCGAATAAGCCCGGATTACGGCTATTAACCCTCCTAGCGCGACCCTAACCGATTATCATCCCCTAATTCAACCTATCCTCGACGTTCTCGTTCAACAACTTTTTAATCTGTCCTGCTAGCTACTTGAAATATTTTCTTTTTCGACGTTTCAACGATAACGCGGCGAAGAATAATAAAATCTGAAGTAAATTTCGACGATCAATTGTATCTGAATATGGAGGCGGAGTCGGGAGAAGCCTCCGACGAATACGAAATCGCAGAGATACGCACCTTGTGTATTTAATTCGATTTGTTCGAACAACGTGTTTCGCCAGGGGCCACGCCAGGGGCCAAGCTAGGGGCCAACCAACCGTCTCTCTCCCAGAGGGGGGACACGAAGAAGAAGTTCGTGGAAGCGTCAGGCTGTTTTTCGGGCGTTCGCGAGCTTTTGCATTCCGAGCGAATGCTGGCCAGCAACAACACCATAGCTCCATAGCCTCCAGCCCCCTAAGAGAGAGAGACGGCGAGGGAGAGGGAGATGCGGAGGTAGAGGGCGAAAAACCGAGGGGACGTCGTACCACGGCCCTGTACCCTTGAAGCCGAAGGTTGCGGCGCTAGCGAGGGACAACCTTCCTTCCTTCCTTCCTTCCGACCCCCTCCTGCCTGTCCTTCTGCCCTCCTGCCCTCGACCAGTCCGCCTTTGTGCTCGGCTTTATTTCATCGCGCACCGGACATCGATTGGCCTCGAGTCTCGTCGCGATATAATAATAAACGCTGCGAAAACGATTCCCCGAATCGAGACGCTATCGAACGGATATCTCCTCGAGACTCTGTCCAAAGTAAAATATTGACGACATTGATTCGACGGTGAAGCCCGACGATGTTCGCAATGGCGAGTGCACGAAAGGGGTGGTTTCGATGGACCGAAAATCCGGAGCAAACGCACGCGCGCGTCTGTTCCTGGGAACCAACATCGTCGAGATAAAAAGCTTCAGATAGCCGAGCCGAGCCGAGCGTACACTCGTGAACACAACGCTATCGGGCATCTTGCCGTATCGCTGCGAAAGATCGGAGAACGACGTCCAAGTTCTTGGTTACTGTTATCAGCTCGAACAGCTGGAAATTAGCTGGCCAAGCAATGCGATATATCCGGTCTTCTCGCCTGGAAGAAAAATTGGATAGCGCGGGCAATGCGATCCGAGCCTTCGAGTACATATATCGTTTCATGGATATGAAAATCATTGCGAACGAGGGAATTGTTTGCGGAGTTGTAGCGACGAGTTAGCGCCGGTTTGACACTGCCGTTCTAAACGATTCCGAACGAGGACGTTGCGATTCTAGAGGCTGTCCGCGGGCCCGTGGGCTGACGAGAACCGCGGGGGGGGGGGGGGGGGGGGAACGGAAGCGAACCGCGCGCGCGCGCGCGCGCTCGTTACATAAACGTGCAAACACGCAAATAGGTAAAGGTTAATTCGCGAAGACGGCGAATACAACTGCGGCGAAGCTGTAAAAGCGTTACGCGCGTGAATCGTCCCGGGTTCGCCGCGATAATTGCTCGCGGCTGCCGAGCGGAATGAATGAAAACCGGCCGGAGGTGAGAGAGCCTAACCTCGCCCCTCTCGTTAACCCGCCGTGTAATCGGGGCTAGACTCGTACGAGTCGATTTCGACCACCTCGAATAGCCGGTTTACCTATTTTCCTAATATGTACGTATATATCGCTAAATTCCTACCTTATTCGTGGGTCACATTGACGTAAAATACGAGTGATTCGTGTTTCCTCGCGACGAGTCCGCCACATTGTGTTCGTAAAATATGCGTTATTTGACGGACCCGTCAAGGAAAATACGGAACATGCATTTTTATCGCGACTTTTGTCACTGTGTTACCGTAAACCGGTTCGCGCTTCGGGAAAAAAGCTTATTTGAATGATTGCGACGAACCGTTCGACACCCCGACACGAACTCCGGCGTTATTCGCTTCGGTCGAGTCTTGAATATGCAACGAGTCGAGTCGAGTAGAGTCGAGTCGGGATAAAAATGTACAACCCGGTGAATAAAGCTGCGTTCACCCGCCACGATTAGTTGCAAAAGAGATAAATCTGTACGCGGATATCGGACTCGGTGTATAAAAAGAAGCGGCGCGGCGGGAGGAGAGGATCTTCCGAAGCTTCTGTAGTAAGCGCGACGCGAGGCGACGCGGCGAGTTGTTCGTCGATGACTGAGGAGCAAGCGAGACGACCGCACGGTTTTCTCCGTAAACCTATGAAAAAATATTCAACAGAGAAAAAGCTCGATTGACGCAAAAGACAATTTTGCATCGACAGGAAATCTGCGAGGCTAGTTTACGAGAGCCGTATGTCAATTTCGATATCGGTATCGATATCGGACGTTTTACGGTTAACCGTGCACGCGCTTCAATCATCGATCGATAGGCTCTCTCTCTCTCTCTCTCTCTCTCTCTCTCTCTCTCTCTCTCTCTCTCTCTCTCTCTCTCGCATTGTTTCCACATGCTTCGGGGGAAAGGATCACCGTCATCAAGGACGAGAGCTTTACCTCTGAAATCGGCGTGTGTGTGAGAATCACTCTATACCAATTTACGGGGAAAGAATCTGGATCGAAATAGGCACACGGATGAGGATACAGGTACGGCTACCGAATTATTCGAGAACTCGCGGAGAAATATCGAAGATCGGTTTAAATTACTGTCATCCGGTTGGTAATCGGCCAGCCATTACAGGAATACTATTGCGTTAATTAAATCTGCTTATTAGAATAGCGCGTTTCGTTCGCGTTTACCTATCGGATACCGGTACACCCTCTGTTTGCCATCGCGATCGATACGGGGACGATTAACGGGGAGGGAGCGAGCGAGCGAGCGCGCGCGCGCGTCTTTTCGTCACCGTGTTTACGGACCGAAATTCAACCGAGTAAAATCACTCGGAAAATTGGCATAATCAATTCCGCAAAGCAATGCGACGGAAAACGTTCTGCGCGCACACGATCGGAAAAATATTTACTACGAGAAGCACGCGAGAAGCTTGCGTAATCGCCGTTACCGCGTAATTTAAAGACGTCGCCATTCGTCTCCTCAGGTTCGGGTTACGAGCATACGTCGAGGATCCTCTTTGTCGGCGAATGGTAAACCACGGAGAATGGTAGTGCGCGATCGGGAAAAACAGTGTTCCCGGAAAATTACCGAACGGAGCGATAACCGGGACGGAGGATCGATAGATCGTTAGGAAGGAACAGGTGCTTTATCTCGGGTTACGGAATAACGATTGATACGAGTTTCTCTCGCCGAGAAAAGCTGAATATGTAGCACGCAAGCAATAGCGCACACGCGCATTTACGCACACTATAGTAAATAGCACCGACTACACGGCCCCAACAATGATAGCCGGCCAGCTGCACCGTGGTGGGGACAAAGGACACCGACATTCAAAGCGATTTCTGGCTTTGTGTGTTCTCTCCCCTCTATCCGAGCAACGAGAAAATATTATGACGCAAACACGATAACGGCGCAGGCAAGGTCGGAGCTTTTCCGATTCATCTAACGCGACAATCAGCACGTTATGTTGAAACTTTTATGCTCCCGGGTCTTTAACGAACCGCTCAACTTTATCGCCAGCCATGCTCCACGCGCGCGCGCGCCTCTACGTGTGCTCATAATTATGACGACGCCGCTTTTAAACGATGAAGCGACAATCACGAAAGAGAAAGAGAGAACGTAGAAAAGCGTGTGAAGGCTCGTCGAATATGCACTCTCTGAAAAAATGTTTACGCTACCTTGGCCTTGAAATTCAACATTTCCCACACTAGTTTGTCATAGTCCGCGACCCCTCCGGACAATTTACACCAATTGAATCGCTCCGAATCGTGTTTACTCGTGCTCGATCGAGCTCGTAAGAACCTCGATAAAGCAAGAAAGTTTCTCGAGCCAATGAAGCGACAGCACGAAGGTCGCCTCGGAACAATTAGCATAACTCAAAGCGAATCACCCGTCGATCCTCCGTCGATCAGTGTCGATGGGAATCACATTAAACCCTTTACGACGCCGATCGATTGACTCCCGGTTGTTTGACGTACAACAAATGTCGGTCGAAACAATTTTCATTGCGATACAGCCGCGCGCGCGCGCGCGCGCAATAAACGGAAAGTTAATCGGAGGGTCTCGCGAAGAAACGTTATCGGCCATGTAAACTCGATGGAGATAACGATAAAGAGAGGAGGGGGGAATCGATGTTACGAAAAATCGCGAGAATTAAATCGACGCATTAATCGAAACGTTCTCATTCCACCAAAAAGTGTTTTACGATCGAAATTTCAATCGACGCCGAGAAATTGTTTTCCGGAAATCGCTTTAGCATTTTTGGCGGTCGGTTCCCAGAATAAAATTGCCAGACCTCGGAAAAACTTTTCTGGCGAAAAAAACGGGTTCCGATATACGTACGGGAAATTATTCGTAGAAACGAGATATTTTATAAAAAATCGAGGATTTCGAATGCAAGTTGGCGATAAACGGCTTCCGCAATGTCAAGGTTATACAGGTGAGGGGTCCCCGCGAACGATCGCGACCGGCGTTCATTAAATTACAATTATAAAGTCGAAGATCTGTTTATAGCCTTGTGATTCATCGGTTCGCCCGACAGCGTTTCTCGCAGCAGGAAGTAATGACTAATAGGTTCCATCGAGGAGGTCCACCGGTTCTGCGAACAGTGAACAGTGCAGTGTACGCGCCCATTTCTCTGGGCGACCGTGCCGCCCCCGGACTATTCTCTAATTCTCTCCGCGTTCAATTACCGTTCGTACCTTTCCATGTTAACCCCTGCGAGTACTTTGCTCCCCACCCCGATCGCTCGAAACAATGCTACAGTGAACCCCCTCTTATAAAGCGGAGCAAAAACTGCGTATCAAATATAATTTAACTCGAACTGACTTATACCGATTCGGAGTACGAATTAACCCTTAGCACTCCGAGCGGCGACTCAGAGTCGCCATTAAAAATTGCTCTACCATTATTCACAGTATTGTTTACATTATTAAATATGGTGCTATGTAATCAATTACCAAACATTTCAGTATTGTATGTGGTATTATATCAATTTCATATCCATAAAATGAAAAAAAAATCATATAGAATGGAATTATTCTAGGTCGGAAGAAATGTTTAATTTTCATGTTATAATAGCTTCGAGTGCAAAGGGTTAAGCGTGTTATAGGAGGGTTAAATGTATTCGCACTCTTCGAGCCAAATTTGAAAAATGCAGGAATATATATGCAGGTAGCGCGAGCAGCTTCGGCCGCACAGTTATTCCAATGTCAAGAGACAATATAAAATTAATAACAAGGGACATTAACGATTCCAACGAGTATACTAGTGTATGAATTGTTAACAGATTTTCCGACGACATTATACGAGTCGAGGCTGCTCCTAGGGGACGCGAGACTGGTCAGAAGAACTCATTGCCAGGTCCGTCACGATTCGATCGAATACGAACATAAATACATATGAACAGCGAAGGCTGTTTACTGGCCGCGTAGTATCGTGCTGATAAAAACCTCTGACACAGAGAAAGTCATAGGAAACGGTACGTAACTGTCAACGAGTAATAACATTTGTACCAACACGGGTGGTCTTGTAGGTTGGTTAATCTAGCGCGCTACGTTCGCGATGCTATTTTATTGATACCGCGCAAAACTAGACGCGAATATCTCTTATCGTTTACGCAACAACACAACAAATACACAGGCGAACGAGTAACAAAGCGAGAAGATTTGCCGTACGACTGTCCAATGTGCGAGATTTATTTGTGGCAAACCTGGGCGTCTAACAAAATTTGTAAATTATGTTTTAAAGTTATTTCAGAGATAATCTATTTTTCGTATAACAAAATTTTATCATAGAATTAAATTAATTTATTTCCTATTCAATAATTTATTTATTATTTCTCGAAATAAGTTTGTTATTTTTATTCCCGACATTTGATATTATTTATAAATATATAGACAGTATTTTGATTTCATTGACATTTATTTTGAATGTTATTTCAGAGACAATTTCTCGATAAACGATGAAACATTAATCTTTCAAATAGTCCGTTCTACAATTTATTATTTCACCAATTATTCACATAGCATTCAAATTCCTTTAATTAACCGAATGAGATGCATCAATTGAAATACATTATTCGTCAAACACCGAAGAGCTTTATTTCTAGAATTACAAATGCCGATTCGAAATAAATTTCGCCCGGGTCTGATTTGTAGTACGATTTCGTCGTCTAACCTCTGAGTCACGCCGAATCCTAACCTCATTTTTGCTGTCGCAAGATATTTCGGGTGTACCGTTCCAACACCATCGATGTATCGAGAACTCGAGTTGTATTCGAATATCTCTATCGCCAACCTAACCTACAACGATTCCACTTTCGAAACGATATTTTATTCAGCTTGGCGTCCTCTTTTCGAAATCTACGTCTGAACTCTGTATCGTTCGATTCGAACGCTCCGAATTGTTTACGTTGCTTGTTTCGAAAAAAAAAAATACTTCGATTTAAAGAGCGCTTTGCTTCGTTGATACTTTATCGGACTCTCGAAGATACATATGTCATCTGGCATTTATTGGCTTGTTTACTCCAAGAGAATTCTTCTCGAAACGTCCACGGACGTTAGGGGGATGTTCTTGTTGTTAATTGGTCGAAAGTACTCGGGGGCCATCTGTAGGGACATGGGCATATGGGCATGGGCACTTAGGCACGGGCGCGGACGCGCGGAGCGACATCGGTGCGTGCGCGTCGAAGAATTTTCGTTGACCCGAACGACCCGACTCGACCCGACCCTGCTCGGCCGGGCCCGGAAACCGACGCGACTGCGACTCAATGTTTTCTACGTTCAAATTCCAACGGCTCATATTCACGGTCAAACGTTTCAGCATAAAGGCGGATTGTCGAACCGTGACTGTGCCCGCATCGGACTCGGAAGGTCGGCTCGCAACGTAAAAAGGTGTATTAACCTTGACGTCTCTCTCCTTCGCCACGCAAGCGACTTGACCAAGAACTTTCAAACTAATAACGACCACGGTGGTAGGCATCGGCGACAAAAGAACGGAAAAACACGAGCGTCGTTACGCGGGTTATGCGAATCGTGTATACGTATGTATAACCCCGCAACGGTGCAGATCTGTGAAATCAGTGACTATACGTAGCCATGGCAGGGATGGGTCGTTGACCAGCGCGCACTCTATGGCAGATACCGGCATCTGCGGCCGAATACTTCAAAACAAAGGGACACCGGTATCGTCGCGTAGGACAATCTACCTGTGCAAATGCTACTCGTTCAAACGATATTCACCTGCCAAGCTTGCGAACTAGTCGAATTTCCGGAAAAACCGATACCGACCGAAATTGATTTTCCGAAGTCTACGGTTTTCGGAAAAAATATCTGAGTCGTCCCCGGTTTCCTCTAGATCGAACCATATTGCTCGTTTTCCTACGATTGTTTAATCGTAGCTGCCCGGCGAGAAAAAGACGTCGATGAATCAGAGAGCTGAAAGAGTATAGCTCTCGTAGTCGGTGGCGATGTCGGATCGATAGAGCCACTTAATAAAACGGGAAACGAGAGAAGAAGAAAAAAACAAATGCTGTTCGATCAAAGACCCACCCTGGCAGCCGTAGCACAACGTCGAAGCTCTTGTGTCGAGCGTATATACACAGAAAGTATAGAGAGAGAGAAAGAGAGAGAGAACGAGAGAGAGAGAGAGAGAGAGAGAGAGAGAGAGAGAGAGAGCACACATAGAGTATAGATAGAGAGTCGGAGTACGTACCGCGCCAGCGCCATCCTGACATGAGATAATCCAGGTCCGGTAGGTGTCGAGAGCAAAGTATCCAGATCTGGAAAGAACGCTTTATCGCCGGCACTAAATCCCACTGGACACATGCGCGTAAATTCCTGGTCCTCGAACACACGAGCTCGTCATAACTTCCGCTGGTTTTTTTTTTATTTCGTAGTGGCCTCTGGGGTCGTTCGAGAGGGGAGCCTCTCCCGAAAATTCTTTGCCGTCTACCACTTCGATTTTCTCTCGAGTAAACTTGGTGGCGTCCTCGCGCCTATGAAACCTAACCACCAGGGATAATATATTCCCTCGGTTCCCCGCAGTCCTCGGACGGTAACTACTCACTGTCACTACCGCATTTTCACTGACTTCGTGTGTCCACCGCGAGACGAAACAACAGGCCTTCGCGACAGTCAATTACGGCGACGGTCGAACGGAACGACAACCGAGAATCGACGGACGTGCTGTCTCTCGACGGAACGATCTGAACTGTATGCGTGTGTGTTTATGCGCGCGCGTATATATATATATATATATGTGTGTGTATACGGTAGAAGGAGATAGAGACGGAGATGAAGTTAGAAAGCGAGAGCGAGAAAGAGACGAGTGTAACAGCCGCCGCGATAACGGGAGAACAGAAGGCTCGCGATCAAAATATTCTCGAGCTCTCGTGTCACAGCCAGTCTTGGCTGAATTTTGACTCGCGCGAACGACTAGAACCCGCAGGGTCGAGCTTTTACGCCTGCCTCTGCCTGCTCGAGTACACAGATCGCCAGTCACTATTCCAACTCCGATCACGGCGCTGGCTCGACTGAGCCGAGCAACTGAGCGTCCGAGAGTCCCCACCCCGGCGACCGCGGCCTCGTGCGCTCTCGTCGTTTCTCGGCCTTCCCCGCGGTCGGTTCGGAACGCCTCGTGCCTCGCCGCGACCTCGTGTCGTCGCTAGAACGATGCCTCACCGCCGGGTACCCAAGGCTTCCTCCGCTTCCACCGCTTCCTCCACCTCCTCCTACAGGAAACTAACTACTACTACTCCTCCTCCTCCTCTGTTCGGGAATGCACGTTTTCTGGCATGCTACTCTTCGAAATTATACCAACTAATGCTATTGTAACGTAACACACGTCGAACAGCTCTGCGTCCCACGACGACGCGACGATCGTTCGACCGACCCGTACGACGAGTGCTCTCTGACATTCGTGTCCTCTGACAACCACCGGAGAGAGCTTAATATAGCGACGTGTAAAAATATTCAGTGATTCTTCCGATATTTTACGGTGCTCCTCGAGCGTTAGGAAAACGATCTCGACGAGTCGTTTACCGATCTCTCGTTGCAGGTTTTACGGCGCGTTCGCGGCACGTGCAACCCTCTTCCCAACGATAAAAAGAAAAATCAATGAAATTTCATAATATCTTCTTCGTTCCCGGAGCAATCGGAAATTTTCCGTTGCACGAACACGAGCGCGCACGTGTACGCCCTCGGTATACGTTCGCTCATGCATGCGGTTTGCACAAATATGTTAGCTTTCAAATGTCCGAGGGAAACAATTTCCGAAGTAAACGGGTTAACCTGTAGAAATTTGTTTATATAAACATCCTCGGCCGACCGGTCACGGTTCACGGGTCTCCGCTGAGAACCTTACGAGGGTATGGAACAGAATTATTCATGCGGTTAGCGATGGCATATCCGAGGCATTCAAATCGGTATATAGGAAACGCGTGAACGTTTACGAATTCAGAGGTATAACGCACAATCGTTGGGACGTGTGAAAGGTCCCCTCTCTCTTTCTCTATCTCCCAGCACGCCGCGTTGGATATCGGTGCTTTCATGTCACCGGAAACGGAGAACAAGCCTCTGTGTTCGTCGAATTACACGAAAAAGAGGTCACGAAAATGTTTTATGGGTGTTTAAGGTGGCCTGGGGTCGGCGTCAATGGGACCGTGACGTCGTGCCGGAATCACGCACGACGATCGTGACATTGTGAGAATACCCGCTCGCGAAACTAATACAATAACAGGGGCCCCACCGCATAAAAGACGCTCCAAATTGTCCGTGAACGATCCCATCGACCTATACATACTTACCAGTCGCGTATTCGATATCGTTCCTCAAACATTAGACCCTCGCGAAACACGCGCGAAGATAAATATCCCTAGAGTACTCCATTAGCCACGCTTCCAACATGGATGCCGTTAACCTGCTACCTCGACCGCCATCTTTGCCAAACTGAATTCCAATTGCCGTTCTTTTCATCGTCGTCCGACGAATCGTTCAAGGGACAACAATTTGTTTAAGTTAACGGACAATTAAGACTACGCTTTCTCTCTCTCTCTTTCTCGGTTAATTGAACCGATACGAAGCGAATTATCGGCGGGCTGGTTCGTTCCGTTTTCAATTTGAATTCCGATGAGCCGTTACCTCGTCCGCTCTATTTAACAAGTTTTCGTTGTTTAATATACGAACAGATTTTGCGCTGTTTTAACAGGATTATAAAGTAAGTTTGAAAACCGAGCGGAAAATGGTTTGATGAACGCATCTTCCGAGTTTAGTGGACCGACGTGGCTCTATTTCTATACTAAAACCTCGTATTTTCCACGGTACAATGGGACCTTTGTGCGAAGAAAGTTGATTCGACGCGGAGGAAACGTGTTTCGCGGCGATCCTTGGTTTTCGGTGGACAAAGGGACGCGACTGGTTCTCGAGAAGAACGGACACGCCGCTTATGGGAGGCCAAAGTGTCTCTTCCACGGTGACAACCGGATCACAGCTGCCACCGCACACGATTTCCTCGAGAACCGACCCGGACGACGAGTCGCGTCGTTTGTGTTTACTGCGTGTCCTCGAAGTTAAACAGAGACTCCTCTTTGCCTCGATGGAGCTTTCGGGAAGACATCACGGTTTCGAAGGTTTCCAGATGCTCGGAGTAATTTTGGGACGGTAGACCATGTTTTCAGGCCCTTTCACCGAATTCGAAGAAGGGGGTTCTTACCTGAAGCCTCGAATTCTTACATTTCCTTGTCGAGGATATCCTGTTAGAACGATGTTTCAACCATCGATTCCTTGCAGTTTCCAATCACACAACAATCAACCTCTAATGTTCTCAAACACAAATCTTAATGCACGTAAATTGTTGTTCAAACATTATGACTGCTAATTAATAATTTACCATAACAACTGTATGGTATATAAGGGAATGTACTGTTGCTACAGTGGAATACTTGATTCATATTTTCCGCCAAATATTCACTTGTGAAACATAGATCGGTGAGTTCTGATTGGTCTTGACATTCTACGCCGTTCCTTTGTTTCTTCGTATAATCTGGTTCTTCTATAACGTTCGCATGCCTTCAGTGCACCGCCTATCAGCATGATGTATACACGTGCTCTTTGAAACTCATCGACAATGAATATATATAATAGTTTAAACAAAGCAAGTAAGTTAAATTAAAATTAGTACCATTCGGATTATTAAACATACATTAAATTATACAACACTTTACAGACGCAAAATTCTCTCGATAACGATCCACAATGGGATCGAAACGTTGAGAAGTAATTAATTGCAAAATTGCTTTAGTAGAAGATCGAACTTGTAGCGCCGACAACACGAATTATTCATTTAACATCATTACGATCGATATAACGGAATATTTATCGATTCCTTCTGCTCAAATTCCTTTTTAATCGATCGGTAATCGTGTCGACAGTCGATCCGTAACGAGCGTTGACGGTCCTCGAGGGGGACATGTAGGTTCCGAATGATTTGTCGCCGTTCTTTCGAGCAATCGAGCCCGTGAACGACGCGTCGAGGAAGCGTGGTCGACGCGGCGAGGAAAAAAAAAAGTAAAGGGAGAGAAGAATGAAAAGCATAATAGAGTTTACATGGCACTCGTCGCGTGCTCTGGGGCAAACGAGACTCAGGGACGTTTTTTAAGGGGGTCAAGGGGAGCCTGCGCCCCGGGGCCGTCCTTATTAACGCTGACCTTTACACCTCGAAATCGGGGAATTTCAAAATTTCTTGCGAAAATCCGGGCGACGCGATGCGATATCGACTGGCGGCGCGCTGTTGCCTTTTCTAATTATCGACGATTCGCGTCGAGACCTTAGCCTTCGTTGAAAAAACCATTTACATCGGTTATCGGGATCGTAGAAAATTAGCAAAGCAGCGCGGCAAGCACGATTTTCCGAGTGTTACCTTTGGGAACTGGAACGAACGCTACGCGCCACGACACTACTCGACTCTACTCGTTTCAAGATGGCGTCCTCGCACCGGATTTCCTCGATAATTTTCCAATGGAACGACAGGCGAGAAAGTCGTTCCCAACGCGACGCTTAATTTATGGACGCATTACGCCGCCGCGTATCAGCGTGCGATCCGTGCAACCTTAAACTTGCATCCGTGCATACGATTGCATAAACTGGCCGGAGCGGCACCGGCCGGAGTCACGAACGCGGCTAAATGGAATATGTATCCTGGACCCGGCTGAACCATAATAAACGCAATTCTTCCTGTTATTAACGGGAATTAAAGAATCCATATTAGAGGGATCGCCTCCGCCTGTTGATCGTTACCAGAGGGATCGATCGGTAATAAAGTCTCTGTTCGTCTTCAATTATCAAGCCGACCACCGAATTACCGGATCAAGTATTACCCGACCTCTGAAGGACTTTCCTCTTAGTTCAGAAATGGCAAACGTATTTGCAAGTTTTCCCCGTTGAATTTTCGAACTCGTTCGAAGAATCGGCCGCAGGACGCGTCAAGAGGAATATACAAAGAGCTTTCGTTCGAAGCGGGGAAAACCGGCTTCACCACCCCTCCTCGGTTTATCCAACTTCGATCGAGCCGCAGTCTCTCTCGCAACCCAGCGAGCTCGCCGCCGAATCATTTTCTCCCGTCTATGCTAAAATCCCTTCGCGAGTGGTGCGCACGTTGGGGTTCAACCCTCAAACAGATATATTCCATCGCGATGCTATGCTGTCGAGAGAAAGAGAGAGAGAGAGAGAGAGAGAGAGAGGGCGATCTCGCGGATGAAACACGAGGGGAGTACCATGTACGCGTACTTCTACGTGTAGGTGTGTAAGTTTACGGAGAGTCCGCCATTAATCGGCGCGCGACGGTCGGTCCTGCGTTAATAGATCGCCACCGCAACGATGAAAAATAAAACACAGTCGAACCGGGCGCCAAGCTGCGTGCAATTAACATCGGGGACTCTCGTTTAGGGTCTCCACCGTACGTTCGTACTAGATCTAGTACCTTTTATAAATTTTTAGTGTTCTAGTACGTTCCCCAACAGATCTAGTACTTTCTTGGTGCCTCCGAATAATAATGGGTCCGTTCCGTTTCACGCATTAAATAGTACTAATTTTATCTTAAAGTAGATGTTTACAAAAACTAAGAAGAGAAAATGAAAAAAAAAACAGAAAAGGTAGATAAAACAGAAAATTCTGCCGAAAATAACAAATAAAGTAAACTGGACTTGTTTCCTCTTCCTTCCTCCTTTGCCCCCTCTACTTCATGAACTCTTTTTTCCTGGTAATAGAATAAAATAGAATTTAGGTACATAGACATATATATTATTATTATTATTATTATTATTATTATTATTTATTATTTACGGACCGATATATTATATAAATATATGCGGTGTATATATTTTTTTTACTGACTCCCCTTGGGGTTACAGCTACATTATAACACTTCCCTTTCGCACCTATGTATGCGGTATATACGTAGAGTATATACAATGCCTCTAATTAGAGTGAAACGTAAGAAATTCGAAATCTAGTACTTTTTTCCAAATCTAGAACCTTTTTCTTGTATATTCTAGTACGAAATATTTTTGCTCGGTGGAGACCCTGCTCTCGTTGATCGACCCGTCGACCGAGAACGAGTCAACGCGAGGCCCATTTTGCCAGCGATTTCGATGTCTTAATTGCCGCAGCGATACGACGGTTCTCGTATAAATTCTTTCGAGTTTACAGCGGCGTAAGCATCGGTCGCGCGAACTGTTCGCGGAAAATCAATCGTTTCCGGCCGCGCGTTCGTCGGCCATGTTCGACCGCGCCGCCCCGAACTGGGCGTCCATCCATTTTCCTCGAATCCTGCGATCGTCCTCGGTTAAGCAGCCGTAGCTACATAGTCTCTTTTTCCCAGCGAACCTTCTCTACAGCGTCACCGACGACCTTCACCGACGCTTTCGTCGCTTTCCGATTGATCGCGAGACGCGAATTTCCCGGCCTTCCTCGCTTCAGTTCCTGAATATCATACGGTCGTTTTCGACCGAAGTCGTTGTAGTCGACGCGACCGGTAAATCATTCTCGCCACCTCGAGAAATTTCGGTCTCGTCGCTACCTAAAGGAGTCTTTAGGGGTCTAACGATCAGACCCTTCTCGACGGGGTACCCGGAGTGGTTTATTGACCTAAGGACAGCCGGAAAGGGGGCGGGGCGAATGGTGGGACCGGTAGGGGAGGTGGGTACGGGGGATAGAGAAAGAGAGAACCGTTCGGATGGAAAACGACCGCGTTTAAGAATTTCAAATTCTCGTTCGATTCGCTCGCCCGAGCCGCAAAGTGGCGCGCGCTCGTTTCAGCGTCCACTAGATTCCGATCGTTTTCCAGACTTCGTTCTCCCTCTCTTTTCGTTTCGCGGGTTCTAATCGGCGGCGGCGGCGGCGGCTGCGGGCGCATTCCCCGGGCTTCGTTGCGCAACGATTTATAGAATCGAAGTGTAATAGAAATCGATCCGAATAAACGTATTTGGCCAGCAACGATCGCTCGACGGCCGAGAGCCCTGACGTAACCGCGAAATTAATTCAGCCGGAGCAACAGGCTCGCTCGCTTGCTCGTTCGCGCTCTCTCCCGCTATACCCTCCTCTCGGCATGGGAAAGTTAAGTAATCGGTGTCCAGTGTAATTTTCGACCCCTCGAACGTATCTACCCGATCGATCGTCGATTTCCCTGGTTCCTTCATCGAAACGGTGCTCGCGTTATGGATCGATTCGCTTATCTCGATAATGTATCTAGTCGAGAATTCGATAGCGGGGGCAAAGAGCGTTTCCCGGATAGAGAGATTGCCCTCTGGGGCCCTGGCTCGAGAGAGAGAGAGAGAGAGAGTCCAAGCGAAGAGATATAGTTGGCCTGCATGTGCTGCATCTGGGGACAATCTAGGGTGGAAAAGGTGCTAGTTGTTTCTGCAACCGTTCCGTCCCAGGAAGCAGCTCGTCGTCGCATGGATCTTCGAGGGTGATCGAACAAGACCGAGAACGCAAAAGCCGGACCCCGTAGATCGTAGACTGCAGAACAGAGTTGGGCAAAAAATAAAGAAATTTTTATTCATTATTCGATGGTTCGAATATAAAAAGTATCTTTATTCGTCGAATAAATAATTTTTATACGAAGTGGCTTTATTCGAATAATTTTTTCATTTTTTATTTGTATCTTTTATTCGGAGGCTTCGAATAAATCTTTCCACACTACAGTCGACTCTAATCAAACGCTGTTGGAACACGATGAGTATCCACGCGTAACTAATCGCGACATCTCTCTGTAATTAGTCATCAACTATTTGTATTCGTATTTATTGTATGATGGCGCTCGATTATATGTGTGTATGCGTATGCGTGCCTTTCGGGGGTACGCGGTTCCTTCTTCTTGTACCTTGAACTGTTAACAAGTATCATTAAAACTCTGTCAATTATAACGGCGCACTCTCGCTTATACATTATTTCAGTTAAACAAAGTAATCACCCAATTCCAACAAACGCGAACGGTCGAATAATGAATAAAAAAATTGTTTATTCGAAATTTTTATTTAGATGAAAATTTTGCCCAACTTTGCTGCAGAAGCCAGATGGTGGAAGATACGTATAGAAGATAGAAGGCAGCGCAGCGCGAGCCACTGGCGTGAAAGATGTAACCGCACGCGGCGAAGATAGGCGTCCCGGGGAGACACTAGCCGGCAACTAAACAGCAACGATTAATAATTCCCCGCGTACGTACGCGCGCGTTTGTTGCTGAAAGCGGAGATCGCCTAACGCATACCGACACCTTGGCCCACAAGAGGGGTTTGACCCCATTTTTATTGCGGACGAAACGCGTTCTCCTCCCCTCTATCCGAGGAACAGTGTCATTGGTCGCTAATGGATTAAACGCGCGTGGAACAGCCAGAACGAGAAGGACGGAGGTATTTACAGAGAGAGCGAGAAGAACCGGACCGAGAGAGACTTTTCTTTCGCGTTTTAAAGTTATTACTCGAAAGCACGGGCTGCTGCTGCTCTCTCGCCCGTGACTCACGGACCGCCGAAAGGACCCGTTGAACGCGCACTCGAATTTACCCGAATCCGATGAAAGCATCGATTCCGCGATTGCTACTTTCTTCCGGGGAAGTCGAGAATAAAACACGAACTCGGTCGGCTAAGAATCGATATAATACGAGCTGCTATTTTCCGAAATATATTTTCAGCAATCTGAAGGCGGGGACGCGCGAACAGGGTCCGGAACACCTCCATCGAAAGTGGATCATAATGGGAACGGGATCGATCGATCGATCCGAAGCTTCGGTTCGCGCCGAGAGCGCGGACACACGTTCGTCGTTGCGTACAGAGCGTGTCCTATGAGCTCTAACGGTCTTCTGCCTTGACCGAGTTGAGCGAGGTCCGTGTCGGATATCTGTCTTGACTTTGACTCCGTTTTATCGTAAAAGTCATTTTCACGATCAATCGGTGCTCGAGAGGCGGTGCGCGGCGCGGGTTAGACGCTGAAAACCGCGGTATCGTTCAAAGCACGAGCGGCAGGTCTGTTGGCGAGAGGGAAACAGAGAAAGAGTATGTGTGTGTGTGAGAGAGAGAGTTGGCGACGGGGAAATGGGAAGAAGAGAGCAAAATGGGCCGGGACTAGGAAAAGCTTCGCGTAGGCAGGAGCTATCGATCCTTTATTTACGGGCAGAGCGGCGCGATCCATCTGTTTCTATTGCGCTCTCGAGATTTCCTTTTTCCTTGGCTGGCGTCGGGCTCGTCTCTTGGATCGCCTCCAACTCCGACTCGCTCTCAGGCCGATACTCGTGTGCGCTGCCCGCGATGCTGCGCCGGCCCGGCGTTCCTGAATCCTTAATGCGACCTTATCGAGGTCTTCCATGAGGTAAACCGCCGCTGGAGGAAGCGAGGAAGCGAGGAAAACGACTGTGCTCCCTTTCCTCCGGAAAGATTAACCGGTATACGGATAAGTAACGCTTTTTACACGCGCACCATTTTTCCTTGTTGGATTTCTCCGTAGGTGATCGGTTCGCGATTTGTAATTCCAGTTCCCGATATTGCATTTTTCTTGTCTCTCGACCTCCGGATCTTTCGGCACGTTTCCTTCGAAGGACACCGTGGATCCGAGATCGTTTTAATGATCCACCGATATCTCCGATGTTCCGGGTGGACGAGCGATCGGAAATTTTTGCTCGAACAACCGGGAGACTCGCGAAATGAACGAACGGCGCAGAGACGACCACAGGCCCGCGAGAGCGGCCCGATACGTTCGTGTACGCGTTCGTATACGTGTTTATTCGGCACAGCATGGCGTGCTGGCGTGTGGCATAGGTGGTAGCTTCGTTCTATCGACCGAACAGCAAGCTCGTCCCGTGACCTGACCTCGTCTGAACCCTCCATTCCGCTCTGCCTCGCTCTAACACAATCGCCAACCGCGCAAACCTCTCCTTCTTCTCCTCCTCCTCATCCTCCTCCTCATCCTCCTCCTTCCCTCTAGCCACCGTTTGGTCTCCTCTGTTCTTAACACCTTGCGCTTGCAGCCACAGCTGAAATCCAGCTTTGCACGAATAAGCCGAGTGCCTAGCCGCTTATCGAACCGATCGCTTAATAATTTAGAGTAGGCCCTGTTTATACGGCATCTCCGAAAACCTCTCTTTCGCCCTCGCGATTCTCCGGATCGGGCCGGTAGATCTTCCAGGTTTACGAAGATCCTTGTACGCGCCCTGTTGCCTCGCTGTCGCCTGCTGGTCACCGGTAGGACTTTGACCAAACTCTGACACGGAGAATGGAGAAAGTTTGAAACGAGCGCGTCCTCGAGAGGATCGAGGCTAGATAGATCCATCCATTATCGGCTGAGTTGGGGTGCGAAGTCGCCGAATACAAAGGACACGTAGAAACCGTAGAGCAGGGACTCTCGAGCGACGCACAGAGTGGTATTTGAGCTAAAAATCTGGCCAAAAAACGAAATTATAAATATTTACATATAGAGCTGTGGTTGCGTCCCAAAATAGATAGACAAATATGCCGTCTCGTGGTGGACTCCCTATCTGTAGTAACCCAACCAGTCAGAGGTGCCAACACTTCGAACCTAGCACTTGTTCGGATACGCGGGTCTTTGTTCGCAACATTCCGTTCGAAAGCATCTTTTTGTTGTGATAATTTTTATGTTGGAAGCGATTTTTGTGGCGAAATTTATGATGGATATTGTTGCACAAGATGTGTAAATTATATTAATCATATTTTTACCAATGTTAAAATCTTTTTATACGTGTTTTTACCCAGGACTGCCCTAACCACAGGGCTAAATGGGCTATAGCCCCGGGGCGCCAGCCTTTTGGGACGACAATTTTGTATTTTTATTTGTTTATTGGTAATACAATTATTGACTTTTCCTAGTTCTGAATCTTTGGTAAATCTTCACCGGTCACCCCGCACCCATTTTCCCTATTATTTTATGAAAAGGGGCGCATTATTGTTACTAGCCCACGGGCGCCACATATCTTAAGACGGCCCTGTTTTTACCGATCTACAAGCCTGATTAGAAGCTCTTGGATTTTCATTCCTTTTCTCGCATATATTAGTGTTTTTAAACATATGCAACTCATCGCAACAGCATAAAAGTTACGTGTGTTGTTAAATTTCAGGATACCTAGAATTGCTATACCGCAAAAAAGTTTTCACAAGTTTTCGCATTAAAGAAAAATAAAGCTCCGAATATATAGCCCTTCTTTTGTTATTTGGTTAATTTTCTATTTCGCTTGGTCCAGTTTCTGTAGATTCCATCGAGTCTATGACTCGAAAGCAACTGCACGAGCTAGTAATAAGAGAAAGCACAAAGCGACTGTTTGATGAAAAACTGAAAGATTTACAAGTAAAGTTAGTGCCTTAGTTTTACACATATGAACACCCATAAATAAAACTTACTATCGCTAGTATGTAGTTAGAAATGACGTTTTTATTCATAAACTAACTGTATAACGTAGGAAAAACAAGAAAATATTTTTGGCCAGGTTTTTAGCACAAATACCACTCTGTGCGAAGGTGCGACCCGGAGATCGGTAGATGGGGCCGACGAAAGACAAAGGACGAAGGACGAAGGAGGGTCGGTCGGACGCAACTCGGAGCCAACCGAAGATCTATCAGGAAACAGGATAGAAAGTTTCGGACGGGCACCGGTGGCCCAGGGCGAGCGTAAAGGAGAGCATAAAGGCGCGCGTCGGGGGCTCATTGTTCGTCGCTGTCGTGACACCCGCGTTACGACAGCGACGACCGTAGCCGCAGAACTCATGCTCGCGTTCACGCTGGCGCTCGCGCCGGCAACGGTCCGGATGCATTGAAAGCGGTCTGGTCTGCGTCGCCCCGGGCCACCAACAATGCATAATAATGCTGGAACGGGCCCGTATGGATTCTGGCTCCGGCGTCGCTCGCAAATAAGCCGACGACAGCGCCGGGGAGGACCTAAAGAATACGTGAAATGGAAAACGGAGAAAGTTAGCCGCTCGGCCGAAAGCGCTCGTAAATTTGTCCGCCGAAAGGACTACTCGATCGAACGGGCCTAAACAGAGAACGGAAGAAGAGAGGGGAGGGGAGGGGAAAGAGGGGAGAGAGCGAACGTGGATTTCCCGCGAGAGAAAGAGGTTCTTCGGTTTCTGTTTGCCGGCGGTAATGCCAACGCGACGGGATCGTTTCGAAACGCGGCGTACCCGCCGAGACACTGCCAATTCGATTAGAGCGTTCCTCTCGCCAATCGCACCGCCATAATTTAGAGCAGACTTGGAAGTCGAGCCGATCTGCTACCCCTTCACTCGGTCTATTTGCACACTTTCGGCGAGGTATGCGTCCGGCTCGCACGCGATTGCCGCGAGAGACCAGTCGCAATCGGAACCGCGGGATTCGAGATCCTTCTTTTTTTTTTAATATGAGGATCCTGCACGCTGGCCAACCGGATATCGAGACAATCGAGGACTCGCGACTTGAACCAGCGCGGCGGATGGACAAACCAGTCCGATGCAGCATTTTCAATGAAAAAGAACTTGACCGGAAACCTGTTCGATTCGATCCGAGACGTTGGAGAAAATCGCCAAGATTTTCGAGGTTTACGCGAGAACCAAGAAAGATAGTCTCCTTGCCGTCGCTACGTTTCTTTCGAATTTGCTTTCACCGTTGTCGGAATGCGAGCCGATCATCGCCGATTGTGCAAACAAGAGAAATCTTCGAATTAGAGGCGATCCGACCGGGACCGAGGACCCTCCTTCCCCCCCAACGAGGTAATCGATTACTGGCATACAGCCTTGTACACGAATTCGGAAATCGGCCATTATGATTCGAGAGCCATTGCCGGCGACTTTGATTCATCCTTAACCCCGTTTCCCCGAACGACAGAAATTCTCGGCTAATTTCTGGATGAAACCGTAATTAACGGACTAACCTTAACACTGTTTGCTCGGTCTCCTCCTCCCTCTCTCGCCGTCTCGCGCGCGCGTTGTAACACAGTTTGAGGCGATTCCTCGCACCCCAGAGTGTTGCGCTACAACATTATAACTTCATCTACCCCGCGTTCTTGTCCTTCGAAGGCAAGGGGTAATATTGAATTTGTATAAAAAATTAATTTCATAACAAAATTTAATATAGCTCCAAGTCGTATCGGTGCCGATCGCTGGTATCGATCGAAGCAGCGATAGCACGATCGAACTGAAGAATTAATTTTATAGTAAAATTTAATACGATGCGTTTGTTACATGCGACGAAAAGCCTTCGTTACGTCGAGGAAAAGGAATGATAACGAAACAAAAATGAAAAGATTGTGATCTTGTGTTGGACGGAGGGAGGGAGAGGTGGAGTGGGAGGAGAAGGCAGGATTTCTGGGGCGATTTTTTTCCTCCGGGCTTAGCGGCGCTCAGCCTTCGACGCGTCCGAACCTTGGGACACTTTCATGCCGAGCCTACGATCAATTCCATCGATTATCGACACACCGAGGTTAAGGTTAGCCCCGTCGCGTCGCGTCGCGTTCGCTTTAGGTCGTTTGAACGGGATTGCGGCGTGGCCGCTCGCGGGATCGGCCCCGCGCGGCTTTCGCAGCTCGTGGCTTGTGTGGCTCCTATCGATTTTCGGCTCGATACGCGCGGAGGCTGATCGAGCGACACCCGGAGACAAGCGCCACCCGATTTCACCTTTCGAGCAACCGGACGTCAAATTCATTGCTAGTTGGAAAACCCTTTGTCGACGATTTTTATGCTAGAAAGTTTGCAAAGTTTGACTATTTAATTTTGTATAGGTGCCAGATCGAGTTTGTCCGAATGTTTCGATCAATCGGTAAGCACCGATCCATCGTGGCTCGTCGACGATTTTTATGCTAGAAACTTTCCGCATCCCGGGACTTTTTTGTAATTTTCTAAAGGTACCAGATCGATTTTACCGAATGTTTCGATGAATCGGTAAGCACCGATCCATCGTGGCTCGTCGACGATTTTTATGCTACAAACTTTGCACACCTTGGGACTTTATTTAATTTTCTAAAGGTACCAGATCGATTTTACCGAATGTTTGGATCAATCGGTAAGCACCGATCCATCGTGGCTGGTCGAGGGATCGCCTGCTCGTCGAGAAACGATCGGTGATCGAACAGGAAACGTCGGAGGTCGCTTGTTGGGGTTAGGCCTCCTCGTGGGCTTGGCTCTCCGTCTCCCCCTTTCCGTCGCACGGTATATAGAATGGAGCAGTGAGAGGTGCCACGGCACAGGACGTCCTCGAGTTCTCGTTTTACGCGTCCTAGACGACCTCACCGTCGAAAATAACCATTTCGATGGTCGCTACGGGTGTGTACCCACGCCTTACCCGTGTCCATTGTGCTTCCCTCTCCGTATTGATCGAGTACTTGCGCAACCCGGAAACAATGCACCGGACGTACCTTTCGGTCTTTTTATGGTCTCCATGGGTATCCCAGATCCTTTCGGGCCAACTGTTGCGAGCCGCCGTCTACGAAAACCTGCCGCCGTACCCGGAGAAGGGAGAGGAACGAGACGGAGGATCGTAGCAGCGTAGGCTCGATTTTTTAAATAAATAGGATTCATAAATCCTTTAAATCGCATCACAGCTAAATCTAACATTTTATATCGTAATATTGACTTTTTTAATGGTTCGTTACTTCATTTAAGAAAAAGTTGCGTGCGATTATATGATTATATATAATATAATGTATTCCTGTAACTTTCAGCATGTCCATTTCTGTGTAACTTTACGCTAAGACTTTCTTTTTCTGTTTTTTTTAAGTTATTTTTATTTTCTATTGTATACATTTGTATAAAAGGACTTCGGTCCGTAAATAATAATAAATAATAATAATAATAAATAGGAAAAACTCGGACGAAATTTATACCGGAAGGATCGTCCGCTGGGGCTCGAGGACTTCTCGAACAATTTCGAACGACGCATAGTTCAATCGGAATTTCATCGATCTATCGATTCGTTCCCCACCCTGGAACTTTATCGGATATAAAGAAGCGGTTGTCTCGACGGACCATCGCGGCTACGAGGGAGTGACGCGCAACGTCGCTTGTCCTCGGTTACGTAAACGCTAATATCGATGATTCCTTGCCTGGATCATTCTATGGTGGCGGAGTGGCTGTCCCCTTCGCGTCGTTTCGAACATTTGACAGCGCACGGGGGCCCGTTTCCGTTGCACGCGGAATGGAAAGTTCTTAGAAAGTGACGCGGCGTCTCTTGTTCGCCGTGTAACCGCGCGAACTGAAGCACACCACGTGTCCAAACTGTCTTAATATGGGATGACAAGGCTTCGAAGACGCGTACGCAGCTCGCTACGACACTTGGCGCCTTCGACTCGCGCGATTGATCGAGCCAAGCTTCGTCGATCGGGATTCCCCGGTTTCAATCGATTTCTATGTCTCGAAGGTTTTCGAATCTTTCACCGGTTCGATCAATTCGGGAACCGAATTGCGATCAGTCGAATGAAAAGAAGGTGTTGTAACACTCACGCGTCGACATAGCTGATCCTGTTCAGGCGACGGGGCCCGAGCGCGGCTCAAACGGGGCACATCTGAAACCGAGAAATCAACACAGAAGGTTATTAACATCATCGTAGGAGATTTCGGAAAAGAAAGAAAGCAGGACGACGCCCTGTACGTCAGCGGTTGCAAACCAATTTCCCTTCGTTTCACCGTTTCGTGGCCGGGGTACGGGGCCAATGGAAAGAAGACCGCGGCGGCTCCCGTGCCGGCTGCTTTCGATTGTCAACCGCTGGTGCCCACGGTCGGCGAAGTGAAAATCACGCCGCTAGAGAAGCTGAAGGCAGAAACTTTCAAATCGCCATTCTACCCGGCCGGCGCGGCGTGGAGCGGCGCGCTTTTCACTGGTCGCTTTTCACTCGGCCGGTGATCACTTTCCTCCGGTGGGCGTTCAGCCCACAGTCTCGACGCTCGGCCGTGTCCAAGAAAAGAAGCAACAACAAAAAAAAAAAAAAGAAACTATGATGGAGAAACCATAGTTTTCCGATATCGGTCAACATTTTCGTGTCGATCGCGATCGTCGCTGGATCCTCGCGTATTCGAGTATTAAAATGAAAACTCGCTTTCGCTGCTCGGACCTTCGGCCGGCTCGAAGCGATCCGAAACTCGTAAAAGCTAAACGCTTGTCCTACGGAACGGGGACAACGATAGAAGACAACCGATACAAAAAAAAATTTCCATATTAAAAGTTGAAACGGACGGGCAAGAAAGGATCGCCGGATCCCACCTCCGAAAGGAAGCGGTCCCGGGCAAACTAAACAAAAGGGGATCCTCGTGGCGTCGGCACAGGGCCCCGACAACGTTACCATAATCCCCCATTCAATCTCCGGAGAAGCTGTTAAGTAACTCGCGGGCAGAACGGCGAGAGCAGTCCCACGACCACAAATGCGAGGCTACATATTCATTTAATTTTTCGAAGGTATTATCGACGCGCCGGAGTTGTGGTAAAGGGTGAAGCGGGGGCGAGGGTGACCGGGGGGGGGGGGCAGAAACGAGGGAGAAAGACAAAGACAAGAAAAGAAAGAGAAAAAAGAATGAGAGGGGCCACGGTGGCCACGAGGGCTCCACAGAAGAGAGACCTGAATACTGCGTGTGGTACCGGATGGCGAGAAGGCAGGACAGGGGGCGGGGAGGGGAAACGATTTGGACAGCGACGGCCCTGAGCCACTTGCCACAGTAGGTCAGCTCTCTTCACCACACTTCGCCTCGTTTTTCGAGCCTCCATTATACACGCGGTGAGGATCCTCCATCGCTCTTCGACAAACGAGCCCACGGATTCCTTTTTCCGCCCGCACTCTCTTTCCCTACATACGCAGCTGCGTATAAATATAATTGCTCCCGTTCGCGTTATCGTGGCCACGGTAACGGGGTTCGCGCTGCTCTCTGCTCTGCTCTCCTCTGGATCTCCGCCGCTCTCCGCCCGCTCCCCTCGCCGCCTCCACCTTTAGCGATCTTTCTTCGAGCACACGCGTGAACGTCCGATCGAATCTCGGCCGTTTCGCATAATTCCCCGACGACGATGCGACGCGACGCGGCTTTCGAAACGCGAGCGTGCGACGATCCTCGGTTGTGTGTTTCTGCGCGTTTTTATCGGTTCGACTATCGCGCGTCGCGACTCCAGAGACCTTTGCACACGCTCGCATTCGAAATCGCGCACGCATTCGTCGAACGCCAACGAATCGTTCCTCCGCCGCGTACCCAAAAATACCCAATTTTAAATTCATGTGGAACAGCAACGATCGAAGCTCGTTCCGAGAGATTGTAGTCGGTTCGATTATTAGAAACAGCAGGAACGTTCCAGGAAGCAACGTTTTCCATATTCATAGGAAACGGATGTAGCCGGGTGCTGGAGGCAGGCGACCCACGTGCTCGACAGCCGACGCGACACCGGGCGTCGCTCGTCGCAAAACCGCGTTACACAATATGTACGCCTTTGTCCGCGCACGCTGTCCCGCACACGTGCGAACTGCGGAACTGCGAATTGCGAATTGATTCCTATGTACCAGCTCCGGCTCGATTAAGACGCGTTGCCTTTTTCGCGCGGGCCAGCCATCGTACGCGAACACGTGGGGCGATAGTCACTCGTTCCACCGCGTCGCTAATAGGTAAAAGCTGTACACCGTAGACAGCGATTGTCCTTCGGTCGACTAGAATGAACCCGCCGACAGAGTTGGGCAAAATTTTCATTTGAATAAAAATATCGAATAACGAATAAAAGATTAAAAAATTTTTATTCGTTATTCGATGGTTCGCGTTTATTAGAATTGGCAGTACTTACAAGGGAACACATTCAGTTGATACACGTCGATTTTGATGAAACTTATGCGAGATATATAGTTCTTCGAAAAATATTTGACACGTATTTTTTTTATCGGCAACCATCCACTCTGAGCGGGTAAAAACAGCCCTCGAAGTCAGGGGTCAAAACCATATTTTTTTAGAAAAAAAAAGTTTGTTAGAAAATTCTTGCGCGACTACATTTCCCATTGAAAAACATACAATTTAAAAAAAAAATCAAATTTTTTCGACCTCTAGTTTCCGAGATATCTCAAAAAATATGGTTTTGACTCCCAACTTTGAGGGCTGTTTTCACCCCTTCAAAGTGGATGGTTGCCGATCAAAAAAAATACGTGTCAAATATTTTTCGAAGAACTATAGTTCACATCAGTTTCATCAAAATCGGCCATTCTCATCTGAATATGTTCCCTTGTTAGTTATGGAAAGATTTATTCGAAGCCTCCGAATAAAAGATACAGATAAAAGATGAAAAAATTATTCGAACTTCGAATAAGGCCACTTCGTGTATAAAACAAAGAATTATTTTAAAAACCACGTTTTTAAAATGGACTAAAAAGTATAAAATAATTTGAAAATAAATGTACTTGTAAGATTTAAAACGAACCGTTTAAATTTTCGAGCCACTCGACTTTCAACGTCCCCACCACTTCCGTTACACATTTTCGTGTCGCGATTTCCGTGACGCGAATAGGCTTACACCCCGCCAAAAACAGTTTCACTTCAAAAAATTATCTTTATTCGTGGGATAAATTGTCGTCAAATATAATTATTTATTCGATGCTCGTCGAACGAAGATACTTTTTATGTTAAATCCAACATTTTATATCGTGATATTGACTTTTTTAATGGTTCGTTACTATCATTTAAGAAAAAGTTGCGTGCGATTATATGATTATATGTGATATAATGTATTCCTGTAACTGTCAGCATGTCCATTACTATGTAACTTTATGCTAAGACTTTCTTTTTCTTTTTTTTATGAATATCTTCTATTGTAAACATTTGTATAAAAGGACGTCGGTCCGTAAATAGTAATAAAAATTCTTTTATTTTTTATTCGTTATCCGAAATTATTATTTAGATGACAATATTGCCCAAGTCTGCCCGCCGAGAATCCCCGGAGAACCATTTCAAACGGGTTCAACAGGGATCTTTCGATGTTTCAGGTCCAGTTTCCAGGACTCTGGGTCTCTATGCGCGGAAACTTTCGAAAGGATCCCTCGAGTGATCCGAAACGGTCGTAAAAGATTGACGAAGGGTCCTCGAGCATTCGCGAGAGTCCTGCGTGGAACGACACAATCCGAATTCGTGGTCGAGAGTCTGAGGTTAACTCGTTGTCCGTTCCGAGGCGTATCGAGCGTGCTCATCGCGCGGTTCGAGATTGGCCTCGATCTAACGAGTAAAGATTGGCCTCAATCTAACGAAGAAAGTGTATCTCGCAAAGACCCGGCGAACCGAGCGAGCACCGCACCGGCTTGGCGAGCGATGATTGTTCGCGCCGCGTGCCGTAGGAAGCGGTGGTAGGCTGATCCACACGATCCATGGATCGTTCGTTTTTCGGTGCCGCGCACGCCGTGTATTATCGGCACCGACGATGACGGCCGAATGTTAATTTAATCGAAGCGAACGGCGCAGCCTGTAATCGGGACTTATTTATGGGAAACCAGTTTCGGAGCCGGCGACGCCCCGACCCCGGCCCTGGCCCCGGTCCCACTCACAGTCCCATCCAACGGGTCCTACTCCTTAACTCGATAATGTTAACGAGGACCAATTTCGTTGTAACAACGATAACATCGATGCGACGTATCCGCAACAACCGTAGCCGTATAACTCCGCTACTGATTATGACAACACCGGCTAACGTGTTCAAGGCCCATCGAAAAGGCCCATCCTTACGCAGCGTCGAACCACGTAATTATTTATAGAACCGTCGCGTCGGCCCAGAAATCGTCCTTAGACTCTTTCGGATAATAACTGGCTCGACGGCGGCGTATAAACGAGTCGTCAATTTCACTGTACACTTTCGTTTTCTCTTTGGTAGTTTAACCTTCGGACGCTGTTCGGATCGATAGAGCCCGAAAACGCATCTTTGCTTCCAACGTTTACTTTCGCTGGTCCGTTGAACACTTTACCCACCGGAAGCCTATTAATCGGGTTTTTTAATGATTCCGCTGAATATGGAAGAAATTTTATAGTTTTCTTGTACAGGGTGTAAAGAAATGTTTGGGTCTTGGCTATACCGTGGGCGTATTCTACATCTTCGGATCGATGAAGATCTGTTAAAAAAAGTGTAGGAAAACCGTTTAATAACATATAACATACGTCAATTCGCGTTCGTGGTTAGAGAACAACTGATTACAAAACATCGGAAACTGTTTCAAGAGATAATAGACCTAACCCAGACATTCGAGCTCACGCATAATCACACGCATTCACACAAATTCGCACACATTCACACGAGATCTTTAACATCCATTTAATTTAATCCATGTACACCTACAATCTTGAATGTCAAAGGTCAAATATTTTTTTAATTGCATGACGCATAGAATACAATGCGATAAAAACAATCTGACCTTAAAATTCAAGATCAAGGACAATTTTGCGGTAACTTTTTCTTACAGATCTTCATCAATCCGAAGATCGAACACACTTCTTTACACCTTGTACATAATAATTTCAGACGATATTGATTCACTGTATATAATCAATTGTTGAACGATCAACGGAATTGTTGCCGCTTTCGAATAATTTGTCGAGACGTACTCAACCGTTGATTTTCGTGAAGTGTTAATTCCGACCGTATAAATAGTGTCCCAATTTGCTGAACGCTGCCGCGAGGGTTATAAGGTGAAAGACAGGATACTCGAATAGAATAGATGGGCATTGGGTGAATCGACGTTAAACCTTTCGATTAATTGCCGTTCGACCAGTCGTGCATCGACGTTTCGTGCAGCCAGGCAGGCTCTAGCTTCAAGGACCACCCGGTCGGCCGATCTCTCTGGCGCAACGGCCAAGGATGATCGAGGTGCCGGACCAACGGAGCCAGGGGATTGTTCTCAAATTGATATCTCTCCGAATCGATCGTCGGATGGCACCTGGCCGACCTAGTAGTACAGTTAGACAAGTGGGAGGAGTGGTATATTAACCGTCGCGCGGCTAGGAGGATCGAGGTTAACGATAAGTCCTCCGCATCGCGAGCTAATAAACGTCCGGGAAGAGAACGGGGAGAGGAGAGTACAGACATTAGAGAGACGTCCGAGGACGAGCCTGTATCGATTCGGAAAAATTCGCGTCGCGACTGACAATCTCGAGTTCTCGATATGTACAGTATTCCCTCGATAATTGTCCCTACCACGGGTCCGGCCAGGGACAATTATCGTCCAGGGATACTATTCTTTGACTTGTGCCAAACGTAGAAATGGACTGGGAAGCTCGAGAGGCCACGGTCGCCGAGAAGTGTAACATGATATGGGTCGGATATATCGGTGTGAGACCAGGAGACCACTACTAATCCGATGTCAAAACTTATTTATTTTTTTATGGAACTTTCACCAACATATTCCTGGCATTTTTCTAATGAAAATGATACCAAATATGATATAATTCCGATTATATTTACGTGTGTAATGGACGACCCCGCGTAACTTCTCATTAAAATTAAATGAACGGCAATTAATATAAGTATGATGCGAATTATATTGTGTTTAGCATCATTTTAATAAGAAAAATGTCACAAATATATCGGTGAAAGTCTCATAAAAAAATTAGTAATAATAAAAAACTGTGTTTGAACTGTGCCGGCGACTGCGACTGTCCGCGTCTCTTTCTTTCCCATACGCTGTCCTTCCATGCGTACGAAAATTTTATCGTCCATTACACACGTAAATATCATCGGAATTATATCATATTTGGTATCATTTTCATTAGAAAAATGCCAGGAATATGTTGGTGATAGTTCCATAAAAAAATAAATAAGTTTTGTCATCGGATTAGTAGTGGTCTGCTGGTCTCACACCGATATACCCAACCCATATCATGTTACACTTCTCGGCGGCCGAGGCCTCTTGAGTTTTATGGCCCCTCACGGGGTATAGTTCAGGGACAATTATGACATTTGGGACATTTATCGCGAGAATACTGTATCTCGTCGAAAGAAGGATCGTCCGTAGAAGAGCCGAGTTTCCAGGCTCGATTTTCTGGAGGATGACGAAACGAAGAGTTTGATGAACGGTCAGGTCAGGGGAACTCGGCGATCGTCCACTTGAACGTCCACTTAGGTGGGTTTCTTTGTAAACGGTCTTGCCTGAGGCACGTGGTCGAATCGAGGGCATTAGCGTGGCCGAGCGACGCAAATAATTAGGATAGTTGCGTATCGTTTCTATAGGCTTATTGAATAATGGCGGGGCAAATTGGTGTGATTTGCCGTCGAGCGAGGCGACTGAAAAGGATCGAAATTTCGACGCGACCGAAAAAAAAACACACGTCTCGTCCGAATTCGCGCGATTCACGGCGAGAAAAACAAACGGACCTTCGGAAAGTACCGTAAAAAGACTCGATCGACGCGACGCAACGCGACGCGAAACCGCTAGAGAATGAAATTGCCGGTAATAAATAAAACAAAGTTACTGTGCTTTTAAGGTAACCCAATAATTCCGGATCGTGCCATTTTCGTTCAATGTTCCTGGCATTCGGGACGCAGCCGATCGAACTTTCGATGAATTTCGTGCGTCCTCGAGTTTCACCCTCGACCGCGATCGAGTTCCACGGCGAGGAACATTCGACGACGGGGTATATGACGTCGATACGTAGGGTGATTTTTCGAAGAGGGGAGGGGGGGACGAGCTCTCTTTCTTTCCTGCGAAATTCTTGAATTACAAGCGAGCAGGATGGGGGAAGGAAGTATCGATTTAATTGGAGCGCTCGCAGCAGACGCGCGATCGATTTCACCGGCAGAACGTGTCCCACGATCGATAAAGACGATCCACACCGATTGTCTCCGTTCGTTTTCTCGAAGCTACAACAATCGCATATTGTTTCTAGAGCCGATACGCGATACGATTGCGAGACGCTTCCAATCGTTCAATTACAAAATCTATGTACGACCTGGATTTTTATCGTACGTTATACGTCGAAGCTATCGAAATTCTTTGGAAAGGATTTCGTTCAAAGGAAAATTCTATTTTCTTCATTTCTTTAGGGGTAACCGTCATCCTTGATTCAAACATAAAAAACTATCCTCGCCTCTTTGTTGTCACATTACACAGAAGTAGAGCTGATCACTGCTATCTCGCTGGCTCTCTCGCTCGTATCGGTATTATTGACAACCTTAGGTGTAGATGTGGTTTCGAGTGTGAAACTCTAAATCACGTTCTTTGGTAGTGTAATCTCTACGACAGCGATTTCCAATCGGAGAGGCGCCAAAATTTTTAATAAAAAATTAATATTATAAAAAGGTAAAGTTATTATTACATAAAACGTGTCTATATTATTATACCGATTAAAAGATAGCGAGGCGCGGAAAAAAATTTTTTTTTAGGGAAACAAGTAACATAAAGGTTGGAAACCGCTGCTCTACGATACTCAACGATCATTGATATTGCAAAATCTCTTCAAGTTAAGATTTAGGCTGCCTTTGGACGTTTCTATGTTTCTGGCTGGCCCTAATGTCGTAGCCGGCTTTCATAATTGACTGACAACCGTCATTTGTAAAAAACTTTATTCTGCGCGTTTAAGGAAAAACAAGTAGGGAAAACGAACTGATATACCCTCATTTTTTTCTGTATAGGTTTCTTGTTCTGTATATTTTGTTTCGTTCCTAAAGTTATAATAAATCTCTTACGAGATTTCCTCAATAAAAAAAAAAAAGAAAGAAACAAAGTGATTTCGTTTGGGATATTGGAAATCGCTTGGATCTCCGTACAAGCGATAAATCGTTCTCCCGCGTGTTTACCGAACGAAAAAGCGTGTAACAAGAGAACCACCCGGTACAGTCGAAACCTGCGATCCGAGGACACATTCATCCCCGGTCCGGTTATTCCCGCATTTGGGATCTCGTGACGGCCCTCCTCCGTGGGTGGTAGACGGAATAAGACCGAGGGTTCTTCTCTCTCTCTCGCTCGGTTTTTCTGTGGGGGCCTGTTGCCACCCTCGTCGAGCAGGCGAGCGGATCGGTACTCGCACGGATCGGGTTCGGGTTCGGGTCCAACTGGGGGATGGCGATCGAGCAGAGGGTGGCAGATGTGTTCGACCGAGCCTCGGATTTCAGCGTTGCCAACCCAACCGACCGATTTTCCCCTGGGTTTCCCAGCAAAGTCGAGACCATTGCACTTTTTCCACGGTTTCGCTCCAGCCATCGGTTATCTCGTGGATTTCAAAGACGATTTTCTCGAGACGAACCTTCTCCGGGATCTGTTAGATCGTTCTTGGTTCAAGCCACGGCTGAACTTTCACTCGGGGGACCAAAAATTTTCTACTTTTCTGAATGTAATATCAGACAATTCGAAAAAAAACGATGAAACTTTAAATTCTAATGCACAGAATCCAAGTGTGCGGAGTTCGCTCGTTTAAAAGTTATGCACGAGTAAAGTTGCTCGATTTCAAGTGCGTTTCAGAGGTTAGAACGCTGCCATGGTTTGCAGACATAAGAGCGGGTATGATGTAGTGAGCGGATACGGTAGGTCTGGGTTAGAACTTGGATTTCGCACACTAGAATTTATTTCATCATTTTTTTTCGTAAAATTGTATAATATTACATTCAGAAAAGTTGAAAATTTTTTATCCACTCAGTGAAAATTAATACAACTCTCGTTCTCTGAATGACAGACTGTATCGAGTTGCTGTGTTGAACGTTCCTCGCAAGGGAACATATTCAGTTGATACACACCAATTTTGATGAAACTTATGTGAGATATCGAAAAATATTTGACACGTAATTTTTTTTTATCGGCAACCATGCACTCCGGGGCGGTGAAAACAGCCCTCGAATTCAGGGGTCAAAACCACATTTTTTGAGATATCTGGAAAACTAGAAGTCGAAAAAAATTGATTTTTTTAAAATGTGTATTTCTTAATGGGAAATGTAGTCGCGCAAGAATGTTTTAACAAACTTTTTTATTCTCAAAAAATGTGGTTTTGATGCCTGACTTCGAGGGCTGTTTTCACCCCCTCAGAGTGGATGGTTGCCGATAAAACAAAGATACGTGTGAAATATTTTTCGAAGAACTATATCTCACTTAAGTTTCATCAAAATCGGCGTGTAACAACTGAATATGTTCCCTTGTCAGTTTCGACGGTTCGTTTCTCCTTGGTCATTGGTTGGGAACACTGATTAACTTTCCAGCAGCGTTGGTGTAGAGCGAATGAACAGTCAGGGCGGTTCGGAACCCTTCGAATCGGTGAAACGAAGCGAGGGTGAGGGCGAGGGCAAGGGCGAGGGCCGGAGGGTTCGCCGACGTTCGCAAGGGCGGCAAGGGCATCCGAAAGAACCGAGAGACGTATCTCGGAGGGGACGAGGGCGGATATGAGGACTGCGAGGTCTGGTCAATGGGGCCCCATCTCGTCCACACCCTTCGACGATTCTTATTTCGTCGGCATTGTCAGCGCTCAGCATATGGCAGCCCTTCATTCAGGCTCTCCGCGGCGAAACGGGTCTCTGGAGCGACGGGAACCATGGGGAAATCGAACGAGGATGGGAAACGCGGTCCTGCTCGAGCACGTGGGAGTCGATTTCAGGGATGTTTCTCTCGCCTGAGAGACTAAGGGTTTTCTCTTCGAATAATCCAAATCGAAGAACGAAAATGACACGTTGGCTGTGCCGAGATTTCGCTCAGGGGAGAAAGAGCCCTAGGAATTTATTTCGGACGATAGATACGGTAAGTAGAATCGATTAATCGGTAAATTGCTTTTAGAAGCTTCAATTCGGGCGACAGAAACATCGGCCATCGAGGCGCAGCTCCGTAAGCCGCGTTTCCACTCGAGAGAAGAGACCTACGGTTCGAAGAGTTTAATTTGGTCGATAGAAGCGACAACTGTTCTGGACTAGACCTCATGCTGCGTTTCCAGTCGAAAGATTCCCACGAGTTTGGTGTAGACGACTGTAGACTGTATAGATTAGGATGGACCTTATTTTTTGACCAACGAATTTTTTTCACGACGCCCCCCGGAATTGTTCCTTTAGGTGAGATAAAAATTTGCAAAGTTTGAGATCGATCGGATAAAAGGATCGCGTGGCGCATTTAAATTGAAAATTTTGAATTTCACCTTCACTATGGAGTATGACACATCGTTGGATTTGTCTTTTTTTCTTCTGAATAGGAATATGGAAAAATTATATGACTTTCTTTCAATAAAAATAACGATGACCTCGAAATTTCGAAAATTTGATTTCCAAAAACTTTTTTATTTTACCATTCTACTGACCTTATTGAACAGTACAATTTTCTCCTGTGGCATATTTTCGTATAACCACAAATAACAGAGATATTTAAATACCTACATTAAAATGTGGAAAATTTTAATTGACAATAGGACATATGTATTATCCTGTATAAGTAAAATAACATATTAGCAGTTGTAGTTTTGTAACAAAGTCTATTTCTATTCGATCTATTTCTTATATTCTAAAGAACTTCCATATGCCATATTCCTATTCAGAAAAAAAGACTGAATTTCAAAATTTTCAATTTAAACGCGCCACGCGATCCTTTTATCCGATCTATCTCAAACTTTGCACTTTTTTTCTCACCTAAGGGAACAATTCTGGGTAGGCGTCGTGCATTGTATCTCGATAAAAATTTTTCACCAAGTATAGCTTAAGTCCACCCTAGTGTAGATTGTAGACTGTGTAGATTGTTTGTCGACTGTAAACGTTTGGAGAGCAACTGTCTTCGGCTTCGAAATGTCGAGAGTCCTGCGAGAGCTCAAACGCGGAGAGGGGAGAAATTTGAAAAATCTCGAGACGCGATAGGACCGCGCGGGAAAAAAATAGAAAAGAGAAAGAATTGTTCGCGTGGAAGAAAGTCCGAGGAATAGCGAGTAGGTAGAACAATATCGAGGGAATCTGTGCTAAAGTTTTGCAGACGCGAGGTTCTTTCGCTCGCGCACTCGCTCGTTTGCTCGCTCGCTTGCTCGCTTGCTCGCCGGCCGAGTGGGTAGCGAATGGAGCGGGCAGGCTTTCCAACGATATTTCTGGTGGTAACTATGCCAGGGACTGCCGGGTAAGTAGTCACTGTAATACGGCTTGAATCGAGTAAAAGTACATGGGTAACCTCGTAAGCGGGTTCACCATGTCGCTTTCACTCCCCATGCCGCAATATTATCCGTCGCTCGAGGACCAACCGGTAGACAATCCTAGATACCGTGGGCTGCCATTCCTCCGAACTGAACCGAACCGAACCGAACTGATCCGATCGGCAATCCCATAAAAATAGTCGCGTTTCCATACAGGGTGTACCGTAACGATCGAACGGTTTCGCCTCGATCAAAGATCAAAGCGTACTAACCCACAAGCTCTTTTCTTTTACGTAATCCCACAGACTTCGGTCGGGTCGCGTCGAGAGCCCGTCGAGTTGGGAAACGCAGCGAGTAACGCGCGCGCGCGCGCACGTTACAAAATACAGTAAACGCTTTATTCTTGTCCAACATCCGTGTTGTTGATGGACAATAATCGTGCCCAGAAGTGCTTTTTGATTTATGACTGCGTCTAGATATCGCGCGAGATGGACAGAATGAAATACGGTTCGCGTGACTGTCCGCGTCTCTTTCTTTCCGATGCGCTGTCCTTCCTTGCGACCGAAACTTTCACCGTCGATTAAACCACTAAATACAATTTAAACTATATCGTGTTTGGTGTCATTTTAATCAGAAAAATGCCAGAAATAAGGTAGTGAAAGTCCCATAAACAAATAATGAAAATTAAGAGATTTGTAAAATCGATTCCTCGAGTGAATGTGGAGTGGTAGGTACTGGACAGGAATCGTGCCCACGCTCCGGACAAGAATCAACCGTTTATTGTAAAATTAAAAAAGGTTCTGTTGCAGAATCGTCAACTGGATTTCCTAATATAACAACGAAGAATGAAAGACGGTCTGTCGGACAGTATAGTAATTCGGTGGCACACCCTATATACAGAAGGATCGGTGAGAAGCGGATGATATTTGCAGAACGGGAATCGTCGGAGCTTTAACGCTATCGTCAACGGTGTCGTACATGTATCATTGGTTTCTGCTTGGACAAGCACGGCCTGTCCCGGCGCGGCGCGGCGCGGCGCGATTCAATAAAACGAGCCCGACACGATCGAGGACGATACGAACGAAAGGTCGTCAATTTGCAAACGCGTTGTAGAAAATGGAAGGAAATGGAATACGCGGCGTTGAATGGTAGACGATATTGCACCGGTGACGCTACACGATCCATCGGACAGTCGATAATTTCTGACAGAGAGATGATAAACGGTGGATTTGTAACCGGAGCCGGACAAATTTATTACCCGAGGAAAGCTCGATCGAACGACCAGCTATGCATTCGTTTCGAATAAAATGGCTTTCGAACGAACGAAGAATCGACAATTTATTCTATACAATACTCGGAACAAATTTGTAGATAGAATAGGACAGTACATACGTGGAAAGTGAGCTTGTTGTTTAACGAAAATACTCGGCCGAATTGCGTGTTTCAGCGACCGATTCCATGGCAACCGATCGTCGGATTAGAATCGCCCTGTAGCCACGGTTTTGTTTTTTTTTTCACCGTCCTTCGGTTTTTCGCTATTTTCCTTTCACAGGCCGGACCTCCGCGGCGAGGTCACTTCGCTCGATTTTTTCCCCACTCGAAATTATCCACGGTCATCCCGCGTTTCGCTTAGGTAATCTATTCCACCCCGTGCTCCCTACCACCGACTTCCCCACCCCCCGAGCTCCCCATGCGCGATAGATCATTCACGGTGGCTGGCTTTAAATCGCGGAATTATCTAACCGAGGTCAGCTGGGAAATTCGCGAGTTTACTAGCGCGAGTCGCCAATTTTTATCGCCGTCTCGAAAGCTGCGGGGGCGTCGGTGTTCGCCGCGTTTCCTCGTCAAACGTGCATTCTTCAAAAATTTCGACCCACGTTGAACCTAATTTACACAATTCATAGTCAATCTTCCAGTCCATTCTTCGCGGTAGAACCATTTTTATTTAGATACAGGTGGTTCGAGATTAGGCTACTCTCCCTTAGGATAAGCAGCGAATAAATTGGCGATCGTGATAAAAAGAGATGTCCAGAATATGATTCAGAACAAGGGCATTTAATCGAACTGCTCCTCTATCGAAAATATTATCCTCCCTATAATTATTAACCCTTAGCACTCGGATGGCGACTCTGAGGCGCCATTGAAAATTGCTATGCCATTTTTAAACATATTGTTCAGAATATTATTTCTGTTCGTATTTAATAAATTACTAGACATTTACATATTACATGAGATATTATATCAGTTTCGTATGCAAAAAATGAAAAAGGAAATTGTATAGAATGAAAATATTCTGGAATGGAACAATCGTTTGTTTTTTAGTTAAAATAGCTCCGAGTGCAAAGGATTAATTTCTTTCTAAGCGTGCGAGACATTACAGCGTTAATTTGTATTTTCAATTTTCTCAAAAAATTTAAGATTCGCATTAATCGTTTACCGTTTTTGTTAATTTAACTTAGTATGTATAACGATATACACCTCATTGTCATTTGTCGATTGTAAAGTGTTATACTAATTATGCTATATAAACCATACACGGTTTAGGGCATTAATAAATAAATAAATAATAAATAAATAAATAAAAAGAGGTGGCAGCTGAGCGACAAAGAATCGATGGAGCCCCGTGTCTCGTTTCGATTTCCGGTCAGCTAGACGTTCTCGATGCGCACCGGTGGAAAAGCAGGTACCTACTCGCGCACCGGGCTCTATTGTGCCTGGTATACATACTTTAAACGAGCCATTTGACTATGGGAACGTTTCGTTCGGGCTTTGTGTCGCACACCGTCGCGTCCGAGATAAGATAAAGGCTCCTTTGTGTCGAGTCGAACGCCGCGCCGATGCTCTCGCGGTGACCTTTCGCTCGCGATACGTTCAAACGAACTCACTGTTTCTCGATCTAATCGTGGACAATTTAGCTGTGATTCATCGGCCCCGACGCGACGCAACGAGTCCCTCGATCGCTCGACCAACTATCCCGTACCATTCGAAATCGAGATATTACACCTCGAATTACGCCAATGTTATCTCTATTCCGATGAAACTTTTCTACCGAGTTCAGAGATTTTACTCCAGTGCGCCAGCGTTATTATTATCGCACTATCGCCAATACATATTTAGAGGTGCTTTCGACGGAACAGAAATAATTGTCGGTTTTGATCCCTGGCCGTGTCCGCGCGTAAATTTTGCGAAATGAATTCATCGATTCTCACGGTTCGCTCTTGGAAGCACCCACTCGAAACTGAAGTAACGGTGGAAAGTAACGCGATCTCGCCTGAAACCACTTTTCTCAAATCGGCGCGCACCGGAACTCGAAAGCCATTTTCGATCCGATCGACCACCGAAGTTTCGAATTAATTTGCTCCTGTTCAATAATCCCAGTCGAGAGAAATTTATTACCACCGAACAATTTTTTACTGCAGAAAAGTAGCCCCACGATTATTTAACTGCCGGTCGAATGACCGATTTTTCATTTTACAATTATTGAAATTATGAAGTTACTTAGATGGAAATCTTTTTGTCCAACCACATGTATTGACATAAAAATTGCACAAAATCTAAATAAATAGAGCCCAGTCATTTTTAAAAACTGAAACATTTCAATCGTTTGTAGTGCTCTGTAGGTAAGAGTTGGGCAAAATTTTCATCTAAATAAAAATTTCGAATAACGAATAAAACTTAAACAAAATTTTTATTCATTATTTGATGGTTCGATTATAAAAAGTATCTTTATTCGACGAGCATCGAATAAATAATTACATCCGAGGAGAATTTATCCAACTAATAAATCCTTTAAATCGCATCACAGCTAAATCCAACATTTTATATCGTGATATTGACTTTTTTAATGGTTCGTTACTATCATTTAAGAAAAAGTTGCGTGCGATTATATGATTATATGTGATATAATGTATTCCTGTAACTGTCAGCATGTCCATTACTATGTAACTTTATGCTAAGACTTTCTTTTTCTTTTTTTTTCATGAATATCTTCTATTGTAAACATTTGTATAAAAGGACTTCGGTCCGTAAATAGTAATAAATAATAATAATAATAAAGATAATTCTTTTTATACGAAGTGGCTTTATTCGAACTTCGAATAATTTTTTCATATTTCATCTGTATCTTTTATTCGGAGGCTTCGAATAAATCTTTCCACAACTACTACCAACTCTAATAAACGCGAACCATCGAATAATGAATAAAAATTTTGTTTACGTTTTATTCGTTATAGGAAACTTTTATTTAGATGAAAATTTTGCCCAACCTGTAGGTTTAGTGTTAAGCTATTTCTCTCGCGTCGACGTCGTTTGCGAGAGGCGTGCTCGATGCTTCGAACGATGAATTTTCGGCGCGAGAGGAAGCTGTCGGGTTGGCCTCGCGCTCGAAATTGTCATCGGGATCGGAATCGGAATGGAAATCGCGTGCGCAGAGTCGGAGCAAGCGGCTGGCTGGTCGGAAGATGTTCCGCGGGGAGCTACTCGGCGTGCAACCTACCTACCTACATAAACACGCTGCTCCGCTTTGCTTTCCGTTCTCCTTACGAGCCCCTGCATTGCACCTCGACGAGAAAATGAGAGAAAGAGGAGCACGGAGCCAGGAGCAGTGGCAGCGATGGCACCGACGACGGCAGCGGAGTAGCACAGTCGCTGGATGAGGAGCAGCCAGATGAGGAGAAAGAGGAGGACGAGAAGCAGGAGGAGTTGGAGGAGGAGGAGGAGGATTACTAGGGAGGGGACGCGGAGTAGGAGGGCAACGAAAAAAGGTCGAGAGTTGAGAGTAGGCAACCCAATTTTCCTCGGCTCTCGGCTCTCGGCTCTAGGTGTTCCGATCTGTATTGCATAGGTCAAGGTCGACCGAGACATTTAACCAGAGAAACACGTCAGTCGTCCTAAATGCGCTCCTCTCTCAACCCGGACCTGGCCGACGTATTTCGCGCGAAGCTCGTCGCCGAGATTTCAAAAAATCATCAACAAGAAAAACATCGATCGGACAGTGTCCACGTCATCCAACGAACGTCTCTCGTTTCCCTCGAAATTGCCAACCCACCGATTATGCTCTTCGCCGGTGTTGGAACACGATGAATATCCACGCGTAACTAATCGCGACATCTCTCTGTTAATTTAGTCATCAACTATTTGTATTTATTGTATGATGGCGCTCGAATATATATGTGTGTATGCGTGCCTTTCGGGGGTACGCGTGTCGCCGCTGTACGCGGCTTCTTTCTTCTCGATTCGTACCTTCAGCTGTAAACAAGTATTATTAAAACTCTGTCAATCGGCGCACTCTCGCTTATGCACTATTTCAGTTAAACAAAGTAATCACCCAATTCCAACAGCCGGTATAACACGGACGCTTCGAACCGTGTGCTTACGTGCGAAATGAATTTCGGTGTATCGGCGACTACAATCCCTGTTTGCGATTCGATTCTGAACTCCATCTCCGATCTAGGCAGTGTCCGAGAAACCTCGTGGAATCTCAGCAGGGTTGGAACACCAAGCTTCGATCGAGCGAAATCCAGAGAGGGTACCCGGACTCTTGCGACAACAATATTCACGAATTTCTCGATTCGTTGATCGGTGTCTAGTTCGGTCAGCTCGGTTCGATCCCAGATGATTTTGTTCCAGGTAGAGGAACGAGTTTTGTTTGCGAGTTTTAATGCGCATAGGAGGCTAAAAATTGCAGAGAAAGAAGATTGAGACGTATCTGATCACGGAGAGCTCGTGACGTAGCACAGACAGAGCTGGCGTTGAACGCGCGCGCGGATAATCCCCCGTGCGCGAGCGTGCAGGTTTGTAGCTCGAGAGATCGACGAGCCATAAAATTAAATTAATTGTACGATCACGCGTCGCCAATGCCCGGTGTCCGCGTACACGTATGTACTACGCGCGTCGTCGTCCACACGTGGGCGTAATTCGCGGGAGTGTGCGTGCTCGTGTGTAGGTGTGGTCCGTTGTGTTACGTGATCTCGTCGTTGTCGTACGGCTGAATAGGCTCGTCAATGGCTCGTTTCATTGAATTAAATAGGCCATTCGTGCATGAACATAATTACTCGCCGCCGAGATGAGGAGGAAAAGCGAGAGAACGGCGAAAAAACGAACCCGGCGAACCAACCAAAACGGAGAATACACACACATATACACACGGTGTGGTGTGCGAGAGACAAAACGCGATCCTTCTCTTTTTTATTCCCACGATCGATCATCCTCGCGTGATCTTCGACGGGACGATTTATCTCGTTCCAATTTCCGTGGACTGGATTCGCCGGAATTCACGAGTCCGCGACCATTTCAATAATTTACAAAATCCAATTCGCAATCGACGAAACGAAAACGCGGTTAGGAAGTCGCGCGGAATCAACGAGGACTGCACAAGCGCAGGAAGGGAGAAAAAGAAAGAACGCGCTGATTACACGTTTCGACATCGAATCGTGACGCAAACCGTGGCGTCTCTTGGCAAACCGGTACGCGATATCGTGGAATCGCATTGTTGCGCGAGGCTGTTCTACATTTTCGGAGCCGGCCGAAAATCGCGACCCGCGTGCTAGCGATCTCCGATCGGCCAAACTTCAATTCAATTCCATCGATTCTTGTTCGTTTTCGACATTTCGTTCGCATTCTGCGTGGAACAGAGAGAAACAGAGAGAGACAGAGACAGAGGCAGAGAGAGAGAGAGAGAGAGAGAGAGAGAGAGAGAGAGAGATTGATTGATTGATTGATTGATTCTTTATTAGCTTTCTCAGCTATTTTCGATTACATTAAAATTACTACGTTACGTTTCTTACGATAAATTCCTTTAGCATTCTCTTAAATACTTCTAAACTTTCGCAGCGTTTTACATCGTTTGGTAGTGCATTATACATTAATATGCCTTCATAAAATAGACTCTTTTGGGCACTTCTAGTTTTACGAAATTCTACTGCAATATTCCCAGCTTGCCTTGAGAGAGAGAGAGAGAGAGAGAAGTCGAGGAGCCTAATCGCGAGAAAAGAGACAAGCTCGCGTTGCACCGTGTCGGGGACATTACGCAACAATGGCGTAACGAGCAAAAACGTCCATCGTCCTGTCGCGCGATTCCGGTCGACTAGCATCTTCGAACGACCCGATAATACGAATCGAACGTAATCGAGAGGCGATTAAACGTAACGATTTCCAGGCAGCCGGAGCTCTTTCGCTGGCGGCTCCCAGCTCGCGGCTCACCTCCACGCGTGCTCCAAATCGCGAACAGAGTGTGTCTGTGACTCCGCCACGCGATAAGTGGACCGAGACCGAGTCCTGTCTCGTCGCAACGAGCCTTTTGTACGAGCCTCCGCGATCTGCCCGGATAATCGCCATAGCTGTTCCCCATTTCGCTTGTGCATGTGTCCGTGATCGTGGGCTCGTGCTCGTACTTCGTGCTCGTACTCCGTGCGTCGATGTCCCTTTTATTTCCTCTCTCTTCTTTTTACTCTTTGTTCTTTCTTTGTACGCGCGTTAATCGTCGACGATCGGTAACGGTAGCGGTCCGGTTCGGTTCGGTTCGTCGCGTTCAAAGAAATTTGGCGAACCGTGCTAGCCGGGCGTCAATTGAAAGTAGAATGCGGGTAGTACTTTCACGGAATAGCAACGATAGTTACCGTCGCTGCCAATCGTTCCTCCTATTGCATTAATTTTCTTCCTCTATCTTCCCTCTTACATTTGTTCCGGCAAGGAAACATATTCAGATGTCACACACATTTTGATGAAACTTATGTGAGATACAGTTCTTCGAAAAATATTTGACACGTATTTTTTTTTATCGGCAATCATCCACTCTGAGGGGGTGAAAACAGCCCTCGGAGTCAGGGGTCAAAACAACAGTTTTTTAGAGAGAAAAAAGTTTATTAAAAAATTCTTGCGCGACTACATTTTCTATTAAAAAATACACATTTATTTCATTCACGGGATTTCGCCCAAATTTGTATGGTATAGTCAGCGCATCTATAGTTCTCGCCCGTACCAAAATATTTCTGATATCTGCTATAGTTTTTTTTTCTAAGCTGAAAAAATTACGAAACTTGGAACTGAACGTTTAAAACCGTGCCAAAAATTCAATTTTCGATATTTTTTTATTATTTTGGTACCGGAGATAGTTGCAGGTCTACAAATTAAAATGCCGATGATTTTTTTACAAATGAGTGTCTTCCGAACGGTGTAAAGTCGATCCAACTCGTTATTTTGGTTTCAAAAAATTCTGAGAGACTGTTAAAATGTCGATAAATGTGTGGTAAAAATTTCAAGATTGTATGTTTTAAGGGTGCTTGAAAAAAATTCCTAGAAAAAGCAAGAAAAAGTAGCTCTTACATGGGACGACCACCTTAAACTTTATTAAAAACAGCGAATAGAAACTAAACCAGATATGTCCGTCCTATACCGACTCTTTCGTCGAACTGAACTTCGGGGCGACGTACAATCCCACCCACTCGCGTCTCATACCGATCGTCATTTTTCGATACATTGTATCAGCAGATAGAACACCGCAACAATCCTTGGATCCTGAGCTTTTTTCCCCAGAAATGTTTTACTTTAACAGTATGTATAACTATTTGAATGGAATTTACCGGAGCGATTCGTTGCGACTCGTCGACGACACGTTCGTTAACGATGGAGTTTCGTAACGGAGGAGAGGCCAAGCGGGATGATGTCTCCGGGAGAGCAGCTGGCATTTAGCTTCCCGCGGCATATATTGGCGAGAGAGGAGCGTCTCCAGGGTCGCGGTGAAAAATTGATTCGCGCCTAGGTTCACCGAGTTAAATTCGGTGCGACCTCGCGGCGGATATAAAATGGTAGCCGGCCACCAAGGGACAATTCGAAAAGATCGTTCGAGATGATCGACGGTAAATCGTTGAAAGATATTTAATTATCGCGCTAATGGTTTGCCCGATCTGCGAGTATAATTTTTCAATCAAATTGTCTATCACGGTTGGCCGATTAGCATGGTAATGGCGGTCGAGTCCTGAAAACCCACTCGTCGGTGAAAACCGTGGGACGTCGGCGTCGATGAAACTCATCGAACGCGTTATTGATCGTCCGCGATATCATACAGGCGGACCGGGGAAAACGAGTGAAACGGTGGAAACGTGGAAAACCGGGGAGATCATCTCGAATCAGGAGACGCTCTCGGTTATGGGATGGATGATTTATCGAGCACTTGTCCAGGCCAATTGTTTGGGGAATTGTCCCCGCGAATTGCCCGCAGGCAAATAAACCATCGACCACGGTGATTTATTCAGAATCGCGATTCAAGGGCCCGGGACTTTCTAAAAGGATCCTTCATTCATGCGAGAACCTGTTCATTCTTTCGATTTTATTGGCGACGCGAGCGAGAATGAGACGGACAGATGGAGAAAGAGCGACGACGATGGGATCGAAAGTGTCTCGACGTAGCTCGGTAGGCCTTCGGACACGTTTCGCAACGGTCGTAGCGATCGTACCTTTGTAGGTTTCGAGGATTTCAGGAGTGGGATATATCCACGGAGAAATGAAATCGTCTGTCACGATCGAAATTTCGAAAAATCCTATCGGAATTCTTTCGCTCGATGTTGAACGATCTCGAACCGTTCGATTTCTAGACGAGGGGCTGCTCTTTGATCGTCCGGCAGAGATCCCGAGGTACCGAACACACACGCTTTCTCGAGGGCGTTCGAAACCGCGTGAAAGTTTTCGAGATCGTTGAAAAATCTGCGTACCTTCGGCGAAAAAGCCGAAGATACCCGGGAGTAACAGCACAGGAAGCCAAGACACCGATGAGTATCGAACGTTTCGAGAGAGCGAAAGGACCCGAAGCTGCTCTGCCGGTAGAAATGGTGAAATCTGAATGTATACTTACGCGAAGGTGACCTAAAAGTGAAACCATTTGCGAGCGCCGCGTAAAACGCTAACAGTCGGAGAACCCACTTTCCATCGTTTTGATTTTTTCGACGACAAAGGATTCGTCGACCGAAATTTGTTGACGGAAAAACAGGCTGCCGCGCCGGAGAGACGATTCGAAACGGGTAGCTCCACGTTTCGCCTCGAATAAAGGTATATTTATACCGAAAAAAACACGGCGGGACCCCGGATCCGGGAAAAGTTTGGTTACCCTGGTTTTGTTAGTTAGTTAGTTATATTGTGTTTTTATGTCGCATCGACTACTTTGGTCATTAGCGACGACTTATGTATAGCTTATAACTATAGCTTATAACTATAGCTTATAACTATAACTTATAACTATAACCTTATAACTATAACCTTATAACTAACTTATAGCTATAGGACCTACAGTTTATTAAGGTGGGTTCCGAACCACCTGGGCGCTACAGCCCTGGTTTTGTATCTAGCAATTATATCCATCCGTGCCGTCCCTGTATAAGTGCTAGATACAAAACCAGGGTAACCAAACTTTTCCTGGATCCGGGGTCCCACCGTGTTTTCTTCGGTATAAATATACCTTAATCCGGTTATCGAAAGCTCGTCGACGCAAGATCCAAAGCTACGATCGAACGAGACGAGACGTTTTCCCCATCGTTTTTCCTCGTACAACCTACTTATCCTAATAATTAGCCGGCCGTCGACGCGAGGGTCGGAGGTCGGCCATCTCGAAGATACGCGCGGTCTGCCGATCGAGGTGGACTCTTTTGGTCTCGATGCGGAGGAGTTTCGTTGCACCGCGCCGCTCCGCTCGTAATGCGCGATCGAGCAAACATTCTAATTTCGCCTAGTTCTCTCGGCCGGTTAGCCGCGCTCGCCTACTTGCATTAGAACGTCGGCTAACCCGAACCGTGTCGGCAATATAGGATTACACCGGTCGCCGCGAGTCGGCTTTCTAAGAGCGCCCCCTCCCCCCACGGCTGTGGAACGCGTCGCGTTTTCACGAGAGAAATGGATTACGCGAATCTCGGCTCCGACCGAGAGAGACGACGGGGGCCAAAGAAGGAGATGCCGAGAGAAGAGGTCACGGCCGATCAGATCGATCGAGCCGATAGGCAAAATTCGAGAACCACGAGGCGAACCGTCGAACTTTGACCAAAGCGTTCCCATTGGTACGGCATCTACGATACACGAGTCGTTCGCAGGCCGAAACGATTAAGGATGTTATGGACGTACAATGGGAGACAAAAGTACAAGAAAGAAATTCATCGATATATTGGCAATGAAAGCCATTTATGAGTATATTTTGCATTTAAAAAATACATTAATTTAAAAAGCTTTCGTTTAATTAGTGAATTTCATGTTATATTTATTTTTTAATCAAATTGTCTTCATATTAAAAAAAATTGTATGTGACTTTTGCGAATAATTGTACCCTCTGATTTGAACTTCAAGATAATAAGTTTGTGATATTCAATATATATAATTACGCTATAAAAAGTTAAAAATAAATTACAAAATACTTCAGAAAGCAATATTCATGGTTATTATTGAGATGACAACACGATAAATTTGATGTTTTGTAACAGTTTATAATTTTTTGCTCTGTAACTGTTTAGTGAATCCTAATAAATTTTGAACATAATTAATTACATAATTTTTACTATATATAAAAACACTGGAGTTTCTAGTTGCGTTTTTTTTCAAGGTTTAAATAGGGTTTGAAGGCGGAATTTTATGAATTCTCCATAAGAAGACATGTTAAAATGTACAAACTTTAAGTTACTTTAACCCTTTGCACTCGGTGCTATTTTAACTCGAAAACGAAAGATTTTTCTATTCTAGAATATTTCCATTCTACACAATTTTTTTTTAATATTTGCATATTCCCGTCATAACATTTGCTACGGGCCCCGGCGCTGGCTTAATCCGGCACTGTATCTAATAAACTACTAGACATTTACATATTACACGAGATATTATATCAGTTTCATATGCAAAAATTGTATAGAATGGAGAAATCTTTCGTTTTTGAGTTAACCCTTAGCCCACTCGAGTGGCGACCCAGAATCGCCATTAAAACTTGCTCTACCATTATTCACAATATTGTTTACATTATTAAATATGGTGCTATCTAATCAATTACAAAACATTTAAGTATTGTATGAGGTATTATTTCAATTTTTCATATCCACAAAATAAAAAAGAATCATATAGAATTGAATTATTCTAGGTCGGAAGAAATGTTTAATTTTCGAGTTAAAATAGCTCCGAGTGCAAAGGGTTAAAATAGCTGCGAGCGCAAAGGGTTAAAATGTCATTGGCGTCCAGTGCTGCCAGATGACCGCCGAACGGCGGTCAATTTCTCGGAAATACTCTCCTCCTTTTCCCCTTCCACTATCCTATTCCATCGCCCTAACGTCCGTCCCCCACACTAAGACCGACGCGCAACGTGTCACTCCCATTCGCCCAACTCAATCCCCGTCACGCTCTGGTCATCAGAGAGGGGGTATGTCATTTCACCGTGATTCCCCTCATCTGGCTCCACTGTTGGCGTCGTGGACACGCGTTGGGTGAAGAAGAAGAAGCCTCGAAACGCGTCTTTCGTTGCGCAATCGGCGTTGCGAAATTTTTCCTTAATAGAAACTGATAGATTCTCGATAAAATATTCCCCGTTTCATAATCGTTCCATTCGCCGAGATGTCACCATCGAAAGAATCGATCGTCTTGTTCTTGCCATCCGGTTACCCGAATAACTCTACGTAAATATTTTCGACTTCGGTGCAACGAAGAAGATCGATTCGCGTTCTCGTTCCCGTTCGTCGACGTCGCGAAACGCGTCGAAAGAATCCAGGCGCACCCTTCGTTCGCGTTCACAGGTTCGAGCGACGCGACGCTGCGAGAGGGTTCGGCAACGATCGGAGCTCCTCCCACGATTCGCGGAACACGAAAATCGATGCGCAAGCTGCCCGGAATCCCCGGCGAAAATGTCGCGCGAACAGATTCTTCGGGATCCGGGTGAACGGTGCTCGAAAACGAAATCCGACCTCGTTAAGAGGGAACAGTAGTCACGTGACTATCCCTAAAATTTCCCTAGAATACCCTAGAAATTTGGCCGAAACTTGGGTTTGCGGGAATACATTTGACGTCCTTATACGAGCAAATTTTGAGCTGCATGAAGGCTCGTTTGATAGAGGAAGGTTCAGCGCACAGTGCCCTGCTTATGATAGCAGTGAAAAAACTCTTTTTGTGACAGAAAAATACATTGGATTCTGCGGTTGTTTTCTCGACTTTTTTCCCTACTTTGCAGACTCATATTATTAGATGTCAACATAATCTCGTTACATCATAAGCAGGGCACTATGCGCTGAACCTTCCTCTATCAAATGAGCCTTTATACAGTTCAAAATTTGCTCGTATAAGGACGTCGAATGTATTCCCGCAAACCCAAGTTTCGGCCAGATTCCTAGGGTATTCTAGGGAAATTCTAGGGAGTCTCGAGGCGACCGTTCCCCCTTAAAACTAATCTTTCGGGTAGGGTACGCGCGTTTTCTAAATATGCTTGCGCTATAAAAATTGCATTATTTACTGGGCCAGAAAATGATTAATGCTCGAGATGCGTTGTTCCGAGGGAGTTGAACTTGACAATTATTTAGCGATGCTAAAAATGTGCAAGGCTTGTCGGCGGGGACGCGCGAACCGAGGAAATTCGAACGAGGGTAATGGAAAATCGTGATAATGGCCACGACGAAGAACGCTAGCGAGGCATTAGACAGATAGGATGCTAGGTGGAACAAGAGATACGACGAGTTTCTCAAGTGATGCGACCCTGTTTCGAAACGGCGCGCTTCAAGATCGCTCGTAAATCAACAGCACGCTACGGGAACGCTTCGTTTTCATTATCAGCCGACGAAAATTAAAGAACAGCCTCTCTCTCTCTCTTTCTCTCTCTCTCTCTCTTCGCGTTTCCATCGTACCGACGACGAGACAATGCGTTTTCCCCGCTCGCGAGAACGATTCACAGTCTTCTGCTTCGGGTCGTTCCACGCTGAATCCTCGGCGCATTGTTCTCTTTTCGCGTTATCTTGCAACGGTGAATCGTTGGATACGGTCGTCGAAAATTCGAATGGACGCTTCCGAGACTGGAGCGTAACCGAGAGCGGATTCGTACGAATCCGCTAAGCGAAAAGTCCGGGAGGTGGGAATCGACCCTTCGTAGGGCGCGACGCGATTACCCGGTCCAGCTTAAGAAACGAGAGGAGGCGCGGGCGGGTCGAACAGACCGGCTCGTCTCGCGAAACGCCTCGAGCGAATCGCGGCCGAGTTGTAAATTGCGACAACGTCTCGGAGGAGGCTCGTCGAGCACGTGGTGAGCGTCGCGTCGTCGCGCAGGAAGCGTCCGTTAAGGACACGCACACGAGCGATCGCACTTCCGGGGATGCCGAACCAGGGAAAGTGAAGCAGCACCGAGCGGAGCCGGGCCGGGCCGGGTCGGGTCGGGCCGGGCCGGCACGCGTAAGTGTCGCGCGCGAGTGCGTGCGCGCAACAGAGTTGGCCGACAGAGACGATCAGGAAGAGGAGCAAGAGAGGAGACGGAGGTGGTGGATGCGACGAAGGAAGTGGAGGGAAAAAAGGCGGCGACAGTCTCGCGCGAGATCCACGGAAATGGGGAACCGTCGACGCCCGGGTATCGAGTGCGGCCTATTTGATCGGGAGGTGGCGGATCGGGGGAGGAGAGGCACATGAAAGGCGAGGATGGAGGAGGCAACGAACAAGGCGAGAGAGGGCAGGTAGGCGCGTGCCACTTAGCCCACCAAGAAACGCGGTCATAGCCTCGGCACGTCTGACTCGTCGACGATGTCGTCGTCGTCGTCGTCGTCATCGTCGTCGTCGTCGGAGACTGCTTGCAAGACCTTTCGATCCGTTGATCGACCCGATCGAACGGATCCTTTTACTCTACGCCCACGCCGAGTCTACGAACCTCGATTCTCGTCGAGAAATTAGAACCGAGGTATCGTTCCGGTTTGATCGGTCGACGATCGGGCTCCGAAAAGAGGAAGATTTTTTTTTTGTTTATTGAATGCTTAAATGGAACACCCCATAGGGGATTGTAAAGCTATACAATTAGGATTGACATAGTTATACACTAGTTACACATTAAGTACACAGCTTTAAATCTTTAAATTACATTTCTTGAAAAAATTATAAATATGATGACATGCCCGAACGTTCGGACCACAAAGTAACGATCTGATGTTTAACCCCTTGTCCTATAATAACGTGTCAGACTCGCGATGAAGATTCTGAACATAGTCTAATAAATATGTATGTTATTAATTTCCTTTAAATCGAGATGAAATTTTATTTTGGTTTTGTTAATGTACAGTTATTGGAGAGCGTGTATAAGGATACAATAGATATAAATTTTCTCTTTTTTTAGGAAATTTCGAACTACGAAAACGTTCTAATCACTGAAACCGTAAAATAAATCGTAGTGCAAGGGGTTAAGGGTGGAAACAAATTGAGTTTTCTCAATCCTTTCGTGAGATCAGCTCTCCGTGATTCCAACAAGGTACATTGCCAAACAATATGATCAAGATCTTGAGTGTCATTGCCGCATACACATTTGGAATCATCAACTATATGTAGGCGTGATAGGGATGCAGCTAGATGATAATGATCAGATCGAAATCGATTGAATGTAACAATAAATCCACAGACCTCTATTTGAGAACCATGGTGCGCGGCGCTGTCCTTAAAATAGTAACGAAAGTAATCCTTTCCCTTATACTGGCCTTGCTGTTTTGTAAAGTCGTTAGTACTTTGCCTACATCTGAATTTAAAAGATTCCCGTAAATCAGAGAAGGGAAGAGGAAGATTTTACTTTGGAATATCGAATCTCTAGCTTGCAAGTTCCGGCGCGGTTCGCTATGGTTTTGGGAAGAAGGGTTCCAAAAGGAAACTGCTGGGTCTGCGTTTGTACCCCGAGTGGGCGTGACTTAGCCGCTTCCGATCCCGTCGGAGAGAGGGCAGTGCTCCGCAGGGCAAACCGGTGGCCCACGCTCCTCGCGGCGAGAACATCCGAATGACCTCGCTCTTCGAGCGTTCGTCGTTTCGTAGTACGCTTTTGAGTCGCGTAGCACGAGCACGAGAAACGAGTCCGACCAGAATTCACCGGCTCGGCGCGGCGCGACACGACACGCGCTCGCGCTGTTTTTCGGCTCGGGAACGGGATTATCGCGCACCTTCGACTCTCCGATACACCTCTGATCACATTCCGTTCCTCCTATCTCTGTCTCTTTTCTTCTCGGCGTATCTCGTACGAGAAAAGAAGCCATTTCGCGGCGGGCAACGTCTCGTAAATCTTTCGACGGCGCTTCGCGAGGCATAAATCTTCTCGCGACGTTCAATCGGAGAGCAGCTTTATCGGAGTGCTCCCGGTAAAACGCTTACCACCGCCGCCGGTGCGTCAACAACACACGCGTCCAACCTTCCCTCGAATTCGCCGACCCTGAATATGCGCGAGGCTGTTTCCGGAACGCTTTAGAAGCGGCCGAACCGCGAAGAAGCGCAGCCGTGTGCTCCTCTTTACGATCTCAACGCGCTTTCTTTGGCTTCTGTACATTTGCCGACGTGCAATCTCCTTCGGCCTCTTCTCTCGTCAAAGATCTCCCACGGATCGGCAACAATGAAACCGCGCGACGTTCCTCGCGGTTCCTCCGTTGTTGTTGTTGTTTTTTTTTTTATGTTGCTCCCATCGTAAGTTCGTTTCCAAGGATTCGGCGTAACGAGCGCGCGGGAGCCCGAAAAATTGCGGCGAGCAGCTGGCACGGAACGTGTCCCGAACAAAAGTGGCGACCAAGTTGCCCAGGGGCGTAGCCACTAGTGGGTCGTGGCCGAGAGAAGATACCTATCGCGGAGACGGTTCTACTGGACGAGAGAAGGTCGCTGATTTCACGAGCTCCCGCTCTTTTACGGGGCGACGGCGGCGACGACGACGACTGCCTGCCCCCGAAACCCTCATACCTCGATGCGCGATGCACGATGCGCCAGTAGAGATATCTCCTTTTCCGCGGTTTTCTCTAATTGAACTAGTTCTCGTGGAATCGTCGTCGACGATCCAAAGACCCTCCTCCTCGCATCGCCCCCCTTCGCGCATCGACGCGATACAACCCCCATTTTCCTTGTTGCAACGATCGATCGCGATCGACGCTGTTGCTCGTCGACGATCCGTCGGCTTCTCTTTCGCTGCTGGTGTTCACTTTCCTATCGGATACAGGCGGGCTCAAAGATCGTGGTCCTCAATAAAATTCTATTTTTCAAGAAAATTCTATGTACAGGGTGTACAAAAATTATATGTCACGAATACCACGGAGGGATTGTATACCTCTGGATCGGTGGAGATCTGTCAAAAAATGGACCGCAAAATTGACCTTGACCGTTTCTTTCATGGTCAACAAATTTTTTATCGCTTCGTATAGTATTCATCGGAAGGAACAAAAGTCTCATAGGAACAATGGTTCTCAAGTCAACCGTTCTCCTAAGACTTCGCAGTTTCGTAAACGAATTTCTTCCATATGTCTACAGGGTGTCCCAAAATGGTATAAGCGTGGAAGGAATGATTCTACGTGAGATAATAAATTGAAAATATGGAATAAATTTTTTTTTTATTTGACGCCTCGATTTCGAGAAATTAGATTTTAAAAATTCAGCGAACATGCGTGCTCTTGAATAGGAATTGTCTGATGCGTCTGATCATAAGCTACTAATTTTACTTCTTAAAATATTAGGCACGCGAACTTGACGGATTTTTAAAGCAAATTTTCTCGAAATTGTGTCTTTTCCTGATGGATGCAAACGTTCCAATTCGATGGTGTTCCTTCGATGGAATTTAGACTGTAGTGGTTTAAATGACGATGGGTCAACATTTCGGGCGCAAGGAAGGATAGCGCGTATAGAAAAGAAAGAGCCCGCGCGTGGTCTCGCTGTTTACACGCGCTGTCCTTCTCTACGTTCGGCTCGGCCTTTGATGTTCAAAAAAATAGCTCCCCTATACGATAGATGCGAAGAAATTCCCCCCGAGGCTTTCGCGTCTATCGAACATTTACTGTATATCGTGTTTGGTCTTGTTTTAGTCAGAAAAATGCCAGAAACAAGCCAGTGAAAGTCCCATAAAAAAATAATGAAAATTAAGAAGTTTGAACATTCCATTCATGGTGTCAATATAGTGTTTACACCAATATACCCGAGCCTACATAAATCGTCGTTGACAGGCAGTGGAGTGGGTAGGCACTGGACAGGGATCGTGCCCACGACCCCGGACAAGAATCGAGCATTTACTGTACATTGAACGTTACTCTTTTCTCACCGAGGGTTCTCTGCGACAACGCGTCCAAAGTCGACGCGAAAACGACGCGTAGGAAAAGCAGGCGTTCCCTTCGAACCAGGCCTCCTAGGCGAAAGTGTTTTCCAGAGGTGAAAGCAAAATAGGGGAAACGCCGCGGGGAGGAGAGGGATCAGGGGAAAGAGGGACGAGTGCTCCAAACTTCGAACCGCAGACGATACCCGCGACCCGAGACAAAAGAGAAATCAGAATAATTGGAAGAAACGCGGTATCGTTCCTATAGCAGCGGCGCGGCGCGGAGTCGCTCGCATTATTCGCTTCTCGTTTTAGCGCCGGTCGCTGAAAAGACGGAGGCGGGTCGAGGGGAGAGGGACGCGGAAGAATGGAAAGAAAAAAGGACGCGGAAACTTTCTCGGGAGAAGGGGGCCCGGCCCGGCCCGGGGCCCGGCCGCCGCGCCGCGACCACAGAAATTGCTACGGGTGTCGACACTGCTCCAGGTCGAACGCTAAGGGATTTGCACGCGCAACCGTCGTCTGTCGCGAATCGCGACTCTCTCGTTCTCCTCCGACAGCCGCTCCGATTCGAATTTCTTCGCAGGAAGAGAACACGATCCGTGGAAACGGTAATGTTCGATTTGGCCGAAACGAAGACGATTCGACGCGCGCTCGTATCTCGGAGGGCGATCGCCGCCAAGTTTCTCTTCCGAGTGTTGCGAAACAAACTTTTACGGGGAGAGTACGTTGTTTCTCTGTTACTGGCGTAATCGTTTCGGGAAAAGGAAAACATTCCCCACCTCCCATTTGTATAATACTTCGTCCGAACGCGTTGAAAAGCTAGCGATCCGTATTCTTCGAGATAGCGATCGACGGGTCGGAGGTCGATTTGACGATGGTAGCCGTGCACCGGTGCAAAGTGGCCGGGGGATCCGTGGTTCGCGGGGTCAGCGCGATTCTTTTGGTGGGAGGGGGGGGGGCGAGAGAGGCGCTTGTATCGAAAAACTGATCCTCCTGTTCAAGATCTCGCGGGCGCCTCGACCTGGCGCAATAATCAGCTTTAACCGGCTTCGGCGTGAAACGGATGAAATATCGACTAAATATAACCGGGGCCAGGAACCGGTGGCAAAGAGGGGCGACCAGACACGGTGGGAGAGCCTCCTCGTGCCGCGAATGTAGGACATCGAGCCTCGTCTTCGAAAAGATACGCGAACGAGAGAGGGACAACGCCGTCGATTACGTTACTGTTCACGCCCGCCCGATTCTCCGTGCTCGCGATCGAACTCGGCTCTCCTCTGCTCTCCTCTCTCTCCTCCGCTCTCCTCTTTCACCTGTCCTGCTCGCCGGTTAGCTCATCCGCCGACCGTTTCTCCTAGAGCCTCCTCGCGATCGAATACATACCGACGCGGCATACCTCTACTACATTCTCCCTAAGTAATTGCGGGTTATAGTGGATGAAACGAGCCGGCCACCTACAGTTTTGCAAATTGGATCGCGGAACAAACGTAAGCAGCCTATTACACGGGGATGACGCGACGCGACGTTACGTTGACGCATCGATTGCCGATCATCCCCGCTTCCACGATCGAGATGACATAAAATCGCGTCATCCATTTACGATCGACGGCAGCATCGAATCCGCGACGAGGTCGTGGACCGTGATAAATCCCCATCAGCGAAACGGCTCCCGTAGGATCGACCGGCGACAAAAGGACGAGGAGAGGCAGCGCCGGGTTTAGGTCAACGGATGAAGTAGGTGCTAGGTAGGTTAAAGTAGGTAAATAGCCTGCCGGTGACCCGTCACCTGCGTTCTCGTTCTATCGAGAGCAACGTCTCTCGGTGGGAGGGACGGAACCGAACGGAACCGAACGGTATGAAGATAGCGTTCACTCGCTCGCTCGCTCGTCTGTTCGTTCGCCTGCTCGATTCTCCGTGTCCCCACCCGCGGGACTCGAGCTCTTCGTGCACACGGAACGGTGGCGGTGACGGCGGGCTGTTCTGGTTCCGGCAGGAACGGTCCGTTCGCGAGCAGCCGGGGACCGATCCGATCAACTTTTCGCCTATTATTGCGAGCCGACATGCAAATCGTTCTCTCCGACTCGGTCCGATGAGTCAGCGAACTGCGGTCTGGGTCTCCTTCGCCCCTGCGACACCCTAAACCCGTTCTCAACCTGTTGTCCGCAGTCCGCGTTCCGTGATCCAGCTTGCGAGTTTCGAATTCTCGAATGGAATAGGTAACGATATAATTGCATGGGTAAAGAAAGCATCGCGTTCCTGATTGCGCTGGGAACGACGCGCGAGCTTAAGGCGGAAGGATACTCACGTGACTTTCCCTAGAATTCCCCTAGAATACCCCAGAAATCTAGCAGAAACATGGTTTTGCTCCAGGTAATTAGTCTTCCTTATATGAGCATAATTTTCGCTGGACAAGGGCTCATTCGAAAGAGGAAGGTTCAATATTGTTGGCTCGACTCGTGATTTGATGAGATTGTGCAGATATTTAGTAATATAAGTGTTAGAAGTAGGCCAAAGTAGGCATCAATTTTGGCCTAATCATCAAATCACGAGTCGAGGCAACAATATTGATCCTTCCTTTTTCAAATGAGCCCTTGCCCAGCGAAAAATATGCTCATATAACGAAGAATAGTTACTTGGAGCAAAACCATGTTTCGGCCAGATTTCTAGGGTATTCTAACCCATTCTAGGCAAAGTGACGTGACTACCGTTTCCTATTAAATAGGGAGGACATCGTTACCAGAGATCGTTTACCGCCTCGCTGAACGCAATTGGATACGGATAACGCGCGAAACTGCGTTAATTTACTAATGAAACCGAGATGATGTTGACTCGGCCGTCGACAAACCGTTAAACGAGCGTTTATTGCTATTCGAGGAACGCGAACCGCGGACAGTGCCGGCACTGTTGGTCGCCTGGTATAGGGAATCCGTTCGCGCGATGCGAGCGACCGTTCCAAGAACACGGTGCCAACTCGTTCGAACGATTGCTCCGTCGGTATCCAGGATCACGCTTGTTGGAGAGAATATGGTAGAGCAGGTCTCGGAATTATGTGCTCGCGACGGCCGGTTTTCAAAGGCTACGCCCCCCTGACCCAGGCGAGCGTCTCGTTCCCCGTGGCGGCCCACAGTGCTCGGAACTCCTCAGGCGCGTACCATAGGAGGTATTCGTGGCGCATTAGGGCGACACCCGTATCAATAGGTTTCCACATTACTGTCGAGGTACTGTTATCAATGCGCCTTTTTTTTGTCAGTGATATCCACTGTCGCACGATAATTTCGGACAACAGCTGCAGAAAATAAATGTGGAAGGTAAATTTAAAAAATAGTTTTTAATTGTATTAACATGGATTACTTGATTTTCCGCGCACGTTTAGATGTGCTTGGCAAATTTGTAAGATCTACGGCAGGGATGGGCACGGTAGGGGGCCCTGAGTTGTCTGCTTCTCCCACCAACCTCGTCAGCTATGGAGGGACGTATGAGGGAGGAAACGAAGGTGCGCGTTGCACAAAAGAGTAGTTGGTGGGGGAAGCTCCGCGGGTCTTTCTTGACTGCGGCAGTCAAAAATGCCCATCACTGATCTACGGGAAGTTTGGACGTAGCTGTTCGCATCACCGACACTTACATTGTAACACTCTATGGTACGCGCCTGAGCTGACTCGAGAACTAGGGCCGCCACGGGGAGCGAAACGCGCGCATAATTCCGAGGCCTGTGGTACAGTATAACGTGTAGAAAAAATTGCGATTTGTCTCAAATTCAGTTTAACTTGATCCGACATGTACTAATTCCGAGTTTGTTATAACACGGTACAAATTGATCGCGGTATAAAATTTCCGAAAAATATATTTCTCGTCTCGAACGGTTCGGACACCGTTCGCGATTCTAGGTCGTCGACCAACGCCGCGCCGGCGAACAACGGACACGGCACAGAGCCTAGTCCGTTTCGCGTTCGAATGTGCGCCGGCTTACGGGAACCGGCTTGCGATTTTTGCGCGCTCGCGTGTCGGTTTTCGCGTCTAACCGGAATACGTCGCTTCCTTCCTCTCCGGGGAGAGCCTCCGCGCGCGCTCGCGCAGATGAAAGATCAGGAAAGTAGGCTTCGTTTCGGTTTAATTGAACAGCGGCGCGTTCTGAAACGATAATTCACCGTGTCGCATGTCGCCGCGACGCGACGCGATATTAAAGAGTTTCACCGGTGAACGGGGTTACGTCGTGCGCGCGATCCGTCGCGTCGGGAGAGGCCAACGGAACGCGCGAAATCTAGTTCGTCCAATTAGAAATACCACGGCGACAGGGTTCATTCAATCGGTGTTGAAAGAGGTTATCTGATTCGATGCATCGTGGAAATTGCTCGAGATTCGGAAGAGAATTTCGATCGACTAGATCTTGGAGCGACTCGATCGCTGATCCCTCCCCCCATCGTGTCCCGTCGCCGGCCACGTTTCTTCGTCCGGGTGATCGCAGGAGCGTTTTATCGGGCAGCTGACACGGCACGCGGCCATCGTAAAACCGTCGTAAACCGCGATGAAACGATTTCGTTAACTGTCAGCCGACGCGGCGCGGGCTTGACGCGGATCGTCGCGCGAACGAAACGTCTAGGTCGCTCGATACGACCACGGCCGATTCCAGCCAGTATCGCCGGCCAGGTAGGTTAACAGATTAATAGTTTGTGTATCTAGAAGGCGGCTCAACAACGAAACCAGGCCAGCATCGCTGGCGCAAGGTTCGTCGATACCGCTACTCGCCGCCGATCCAGAGGAACGCCGAGGAAAAATTGGAAAAAGTAGAAGAGAGCGGCCCACGACTCTCGAAAGGATGGACAAGAGTCGGCGCCGAGGCTACGGATACATTCGAGTTCGAGCTAAACGTTTTGTCGTCTTCTCGCTCGCGAACCACTAGTTGCGCGAAACGAGAGTACAACCTCGCGGAAATCGAGCGAAGACTATATCTGGCTCGATATCGAATCGCGTTTTTCGGGATTGGGTGCGATCCAAGCGATCCCGTAACCGCGATACTCGCGGCAAGTAGAACGCGCCAATCACATCCGAGTATGCTGCTCCAGCTAATTGGAACTCGAATTCGCGTAGAAGTAGACTTAGACACGGTGCTTAGGTCAGGGACAGAACAACAGATCGATCGGATCGAACGCTGTACGAACCGTGCAAGGTCTCGCGGCACGCGCGCGCCCCTCCGCGATCGTGTACGTGTGTACTAGGGTGGACCTTAGCTATACTTGGTGAAATCTTTTTTGCCGAGATTTTTTTCACGCCTCCCCCCAAAATTGTGCTATTGGGTAAGAAAATAATTCCTGAAAAAGTCGAAGTTGATCGGACAAGGGGAAGGCGTGCCTCATTGACGTTGAAGTTGCGAAAAACATGAAATATTGTAGGAATGGGAATATTTGAAGGAAAGACTTTTTATTATGACTAAATGTTCTTCTTGTGTCAAAATGTTGATTATATTAGTACCAAAATGTAATATTTTCAATATAACAATTAACTAATTATCACATTTTTGTAAATATATATGTTAAATTTTACGTATTTTATTTAAAGTACCAATTCTTTTAGTTGTACATATTCTTATGCTAATTTAAAAAGTTGAGAAATTAACGTTCGACATAAATATGTTATATTTAATAAGAGTATAATATTTTTCGCGAGAACGGCTAATTAATGTGAAATAATCTTAATCCGTACAAAGTACATTTGTACTCGAATGCATGTAAGGAATTAATATATTTTTATAGATATAACATATTTAACTTGAATTTTCAGTATACATACTCTTCACATTAAGCGCGCAGTTACTTCTATTTCAAAACTTCGCGCTCGATTAGGCACGCCTTCGCGACGTGCGATTGATCTAAAATTTTGGATATATCATTTTTTCATGACATGGAACAATATTGGGGGGAGGCGTGCCCAAAATTTTTTGCTCGAAAAATAAGGTCCACCCTAGTGTGTACACGTGTACATGTTCACGAACAGGGCTGGTGTGTCCGATCGTTGCATCGATTCCAATTGCCCCCGTCTGCCCTCCAAGGAGAAACGAATCGCGCTTTTTCCACGACACGCTGTAGATTTTTCGACCGGAAACCGATACTCGAACAGCTTGCGCGGAAAGATGTCGAGTCGAGCAACGGTTTCGAACAGGTTGGTTCCATTTAGCTTCCGTTCCCCGTGCGGTCGTTCGACGCCGAACGGTAGAACACCGTTGGCGTTACGATTACCTTCGTGTATGGAACGGCGAACAGTGGGCTTCATCGAAGATTTTAGTGACATTTTACCAAGAAATGAACTTTCTCAAATATCGATGTCTAATCAATTGGTATTGTTTTTCGAATATCCACCGACCTCAAAAATGGAAGAATTAATCAAATTAAATGAAAAATGTAGTTGTACCGAGCTTTTAAAGTAGAACATTTCAGAATCTACGTTTGACACCCAAAAAATGTCCTATCTTTTTAACGATATTTTGACGATCCTGTTCAAGATTTCAGTCCCGTTTTAAACACAGCATTGTTTTTTGTTAAGAAACTATAGTTGCAGTTACAATTATTATATGCAATGTATTAAAAATTTCATGTTCAATGTAGGACAGAAAAATGTCAAAAATTTTACAATTGACAAGCAATATCTTTTTATACCCGTTAGAACCCGCGTTCGGACAAATCACAATGTGTTCAGAACACTTTCCTTTACATCAGCGGTTTCCAACCTTTATGTTACTATGCCTACCTAAAAAAAATTTTATTCCGCGCTTCCCTATCTTTTAATAGATATAATAATATAGACACGTTTTATATAATAATAACTTTACTTGTTTATAACATTAATTTTTTATTAAAAATTTTGGCGCCTCCCCTTGGGGGCGCGCCTCCTCGGTTGGAAACCGCTGCTTTACATAATGTGTAAAAATCTCGTCCACCCTTCTGAGTTATTACCGTCTTCTATCCACTGATAATTATCGTAAGAAATATATATTTTTTTATTATTTCTTTAAATTTTATTGTCTGAAAATAATATTTAAAATTGTTTATATGTTACTTATTTAGTACTTCCCCGGATAATTTAAATCATCGATGTCGTTGGTGAAAAATTTCTTTGTATTTCTTGAAATATTCATAATATGAAGAATAACTGTCCACAAATACCCAGACATCGGTGATTTAAATTATCTTGGGAGGTACTGTGTATGTAACAAAGAAACAATTTTAATTATTATTTCAAGCCATTAAAATTTAAACAATTAATAAAAAAAATTATTACAAAGAATATACGTTTCTTTCGATAATCCCATATAATAATAGATAAATTTATCCCGATATCTCTTATGGTTCAACAGTTCTACTAAAATGTCACTAAATTTCTCGATCCAGCCCACTGTGGCGGCGCGCAACAGCTCGGGACTCGGTCGACGACTGTCTCGGTTTCGGGGGAGTTCCACTTCCAGGTGAATTTATGGCGCGATATCAGCGGGGCCGTTTCATGACGCCGGATAATAAATTCGTGTATGTCCGATCCCCGTCCAGGGAAATGGCCTCCCTCGTCGCGGTTTACCGAGGAACTCGCGGCGACGACGCTCGATTAAGGTAAGTGGAACGGTGTCGGTACGAGTTGCGAGCTGCGAGCCGGCCACCAGGCGCGATATCATATTTATTTGAATGGAACCGAGAGGATCGAGGAATCGAACGAGAACAAACGTATCCCTCGAGCAGAGCGTATCGAGCAGAGAGAAGAGCGAGAGAGGAGAGAGCAGCGGCGGCGGCGGCGGCGGCTACACGTTGGTGAAGCAACGCGTTGTCGTGTGTCCGTGACCCTAAAAATTGGACTGGAAAGCTTCTGTTGTTCGATTGGTTCGACCATTCGACGGAAAAGAAAGACGGGGAGGGGCAGAGGAGGAACGAGAGTTCGGGAGAGACCGTCGTCGGTGGAGATGAGACAGTGCGCGCCGGCCAATCGATAGAAAACGGTGGGCCGTGGCGCGCGCGTTCCACGTGTAACGAGGAAGTGTTCTCGTCGCAAACAGTTACAAGTGGAGTAGGTTACGTAGATAAGTCGTCACACATACCTAGCCCCCCGAGCGTGTATGTAATTCTCTGCCGAGTGGGCATGTGGGCTCTGAATACGCACGACCGACATCGCAGGTATCGCAGATATCGCAGGTGTAATATACGACCGGGGCCCAGGTTATTGTCTCGGGGCCCGCGTCTACCGGAGTATAGTCGATACTTTTTCGGAGGAATCGCTTTTTATCTATCCGCTGGTTCATACTCCTTCCTTCGGTGTTCGAGAGCTCGCTGTTGCTTCTCCTTCTACTATTTTCAGCCCCTACCCATTCTGCCTTTATCTTTCTCCACCCGTCGCGTCTCTCTGTCCCTCTCCTCTCTCGGCCGACGTATGTACAGTCTGAATGAACTCGATGCGCCCGAGAATCGTTTAAAATATCAAACGCGCTAGACGACCGACCGACCGTGTCTCGGGTAGCCTTTAGGGCAGCGGTTTCCAACCGGGGAGGCGCCAAAATTTTTACTAAAAAATTAATGTTATAAACAAGTAAAGTTATTATTATATAAAACGTGTCTATATTATTATATCGATTGAAAGATAGGGAGGCGCGGAAAAGAAATTTTTTTTTAGGGAGGCATAGTAACATAAAGGTTGGAAACCGCTGCTTTAGGGTACATCGCAGGTGCGATACTAACGAAGAGAGCGAGGCGTCGAAATACATAGAATGTACATAAATACATACCTATACTTTTTACAGCGGTAGCGTTCACGTTCGAAGCGACGAGTACAGCTAACGCTTTAGCACAGTCCGATTATCAAAAGTGTCCCCCACTCCGACGACGCTCTCTTCGCTAGTATAGCAGCTCCGATGTACTGGCACCCTAAAAGAGAACATTCTCGCATGGTGGATTTTTCCGCAAAAGGTCCCGGGGCACTCGGGAACGATTGATAAATCGAAGAAACTCGGGACGGTAAAAGCGACGCGACGCAAGAGACGTATCGAATAAGCGCGCGTGCTCGATATGTGCATCGAACGAGCGCGCACCGGATCGGCAGGCAAGGAATGGAGTCGCGGGCGAGGCTGACCTCTCTCCCTGTCCGTTCCCCGGATCCTGGAAGAAGTACAGTTTTCACCGTGCCTCGTTCCCGTTCCCCGTCGCCCGTCGCGTCGCGTCGCGTCGAGTCGGCTCGTTATCCGAATTGGACGGTGACCTATGCTCGGACAGAGGTGTAGAGAAAAGGCGGGCGCGAAACGAGGCTTTGGATATCAAACTGGCCAGCGCCTGTTGATATTAGCATTTATTTATATCTCCTGACCTCAAATATGTGTAACGTGGCTCCCCTCTTAGCCGTCGCAGGCTTGGCCGTACACGCACGCCTCCGTTTTCGAGGTTACGCGCGGTGCTGATATCGAGTTCCATCAAATTCTGTCGGCGTAACACCGGTGGGCTTCTCGTTTCGCGATAACGCCGCCGAGGCCTGGGCTTTTTATTCGTTTTATATTCTCTTTTACTCTCTCGTATCAGACCGTCTGCTGGTGTACGCCCACGCCACGACGCGCGACGCTCGATCGTCTCTCGACGATACTACTTTCGATCGATCCCGAAGGGACAGATGCATACAACGCGACGCCGTACATTTTCTCCACTCCGTGTAACTATCTCTTTCGACCGATCTGTGGATTTACCGTTTTTAACGTTTTTATATTTTATGGTAATCGTATGTCCAATCATCCTTCGACAGATCTACAGGGTGGGTCACCACATTTTGCCATCTAGATGTATGTCATTATTATTTTAGCATAGCAAACAATGTTTCAGATGAAGTTTAATGGTTTTGAGAGGGGCACATTCTGATGGTACATTTTTTAAAAAATGGAATCATATATTTTTTATTGCATCAGCTGATGCTCCTTCATATTCTTTACAAAAAAGTATTGATCTATTTGTGTAAAAAAAATCATTAGTTTAGGAGATATTTTAATTCTAATTTGTTAGGAAATCTCGACTTTCTGGTCAATATTATAACATTCAATGTTAACATTCGATGTTATAATATTGACCAGAAAGTCGAGATTTCCTAACAATATTAACATTCAATGTTATAATATTGACCAGAAAGACGAGATTTCCTAACAAATTAGAATTAAAATATCTCCTAAACTAATGATTTTTTTACACAAATAGATTAATACTTTTTTGTAAAGAATATGAAGGAGCATCAGCTGATGCAATAAAAAATATATGATTGCATTTAAAAAAACATTAATCACCTTCGTATGTCCTTTACACGTCCACCTACAAAAAAAATGTACCATCAGAATGTGCCGCTCTCAAAACCATTAAACTTCATCTGAAACATTGTTTGCTATGCGTAATAATAGTGACGTAAATCTAGATGGCAAAATGTGGCGACCCACCCTGTATAAGAGCAATATAAAAATGATAGTTTGTTTTGTTTCCATTCGCTTTCAAAGAATTCTCTTTCGCCATATCAGCGGATACGCTGTAAATTTGCAACACTTACACTTTGTAAGAAGACATTGGAAGAATTTAAAAATACCGTTATATTATTTTCAAACACAAAATTAATTTATCTTACATTCCAGTTTGTTACAATTCAGGTAGAAAATTTTTATTTTGCGTAATGATCCGCTGTCTATTTATAATAAACTATTTGCATTTAACCTCTTAGCGCTGTCGCCCGACTTAAGTCGGGTTTAAGAAAACGATTTTTTTTAGATAAACGAGTTAACTCGTGAGACCTGCAGTTTTTATTTTCTATATAAATACAACCGAATATACTCGTTAGACAGTGTTGTGCTTATTTCCTCTGACCCTAAAAAAGTTGCCACCGGTTGCCCGAGTCTTTTTTGCGTAGAAGAACATTTTGTTGTGTACCTTTCTTCTAGATTTGTTAATGTTCTTTTGTATTTTAACACTAGAACTACCGGAGCCAGTCAAAATGACTGGTTACAAAATGTATTTTCTTGAGAACACGTTACCATAAAAATCCTACGAAATCTAAATAAACTCGATTCTGTTATTATTATAAAAGAATATACATCACTCTCGTTTAGGGCTCGGCAATACATACATATGTATTTCTCTCTCGTACAGCTAGCTTTGCTTAGAAAAGTCGCGAAGTAGGCATACCGCAACGTACCCATACAATTCCACCGCTTGTTATCGCTCTCGTTTCGAAACGCGAGACGCACCGTGGATCCAGCCAGCGAGAGAGAGCGAGAGAGAGAGAGAGAGAGAGAGAGAGAGAGAGAGAGAGAGAGAGAGAGAGAAAGAGAAAGAGGTGCAAGCCGATCTCCGCCGAGGAAGAATCCACGTTCCGTTGAACCCGATGGATCGAGGGCCCAGGGAACGAAATCGGACCGATCGGGATCGCGGTGATCGGCATGGTTTCTTCGGTCTCCGGTTCGCCGCTAAGAGACGCGGCGCGGCGCGCTCGTAACAATGAAGTATTCACGGCCGGGCTAATGTGGAACAGAAGGAAAGCCAGCGAGAAACAGCCGAGAATAAGTAGAATAGCCGTTCCGAAACAGATCGGTAGATAAACCATCGACGGTCTCTCGTTGGTCGCGTGTGTGTTCGACTAACTTAGCCGTTCAAGAGTTCCGCTCGATGCTGCCGCGAGAGATCATTTTCGAAAGTGCTCGCATTGTCCGGCAAGCTGCCGCGGGATTTTCATTTCACGATCGATTCGTTGCGCGACAAATTGACTTGTCGATCCTTTCGTTCTCTCGCGGAGGAGGATCCATGAATTCTTCGAACCTTCTCCGCCGCGGCGTAGCTCGTTGCAAGAACGAATCGAATTCATATGGACCCTGCCAGAATGGGAAAACTTTTGCTGCCTCTGCCCCCCTGGTTTCCTTGGCGACCCGCGGAGAAGCTTGCGAGGTGGAGAGCTGCTCTCGTGCTTACGAAGCTTCTTTGTCCGCGCCGGTGGAAGCGCAGGCGAAGTCCGAGAGGCAGGTACGTATTTTTAAAACGGCTGGACTCGTTTCTCGATACCGGCGGGTCTCTAATAACGAACTTCCAACGCCGGACGGTCCCCTTTTTTCATTCCCGGCTAACGGGAATAGACCAGAACCGAGTCGGAGCTTGAGTAACGAGTTTGCTCCAATTTTCTGGACCCGTGTCTAACGGCAGAGAGAGCGAGCGAGAGAGAGAGAGAGAGAGAGAGAGGGGGGAGACTGGCCACGCGACGGAGATCGGACGTCGAAGCAATAATCCGAGAAAACCGATCCGAATTTTCCAGGCTGATCCATCGACGAACGCGTCACGTAATCTTATTGCCAGTAAACGATTCGCCGATTATCGCGAGTAAAATTAGAACGCGGGATACGGGCGACGACTACTCAATAATCGTTTCATAACACCGAATCGAATCGATGCGAGGATACAATCCTGCGAGGCTGGCAGATCGTCGACTCGTCACCTCGTCGAGCTCATTTTTCAGACACTCGATTTAATTAAGGTTATCTGCGGTGGCAGTGGCTCGTAAAACCCCGGCCAGATAACGGATCGTTTTGCATGAAGATAACTCAATACCGAGCGAGGCGCGATTAAAACGCCCCCGGGCCGTGGGAGAGGGGGACAGAGAAGAAAAACTCGTCAATCTGTGTCGCCGGCTAATTAAGAGCAATCGTTATCTTCGGTATCGCGTCGCGTTTACCGACGATCCGCGGATATTCCCTCGAGGGATACGTCGAAATTCGAGTCTCGATTCCGGTCACCGAAGAAACGTATATATAATTACTCCCGGAGATTTAGTTTCTTTCTCCACACGATGATTTTCAACCTCTCGCCTTGCGAGTCGCAGACACCCGTGCCATTAATTTTACAGAAAATTCTATCACTCTGTTATCGATATTCGACCATCGGAGAAAATATAGCCACACGTAATAGATATAAATTGACTTTCTCTTCTAGGAATTTATGAACGGCCAGTGAAATAAATCGAGCCCGCGAGGGGTTAAGGAACCTCGTCGATCGACATCCTGGTCACCGAAGACGCGATCCAAAAAATCAAAACAAAATAAATATAAGTACTGTCCGTACGCCACAAGAAGTCCCTCGAGACGGCTGAGGAGCAAAGGGGGTCCTCGCTCGCAGCCAATGGTTATCTTTGACGTCACATACTTTATCATCACGTCACAACTTTACATTTTTGTCGAATTCCTGCCAGGAGATTTCTTGTGGCGTACGAACATTACGTCTAGCTACGATAACGGTAATATTTTGTAAACACCGCTCTACGACGCGCTGCAACGCCACGAAATAAAAGAAAGAAAACAGAAAAAAAACAAGTCCACGGTGTGTGAAAGAGTACGCAAGAGATTCTCGCGAGCAACATAATGGCCGGCCTAATGCGAGGCTAAATGTGCGTGGGGGATCCTTCGTAATGTGGACATCCTTGGCATAAGCATAGAAAGCTAGAAAGCCTCGACAAGCAACGGCGGCGGTGTCGGTGTCGGTGTCGGCGGTGGCGAGGATGATAACCCAAATACGAGGCGCTGTTGTGCTCGGTTATCCGACTTTGTTCGAGAGAAACCTTCTCGTCGCCTAAACGAATCGATCGGGGCGCCTCTCTGTGCTATCGCGCGCGCGGCATACGAAAACGTTTCGATCGGACGCTCGCGACCAAACCCGAGGAAAACTCTATTCGAATCAGAACCGATGAACAAAAAGGGAATGAGAGCGAAAGAGAGGAAGAGCACGATACGGCGGGAAACGATGCGCGATCGTGATGGATTGAGGATTAAACGTCCCACCGATCCGATCGGTACGAAATCTAACGTGTATGTAAGTACAATAACTTCGAATCCTCTTAGCGAGCGATTCCGACTACATAGCATGATTGCAGGCCGAGAGCGAGAACGCTCAACGGGACGGAAGAGTGGAAGAATGAAGACTCGTGTCGGGAATTCCGCAGGTTGCCGCGGAAGATTAACGACCAACTAATTATTGCGAGAGCCGTTTTGCGCTTACGTCGTGGCAAATTGCCGCGCCTCCTTGTCGAGCCTGGAATCGTATCGGAACTTCGAAGCGTGGTCAGGAATTTTTGGATGCTGCAGCTGCAATTTTCAAAGGACTTTGTGGCGGCCTAACTTCCTACTCGCGCCACAAAGAGGAACAGGTAGTTGAAAAAGACCTTTCCCGCTAGTACTCCTGACGAGTCTCCTAACATGACGACCTCAAATAACTACGTAAGGTATTCGTTGTACGAAAAAATGTTTCCAACAAAAGTTGCATGGTATCTAGGGGGACATACATTGCTCTAATCTGATTTTATTACCTTACTTTTTTATCGAGATATTAGGGTCACCTTCAGTTATTTAAATAGAATGCCCAATATTTTTTCTCGAATTCGTTTAAAGCAGAAAATTCTGCGTAAAAAAGTATCGACCTTCATATATTCTAAATCTAATAGTTAACGAGACATTATCGAATTAATTTTCCATATGTACCTACTACCTGGAAGCTGGTTAATGCTTGAACTGATATTCCTCAACAGGAATATGCTAAGTACATATGGAAGATTAATTCGATAATGTCTCGTTAAATATTAGATGTAGAATATATGAAGGTACGCAAAATTTGATTTATCCAAATTCGCAAAAAAAATATTAGACATTCCATTTAAAAAACCTGAAGGTGACCCTAATACATATCTCAATAAAAAAGTAAGGTAATAAAAAACAGATTAGAGCACTGTATGTCCCCCTAGATACATACCACGCAACTTTTGTTTCAAACGTTTTTTCGTACAACGAATACCTTACGAGTTATTTGAGGTCGTCATGTTAGGAGACTCATCCTGTATACAGTGACTCCCATTAATATTCGAACGCTCTTAAAAAAACGATAACTTTTTTGTTATTGGACTATACGATTTGAATTTGTTTTAGAAGCGAGAGCAATTAGTTTACTACATGATGTGGAAAGAAATTTTTTCAAAAATTGCAATTGGTCGAAATTATAGAGAAAATACTAAAAGTTGCATTTTACAACTTTTTTTATGTGGGTCTATATTGATTATGAGAATGCTACAATTGTTGACGAGGAAGTTAAGTTACATCATAGAATTGTACTGGAGACTTTACATACGATTACACACCCAAGCGTAAATCTTAGGTACGAAACACCTAAGATACATGAATACTACGTGGCATTATTTAATAAGTAATGTTTGTTATATGATTTATCGTCTCTAGGTCCTTTCCTTCCAAATTTACATTTTTATCTGTCCAAATTGGTTCAAAATAACATCTTTCCTCAAACGCCTTCCAACATCCCAACCGTCTAAGGCAGGGCCCGCTACTGACGAGTCCTCTAGCGAGTCTAGGGCGAAACGTTCCTTCCTTTTTCCTCCTCTCTTTCATTTATTTCATGCTCCCACAGGACCAAAGGAAAGAAAATTCGAGGTTGTATCTCGGTGGAAGACGATGACGCCATTCGTTGTATAGGGTGACGAGGATCGACGGAGCACGGTGTATACGTAATGGTTTGACGGTGGTTCGCAGTCGGCGTTCGCAACCTCTTAGAAAGCCGGTTAGACCTTTTTCTGCAACGCTGCAGCGCGACCGGGAGAGTTCGCGCTCACTTTCCCTGGCAGCCGAGCAAAATGCCAATCGTCGTTCGCTAGGAACCACCGATTTAACGTTGCTCAACGAGGTCTGCGGTTCTTTTCGGCCGCAACAAGCGCATCGAACCGTCTGCCGCATGCCCGCCTGTCTACCATCTCGCGGTTTTGCGAAAACCGGAGAAACTCAAACGGCAAAATTTCGTAAAATCTGAATTGCCAAGCGCAGAGCCAGCTCCGAACGAGTTACGCTCCGCTGGACGAGAACCCGCTTGCGGCCCGCTTAAAATCACGATCGGTGTTTCGTCCATATCTATCTTCAGGATATTCGTTCGCGGCGAACCGAAATTCCCCGAGACTGCTGCGTCGACGGAAGGACCATCAGGAATTTGCTCGGGTGCTCGATGCTCTCGCGGTGAAGACTTCGATAAAGAGAATATCCCGAAAATTTCGAATACGCTGTCGCGTACAGGGTGATCAAAGACAAGTGTGTACGAGCTTTAAAAGAATTCTCATATCATCTCCCTGGAAAAAACAAGTCGCCAGCGTTCCAAGAAGGCGGACCCGATGGAATAAGACTCTGGAGCGAGTTGATTATCGCCGTGGCCCTACGTTGCGCGAACGTTATTGGACTCTGTACGGCAGCCGAGAGCCTACAGGGTATATGTATAGTACAGAGAGGAGACGGCGTTTCGTCGAATGGCGGGCAGCTCGGAGGGCAACATCTGTTGCTCGTCAACGGCGCCGGGCAGCGTAAAACCGACGCGCTATGTCCGCGACTCCGGCGCGATACCCTAATCGCGGTAGCACGCGATCGAACCTTCTAATGTCAGCGAACCGAGCGAACCGAGCGAACCGAACGAACCCAGCGAACCCGGTGAAATTCTGGAAACGTTCTCTCCCCGTGAACGGGAAAGGTCCACGGTGGGGGGCGGGGGACGCCATCAAAGGCGGGGTTCATCGTACACCGAGTGGGTAAAGGTAGGTAACCCATTTTGGGGGTGGTTGGCTCGGCTAACTCGCTCCATCCCCTATCCTTCGTTCTCCGCCCTCTTTCCATCCTCCTACCATCCTCCTACCATCCTCCGTCCCCCAGCCAAAGAGCCAGCACCCGTCTCCCGCCCTGTATTCTCGTCGTTCTCTGTCCGACGTGCCTCGACGAGAGCTCGCGGTCGCTCGGTTGTGTGTCGTCGTTCAGTATTGAGCGGGGTGAACGCTCTTGCGCAATGCACGTACAGCAACCCCAACCTCGACGACCTCCGGGCTCCTTCGTCCGGGTCTGCCCTGGCCCGCTGCAATTGATTAACCGAATACCGATCGCGTTCCATCTTGTTACGATTATTAACCCGCCCCTCCTCTCCTCACCATGGCCGGCCGCGGCCTCTCGATTCACCGTCCTCCAACGCGGGGGGGCTAATCGTTTTGCACTTAACCGGGGTTGATCGAAGCGTGATCGGGTGATTACGGCAACGATCTTTCGGAACATACATTCTTCAAACGCGATTCAAGTCCATCTCGATGCGATTACCAACTCTCTTTCTCTCGCCCTTCCGTGATCAAGACGCGATCGCTTTACCCTCACTCGGAGTTGGACGAAATACAATTCGATCGCGTTCGCAAGCGTACCCTGCCTAGAATAAAATCGTTGTCCAGTCACGCTAGGACCGTAAACTGTTAAACAACGATAAAGTGTTTGTTGTTCGTTTCGTCTCCTCGGTGTGTGCTCCCTTGCTAAATCGTTCTCCTGGTGCAGTAAGCTAATATTTGTTACGGATAGAATCGCAGCTGTGGCATCTAGTCGAATATACGACCCGAATTGGTTTCGAAGGATGAATCCGCGATTCCAATGGTTGGAATATCAAACGAATACGAGGCTCCGCTCGGCGCGGCGCGACGAGTCCATTCAGCCTCCGCGAGACTGATCTCTGACGAAACGGACCGAAGAGTCGGTCTGGCCTCTCCTTCCTCTCGTCTCCGTTCCCTTCCGTTCTTGTTACTTCGCACAAGGTTGCTCTCGCGCGTTCGGTGAAACTGTGTTTAACGATCGAGTATCCTTTCTTCCCGGCCTCTCTTCCTCGGCGACATCGCCGGATTATGAAACGTCCTGTACACACGCCACTTTCACTGTCGCGGCCAAGTTTCATAACTGTTATTATCGAGGTCATACGTAGGTTGGAGCGAACTCGCCGGAGCGAGAAAGAGTACCGGAGAGGGGAGGAAGAGAGGCAGAGAAAAGGGTCTGGGCGCGTCTGCTACCAATAATTATTGTCGCTTGCCGCCGATGCGACCCGAATCGAGCGTCTGACAAAAGCCAACACCCCGTGTTTCTCCGATCTCTCCGCTCGCTCGCGAGATCAACCCCTCGAACGATCTCGCGAGATTAGTTCCTCGACGCATCGAACGAATAAAGAATTCCTCCTTGGCAAGATTGTATGGAATCTGAAATTTTTTTGAAATTCGAACGATCAGATTAATCGTGGAATAAGCAACCAACACGGAGATTCGGGTCCGAGTTGGGTCTGTTATTTCCAAAGCGCGGCGTCGCGCCGTCGGATTGGTCGGATTCGCGAGAAGCGTCGCAACATTTAACAGAGGCCGATATCACGGCTGCCAGGCGTAGAGGCAAAGTAGCGCGAGCGAGTGCAAGAGAGTGCGAGCGAGCGCAACGCCGGCAGCCCTGACACGTGCAAACACCAGAAAATTATGTTACACAGCCTCGACGGATGTGTGCGTAACCGTGCAACGCTGCGTGTGTGCACGTGTCGCGCTCGCGTCTCGTCGGTGTGCTGGTTTTGCTCGTGTGCTCGAGCGCGCGCGTCTGTGTGTTTATGTGTACGACATGGGTCACACAGAAAACCGCATCAGCCACGCTGCGATGCACGTAACATGTGTGTCAATGCGACTGACAAACCGCCGCGCCGCGCCGTACCGCGCAGCGCCGCGCCAACGTTCCATTGTCCGCAATTATTTTCTGTAACGTCGTCGCCTTCGTTCTTCTCCCTTTTCGTCTTCCTTTTTTTTCATCGCGAACTGGCCTCCTCTCGGCAGCCCGGTTCGGCCGTGGAACAACAAGCGTTCGAGCATCGTTTCGACACGATCCTAATTTTTCGAATACCGACATGTTAACATTCGTTCCGAACGAAAAAGTAGTGGGGAATTTGGAATTAACGTTAGGAAGAATGGAGTTGCAATTCCGTTCAGCGCACCTTGACAGGGCGCCAACGGACGCTGCTGTTGTGCAGAGAGAGAAAAAAAAACGGGAACGGTAAAGAGGGATTTCTGAAGGATGACCCACGCGACGAAATGACGCGTGTTTCGTAAACACAGGACTGGCGCGACGTTTACGTTCGGGTGCTCACCTGTATTCGAGTCAACACAGCTGAGCATAGAAAAACGCCAAACACGGCTAGACAAGCGATTTTTGGTGTCGAATTTAAGACCCGTCACGTGTCAAATACTCTGAAAATCTGTTATCCGACTACCGACACGCCAACGAGGAATCGCTTTTACTTTCGATCGAACGATCGGAGATGTTAAGACGATAGAATCGAGCACCAACGATGCCCCGGTAACGACGAGTATGTTACAGGATAGACGGTGGAGAATGGAAGAAGCTAGAGAACACGGTCGACAGTTATATTTGCCGTACAAGGTATGACGGGTACAAGCGCGAAAGAGAAGTGCGCGCGACGATACCGAGAGAGACGCGATTTTTACGACAATCCGAAGAAAGACCGTTCGGAATAGGAGGTTGGCGATCTTATTAGAAAAGAATCGCCAAGGGATTCGCCCTGTATGGTCGATAGGGATTGCAGAGGATAGGAATTGCTCGCCCCGACGAGGGGTTGTTCCACCCTCGCACGCGCGGCTTATCGCGCGTTTTGCTTTTCAAATGGCTCCTCGTACGTCGCCTTTTCCCTCGTTTCCCTCGTTTCCGTCGCCCGGCCACCCTCCCCGCCGTTGTTTTTACGATCGATCCGGGAAGAGATGTACACCACCGGTGCACCTCGTTTCTCTTTAATTATCTGTCGCCTCCTGGCGAATAAAATACTTCCCGGAAACCAAGGAACTACCTCAGACCTCCACGCCGCACAGTGGGCCGGATTCGGGAAAGGTGTGCCTTTTAACCCTAAAACGAACTTTCTCGTATCGATATCTAATGTATGAACATTGCTTCCCAAATGTCCATAGACCTCGGAAATGAAGAAAATAGTACAATTTAATAAATATCATAGAGGAGTATTTTTCACGAGAAAAATTGCTTCTCTTTGATACGATGCCCTGACGTTACTATTTAATATTTTCTCTCGTTTTTTTTTTTTAATTGAAGAGCAGATTTTTGCGATGAGAAATCGTATCTTTCATTATTAATTGGTCTGCATAATATATTAAAAGTCAATGCTCAACTAAATGGAGAAAATTTTAAAAATTCTTTATAATCGGTAAGGGATATCTTTCAGGTCCCAGGATATCCCAGTTTCTAACAAATTGGAATATTTTTAGTACACCTTCCTGTAAATAATCGTGAAAAAATTAGTATCCTATTCGATCCTATTCTCAAATTATTACTGTTTAAAGCTATTAACGTTGGAATAGCGAGCGGAGCGTCTGTCGCGTAGCGAACCCTCTTTCACCTCGTGAAGAATTTGTCCTCGTACTTCTTTATGACAAGATTGTAATCTATCGGCAAGAATTGTATTCTTTTTTTTTTGAAGAGGTTCTTGAAGCACGCCACAAAGATTTCAAACAGATTCGAACGAGAAACACTCGGAAATCTTCCAAAATAGGAACAAACACAGATATATTATATCGCCTCCTTTTGGCATCAGATCCATACATGAGCACTATTAGCATGAAATCGCGTACTAAAAAAATTAAGGAATTAGATCCAGAAGAGTGTGCTCCGAAGAGAAACAAAAGCATCCATTGTACCTTCTACATGTAATATTTCTTGAGAACTAAAATACAGTTAATTATACAATCCAAAATTGTCTAATAGAGTGTTAATCGCACTCGCTGATTTAACCACAGTATTTATTTTTAATAACAGTATTTTTTCTTAACTAATCCTTAATCTGACATTATTACATCGTCCAGTCCAAGTTTCGCGTCCATACCTTTTACGAATTAAAAGTTACGAGGCAATGTCACACTTAACCCCAATCCGGCGGCCCGCTGTGCGCCGGTAGGATGCACGGCGTCGTACGAAATCGTTCGTTTGAAATCAAAGAGTCGAAGAGGCAGGTCCTTCCCTGGTAACAGTACGGTAGAACCTCGATAGTTGCGAAGCCCTGGAAAATGCGGGCCGCCCGAGGTTCCCGAGGCAGAAAATCAATCTGTAATGACGATCCTTGACAGAAAATACCGTCGAGGTTTCAGCGTGCGTCGCGACGGTCTCTCGAACCTTGTTGCAGCGTGATCCAGCGACGCCAAGCGAATAAAGCCGTAGCAAAGCGTCGCTCCGTGGAACAGCGAGCAAAGAGACCACGAGAAAAACGGAACCGAGACGGCGGCAGCGTCGCGAGTCGTTACGAGGGAAGCTGCGGTGAAAACGCCGCGCCGTTGGAAACGCGCATAGACCGAGCCGGGGGTTCTTGTTTCCAGAAAAAGTAACCGGGGTGATAAGAAACTTATTGAATCCCTGGAGAGAACAGAAGAGAGATAGAGAGAGAGAGAGAGAGAGAGAGAGAGAGAGAGAGAGAGAGAGAGAGAGAGAGAGAGAGGGAGTAAGAGAGAGAGCGAGAGAGGGAGAGGAGCGCGGTGAAATATAGCGGTGGGTTCCATTTCCGGGGTGAAATATCGAATGAAACGTGATATTGAAGGGAAATGAGACTTCTCGTGCGCGCGCGCGCGCGAATCTACCCTCTTCTTTTTCTCTCTCCCTCCGCTCTGTTCACTATACTCTTTCGGTTTTTCGCTTCGGTCCGGTTTCTTACTTTACTTAACCGCGAGGCAGAGTAATTAGTCTGTAACGAAGTTTTACGGCCGCTTTAATGGGCTTTGATACGAACGAAGAGCGAGTGAAATGGCTTCCCAGAGAACTCTGTAACGGCGTTTTCGGGAAAGGTAAACCGCGGCAATCGAGGCTTTTAAGCGCATCGCGATGCTCCGAAACTACCAGAGCTGGATTTAAACGAATCGATAATCGGTGTACCACCCCGTGTATTTATTAGACGTATCGACGAATTGTCGATTACATTTTCTTTCCAAGAATAACGAGCGTATCCTCCGTTCCGGTAACGTTCGCTCGCGTATATTCGTTTCTCGATTCGTCGTCGAGCTCGATATTTCAACTCTCCATGGTGCAACGAAGCTCGCGCGCCCGTTGCTCTTATTCATTCGGAAACGTCCGTTTGTCGAACGGTCTCCCATTGAATTCAATTAAACGCGCGTCTGCCGTGGGGATTCCTCCCCCCATGAATGATTTTAATGCGAGCGAGACGATCCTTGTCTCTCGAGTTTTCAACGGTAACAGACCGCATCGATAAGCGGTTACCGGTTACAGAATGAAAACCGGCAATTAAAAGTTACAAGTATCGTTGGCAAATATTTCTGAGGAGACGAGAGAGACGGACAGAGTGGCAGAGAGAGAGAGAGAGAGAGAGAGAGAGAGAGGGTCGAGAGGTTCTGCCCGCATCGTGGCCGATTATATTAAGTCTGCAGAGAAGTTCTGTCGTTTTCCGCACGGCCCTTATCCGATTTCTGGCAGTTCGTTAGACCCTCCTATTCACAGTTCGCTCAGCCCTCGGTTGTTCGATCGCGAATATCGTTGCCGTATGAAAATATAGTTGGCGCGTGGGTCGAACAGAGAGAAAATGAATATTTCGAGGGCGGCGGAATTTTATCCGACGTCGGCGAGCGACCGAAGGCTCGGAGCGGGCGGAATTGCGGGTGGAATCGCAGTCGAGGACAGAGGGAGGCTGGAGAATCTCGGCTGCGAAAGAGAAACGAATCAAATTTGATCCCCTCGGAGAAGGAACGTTTCCCAGCGATTCTCAACGATTCGCAGCATCCCAAGGATCTTAGGTATGCGCAACCGTGTCGGCTTATTACCCGGAGCAATCATATTCTTGCGCAAGGGACGAGTCTCTCGGCGCGATCGCGACCGTCTTCACAATCCCCGTAATTGAATGTCAGTAGCTAAACTACTTTGTCGACTTTGATCGACTGCCGCGCGACGCGCGACGGCTCGCCACCGTACTACACACGGCGAAAGCTCTTCTCTTGCGCGTCAGGTTCTTTTCGCGAATCCTTTCACGAACTTTGCCGTTCGAACAAGAATCGGTTCTTTCGGAGGTGGAAGCGAGCCGTTTGAACATTCAAATGGACTTCGTTGATTCGAATTTGAATTTAATTTGAAATTGGTCGATTCGAATCTGGAAGGCATTTTCGAGGGTTCGATATTAGGATTTGGTAACTGAATGATTGAAAAACACTGAATATCTTTCAAACTGTTTTATTGAACAGCTCAGAAGGACGATCCTCACTGTTCAGCTAGTTGACTCGTAGTGAAGATGAAAGAGAGAAAATGTGACAGGGGCGAAAGTGAAAATCAGTCGCCCACTTGAAATAAGGAAAAACCCAAGGCTGAATGTAATTTAAAATAGTAATTATTTTTTAAAATGAATTGATAAGAATTTTTATTTTAATCTAGTATTTAATTATTCCTAATAAATTTATATAATTTTAGTTTATAAATATTTGAAAATTTTGAATCATCCGAGTTGTTTATTGCCCTGGCCCTTGGGTATGACAAAGCCCATGCGTATGGATCCAATGACATCCGGTCTGTTATTCTACGTTTAGAGAAACTGCAGTGTTTCCCATGAGAACCAAATTTATTTTTGTTCTCTGGCAGTTACATTATTATTTCTAATAATCCAACATTCGATATAGAATACGAGCAGGCCCGGACGAAGTTGCGCGTTCACCCTCCAGCTCTGCCCCGTGCGTTGCCTTCTCGAGACATTTAATATGACGTGGTGGAGTGCGAGTTTCCCACTTCCACCGTAGGAAAAAATGTCAACCAGAGTTGGGCAAAATTTTCATCTAAATAAAAATTTCGGATAACGAATAAAACATAAAAAAATGTTTATTCGTTATTCGATGGTTCGAATATAAAAAGTATCTTTATTCGACGAGCATCGAATAAATAATTATATTTGACGAGAATTTATCCGACGAATAAAGATAATTTATTTTATACGAAATGGCTTTCGTCGAACTTCGAATTTATTCTTCATCTTTTATGTGTATCTTTTATTCGGAGGCTTCGAATAAATCTTTCTACAACTACTGCCAACTCTGATAAACGCGAACCATCGAATAATGAATAAAAAATTTATTATTATTATTATATGTATAGGACCGAAGTCCTTTTATACAAATGTTTACAATAGAACATAAAGAGATAAAAAACACAAAAAGAAAAAGAAAGTCTTAGCGCAAGATTACCCAGCAATGGACATGCAGAAAGTTTCAGGAATACATTATATTACATACAATCATATAATCGCACGCAACGTTTTTCTTAAATGATCGTAATTATTTTTTATTCGTTATTCGAAATTTTTATTTCGACGAAAATTTTACCCAACTCTGACGTCGACCAAACGGTCATTTCCACGGTGAAACACCGGTACTGCCTAAATCACCCAACTTTTTCCTCACTGTTGCAGTTGGAGGTACGAAAATGAAAGTTACCGATCACCAAGTAACTCGCCAGAACCGATCTCCTGATTGCGACCTCAAATTTCGCTAATTTTCGTTTAAGGAGTTAACGAATAAGTGAAAAAAATGCGGTGCTCGAGGGGAACGTTCAAAGAGCTGATGGTTATTCGAAGCGGTTAAGAGAAACGTTGTTGTGCGCTAGGTGTCGGTCAAAGCGCTCCGTTTGACTGGATAAAAGTTTCTATTTCAGAGGAATCGCTTCTCAAAGGAACAAAGAGAGTTTCTTGATTAATTGCACGTGCCGGTGGAACAATGCCGAGCTGGCTAATGTTGCGGCCCATTGTCTCGACACACTCGGCACACGGAAGAATCTACTTGGGTGGCACTTTTGCGACGCGAAGGATCGCATACCTGCGGACGACTCTCCTAATCCCACGGGAGTCGAACAAAATTTCAGCTTGGTTCCCCGGATGCCGAGGATACCTGTACCTTCGAAAGCGGAAATGCAAACGGGGTATACAGGTACCGTATATCGGGTAACCAATAAAGATCGGATTAAAAGTTTTCGTTTCGACGAAACGAGATAATGGCAATCCTATTATGTTCTCGAAACGATTTGCGGCTACCAAGCGGCGAAGCTAATCGTTCAGGCTTCGATTCTCGGCCGGTCTATTGTTCAGCTAACGAGGAGAGCCTAAGGTGGCGTTCCTGCGCTTCGAAATGTTAAACGTTGCTCCCTGGTACGCGTAAAAGTCGCGATAGCGAAGTGAACCCGATCGAACGGGGCAAGGGGATAAGGTGGACGAAGGGGCGGCGGGGGTAATATTTCAACAATGGAGCATTATTTAAGGCCGCGCGCGTGTGTACTCGCCGAGCTGAGTCGACCCGAGCCGAGCCGAGCAAAGCCGAACCGAGCCGAGTCGAATTAAGCCGAGCCGAGCCGAGCCGAGCACAGAGCCACGCATATGGAAGGAATCACTCCGTGGTCCGAGTCCGAGATAAAAGAGTTCCATGAGTCATGCACGTAGAATCTTGAGTTGATGATCGTAAGTGATCCTTGACGCTTAACGGCTCCACGACCTCGATTTTGGTAAAACAAGCGGAAATTGGTTAAGCGTCCGCGGACACGGGTTTCTAGTGTTGCACGCGTCAGCGAATCCCCGACAATAGGGCCGGTTAACTTCAAATTATCGCTTGCCGAACGAATCCTCCCGCGCTAATTCAGTTCTCCTCGTTTAGATCCCCGCCCCAAGATTATTCCTGCCAAGTATCGCCGTACGCCCTTCGCTTTTTCTTAAGCGAAGCAGAAATTTCCTAAAATATATATTTACTTAGTAAAATGTTTCGTGATCCGCATTACTTAGTATGAAAATAATAAATTACATCATTTCAACAGAATTTACATGCAAACATAATTTTTTCCAGTTTTTCGGTGGAACCACTCCATTATCATAATTTCTCAAGGGTTTTCGATAATCCGAGGAAAAATGTTTCCAACAAAAGTTGAACAGTATTTAAACATCTACAAACTTCTTGTATGTACCAAATTTCGGAAAAACATTTTTTTCGACAAAAAATAAAAATCATTCTGATTTTTTAAATGTTAAAATGTATTTTTGATTTCATAATGTTATAGCTGACGTTACGACGAATTCAACGACTTACTGTATTACGACCTTGAGACTATAAATAACGCTTATATAGTTTTTCCGACTTTTCGGACCAAATGCCCCACTGTCTTCCGCTCTTCCGCTCGATTACCAATTACAATATTCACACGATCGCTGTTATTCTAATGTCGATCTTAATATTGGCTACAATTTGAATAAATCATCGATCGCGAGCAATAGGAGACGATTAAACATTTTTTTTCAAATGTCGCCTACTCATTGTCACGAAAGCGTAAAATCAATAATAAAAAATCAAAAATGAAAAAAAAATGATATTTTGCATAAACATTGGTAACCTAGGTAATGGTCGCCGACATAATGGACAGGGCGCACAGTGAAATTGGTTTGTCCCGGGAAAAGTGAAACCTCCGTAAGCGTCGTTACGTGATATTGGCGAAAAAACAGCGGAAAAATGCTCGCAGCCAACTAGGTCGGCAATAAATGCCAATGCATTACTTTCTAAACGATTTTGTTGTTTCTACAATTTTTCATACGATTGAAAAAAAGCATTAATGTATCGGACAGTTTGGAACGGAACGGAACGGTATCGATGACAGTGTCTACGCTGAATCACGTAGTGTCATGGTGGAAGTTTGAATTTTATTTGTACATCACAACACACTGAATATTCAACGAATAACAAGAGAATTGTAAACTAAATTGTTTACTGTAACTGAAATATAGAGTACTATCTGCATATCAATATATTTATCGACAACCTAACCAAAAATGCGCAGAACCTGTGAATCGATGAAAAGAATAGAAAACTAACGCAATGAATTTTTCGAACATTGATACAGTTTCCTGAAATATTCCGTAATTTTGTTCCGAATATGATAATATATACGTACTATAGCGTTGTGTTTGAAACATGTTTATAAATAATTCCTTGAATGTCACATTGTACTTACGTTGCAGATTTTCAACATTTCCAAGATTAATAATGGAATTCCTATTATCGAACGTTCTCGTTTGGAGCACAGAACAACACAAACATACGGTCAACAATTTGTATTAAATACTAAAATCTCGCAAAACAGTTCAAAATGATTGCTGCCGAAATACGATTACAGAACCACGAAAAACATCGTTAGAAAAGATGCCGGACTGCGAACGTTATCTAGCGGTGGAATTACAAAATTCTAACTATCCTCCAATAGAATTCCGTCGATAAAGATGGCAGCTGTAAATTTCCGAACCTCGGACGAGACACGGAAGTTTTCTAATAACGGAGGCTAATTAGATTTTCTATCTCGCCGTTACATTTCTTAAATAAAAATAATCGCAGATAATAATTAAACGATACGTATAGACACGCTGCCTGTAATCCTTTACGCTTCATGTATTCAAATCTTTTAGAACACGACCATATCTCAATTTTCGTGTTCAGTATAGTTCTCGTTTTATCGAGTACATTTTATTGATGACTTTTTAAACTATTGCCATGGAAAATAAAATAATCTCTAATTAAACATATATGTAATCGATTGTTTCATAAAGTATTGTCATACTTTAAAAAAATTTATAAAATCAATCATCAAATATGCTTAAAAGAACTATGTCAACAAATGGTATGATATAGGGATGCTAATATTAAGACAGCTTATCCTTGTGTACTAAATGACTCACCGAAATATAGATGCCAGAATAATTGCCACTGCACCGTATCAAATGCACTTATAGATTATCTGCAAAAAAAAAAGAACATATTTACATTATAACTTGACTTCTATGTATACGTTTCTCGATATGAACATACATTTCGCAATATGTGCAAAATTTTTTTTCGATTTGTTAACCGGGTGATTTGTCGGTCATGGATACCCGCAACAAGCTCGATAAGCGACGAATAATAATAATGATTTGCGGTGATTTGTTCCAAAATAGTTGATACCGACAGTCAGTACAAATAATAACAATTAAATTCGACTCTTTCCCGGTTAATAGGTTAAGTACCGGACAACAAACACTTTTTGAACACGCTAAAGCACACGAACTATGACATATTCGGTCGATAATTTAGCTTGGCAAAAATCGAGTCATTGTTAAATTATTAAAATGGAGCAAACGTGAAATTGATATTCGAAACGTATAAACAAAGCAGAGGATTCGTTGACGGGCTACAGACAAACAAGCTTGACCGAAATTTCGCACAACTGTCGTAGCATCAAATCCTCTGCTTATTAATAACCGTTTATGACTAGCATTTTATCGATTATAGCATTAAAAATACTACAGAAAAGATTTTAAACCGTAGTCGACAATGGTGACTACTCGGTCATTGTATACTTGCCAAAGTCAAGGTTGTCCAACTTGCCATTGTAAGGTCGAGTAACGTCGTCGTGTTTACAATGTCAAATAGGAGCTGTAATTCACGCTAGGCTGCAACGCACACGCACATGTCCCACGCACTAACATTTCGAATGAACTTACGACATTGTTCGTGGCTAAAAAAAGGCGAAGCATCCCCGCTTGATCGAATAACCTCGTTCCAACAAAAAGAAACGAGAAAGAAAAAAAAACGTCCGGACGACGCGAAAGTTAGGTTAGGCCCGACGTTTAATGGAATAACGAGCCGGTAATCGCACAACCGGCTGAACGATCGTATTTCCGATGCTATCGCGGTACTCGACGCGATACTCGCCGTTTTTCGGTCTGTGGTGGCGATTATAGACTGCGAAGAAAGGCCAGTCTGTACCGACGCGATTGCCTAGCCCAGCGGATCGGAATAGCAGAACGAATGCGTCGATAACGAGCATTCGCCCATTCAATCTTTCCCTAGCGCGTAATTCCAAGTACGACCTAACGTACTTGACATCTTACTGTTATTACCGTATCTTATTCACTAGCCGGCGAACGTGTAATAATCACACAGAAAAAATAATTCACAATGTTGCCGCTTGGGCGCTCTGCTCCGAAACGACACCAACGTTGACCGCAAGCGGCGTACTACTACACAGTGCAGTGGATTGAAAAATATTGACTCGATTTTTAAATTTTAAAAAACCGAACATCGACGCGGTTTGAATATTTTAGCGATCAAGAAATACTTGTTCAATTCGCATTATCGTAAAAAAAGATTGAGCGAGCAGATACTTTTCGGATACACAGTGCATAATCGGGATATTAAAATGCGTTTCTATGTGTTGATCCTTTTCTTTTCGTGCGTTTATATAAATATTTGCTTGTCTTTGTAAACTGTGACGACTTGGTCATACAAAAATAGTACACTTTATTTTGTACATAACATTTTATTTCTCTTAAAAAATAACTTACCAAGAGTGTTTCGAAATATCACGGCTCGTGTTCCTCCAGGAACTGTTTTAATAATGTGTTGCTTAATGGAATTACGAGATGCTCCACGCTATCGATATTCCGTTTCACTTTGACTAACTTGTGATCTATAAACTCGGTTAATTGTGCTCTTAATGCCAAGTCCGAGCTGACAAGGAAACCTTCGCGGGCAGCACGATAGAGATCTTTAAATGCCATTCCTAATAACAGAGATAAATATTACCATTTCGAAGCGTGTAGAATTTGCTGAAGATAAATGATTAGATGATTATAGACCAAAGAAGTACCTGTAAAAGTGGCATTGCTACTATTACTCAGTTGATACTTGGCAAGCAGTATATAAATAGATTTTGCATTCGATGTTAACGAGAGGAAGACGTTCTGAAGGGATGATAAGGCTAAAGCACCGCTTTGTTGTACCAAAAGTGAACTTTCGTAAGACGTTTCTTCTTGATAAGGTAAAAGCGTGCTCGTGTTCCACCAGAAGAAATTATATCTTGAACGTTTAATATGGTCCCATACTGTAAACATGCAAATATGTAATAATTATTAAGAGCTTCGGTAAATATGCATCAACGTAAAAAACAAACTAATCGTACATAATGGAGCATTGACGTGATCAACCGATGCCAAAACACACACGTTTGATATACTTGCAAGTCTAGAAAGCAAGTCTTGAGCTTTGTTTGAACGTAGCATTATACCGTCGATGTTATGTATTAATAAGTAGAGTCTGGCTTTTGGATCTTTCTTGAAGGCCTTTTCAATAATATCAATGCACTCGGTTGTGTTGACAGGGCAACTTAAACCTAATAAATCAACGATTATGCCATCCAGTATCTAAAATAGTAGCATCTTAATCTATTGTATCATAAATTATTTTTATATTTTTATTCTACTTGTATAACTTACATCCTTTATGGTCAGACTGGGAAAGAATCCATTCACTACCAACGAAGGATGATGGCATATACTTTTATGAAAATTATTAATTAAACATCTTTTTGACCCTAAGCCATACAGTAACACGGTGTATCCTTGTCTAAAATAAAACAGAATATAAAATAATTTACAAAGGATGAATACTTATTATTTTATATGTACCTAATACATACTCCATAATAAAATACCACATGGGAAACAAGGTGGTATAACTCTCGGTTAATGAACAAATATTTTTTTTATGTCGTGTCGATACATAATTCTGGTTTGCTAATAACTCTTCCAGTTTTTCTTTTGTTATACGAGAATTACGTAAATGTTCCAAAGTTTTATCGGATGTAACGAATTTGCCTGTTTGGCTTTCAAAGTATTCATCAGTTTTCATGTGCTTTAAAGGCATAAATTATGAAATATTACAAATAAATTCTTTGGGGCATACTCTACTGTAAAAGTAGTTCCATACTTACAAAATCCTTGTGGACAATTGCTGGTTTATTCCTATTACTCGCTCTTTTCGGTGTACTTAATAAATTCGATGGGATTACTATCTTATGCTTAATGGCTTTTAGTTCAATATTGTCCTCCTCCTCCTCGTTGTTGGATCCCTTACTGCTTTCGCTCGATTCATCCGAAGATTCTTCATCGGATGGCATGTAATTGCTTGACTCCGATACGCTCTCACTTTCGGAGGATATTAATCCAGACACTAATCTTTTACGATCTTTTGAAACCAATTGTTTGGACTAAAGGTTAGTAAATAATTTCATATCACATAGTTAAAAATGGAATTAATACCTTTAGCATTTTTTGTACATCCTTGGGGTAATTCTGTACCAGATATCTCTACTCTTTCGAGGACAACTTTCAGTACCGAGTTTACCTTCGGTGTTCTAACAGGTGTACTGCATAAATTTGCCTTTTCCGTCATTGCATTCTTCTTGCTTGGTGTTTGAAATTTATATAATGTTTGACCACTGACATCATTGTTGGAGAATAATTCTAAATAAACAGATGTAGATTTTCGTTATTAAAGCCTGGAAAAAATGATGGGATACAAAAGTCTGAAACGCTGTTAAAAAAATTACCAACTGGTTTTTGCACTGTCTCTTCTATGTTAGTCAATTCCTCTCTCAATGCGACCAATGCTTCCGAGTGTTCCGAGAAAGAACCCTGATCGCCATCCGAATCGTATGTTGTAATTCCTTGTACTGTAACAGAGGAAAGAATAATGTCTAAAGATGACGTGACTTTAAGCGATACTTGTTTTATGTTTCCTCAATACCTTTACCACGAGCTTGAATTCTGGACGATCGTCGTAAATTTTCCGTGCCGGACATTTCGTATGGAACGTGCACAAGGAAATACAAATAAAACCCTAACTGAAACAACCGCTCTTTTGGTTGAATGAAATGAATAGTGTCGCAAATCTAAATAGAATAACCGCCCACGTGCGAATTCAAAAATGTTTTGCTTGATACGCCACCACGCGACGAAGTTAAATCGAATATTAGAGAGAATGTGCGAATAATATATATTAGAATAAATATCACGATGATCTTTTTAGGTAAAAATTAATCAAATATAATTTTCTAGGAAAATAACAGACTCGTTTTACTATAATTTTTAAATATAATAATTGTTAGGGACATATGTGTTTACACGATTCTAGTAACAATACGTACGTGTATTGAAAGAAATTGCGAACACTGTTAGAAGACGCCATTGTAAACCATGGGGATGGGAATCACAAAGTCAATTGTGCGGAGATCTGGAATTATTTCAGAATTAGACGTACGTACGTTTAAGAGAAATAGTTTAAACTGATGTATAGACAATTTCAAACAAAGAACATACATATTTCGAAATATACGTATATGTACATGTCTGTTGAGTTGTGTTGAATACCCATCGATTAATTGGGTTGTGCGTATGCGTTCCGGTTAATACTCAAATCGACTAAATACATACAACAGAACACAAAAATAAAGTAAATTTTCCAATTACTTTGATAAGAGGAAATGTTTCCAGCGTATGCCTATCTGTCCGCTTACGACAGACACAAGAAACTTATAAACGATTACTTGACCCTGCACGGAGGCTCCATATCATCTATAAAACGAGACACGTATGTTAAATTTTCTAAATAATCGATCTAAAATTAATTTTATGATAAGCTCAGAAAACTATATTGTAGAATTTCTTTCATTTAAAATATTCACCGAAAACTTCATCGAGAAATGGTTTCGAGTTAACCTACAAAAAGTTCGTCCGATAACCTCGCGAATTATTAATCGAGTAATTGCTTACAAGAGAGTCCTTTTGTAAATAATTACTATTAATCGTAAACGACGAAGAAAAATGATAACTCTGTGAACCTTAAAACGAGCAGCACTTGACGTTTCGGCCTGTGTTTCGAGGTCCCGAGATAAGACAGACTATGACGTTATAAAAGAAAACCATAAATTTCTTTGGGATCAGGATAACGATGTACCAGAGACGTGGGGTGCACGGTTGGCGAAAAAATATTACGATAAATTGTTTAAAGAATACTGTATAGCCGACTTATCCTATTACAAGCAAAACAAGGTACGACATTGCCGTTTTCCATAAACAATTAGTGTTATTTCAATGAATCTGAGAGATCGTTGTCAAACAGGTTGCCTTAAGATGGAGAACAGAGAAGGAAGTAATAGTTGGAAAAGGTCAATTCGAATGTGGGAACAAAAGGTGCAACGAAAAAGAAGATCTTAAGTCTTGGGAAGTGAATTTTGGCTATATAGAGCACGAGGAGAAGAAGAATGCGCTTGTGAAATTAAGTAAGCCAATTGCATTTCTGGTATTTAATTTGTTTCTACCTGTTCGATCTATGGATTTCCACTGCTATTCTTCAATTTAAGGATTATGTCCCGAATGTTCGGTGAAATTGAATTATCGATCACAAAAACGCGAGGTAAAAAAACACAAAGCATTGAAGAGACTGGGTAGAAATTCAGAATCGCAGACCGATGTACCAAGTACATCTGCCGTAACTATTAAAATCGAAGAGGACGACGCCACAAATAATGCAGCGGAGGAATCTGTCACACAAACGGAAAAAGACGAATCGACGATTTGGAAAGAGAAACCAACGGAGAGCTCTGAAAAGACCAGGGAAGAGGAGTTTGAAGAATATTTGGCGGATCTGCTAATGTAACAAAATATTTCGGTTTATGTAATACTATTAGTAATGTCAAAACATTGTTTATTAATAATGCTGTTAAAGAATATAACAATTTTTACATATAACACTAGTCACGTTTAAATAAATATAACAATTATAATCGTTGTATATTTATTTCAATCGATACATGATTCATATTTTACCATTATACCACATGGTAACAAGACTTAATATTCACATTTTTGTTTAATGTGTACACACAGAGTAATTCCCGTTCATGTACACTCGTGTTTTCGAAAGAACTGAAATATTTATCGTGTGGAAAGAACTAGCACCAGCCAACAAATATACGTCGATGTATATTTTACAATAAATAAATACAACTATTTACTTATTTTATTGCAGTCCAGAATCTTCAACAACCTTCGTAATATGTATATATACACTTTGAAAAATAAAGGAAACTTTTAGCTTACCTACTCGTGAGATGCGATTATTTTAATTGCATTTTGCTGAACGGTGAACGTTTTATGTCGTTTATCATTTACAAATAAAATTATACAAAAATTGTATATTGTCTGATTTTTATAAGATTCGCTATAATCGCTGTTTTCATGCAAAACTTCTTGTTATAGTAACAAGATTTCATATTGTTAGCTAGTCGATACGAATTAATCATATAGTTGAATAAGAGCACACGTTTTATGCATTCTTCATGCAATTTATATAACAAAGATAACAATTTGATTGATTCTTTTTCTTTAACTTAGCTCTACGGTTTTTTACTCTCATCATGTCAATAAGCTAAAATTTCATGTAAAAAGTCTAGCCTAATACTCAAACTTACTCTATCCTCAATATTTATAACATTTAGTACTCTTATATAATGTGTGTAACAACTTACAATGTGTCGTATAAGACTAATTATACAAAAACGTACGATACGTAGTTGCAAAAGTCTAGCTCAAAGATTGCTTTTACAATGGAAAAAATATTTCTAAGAGAATCTCAATTGTGCGAGAAACATGTACATCTAAAAATAACATTACAGTCAAAGAATGTTTTTTTATCTTTAATGAGCAATCGACATATTGCTTCTATTGTCTGTTGTTAGATAAAAAAGAAGAATCAGCATTAATACGAAAAAATTAACAACTAATACGTTCTGTATTTTATTTTGCCTTCTTTGTTAATTAATGTATATTCTGCACATGTATATTAATAATATTATAGCACTCTATTATAATATTCTTAATATAGACATTTGCAAATAATAAAAATAAGAATTTATTAACGTGTACAAGAATCACTAAATTATTTAGTCTGTATACAGCTTATGTAATTTCAATTGAATTTCAAATAAATATAAATCTAAATCAACGAGGACTGTAGATTAACATGCACGCTAATATACATTTCCGTTTGCAATAATTCATAACTTGCAACTTTAAGAGCCATTTCAAACGACTGTAAATTCAGTTTTAATATATTAACACGTATATATATATATATATATATATATATAAATATATATATATTGTATTCGTTTTGGAATATTTATCGTAACGATAGTATCATGATCATGAAAATAATCCTAGCATCGATGTTTTGCGAATGCAGCAAGGTAAAATACAACTGTGCCGACAAAGCGACTTTAGTTACAGAAATCAAAGGTCTCTATAGATTATTATAAACATATCGATGACTCTGATAAAGACTTGAAAATATAGGGTGACACGGTGTAGAAAGACCGTGACGAATGTTCTAGTCAAGTTACACAGTAGTTGAATAGATGCAGGAATTAAGTATAGCATATCATTCAATAAATCCGATCAAGATCTTAGAGTACTCCGTTTACGTAGCAGGGTCGTATAAAATCCTTCAATAATATGATTGAATTATTAAAAAATGTAGGAACAAAACATAACGTAACGATAATGAAACGTGGATGGAAAAAAAAAGAAGATTCATTTACAATTAGCATGAGTTGAGCATGATCTTACATGATTCGCTTGCTTCTGGGAATCGCTGTCTTCGTCGCTACAGTCTTCGTCATGCGTATGGGTTACATTCCGTGGAGTTTCAGGCCTTGCGTGCGGTATCTGATTGTTCGAACACTCCACGTACAATGTTTTCTGATCATTAAAAAACAATTTGTCGGATCAATTATGTTCAACGATCTTGCTAAAAGATAACAAGATGCTAAATACAAAAGACGTTGGTACTTACGGATGGTTTGGTTGGTTCTTCTTCTTCCTCGTTGAGTTTGAATGTTCGAGACCGACTAATCATCGGTGTTTCCATTACGAATCTTTGCTCGTGAGCCACGGTGCTTTCGTGAGGCATCTGAAATGAAATATCGCCTCGAAATAAATAAAAATGCGTCTACCGCATAGAACGAAGACGACGCGATTTGTCCACTTACCAACATAGCGGGTGCCCTGAACATGTACGAAAACGGATAATAGATCAGGTTTAAAAAGGTTGCCGCATAGAGGTCGGCATACCTAACTACTTGACTACTAAAGAAAGTTTGTCTACTTCCGCTCCGGAACAGAGAACCCATCATTCCGTAAGACAGATCCATTTTGTGCGTGACATCTCTAATAGACGCTCGGAGCTTGGAAATGTCGGGTTTTTCTTTTGTGCTGCTATCTAAATTTCTAAATACAGAGAAGATCGTAGAATACGGTGTAGGATGCTGCTTCAATGGTTGAGCTATTCTGGGACTTACTTATACATCTCCCCTAACATAACATCTAGGTTCTGTAATTCAGCAAACAATTGACATTTGTCTGTCCAGACGTGAAGTTCTTGAACTAGTTCAGGCACTATTAAAAATGTTCTCCAACCTCTGATCTTTTTACTCTTCAAAATATCACCAAAAATATGATCACCGACGTACAATACATCTTTGCCCTTTGCTCCTATCAGCTCGGTGAAGACGTCGCACGAACCTCCCGAATAAACTTCCCCTGTGTTCGAACAAAAATGATTTACTTACCACCGTCGCGAATCGTTTGCGGACAATGTCCGGACGTATCGACACGTACCCGTGTGAAGCGGTCCCTTGTGTGTTCCAAGCTTCAAAGCACCGGTCTTCGTATCTACTTGTCGCAAAATCGTACCCTCGCCAAAAAACAATGGTTTCCTAGCATCGACCACGATTGTATCAAAATAGGTTTTCCAGTTTCGATGCGGTTCTTCGGGCTACGAACGGAGAAAGAACCGCGTTAACAAGCTTTCGTTTCACAAATCAACGACGACAACAACAACAACCTATTAACACACATACTTTCGCTCCATGCGGAAAGTCAAAGAGATAAGTCATGATCTTATTAGTGAAAACGTAATCGCTATTCGTCAACAGGAATATCTTCGCTCCGCTCTCTCTGATCCTGTTAAGGAACATCGGTAGCCTCTCGTCCTTTTTCACGTACTCGTCCAAGTTCTCGATAGTCTTCGACTTGAGGTCACCGTGTAGATGAATCCAATCGACCGCGTTTCGAACATCCTGGAATATACTCTTGAAACTCATTGTCAGCTCCCCCTCTTTCACCCCTGTCTTCTCCCGCGTGTATTGCGGTGAATTGGTAAAAAAGTCGATCAGGCACGCTAGTAAATACGTTTCGGGAAGATTGAACAGTGTGTTGAGCACGTATACCCTGGATTCGTCCAATTGTAAAAATTTGTTTGGATAAAGCTCGTATACTTGAGAACTGAAACATTGTCAAAAATCAACCGGCTGAAATTACTCGCGCTATATCAAAGGTACTCTTATTATCAGGCTCCTAACAATTACAACTCCCGCATCTCCTAAGTTCGAGTCTCGTAGATTGGAAAATATTATCGACGAGAGCGCGACTTATAAGATTAATTTTAATAGTCAAATTTAATATTGTTGGGGGGTAATCACTTACTGTTTTAAAAATTCAAAACCGTGGACGCAAACTAGGATGTTCCCGTAGGCGTCCACTTTCAGGAGATTGCCATAAAGCGTGTCGAACCATAGTCCTCGCACCGGGAAGCTAGGGTCGTATTCGAACGCCTTGATCTCTTGCGGATATCCCAGCGAGACGAGGCGATCCTTCAACAACGTGAAACCTAGTTGCTCGTACTGCGGCGATTTGTATTCTACAACATTTCGAACGATAATTTTCATCTTCTATTATACATATAAATCTACCATATCAGTTACGCTCTATCGATATGTACCTGCCAACGTATAATCCATATCGAAGCCATAGAACTTGATGTTTTCTAAATGGAGACTACGGTTGACAAAAATTCTGCAACATAACAAACAGCCGAAATTGAACAAACCATGTAACTTTCAGGTCGTCCAAAGAATAGAAGTATTCGAGAATTCGTTGTATCAACGAATTCTTCGAACCTGTTTATCGCGATGCATCTAGCCTTCTGAAGAATATCAGGGCATCCTGTTTCGAAGTCTTCAGCATCTAACGAAATACGCGGTAATCGCATGATTTCGGAATCGCTAATTCTTCGTTGCAATGGCTGAATCTCTTGAGAACTCATTCTTCTCTCGAATAAACGAAATAATTACCGAGGTGAGATTACAACGGGATTTAATATTGAAACGTTGCGTTTCAATTGTTATTATCGATATAACTTCATGTCAATTCTTATAACACGATAATTCATCGCCTGCGAATATGCTCGGATATCAGTTCGCGTATCTTATCCGTGCATCGGTAAGTATACCTACTTCATACTCCGATAAATTCAATTCGCTTCAATTGTTCGTAGAAATGTTCATCCTTGCGAGTTTTTTCAAATCATACGAATTTGTGTTCAATGATAGCAAAACGAGAAGAAAACGAAGAAAACGATTGATGTTTTTAGGAGTTGTGCGAGCAGTCCACTTGACATATTGTAATTACTTGTCTGACCCATCGCCCCAACAGTTTAACATAATTCAAGTGGATCTCTCGCTAATTTATTTGCGTTACAATAAAGTACCAAACGATGATTAAATCTACTTAATCTTTGCCTCTCTAACGGACAACTATATTATCTGCACGACCGATTCTTCGACCTTTTTATTGAACGGATCAACAACCTGCCTTCCTCATGGCCAGTATGGCCTGTCAGGTTGCTATCGACACCTGCAGATGTCGATACCAATACGCAAAGTTCAATTGCACAACGATTCCGTCGGATAACACTGTCCAACAACTCTATTTTCCGTTCCGTTAACCGTTAACCAATCCTCGGAACGCGAAAAAAATGAAACTCGGTTGGACGGTGTAATTATCCGACTTTGAACCTAAAGCATAACACGTTTGGTTAAGAATGACATAATACTTGTTCGAGAATCGTAAAGCTACCGCATATGGGAAACTTGTGATCGATCGAATCTTGACAAATCGTTTCGGGTGGAATTGCAGGAGAACGATAAGTGTGGGAAAGAGAGAGATAGAGAGAGAGAGAGAGAGAGAGAAAAGAGAAGAGAGACAGAGAGAGAGAGAGAGAGAGAGAGAGAGAGAGAGAGAGAAGAGAGACAGAGAGAGACAGAGAGAGAGAGAGAGACAGTGAGAGACTTACTCGTTCTGGACGCAGCATCGCGAGTTCACGAGATTCGCAGCCGGTACGTCGTCGTTTGCATCCTTCAGCCACATTTTTCTCTATTTTTCAAACAATCATCGGCACCCTGTGTGATCGATACGAGCACCTGGTCAGGTCAGTCGGTAAGAACACAGCGTTCGGTAGAGTCGTTTCGAATATTAATCAGCGCAGCGAAATGTGTCGCGCGGCGTTCGAGTGAAAGCTATACAGAGTGCCATAACAAATTCGTTGGAATTTATTATTGTGGGCGATGCGGTTGATGCAACCATGTGCATTAGACGCGCGACCGCTCGGACGCGCTCGATTTACTTCGGTGGGAAGCCGGTTACCGTGCAAGACTCTATTCAAGTTTAGACAACAATGTCCTCGGCTAAACCTAGAAATCTTCGTTGTCGAGATTCGCGGAAGGTTTTGCCCGATTCGACGCGACGTCGACAGATTACTGACCTCGCAAAACTAAATCGCAATGTGCGATCAAAGAGATTACGACGACGATGGGGGAAGGGGAGCCTCCGTTACCGACCGAACAGAAGCTACGAAGGTCAATGTCATTCGGTGTTTCGTGAAGCGATATCACTAAATACATATAATACAATGAAGCGACGCGCTCCTAGTGTGCCTACATATATGTATACAGTTGTATTATCTCGACCAATCTGTCTCACGAACGAGATCAAAAGTTCTATTCAATTGAAATTTTCTAGTGCACGCTCCTCGGATCCCACGCTTTCGTAAGGCGCCGTCTCTGGCAGGCTTACAGGTTTCAAAAGAACGTTATTTCTGTTATTCCATTCGGACGACGATTAATTTTAATCCGTCGGATTCTGTTTCATGGTTTCGCGATCGAATTACCGCGGGCCTGTTAGCGAACGCGGTCAAAATGCGATGCCAGCAAACGCGCAGGAAAATGCGAATTACGGTGAATTCGATCGTTATTTCTCTACGCTAACGCTTCTTACAGCTTCTTGTAAATTATAATTTTCATCGCGTTGCCGAAGTTTCGCGTCTCGAAAATGGTACGTTATTTGGAAAAAAATGAGATGCCCGCGTACTCGGTGTTGAATCGTACCTGCTTGTCGATTATCGAAGTTAAACAAATTGGTATCGTATGTTTTCGATTGAAAGAATAAAAAAAAAGCCTCGGTTATCGTCGAAGGTCACTGCACTCGCCGCGGAAAGTAGACACAGATGGGAGGGAAGAATTTCACGGTTCTCGATCGGAAGACGTCTACTGGTCACACGTGAAAGTCGCGTGACAGAAAACTACGATGTGATCCGTGCGATGATCAAACGTCAACTGATCCTTGACTTGGCGAGCACCCGGTTAATACGCACCGATAGGAATTAAGTCATCGTCTTCCGGATACGAAACTATATTTTATCACGGTGTTGCAGACGTTCTGCTTAGCGTCCTCCGCAATTACAAATTCGTCGAATTCCGATCGTTCAGATATCAACAAAAAAAGAAAATGTACAATAGTATCTCGTTCCGATAAAAATCGTAATTAGCGTTCGATGCAACATTGAATACCACGCTTGCGTGTAAATTCCGTACCAAATTAGAACGCGATATTCTAATTATCCAGAACGATGTTCGGGGTTTGAAAATAAATCGAAAGAGGATAAGAGTGGCATAGTTCGCGCCACCGATGAACTATGAACCGTCATCTATCGCGATTGCGCAATAATAGTTTTACCAGAGGCAGTATTGTTTCCAGTTTCGACATACATAGCACGTCGAAACAATGTCGTCTTATAAATTATTGTACGTCGGTGGACCCGTCGTAGAATCGTGTCGCGCGTCGTTGCGATAGATCTAGCGATGCGATGCGTTGCGGAGAAAGGATCCCGTGATGTTAACAGTCAGGATGATTGTCGCGTAATTATCCACTTGTTCGAGTGTCGCCGGGAGGGCTTAACCATTTCACGAACAATCCGTTTGTACCGTCGAAACGTTGCGTGCAGCGGCTCGGCAGCAGACGTATCGCGTACTTATTGCGCCTGATAACCTTTTGATGACAAACTGACTCTGCTGGTGAACTTGGATGAAAGGTGTTTCGGTCACGAAATGCATCGAGCAACGTTTTGCACCGACAACGAACCCGGTAAGTTTCGCAACGATCGATCCGGAGGATAATCTCGGTTCTCGGCCGATTCGGTCGAGATCAGAACGTGCAACGATTATTGGAATTGTGTCGGTTGTTACGGAAATCTAAACGAGATACTTCTCGTTAGCAACAACGGTGCATCATCCCGTGCACGCATCAATTATGTTCGAAATGCACGGTCAAATGTGCCACGGTTCAGTCACGTCACCTTGGCAATCATAATTCGTGTGCTGTAGGCGGCTGAAAAGGAGGCAGCGGGGACGTCACAGTCCCATACCAGTGTCGCCAGATGAGTTCGAATTCTCGGACTCATTTACTCCCCTACTTTTCCCCTTCCACTATCCCATTCCAGCACCACGTCCCACTCAATCCCCGCCGCGCACGCGCAACGTGTCACATATTACGACTCTGGCCATCAGAGAGGGGGTACCTGTATTCCCCTCGATTTTCTCGACCTGGTGACACTGTCCCATATCAGTGTCGCCAGATTTTGTGAGCTCAGGGGAGTACAAGTACCCTCTCTCCGATGACCGTGGCACGTTGCGCGTGCGCGACGGGGATTTAGTGGGGCGACTGGGAGAGTCGCGCACGCGCAACGTGCCACGGTCATCGGAGAGAGGGTAGCTGTACTCCCCTACTGTGCTGGTTTCGGCGCCTTTCTGGCGATGCGACACTGTCCCATACTACTATTTCCCAGTAGTTCCAACCCATCATCAAAACAATACCGGAAACGCGTGTGCCCCGATAGTTTGCTCGTGTTCACACATTCTTTCCGGCTCCCTTCTTTTCTAGCCGCGTTCTATACACGGAAAGTACCTTCCCTAACAACCTAAAGTTAGAGCCTCCGAATTTGACCTTTCGACGCGATACACAACCAGATGTTCCCCAAAGTTTCGATCCGCTGCCGTTACGAAATCGCAGACAATCGGAAAGTTTCGACGATTGTCGGCCCGCGAACCGAGATAAAATATACCCCGCGGCGATTCATTATCACGATTAAGACACGCCGTAACCAGCGGAGCCTCCTCGTTCGACGATATTAATTCCATTTGCTTTTTTAGGTAAAAAAGAAAAAACGTTCCGGCTTTGGCAAACGACGGACATGGACTCGGGGGACATTTTCCTGGGTTTCTCGTCGCATAGGCAAAGGCATACGCGTAGGCGTAGGGACGTCGAGCGCCGATTTAACAACAATTACGAACGACGTTCTGGATGAGCCGAGTAACTACGTCAGGCAATTTCCGGCTGCCGTGACTCTATTAATTCGGCGGGGACCGCCGCTGCGCTTGTTTTTTTGTCGCCCTAACACGAGCTTCTTTCGCCTCCGGTTCACGATATCGACTTTTGGTTAAGTCGGTCAAGCATCGAGCGAGGATGTAAGTAAGTACGTCTACACGCGAATCTTCGGCTAAGACACGCGTCCTCTGCGCTTTCACTCGGACTATTCCGGCACCGAAAATCCTTCGCGTTTCAGATTTCAGCGACCAATTCCTCGTGAACCCGCGAGTTAGATGAAATCCGTCGGTACAAGTGCTCCCTAGTCGAGATAGAGTTAGAGGTAATCATTGCGATGAAAGACATCGTTTGCAGCGTGGCGCAGCCACACGCTGCCAATGTTGCGCAACGGTAACGAACGCATTGTCTTCTACTTTGTTGGCATTGTTTGTCGCAGTCTAGCTGTTTCGAACGTTTCGAATCGCTGGCGTCAAGAGTTCTCGATAAGCTTATCGAACGAAGGTAACGTCGGGTAATCGGTGATTTTTCAAAAAACCAAGTACCGGATATATAATGAATAATTTTTCTAAACTGTTTCGCTTCGGGATTAGATTACTCGGAGGATTCCCGAAGTTATGATTCAGAGGACGCGCGTGTTCCAGCATGAAAGAGCAGACAACGGGCATGATAAGGAACTGTGAGCAATCAACGAACAGTTCCTCTAGATTTCAACCGAAATGGGATAAACCGAAGGGCAACGGCTTCGACGAGAGACTGCGCGATCACAGGCCCCGATCCGCTAAAATTAACTTCTCGACATAATCGGGAACGCGCTTCCCCATCGCATTTCGCTTTGTTCGTTGCACCCGATGACACTGACGAATGACACGTGTCCAGTGTTGCGACAGTACAATTAATACCTATCAGATATACTGCCAGGGTTTCCTGCCAGTGACCAGAATAAGATGCTGCCTTCATTTGATTTAACCCCCTTTCACCTGATCTTTGTTCGTGTCCAGGGAAAAAGTGAAATTCGGACTGGCAACGAATCATTCGATTATACACATGTATGATACATCAATGTTCCGCGACGTTACAGAGGGTTAGTCCGTCGACCAGAGAGAACGGGGTTGCTAAGGGCACCACCCTATACTACACGGAAGCACCCTTAATTGCCAGAGACAATCTTCTTGGCCAGATCAGCTGGATCAGGATCGCTCGCGAACGAATACAAACATCATTGATCCTATCCGTCGCGTCGACGCGCTCGCCGGATGATGGATACATAAATACACGGATACGTCGAGCGGCTCGGAATGCGTCACATCCATCGGGAACAATACATGTAGCGTGACGCGTTTCAGACGTTGACACGTTGCGTTGTCTATGCGTCACGGTTTTCCATACATCTCAATCGTCCAGCTTTGTTCCATTTCCCTCGTGCCGTTGTTGTTTTTGTTCTTTCGGCGGTGGACAGCTCAAAGGAAACCGAACACCTTTGACTATTTAGCCGCTGGCACGTGAACTTCATACCGAAGCATGACCTCGATGTACAGGGTGTACCGTACCGATCGACCAGAGCGAATCATATCCGAATCTTCAAGGAAACGATAGCAACAGCGCAGTTGCTGGAATCCGGCGTCTCGTTCCTGAAAGTGACTACGAGCAATCCGGCACGTAGGTATTCTAATCGCGGTTCCAACATCTTTTTTAGCGGGCCGGTTCAGAATCCGGAGTACGATCCGGAGTGGCACGTGAGTCCAATAAACTCACGCTTTTGTGCAAGAAACAAAAGCTGGAAATTTACGAGACTCGACCAACTCGATTTACTTGCGAAGCAAGAAACCTTCGATGCAACCGAAAGTTCTGCGAACAGGAACGAATTCGAGGAAAAACGCTCGACCAGATTTGCTAGAATGAACACCATTGTTCCGAGTAAACCGGTTAGCGCAAAGAACCCGATTAATTTGCGAGCTAGCGTTCGTGGAAATCGATGCAACGGATTTCCATTTTCAGGGAAGCACCGGTGCGAAAAGCCGATACGAAGATACAATTTTTCGACGAGGAGCTCCACTCCTCCTCCGCATTCGCGATATCGATTCGCGCGGCAGTCTTGCTGCTGGAAGAATCGCTTCCTGAAAATGCCGTCGAGAATTTGAGCCGCTGCCTGCTGCACGGCTGCTGCACTCTGCACGCCGACGCCAGGAGTCGAAACAGATTACACTGTAGCACAGTTGCGACATTCCGTATGTTGCAACGTGTTTAGTGTTTTCGTCCGTATTCAAGGCGATACGGTGCCGTTTATTTCTGGCTTCGTTATCGGGGGTCGGTCTTTCGATGCTAACAATAAGCCAATAGAAGAGAAGGAATAATTGTTAAGCGGTAAAACGAATGCTACACCTTTGTAGGCTAGACTCGTTGATAGTGATAAGCTGTCTGTAGTCGACTTGTAGAAGGATTCGTTATCACCGAGAGAAGGTGCTCTCGTTGTTGCTTCGGCTAGGGCGAAGGTTCGTTTTGAAACGGTCTGTAGCTCTGTGCTCGATGGATGCAGATCGTTGCAGCTACGCGCGCGCGCGTTATTGTCAAACGAACGAGCAAAAGAGAAAGGACAAAGAAATCTCGGAATACTCGTTGGTGTATCGAATAACCCCCGATGGTCCACGAGCATCTTTCGGTAATAGGATCGGGTACGGTGTTTCTCCAGCGATCCCCTAAGTTCTCGCGTCGCAACGGTTATGGGATACCCTGTACGCGACGGGACACTTAATTTCATTTCACCGAGCCACCAATCCCCTCTAATGAGGCCAGCCAATCCGCGGGTGGGTTCTGCCCTGCTGAATAGCGACTCATTTTCCGCAGACACTATTTCTTTCTCGGATGAAACGAAACACGGAAAACGATAAGAAAAAGGAAAGAATTACCTGTGCCCTAACTCGCGTTTATCGGTTCGTACACCCTGTCTGCTGCCCTCGTTGTAGCAATCCAGGTCCTGCTCGCTACGATCGTTCCTGGTCAACCTGATCCCCGAGTTCAAATTGAAATCGAGCATCGACGGATGAAACGACTCCCCGGAGAAGATGTTCGGCTCATCCGGAAATTGAACTTTCCACCCTGCTTTCAACATTTAAATATCTTTTAACTATTTTCTATCCAATCGCGGTATTTCGATCGAATCAATTCCAAATTACTGGGTACAAATAGAGAGAAGAATTACCGGTCCTAATCAGCGGTGTGAGCGCATCCATTCTTCGACGGCTCATCGTAAAGCACCTGCTGGAAGAACTTGATACAATCACTGGTCGGTCCTCGATGGTGTTTCACACTTTTCGTGAATATAGAGAAAGAGAAAGAGCGCGCGCGTTTTGTGTGCGGCGCGACGAACAACGGCGATGTAATGATCGATTCCCTAATGAAGATTTTGGGCTGCTTCGCTCGCTCGCGACGCGCAAATACTTGGTCGGAATAGCAACAAAGATAAGAAGGCTGCAGGGGTCATCCGTGCGACGATAATAAACAGGAAGGAAAAATACACAGAGCGAGTGCAACATCGTCTCTCCGGACGGAAGAAAGTCAATGTCAACAATGTCAAGAGACAATGGCAATTTAAAGAGCCAATTGCTCGGTTTGTTTCCCTATTTTTGGTCGGTAAAGTTGCGACTATGATGCGTCGAATTTGTTTCGATGAGGCGCGATGTAGCGTTGATGCGTCATGCTCGACGTATCGTTTTTGCGTTACAAGGAAATACGGAGAAATTTGGAACGGGATCCCCGCAGCGAATCGATAAACCGTGGGCGTAATCTCTTCTGCGGGGAAACGTTGCGGACCGGAGTCTAGTTTTGAGCCGACACATGTATTCGTGACTGCGGCCGATAACATAATTAACCTTACGCGGATCACGACGTTCTCGCAATTTTATAACGCGCGATATTCGCAATTTCTTTTCACTCGACGACCGACTGTGTTCGTCGTCTACAATTCAACTATAATTATTAGACTGCTAATTACCTCTATGGAAAATAAAAATTCTTCTCATTAACAGTGGATTCGTTAAGTCTTAAGAAATGCGTTGGCATTCTTCGATTCTTTTAATATATCCACTGTTTGAAATTACACTTACCCCGTGTGTATTTTGTGCAGTCTAACTAACAATAGAACTTGTTGGAACAAAATGTAATATCCACTCGGCTATCCCACTGTACACAAATAGTTAACACCGCGACAAACAGCTCATTTCTAAGTCATGAAACGCCACGTTTCCTGATACGTACATACGTAATTTAAAGAAAATTCTGAGAACGCGTATCTGCACCTCGGTCGTCCAACGCTCAACGAGTTTATTAAATCGAGTAACGTTCGAGAGAAAACATTTTCGTTGACGATCCTGAACGACTTTGAAACGAGATAGCAGAAATTAGTCACTTTGACCAATCCGGTAGTTCTAATGTTAAGTTGTACGAGTTATTTTCGCGCGTATGATCGAGCAGCGTCTGACAGTGCGTAGGATGTTTCGGCTAGCCTTGAACATCTTACGAATAATATCGTAAAATCTGTTCGCTTGCTGTGCGATAGCGCGCTTTTATCAATAAGCATCCGTACAGTTTTTAGAACGCCTGTCGATCGTGATTTCGATCGATCAAAGAACGATTTCTTTTTTCTTTTTTGTTTTATTGCAACGATGAAATTGAAATGATTACCATCTTCGGTGTAATCTTCGTCATCTTGAAACGATCTAATTAGATTGACAAACCATTATTTGGTGGTACCTCTTCGTTCATTCACCTAATCGCAATTCCCATTTAGTACCATAATTTTCCTCGAATCTTCGTCGTTAATTACGAATGGACAAAGAATCGTTCAGTTCAATTGTCGCGTAACAATTGAATGGGTGTCTGGAAGAAGGGCCCATGTGGTGATTTTTAGAAAAACCGTTTTTTAATGGAAGACTTGTTTCGCTTTAACATTTAAACAAAATAAACCGTACGAAAAAGTCTTTTAGTTTTCAGTCTCTATCCAATGGAGAAAGGGCCTGTGTCATTTTCAGCTGGTTTTTACCACGTTTTTATTAGCTCGCTTTCTTGACTGTCTGTTTGTTCGGTACAAATTTTACAATTGATTTTTTATTATTGAAATCACGTTTCAGTTAAAAATTGCACTCCTATAAAATTTCAAAAACCTGACACAGGCCCTTCTTCCAGAGACCCATTCAATTGTCTCCAGAGAATTATTTGAAAGAAACGTTGACTTACCTTTGGCTAGCTTGTCGATAATATTTTCTCGTTCCGCTGGGATCATTTTCGTGTTGAGGCGTGTTAAGTCCGTTTTCATGATCGCCGTGCGAATTGCAATTTTCCAACTCCATGATTGACTATAACAATAACAACGAGAACGAAAAAGTCGTCAATTTATCCATTAATTGCCGGAACAATTATGATAGCGAGTACGCAAGTTCCTGTTAAACGAATTCCAAGTCCCTTGTCCCGGTTAAACTTCAGACTTTATGTCTACGAACGTGCGAATTCCCCGAGAAAATTCCACAGTCCAATTATCACCGAACGTTACAGTTCTACAGACAGAATCCAGCGAATCCGCGTCGCGATATTAATAAATCATAGGTGTCCACAGTATATCGAACATGAATCTTCGATAACGCTTATCAACAATCATGTATTGTATGAACGAACGTACGAACGAAAACACATGAAAACAGTTCAGTTCCGAACAGCCTCCACGAATTTATGAAAATTGACTTTCATCGGAACCGATGATTGCGAGCATGGAGCAAAATGTTACTAATCAGCTTGTGACAATGACAACAAATTTAACAAGACTATATCGCGACCGCACCGCGAACGCTTAGCACTGTTGTTGCATGAGAAAACACACAACGAAAGAGAAACGTATTCGTACGTCACTGTCCCATGTTTTTCTGTCAATTAAATAGACAGGTCTGTTATCACAGAAACCGAAGCACATATGTAAATAGACGCGAAGCAATCGGATACGAATATTTTGTTCGATTGTTATGTTGGAAATATGTAGTATTAGCGGCTGAAAGAAAGCAATGCTGCGCGAAAATTTTTTCTTTCTTTTATTATTGTACTCACAGCGCTGGGATTTCTTAAAAAAATATACATTCGACGCTTCACAGAGGTCCGAATATGACTCAGAATATTATTTTTATATAGATCAAACACCGACACACGGCACGACGACCTGTCATTTGAGCACTAATTCCACACTGTCTCGCAACTCGCAATGAAAACCAATGAAAACTGCACCACGCACTGTGAGGCGTGAGGTCAGTTCACTGAATCGCGTTGACCTCCGCGCAAGTAATGCCAATATATAAAATCGAAGTGTTCCTATGTGGTTCGACACTATCGAAGCGGTTCCGTGGCGGGAAAATTGATTCGAGTCGAACCCGATGTTTTTCCGTGAACAGAGCCGAACGCCAATTTAATTTTAGTAGGCGCGTAACGATGCAAGTGTGTACGAGATAAATAGACTGCGGATTCGATGCATTTACATATAGAACGAACAAATAAATTTCTTCGAAAGTAAACATTCGTATTTTGCATAACAATACGCAGTTTAGTAAATGAATTGTGCTCGGTGGATTTCAAGCGCGAGTATTTGAGGCTCGTTGTCTCGAAATAAACCGTTTAATAGCAATTACTTTATCCTGCAAGTACGTACAATTCCGTGGAAACGATTGCGTAATACTTGTACGACAGACTGTACGTTAGGAATGACAAACTGCACCAAATGAAAAACATTAAATAATATTCGAATACAAAATCGACACGTGCTTTCAAAAAACTTCGTGACGACAGAACGAATTTCAATGAAAATATATTTGAACAATTAGGAAGCGCATGGTATCAAATGTATATATGTATTATTGTAAAATGTGAAATTATAAAATGCGATAGTTAAATGGAAACAATTAATGTGACAGTACAATGAAATCGTCGCGAGGGAATAAATAAATTCTATCTATACGCGCGGGTAACTACCTATATCTATATATGTAACATTGTTAACTGTTTTAAAATAACTGCGTTTCAAACTATATGATATAAGTATACGTGCAAACGACAATACACGTTTACGCGAGAGAATGCGAGATATAGATATACCTTATAAAAAAATACGGATAACTATGAGCTAGAATCTTTAACCCACTAACACCCGAATTTGTTAGATTCGGTTAATTTTTTTCAAAAAAAAAAAAAGAAAAAGAAAAGATAGTTGGTGGTTCTAACATGGAAACAACGAGAATTAGAGCGAAGAGTATGAAATATTGAAGGGACAATGATCAAAATGGGGCAGCGGGCGTTAATGGGTTAACGAATATAAAACTGTTGTAATAGAATACACATGACATACTTAAAAATTGCTGACTCAGCATTACGGACACGTCCATTATTGGTATCGGCGTGTGGATGATCGGTGATTTCAATGCAAGGAAGGAAGAGGGTAATTATCAGTAAATGATGCACCTGCCGGACAGTTGAGTTGCCAATCGCACGCGTGTCACTTGGACTTGTAAAGGCGGCGGACAAATTCGTTCGTAGCGCCGTGCTTAACCCGTCTGTCCGCTGTCGTCTGAACGCCATAATTCGAGGTAAAATCCCGTAACGAAGGAATTTCGCGATTCTCCACGCGTCCGCGGTGCACATCGTGTGACCGACGACACTCCGAGACGCAGTCCCGAGGCCCCCGTGGCCAAACAATTACGTTGCATCCTCTGTATTGCGTAAAATTAATCCGATTTAGGTGACCTCGACGCGACATAACCTATCAGCCCTGTGGTGTCCGCCGACGTTCATCCGGATGACCACGCAGCGAGCCGTTTGCGTGCTCGCTCGGTTTCGTTGAAAACGCAACAACGCAGTACCAGAATATAAAACGCATCGAATCACGGATCAGGGCTCGGACTACCGTTTGGGAATGTGTCAGGTAGTGCATGATCCTAGATGCACCGCCACTCGAAAACCTCATCGTAGCCCAACCCATTTTTCACTATCCAACGCTTTGGACCACCCCGTGACACTATTGCTCAGGAAATCGACGGTGTTTTTCTTTTAATTTCTCGCATTGATTCGATCGTGATTATCACTGTGACGGACGCTCGTTCTTTTACCTTCTTTTTTGCACTCGGCCTATCGTTATTTAAACGATACAAACACACATAACCTTTACGATCGTTTAGCATCGCCTTCGTTCTATCGTATCGTACACATTTTTTGATGAATTTTAATGAAAGACATTTGTGTTGTTACTTCGTGGTACACTACTTTTTGTAAGTAGGCTGCGGATCTTAACCCAAATTCCGATAAATTTCGATACAGACATGTAGATAAGTATTTGAAATTTATACCTATCTATCCAAGACTGAATTCGTGTAAAAATCGAATGAAAAATGCATAAAATCCGCAGTCTACTAATCATTTTTTCGCTGCTTTCGTGTTACTTTATTTAATTTTATATTTTTTTAAATTGTACAATGTTACATTTGTTCACGATATTATTTGTATTATAAATATTATTATAAATATATTTAAAGATTTTAAAACATACATTTTCCATTATTTATAGCACTCGAGAGTTGATACATCGTACTTTATAACGAATATATCCAAGTTGTTCAGTGGTATTCGATATTGTTGTACATTTACGTATATATCATCTCTTTGGTGTTATATAATTGCATTAAATAATAGCTAACTATTGTTACAAAAATTATTCTAATAACTGCACATGAATTATTAAAAGCAATCTTGTGCTAAAGCATCGAGCTTCCTAAGATTTGTGGCCTAAATATTTTGAAGAATTGGGTAACTCGAGAAGATGAATAATCAGGCATTCAGTTTAGCAGAGAAGCTTATTCCTGCGCTTTATGTACAACAAGGTTTAAATGCAAAAAAAGCACGTGAAAACCTTATTAGACAGTTTATCGAACATGTAAGATTTTATGAGAACTTTCTAATAACAATAATGGAATTTGTCAATGATTAGAATCACTAATCATATATATTCTTTCGTACCAGCAAAAATGGCCAGAAGAAGGATGGGACGATACAACGATAGAATCATTTCTCTCAGACCTATCCCAAATGGATAGCAACAATTTTCCTTCTAACTGTAGTGTCGGAGAACGCGAGGCCAGAATTATATCGAACATTGTTGCAAAACGGCATTATCGAATGGGACACGGTATAGGGAGATCGAGCGATTTAGAAGAAGTACAACCAAAAGCTGCTGGAAGTAGTTTAATGTATAAATTAACAAATGCTTTGGTACTCGAAGTCATTCGGTACATGGGTAAGAACAATGACTCTTCGGATTTGTATTATATGTAACACACTACTACATTGCAAAACATTTTTTATTCTAGGTGTAAAAAGTATAGCAGGATGTTTTTTATCACCAATGGCTACAGGCATGAGCTTGGTGTTATGTATGCTTACGTTTAAACAGGATAGACCCAGAGCAAAATATGTTCTCTGGTCTAGGATCGATCAAAAATCAAGTTTCAAGTCGATATATACAGCTGGATTAGAACCGATTGTTATCGAAACGAAAATAGTTGGGGACGAAGTGAAGACGGATATGCAAAGACTCGAATCTCAAATGGCAGCTTTAAGTGAAAGCATCGCTTGTGTCCTTACAACAACCAGTTGTTTTGCACCCAGATCATGCGATTCTATCGACTCTATCGCAGCGCTTTGTACTCAATACAACATTCCTCATTTAGTAAATAATGCATATGGGTAAATATTATGGTTATTATAGATAAATATAATTTTCTGTTGAAAACACATCTTATATTGTATCTCCTTCTTTGAAGTTTACAAAGTACAAGGTGTATGCATCTCATACAAGAAGCCTCACGAAAAGGCCGCGTTGATGCTTTTGTTCAAAGCACAGATAAAAATTTTTTGGTGCCAGTTGGCGGTGCAATCATCGGTTCGTTTGATAAGAAGCTGTTAGATCGCATATCAAAAATGTATCCTGGTCGTGCAAGCGCTAGTTCGATCATGGACGTAATGATAACGCTGTTAAGTTTAGGAATGGCTGGTTACAAGCAGTTAATAACGCAACGCAAAGAAATGTATTCGTACTTGAAAGACGAGCTTGGAAAATTAGCAGCCAGGTATGACGAAAGATTGCTTGACACTAAAGGGAATCCCATATCAATGGGAATGACTCTTCAATTCCTAAATCCTCACAATGGTTTACAACAAATTCTTATGTTACGTTCGATATTATTCCTTCGAAACGTTAGTGGTACAAGAGTAATAACAGGTAGAGAATATAGGCTTGTTGCTTCGCATAAGTTTGAAGGTTTGTATCCCACCCTTTGCCTATGTCTATGTTCTATTAAATACTTCAAAATTGATTCTATCAAATTGTATTCAGGTTGGGGAGCTCATAATAGTAATTATCCGGTACCATATTTGACTGCCGCTGCTGCTTTGGGAATGAAGAGATCGGATGTGGACATATTTATACAACGATTAGATAAAGCTTTAACTAAAGTGAGAAGACGTTCAGCTCCAGTGACGCCAACAGCATCTCTTGGTGGATCCAGTATCAATGGAGATACAGGAGGTGCTGGTGGTCCTGGAGAATCTAGCACAGCTTCAACTAGCCGAGCAAGTAGTAAGGACAGTTTGAGGAAATGAACCGTGGTCAACGCAAGTGGTCAGTCAATCGAGTACATTAACTTGTAAGCGCATCGTTGTTCGAAATTAATACATGTTAAATACCTCTAAAGACTACCTTGCATTTACTCTTCGATGATATTCATTTAACGTTTAATCGGTATAACTAATTTGGAATCATTATTATTGATATACTATTTTTAAACCAGCAGGTTACTACATTTGTAATGAAAAATATACTCTATAGAGGTATGTAACAGAAAAGTGCGCCGATTCAGCTGTCCATTTGCGTTGCAACAACGTCAATTCCCAAAAACCAAAGAAAGGGATTTGCATTTTCGTGCAAACGATATTAATACCTGAACATCAAACATAAATATGGAGAGGTGGAAAAATATTAGGATATTCTGTAGATCCATTTGACCATATTAATTTATAAGCGCTGGCCGCAGAAATATTTAATGTTTGTTTTATCTTCTGATATACAAGCACTTGTGTTTAATGCAATGTGTTGTTAAATCTTCAACTTTTATTCCAATTTTGTACCTATTTCTATCTAACTAAAAATTCTGTACTTTTGGCACACCGAGAGAAAATGATAGTATTATCTTGCATTTCTTCAAATCAACTCTTTTTTTCTTTTAAGATCATTATTTCTCAATAATGAAGTAGCATTCTTCTTGCATAATTTATTTGTGCTATAAATTTAGGAAAATAAAATCGAAAAATATTTGCTTTTACTTAGGGATAATACAATTGTATCAATGATCATAGTGAAAAGATACGTTATCACTTGTAAAGAGAGGTTTATAGTAGATACAGTTGCATATTTGCTTAATCACATTGTTATAGAAAGTATTTACGAATATTAGAGGCACTATTCATAACAAACAATATTTTTCAGATCTGTATAAATATTATATTTCTGCAAGACAGGTATTAGTTTATTTTGAGTAATTTATCATTACTCCATGCATATTTTCTGTGCTAACAATGTGTAAACTTTGTTTGTTATCAAACAATCAACAAAATAGTCTGTTTGATATTTCTTAAAAGGAGAAAAGAAAATGAAATTCACAGAAACGATACCATACAATGTATAAAATGTTATATTGCTGAACACAATCATTTCAAGGTGTATATATAAAATGTTGTATACACACAATGTACACGCAACTTGCGTTTACATTCATTTTAATTTTCACGAAACTTTTTATTTATGTTCCTTTCTTAATTGTATGTATAATATGTATTCGATTGTTTCTTTACATTGCTGTCCATGTAAATTTGATTAACTCAATGTGATGTTTATTGGCATACATTTATATTAGCTCATGAGAAAGCAATATAAAGCATTCCAGTTAAAAATTACGTGCATTGTTACTTTTAATAGAGAGAATCAAAAAAAAAGTAACTTCATATTTAATAAGGAACATTCCTGTTGTACACTTTCTTAGTTTAAAGAAATAAATAATGTTTGTTGGTTTGTAACATGTTCCATGTAATTGAAGAAAAAGTGTTATGTTAACACTAATTCCTAAAGTAGCAAAACACTACAGACTTGTCATTCTGGGTGAATCTCATATGCTATCGTAGAACGTATTATTATAATGTTATTTATGGAAGAAGGTAACATATAGTGAGTATAAAAAACATTGTAGATTTAGTAAGAAATAATGTACCTCATGCCATCAACATTCCTACGAATGTATATATATATTTTTTTTATTCTTTTGGTATTAATATTTATTTCATATTTTAGCAAATATTAATTTTCTGTTAAAAATATTTATCATATACAATTATGCGACATAATTTTTACATGAAACAACGACATTTATGGTCCTACTTCATTCATGTTCTTTTTTATTTTTTACAGCAAATCATGTTTCTGTAACAAGGTAATGGATACGATTGTTTGAAAAATAATTTGCGTTATTGAAAGAAGATTTTCTATGGAAGACAATGTAAAATGTATTGGAAAAAGTTTACTTGTTGTATTCTTCATTTCAATGTAATTAATGTATACCACTGGCTGTGAACATATTTTACTGTTATATATGTTGTAAACTAAGAAATAGTTATTCACAGTCTCACGCTGAGTTCTATTTGTAAGATGAATATTTTGTTGTTTAGTCATAATATTCAAAAAGATGATCTACATACTATATAACAACATTGTATATATGCAGTTGTTTTAACAAAATTTTTAAAAATACATGTATAAGATATTTAAGATACTAGACTTAAGCAAAATAAATTACACATACACACAACACTCGCTAACTCAGTAAATTCTCTGGATCATAATATATACATTCTATTACCTAAGTGATCATTTTACACACAATGTACTTGTTTGAAATTCAGATGGAAATTATGTACTAAACAAAAACTAAATAGAAAAAGAACATGTGTACAAAACATTTAATCATGACAATATTATGATTAACTTTGTCAAACGACACCGATACTCAAGTATTTCCATTTGAAAATTTAAACAATGTGCTCGCATAGTAGAATTCTAATTACTAATCAAAGATTTACATGCATAAATATGTAAACAGTATAATTATAAGCTCTTCCCCATTATGATTACCGTGTGATAGTAAATGCTTTATTTGTAATATATGCAATTAATTGGGTAAATAAAAATTTAAATGTTAAACAGACTTTTATGTAACAAACCGTTAGTGTAGCCTTGTATTGAATAAATTAATAAATATTAACGATTGGCCAAAACTTAATAGTTTGTTAAAATAGTAGTAACAATTAGATCTTTTATTGCTTGTGAATCATTAAGATTATTTAAAAGGTAGCGCTACTTTCTCACATGTTTTTACGTTTTATTGCTTTACATGGCTTTACAATAAAATCGGTAAAACAGAATAATGTAATTTGTATGCGTTGTTTATTTTTCGTACTTTTTAAAAAAATTATCGCTGCGTGTTCTATTTTTCGGTTCTTATCAGGTACGTGTCAATTTATTATCATCTATAACCTTCAAGGAATGAATTGATCGCGTAAATGTAAAACAAAGTTCATAATTCGAATTCGATTTAAACTTTTGTTTCCTGACTTGCATTAACTAAAGGTACCTATCCAATATTCAATATTTAAATATTTAAAAACTGCAATTTCCTCGGAATTGTTATATATATTTTTTTTAAATGTATAAATCATTTTATTTTTATAAGAAAAAATTTGTTTTCGTTTTATGTATAATTACTCGAAAGTATAAGTATGTACCTAATATTTATCTTTCTTTTTAGGATAATTAATATGGCTAAGAGTAAAGTACAGGATAAGTTCACAAAAACAAAGAACAAAATTCCAAATTCTAGCGACATTAGAAAAGAAAGTAAGTTTAAAATGTCAATGTTAAATACTGCAATTACAACCGCATGTATAGCCATTGCAACCTGGTTCAGTTACAAGGGATATCTGGAAACTAGAGTGAATACCCCTTACGACGTAGAAAAGGTCTGCTTCACATGTCGCTATATCAGAATAATATGATTTCATAAAATATATTAACGTGATGTCCTTTTCATTGTGTCATTCAAAAACAGTTAGTTACAGCCTCTGGTTTGGATGTTGCGGATAGATACTGGGGTACTTATCGTCCAGGTGTGTATTTTGGATTTAAAACAAGAGATCCCCATTCTTTGGTGACAGGATTGATGTGGTACTCTCCACATTTATTGCGTCAAGATGGTAGTGGCCTTAGACATTGGTGCGAACAAGCAGACAAATTGGATAGGTAAACAAAATTTTACATTTGGTAATCTACGTTATTAGGAATGCGTATAATGTGTGCTGTTTAAATCTAACGCAGGTATGCATGGCTGGAACACGACGGAAGAACTTTTGGCGTTCAAGAAATAATAGATGGTGCAGTTATTTTGAATACTACGTTTGTTAAAAGACCTGGTGGCAAACATGGCGGAGACTGGACGGCGAGGATCGCTGTAACGTTCGATAAAGAAATACGAGATGGCGAAGAAATTTCTCTACTCTTTTACACTGCCACCGACGAACATTCCAAAGGCTGGATTAAAGCCAGTCTTGGCGACGAGAGGCGCATAACGGGTGTAGAAGGAAATACTCAAGGTTTAGGCACATTTGCAATAAATATTAATATAGTGCAGGGGAGTATAGAGGAACACTCGTTCTTAGCAACTGTCGCTCCTGGCTTGAGCCACTTGAAAGAAACCGTTCTTCACAATTTTAGAGTTGCCTCTCATAAAGGATCGTCAAAGAAGCACATAGTTTTAGCAGGTGAACAAGTACCGTTGGCGGCAGACGGAAATAAGAAAGATGCAAACTTTATTGTATCGCAAATAACAGGAAGGATTCCTTTCACGATAGAAGTCAGTTACGAGTCCGGTAGTTTTATAAATAGAGGTGACAAATTAATTGGTAAAAATTACGAGTATGCTCTGGAAAAGCAGAGAAGATTCTTCAATAAAAAATTTGAAGAGACCTATAAATTGACTTCGAAGGGTTACACGGACGAGGAAGTAAAATTTGCGAAAATGGCGCTATCGAACATGGTAGGCTCCATAGGATATTTTTATGGAACTTCGCAAGTGCAAAGCCAACATACTAAAGGACCTGTGCCTTACTGGAAAGCACCTTTGTATACTGCTGTACCTAGTAGAAGCTTTTTTCCACGAGGTTTTCTATGGGATGAGGGTTTTCATGGGTTACTGATATCGACGTGGGATTTAGAAATTGAACTAGATATTATAAACCATTGGTTCGATTTGATGAACGTCGAAGGCTGGATACCAAGAGAAATGATTTTAGGTCAAGAAGCTCTAGCAAAAGTTCCCGAAGAGTTTGTCACTCAAATCAACACAAATGCTAATCCGCCCATGTTCTTCTTAACGTTGCAATTCATTCTTAAACACAATCAAAAGGAAATATTGGAGGAGCATTTTCAATTCCTCAATCGATTGTATCCGCGTCTTCAGACGTGGTTCAATTGGTTTAACACCACGCAATTAGGAGATTTGCCGAGCACGTATCGATGGCGAGGCAGAGATGGTATTACGAATAAAGAATTGAATCCGAAAACGCTCACGTCTGGTTTAGACGATTATCCAAGAGCGTCCCATCCAAACATTGACGAACGACACGTTGATCTACGTTGTTGGATCGCAACTGCTGCCGATATCTTGTATGATATCAGCAACATTATAAATAATTCTAACAACAAGTATCAGGAGACCCATCAATATTTATCGGATAATAATTTATTGAATAAACTACATTGGTCGCCGAATACACAGTCCTATGCTGATTTTGGTTTGCATACGGATAAAGTATCCTTGCGAAGACAGCCTTCACCTCCGAGGTCCCACGTGCAACCAGAAATGATACGCGTTGTTTTAGAAGATCCAACTTTAAAATATGTGGATTCAGCTTTCGGTTACGTTTCGTTATTCCCATATATTTTACAGATCATCAATCCTGAGTCTCCGCAACTAGGCAAAGTGTTAGAGGATTTAACGAATCCTAATCTTCTGTGGACTAAACATGGCCTACGTTCACTCGCGAGGACATCGCCGTTGTACATGAAATACAATACCGAACACGATGCTCCTTATTGGAGAGGAGCTATTTGGATGAATCTAAATTACTTGACAGTAAGAGCAACTCATTACTACTCGAACATAGAAGGACCGTATCAAGAGAAAGCAAAAACTATTTACCATGATTTAAGGAAGAATTTGATACAGAATATCATGAAACAATATAAAAAGTCTGGTTACGTGTGGGAAAATTATGGTGACGTTCATGGAGATGGCAAAGGAAGCCATCCATTCACCGGTTGGACAGCTTTAACTGTTCTACTTATGGCAGAAACTTATTAATTTTCTTTTTATACTACACATAGTTACTTCCATACATATTCCTTTAGTAATAGCAAAATCAAAAGACTTTCTAATGCCCACAGAGAATGTAATAGCATGTGATAGATCCTATACTATAAATGATCAAAATAGCTTGGGTGAAAAAGGCTCTTTTTCGTAACAGGAAGATTTTGGGAAAATATAGTTCTATATGTTTTACAAAATAATGCAATAGAGTTGCATTTAAAGTGCACAAAAAGCATGTTCAGACACTCACTCGCGTATTGCGACCATACAAACTTGATTATGTGCAAAGACTATTTCGATGACTTTGATTACGATATCTTTCAATAAATTAATACTAAATTATTTTTTTACTCTAATACAATTAGCGTTAAGGTAACTTTTAAATAATAGTTTTTAATGATATTCTCACAGTATTAGTTTTCCAATTGTTTATATCATGTTGATTTTTAAATAATAATTGAGTCTGTTGTCTGCTCATTAACACGTAGAAAAAGCGTTTGCCTATTTTAAGCGAAATAGTCAAACACATAAGCAACTTTCAGATCTTGGCTGTGATTCGTTAAACAAAAACTATGCTATAATGTTAAATCATCTTAAAAATAAACACGTTTAAAATATATTTTTGCAGTTTTCTTTATAAATCAAACTTCTACAAGTAAATAGATTTGTTTAAAATAAAATTCGCGATTCAATTTCTTTATGGTATTTATAAATAATGTAAAGCAGTGGTAGAATAAAATACTTAATTTTATATGTACTTCGAAGATATTGCACCGTATATTATTTTGAATTTACCGGGTTAGTCGATTTAAGTATTTGTCTGAATTTCTATTGGCAACCCTGTTTGCAACTAGTTGGAAGAAGTGATTTTGTTGCGCCTAGCTGTCAATAACTGCCTTCAAACCTTACCAGAGAATAGGTGTGTGACTGTGGGGTTACAGTTGTGCATTTTCAAAGTCCTTACATAAAACAGTACATTTTTCAAATAATTATGGAGCCCTATGATGTTATAATTAATCAGCCTGTGGTTATCGACAACGTAAGCGATTCGTTAAATTTAAAAATTGTTTCATTTTTTCCGTCCTTTGTGTCGGTATGTCAAATTGAATCATACCATAATGTCGGCTCCTAAGTAACTCAAAAATTTCGAACTTTCTCCTCGAAATGATTGGCATAGAATAGATTATCCAATTTTGCGGACAAAATTCTTTCGATTTTTTCCGAATCCATATAATTTTTTACGAACATGTCGAGTGTCAAATTAATCCGACAATCTTTCTGAATTTGTTATTATTTCTGTAACTTCAAATTGGTCATTGGACGATTTTGTGATCTTTTCTACTTTTTAGGGTTCAGGAATAATCAAAGCAGGATTTGCAGGTGATCAGATACCAAAATGCAGATTTCCCAACTAGTAAGCAGATTATTCTATACGATCTAATTAATATTCCCGATAGTGTTCGCTTTGTGGTATCGATGAGAGGGAAATAAACTCAAAATTTTCTTGTCGAACAGATGTATTTTTAATTATTATCTGTATATTAGCAATTTAAAATTGACTACTTACTTTTTGCTTTCATTATGTTAACACATAAATGTTATTTTATTTGTTATCGAACCAACAATGTTTTATAGTATCGGAAGACCCAAACACACGCGTGTTATGGCTGGTGCTTTGGATGGAAATTTGTTTATGGGTCCAGTGGCGGAAGAACATCGTGGCCTTTTGTCTCTCCATTATCCGATGGAACACGGAGTTGTTACAGATTGGAACGACATGGAGAGAATTTGGTCTTACGTATATGGTAAAGACCAATTAGCTACATTTTGCGAGGAGCATCCAGTACTACTTACAGAGGCACCTCTCAATCCAAGAAAAAATCGTGAAAAGGCAGCAGAAATATTTTTCGATGCGTTCAATGTACCAGCTTTATTTATCTCGATGCAAGCAGTACTTAGTCTGTAGGTATTCAATCTATAAATCTGTTATTTGAAATAATATCATTCGGAGACATTGCTTTATAATAAATATAATCGTTATTCTTCAAATTTGATAGATACGCAACAGGACGAACGACGGGAGTTGTTTTAGATTCTGGGGATGGGGTCACGCATGCGGTACCTATCTACGAAGGCTTTGCTATGCCTCATAGTATTATGAGGGTCGATATAGCAGGCCGCGACGTTACAAGACATCTTCGACTGCTTCTACGTAAAGAGGGTATTAATTTCAAAACAACAGCAGAATTTGAAATCGTTAGGACAATTAAAGAACGTGCATGCTATCTCGCTAGTAATCCTCAGAAAGAGGAAACGATCGAAACAGAGAAATTTCAATATGTTTTGCCCGACGGAAATTACTTAGAGGTAATTATTTCTTAATTGTAACTACAGGTCGCTAATGGTGTCATTTATTTTTATAAATCAATTGCATAATGTCAGAATGTATATTGAACCTATTCGAAAATCACTTCGTATTATGTGATGTATGTAAAGTATGATACTTCTTTACAATAGATTGGTCCAGCTCGCTTTAGAGCTCCTGAAGTGCTCTTTAGACCAGATTTGATCGGCGAAGAATGCCAAGGGCTTCACGAAGTGTTAACATATTCTATTCAAAAGTCTGATATAGATTTGAGGAAGGTGTTATTCCAAAACATTGTCTTGTCTGGTGGATCTACGCTATTCTGCGTAAGTATGAAATTATTGAGATCCGTATGCGAATGAATAATATTTTAATATATATTGTTTGTACATTAGGGATTTGGTGACAGATTGTTATCGGAAATACGTAAAATAGCAGCAAAGGATGTAAAAATTAGGGTATGCATAATATTTCGTTAAAATCTGATTTTTTATGTGAGTGATTTCCTTGAATGTTATCATTTTGTTGTAATGTTTAGATATCAGCGCCTCAAGAACGATTATACAGCACCTGGATCGGTGGATCCATTCTAGCTTCTTTAGATACATTTAAGAAGATGTGGGTTAGTAAAAGGGAATACGAAGAAGGCGGTATAAGAGCAATTCATCGTAAAACATTCTGAATGTAATTTAGAAAGATTGAAGATTTCAATGACACATAAATTAAGTACAACACATAAATAATGGCACATTCGGCACAAAGATCGACATGAACCGTGTTGACAGTGCTCTTTCAATGCTTTCAACCCTCCGAGTTTTGCAGCTCAGAATTCTATGCCGGAATCAACATTAACTCGAATTTTTGTTGTATGCATACAAAAAACAACAATTTCCTGAATTATAAAAAAATAGATATTTATTCCATATTTTTATTGTTGCATGTATTACTTTTTTTGTCAAAGGTTCGAAGAAATTAAATTGTATCTAAATTTTTTTTTACGTTAGTGCTGTCGAGATGAAAATAATGGCTCTGGTACAGGATACGGAGGGTTAATGTCGCAATTTCTTTCAAAACGCGTTTTCTTTCTCTTTCGAACGAGAATAATGCCTCCAAGGAATCATGAAACATACATGCAATATGATTTATTTTATACTCGAATAGTTGTAAAAAATTTGAATATTTATTTTCAGTCGCAATTTTAAAATAAAATGTTTATTCTGTTTTTACGAAATATCTATTATTTATTACGGTTCCTTGGAAATGTACATAGAAAAATTTCCAAATTTCGATGTATTTAGCAAAATCGAATCCCTATTTATTTATAAATTTGAAATTTTTTATTTTTAAAATATCACATTTACAATTTATATACATATTTGTATTTATGTTTTTTATACTATTTATAACTTTATTATAGTTAACATGGCATAGCGATCAGTTTTTAACAGACGAAAAAAAAGTTAAGTGCTTTAATCGATCGATTTAACGTTATAAGGAAAGAATAATGTAATTTCTACCTGCAGTAACAATTTTGCAAAGTATTTGTAAATAATGTATGCTTTGGTAAAATAAATCTGTAACATTTACACGTATAAATGATTACATCGTGTTTTACATAATTGTCTTCGTTAGTAGTGGTTAATTGAATTGTCTACAACTATAACGTCAATTCAATTAGGTATGCGATATTTTTCGTGATCAAGAAAATTCAGGAAAAATTATCAAGTATATAGGTAGGTACATATATGTTTTTTAATTTTATTTGTTAGCATTGTAATTTCCAATTTTAAAATTGTTGACTTGCATATGTTGGTGTAGGCGCGCGCATGTATATATAGTACATGTAATACTGTTATATAAACATGTGCATCGTACATTTTGATAACAAACTTTTGTATACACCGGTACATATTCGAATATGGCGACGTCCATAGTGACGCATCATTTAACAACATCAAATTCGCAAAAATACTTTCAGTCTATTTCGCAAGATAATCTTAAATAAATAACGTATAATCGTGTTTTTCTGGTTTTTAATTATTATAGTCTGCAAATCTGGATGAAACTAGGGAGAAGATGATTGCCGCTTCAGAACCGGTGGTAGGTCACCTATATTTTTTTAGGTTAACATGTATACAATCGACACGAATAAATTTTTCAATTACTTAATGTTATAAAGTTATATTATTATAATAAAATCCGAGCAATTTTCTCATTAAAGGAGTATACTCCTGGTGGAAGACAGACAATTCTAAGGCATCCTGAACCAGTAGTTACCAGTCAACAAACATTGAATAACCAATCAGCCGCTGGAGAGAGTATTTTATTACAAAAATTTAGTCAAGTAAATATTTCAGATAGATCGCTGGTAAGCCGACGTTTTTTTGTATAGCCAATTGTGGTTGAATTAGCCATCTCTGATATTGGAGTTTTTAACAAATAAAACTGTTCAAATGTGCAGAAAGACTTCTGGATTGTACGCGAAAATGATTTGTGTGGCGAAGAAGAATTATATTGCTCTGGCAAAGTTGCAATTCATTCAAAGGGCAGTCAAAATACCCGAGTGCTACAAACAACTTATACTTGCGAAACGGACATTAAACATGCCTTATGGTGTAAATTTCATACCAGTATACCCAATCGTGTGTTGAAAGGGAAAGAATCAGAGGACGAGGAGTGTAATGACAAACTGGTAGAATGTATATGTTTAATCGATTCTTATACTCTGAAAGTTTTCACAGAAACTGGTGAGGATTATGTATCCAGTTTGCAGTTTCAGGTAAACGTTAAATATAATAACATAAAAAATGAAATCTTTCTATTAGACTTAAATTTAGAACCGCATTGTGATATAGGTATCTGCAGTTTGGCCTACAAAATATGGAATTTTATTAGAAAAGTTGCAAGTTCCTACATCCGAGATAAGGTTTGCTTCTGCTCTTTAAACGTTTCATATTATAAATATTAAGAAATAATATTTGTAGTCTTGTTGATTACTTGCAGGTATACGTCGTTAGATGGAAATAGATTACAGTTGCAGAACGATACGAATTTACCAGTGGCTTTTTCTCTAATGCATCCTTTAGATGAAATTTGTCCCGTACTTATTAAACACGGTACTGTTACTGTGTTTTGTGCATTCTCTTATAATATTGAGATTAATTCAAGTTATTTTTATATATAAATATGATAATACTTGCAGGAAGCATATCATACATGTATGATTCGAATCAGAGAATTGTATTTACTAGTTCTGAACCATCTTTGGCTGTGATATACGATACCAAGACTGGATTGCATTCTGTATATAAAATTCGTAAAGCACTGACGGAAGAATGTCAAATCGTTTGTGGAAGTAATGACACTACTCCTAGCATATATAATCAGTCGGCGAGCGCGTCACCACTGAATGTTGGAAGTAATCTTTCGTATAACAAAAGTTGTACAAATAAAGGATACTTAAGCATATTTGGTAAATCGTTGTTCTTTCTATTATCAAAATTAAAATGATTTTACATTACTTTTATTTATATATGTTTTGAATAATTGCAATTTAGGAGTACCAAATCCGCAGTTAAGTACTATGGGACTAGGTATAACGAACAGTCCATATGGTTCTCGAACATCTTATACTACCACATGCTCGGGAGGACCGTCTCCTTCGCAACAACAGCAACAACACTCTCGATCTCAGAGTCCAATGGCAACTATTTCACGTTGTCAATCTCCAACTCACTCTGCATTTTCACCATTGCTTGGAGCACCGCCTACTTCGGTCATTCATCACACTAAATTACACCACGCGATTATGGCCTCTGCATTGAGCCACGCACAAAATAGTCCTGTTGGAAGTTGTAGCAATATACAATTGCAAGATATTGTTGCATCCAGTAAACCGTTGTATCCGGAAATTTGTCTCGATCATGTATGGACTGAAAATGTTGGAATTCCCAAGTGAGTATTCTGCTCGTCTATATTCTACATCCTTTACAATCCCATCTTTATATACCCTATTACAGATTTCCTTTGTGTTTCCAATTCCTATGGGCTTTAACTAGAAAGTAAGTTAGAGAATGTTTAATCAAAGAACTATAACATCAGCAGCATTAATCGTTTCATCCTTTTAAGGGAAGTTGCGTCTGGTCGGGCCTCCAAAGTTTTTTTATCATCGGATCTTGTCGGACAGAGTTACTTGTGCTATTTGGTACCACAGCGATCTCAACTTTTTCTAGTGAGGCTTGAGAAAACTAATAAGCAACAACAAATTATTTTTGGCATGGTAACGAGCGTTGTGGCGAAGGATGCCGTCAGTATACCAGTCAGTATATTTATTCTCATCTCTTTCTACAAATCCGTGTATAATAATTGTTATAAAAATAAAGTACCTTACCTACTTCTCTTTACAGAATTTGCATATGATAGCTGTAATGGATTTGTCGAATGGAGTGGTGTTGTATTCCGGTGTGATTTGTGTGGGAAAATTACATGTCACCGGTATTCTTCCGAATCTAACTGGATGCAATTACTTCTTGTCCAGTATTAATCCGAAATTAGGCTCTCCGTTTCCTCGACGAAGTTCATTGATCTCACAAAACTGCACCAGCGGACACGATCTTAAATTCGAAGAAGGATTGCACTTGTTAAGTCCGGTGGGAGGAAACTGTGGAAGGCCTCCAATGTTATTAGAAAATTCTTTAGTCGATTCGAATTATCTCGTGTTAAAAGAAGCAGTAGGGAATAAGGTTACTCTAGAGTATGGTAACAAGAATTATTTTCGAATAACTTTACCTACTTCCAGTACCTCTCCTTTAGGTAACACAAAATGCATATTATACCTCAACTAATCGTTGAAATGTTAATTATGTTCTGTTACTAAAATAGTATTTAATATTTCTTCTCAGTTACGAAATGTTTGCAAACGCTAAGAAGTGTTCTACAGAAAGACTTAGCGATGCAGCTACTAGTCAAATGGTACGGAGCTCGAAACGCTCCTGGGCCCCAAGATTTTTCACCGGAACAAGAGTGGTACCATTTCTTGGTAGTTTTATTCACATTATTGGGTTATGAGGTTGAAAAGTTACAATTAATTCAAAGAAACGAAAACGATCAACTTGCCGAACGCAACAGTCCAATGGTGGTACCGAAAAAACAGAAAACAAACAATTCGGGGTCCACCGACGATTGGATGTACATGATGCATTCTGTTAAAAATGGGAATCCGCAAATTTTCATTTCAAATATACTTGGTATTCAGAAAACGTCCAGCAATTGTCAAACATCGGTGCCAAATGCTACAGAATCGAACGCCACAGGAAGAATCAACGTACAAGCGATTTTATTTCCATATTTCCCACTAGTTCTGTTCTCGTTGCATCTCTTATACGAAGAATTGAAGTTGAATTGTGTAATGTCGGAAAGTTTACCATTGCTCGCGCAGCTATTGTATCAGTTGAGTGCAGATTTGAAATTCGAAATGTACTCGCATCACTATTTCCTAGATTTTCCGTCTCTTTGCCACGTACGAGACGCTACATCTCAAATAGGCGAGACAGACTTGGCAAAGATCACTGTACCGAATTACATTCAACCTAAACCACCGAATATATTTGAGTCTTTAAACAATTTATTAAACAAAAGAGAAACGGCGCCGTTCCCTTATCTAAGCCAAGTGAATCCGAGAACGAAAAATATCGTTTACTTAACTGCGCTAATAGCACACGAAAACGAAACGAATGTTCCGGAAGCTGATGAGTTTGTGAAGCATGTAATACCAGTTGGTAGCCGGATTGATTTCCAAGAGAATGGAACCAAACACGAGAAAGATGTATTTCGAAAAATTGACTACTTTACAATAGATAGAATAGTGTTGATATATCATGAAATGGGTAAGCTGTTGAACGTTCTAAATACTTTGTATTCAAAACTCGAATTTTAGTAACTCGAAATATTTGTGGTTTCAGGTATGACTAAAAAGGATCTCGAGATTTTGCCTCCCGGTATATCGTTGTTGTTGAAGGATGTGATGTACAGGTGTAGAGAACGGCCCCCATCAGACTGGCCGATGCAAGCATACGAATTGATCGATCGTCAAGACTTGGCAGCGTTAGACAAGCATTTAAAATCGTCTACATCTAATCAGCACTCGGAGAACGAAGGAAAGAATTATTCCATCAAAGATCCCGAGCAAGACGATGGCATGGAATTCGATGATGTTGTATTAAAATTAAGGTTCAACAAAGACCATAGGGTAACAGAAGTACGAAAACTCCTTAATTCTTCGAAGCCAGTGAGAATAGCAATTGTACAAAGGCCAGACGTAAGCGATCACGAGTTTATAGAAGAACAAGAGAAGCATTTGCATGCGTTGTGTACGAGGACGATGGCACTTCCTGTGGCCAGAGGCATGTTTACGTTAAGAACGTCGACGCCTATTATTACAGAACAATTGCCAATTCCACGCCTGTGTTTAACTGGTATGAGATAAAACATACTGAAACAAGTAGGAATCCATCAAGATATACATATTTAGATTAAATGAAAATTTGTTTTTTTTTTCGTAGGAAAAGCACCTCCTCGTGGGACCACTGTAGAATTGGCTCACATCGACGTTCCTCCAAATATGAATTTGTGGCCGTTGTTTCACAATGGCGTTGCCGCAGGGCTTCGTATTCATCCAAACGCGTCGAACATCGATTCGACGTGGATCGTGTACAATAAACAGCAGCAAGGAGAATTCGGCATCGAACATTCAGGCTTTCTAATGGCTCTCGGTTTGAACGGACATCTTAAGAATTTAGCACCGTTTAATATGTACGAATATTTAGTAGAATGTCACGAAGCTACTAGCGTTGGCCTTTTACTGGGATTATCGGCGACGCATCGTGGCACGATGAACGTTTCGATGACTAAATTGTTGTCGCTTCACGTTGAAACGTTATTGCCACCGACGAGCATCGAACTAAGCGTTCAACATAATGTTCAAGTTGCTGCCTTAATGGGAGTTGGTTTGGTATACCAAGGAACTGCTCACAGGCACATTTCACACGCTTTGCTATCAGAAATTGGTAAGCACTATATATGTATATGCATATACATTTACAACAGTTTGTCGAACATTTAATTATGTTTTCGTGAATTCAGGTAGACCGCCAGGACCGGAAATAAAGAACTGCGTGGACAGAGAGTCTTACTCATTAGCAGCGGGATTAGCATTAGGTTTAGTTGTTCTGGGAAGCGGCGGTGGACCCGACCTGACTAGTATTCCAGACACTTTACATTATTATATGGTGGGTGGACATGTTAGACCTTTCACTGGTTCGCAGAAAGACAAATATAAATCGCCTAGGTACTGATTTACTAATTTCGTTTATACTACATTACAGAAATGGTTTTCTTATACAGCGACTTTTAGTTTATACGTATCTATTTAATGATTTCAGTTATCAAATCAGAGAAGGTGATTCTATAAACATTGATGTGACGAGCCCCGGAGCAACGATAGCTTTAGGTCTTATGTATTTCAATACTGGAAATCGAGCTGTTGCAGAATGGATGCAGGCCCCAGACACTCAATATTTACTTGATTTTATACGACCTGATTTCTTGTTACTGCGAATATTGGCAAAATCGCTTATCCTTTGGAATGAGATTGAGCCGACAAAATCTTGGGTGTCTAGTCACGTGCCCAATATCGTTTATAAATACCGATTACAAAAACCGACATCCGAAATAGCACAAAATGTAGATTTAGAAACCATGAAGTTAGTATGTCGAACCTATATGATTTCTGTTCCATGTTTTGCGTTCTGTTTTCATTCTCTGACTAATATTCATTTAAATACAGCCAAGCTTATTGTAATATTATCGCGGGAGCCTGCATGGCCTTGGGTTTGAAGTATGCAGGCACTGCTAACAGAAATGCCTTTAAAACTCTGTACAACTATGCTCAGATGTTCACGGCGTTGTCGCATAAAACTATCGCGGAGTTGGCAGGGAAATCGACTATTGAAACCTGCTTAAATGTTACTTTACTTGCTGCTGCTGTTGTAATGGCTGGATCGGGTGATTTAGAGGTAGGATATTTGATATTTTTCATTTTCATGTGATAACATTATTCGGGCAGTTTGTAATTTTGATAATTTTACAGATCATGAGGATATGCCGCCACGTGAGAACTCGTGTGGGTCCAGCAAGCAGCGTCGTTACATACGGTTCCCATTTAGCAACGCATATGGCCCTTGGTCTTCTGTTTCTTGGAGGAGGAATGTACACCCTCTCGAATAGCCCTAGTGCAGTAGCTGCACTTATAATCTCTCTTTTCCCAAAATTTCCAACTCACAGTAATGATAACAGGTTTATATGCTACTGCAATTTAGTCGCTAACATTTTAGTTTTTTTTTTTTGCAATATTATTGGTACAGTAACTATGATGGTGTTTTACTGATTGGTTTTATGGTTTGTAGGTACCATTTACAAGCTTTGAGACACCTGTATGTGTTGGCTGCAGAACCACGTGTTATTTTACCAAGGGACATTGATAGTCGTCAGTATTGTTACAGCAAAGTACATTTAACATTCGAATCGGAAAAGCAAGCTGAAGGACAAGATTTGGTACTTCAATCGCCATGTTTGTTACCACAGTTATCCAGTCTTAAAAAGATCGAATTGAAAGACGAACGGTATTGGGAAATTATTTTCGAGAAAGGTCATAATTGGCAGCATCTTGAAAACATGCTTAAGAAAAGTGAACCGTTGGATGTTAAACAGAGAGCTGGTTGCTTACCGTACATAGAAGATCCTCACGTAACTGATATATTATTTAATCTAGTCTAAAATAGTCACATAAATTTACCGAAAGTTAATTATCGCTTAAATATTAATTGCTGTTAAATGTTTGCAGGGATTTAGGAGTTTAATTGCTCAAACGTTAACAACAGAAAATGTGATTGCGTGGGCTGCTCGCCCTGAATCAGTCACCTCATTTACAAACAACAAAACTGTATTGAATATAGTGAAGTACTTTTTACAGTGGCCTAAGAAAGATAAAACTAATATCGAGAGCAACTTGAACGCACAGTCGTACAGTAGTATAGCTAAAAGTAGTTCTGGATATCTGACTGAAAGCTTGAGCGACGTGTCCGAAAGAATAAGTGGCAGCTGGAACGAACGATCGAATTCGTCCACTGAGAAAATGGAAATTGCAGAACTGTCGACTGGTTTAAGAAACGCTAGTTATTCGTTTAAGTTGAAAGAACAACACTTCAACATGACAGAGTTCGAGAAACATTTCCTCCATACTTTCGCCATAATTGTTTACGAATGCGTGATAAAAGATAAAATCACGCTTCTTCCTTTGTGGGTAAATTTATTAAAGAGCATAGAAATCATTGAGAGAGAACCAAACAGCTTCTCCGTCTGGCAAATCAAACTTGTTTCGTCACAAGTGTTGAGACGGTCTTACACGGAAAATAGGAACCCACTGCTGAATGCGGAAAGCGTAAAAGCAATTGAACAAAAAATTTCGTATATTATAGATAGTTGGGAACATGGTAATTAATTGAATTTCTTTCATTGCGATTCGTCTACCTTCGGTCCGGGAGTATTCTCGATTTTGATTTTCCAGATCTGAAACCGTACATCAAGTCATACTTAACTACAGGAGAAATACATGGTGATTTAACGTCGTTGCAGAAAATGTGTTCATACTTCATATTTTACGACATACCTCACAGAATGGATGATAGGACAGCTCGTAAGTTTTTTGTTTTTATTCGCTTGTTAACTTGTATTTTTCATATTTCTGTGATATATGTACCACTGTCATTACATTTTTTAGTGGCTTCGATTCTGAATCCAGAACTGAGATCTACAATACCGAATGTTAAATTGTACAACTTGTATGAAATTTTTAAATTCTGTTAATCGCGTTACACGTTTAATTTTCGAACGATTGCAGTTATTCTGTGAATGAAATTATGAGTGATCGATAAGTTGAATTATATTTTCACCTCACAATTGAGAAACGTATAGAGAATACGTTTACAAAATGTACATAATCTGTAATGCGAAAGAATATAAGCTGAATAAAATGTATATAAGGTAACAGTCGTATTAATAGAAAATTAATTTATTGTTTTATACAATATAACAAATGCGTAAAGAATATATAAATTGTCATTTCTTATATACACATATATATATACAAACATCCCTAAAAATAATTCAACACCTTCAGAATAATTTACATACTTAAGGCTGCAGCAAAATCATAAATATTTAAATTTTTTCTAAGATGGATTAATGTATAATAAATTAAATAAGTCATTCATCGATTTCTTAAATGTATGAATTAATAAGTAAGAGCTACAAGGTACTCAAGTACTGCCACGAAGATAACATTATCTAACTTGTAAATGTGTTGTACATTGTCAAAATGTATTTTAATTTGTAATTTGATAGTCAAATTTGTTTAAAATAATTGTCAAATTCGTCGATATGAATATTTCCGAATCTATTGCAATATTATAGAAGCCTCAAATTTTAGAAGTTTTGTCACTCTAAACATTACGAAAAAAATGAATTTCGTCTTCTGTAGAATTGCTCTTCGTGTATAATTGGAGTACCGGTCAAATTATATATTATGTTATCTATTCTTTCTCCAACGAAAGTATAACAATACAAACAACCAACCAAAATACCCCCAAGATGTCCAATAAACGAAGACTGTGGTACCAAAAGATGAATTAAGATCAACTCTACCCAAACAGCAGTCTTACTGGGAACTCTATACCCACCGATATTGTGAGTTCTATCTTGTTCCTCGCAAACTACAATTACTTTTAACGCGAACAAAACTGCAGAAAATCCGATAGCACACTGAGTGTAGTACGCGTAATCTCCAGTCAATTGCATTAAGGCATAGCCTAAACTCGCGTACATAGCACTACATCCGACCGTAAGAGTGCTTAATAACAAAATAAAATTCATCGTTCCATACATGGGTTCCAAGTAGGAGCCTTTTAAGATCAAAGATACCATGTTGTAATATAAGTGCATGTCCGAACCATGTTCAAAACTTGACATTATAAAAGACTTCCAGTTTCTATGCTTGAACACTTTTATCGCAGATATGCATACCTCCTCTGCATTCCAAGGAACTTTTATTACACCTATGTACAGCAGAACCTAGTAAAATAGAAATTCATATATTGTCTTATCGTTTCAATGAAGCCTAAAAAGTTGTAAATATTTACATATTTCGTAAAAAGACAGAGAAACAGGTAAAATATAATCCAAGATTGGCATTTCATAAGTATGTAAAATTAGAGAAAATACTTACTTGGCCAAGAATCGTAACCAAAGTAGCCGGCGGAATTTTATCAATACCGAAATTGAAAGCTTGCAAACACAGCAAATAAATGCCGTATTGAAGGCCCTGTTGTCTTCTTTGAGCGGGCCTCATGATTATTTCACTTTGATTAAAATTTCATCGATATTCTTCACTATGGAGCACTAGAAGTCCAATTGATGTTACGCTGCGTTCAAAGATAACACACGTTAAATCAATGTATAGTAAAATATAACAAACATACTGTTATGAACAGTATTTAACTTACACGAACACGTTTGGCCTTCTTTAATTGTTAATTATTGACGTCTGACACAATTTATCATTTTCATTAAATAGATTTATTGCAATCAGAAACGTCATTTCATTTCGTAAACGTAATAAAAACTGCTGCATACATTCGGCCAATCCTGTGGAACCACGTGCTCTTATATATGTATACGTACGTACGTGTATCTTACGTAAAATATAACCATATGAGTCAGGAATTTAAAACTACATATCTATGATACCGGTTTCACATTTCTTTTGATGAAATCCTGTGCAAAGTACGTTCGAAAAAATGTGTAAGAAGGCCAGGTAAAGTTCTAATCTGACTTTTTAACAATCATATATTTTATAAATCGATAGGATCTGCATTCTAATTATTATTGAAGAAGATGCAATGAACTGTCGAGCCACGCATTATCAAATTCTAATTGAATAGAGTCTGAACATTTTTATTTATAAAATAAATATACAAATTACATAAAACTTGAAAGATCGCTTTCGAGTATTAAATTATAAAATTAATAAATAGCAAAGGGTAATATTTCGGAACGAATGTAAACATATATAGACATATACGATACACTCTCGCATGACTTGTGGTATACAATATATATATGTATATATATCTTCACAATCGTTGAGGAATTGCTTTTTACAAATTAGTGTCTAGACGAGAGATGAAACGAGAGTTGTTAATAAATAGATAGTAAATGCGGTGTAAATAGAGGACGGTTTAAAAGGCTCAGCTGGAGAAACCAGGATTAGTATGCTCTATGATGCATCTACGGCAATAACGTTTCACCGCCCGGTATCCGACCCACGTAACTCTAGGACATTCGCCAATATTCAGTTGTCTCAATCCTCGTACATAGTAGGCTAACGCTTCCAGACCAGCATCCGAGACTCGCTCGCAACCGCATAGGGACAATTTCTTCAAATTTGGACATCCGGTCGAAAGAGCCTCGAGGGTCGCATCACCGATATCGCATTTTCCTATGTCGAGAGCTCTCAACCGGGGACATCCACGGGCCAAAGCCGACGTGGCACTGTCACTGAGTGCTTCACAGCCACGAGCATTCAAGTATCTTAATTTGTAACAGTGCCTGGCCACGACCAAAAGACCAGCATCGGACACGCGATCGCATTTGCCTACCGAAAAATAACGTAAGGACGGACCAAGGCGGGCTGCCAATTCACGTACTCCGAAATCCGTGATTCTCACACAATCGGAGACGGATAACTGTCTTAGACTGGCGCAATAGGAAGAGATCGCGACGAGACTGGCATCGGTTATACGCCCGCATCGTCGCAGATACAAGCAACCTAGATGTGGCATGCGCGAGAGCGTCACCACCAAACCGGAATCTTCGACCCCATGACAATCGCTGAGATCCAACGATTGCAGCTTCAGCGTTGTTATTCGGCTGCACGCTCTGGTCACGCCGACGCATCCCGTCAGATCTAGTTCTTTCAGATTTATACAATTGTCTAATACAGAGCTGACATTCGTGTCTGTAACACGTCTGGAATGCCGCAGTACCAAGGAAGTTAAACTTAAAAATGGCAGCTGAGTGAAAATACTAGCCAGGCCAACAGCACCTTCGAGCACAAGACGACGAATACACGCATGACATCCTCGTCTGGACAATGCGTTTAACGCAACAGTCGCGTTTTGGGGATAGCGTATTTCTACTTCTTTCCAGAGGGATGGATCCCACGCTATTTCCCAAAGGCGTCTGCATGTTTGGGCAATGGAGCAGAGGTCTCTGGTACCCAACCAACTGAATATTCTTAACAGCAAGGTGTCATCCAGCTGACATAGATCAGCAGTATAGACACATTTCTGCTGCAACAAAGTTTGCTGTCTAATGGGTACCGATATAGCAGTCGACAAAGATGTAGATCGGCAAGCATTGTTGTCCAGAGTATGGTACCCTAAGTCAATTGCATCCGAGGGTGGTCTATACAGACCCACTTTTTGCGATGAGTATATAGCTTCCCTCTCAGAGCTGCCTTTTTCCCCAAAGGATGGAAGGAGTAATGGACAAGATCCATCCATTCCATGCTCTGTTCTAAATTAGACAACTTAATATTATTTTCATTTCCGTTTGCTTCGTATGATTCGCGAAATTTGTGTTCCTGTGTCTGCGTTCAACTTGTTAGATCAAGTAAGTACGTGAAAAATGAAAGTAATTTAAAAAAAGGCAAATTGTACAAACAGAACTCAAATTTCGCGGGCATATCGACAGTTAATTGATCGATATTCGTAACAAGTTTAGCAAATAATATTGTTCTCTGTGTAAAATAAATATTCGTGAATCTTCACTTACTAATGTGCGACAAACAGGAGAATTATCAACAATACGTGACATTGCAGGTCAATATCGATCTATCTGCCACTGCCACCATTTTGATCTTACATTCCAGTTCTTAAAGCAACGAAAATTTCCAGCTATTTCTTCTCTTCGTATTAAAACATATTGCTTTCAGATACATCGGTTAATACGCATCTGCAACTTTAAGTTGATTATGTACACAGAATGATAGATTGAAATGAAAGTATCAAATTTGATAGATAACGTAAGGCCCCAATACAGTCGATAAATCCCCACTTTAAATGGGTCTGCTTTAAGCCAATCTTCATGTAGCGAGAAAACAAGTTTTCTGTTTTTACAACATAATTTAACAATTACCAATTCTATCACTTTGTGTCGAATTATTATTGATAAACAGTGATTACAAATTATCATCTATGCGTTTTCATTGTTTTTTCTTTTTTTTGTTCAGGGTTCAAATTAATATTACAACAAAGGTAGAACATGTTTTATGATTGGTGGTTCGCGATTTGAAATTATTTAAATATTGTTTTCTATATATATGGCATATTACAAATCAAATATCGCCACGCTTTCCAGTGTTTCCAATTCCTCTGTCATTTGTCATTGTTTTATTCTTGTGGACTCGCCCTAATCATACAATTTTGTTTCTGTCCAGGATAGGTTAGTTTTAACCATTATTTACATACATAAATAGTGTTTCGTGAAATGGAACGTCAAATGAAAGGATCATTATAAAGACAATTATTATTTATCACAGGAAAGTGAACCATCATACCACGAGACAGTGGATCGATATGATATGGCCGCATCGATAGATGTTCCGGCGATGAGAGAATACAGTCAGCGTCAGCGGTTCTCTCGACTGCCTTGCCACAGGTCGGCGTTGCCAACCTCGCCGTGGTATCTTCCCTAGGCGCGTGCCTAGGGGAACTAGGCTAGATTATAGAAGACTAGATATATATAGTCACCAATGGTCACCAGTCACTGATAGTCACAGAAAGGAATAATTCCTCTTTGATAGTCATTGTCATAAGGCTGCGCAGGAGCCAATGTGGGGGCATTTGGTGCCTCTATCGGCGTAGAGGTGAACTAAAAATAAACTAGGACAAGGATAGAGATATCTTTGTCTCTCCTACAGAGCTGTGACAGAGTGGGAGTCTGTCACTCGCAGGAGAGACAAAGACAGAGTAACCTGGAGTAACCGCACGGCTTGATTTTTCGATGAAGATGAAGCCCAACCAATTTTTTGAAGCGAAGAAGCTATATTTTTCAATAATTTTTGTGTTGAAAAATTCTTTGTTCTATTTCGGGTAACCGTACAGAGCCCTTTTTTGGAAAAAGTGTACAGAAAAAAATTTCTTCTATAAAAACGTACACTTTTATTATTTATAAAGTTTCAAGAGCCAAATTGCAAAAAAGGGCTCTGTACGGTTACCCGAAATAGAACAAAGAATATTTGAAAAAAAGAAACGTGAGAAAATATTGCTTCTTCGCTTCAAAAAATTGGTTGGGCTTCATCGAAAAATCAAGCCTCGCGGTTACTCTGTCTTTGTCTCTCCTGTGAGGACATATCTCCCTCTCTGTCTCAGCTCTGTAGGAGAGACAAGGATGTCGCACAAAGTTATGAAATACATAGAATGACAACCTCTACGCCGATAGAGTCACCAGATTGGCTCCTGCGCACCCAGGGGGTGGCTCTTTGGCGCACAGATCTTTCGCGCACATCCAGATGGCGCACGGACGATTGCACACAGCTCGATTGCGCACACGGTTTTTTCGCACACAGCTCGATTGCGCACACGGTTCTTTCGCACACAGCTCGATTGCGCACACGGTTCTTTCGCTCACAGCTCGATTGCACACACGGTTTTTTCGCACACAGCTCGATTGCACACACGGTTCTTCCGCACATGGTTCTTCCGCAATTCCGCACACGGAATATTGGATTGCGCACGCAGAGAATTCAAGCTGAAGTTTACCATCGTGAGTTGTGCTGTGTGATTAGTTTATGGTTATATTTTTTATGCATAATCTATCTATATGTAGTATCAGAATTTGTCAGTGATGTTATTTTATAGGTGATTGTGTAAGATGTGCTTATTATGAAAAGTTGATTAAAATGTGAGAAAATGCTACGGCTTTTAGAAATTTATTTTGTATACAACTCCCAAGGAATTACTTTTACTCTCAAGGTTATTTTGTAAATATTATAAGGGATATACCGAGAACTCTTAAAAAAAGGATGAGTAAAGCAAATATTGAATTTTTAAATAGGTTATATTTTATGTGTTGCAGAAATGATTGTTTTAAAGACAGTGATTCGTGATGCTATCTATCATGATTGAATCATTCATATTGAAAAACTTGTAAGTATATTATCTAATTTCTTTTTAATGTTATTTGCAATGTTTCATGTATTACTTACCATTTTACTAATTTTTAGTTTTGGAACCAGTCCTGTGTATTTGTAATATGTTTTAAAATAATTATATTGTTATATTGAACTTTATTTATATACATAATATAATAATTACATATATTAATTCTTGAAAAATTGTTTTAGGTTATCGTAGTGCCACTAAGATATGCTGCGACTTTTCTTCCACCACTTTTGTGGAATACTTACTGTTTACATATGTATCGGCAATGTGTGGGAGAAAATTTAATGGGCGATTCTTCAAAACGGTACGAGACGAAAATCAAGAAAAAAAATCAATTGAATGCTGAAATCTCATTAAAATATTTTAGATAAGTAAATTCCATCTCTAAAAAGTTAGTTCAAAAGCAATGGACACGATGCTTTGTGATTTCTTTAATTATATTTTACAGACGATGCAATCTATGCCAGTTAAAATTTTCCGTGAGGACTTCCAAGGATTGGAGAACTTGACATTGGGATACTGAGAATAAAACTTTCCACCTGCATGTATTGCGAAGAAATTTTTCATCGTCATATTTTCTATCAATTTATCTATAATGGAATCTTTATCTGAGATTAAAGCGTGTTGTTAAATGCAGCCTTTCCTAGCTTTTGTGATGCCATTATGTTATAGTTTCCCTACACGGCACACTATTTTGAGTATATAAGCAATTTTGTATACAACTCCCAAGGAATTACTTTTACTCTCAAGGTTATTTTGTAAGTATTATAAGGGATATACCGAGAACTCTTAAAAAAAGGATGAGTAAAGCAAATATTGAATTTTTAGAAATTTATTTTGTATACAACTCCCAAGGAATTACTTTTACTCTCAAGGTAAGAGCCATCCCCATTCCGAAGTCTTACTCCGGAAAGTTTATTTTAAGAGCGAGTGGAAATGACATTAGTCTGGGTTAGGTTTGGCTAGATAACTGAAGTTGTTGTTAATCGGACGTTAACCATTAAATTATGATTAAGAATCTATTAATGAAAAATAATTATGTAAAGCTTCGGAGGGGGGTGATTCCGAAGTCTTACTCCGGAAAGTTTATTTTAAGAGCGAGCGGAAATGACATTAGTCTGGGTTAGGTTTGGCTAGATAACTGAAGTTGTAAAAGTAATTCCTTGGGAGTTGTATACAAAATAAATTTCTAAAAGCCGTAGCATTTTCTCACATTTTAATCAACTTTTCATAATAAGCACATCTTACACAATCACCTATAAAATAACATCACTGACAAATTCTGATACTACATATAGATAGATTATGCATAAAAAATATAACCATAAACTAATCACACAGCACAACTCACGATGGTAAACTTCAGCTTGAATTCTCTGCGTGCGCAATCCAATATTCCGTGTGCGGAAGAACCGTGTGCGCAATCGAGCTGTGTGCGAAAGAACCGTGTGTGCAATCGAGCTGTGTGCGAAAGAACCGTGTGCGCAATCGAGCTGTGTGCGAAAGAACCGTGTGCGCAATCGAGCTGTGTGCGAACGAACCGTGTGCGCAATCGAGCTGTGTGCAAAAGAAATGTGCGCCATCTGGATGTGCGCCATCGTCCGTGTGCCAAAGAAGGCCTCTCGCGCACCCATAAGCCTAGAATATGTATACAGAGAGTATGTCATACATATAAGCGCACCCAGACTCTCGCTGCGACAATAGTCCACCAGAGGTCTCACAATCACCAAAGTCCACAAAGTCTGAAATACTGTGTTTACTGCACAGTTATTGTTATCTGCTGTTATTTAGCTCGTAAGAATGAATGTTAAGCTTAGGATTGTTAAGTTCTCTTGTACTCATACAAGTACTCATGTATTTTTGTATCTCAGGACTTATAAGTAAATGTCGCAATCTAAAGTCTTATTTTCAATGAAAAGAAAGAGGAGGGCACTGGAGTTGCGGATCTACAATATTGGTGACCACGTTGTCTATATAGATATCGTATCTTTTCAGGGACACACACACGCACGTTCTCTCGTATATATACACGTCCACGTTGACACGACCTGTATGTTTATGCGTGTGTGTGTATATATATCTCACCTATATAATGCTCTCACGAACAAATTATGGCATTGTCTCTTATCAGGAGTAAGGGTCTACAATACGGAAATTTGCAGTTACGTTTCTTATCCTGCATCGCTACCATGAAGGTAATTAGAAAAATATTATTCGTTCATGTATTAGAAAATCATTTTTCGGATGTTTTTCATCGAAAAATCGTTTATATTTTTGCTTTATGCGACGAACTAACGAGGCGGAGAATTTTTGTCTTAAACTGTCGCGAAAATTATACGCACAAGGAAAAAGAGGAATATTTAACCATGATTTGCAAATTTTTAATAAGTTTTCGCGTGGCATATATTATATTTATCTATAATTTGCAAATTTTGAAGAAGGTTTCGCGAGGAATACATTATAAATTTCCTGGTATTTGAGCTTTTTAACATGAAACTCGTTTTCGCGAGGCTACGGTTCGAATGCATTCTAACATATTTACTTAACGAAATATTGTCTACGTTCGATTTTTATTCGAGATATTTCAATTCCCAACAGAAAGGTTTGGTACTTGGTGTATACGAATCAGAGGATGAAAGCAAGATTTCGTTGACTCCCACGGCGGCTAAATACGATGAACTAGTTAATGGAAAACTACAAAAGAATATTCTATTGTAAGTGCCAGTAATATGTCTTGTAACCTATAGCCTATATTATATGTATTTTGTAATTGAATCGTATCATCTGTAATACCAGTTCATGTAGCAGTCTGTATTTATTTCATTGAATCAATTATTTTTTTTCTCATATGATATGCGATACCACAGTACACATACGTGTCCACATTTAGATATACAAATATCGCGTACAAAACTTTAAACTGTATTTTTCTCGTATCAAGCAAGATACCAGAGTAACTTGCAGATGAACAAATTCTATATTAAACACAGAATATTATACTATAGTTTCGTACATGTTACTTTTGCACTTTCCTTTGAGATTATGTGAATTAACATTGAACGATGTTTTAAATGTTTTATCAATAGTTCCAACCTGAAACAATTGTCATAATGCTGCCTGAGCTTAACATACAATATTCAGAATTGCTTTTCCTTTGTTGTTTTTTATAAAACTTCTCCATAAATTATTTTTTCCGTTAACAAAACTCTTTCGAATTCGAACGAAATTATCTTCCATGTGAGCTCACTGGCATTATTTTCATTATTTCAGGAGTGACTAGACTGAGAGATGGTATTGTACGCATGATATGAAGCAAAAACTCGCTGCACAGAAGGAGTTGCCAGATCGCATATTTTGTTATATAAAGAAACATTTGAAAGCGAATATTATTTAGGAGATAATAATTTTTTTAAAACTGATTTTCAGTTAGAAATAAATTATTATTTGACAACTGAAAGAAGCTTTGAGTAGCATGAAATTTCAGATAGTTATCTAAACTTTAGGCATACATTAAGACATATTATTTAGATAAAGAGAATGTCGGCTATCGGTGATAATAGTCTGGGAAATGATAACACTGCTGGTAGCAGTGGGGCGGTAGGTGAATGTAGCAGTAGAATAAGCAAACACCATTACTCCACAAATGTTCTTCATAGGATTAGTGGTACACTCGAAGATAAAAATAATGATTATCTGTGTCCTATTTGTTTTGAGGTAATCGATGAAGCTCATATCACACGTTGCGGTCATACATTTTGTTATCGTTGTATAGTCAAATCTCTAGAAGCAAATGGGCGTTGTCCCAAATGCAGTTACACATTAACGCAACAAGATATTTTTCCGAACTTTGTGTTACACGAATTGATATCGAAATATAAGACTAGAATTAAGGGTCTTAGCGAGCTAGGATCTTCGTACACAACCGATGGTAGACACAGAGGTATAGGTACAGACTTATGTTTACCACCGTATGACGGATTAAAAGACATTGTAGCTGCTGAAAGCGCTAATCTAACGTTACCCGATATAAACGTAATGTTAGAAGTATTAACACAAAAGAAACATTTGCTCGAAGCGGAAACTTGTGCGGCGCAAAATAAATTGCTGCACGAGTTTTTAAAGCATTTACTGCAACAGAAGGAAGAACAAAAGAACCAGTTACAAAAAGAAATAGCATTGATCAAAAGAGACACGGAAGAAGTTGAAAATATATTGAGGGATGTTCAGAGTAAATGTCCGAAAATGGAAGACTTGAAGAAATCAAGTGAAAACGATACTGCACAGGTCTCTGCTATTAAAAGAGAGATGATTGGACTTATAGATATAATAGATTCGAATATGGTGAAGCCACTCGATAAAACAGGATCGTCTGGGAATGATACGTTTGTTAATCCCCCAGGAAATCAGAAGCAAAACGAATATACGCCTGGTTCCACTCTGGCTCTACGTAGAAAGAGAATGCACGCTCATTTCGATGATTTCGTGCAATGTTACTTTGACTCTCGTGCCAAAGTGCTGCACCTTGGACATAAAACTGAAGGACAGAACGACGCGTGGCACGGCTCGAGTTCAGGATTGGATGTTTTCAGAGAGAATCTTGTAAAATTTTTGAAATACAATTCATTGCGCCCATTGGCAACTTTGAATTACTCGTCGGACATTTTTAATAATTCTACTATCGTTTCGAGTATAGAATTTGATAAAGATAATGAATTCTTTGCCATAGCTGGGGTCACGAAACGTATTAAAGTATTCGATTATAGCGCCGTGATTAGAGATACGGTAGACATACACTATCCTTGCGTAGAAATGACTTCTAGCTCGAAAATATCGTGCGTTTCATGGAATTCTTTTCACAAGGGAATGCTAGCGTCGTCCGATTATGAAGGAACTGTAACAGTCTGGGATGCTGCAACAGGTCAAAGAACAAAAGCATTTCAAGAACATGAAAAGAGATGCTGGTCCGTTGACTTTAATGATGTAGACACTAGATTGATAGCATCGGGCTCGGACGATACCAAAGTTAAATTATGGTCCTTGAATAACGATCATTCCGTTGCTTCTTTAGAAGCGAAAGCTAACGTATGCTGTGTTAAGTTTAATCCACGTAGTTCGTGTCATTTAGCATTTGGATCTGCAGATCATTGTGTCCATTACTATGATCTGCGTAACATGAATGGGGCACTATGCATATTTAAAGGGCATCGCAAAGCCGTTTCGTACGTAAAATTCATTAACAAGGAAGAGATTGTATCGGCGAGCACTGATTCACAATTGAAAATGTGGAACATCAATAATCCACATTGTTTGCGATCGTTTGTCGGACATGTTAACGAGAAGAATTTCGTAGGTCTTGCTACCGATGGTCATTATGTAGCATGCGGATCTGAGAACAATGCATTATATGTATATTACAAAGGACTTACCAAGCAATTATTCTCTTATAAATTCGATGCTGGTCGAAGTATATTAGAAATGCAAGAAAGAAGAGAAGAGGACCTAAATGAATTTGTATCTGCAGTTTGTTGGAGACAAATGTCTAATGTTGTGGTGGCTGCAAATTCTCAAGGAATTATTAAAATATTGGAACTTGTTTGAAGATAATCTATAAATGAATGCATACACCGATACATATATGTTTATATATGTATATTGAAATTTATTCGATTCACTGCTCAGACATACAACAACAACGAGAAGTAAATATTTATTATAAATGTTATAGTAATTTATTATGAGCCAAATTGTAAAAAAAAAAAAGAAACATGTATCTATATACCTGAAAATCTAAATTATTAGAGACTGACTTATTTCTGAGAATACTCTGAGCATTAAGCAGCACAAATATTATCTTGTAATTGTACCTGTACGAAAATGGGTACTGTTGCTGTACCGTTATCTTAGTTTACTATGAGTACTGTTTATTCTACTTTCAGTTAACTATTTCTCAATTTAGATATACTTTAATAATAGACTGAATTTTAACTATAAATAGTTGATATGTTTGTACTAACGGCACACGTCTGTCTCTGATAGTTTATAATGTGAAACATGGTATTTTATAGCTCTTAAAGATGTAGTATACTAAAGTAATGATGTTCTTTATTTGTAGCACACACTTTAAGTGGATTAAGTTTTTTGGTCGTTCTATGTTAATAGTATTCGTTCAAAAAACAAATCAAATCAAACAGAGAAATTTGAATTCAGTATACATATTATAATTATCTTGTAAATTACAAATATAGTATAAAGTTACACTACCAAAACTATTCAGCATTGTAACAGATATTTTTCTGGCTGTAATGATACAGACAACACTTGATAATGCGAAATCGCATACTTCTTTTGAATTCTGATTTGCAAATGCAACTTGAATTGTACAATCCGATCTGTATAGTAAATGTCTTGCCAAAGTAGCCTAACGAATTCGAATCAAGAGAGTAGAAATATTCGTATTGATATAATAAACGAATTAATGTGTATTCAATTGACTTTGTGCCAAGAATATCGTCAGCTAAGAATAGTAAATGTGCTTGGATCGCATTAAGTTCCTACTGTCAGCATTAAGATTATTATATACTAGTATCAATCTGTTTCAAGATCTCCCATATACTCGGATTTCAGTGAATCTGAGAGCAGGATAGATTTCAATCGAGTTTGCTATTATCCTAGCATAATCGTAAACAGATGGCTGGCAGTGTGTTTAGAATTGGAAATTTTATTGGTTGTTCGAAGTCGTAGCGACTCTAGTGTTAATAAGTTCCGGTATGCCGATATTTATGGCAGTAATAATACCAATAAGTGCAGTCTATTATTTTTTATTTAACGATTGTATATGGCTAGTTTGAGACAGCTGAATGCCTGGAATACTAGCGTCAGAGCTAAAGAAAAATAGAATTTCTGATTAGAAGTAATGGATTGTAAATATTTTCATTTCAGAGATAATGTCCTTATATATATAAAGAATTTGTATGTACAACTCTGTATTTAAATGTTATTTTACTTAGCTCTGATGTGTATATTTTCAGCAAACAATTTTCATGACTAATTGTCTGAAAATCTCAATGTGTCAATTTTTAATAATTTCTTTAGTATTTATATGGTAATATTTAAGCAGATAATGTTACAAATACGATAAAACCCCATGACAAATTTATATACTTAAATCTGTGTATACACATGAACGAAGGAATCGAATTTTTGGTATATATAATGCAAATATAGTTTTACATTGTACTATATTCTCATTCACAAATCATTCTTTATTATTACAAATTTCTATTAATTAATAAGTATACACTGAAAATAATTGTGGCGCCTATCTTTGATGTACTCCTAGTACAAATTAAATGTCTACATTATGTCAGGTCAGAGAATACAAATGGAATATTGTGAATGTGTAGCTTATTATGTAGCTCGAATTGTGAAAGAAACTAATTGTAATTGTAATTGTAATTAATAATTTAATACTTAGAATAATCGTTATTATAGAAATAATTCGACTAATTTTAAAGAAGTTTATTCTAGGATGTATGTAAAGAATAGTATATTTTTAGATTGTATTTTAAAATTGCAAACGCTACAGCATATGTTACGAACAATGCCTAGAATTACTGTAACGAATAAATTTGTGGATCTGTGTCTCAGTACATTTTTTCACATATTTTTTAATCATAGAACAAACTCACCCTTACCTCAGTAATGCACATACCAATGAAAAATGAACATTTTAAATAACTCTTCAATACTTGTACCACTACAGAGCAGGCCCGAAAATTCCCAAAGGCTCTGTTAGAGTATTTTGGGGTTTGGATGAGAAGGAATATGTGGGAGTTGCGGTAGTTGGTCTTGGGAAAAAGAACCTCGGCGTTAACCAACTTGAAGAACTACACGAAGGGAAAGAAAACATACGCACAGCGGCTGCAGGTAAATACTTGCTTTGCTTCTTCTCTTTCTGAATACGTATACATCGTTTTCCGTATGTATTCTTTTATGGTATTTGAATATTGTAATATTTACAGTCAATCAACATTGAATATTTCATTTATAGCGGGTTGTCATGCACTGGACGCGGTTGATATTAAAGACATCAAATTAGAAACATTAGGCGACGCAGAAGCTGCTGCCGAAGGTGCTACTCTATCTACATGGTTCTACCAAGGTCTGAAGAACAAAGAAAAGCAGGCAGTATTTCCAAAAGTTTCACTGTACGGCCAAGAGGGACAGTAAGTATTATGCACAGTTTGCTTATATCTATATGTATGTACATCTATTATATTTAAAAGATATTTACATAATTACAATGACCCTGTTACAGAGAACAATGGCGGATTGGAAACATCAAAGCCCAAGCACAGAACTGGGCACGTCAACTATCGGACACCCCAGCCAATTTAATGACACCCACAATATTTTCTCAGGAAGTGTCTTCGACTCTTTCGAAATTAGAAATCATCGTGACAGTACGTGATAGATCATGGGCTGAGCAGAAGAAAATGGGCTCTTTCCTCAGCGTCTCGAACGGTAGCTGTGAGCCACCAAAGTTCGTTGAAATTCATTACAAAGGTGCTGGCAATAATTCTAAACCGATCGTTTTCGTTGGGAAGGGTGTTACTTTCGATGCTGGCGGTATCAGTCTCAAGGTAAAAATGATTGTCTAGAAAAATTCTTTTAGGTTCGATTAGGTTGCTCTTATTAGATTTTTAATGAATTCTTTTTGAATAGCCACCATTAGATATGGACAAAATGCGTGCAGATATGACTGGTGCAGCATGCGTAGCAGCTTCTATTCGAGCTGCCGCTGAATTGAAGCTGAAGGTGAACATCGTCGGCCTGATTCCACTTACCGAAAACTTACCTTCTGGAACTGCGACCAAACCAGGAGACTTTGTAATCGCGATGAATGGAAAAAGTATCATTGTAGATAACACGGACGCAGAAGGCAGACTCATTCTTGCCGATGCGCTCAGTTACGCTCACGAATTTGATCCAAGGTAATTGTGTCGCGAGTGATTTGAAAACGTTTCCAATGTACGTATCTACGAAACATTTCGACATATCTGTGTGAATATAATTGTAGATTTATCTTGGATCTTGCGACACTAACTGGTGCAATGAATATTAGCCTGGGGGGAGCAGCAACTGGAGTTTTCTCAAACGATGCTGCACTTTTTGAGAAATTGAAAGAAGCCGGTACTGTGACTGGCGATCGAGTATGGAGAATGCCACTGTGGAAACATTATACAGATGAAATGACAAGTAACATCAGACAATTAAACTACTTACTTTTTACTTTAGATTTCTTAACATTTTCGAGACTGGTTACGTAGTCGTACGACATCTCAAGTTCTTCAGCAGAATGGCGATAACTTGATTGGTTTTGAAATTTTTCTCGCCCGACAACAGCCGGTCACGAATGTGTTAACATTTTTCAAAAATGTACGACTAACGAGATTATTTGATTATGTGATTTCACTTACAGAGAAAGTTAAGTCGGCAGATATAAACAATGTTGCAAAAACGAAAGGTGGTGGTGCGTGCATGGCTGCAGCTTTCTTGCGAGAGTTCGTTGAATGCAACACCCCATGGTTGCATCTGGATATCGCTGGAGTAATGGGTCCTGGGCCCGATGATGTATCATATTTACCATCCGGAATGACAGGTCGTCCAACCCGTACGCTTATTCAGTTCTTACAGGCATTCTGTTAAATATATGTATATATATATCTGTATGCATATGTGTGCACCCACATGTATATATGCATATATATTACATTATATGTTTCTTTATATACATATGTATAAAAACTTACGCATTTTCTGTAATACGCTGCCCGCCTCCCTTCTTATTATATTCTGATCACAATTGCATTTATGTAAATGGATTTACGATATTTTAAGTATACGAATTCCAACGAATCAATCAAATTGAAACGGAATGTAAGCCAAAATTGGATCGAATGTTCGTCAGATACAAAATTTGTAATCATTAAATTTGTGTACAGAATTATATTACTTTACAGTGCGACAGTATTTTTAGTACAACTGTGATGAATCCATAACCTTCTTTGTACAGTTTCTTTTGTTCATATTCTGTAAAAAGTTAAATATGGTGAACAATAATCGGTGACCAACCATCGCTGAACATTGATAACCGCATTATACAAAAAATGGGATAGCAAAGAGGCATACAATAGCAACAGGAATACTTTTGTACAAAACGGTGTAGAGAATACGCTATGTTTGTATTAAAAAGAAAATTCTTCAACACACCAGTTATGGGAGGGATATCGTTATTTGGGCAATTTACATTTTATTTGAATTTCGTATCTGAAATACATCCGATAGTTTTGATCAACATTGTGTAAACGTTACACACGACTTTGTAAAAGTACTAACGATTATCCGAACTTAATGTAATAAAATACAAGATTTATTGTATGGAAACTCGTGCCTCTAATTCTATGTACATGTGAATCACTATGTTACTCTTCATTCGTTACAACACACACAATCTTGTTATGTACAGTTTTTACTGCTTACCCTCTTAAAAAGAATCTTTCATCGTTCTGTGCATCGGGGCGCATCATATCTTACATAGTCTTATGAGTTACTACATTCAAGTAGAGTAACTGAAGATATACTTAAATAAATAATCGCAGAAGTCACAAACCGAAAAGAAACATTTACAACAGAGATTGAATAATATTCTACATTCGTTATTTATATCGAAACAATGCAATAAACTGGCACTGTGAAACGAATATGTCCCCAATGAAATTTCCAATTTCTCAGTGTAACTAACACAGAATATAATTTCTTTTGCCACGCATACCTTTGCATATCTCAAAATTCTCTGTTCACAAAATTATTGCAACACAATCTTAAAACTAAGCTGACGAAGCACTTTAATGTTTCTTATACTAGACAGCACTGTCACTGGCATCTCTAAGTTGTTCAACAAATTCCGGACTTGAAAAAACTTCTTGGCAAGCTTTTCATTAATAATCACAAGTCACTCCCGTTAGCGTGATCTAATAAGTCCTCTTAAGGTTTCTATTGAAAAAGATATCTTTAAGCTTCTTAAAGATTTATACTAATACAGATATGTACCAGTACAGAGTAGGGCATTTTTTTATCTGTTGTCACTTCGAAGGAGGAAAATAATGAAATGCACAATAACCGAGAGATGCTTGGCCAGTGGTTCCCAGCATAATTGAAATGAAATCCATCGTGTTTGAGAAGAGTCTATGGTCAGAAGGATTTCAGACGTAGGAACAGTAGTAAATAAATAGCTGTAATTATGTTCATGTACAAGACGGTGGTGGCTGCTGCTGCTGAGGAGAGGGAAGGGGCGCTGCCGCAGCAGCTGCGACTGCGGCAGCAGCAGCATACGACGACGGGTCTGAAGTATCGAGGAGCGGAGGTGGCGGAGGTAGATTTCCTCCTGCGCTTCGTCCTTTTCCTCGGCCTCTTCCTCGACCCCGACCCCGGCCCCTCCCCCTTCCGCGTCAACTCCGCCTTTCCGGCATTCCTATATTGCTCGTTGTCTTCTCCAGGAAGGCTAAGGGACCTTGAAGAGCACTGCTCCCTACACCTCCAACAGGAAATCCAGCTCTTGCACCAGCTACACCCACACCTCCCTGTGTCATGAACATGCCCTGCTGCCCAACCGAGACTCCAACTCCCTGAAGACCAGCTGTGGGAGGAGCACCTGAGCCTTGCTGCACCTGCAACGTTAGGTCACACGTTCTAAACAATTTATACAATTGGTCGGATGCTTTGTGAACACAAGTGGATATCAATGTTGAATGAAATAGAAGGATTCTTAAGGACCTGAATCTACATCAAGCTAACATTATTTAGTCGCGAAGAGTTCCAAAGTACTTTTAGATATACAGATTTCAGAATAGAAATATAGTGTCTTGATTGTTGTAAGCCAATAGGGTGGCAGGAGTAGTAATTAGATAGGCGAGGGAAATGAAAGAAAGCACAATGTTGTTTTACCATGAACACAGATTTATTCTGCAAACATCTAGTTGCATGTAAAGACAACACAAGCGAAATGATATACGTTTGTTCTCTTGCAGTCATACCCATTGTAATGAATGGCTGCAATATGTAGTTTTGTTCGTATGTATGATCTCTAAACATTTATACGAGAGAAACTATAATATTAATATATGAAGTACAGAAGAACAGTCACGATCTCAATATGATTTTTTGAATATAAAGGTATTTAGTTTTGTAAGGGCTTTCATACCGATACAATACACATGCATACATGTTCGCATGCAAAAAGATATTTATCGTATTATAGTCAAGGAAGCTTATAAATACCGAGAAATATCTTGTCTCTTTAACAATTTATAATATGTGATATAAAGAAATCTATGATATGAAAAAATATGAAAGGAAAATGAATATATACATATGTCTATGTATACATATATGTATAAGAAGTCACTTTAGGTTTCAAATATTAGTTCCTGCTTCTATATTATAATTTATATTCATTAAGGATCGTTAGGTTTATTATTAATATTAAGCAAACTGATATATGCTTATCTGTATTTTTTATTATTGCCGTTATCAGATTTATCATAGCAGTTTTTGGCTAAACATTTGTACGCATTCTAGTATCAATAGTTTTGGCACCATTTTATAACATATTTATACAAGTATATATTGTATACTTGATACTTTCTTTTTTCCATAAATGAAAGTCATGCTTTTATATCTCTATATATATCGCAGATGCTAATAGAAGCATTTTAACTTTTTTTTTCTCATATGTTACGCTTCTGTGGATAGGAATTATGTAAGGCACTGATTATACGCAACACTATATGGTATACATTACTTTTTGTGCAATAGGACCGAATAATTTCATGTCTTGAATAGCTACTATTATAAGAAAGAAGAGCAAAAATAGTCTCTATGATTCTGATGAATGTTTCCAATCGTAACAGATCTCTTAATAATTTAAACTATTTATATACACCTTATACCTTATACACTCGCACTCCCATGCATACACGCAGGCAGACGTATAAAATCATTCAACAGTGGTATTCATTTTCAAATGGAACAAAGAATAGAAGAAACCTAATAACAATAAATATACTAGAATCAGAATGAGAGTATTATAGCAAGTATAAATAATCTTTTGATACAAGTAACCGTACGGAGCAACAATACTTTGTAAAGAGAAATTTTCAATAATTTCTTATCTTAATTTCTTCAATCTTAATTTACAATTAAAGCAAGATAAATGTTCAAAAATAATAACTCAAAATATTTACTTTGTTAGCTATGACTGCCACGCTAAAACAAAATTTCAGCGAATATACAATTCTTTCCTTCCCTGTGGTTAAAAAATTTTTTTTATGCCGTATCGAAAAAAAGTATCTCCAATGGTAATTTCAAACAGCTGCCCGAGTACAAAGGTTTCAGCGTTTCTTGTAATGGTATTATTTAAATACCTGTTGCTGATGAAGCTGTTGTTGCTGCATTTGATGTTGCATTTGATGTTGCAACTGTTGTTGCTGCTGGAGTTGTTGTTGATGTTGCAATATCTGTTGCTGTTGTTGAATCGTTGCATTCCCTCCCCCGTTAGCGGCTTGTTGATTTTGCCCGCTTTGAGTACCATTTGGTAAGCCTATGACATTTTAAATTTATTGAGCATTCTTCTATTTACTCAGTTTTTTAGATTCTTACCATTAGGTGCTGGACCTTGAGCCGGGGATTTGGCCCAGCCCTGCAAATCTGCTAACAAATTCTGCCACACTGCGATCTTATCATAGTGTCTTTTTATGAGATCTTCTTTTCGAGCTAACTCTACTCTAAGATCGTTAATGTCCTCTTTGACTACTAGCTCTGGCTTCAATGCAGATAATAAGAATCTCTTCTGTAGAAAGAAGGCCTCCATTTGTTTTGCTAAATCTATGAACCTTAACGTGACTTGTTCGACTTCGCTACGAGCTTCGTCCTCATCCACAGTCAAACCACCAGACATTCCTATCCCATTGTTTCCTAATCCCTCGTCCTTTGCCGTTAGTATACTCAAACATTGCTGTAAATTCGATTCTACGTTAATAAAAATCATTACACAAATAAATAATAGACAATATTATATCAAATACGGCGCCAAATTATTATCTTGTCCGGAAATCATTAGCGTAATGTAAAACAATTTTTTAATCTAAAATGAATGTCCAAAAGAGAAAGTGTTATAAAGTATAGGGCATTACAGACGTTAATAAATGTATAAAGATATTATAGCGCCTGTTATAGCGTACCTGGAATGCTTCCTCGAATTCATCTATAAGGTTACCATTACCATTAGTGGGTGTCGCCATTATATTTACTTGCAGTGCTTATGTACAAAAAGAGATTTCTTTACAATTACATTGAACTTAATTTAACAAAGATAGGCGCATGGTAAAAATTTGAAATACAACTATTTAGTCCCTGGTTGGTATACACGTTTGTCCTTCAAACAGGACATTAAAACTTTATAGTAGTTAAACGAAATGTCACTCACGATCACTGACGCATACATTAGGCACAATAATTCAACCTTTTAACATTTAATATATTAAACGTAACCGTATATTCATTATCGAGACGAAATTGCTACATAACTAACTTTTCGATTAGTTGTACTGTTATCACTCGTAGTAACTATATGTACGACGTTAGTCAAAGATAACGTAGGACGTAGGCAGTGATGCCAGAATCGTGGACCGTGGGCTTTTTCCCCTCCGCTCGCTGAGCCGACTCGACCCCCCACTCTGACGCACCGTCGTCGCCACGTTGCTTCTACTGCGCACGCGCTACACACGAACGTATCTCTAGTCTGTCCGTGTGAGTGCCTGTTCGATTGCACGCGCGCTACACGCGACGACGGTGCGTCAGAGTGGGGGGTCGAGTCGGCTCAGCGAGCGGAGGGGAAAAAGCCCACGGTCCACGATTCTGGCATCACTGGACGTAGGGGGTAATAATCGATATATATATATCTATACATCGATCATCGCAGCTACGAATTTTGTAATTGTATCGCGCGCGAAAGGGTCACCGGTCACGTTCAAAGGTGTGCAGTTTGCAGTTCTTATGCATATAATGATACAATATACAATGAACAAGAGGTTTCCAATTATGTAGCTCGAAATGTTGAAATATGTTCTGTACATTTTTTAGTCGTTTTCGTTATATCTTGCAATAAATTATTGATCGTCGATCCCGTTTAAAAACGAATCGAATCCAAAAATGTAAGTAATAAAGAGCGGAAATTATTTCTAAATTAGATTATGTTTGTTTATTAGCAATATTTTCATATATCTTTTTTTGGTAACTTTAAAACAGTCATGGACTAAGTGTAATATTATGAATAATAGTCATCCACTAAGTATAAAATCTTTTAATCAAATTGGACTCAAATATTTGACACTGATAAACAGTTCAGATTTTGTTCAAAGATCGATTAAATCAAATTCTATCAGATCAGCCATATCAGGCTGGGGCGGTTTGTACCATGGATCATCCAACTCCCATAAATCAGGATGCAGTGAACCTTTGTCGGGTGGTAGTTGGCATACTGGACAAGGAGGATACCGGTCAACATCAAAGAATTTTTCCAACTCCTCTGGATCGAACGTTTTGTATTTGAAACTTTGTTCCTGCTGTGGGATAGGAGATGCATGAGCTTTAACTCTAGATGGAACAGGCATGGCTGTGCTTACTTCTTCGTCTTCTTCCCAAGATGACTCTTCATCTCCTTGAAATTCCTCTTCGCGAGGAATACTTATGAGTAAGTCATCTTTGACTCTTCCTGTTATTCTTTCAAACTCGTCTTCCAATTTTCTGTCTGCTCCTCTTGCTGTAGCACTTTCTCTAGCTTTTCGCAGAAATTCACGAGCAGCTACAACATCCGGATGATCTATTCCATATTCAGGTTGAAACTCCCGAGTGTGCACATCAGGAACTCTGTGTATTGTTAAGAAATGCAATTGCCATTATACTTGGACAAGGAATGGTGTTTTCGAAATGATTGATATCATTCGCACGATGTACTGTAAGGGAATTTACCTATATATATGTTTACGAGGAGGGGTGGGTGTATGTTGCAAGAAAGCACGATAGTCGGTTGGAGTGTCATCAGCAATATTAACAGCATTACCACCAACGTTCGCTACCGCCATGACAAAGTCTCGTCTGGCTAGCTGTAAATCTTCTAATTTGTTTTGCACTGCTGTGACTTCTGCAGCATCTTGCTCGTCGAGAGTCTCACTGTTACATTTCGAAAGATTCTGTATCAGAATTGTAGGTAAATCAATAGAACAACAGATTCACCTGATCACTTGAATAGAGCGATTTGCAATTGACGATGCTGCTTTTGAATCAACGTCTGTGGCTTGCGGCACGCTGATAATAGTAGTGCGAGTTTCGTTCACTGTTCCAGGAGGTATTACAATGTTGCTGATCGGTCCATCGCCAACAGGTTCGGCGGTAATTACATCGGCGTTCATCATTTTGGCTAATTCGCTGGTTTTTCTGGTGAATTCGGATAGTCTTGATTTCGATCTTGGGATTCCACCCATCGATGGACCTGCAACCATCGATGGACCTGCAACCATCGATGGACCTGCAACCATCGATGGACTTGCAACCATCGATGGACCTGCAGCCATAGGCTGAGGTCTTTGTCCAGACCTCGCTACTTTCTCTTTACCGAGCCTAATTAAAAATTAATTTTAGGATACTATTGGTAAATCTCGTGTTACAAATAGATCGATTAAAGCAGACTTGACTACTGTCGCGACCTGGCATCACCTCCTACCGGACGTGCTGTTCTTTTTGGTATTCGATCACCACCAGTTGCTTCCAGCCGTTTGCGCTCATATTCCTGCTTCTTTTTTTCCGTTTGTTGCATTTTAGCGATCATCGCTTTAGTCATTCCCGGCCTGTGAAAGTCCACCTTCTTTGGCTCGTGCGTTATTTTTCTTCGAGACTTGAATGCATCTTGCTGAGACCTCGCTGTCTCTTCCTTTTTTTGCAATTCTCTTACGAGGGCGGTCGTCTTTGCCTCACGAAGCTGCTGCGTCTTCGTTAAGCCGCCTCCGCCCCGTGCGTATCGACTCATTTTGATTCTGTAAAGTTTCTCATTGGATTCAGGGCAAAGAAAAGTTGTGTTACAATTTTATCGAAAAATTTATTATATTTTAATATTCGTTATAAATGCATAAATATCACCGATCTAATAATCGTGTGGAGAGATATTATTTCCTAACGAGGACGATTAGTAAATAGATTAGAATAAAATATTAATAACCTAATTGATTGTTACTTTTAGTTGATAAATGCTTATATCGTTAATATTTCACTGGTAATTTGTCAAGTCTTCATACTGTAAGTGTTCTTTGATGTCAATGATCCATAATTTGCAGTATAGAGATTACATATCCAATATTGTTGAATTTTTTTTAGTGTTAGTTACGAGAATTTGATGTTGTGCATAGTATACCTAAACTATATATACTATTTGACAGGTAGGATAAGTATTTGCAATAGAAATTGCTTTTGTTTTTGACAGTGTGCTAAATGTGTTGCAGAAAAGTAAAAATCTCGAAAAGCTTCATTTTATACTTATTTTCATATGTAGTTTGTAAGTATATTAAAAGATATATATATTTTTCTAATAGTAATTAACGATAGGAATATAAATATAGTATAGTAATTGAAAAGTGAAATTTCATAGCTTGCGACGACTATTTGAAAATTTAAATTTAATCGATTGTTGCAGAACTTTCGATACTTGAAGTCGAAACGAATCGATACTTGGTCGATATGTTGCAAACGTAAGTCTGTATATTTAATATCAGTTGAATTCTTCACTTAAGTTAATATACATATCTAATAATGCCGACTAGGGCAGAACGCCCTAACTTAATGCCCTTTCAGGATACTCAGTACAGTTGGACAGATGATCTACCAGTTTGCAAACAATCTGGTACGTAACTATTTATACACTCTCCTGGTATACATAACCTCAAAGATTGATTACTCCAATATTTACATTGAGATAAACTACTGTTTATAAACATTTCTAGTTTTTTCTGCCAGGCCAGGATGAATGACGTATAATTAATTTTTCCAGAAAATACATTTTTCATGATGTCATTGTATTTCAGGAGTAGGATTCTCAACGAATCAAATTTATCGGGAGGATGGATACAGACAAGAGGAGCACCCTTTCGAGGACCGTAGTTTTCATTGCCGCTACGATGACTCAACATTTCTTTATGGAGTGTTTGATGGGCACGAAGGGACTAAGGCTGCAAACTTTACTATGCAGAGAATGGCTGCAGAGATTTTACTGGGTCAGTTGAATGGAAAATCAACCGACGAAGAGATCAAAGAAGTTCTTCGGTAATAATATGTATTTTTATACTATTTTTAGTAGAAGTAACAATTAATAATGTATTCATGGTTTATTATTATTTACAGACAAGCATTTATTGCTGTAGAACGGGGCTATCTAGATTCCATCGGCGATCTTTTGGCTGAACGTGCTAGTTTGCAGTTCGATATACCCGATGGTTTAAATTCGTATGAAACTTATCAAAAATTCCCTCACTTGGTTAGTCCAATTTATTGATTGTATTTCCAAGAAAACGGCATAGAATTCATATCTTAAATTCAAATTGTTATATATATGTATATAGATAGTACTGTAAACTTTGTAATATTATTCTTTTCAAAAGCAAAGGTCTGTAGACTGTAGAATGAGAAGCTAATCAATGACAGATCTTTTCTTAAATTTTTCCAAATATTTCTTTGTTCATCTGTGAAATTATAAAGGAACCAAATATTTATACAGGTCGATAAATTAAATTCATTAAATTGCGAGCTATCGGCAGGAACTAGCGCAGTCGTAGCTCTTGTATATGGTGGAAGATTATATGTAGCAAATGTTGGTGATAGCAGAGCTTTATTATGTAAAACAGATTGCAATCAAGTGTTGAGAGTTGTACAATTAAGCGTCGATCACGATTTACGGAACGAGGATGAGTTATTACGATTATCTCACTTAGGATTAGATACCGATTCGATAAGACAAGGTGAGTTAATAATATTGAACTAATTTTTTTCATCGATATTATTGCTGATACTATACTAAAAACCATCAATTTACTTTGAAGGATATCATCTTGGAAATCAAGAGAATACACGATGCCTTGGAAATTATCTTGTTAAAGGAGGATACAGAGAATTTGAAGAATTGGCAACTGCCACGGCAGAACCCATTATAGCTGAACCTGAAATTCATGGCGGAATAGAACTTGACGAGTCGTGCAGGTTTTTATTGCTCATGTCCCATGGTCTTTATAAATCGTTAGAAGAAGCTACCGGTACCGATCAAGTTAACAAAGAATTGGCGCTTATAGCAGTTGAACAGGTACAATACAATTATATATAATTATGTAACAATGAGTTTTACTGATTAACTTTCAGTTTCGCGTACAGTCTACATTGACTGGAGTTGCTCAGGCTGTAGTAGATAAAATTGTAAGGATTCATCATGATGTTAATATGAGCACTTCGCAAAGTACAGTAACTACTGGCAAACGAGACGATATCACTCTTCTCGTACGAAATTTTAATTTTCCGCTTCCCCACGCATTGAAAAGTCCAACCAATCAATCAGTTAGATTTAATCCAATCGTTGAAACTGCTCCAATAAGAACAATACCGGAATCAGAGGATTATTCGAGCACTGGAGTTACAGACGAAGTGTCGACAAGCGACACGTCAACGTCAGATATGTATTCTCCAGGAGCAAAGCCGGCGGACAGAAATGCTAGGATTAAACCTTATGTGAATTTTTCGGAATATTATGAAAATGTGGAAAAGAGACGACAAGAAGGAACTTTACCCGAAGGCATAAATTTTTAATTCTAGATTCTGAGGGCAAGAAGTATTTATCAAACTCCGTATTATGCTTGTACATATTTATTTTGTATACATTGTCTTTCAAATAAAATATCAAAAATCTATGTATAACTGTGCTTGCATAAACTGTATATAACAAAATTTCACATTATAAAATGCATAACAACTATAAAACTTAGTCTCCTCCTTTTCTCTCTCTACAGAGTGATGACACGAGTAGTTTCAATTTATACGAGAATTTCCACGATTTCAACTTTCAGACATTCTAGAATCAAATTTTGGTAATTAACAAATACCTGCAATATGAAACTTACGCGTTTGCGCGTATAGGTTATAAATATTTTGTTGGATTTGTTTTAAGTCTTTCGAATGCAGCCTTTTCGAGGCATTCTCTATGATCCGGATGAGCGATTTGAATCAATGCGTTCGCTCTTTGACGTAACGTTTTGCCAAAAACGTGTGCTATCCCATGCTCCGTTACAACGTAATGCGTGTGTGCCCTTGTTACTACAACACCGGCACCTGTTTAACAGTTTACAATTGTTACACAGTAAAAAGATCACAGTACATAATCGGCTCCAAATAATTGAAGCAAGTATTATTTCTTTCTTGTATCGTACCAACTTTCAGTACAGGTTGAATTTTACTTTCACCCTTGCTGGTGACCGAGGGGAAAGCGATCACAGCTTTCCCCCGGCCGTCTTGACCCATCGAAGCACCGCGAATAAAGTCGAGTTGCCCACCGAAACCAGAATACATTTTGCAACCTAAACTATCCGAACTTATTTGACCAGTAATGTCCATTTCTATGCAGGAGTTGATAGCTGTCATTTTCGGTTGTAGAGATATCACTCGAGGATCGTTTACGTAGTTGATCGTAAGCATTTCTAGACGAACCAAATATTCAAAGTTACGTATACGGTTCTAGACACGTTAAATTGTTACAAGAACACGCAAAATGACATACGCACCTACGAACGGATTATTATGTACGAAGTCGTACACTCTTTTAGTACCGATTACCAAAGAACTAACCATGCGTCCTCTGTGTTTATGTTTCATTTTATTTGTAATATTTCCACGTTCGGCAAGGTCCACCATTGTGTCACCCATGATCTCAGTGTGAACGCCAAGATCTTTGTGGTTGCCCAACGAACAGAGTACTGCGTCAGGTATATTGCCAATACCGAGTTGCAATGTTGCTCCATCGTCTATAAGCCTCTGTGCTATAATCTTGCCGATTTCTGCTTCGATTTCATTCGGTGGAGTACTAGCCACGCACGGCAAAGGACAATCATACTTTACAGCCCAATCAATGTGGCTGCAATGAATGACTGTGTCTCCGAACGATCTTGGCATGTGTTCATTGACTTGAGCTGCGAGAGACCAATCGGAAAACTAATTCTTATTTCAATGCATTCTCGTAAATATTTCCGTAAATAGCAATCTCGTTGACCTCACTGACCAATGATCACTTTGGCCGTACTGAGAGCTGCACGCGTACAATCCACGCTCACGCCTAACGAACAAAAGCCACGTGCATCCGGCACGCTGACGTGAATCAGTGCAACGTCGGGGATAATTCGCTTCTCGTAAAACAATTTTGGTACCTCGTGGAGGAATATTGGAATATAATCTGCGCGACCTTCGTTCACAGCTTCTCGAACGTTCGCTCCGATGTAAAAGCTCACAGACCTGAAGTGTTCTGAATAAAGTGAGTTAGAATGAATATCATGTGCCGAAACGGTAAAATTGACAATTACAGGATATCATACTCTCGAATTCGGGGCTCGCGAAAGGCGCGTCTCCTTCGAGACCCATATGGATTAATCGCACCCCGCGTAGATTATTGCAAACACCGTGCTCCGTCATAGCACGTATCAATTCGTTTGGTGTCGCTGCACCACCCTGTATAAAAACTAAATGCTCTGGAAAAAGAACAATTTTAATAATTAATGAAATCCGGCGATAAGCAAGTTTATTCGGGTACCGAGCGAAACCACTGTAAATACCTGAATTTATAATTTTCACTGCATCTTCTACGCAAACCCATCGCGGACATCGTTTCAATGGTTGCAGAGGTTCTCGTATATATTTCAAACCGCACATGTTGAAGTTACTCTTTGGTACAAGTTTGTTGAACGCTGTGTTCAGCGAGTCCAAGTTTCGGCGTAAATTAAGTCCAAACATTTTGATGTAAAGAACAGAATGGAAGTATAAGACGTCAGAAACCGCGCCGACGACCAAAATACGTGCTAACTTCGTCGAATTGATGGAATATATACTGGAATTACATAAAAATTTTGAAAGCACATAATCTAAACGATTTCATTGGTTTCAGATGTCACTTCACACCAGATCTGGATTGGATCTGTTGCCATCTCCACGATAACTATTTGAACGTCGCATTTGACGGTTTTCGATTTTTCAACTCTCTCTCTCCCGATCTGTTTGTCACGTTTAGATTTTCTGACCCCCCCGTAGCATGATATATAAAAGGTGACCAAAACAAAAAAACACACAGTGCCGTCGACGAAATAATTACGCTTGTACACATTCCATCTTGAATTTATTCCTTCAAATGCGATGTATCTGCTAGTTTGTTACAGTAATTGCATTATACAAAGGAACTTCTTTAAAATTCCATATAAAAAGTATTTATCGTTATTGTACAATGGTTTTCTGTTCGACTATCGTGAAATATTCATTGAAAATAAAAGCTTTTTCTTGTTTTGTTAGGGATCGATGTTCCCTTACCTATGGTGACAAATAAGAGGCCTTCTTGTATTTACTCAAAATGTAGTTAACTATATGTATATGTGTATAAATTAAAGATTATTTTCTGATATTTTGTTTGTCCGTACGGTTCTACATTATTCTTATCCCAGGCAAGAAGACGCGTAAATTACACGGAAGTAAATAATGTATGAGGTCTTCGGCACGAATAGTTATGCGTGCGGAAAACAGCAAATATCGCGAAATGCTATTAGAAGAGTCTTTTGACGCTGGTGTGTTTGTCGTCGAGACGCTTATGGAGCAGGCATCACTTTCAACCGTTCGAATGCTGCTTTCTCGAGCGCCTCTCTATGAGTAGGATGAGCGACCTGAATTAATTCGTATGCTCGCTGTTGAAGACTTTTGCCGAACAGTTTGGCAATTCCCTGTTCTGTGACGACGTACCGAGCGACTGCTCTGTTCGTGACAACACCAGCACCTGAAAACCACGAATCGAACATTTTACGATTCAAATATTTTTAAAACAATTCACTTACACGACTTATTGCAATAGAGATACAGAAGACCCTCCTATAACGCGGTCGCCATATAACACGGTACGAATTGATCGCGTTACAGGAGGACTGTATATCTCAATGCATCGTATACGGAAAAGGCACATAAAAATTCTGGGAAATCAAATACCAAGTTTTAGAACCGGTGTAATTTTGCTCTGGCCCTTGGCAGTAGCAGATTGCATCGCGATAATGGGTTTTCCATTGCGATCTTCGCTCATCGCTGCTCCCATGATGAAATCTAGTTGTCCTCCAAATCCAGAATACATTTTTGTCCCGATACTGTCGGAGCAAATCTGCCCCGTGAGATCGACTTCGATACAGGAATTGATGGCTGTCATATTTGGCTGCTTAGACACCACTTTAGGATCGTTCACGTAGTCCACTACCAACATCTCTGCAACAGTCATAGTTGTATTGTACACTCTGACCTGGATAGAATTTGTATCAAGGCCCTACTAAAAACAGACTCACCGATGAAAGGATTATTGTCCATAAAGTTGTACAGTTTCTCGGAACCGACGCAAAACGAGCCGACGATTCGGCCTTTGTGCATCGTCTTCATGTTATTCGTGACGCAACCTTTATTTACAAGATCGACTACACCGTCGCTGAACATCTCGCTATGAATTCCGAGGTTCTTGTGGTTCGTCAGCAGTGACAGTACCGCGTCCGGTATGCTGCCAATCCCCAGTTGCAAGGTAGCTCCGTCCACTACCAAATTCTCGGCAATGTACTTGCCGATCTGACGTTCCTCCTTGGACGGTGTTTTCACAGGATGGATCGAAAGTTTTCGATGGTGCTCCACGGCGAAGTCCAAATGGCTGACATGAATGATGGCGTCGCCGAACGTCCTGGGCATGTGTTTGTTTACTAACGCTGCGAAACAGCGGTAACAAATAATTTACCGATGATTAATATTCGCATCAAGTCGCAGAGAGAATAGGAATGAAAAAGATTCGAAAATTTACCTACGATATATTTGCTGTGGCTCAAAGCAGATCTGGTGCAGTCCACGCTGGTGCCCAACGAGCAGTACCCGTGATCGTCCGGAGGACTAACGTGAATGAGTGCGATGTCCGGCTTGATGTATCCTTCCTTGAATAATCGAGGAATCTCGTGCAAAAAGATGGGCATGCAACCAGCGGTTCCCGCCTGAACGGCCGGTCTCACGTTGCTTCCAATAAACAAGCTTATCGACCTGAAATGCTCTGTATACAAAGCGTCATAATACATAAGAGAACTGCACGCCTTGATTTACATACACGGTGCATTAGAAAAAGCTTTGCTTTCGAAGTTATTAGTTTAGTTCTCATACTAAACATTGTGTGAATCGTGCGAACAGTAGATGCAGCTATTAAGATGTTCGTCGATAGGACTATTTAAGCCTATCGTATTGAAAGACGAGCTGGAAATTACGATAACAACGTACTTGCATTTTCTGGCGTGGCGAACGGCGCCGGACCTTCGATATGCATATGATACAGCCGCACGTTTCTCACGTCGCATCGTACGCCATAGTCAGTCATCGCCCTTAAAAGTTCAGTGGGCGTTGCTGCTGCTCCCTGAACGAATACCGATTGATCTGCAATGAAAAATTAAATTTGTTGAAAAATGATATCGCAAGCTCTAACTCAAAAAGTATATATAAAATTTACAGGGTGTTCACGCTATTACTATCCAGCGTTTTTCTTGTAAATAGTAAAAATAGTGAAACCAAAACATCATCTGATTCGTATGAATAAGGAATACTTGTAAACACATTGGTATGAAAGTATACAAAATGTTTCTTCCATTTTTGATCTTGCATGACTTTGAAGGTCACTGTGCAGTATACGGATGAATTCGTCTAGACACAAGCTTTTATGTAATATAAAAAAATATACAGCATTCCATTTGAAAAATTGAAGGTTACCTTCATATCTAACAAAATAGTATAAACACAAAAAAATTACATACGCCATTGTGTTGCGTACAAAAAACAGTACTACTTTTTCCTCTTTCATTTTTTTCTAATATTTACTATCTACAAGAAAAATGCTGGCTAGTAATAACGTAAACACCCTGTATATACTTTCGTATAGTGTCTCAAGGAATATTTACGCGCATAGAACGTGATAACGGAATTAATACTTTATCCGCTAAAAAGATAACATCGAATTTACCTAGGGAAAGCACGAATTATTATCTCTACACGCGTTAACAATAATCATTAATTATCTCTTATCGTCATTTATCGAAGTGTAATTTCCGTAAAGATTTTTATCGAAGATTTCGTTTTCGAGGCGTTCGGTATTAAAAAAAATCCTCGTTCCGTATTCGACTGCTGGCATTTGGACCTTGACCTCAAAACACTGTACGCCTTGGCAAGAGAGCGAGAGACCGAGCGTTCTTGATCTATTTAACTAATGAAACGCGTGAATTAAGAACAATTAATTTTTCCTGTCTGAAAGTACAGCGAGGGATCGAAGTTTCAATCAGATTTAGCGGAATCTAAAATTGAACGATCATGACCGTAATATGAATATTATTTCTGTTTGCAAAATAAATTATTCCGTGCAGAAAACGGTCGAGAAGCATAACCCGTAAACAGTTTATATTTAATCGTAGATCCGGAAACCAATAATATTCGCTCGTCCAAATTTATCCGCTATAGCAGCAGCATGTTCGCGTGTTGGAAATATGTTTTGGGGTCGATGATTTTGCCTGTAACACGCGATGGTGCTGTTACGGTTGGCCATAAATAAATGAAATCATTCGAAGAGGAAAGGGGTAGCGTACATTATACCTGAAACAGCTGAACATTTTTATCATTGTCTCATTTGTTATTAATTCGTGAATAAGGATTTATTGTATACGAATGATTTAAGACAATGGACAATTGTAATGCGATCGTTGCTTATCGCATAAGATGATACGCGTAATCGTCCTTGGCGGGCATATGACTCACTATCATAGTGTGCAGAGAATTACAGTTCCTTAGTTGCTTGAAAGAGATATTATTGATAAAATTAATCGATTTAAAATACTTTAATCTGCCATAAACGTTGTAAACGTCGACAAAGTTTATGTTAAATATAGTGGACGCACGGAGGCTTCCGTACGTGTTTTTGATGTAAATTTTCTATGTATGTATGTACATATTACCTATACGGACACAGCAACAAATCAATCTTTCAATCCTAGAATAATTTCTAGTCCCAAAGTTCTATAGCTAATAATAATACATAATCGGTACAAAACAATTTTATCGTCTATAAACAGTCTATAATGGCCGATTACGTCACTCGTGTTTATAAAACGGAACTCAAGCTATTTTGCCGCTATAGTACGCTCGCCTTTTATTAAGTCAATAGTCGACAATCGGTATTCATTGTGTACATTGAACGGAAAATCTATTACCTACATAATAACTGTTATCATCTCGCTATGCATGGTCCAATTTCGTTGCCATATGTTTATTATAAGATCGATCGAAAAATTTCTATAAATCGCGCTGACGCTTTTTACCGTGGAGAAGGGGGCGCACGCGCACTTCGCCTGACGCGAATAGCGCCTCTTGCGGCCGCAGATGCGTTCATTCTAAGGCCACGCGCCACGGTCACTCAGTGGCTCCGACTCTCCGACTAGCTCCGACCTACGACATCGGACGATTCGGCTGATATCCAACACATCGGTGTCTTTTTTCGAGCGTGCGAAAAAGAGACGAAACGATCGACAAGAATGAGTAGAGGCAAGACTCAGGCTGTCCGTCCACCGAACCGTTTTCCGTTCATTAAGTATCGAGCAATAAGTCGGAGGTCGGAGCCGTCGGAGCACAAGTTGTGCAGCGAAGATGCGCGCCGCACGAAGGAGAGGTTGGTGGGAGGAGCAGGCGTTTGAGGGGCCCCTACCGTGCCCCGGCCTATCGTAGACCAAGATAACAAGTGTTATTTTCAACATACATATGTCTCGAGAACTGTGGTTTTCAAAACCCCGTGGAAAACGGGGCTTTGACAGAAAAATTCGACAGAATTTTCGACATCGTGATCCGAGGGCAAGATGTTGGTCTTCTAATTTTGCAATTGTTTGCCCGAAAAAGATCGAATCTTGAAAGTATAGTTAGCTCAGGAACTTGACACTATTCTGTGAAGAATACTCGGACCACTGACATCTGGATTTATTCCTAAATACTAAATCCTTTTAAAAAAAATAATCATTTTCCCGAACTTGTCATGAATCGATAAAGATTTGATGAATGAACAACCAAATTTCAAATGACGTGTTGGCAAACTATGTTCGCGGTGTCGCAGGAAAATTAATCAATTACCTGAATCTAGTTCTGCTTGCTCGATAGCCTCATCGGCGGTCTTGAGCCAACAAGGTTGCTTGTCCGGTATTGGCATCGACGGTTCGTTCACGTAAGTAAAATAACTTTTCTTCGATGCTGGGAAACTAGAAGTTCGGGAGCTGGCCGTCAACGTATTCAGTGTTTTCGTGAGGGTGGTTATTCGCTTTAGGGTCGCCATGGTTCAGCAGATACACCGTGATCTTCTGTCACTACAGCACGAGAACACAGTTTCGATTGGAACGATTATAAAACTGTTAGGCGATCCGATGGTCCAAACGTGATTACGGATTTTCGAAAAGAATTTGGCGGAAATGCGATTTTATCGAACAGTATTGTATATCCTCGAACCAACCGCCACCGTGTCTCACAGTGCAGTCGCGCCTGGTCGCGCCTCTTCGGCGCGAAATTGTCGGGAACAGCGAACTGCAGCGAACAGCTCTGTATCTAAAAGCAGTACTACTTGGTACTACTACACCGATTCAACGATACGAATGACAGCAGATTTTGTCGCTAGATGGCTACATGCGATACCTACTTCTCGAGGGTCGCGATCATGGACATGGTCGCGATGGTTTCATCGCAGGCTTATTTGAAGATGGTTTGTAGTGTAATATAGTCCTCTAAATAAAATGACGTGTTACTTCTTTTAATATTTATTTGAATCTGTTATAATTTTGTTATTTCAATAAATTCGTTGGTAGGAAACCAAAAACAAAATAAATGTTAACAAATTAATCGATAAAATTAACATTAACAGAAATCTTCATTATCTTCATATATACATCAGGAATCTACATTATCTACATCCGCCACAGGTTCAGCTACGCAGCGACATCTGTCGGCGCTCGCGCCAATTAAAGTTCCTACGATTACCCATCTAGTAACCTGTAAAACCAAAGTCTGTTCTCGATGATCTCATTTATTCAAGTCACGTTTTTCTTTTGTTAGCCGTTAAGTTTATACCATGAATGGTTTATACTTTATAGTATTGAAATATTTGCGTTCTCGGTGAAATGGCGTTATTATTCCACAACCATTAACAATATTGAATTTTTATTGAAATTTATATGGTCTAAAGATGGTCTAAAGCCAGAGCAGTAACTGCAGCGTCACATGCGGAAAAAATTAAGAAGCTCCAGTGACAAAGAGGGAGATATGTCACTTGCAGGAGAGACAAAGACAGAGATAACCAAGCAGCTTGATTTTTCGATTCTTTTTTAAAAATATTATTTGTATTATTCCGCATCTCCATAAAGCGCTGTTTTTTGCAATTTGGCTATTGAAACTTTATAAAAAATAAAAGTGTACGTTTTTCTAGAAGAAATTTTTATGTGTACACTTTTTCCAAAAAGAGCTCTTTATGGAGATGCGGAATAATACAAAGAATATTTCAACACAAAAGTTATCGAAAAATATTGTTTCTTCGCTTCACAAAGTTCATCGAATTATCAAGCCGCATGGTTACTCTCTGTCTTTGTCTTTCCTGCGAGTTACATATCTCCCTCTCTGTCACAGCCCTATAGGAGAGACAAGGATCTCTCTATCCTTGTCCTAGTTTATTCGTAGTTCATCTCTACGCCGATAGAGGCACCATTTTCGCTCCTGCGCACCCTTATACTTATACCCATATTTAGCATGTTAAATGTCGGTATGTATAGGTTCTGTTCTATGCTAAACCTGGATACTCTCTGACTCTCGTGTCTATTGGTCTATACCAGAGTCTGTCTATACGGTCTATACTGACAAAAGTGGTGACAGAAAAGGCAACAAATTAGTATTGTATATCAGTTAGATTAAGAATGTAATCATCAATTGCATTGGATAATGTCCAACTTTGAAGAAGATAACGATTGTAGACGAATCAGGAAAGTAATAACTGAATCAACCCCGACAAATCTGAAATTAAGTAATCATTTCCGTATTGTGTTCCGTTAATTTTTTTAATTATTTTTAGGGTTGACAAGCTCCTGCGTAACTTGTCACAATTGCAATTGAGTGTTGCGCGCGTAACGATTCAACTACGATGGTAATAAACAGAATTATTATGACTTTGTTCGATAAATATCCTGTAATAAAATACATTTTCCCTTCTCGTAGAATTCTTAAAATTATCAATAATATATTTCTATGGTGACAGAGGGCTCTGCGAAGCTGATTTTATTTATAATAAACGTGCAATGAATTAACTGTTGAAGCCACGTGATCGCACGTGCCCCTGCATCTGTCTTTGTCAGACACCTATTCTTCGCTTTATCTCCAAGGTTGGGCAAATTAAGTGTACAGCAAATTGGTATATTGTACCACGCACTGATCATATAATTATTAAAAAGTCTCGCGTTTTTCATTGTTAACATTTCTCTTGAATTCTATCGATTCATTCGATTGCATAACATATTATTTCTTCGATTTTAGTCGAACATTCGAAGTTACCCCCACTCTTGACGTTTCGGTCTGTCTTCTTTCATCGAAGCTCTAGTGGCAGTACCTTCTGCTGTTTGGCCGACGTAACAGATCAGGGAAATCGCTCGGCAAAATGTATTCGAAAACCATCGGAGATCGCCAGGCCAGTCAGGAACATGTTTTGGCTGTTTCGAGGGACTTTGTCGCACAGCCACGACTCAGTAAGTCACTGTATTGTTTTCTGAAAAACTGCGAGCGTAAATTCGCAAAATAGAAACACTCGACGTAAACTGGGCGTAGCAGCGGATCGATTTGCAACTAGTCAGCTGATCCAAAACTGTTCGCTCTATTATCGTTTATGAAAAATTCGAAAAAATGCTGCTACATGCATAAACGTTCCAAAGAATTGATTAATTTTAGCTTGGAAAAAGAATTTGCGAATAGATTATAGTTTCCTCAGGGAAGTGCTCATTTGACTATCATGTGACTAGAGGCATAGACATTGACATAATGAATTTTTACGATTTGCCGTAGTATCGGTGTTCTAGACGCGCTTGAAAATAAATGTTTAGTCGAAATCGCAAAGCGTTTTCACTAATTTTTATGTTGACCTTTCAAATTGATTTTTATTTTTTTCAGCGTACAAAACTGTGTCGGGTGTGAACGGACCCCTGGTTATATTGGACGAAGTCAAGTTTCCAAAATTCGCGGAAATCGTTCAATTGAAGCTTGCCGATGGATCTATGAGATCGGGTCAGGTTTTAGAAGTATCTGGCTCGAAGGCGGTAGTTCAGGTGTTCGAAGGTACCTCCGGTATCGATGCGAAAAACACTCATTGCGAATTCACCGGCGATATTCTTCGGACACCAGTGTCCGAGGATATGTTGGGCCGTGTCTTCAATGGATCTGGAAAGCCGATCGACAAAGGACCCCCAATCCTCGCTGAGGACTTCTTAGACATTGAGGGTCAACCGATCAATCCCTGGTCGCGTATTTATCCCGAAGAAATGATTCAGACCGGTATCTCTGCCATCGATGTTATGAATTCTATTGCTCGTGGACAGAAGATACCTATTTTCTCGGCAGCTGGTTTGCCCCATAACGAGGTAGTTTACTTTTCGATGGTACAAGACAAAGGGTTAATAATTGTATAAATTTGATGATGTTACATTGTATGATTTTGTTTAGATTGCTGCACAAATTTGTCGTCAAGCTGGTCTTGTCAAAGTCCCTGGAAAATCAGTCTTGGATTCTCACGAGGACAACTTTGCCATTGTATTCGCAGCCATGGGTGTAAATATGGAAACCGCTCGTTTCTTCAAACAAGATTTCGAAGAGAATGGTTCTATGGAGAACGTGTGCTTGTTCTTGAATTTGGCCAACGATCCTACCATCGAAAGAATTATCACTCCGCGTCTTGCTCTGACTGCAGCCGAATTCTTAGCTTACCAATGCGAGAAACACGTTCTAGTTATACTTACCGATATGTCCTCTTACGCCGAGGCTCTTCGTGAAGTATCAGCCGCCCGAGAAGAAGTACCGGGTCGACGTGGTTTCCCTGGTTATATGTACACCGATTTAGCTACGATATACGAACGAGCTGGCCGAGTAGAAGGCCGTAACGGTTCTATCACTCAAATCCCAATTTTAACTATGCCGAACGACGATATCACTCACCCTATTCCCGATTTAACTGGATACATTACCGAGGGACAAATCTACGTTGATCGTCAGCTTCACAACAGACAAATTTATCCACCTGTTAACGTACTTCCATCTTTATCTCGTTTAATGAAGTCTGCCATCGGTGAGGGTATGACCAGAAAAGATCACTCCGATGTATCCAATCAATTGGTATGTATCATCGCTTCGAGCAGTTATTTTTTAAGCATCGAGATATTGTAAATTTATGAATTATTTTGTTTTAGTACGCCTGCTACGCTATCGGAAAAGATGTACAAGCTATGAAAGCTGTTGTCGGTGAAGAAGCTTTGACACCCGACGATCTGTTGTATCTGGAATTCCTCTCCAAATTCGAGAAGAACTTCATTTCTCAGGGCAGCTACGAGAATCGTACCGTTTTCGAATCACTAGATATCGGTTGGCAATTGCTGCGTATCTTCCCCAAAGAGATGCTCAAGCGAATCCCAGCCAGCACCCTCGCAGAATTTTATCCAAGAGATTCCCGCCATTAATTTTCTTTTTTATCTTGTGATTCAATTTTCATCTTCCTGAAAACTCCACGAAGAATGGAAAATAAAAAGATTATAAACCAGGCCTGGCCCAATAGCAAAAAGAAAAAATGGAGCTTCGCGTAAATAGGATTTTTAAAGAATTTTCGTTAAACAAATTGGAAGTTAAAATTCAAAAATTCGAAAGATCGTAAATTATGAGATTAGACAATAATGATAACCGTGTGCTGGTAAAAAATAATGTTTGCACAAAGCATGTACGTAAAGGTCAGGGCCATGTTATACTGTTGAACGTTAATTCTGTAGCGTTATTGTAATTTTAATTATAATGTTTTCTGTCGTATTCAAATGTTCGCTTACAGAAAGTGATTGTGTAAAGTGTAATATATTACTCAGTATTAACATAGAAGAAAAAAAAAAGAGATTGCGAGATCATATCACTTTTTTGTCCTACATTCCAATAGATTTTCGTTTGCGCTTTCACGAAACAGAAAAACGAAAAACAATGTTTGTTCGATGTTGTTGCAAATGTTTAAACCTGTACGGATAAACAACTTTTTAAACCATATTCTGCAAGCACTCTTGTTGCTTCGATGTTATACATATAGAATAGTATTCTTGTTTCAAAATAAATATATAAATTATAGTTTAAATATACATGAATTTGTTGACGATACTACTTAGTGTAATTAACAGCCCAAAATGCAGATGCATGTGCACGATGTAAAAACTTACACCCATTTAACGAAAGAAAGTTGAACACGAAAAAGTATATACTGTTTGTACATGTTCTGTTTGCTTTTTATTGTTTTACAAGAGCAGGGGCATAGTCTGGATCGAAAAAACATGATTATAGATAACAACTTATAAACTATATATGTTCATTCTGTGCAAAACATGATGTTACATATGTTCAGAATCTGTGTAATTAACTCTTCTGTAAATTTGATATATTATTTTTGATCAATTAGTTGTCAAGTTTTGGCTGTTAATTGTTGCACTGCTAATTGGACACGGAGTTCGATGCAAGCATCCTTTTCTTCTATGATACTGCGGATTAAAGTGGTCATTTTTTTCTGAAATCGAACGAAACTAAGATATAAACAATACCGATTAAAAAATCATTTGAACAATTATACGTAGATACGATGGAAATACCTCCAGTAACTGATTTTCTTTAACTAATTGAACCATGGCTGTCCATTCAGCTTCATTCGGCGAATGTACTCTACCCGGTTTTTCTGGCTTCTTCATCTCTGGACCTAATTCTGACAACATTTCCGTTAATTGCTTGATTTCATTTCTCTCTTTATTTATTCGTGACTTTAGTAACGCCTGCATGTTTAATAATTCTTCATAAATTAAGCTCTCCCTTAACTTATCTATAACATTCTCTGGTTCTGGTTCTACTGTTGAAGCTGAAATAATATTTTCGATTACGTTGAAATATTACGTTAATTGTACAGCAGAGAAAATATTCCATAGGTTTATCCTCACTGCTCTCATTTGTCTTGGACACTGCAGTATTGTTTTGTTCACTGGACTGCAACACAAGCGTAGACGGCTCAGCAAAATCAACGATATCTTTATCGTTGGTTTGACTACTTCTTTCGCTTTGATTACTATTCGTACATATTGGTTCCTTATTGTCTTCCGAGGTGTGAACTTTGTTAATCCTCTTTAACGTCGAGATAGACGTTGTTTGAGTTTCAGATTTCAGGTGTGCCGAATCTTCTTCCTCGACTTTGACTTTCTGCCCAGTTGATTCAACTATATTTTCATCGTTCGATTTGACTTCCTCGTCTAAACTTTTCTGAGCAGCACCTTCCATTTTCTGAACTGTTTTATATTTTCTCTGAAAAGGAAAAAAATATCATTGGCACGGAATATTTGCATGGGTTTTTTAGTTTAATTTGTTATAGAGTCAGACCTTTAGTTGCGTTATCATGCGTTGCACTTCCCACAATTGTTCCTCACGGGACTTGGTAACAAAGCCTGCATTCATTTGCATATGTATTTGTGACAGTAACGATTCTTGCTTGGACAGTTCAGCTGCGATTGTTTCCACGGTGTCTGGTAGATTGACACTGCCAGACGAGAGCGGTGGGACATACTTTGTTAACAGTACATTTGGAAAGAGAGCTTTGCAATGAAATAACAGAGCTAGTAATAATCTATGACTCATTTGTAGGACAGGACTCAATGTCATCGAGATGGTTTGGGCATTCATTTTTGTCGTTTTCTCCTGAAATCAAGTTTTCTGTTACGTAAATATAAATATACAATATTGTCTCAGGTTCCAATGACCAAACGTGATCACTTTTAATGAAATTTTAAAATTTGTTAAACGTACTCGCACTGTGACATGATCCAAGTGCAATATCACCCATGCAAGAAGAACCTTGCTGCATTCTGGAAGCTGCTGAGCGAGCTGTATCAATTGTGATTCTCTTTGCGCAACATCTTTAGTGGATGCTGCTTGCTCGAACCTAGAGATCGTCTCGCTGTTCTCCAATACAGGTTCTGGTAACTCCCTGGAATATAAACATTCTAACAACAGTTCTTTTTATACAAAATCAAATCGTTTAAAAATCGTGGAATTTGCACCTCAGAAATAATATCAACAGGCTTGTAGCTACTGTAGGTTCAAACTCGGACATATTTACATGCTCTCTGTTGTTGTACAACTTTTTCAAATACTGAACTTTCGACTTCACCCCTGGAACTTTGTACAAACTCTCCACATTCATACCATTTTCTTCTACAAAGTCGATACAGTCTCTTACAACTAAGGGCAGTTCAACGCCGTCATGACAACGACTTCGTTCTACTGCTAAATGCAAGCTCACCCCAAATATTGGTTGCTCTTCTAAACAAACAATTTGACAAATTTTAAACAGAAATTTTAAAACAGAAACAAGAAAATTTTGCAGTCAATACTGTGTGTCCTTTACCTCCAATGTCTAGACAGTCTTCTCCGGTATGCTTTCCTTTCTTACGGTCTTTTAGTTTTTGTTTAGCCTTGTCCTTCTCCTTCTCCTTGCGTTTCTCTTTATCTACATCCTTTTCATCCTTGTCTTTCTTCTTCTTGTCTTTCTCTTTCTCAGCATCTTTCTCTTTACCCTCTTTTTCTCTAGACTTCTCTCGTTTTTCCTTCTTAGAAGGAAATTTGAAGGCTTTGGTCTTTTTTGACTTTGACGGACTTCTACAAGTTGAATCTCTTATTCATTCGATCGGTACATCGATAAAACAAAGATGTTACAATGATAAATCTTCTTCCCATCTGTGATCTATTCATTGTCTTTTTGTAAATATATTACAATGACTTTTATGATAAAATACACATTCACTACTGTAATGAGAACCAAAACGATTAACAATATCAAATCATAAATATTTGCTATAAGTTTGTTCTCCATTTGAAGATAATGGGCTTTGAATTATCGACTAACTGTGTATACACAGAACACAAATCAATACACCTAATTTTAGATCAATATGAAGCTTAATTAACACAACAGTGCCAACAATATATGAAAATTAAAATTACTTTGTAGAAGAACTAAAATAACATCATGATAGGTGACATTGACAAGCACGTTCGCGTTAACAATTATTCTAGGTAGTAGTGTTTTAAGAACGGTAAATGTTCGGTAGAATGTAATTTAATTAATTAAAACGTCGGTAAATATGAATGACTTCTAATAGGAATGGTCAGGATTAATCAATGAAATGCTCTACTATTTAATGATTCTATAAAATAAGATTACTTTGTTTCTTGCTCCTCGTCGGGGGAACTTTCACCCTCTAATGTGGCATATCCACGATCTTTTCGATCTTTTTTCTCTTTGCGTTTACCGCCTAGGAGTTCTTTCTTCGAATGTTTCTCGTGTCCGCCTTCGTCGCTAACTAAAAATGTATTTACATATATACACACACACACACACACAAACACACAATGATTAATAAAAATTAATATAAATTTTTGACACATTGTTACAACGTGTCATTAAAGCAAAACAAAGATATTCACAACATTCGATATTTGCACACGGATGACAGGTGTATAACCTCTCATCGAAATTGGTACGTAAATTCGAGGGAGCAATTAATTTGACGAGCAACAATACGTACAATCACTTTCGTTACTTTTCTTGGCGGATTCCGACGCGTACAGTCCAGGAAATTCTTTTTCTACGTCGGGGCTTTCGAAATCCATTCTCCGTCGCTCGAGAACTGTTTTAGCCGACTTAAAAATTCTGGTGACAAACTATCGATTATTACGTTCGAGTTTCCCGTCTCGATTCTTCGTAATCGCACTATCATAAAATCGATTGCTTCGAGCCCGCGAAATTTTCGTAATTTAAACCTTTCTTTTGTCAACCGAGAGTTTCGGAGTCGAAATCTTAGGAGACTCTATTAAGATGCCGCTTTCCGTACTTCGGAACGAATCCATGGCTTAAACACAAAGCCATCGGCTTCTTTGCTTGCCATGTATGTAAAGTATGCTTCTTTGAACAACACGTCTGGAAATTTTCCATAATCCATCGTATTCCACATCGATCGCGCATATAAAACACGATCTTTGCGAAGCTGACTGTGGAATATCGCCTTTTTCTCCGCGATCTGTAAAAGAATACTATGATCTCTGCAAACAAAATTCCATAGCAGAAACGAACTTGTTCTTTCATTTTGTCGGCATCGTCGAAAGTCAATTTGTTTAGTTGAACTTTGGTCATGCCTAACGATGGGGTCTTTTTCAACGGCAAGTTTCTTATGGAATTCCACATCACGATGCTCTTCTGTACTGATTCGTCTTAAAGAATATAATCAAATTAGTACAACATATACTAGTTGCACGCAATCAGAAATAAAAGAAAATTATATCTACTTTTATCCCTATTGCTGAGAGCAATTCCTTCCCTATACATCAACCAGTATCTCAATTGCGGTAACATAAAGCACCTTGGTAATTGTGCAAATAGAAATCCTTCTGTTGCCATTTTGTTTAATTCATCCTAAACATTAAATTCTTTATGCGTTATTGTATTCACTAATGAAATTCCGGCTACGAAAAGAATGATTTTACCTTCACCAAAGTCATAAGAGGAAATTCGTCAAAAATTGCTGTGTCTTCTTCAGCAACAGCTTTCTCTGCAAGTTCTTCTTTCGAGTCGGTAGTCGTATCTCGTAAATGAGGATCGCTTTTACTTCCTTTAGATCGACTTCTTAGGGGACTTTGTAATCTTGTTGGTACATCTACTCCTACAACTCTTTGAGTCTCTGTCTTCTCTCTGTCTCGGATTTCTTTTTGTTCAGATTTTTTAAGAATATTTACACCATTTTGTACGTTCTCTTCGTTTTTGTTGCCGTCTTTAGACTTCTGCCGAGGGCTCATTCTTCTACTTTGAGAAGTTCTTTGCGGGTGTGATCTCCTGGTATCACCATCCCTACTGTTCCTACTTACACTATGTGATTTCCTTCGTGGTTTGGATCTTTTAGAAAACAACGCTGTACTGTCGTTCTCCTCTCCATCTTCATCTTCTGAACTAGCATTCGAGTGACAAGGTTTGTCGCAACTATGGGTACCGTGTGAGTCGTATACTTTATCGGGCATATGAATTTGTTTGTATAGCTCTTCAGCGGCCTTTTTCCTTCTATATTCTTCTTCACGTTGCACTTCTTCTGGTTTCGGTAATGGACCAGGAGGAACGTCTATGGGTGACCAATGTCGATGTAAACAAACGCATGGTATCTCTTCTACGCTTGCCTCGGGCGTTTGAATAGGTGTAGCCATATGGACACCAGCTACTATCGGTTTTGGTGGTTCTTCGGTGTAATTTTCAACAACGCCAGTTATACAATATTTAACATCGTCTATATATTCGTCTTCTCTTGGAATTCTTTTTACTCCTGATATCATCAACTTATTGTCCACAACCACCGGTTTCGAGATATTTTCAACATTTACGAACGGCTGTTTTTTCGAGGATTTCAATCTTTGCCGGCGTTCTTTCCATCTAATCTTTTCTTCTGTATTCTCGAGTATTTTCCTTTCATATTTACATTCGCAGACCGGTCTTTTCACGACGAGTTTTGCACGGGGTAGTCTACAACCTATTTTATTGAATTTACTGCACTTCAACCAACACGGCATCGAATCTCTGCATCGTGTATAATAGTCGATCAATCCTACATCATTGAGCGCTAATTTCCATCGTTCTTTCGGCGGTTTCGCTTCTACTAAGCCCTGCCTGGTTTTTTCAAGCTCTTCCATCGCTTTCTCTGCTTCGGTATCTTGGCCGTATGCTTGAATATCATACGTGTCCACCAATTCGTTACACCCGCAAGGTTCATTTGCCTTTGACGCGGAACTTTTTGGTACGCTATAGCGTTCCAGGTATTTTAGATTTTTATCTACGCGTTTAGAGAGGCACATATCGTATGGAGATTTGTTGAGATCGTATTCAGGTACATATTCGTCGCTCCTACGGGGACTCAGAGGCGGAGTGTGATAAATGATACCTTCTATCACCTGCAGCTTTTTGTCTTCTTCGTCTTTCTTCTTCTTAAGTAATTTATTATCAATGAGCTCTGCATCATCTTTCTTTCCACCTACTAAACCTCCAATGTTGTACATCAGTACTTTCTTCTTTTCTCGGTTTTCGCGACAAACGCATGGTTTCCCTCCTGGTCGTACTTCTATCGTTTCTGGAGGATAATCCGGTTCGCCAAGATAAACCAAAGTCTTCTTCGTTGGCAATTGTTGCTCCGATTTTGTCCTCCAGCCACACGGTCCCTTACTTGGTAATTTTATATCAGTTTCTTCCACTCTCTCCGCGGAGTCATCTTCAATATGTAAATGTCCATATTCGTGTGCACACTTTGTCCGAGGCTCTTCCGGTAGATCTACTGGTTTAACATTGGGAGGATAGTTCTCGGGAGACATCAGCATGTTTTTCAAGTTCAAAATCTGCTTTCTTGGATCGTCAACTTCGTCTTCGGTGTTCAGCGTGTCTTTTCCTTTCTGCTTCTTCTTGTTTGAATTAAACGCTCTAGTTTTCTTTTTCCTTCCTGGTCCTATAGGCGAATTTCCGTTCGGATTTGATGTTTTAGTAGCTATGGCACTTCTACTTTTGTTGTCGGGGTTTCCATTCTTTTTACTAGTCTTACTTTCATTATCTCTTGCCGTTTTAGATATCGACTCTGTGATTGGTTTCGATTTGGCTTCTGTCTTCTTGCTTGACTTCTCGTGGAAGGAACGTTTTCCACCTTTCAAGTTTAAACTCGAGGTTCCAGAAATTTGCTTGACAGGAACTGTGGTTCTTCCAATTTCCTTTGTCCCAGGATTACTAGCTTTTTCTTGTTTTGATGACTTGTGGTCGCTTGTCTTATCACTTTTCGTGTTTTTCTTGGAGATCGTTTCTGCAGATTTTGCTCGAGATTCTGAAGGTTTTGTACTGTCTTCTCGAGTATTCTTCGTAAGGATTGACTTCGCCTGTCGTTTATCTGGTTTCTCTTTTATTTTCGGTTTTGTGGAGGATTCTGATTTTGAAGTTGTTTTGGATGCGCCCTTTTTTGGCTTAGCAGCTGTTCTCTGTTTATCTTTCTTCAATTCTAAAGTATCTTTTTGAATCGGAGGCTGAGGTTTTTCATGATCATCTATTAGCGATTTCGATTCTACAGGAGTTGGAGGTGGTTTAGGAGTACTAAGTTTCAGTAAGGCTTTGAAATCTGTTTCCGATTCTTTCTCCGACGGTGCTGTACGACGTATGTTCCATACATCGTCGTAACCAGGATAAAGGGGATCTGGGATAAATTTTTTCTTTTCCTTCTCCTCTTTCATCTTCTGCTTGCTAGCTAAACTATCTGGACTCATTTGGCATCTCTGATCTCTTTTCTTCTCCTTCTCTTTCTTTACTTCTACAGGCTTCGTTGCTTCTACATCTTCTTCCTCTTCTTCCTCCTCTTCTTCATCGAATTCTCCAGGTATTTCTTCCAACTCTACTACCGGTTTTTTCATTGGTATGCGTTCACCGAAAGGTCCTTTGCATACGGCTCGACCAGGTCTTGTTCCACACGGAGGACCCTGCGTGACGCAACGATGAGATTACGAATTCAAAAAATTTTACTACAGAATATTAAAAAAAATATCTACCCTTAGTATTTGTTTCCTCAATTTTTCTTGTTCTTCTAACTCTTGCGGAGTCAGGGTATGCAAAGTACCCCACGGTGCTCCACAAATGCCCATACCATGTTCATCCCCGCACGGCTCGAAATCTGCGATGCTGTACATTCGCTTCTCTGCGAAAGGATCTAGTGGTTTTTCCTTCGCTTTCTTTGCTCGCCTCTTCGCGTCTACTATTTGACGGTAAAATGGATTTCTCCTGCACGATTTATCGCCAGGATACATTTTGCAGGAGACCGCGGGAGCTTCGTGGGGTCTAAATTTTTTTCCAAAGCACAAACCATCTTGTTTCGTCCACGGTATATGATCGTGGCTTACTTCCGGTGTTAAACCTTTAGCCGATATTTGTTGAATTGCACACTCGCACGGTGGAACGTTTCTCGGTGGTCTAGGAGGTGGACGTTCGACGATTCTGGATGGTTGATGTATGATCTCGTCTGTGATCCCGGAAATATAATATTGTGTATCGCCCTGAGGATTGGTAACTCCGTTTATCATCAGCTTGGAAGTGAGAACGTCTTCAGAAGCTATCACTTCCAATAAATTCACCGTTGATTCCGGTGGTGTAGGTGCAGGTGAATGCATCGCCATTGATCCTATAATACATCTGTCGTAAAAAGGAAAAGAAGTTTATATTTTCGAATGAAATATTATCCGACTTTATTACTTTTATTACTTGTTCTTTTTACTGTCTTCGGCTATGGTGTCTATCACGAAATATGGTGCTCTAATTTCCTTCCCCTTTATATACGACTTCCTGCTTTGCCTGCAGGAACAGCAGTTGTCGCATTTAGGTCCTGGGAGCACCAGTTTCGTTATAGCTTCAATCTTCTTTATCAGTTTGTCCATTTCCCTTTTCCTTTTCCGATATTCTTCGTCCACGTTTTGCAACCATTCTTGCCACTTTGGAGACAAATTCTTTCTACCGCTCGGGTAGATCTTTTTGGGTCCATCTCCGAGTTTCAGTATAGCAAAAAATTTTTCATTGCTGTTCGTTGGCGTTACGTTTGCAACGCCAGACATTTCGTATGTTACAGGGCACGATGGTGGATCTTCTGATGCTCCAGATATGATGTAGTGCGGATGTTTCTCACCGAGCCAAGACTTTTTGTGCGGTTGAGGGGGTTGTAAAACTCCTACGATAGACGTACACGTTCGAATAAATATTTAAAAATAATTGTATATGCTTCACCCAAGTAGTATCGAAGCAAATACCGCATATTTTATACTCTACTGGTCCTGGTTTTTCGCTAACTCCGTTAATCGTAAAATCAAATACTTTACTTCCATTGGGTAACCGTGGAATATCAGATATAAACTCTTCCTTATTCATTCCTTTAAGCGTATTTACCTCTTGTTGCGCACTTCTCCTCTCTAATACATAAGTCAAAATTAGCATTACATTATTATTTAGAATTGCTTTAACTTTAGAGTAACGTACCTCTACTATGCCTTTTAACGTTACTTCCTTTGTGGTGTTCTTTAACTAAAGCAAAACCCGTTCGCGTCATATTTTCATCTTCTTCTTTCACAGAGCTATTTTGTTTCTGTTTTCTTTGAGTACTCGAACTTCTTTCTCTCTGATACGACTTATTAGCATCGAAACTTCCGCCACCTTTCTTTCTATCTCTTCTATTCTCTTCATGTACACGACTCGTTCTTACGTTGTTAGACTCGGTTAAAATACACTCTTTAGGTGGTAATATTACTTTTGGTAGCGGCAATAATTGATAGCGTGCTCTCCAAATTTGGACGCGATTATAATAAGCTGCCCAATCTGAGCGTACAAAGAGATCTTCTTCGTAAGGCGATTCTTTCTTCTGTCTTAAGTGCAATGTCGGCGGTAAAGCTGTAACGTAAATGTAACGATTAGTTTTTACTTATAATTTGGAAATACACGCGATACAGAGATCATACGTTTAATAGGAATCTTTGGCATTGTCACAGGGGGTAATCTCTCATGCAGTTCCATTATTGCTTCCGGCAGAGTTAAGAATGCAATAGCTGACAAAATGATCCTTTCGTTACAATCATAAAATTGTTCTGAAATTGTAAAGATACTAGTGAAGAATAATCCTAATAAACTATACAAATTTAGGACGACAAAACAACAAACTGTATTCTTCTTCTTCAAAATAATTTCCTGTTAAGACTTTGTAGATTTCTCTCAGAAATGTGATCGCATTGCAATTAGAAGTTTCTTGTAAATTTCTAATGATATTTGGTGTAAGTAGGAAGAATGTAGACATTATTCCAATGTCCACAAGCATTCTTTCTGTGCGTCCTGACACCATTTCTTCACAGTCTCTGCGTATTACACATTGTAGCATCATTAAGTTTCTCATCTATTAAATTTCAATTATCTATTATGTTATTAGTAATTAAGTTTCAGCTATTATTAAACAATAAATGCTCTGTACTTGGTCGATGGAAAAATCTTGGTACCAGCGTGGAAACTTAGACAATTCCATTTTCATGGCCAGATGAACTGTAAGAAATTACAAATATATTAAGCTGTGTTTCATCTGTGAAATTTGAAACCACTATTTAAAAAATTTGCGTGTTTACATTTTGCACTTCCCAATCGTGTATTTCTATCCATTTCTTCGTTATAAGTGCTCCGTCTTTGTGTACATAATGCATCTTTTGCTGTTTCAATTTCATCTTCTATATACCATAATATTGGTCCCCATCTAACTCTTTCTGTTCGCTTGTCATATAAATTGATGTATGTTGACCCACCATGAGACTGTGATAGTAGTTTTTGTGCAGGAGTCTGCTCTGAATATAATTTACGTTTGTGATCTCCAATATCTGTGGGTTTATTCTTGCCATATTGTTTAGTTTGTTCAGAATCCACATGACCAGTAAACTCAGTTCGAAATTTTAAGACTGGACTCTCATTTATTATATTTGATACGAGTGGAGGTTTGTAAAGAAATTTATTGTATATTGTCAATGGATCAGCATTTTCCGGTGAACAACAGAAGCCAAAAGGTTTTAAAATTTCTAAATCCTCTTCTTTGTGCCTATTTTGAATTTAAGACTAATTATAGTTGTTTTCAATTTATATTTATAAAATGTTTCATATTTACCTTTTGCTTCGTCGTCTAGATGTGGCGGTGGACATTTCTGACTTGGAGAAAGAGACAATTCTGACCGAATGAAGTGAAGGACAGTGGTAATTAGAAATGTAAGGTATTCATCTTTTGTGATCCATTGAGATGGTGTGGTGGTTGTACTTGTAAATTTAAAGGTGGTGTAATGGTTTTTAAGTTATAGATGGTTTTGTGTAATGAATGTGTCTGCAAATATATTGTATGTAATACAAGGTGGTACTTCATAGCAGAGTTGATACATGTAATATCCAAAAATCTGTCAACTAATAAATAAATATGAAACTACAATTAAAGTTTTAAGGGATATCCGTATAATAATTCTTACGCATTGTTAAAAATCTTTTATTTTTATACTATACAAAACTTAGTATTTTAGTAATTATTGTTAAAACATTGTAATTGTCACATAAAATAAAAAGAGTTTAATGTTATATTTTCTTCTACATTCAACTCAACTTCATCAATACATCAGTGATTGTCATTATAGTATGAACATCATACTATAGTGATGATAGATTTATGAGGAACTAAATCAACTCCAATTGTATGAAGGAATTCCACTAGAGGGTAAACGGAAAAGCTTCGACAGCAAGAAATAACAGAAACATCTCCAAAAACCAAACAATCATCGGCAAAGAATCTATATACTTTCATGAGGCATAATTTATTAAGATCCAGTTAACAATGGATCCAATAAGCTGTGTAAAATAGGAACTATTCGGAATCCCAGCTTCTTTCATAACAGGCTTATTGCTTCCCATTTTTAACATATCCTCCTTCACAAGAGAAAAGGATAAAGAAGAACGCTTGGTACCTATTTACTTCCTCTCGGTACCTAAAATATACTCTCTGCTATGTAAGTACTGCCATAGACGAGATATAGGACAATATCTCGTTGGTAGTACTACCTCCAAATGGCATTATATGGATATGGGCCATCGAAAGTTAGTTTAATTAGTTAATACTTTTATCTCGTTACTACCTCTACTTTAATAATTGCAGTCAATGCTGTCGAGCATTAGAAGTGGTATTATCGGATAAATAAGTAAAAAAATTAATTTTCTGATTTCTACTGAGGATCTCAATAAGAACGATTAAATTTGGTCATTACTTGTAAATTGTATTTATTTTTTTTTATATTCTATAATTATTACGGAATATTTTTTATGTAAGAATCATTTATAAATAATGCAATAATTTCCAAATTAATTTGAAATTCTGATATTTTTTTAGAATGTTACGTAGTAATTACTTTCATTTTTCCTACATCTATAAGCTATCGATTATAAAACAATGATTACAATGCTGAACAAGGAAAATAAGAAGGCAAATGGAAGGAAAATAAAAAGTAATTATTTTCCAAGCAATCACGGACGCAGTCTTACGTAAATAGTTCACGATCAAATGTTCTATCTGGCGCTGGCGGCGCTGGCGCTGGCACAGTATGACAGGTGACAGGACAGTGGACAGTATCCAAATATCCAAATCCAATATCAGTATTGATCAGTATCCAGTATCCAACAGTATCTCGTCGGTGGTAGCCAGTGGTAGCACGATAAGATGTGTGGTATATTTTTATATTTTTGTGATATTATAGTGCATTTATAATATAGAATTCTTGTCTTTAGTAGGAGAAAAATAGTTTGATGTATTAACTAATCAAAATGTACATCACAACGAATGATGAGTTTGTGCCAAAACACTTTATCATTTGTACGTTTTATGAAGTAGAAACTTGTTTCTGTTGGTACGAAGATAAGGTAATCATATTTCCATACACAAACGATGATGTCGTGTCTACCGAAGTATTAACAGCTCCTGCTCCAATAAAAAGTATACAATGTTTTGCAAGCCGAATATTTTTCATTTGCTCTCCACATGGTGTATACAAACTTTCAAGAGACCGAGAATTTGCTGTTTTAAGTAAAAGTGCAATTGGTATGGGTACGGTTTTTTACGAAGTACTAACACCAAGAAACAAGTACCTTTACTTGGACAATAAACAAAACATGATGAATAAGCTGTTGCTGCATCTTTCTCCCGAGGAAAGTGATTCGGGCATGTTATCTGTCTGTACGCTGAATGTGCAGAATACAATGCAACAATTCATGCAGACCATAACCAACAATGACAGTAACATTGAAAATTTATGTATACTAGCCATTGGAAAGAAAGTTTTAACATTAATAAATGAAACTGTTCAAATGGTATATAATAGTATTTATCCCATCAAAGATATAATACCTGTACAGGCAGATTCTAAGGTTGCCGGTCTATTGTTGCTGACCAATGGGGATAGCGTTGTTGTAATGCACTCCAAGAACGATACGCTGACTTTTGAAAAAATTTTCTTAGGAGTAAATATACAGACTATTTGTGCAGGCTTTGACCTATCAACCATGGATTCGTTATGGCTGGTATATTCGGATGAATGTAAATTGTATTTTGGGAAAAAACAACTATTAAAGCCAGACAGTGTTCAGCGGTTCAGCATTCAAAACAACAGTCTTCCTTGTTTGAGATATTATAATTCAAAAATAATTTTAGGTTTAACCATGAATAAACAATTGGTGGAATTTCCTATAGATGAGGTGGAGAAAGTATTGTCGGTAGAGCAAGATACTTTTATTGGGCTTAGCGCAGATATGTTGAAAGGCACGAATCTTATAATGGACAAGATTTATGAGGGAACTCGAGAAATAGATACATTGAACAACACGTTACAGGCTGAAGAAGAGAGATTGAAAAGAATAAATTTGTATGCTCACAAACAGAAAGTACAATTCTCTCCAAACATATCGTTACGCAGGATAGCTAATCTATTGTTTCTGTCTGTAACGTTTTTCGACAACCTTCCAAAAGACAGTTGGGTTGTGTTCAATGTAAAATTCGAAAACGAAACTACATTTCACATTAAAAAAGTGGAAGATCAAGAAACTATAGTCGATATTTACATACCAGATGGTAAAACAGTAAGTTCTTTACAAGTTTCGACAGATTTGATTACCTTAAAGGAGGAGGGGCATCCTTGGTGCCTTATAAAAAATTATGTAATCTATCCTCTCCACGAGAAGAAGAAGAAGAGAAATAAACCAAAGTCGGGTGCAGCAGATTTCATAAATTCGAAAATCGCTATGCTCGAGAAGCTTCTACAGGAAGGGAACATCGATATGAAAACGTTGTCGGAAATTAAAAGAAACGTGAGAAAAGAATGCTTGATTGGGAACGACGTTTAAAGGATCTTCATAAATAAGTATACACGTCGAATTTTAATAGAAAAAAATCTTACTCTACTTAACAAGGCATTTATAAAATATTTCATTATATATTTTAGATTATTTCCCGATTCGTTTGACTGAACGTGCAGTCGTAATTAAAATTAGAAATGATTTGGAAATTATTTGACTTGGATTTTTCCCATTCCCGATACCGTAATGTTCTCTCGGGTATCATCATACACATTGTATAAACGTATTTATGCGTGTTTTGTACAGGATGTTTTATAATTTCTCGGTGGTAGGTACTTCGACGATGCTACCTATACTGCAGCTAGAGCTTTTCTTCGACTGTTTCTGCGGATTTCTAGAACTGCTGGGTGTTCGGACGCTGCCCAAACGCGTTTGAAACGCTTCCAATGTTTTCCCGTTTTTCTTGGATCCTGTGCGTTCCGCGGTAGCCCTGACATTTCCGTCTAGCTTGCGTCGCCACAGTTTCACGAAACAGACTCGAAAGTTCTCGGAGAAAACACCGTACAGCAAAGGGTTCACTATGGCGTTAAACTGTGCCGCGATCAAAGTCCAAACGAAGTGGTGCGATCGTAGGAAGAAATCTGTATTCTCGACTGGTCTACTGCCGTCAACGTAGATCAACAGCATCACGGTGGTGATGGGTAGCCACATGACGAGAACGCAGAGCACGTTCAGCATTAGGATTCGCACGGCACGCAGATGCTTGTGCAATCGAATCTCTTCGTGTTGAGAGAGACTACCGGCTCGTCCTGGTCTGGCCGCGATGCTTGGATTGGACAGCTTTCTTCCCGGCCAAGTTAACAGCGTTCCCATCACCGACAGTTCGGAATCTCTTCTACCAGTTGCGCCGCTCTCCAACCCCTGCGTTTAAACGCATACAAGTATTAATCGGTTCCCTTTCGGAAAGTAAAAATTGTCGAGAGCCCGGAGCCAATAAGTAAAACCAAAGTGGTGTACTGGAACTTAATACACACTCTGGCTTTGGGTCCGTATATCGGCTCGTATCGGAAGATCATCAATTGGACTTACTTGCGCGATGCACGAAACGGCCCATCTGCTTCGCGAGTCGAGGATTTTTTTAAAGATCCGCTGATAATGGTACACAAGAAGAGTCATTGGTAGGAGGCAAGCTACGACGACGATCGGCACGATGAAGCACAGGGAAATGCTGACGATGTCGCTTCGTGGGAAGACTAGAGTGCAGATCGTCGACTCGTTCGAGATCACCTGCGCATTTAGAGCGTATCAAGGAAAGGTGGAACAACCAGGACGCTACGGGCATCTACACCGATCGTTTCTCGGAACCGTCTCAGCAAGCCGTGGTTCCTACGCGTGCTGCTATCGCGTTGCGCAGTTGTTCAAGTAGTACCTTTGATTTGAACCAAAATATCACAGGTAGAAAAAGGAAAGCCGCGACGATCCAGGTGACGAGACTAGCCGCTAGGACGCGGGGCCTGGTTAAAGCGCTTCTATAAGGAGCTACCGCTAAACATCGATGCCTGTCCATCGATATGAACGTCAACGTCCACAGAAGCACAAAGCCGCAGACAAACTATAACGTAAAATATGTGAAAAGCCGCTAGGTAAATAGGGAAATCTAAATGAGAAATAGAGGCGAGAGAAATACCTGGGAGTAGGGTAGCAGTTTGCAGATCGTTTCTCCGAGCCGCCAAGATTGGGTCAATCTGGTGTAGGCGATTGCCGGTACACCGGTGCTGAACAAAAGATCGGCGGCCGCCAGGTTCACCAAGCACAAGTTCGTTGGCGTTCTCATTTCTCTATATCCGAGTATACAGCCGGCTATCCCCAAGTTCCCGGCAACCGCCAGAACAAAGCTAACGGCTAGTATCACCACCTGCGCAACGATCCTCTTTTTCTCTCTATTCTTTTGTCCTGATTTTGCGACTCGAACGCGGAACGCGAAGAAACGTATGTAGTAGCGTCGCGTCGCGACGTTTGCTCGTTTATTTGGGATAGGAAAATTAGGACGCTATTCCACCCGGCATTGTTCCCTTTCGTCTAACGAGATGCGTACGCGCGCTCTTAGCCAGACTCTACTGGCTGCTAATTAGCCCGTTAACCTGGTAATTTTTCGACCATATTCCTCTCTATGTATTTCAAATAGGGGACGATGGACATTGATCCGATGCTTCGGAGAACGCCTCGGGACGTAGACGTTACAGGGTAATGCGAGTGTCGAAAAGCGTCCAAGAGTCCTTGGATAAACTACCGAGACAACAAAATATAGATAATGTCGACTATGAATCGTTACCTCGACGGTGCTAGCTCCTGTGCGGTTTCCAAACTGACTGTAGTAGGTGAAATAGTACCGTGATCCCCATTCTTCGTCTTCTCCCCAGAGGTAAGACGAATTCATGTTTAAATCACCGATCTCGTTCGCCGATGGCCAAGCAACCAGAGCAGATTCGATACATTTTTCGTTGCCGTTTTCTTTTCCTTTGCTCGCGATCGTACGCGTTTATTTTCCACGGATTTAGACGCATTCGGCCTTCCTTTCGTTCGCCGTTAAAGAGACGGTTCGTTCGCCGTGGTTTCCATCTTCGCCGGCATTGTTCGAGGAACGAACGAACCGCAATTCCTATTCTTTAACGGCAGACTATCGATGCTATCCGCGTGGCGTGTCCGGTTGATAGGACTCTTATCGAGTGTCTGTAACAAGCGAATCGTTTAATGCAATTTAACTTCTGTACAACCAAATTGCAATCTATTAGACGAGCCAGCAGCGTACGGTCGATCGAATCGCTCGATGCGATCGCAGATGCCCGTGCCGCGCGCGCGATCCACAATTAATTGTGTTATCGTCGGATCGATGCGATGGAACAAATTCAACGCTCGATCATTCTCGAGTTCTATCTGTCTTTGACCATACCGAATAGATAAACAGCATTGGGGAGATATGCTTTTCATTTGTATCGCAATTACAGGACCAACGAAACCCAGACCAAACCAACGGGGGTTGAGCGTCACGAGTATTTGGGTCGAAGATTGCGGGTCGTAGGAGATTGAAAATAATTGGAAACGAAATTATCGCTGCACGGGCGGGCCAGCCTTCCAAGTACATACATACATAAGTACGTATATTATTTTCGGGAGTAGGATCAAGTACGCGGATCGATATATCGAGTGGTAATTAACCTAGCCGAGAGATTCCTCGATAGAAACGTCCGATCCGGAATGCGATAAGAGTAGTCTTTTCTTTGATTATATCATCCACGCTCAAATCTCTCTTTTGTTCGACGAGCCACGGCCGCGGGCAACCAACGAATAGGTATTGCATCTAGCCAGGGGGCATACAACCCCCTTTTTTTCATCCTATTAGAAAGTTGAATATTTTCAGATATTTCCAGAGAATCTTTCTTTGCCGAACAACCTTCGCCGCGTGTCGGCCTTTCGGATCGACGACGTAAACAACTCCTTTGTCCCGTATTCCTACTATTTTTGTCGAGGCAGGGGTAGCAACGCGATATCCCAGAGCTCGGAAAATATTTACGAGAATTTTATGGCTCGAACAAGATTAACACCTTCGTTAGATTTAAAAAAAGCGATGAGACACCTCGTAATTTCTGTTCGTCGGACCACAATATCCCCTATTGTTTTGCTGACCGCGCTCGTTCCTTCGTTTTTCCATAACCGAAACACATATGATCGGTGATGGAATTATTTATGTATCTGGACGATCGAGTTAGATATAAAAGAATTTCTTGTTCAAATGCAAGAGGACCGAATTAATAAACTTATCGAATTCGTTTGGTTTGATCGAATTTTGGCATTGCAGTGGTAAATTTAATACGGGGTACAGCCAATTATTATTATTATTATTTATTATTATTTACGGACCGAAGTCCTTTTATACAAATGTTTACAATAGAAGATATTCATTAAAAAAAAAAAGAAAAAGAAAGTCTTAGCTGACAGTTACAGGAATACATTATATTACATATAATCATATAATCGCACGCAACTTTTTCTTAAATGATAGTAGCGAACCATTAAAAAAGTTAATATCACGATATAAAATGTTAGATTGGATGTTTGAAATCCTGTCCTAGTTCTCAATACGCGTTCGGGTACATAGAAATTGTTGTTTCATTTATGCAGAATTCGCGTTTCGGTTTACCCAATGATGGATAACACAATTGGAATTCGACCGGCGGAAAGCAGCGGCCTTTCTTCTACCGCTCAACGACTCTACTAAGTATATTCACCTTGGTTGTCGTGCAATTATCTGCCCGCGACTTTTCTCCGAGAACCCTAGACGTCGGAGTAGATGCAATTAGTCGGCTGTTTCTGGACGAGCAACAAGGATAGAGGAGGTCCGACAACATTAACAACAACTCGTCGATGATGCTCGCGAAACGACTGATTCGCTTTTCTGCGAATTGTGCCCGGCGTGGCGGTTCCGTGTCCCGTCACGTGTCACCACGCGAACTTTCATCGTTTAATAAATGATTTTGTCGCGGTTCGTTCGTGCGACGATATCGTCGTGCTGACCCAGATCCAATCTTCGGATCAGAAATAGTACCAATTCAATTATTCCCCATAACGATCACAGACAATTATTTTCCTACGTCTCTCTAGACACCGGACGCGATTCCCGTTTTCTACATTTCTACTTTCGCCCGACTTTTATCTCTTCTCTCGTTCTCTATTTCCTGTTAACGATCGAGCGTGCAACATATATTATTATCACGACCAGGAATTTGTGACTTTTCCGGCCCGGCATCGTACAGTTCTCATCGGTGAAGTCTTTCGATTGGAAACCGTCTCCTTTTGGAATTGTATGTATTCTTTTTTTCTTAGAAATTATCTGTTATCGCAGAATAAAAAAGGAAAATAATTTCAAGAGGACACGGCTTACACTGAAAAGCCCTTGTACACTGGAAAATAAATAAAGACTTACCTTTTTAAACGGTGCGGCGGTAGTCCGGCATCGTGAAAATGCAATGGCAATTTTAATTAGTCGATGAACCGTAACGAGGGAACATTATCGAACAATTGGTCAGTGTTTGGTATGTTGTGATCAAGAAAAATTTCACGTTTCCACCGACGATTTGACCGCGCCAGCGTTAAACCATGGGATCGAATGGAAGAGCGAGTAACGAGTAGCGGGCAACCCGTGCTGCCCCTGCGGATGTTACCCGCCGACTAATACGCATCGAACAGCTAGCTATCAACTACCAGGGGCCACGTTCTTGCGATCCTCCGTATTGTGCGCATCTGTCTCTGTATAGGAAACGCGTTTCCATATTCATTTCCTGTAAATACAAAATCGACGACGAAGCAACCGCATATAGAGTGTTAGGTCGAACCAAAGACAATTATTTATGTTCCAGGTTGTTGTAATAGCAGAATACTTAATAACAATCGCGTAACAGTTTTCTAAAATAAAACTTTTCTGGGCTTTGTTCTAATCGCACGAGAGTAATTGCATTCGTAAACGAAAAACAAATTACCTCGAGGAACATAGTGTAATTATTTTTCTATTGGACTTGTTTAAAAGAAGATTACCATAAGTTCCTTTCAGATATAGAACGATCGTTAAAAAACCTATTAATAGATTTCTGTTAGCTACAGCGTTAACATTCGTCGAAATCGCATTCTGAAATATTATTAGGCTTAAGAATTGCTATTCTCGATGGAAAGCGGTTTATTAACAAGGATCGACAAAAAGAAACCTCTGAAAACGAAATTGTACTTTATATTTTGTGATTATAGTAATACGTTAATAAATATTTCACTCTGTTTTTTTCTTCTCAAATGTACATTTTCGTTGACATACATTGATTTTGAAATTAACCATAACGAACAAGTAATATAACAAGAGTTTTTTGGTCGAACACCAATAAAAATAATCGAATTTCTGGCACTGATACAGCTTCTTCTCGTTAACGAATTGCAATCCCTAATGGGAATTACAGGTGTTTGCCGCAATATCGAAGAATTCGTTACAATTCTCGTGTCAATGATATTACTATCATGAAAAAGCTGTCGGTGTAAGCACCATGTAAATAGCTATGTAATTTCATGCACTAAGTCTGACAAATTAATCGAATCGATGACATTGCGAATGCAACGTAAACCAAGTTTTTTTTTTCTCTCCAATTCTTGTTGTTGCTCTTTTCTTCTTGTTGGTTAAAACTCCCACGGCAAAACAAAGTATTGATTATAAGAGACGAATAAACACTTCTTTACGAATACATGCGGATAGAGATAATATGCGCAGTTTCTATGAAAAACCATAAATATAAATGAATCGCAACAAATACAATAAATGGTTTAAAAACGAAATTTAATAACTAAGTGAACTATAAAAATACTGCGTATAACATCCATTGTAAATTAACAACAAAACGATAATCGATACCCGGAGGAAAGTAAACTATATAAAAAATAATAAATGCTACGAATACACGCGACGGTTGATTGTTGTTGCGCCGCGTAACTATTGCAGTTGAAATTTCGCATTCTTCAATCAAAGTATACCGGTAGAATACCGAATACAATATATTTTAAGCGAAGTACGTTCAAACGAATGTATTTTCAAGCTATATACTATAAATTATATCGTACTTGACAAAAACATTCCACAAAGGTACAACAGACATGTAAACGTACATGTTTACGTAAAATCGTTCAAATGATAAACACAGTTATATATTTATATATATGTATGAATATATATATAAAAAAAAAATAAAATCTGAACGATTTTGTACAGTATACGTTGATCTAAAATTGATATATTGAAACATATGTCTTTAAGCAGGCATGTGTATAATAATTCGACGGTTTAAAATTGAATTCGTGTTAACGTTTTCTATTTTTCAAATAATCGATACCTGTACAATGATGCGCTAGCGATCGGTTTCGAATTTTCAATTCGTTCTGGGAAAAAATGGTTTTTAAAAAAACATCGAAACAACAATGTGTACGTATAAAAAATATGGCAGTAACAGTCTAAGTATTAAATTTTAAATGGAAACAACGATAAGCCGCAATGATTTAAAAGTGAAAACTGTATATTCTCGCCGCTATATGCTAATACGTAAACCTATTTGTTGAACCGGCTCTATGTTGCTTACGCGTTAAGTACGCTAGTTGATTATTTCCGTAAAAAATTCAACGACAAATTCTCTCATTTTCTCATTATCTCGTTAATTCGTAGATTTAACAGCTTATCAGATAATTATTATCTCTTCGTTAGGGATACTCTCTGAAACTCGGAAAAATCTCTATTCGTACTTATTTCACCTATTTCGAACACAGGATATGTACAGGATGTTGATCGTCATTACATGCACATGTATATGCTGCTATCCGTAGACCGCGGATTTTACGCATTTATGGCAAATATGAACAATTTAAATACAAAACGGTAGGCATAAAAATTTTTAAGAATACTGCTATTTTACTTTCAACTCGATCAAATTAATGAAAAGAGATGCAACTTTCTAATTGAACTCCTACCTATTATAATCGATGCGAAAAATGTTTATTTCGCAGAACGATCCGCAGTCTACTTACGTGTGTGTTTGTATGTATGTATGTATTTATTTATGTATGTATGTATATATACACGGGAAACGATCCTTTTCATTCGATACAACAATTAAGAAAAATAAAAGCATATGTATCGTAGGATATCGAACTTGTTGGAAATTTCTATTCTTCTACTGTTTGAGGGATTGTACCGTTGCGCTGTTGTCACATAACAACACTATACTTTTTCAAATACGCGACCGTATTTTTACAATACACTGTGCACGAGTATATCTCCTATGTATATAGTATAATAAATATCACGTGTTGCATGAAAGTGTTATGACGAATGAAAGAAATCTGCCTAGAATCAACAACATTTATAATAAACAGATGTGCCATTGTCGTAAGAATGCAAGAGTATTGAAACGAACATACATTTGGAAATCATCCTAGAAAATCATATACTCGCCTTCCATTAAAGTGCATTTCATTGCAGACGATTTATAACTCGTTAAGGCACTCAATACAAATATAATCAATTTTCGTATTTATACTATACCGAGGATCTTTTTACATTTGATTAATAAGATGAGGGGATTCGATTCTATACACACTATTCACACTCGTATCGTAGATACGACGTAAACAAATCGAGGAAACTTAACAAAAACAACATGGAAAAGAAACGCACGACTTCAAAATACTCCTCTTTGTATTTATGCGATAGACTTTAAATAACGCGTTTTGTACTCCCATCTGGTAAACGCTCGATGTGCTTTTATCGAATACGCTTCCTTGCTATCCCTCTCTTTTTCTCTTCCCCTCCTCGCGATAACAAGTAATCTAACAATCTCGATTGTATTTGCCCGGTAATCCTTCAAATTCTTTCAAATCCTTTCGAAATTTTTTTCCACCTTACGATAAAAATGTAATGTTGCGCAATATGCAAACACACGGTTCTCATAAAATGTGATGTAAGCGTGTACTTCATTGTCGAAAATGAAATGCACATTTCAGAAGTTCCGTTTCTTTTTCTTTTTTTTCTTCAAAACAATCAACATGGCAAAAAAAATGATATTTACATATTCTACATAAAAATAATCGGATAATAAAAAAAAAAGAGAAAAACAAAGCCTCCCAATGAGTATATGTTATTACGATTAGCGTTCCGCTCTCTTGTTCTGTGAATGGGGAAAAAAACGAGAAAAAAAAGAAGAATTATGAATTTGAACGCAGTATCCGAATGGGAACTAGACGATCATTGATTGAGAGTGCATTTACGGGTTTGATTACGTATTCGGTCGTTTACGTAGACTATATAAGAAGGATGCGTCTGAAAATTTGGCAATCTTCCCTGAGCGTACTAACTCGATAGACCTAGAATGTTGCGAACAGTCTCTGAATCAACTATTCCGAAAATTAAAACTCGCATGATCAGATATATCGATTTGTTTGGCGATAAATATTTAAGTGATTTGTTAAGTACCTAATGCCATTGTGATAGCATTGTATGTCATAGAGGTTTTTCCTGCTCTTCATTGTTTGATAGTTTTCTGTTGACAAGCGTCGACGCGTTTAAACATCATCGACCGTTCTCTGAACGTTAAGAGTCCTCTTGCTTTGGCAGGAGATTCGTTCTTTCTTCTTCCTCCTCGAGCAATTTCTTTGCAGACATTACTCTGTTCGCTTCTCGACACGCGAGAATTTCCATATCTAAATCCAATTTGTTTGGCGTCTGGATGGGACTTGTCACCAATGTTGCCTGTAACGCGGCGTGCACAATAATCAGAGTTTCATAGGGTCAAACCTTGCAGAGAAATCGGAACCGTAAACAATACCTTTGTCGGCGAATTTTTCAGCTTCCCGTTATGGTCGCTGTACGATGAAACAAATTTCGAATGTGTAACTGGGCTGGCACTGACGGGGGCGGGTGAAGTCGGAGCAGTCGCGCTATGAACAGGAGATTTCACGCTCTCTTTATCTTTTTTCGGTTCCTTTTCTTTATCGATTGGTAGCACCGGAGATTCTGGCACGCTACGATCATCCTCGTCCAAAGAGTGCAACAGCTGAAAAATTTGGAATTATCAGAACGTTTACAAGAATAAGACGTCCCCATAGTTCGACGAGCGTTTTCAAATGTTATCGATCTTTCGAATTCAGTCGCAACGCTGTCGAGAATATGTTAAACTGTAAAAAAAAAATTTCTATAACCCGTCGAACTAGAGAGACCCCTTAAACGATTGCTCGAGTTTTTGAAACGATCAGCGTAATGATCAACCTTTTCGACTTCGTCGTCGAACTGCTCGTGACCAGGTAACGGATCCTTTTGGCTCTTTTCCAAAAGCGTAGCACGTTTCGCAGCCAAATAAAGAGATCTTTTAATTTTAACGTAAAACAGTTCCGTTACCGCCCGTACTGTATAGTCAGGGACGAACGTGTATCGTAGCATAGAGTCTAAATTGATAGACTGTATGCTTCCAACCGCTTGTGGATTCGAGGTAGTAGGTGATTCGGCTAAAAATTCAACAGAAAGAGTCAGAAAGTCAATGGTAATATTGCTACAGAAAGAAAAGCATAGTTACGCGAGGTCTTACCAACTCCTATATTCACGGTAAGCGCTTGAGAACCGAAAAAAGTGAATGGACCACTTTCAAACATCATATTCTCCTTGCCGACCGTAACTTCAACACGACCTTCCAAAAGCAAAACAAAATAGTCGACTGCTTTTCCTTGCTGGTAAACTACTGCTGCCGGATCGTGTCTCGCTTTTTCACGCGATTTCACTTTGACATGATAAATAATGTCTTGTTTAAGCAAACGACGTAAAATAGTTTCCGATATTGTATCGCATTTAAATGCGTCTACAGCTGTGAATTATATATTACACTCAGATGTATCTTAAGAGTATTCTAACAACAGATTTTTATATAAATCTCATATTTTCTTAAATCAAAACACTTCTTCCTACTTGTGGATAAATACTGAAACATGGCCAGTGTCAACTGCGGTGATATATGAATTCGTTGGTTCTCTTTCTTCTCCGCGAACACGGTAAAGTCTTGTACTTTATGCTTAGCTTGCCTTCTACGTTTAGTTTTGTTATCCGCTGCGGAAAATCATAGTCGATCATATATAATGCCGCAAAAAATCGATCTACGCGTTAACAAACAAATCGAATTATCTTACTGAAGACGTCAGTTTCATCCATGATCTCGGCTTGAATCAGTTCTTCTATGACATCCTCCAATGTAACTAATCCTATCACCTCGTAAAACGGATCTCCTTCGCCTTCGTTATTTACTCTTTGAACGAACGCCATATGTCCTTTATGACCTGTCATGGAATGTACACTTTTATTGCACAAGTTGACTTCCATCGAGAAGTACGCTATTCTATTTAAAATATTTACCTTCTTTAAACTGCTTGAACATTATGTCTAACGTAACATCTTCGAAAATAAAGTTGCACTGATTTTTATAAAACTGACACAACGCCTTAAGCGGCATATTATCGTCCGGATCAACGAACGCAAGATCTTTAATATAAAGCATCGTTACTATGTTCGTTCTTGTCCCCTCGAATACCGGTATCCGTGAGAAACCTGAAACGATCGACAAAACAAATATGTACTATGAAATATTCGGTTTCAACGATAATTGAAATAACGTATAAAAAATGCGTACCAGTCTTCATGATCTCCGACACTGTTTCAAAATCTAAAATGGCATTGTAATCCAACATGTATACATCCTCGATTTTTGTCATTACGTCGGCAACAGTTTTTTTCCGTAATTCTAATGCACCAGCAATGATGTTCACTTCGTCCTTCTCTAAATCATTGTAACCTGTGGTGACCTATAAGCAATTGATATTGGCATAGTTACGATTCCACGTGAATCGATATCAAATCTTTGACAGTGTTTTTACATTATATAAGTAGAGCACTCGGAAAAGGGTTCTGGATATTAATTACACAACTTACATTTGTTTGTACTCGTATACATACACGTATGTACACGGATACGAGTTACGTATAGAAATACATTTTAACGATAAGTCCAGCTTGAATTAGCACAGTATAAATATATGTAAAGTTATCTTATTTAAGTTTCACATTGATAAGTAATCTAACATGTACTCTGTAGAATGTGAAAACTTCAGGCAAACGTCAGTAGATCTATATCTTACCTACATATGATTGAATTTGGATGTCAGTATAATAATCTGCCCTATCCATGCTCAATCAGATAAGATCCGTAAGAGTAAAAAGTTTGGAAAGGCGTTTCATAATGTATACTTCAAATTACAATCAGAGAAAAACTATATTAAGTACATACTGTAAGATAATCTAATGGATCTATAGAAAATTCTTTTTTTTGTTCTCACCCTTACAAGTTCCTTCAAACGCTCACGGTTATAAACATTGCCAATTTCTTCGCCCAGAAGAACATCTAGAAGCTTGCTGATCGGATAACTCAATGGAAATGTTATTATCATAGTTAATTTTGTTATATAGATTGTTTTAGCTCCAATACATAGTCCGTGTCTACTGCAAATAGCCTGAAACCATACAACTGGTTTATGGTACAACTGTGCAATACGTGATTGCCCCTATTACATATATGTGATTCGATACATACTTGCGGCGAAATTTCACCAAAAATCACAATGGCTAAAGTCGAACAAATAACTGCAACTAAACCGGACGTCAAATCATCTAGCAAAATAGTGAACATCGAATTCACCAGAACATTCGAGAACAAAATTGAACATAGCAAATAATTCCCATGATTCCTCACTGGCTGTATGGTTCTTGCATATTGTTTTTCCTTCAATACATATTACATTATTATAAAATTGTAATATAGAATTAAATCTAGAATAATAATAAGATAAAAAGAAACACCTTTTCAGTTCCAGTGTTACAGAGTATTTTTAGCTCGGTTCTATCCATTGCCATTAATCCCAGATTCAAACCAGAAAACAAAGCAGAGAAACTGAGACACATGAGGATGATTACGATAGTTAGCCAAAGTGGTAAAAATTTTTCATATGTATAAATCTGTAAACAACAGTTTCTATTAATAATAGGTATATTTAACGCAATACGATACTTGGTAGTAATATTTATATTCTAGATGTGATGTACTGTAAAATACATTTACTTACAGTGCCCCACGTATGTGTACCTTGATGTTTGAAGAGAACACGATCAGAAACATCCCATCCGTGTACTGGTTGTTTTATACATACGTAAAACGGGGAGCCAAGCGGCAATACCACATCTATAGTTGCAGTATTGTTATTTACATTTTTCACCTACACCAATAAAACCTTATGTTCATATAAATACGATAAACTAATAAATAACAATGGTAGGTATTTACCTGGAATTCATTGCTTTTGATTTTGTCACAAATTGTACCCCACATTGCTGGTTCATCCGTAAAAGTGACTAACATATCTTCAGTAATACCGATACCAAACAGTCTTATAACAGCCCCGCTCTTGGCCAATATTTCTGGAATTCCATCAGCTCTGTAACTTGGATCCTTATCCGCCGTTTCTATTCTTAATCCCTGAATAACTGGTACTACATGGTGCTCTTCATGGTCACCGTGAAGAGAAGAGGGAAACTCTTGACGACGCGATCGAAAAAAATATTTCCTGAAAATAGAACCCCCATTTTATGATAAATCCTAAAATATGATTTTATCTCGCCTATTTAACATACTAATTAATTGCTTTTTGTTTGAAATAAATATAGTATTATTTTATTAGTTGAATACAGTTATTTAGGTCAAGGTTTTCAGTCTCCGATGAGATGTAATTACAAATCCAGTAGAAAAAGCATGTTTTACTTTCAATGAAATTAAACATTATTGCTTTCTTTTTCTTTTTTTTTTATAAATTACATACATATATCATACATATTTCTGTAGCACGAGAAAACACGAGGAATAAGATTTCCTTGCTATCGTACAATATCGTAAAAGTACCAAACACTTGATGTGCAATATAAAATTGTAATAAAGTAGGATAAAATCCTTGCCGTCGGTAATATCGGTATTTTCCTACAGTTAAAAATTGTGCCATGTCATAAGACGGATATCTATTATTAGTAAAGGAAGGGCCTGTTCCCGAATGACGTTCAATAAAAGATAAATGATAAATGATCGAGCATTCGAAACTTACTCGGATCGTGGCGGAGAAGCGATAGTAAAGTTGCTTCCCAGATTGGTCCATTTTTCACCGAACCTGGTGACGGTTCTTAGACAGAAATAGATTGTGGTATCCTTAAATGTAGGAATTTGGTCGAATTTATAGACCGCACGATTGCCATTCGGCTCGATCCACACCGCGTGCAATTTGTTGTTCGGGTTTGGATCACAATTGTCGGGTGTGGGAGACCAGCACAAAGAAACGTTGCTCTCGAGACCGGTGCCAAGAACTTCGACAAGGAAATCCGAACTTTCCGACGTGTATTTCCGCGTGTCGTATCGTTCCGTGTCCAAAATATTCACTGATCTCACATTTTGACGACCTATTACTTTCACTTCTATAAATGCGTTAGCGTATACTAGATTGAATATTGTAAAAACAAGTAATAAAAGAGCTGCCGGTGTGCCTGAACGGTCAACATGTTGCGCCATCATGCGACAAGTGCACCGTGACAACTTCACACTGTCGTTGGTTAGTGGTCTATTTATAATCTCGGATTCTCCTATTGCGCCTGCGTATTTCTTCGATCACATCTCACCGTTATTCGTTGAGACACGCTATCGCATCTTTTCCTGTGAAAGTGGGGAGGGCGTTACTCGAATTCGGATATGCATACATTCACCTACCACTATAGGTATATACACTACCATACAGTTGACGTGTATGAGTCAAACTATTAATTTCCCTCCCAGAGGAATTACGATATTTTCGTAGACATTAAAAACATCTCTTATTTCAAACCAGATATATCAGTCTGTCGTATCTATCAGTCTGTATCTATCTAAAACCAAAATCTTTGTATGTATTACGTACGAGACTTTTTAGGACAAGAGAATGCATTGAACGTTAATCGGATGTATCTTCATCGAACTTCATTCTCAATAAATATGTAACTCTGCATATTTATATGTCATAACTTTGCTTCTGTCGCATTCATCCCACCTCTTCACCTATATATACAAGAAGAAGATCGTATAAGCTTGGAATGAAATAAGTAGAATGCGTTTAAATGTTTCAGTCAAAAAGCATAAATCGTTATTATTGATAAGTAAGTACACGTTCAGTTTTATGTGCGGTTTTATCACCGACGAGGTATAGAAGTAGACCAATCGCCATATCACCGACGAGATACTATTAAAGACCGCCAGCCCCTGTGCCATTCACAGCGAGACCAGTAACCGGGCGCGACCGGGCGCGGGGATAACGTGGAACTTACAGTGATCTGATATACCACATAGCTAAAAGTTCCACCACCGACGAGATACAGTTGGTGATTCCGCGCTCTCTACCTAAATAGAACGGTTGCTTAAAAAACTACGTAAGACTGCGTCAGTAGCGTAGGTAAATGGATTTAGTCCCGCTAATATTCAATAAAACTAGACCGGTGGTACTTTCTATAGGAGCACTTGTGAAAAGTGACAGAACAATAGTAGCTCGAAGTAATCTTATTCGCGTTAATTCTAAAATCAAATGAAACAGTTTGAATAATATATTTTGTTTTGAGGGAAGGTAATATTACAAAATGTTATGGAAGGGAATATATTTGAAATAGTCATTGTTATTGATTTTCAAGATCTTTATTGAAAATCTTTCAATACACAAGTTTTTATATTTAGCAAAGCACAAATTCTACAATACAATGTTATAGGAAATTCTAAATGTGCAGCTATTAGCTCGATATTATCCACTATTTGTAAGATACTAGAAGTTCTTACAAATAGAGGATAATACCGATTGCCCAGGTCTCACCACGAGGAGGTTGCTGCACAAGAGACCCGGAAAGGGAGTCGGAACGAATTCAATATTCCTTCTGGCTCCCTTTCCTAACGACAACGAACTTATATTAACGCAGTATGTCGAGTAATTATTACGGAGCAAAAGATGTGAATCGGAGAAGAAGTCTCCGATCCACGGGAGGCCAAAGGCGAATCAGAGCAGAAGGCTCTGATTCTTTCAAAGAGAGAAACAAGAGCGAACCAGAGCGGAGGGCTCTGGTTCGAGGGTGACGCGACGCGTACAATGCTTGCAGCCCAACTCCAATCAGTAACGATACCTGACGTGTCCTCACCAAGAGCAATGGCCAAGAGACGTGTTCAAACCGTATCCCACTTCTCAAGCAACCACCTGCCACCTTCGGTGAACGTGGGTGGAATTACCGAAAGAGAGTGTGGAATACAGAAATGAACACTATCTCTCAACCACATACTCTCAATGGATCTTCGTCAAATACCGGTACCAACTGGTCAGGTACATACAAGCAAGGTTCGACACAGCAGAAGGCTGTGTCGAAGGAAAAAAAAACGAGGCGAGGAAAATGAAGTGACGGCAATAATTACTCGACATATTTATCGTCGTTGAAAATAACGCATTAATAATTAACGCACGCACGCACCCGAGCCGAGCAATTATTGGGGCAAAAAATCTAAAGCGCAAAACGAGGGAAGAATCAAAGCAGAAGGCCTTGATTCGCAAAGAACAAAACATGAACCAGAGCAGAAGGCTCTGGTTCGGGGGTGACGCGACGCGTACAATGCTTGCAGCCCAACTCCAATCAGTAACGATACCCGACGTGTCCTCACCAAGAGCAATGGCCAAGAGACGTGTTCAAACCGTATCCCACTTCTCAAGCAACCACCTGCCACCTTCGGTGAACGTGGGTGGAATTACCGAAAGAGAGTGTGGAATACAGAAATGAACACAATCTCTCAACCACATACTCTCAATGGATCTTCGTCGAATACCGGTACCAACTGGTCAGGTACATACAAGCAAGGTCCGACACAGCAGAAGGCTGTGTCGAAGGAAAAAAAACGAGGCGAGGAAAGTTAAGTTACGGCAATAATTACTCGACATATTTATCGTCGTTGAAAATAACGCATTAATAACTAACGCACGCACGCACGCGAGCCGAGCAATTATTGTGGCAAAAAATCTAAATCGCAGAACGAGGGAAGAATCAAAGCAGAAGGCCTTGATTCGCAAAGAACAAAACATGAACCAGAGCAGAAGGCTCTGGTTCGGGGGTGACGCTAAGAAAATAATTGCTCGGCAAATCGAACTATATTTAAAAAAAAAAACGCGGCGGTCTTCCTCGATGTCCTGGTCCTGGTCCTTGATGTCCTCGTCCTTGATGGAAACCTAAAAGCTGAAACAAACTAAAATAATTATTAGACACAATAAATAAAACAAATTCCCGCACCTACGAGTTCAAGGCTAACCCACCTGCTCACAAGAGCCAAGCTAACCCCGAACCCGAGTTGCGGGCAACAAGCGCATCGGGACCCCAGGGACGCGACACCCCGTACTCACTCACGGACAGAGAGACAGTCCGTGAGTGAGCCCCTGAGGGACCTCCGACCGGAGGAATACCAATTTAAAACGAGAAATACAGACGACGACGATGAGGCAAAATGCGATGAGATGCAACTATAAACTATAAACCCCGTACACGAGTACGGCCTGCATATATCGCAAACGACTGCGAATCTAACCAGCTCACGAGAGCCAAACTAACCCCGCACACGAGTGCGGCCTATAGGCGCTTCGGGTAGCCCCGGGGTCGCGACACCCCGTACTCACTCACGGTTTCCCTATCCGTGAGTGAGCCCCTGAGGGAAATTTCAATTAACATATGAGAAATAATAAACGACGGTGTTCGTTGAATTAGCAATTGACGGAGTTAAATTGTTGAAGGTTGGGCCAAGACTAAAGAAAGGAATCATTGAAGTACCCTTCACCCACCTCGAGCTAGCTAATAGTAAATTCACACACAATTCAATTAAATACCCAAGTTTTTACATTTAGCAAGTCTTAAATTCTACTATACAATGTTATCGGAAATTCTAAATGTGCAGCTATTAGCTCGATATTATCCACTATTTGTAGGATACTAGAAGTTCTTACAAATAGAGGATAATACCGATTGCCCAGGTCTCACCACGAGGAGCTTGCTGCGCAAGAGACCCGGAAAGGGAGTCGGAACGAATTCAATATTCCTTCTGGCTCCCTTTCCTAACAACGACGATCTTATATTAACGCAGTATGTCGAGTAATTATTGCGGAGCAAAAGGTGTGAATCGGAGAAGAAGTCTCCGATCCACGGGAGGCCAAAGGCGAATCAGAGCAGAAGGCTCTGATTCTTTCAAAGAGAGAAACAAGAGCGAATCAGAACAGAGAGCTCTGTTTCGCGGTTGACGCGACGCGTACAATGCTTGCAGCCAAACACCAGCCAGCAACGATACCCGACGTGTCCTCACCAAGAGCGATGGCCAAGAGACGTGTTCAAACGATATCCCATTTACTCTAGCAACCACCTGCCACCAGGCAACGAACAATCGTTGAGGTGAACTCGGGTGGGATTACAGAAGAGAGGATTTTTCACTTAACAGTGTAACACGATGAACACTGCCTTTCAGCCACCCACTCTCGATGTATCAACGCCGAATACCGCTACCAACTGGTCTGGTACATACAAGCAAGGTCCGACACAGCAGAAGGCTGTGACGGAGTCAAAAAAACGAGCCGAGCAAAGTGAAGTTACGGCAATAATTACTCGACATATTTACAAACGAGGATATACAATCTTAATAATTAACGCGCGCACGCAGATCGAGCAATTATTGTCGACAAGTAAACTAAGTCGCACAAGAGGGAAGTATCAAAGCAGAAGGCCTTGATTCGCAAAGAAGAAACATGAACCAGAGCAGAAGGCTCTGGTTCGGGGGTGAAGCTAAGACAATAATTGCTCAGCAAATATAATTAACTTAAAAATACGCCGCAGTCTTCGATGGTGTGTCCTCTTCGTTCGATGTGTTCTCTTCGTTTGATGTGTCCTCTTCTTCGACGTTAGAAATAGAAACAACGATGATCAAAATGGGACGAGATGAAAATATGAACCTCGTACACGAGTACGGCCTACATACCTCGCACACGAGTGCAAATCTAATCAGCTCACGAGAGCCAACCTAACACCAGCTCACGAGAGCCAAACTAACCCCGCACACGAGTACGGCCTACAAGCGCTTCGGGTTGCCCCGGGGACGCGACACCCCGTACTCACTCACGGTTTCCCTATCCGCTGAGGGACATCCGATCGGAGGAATACCAATTTTAAATCAGAAATATGCATTTTGAGAAGACTGAAAGTTCCGACGGAAATTTCATTTACTATATCAGAAATAATAAACGACAGTGTACGTTGAATTAACAGTTGACGGAGAACATTGTTGTAGGAGGGCCAAGGGTAATCAACAAAAGCATTGTAGAACCCTTGGCCCACCCTGTGCTCTAAAGCGGACAACCCTCACAATTAAAAAGAAAATTGTTTAACTTACCATTGTTGAAATTGTGTCAGCTGGATGACTAGTGGTCAGCCTCTGGTCAGTGACTGGTCAGCCAAGTTGTCAGCCCGGTGGTAAATCACACTGTTAAACCGCACTGTTAAACCGCACTGTTAAACCGCACTGTTAAACCGCACTGTTAAACCGCACTGATAAACCGCACTGATAAACCGCACTGATAAACCGCACTGATAAACCGCACTGATAAACCGCACTGATAAACCGCACTGTTTAAATCGCACTGTTAAATCGCTCTGTTTAAATCGCACTGTTTAAATCGCACTGATAAATCCCACTGTTAAATCCCACTGTTAAACCGCACTGTTAAACCGCACTGTTAAACCGCACTGTTAAACCGCTCTGATAAACCGCACTGATAAATCACAGTGTTAAATCGCACTGTTAAATCGCTCTGTTAAATCGCTCTGTTAAATCGCTCTGTTAAATCGCACTGTTTAAATCGCACTGTTTAAATCGCACTGATAAGTCCCACTGTTAAATCGCACTGATAAATCCCACTGTTAAACCGCACTGTTAAACCGCACTGATAAACCGCACTGATAAACCGCACTGATAAACCGCACTGATAAACCGCACTGATAAATCACAGTGTTAAATCGCACTGTTAAATCACTCTGTTAAATCGCACTGTTTAAATCACACTGATAAATCCCACTGTTAAATCGCACTGATAAATCCCACTGTTCAATCGCACTGGTAAATCGCACTGGTAAATCGCAGTGGTATATCGCAGGTAAATCGCTAGTAAACCACTTGTTAGCCTCTGGTTAGCCTCTGGTTAGCCTCTGGTCAGTCACTCGCAGGTCTGTCCTTGGTCCTACGCAGGTTTGTCCGCAGGTCCTCCGCCGGTCCTCCGCAGATCCTCCTGGTCGCGGAGCCCCACCGCTCCTGCCGCAATCACTGGCCCGTCTGACTAACAGAGTGCGCGCCGAGTTCAGGCGCACCTGCGCTGCGCGGTGATGTGAAACTGTCCCCACTCCAACTAATATCGATTGATTTCGATCGCCGTGATAGTAATTATTGATAAATGTATTATTTCTGGCTGTTTAATGTTTATAACAATTCCTTTTGCCAACGATGTCGACAAGCACTCCCTTGACCACCTTGCTATCTAGTTTTTTAGTAAAAGTAGGTAATAAAACTCGAGGCACAGAATAATTTTTAAACCATGAACATTCGCACGCATTAATTTATTGAACACAATACACTGATAAATTTATTATTTCGAACTGGTTAATATTTACAATAATTCCTTTTACCACTGATGTCGACAAGCACTCCCTTGACATTTTTTCCATGTAATTTTTTACAGTAAAGTCTTACTCTGTTTTTCAACATACTTCTGTTCCCACAGATCGATTTTTGGAACAATTATGTATAAAAACAAGTGAAGGAAATAATGCTCGTTTATGAAATATTTTTATATTAAAAGTTGAGGTATCTCATATGAAATTTGAAGTGTTACGTACAATATTTCTTGGAATTTTTTGTCCTTGATATTAGTTTTGATATCTGAAATATCTGAAAATGATTGTCTGAAATATTTGAATACGTTCGTCGGAGAATGTAACATTTTATGATAACCGATATGGTTCCGTGATGATTCACCTTTTCACCGAGAAGAATCTCCTCAGTGGTCTTCTACACCGACGAGATGTCGTCGGTGGCTTTCTGTTTCTTACTCCGACGACAATATATCCTAGAGGGCGTAAGAGAACGGCAAAATTTGTTTGACGACGTGATGTCCCATAAGGCTGGCAGTCTTTAACAGTATCTCGTCGGTGCCCCTACCACCGAATAATAAACAGTTCGAGATAGAATAATGTGGAGGAATTAATATCCCAGATAGCAAAAAATCCAAATCTGGACGAGACTCTATGTCGGCAGCCGTCGCTCTCCCGGACGGCCAATGGACCAGGTATTATACCGATTTCATGATAACCGATATGGTTTCGTGATGATTCACCGACAAGAATCTCCTCAGTGGTCTTCTACACCGACGAGATGCCGTCGGTGGCTTTCTGTTTCTTACTCCGACGACAATATATCCTAGAGGGCGTAAGAGAACGGCAAAATTTGTTTGACGACACGATGTCCCGTAAGGCTGGCAGTCTTTAACAGTATCTCGTCGGTGGTACTAACTACTAACATTGCATCTTATGGGCTTTTCTGTCTAGGCTCCGGGGGGCTCCAAGAGCCCCCGTACCATTTTGGTGTCGCGCCCCATGTTACCGATAGTTCACTGATTTAGGCGTATTAGCAAGAACTGAATATTCGATATACTTCATTTTTACTATGGGTGCTGATTTAGATGCAACACATGCATATGATGCCTATTTTTGAACAGTGGAAATAGTATTTATGAAGAATGTATTACAAAAATACGAAATGTAACAAAATCAATTTTGGTTTATTACTCGTGTCATTAAAGAATGTATATAGCAATAGTTTTACATACTTTAATTTGTATCATCATAATTTATATTAATTTTATTTATATTCCCTCGTCTTTCTTTTAAACCCAAATGCTGCTATCAGAAAGTGCGAAATGTTCGAAAATTCCAATAAGAATGTATACTATAATTGACTTGAAAATTTCCCTTAAAAACGTGCATATTTTCTGAAAACTGGTGATCGCGGTTTTTTTCCATTTCTCAATCGTACAAAAAAGCCGCCTATAGTACGGATCGTGACGTCACAGGTCACCCTGTCTATTGGTATGTTAGTGGAACAATTCTCTGAACGTGACGTCATGTATTATTTTGTACGAAATTTATGGCGCGACGCAGGTATATGAATCGGCCCATTTCGGGGGCAATCGCCGATCGTCGGGAACTCTGTTCGGGTCTCTCGCCCCTCTCCACCAATGACAACCGCCGTACCAACGAGCCAACGACCCTCGCGGACCCAAATTTTCGGCCGCGGTGTCATTAGTGAAAGTGAAAATGAAAATGAACACACGTGTGTTTCCGTGAGTGACTTGTCACAACGCGTAATTTGTTATCGAGACGCGGAACGTGACCGTGACGTGGTGGTGAGTACTTACCGTTTTCTTGTTTAATCCTCGATAGGTATCAAGATTATTTATTTGGATTTTCATTATTTTTAAAATTAATTCTGTGTTTAAATGAATTATATAATTTTCACCGATTTAGATTTTTTTACGAATCGTCTCGTTGCCTCTCGCGATAATTTCCGCTTGTGTCACGACGATCGATTGAATTTAAACGAATTTGTTATTTTTGTATTATCGTGAAATAAAAATCAAGTTCAAACTAATCTTAATTTCACATTGAACTTGAATGATATATTTTCTAGTTTCTACTAATTCGGATTTATTGTTTGATGGTCGATCGATTGAATTTAAACGAATGTGTTATTTAGGTACAAATTAAATAACGTTTGTCACAATTCTTGAATAAAGTTAATTTATTTAGGTACATACAAGTATTTATTAAATGATGTGTAATATAATCGATAAAAATTACAGAGGGTTGTCTTCGAAAATCATAGTTTATTGCAACTGCATTAATTACATGGTAATTAAACAGTTTCACGTCATGGCAATTAAATGCATATTCTTTAAAACTACTTAATCGTACCTACTAAAATGATTTTGTATTTCTGAATCGCGCGAAGTAAAGTATTTTCAAAGTATTAAATAAACAATCGTAACTTACTAAAAGTTTCTTCGGTTTGAAATGTGTTCATACTTTAGTTGTTTAGTCTACTCGTCAAACTTATGTCTATGTACACATGGCAACTAATAAGAAGTCTTGTAGTAACAAGTATCCTTTAGTATCGTTCTTTTCGCATCATTTATACCTTATAAAATTAATTTGAGTGAAATAAGATCAAGTTTTACTGTCGCGGGAACGCTTACACCGCTCGTTCCGACATTCGTCTGAGTTCTAATTGCTTCGGATAATTATCTCAAACAATTATACTCAGACACTTACATGATGTGTAAGGGGAGCATTCTCGTTTCATAGCTCCTTAAGCTGGAGTGGAAGATCTTTCGTTGCTTAACGATCTGGCGCAGTTACGGTAGAATTTAACCATCTCTTTAGCATCGCGGCTTGTTTTTGTACAAAACGAACGTCGAGAACGGAGAAGAGACTGTAAGACGTGAAATTGATGAACAGGCTTCCGTAGTACAGCCACAGAACGATTTAGGTGGTGAACGCCTAACGCGAAACTTTCTGCCTATCTTACATTTTAGACGCTTAGCACTGCCAAAAGAAAACAAATTTATATGATGGCCAGATCAGGGAATATTGTCTCGTGGCAAAATTTTAATTACTTCGAATATTAAACTCTATTATCAAATCAATTTATGTTAAAAAATCAAAATAATATTGACACATCATCTGCCAATCATTTTATAGTATTTAACAGTTAGTGATTCACAGCTAAGGATTTTTTGATCAATTGCTCAATAGCAGTAGCAATTTCTATCAGCAATTCATCTATAGCAACGTAATCTGGTTAAAAAAATATTGCAGTTTTAAAGAAATTTCTTACATGCAGTAGCAACTGTTACTAACTCTTTATCAATATTTCCTTGAACTTGTCCAAGATTTATTGTTTCGACACAGTAAAATATAAATTGACATATTTTCAAAGATTATCCTTAAAAATATTAATGTTTATTTGTAAATACTATTTTATACTTACGAATTCCTTGGTATAAAGGTACCATTAATTGAATTTCCACACGTATGAGCTGAAATACTGGTACTTTAATTTGTTCGATTACTATACCTTGTAGTGTGCATTTATTTTAGTTACACACTCTATGAAAGAAAGAGAGATTTACATCGTATGTATCTCAATTTTAAAAAATAAGCATATCGAGTGATGGTTAGAAGGTTAAAAGGTGATTCGTTTCATATGGATTCATATACTAAGATTTATTAGGACAGTAACGATGATTGCATTACAGTTCAGTAACTTATGCGTGAGATGATCGGCAAGAGCCTCAAAACAGAATAAGAAAATACATCCGCCACTAGCGGATACCGTAGTCGATGCTCAGATCAACGTATCCGGTTTGCCCGGAGCACGACTACGATGCTTTTGAGTAGTTTTAACCGCAGGACAAAGTGTGAGGCGCCCCAGGCGCGACTTCATTAACACGCCAGATCTTGGCGACGTGCGTTGTGTAAGGATAAAACTTTATTTTACTCTTTTTTTTTTATTATTTCCCTTTTTGTTTTGTTTTACGGATCCAGGAACTTGCTGCTAGGCCGCTCCTGAACTTCCTGCCTAATCACGGAGCGCTCGTCGAGTCGTAAATCCCGAGAGGTTTGAGGGTTCATTGTTTTTCATAACTATTATTCGGCTAATTAAGTCGTTCTCGTACACATTGATCATTCGCGAAACGCATGAAAGCCTGGCGATCGTCGCGAAACCGATCTATGCTCGACAGCGCTTACGTACACTGACTCGCGTAAATATTTATACACTTTGAAAATTCTACAAATATGTGTTTCGTCAATCTACACCGATATTTGCAATAAGACTTTGTCTCTCGAAGTAAAAAGAATGTCCAAATAATTTTTAACAAGCTCGGTGTGTGTCTAGCTTCATTTAAATTTTACTTAGACATAAACACATGAAATGTTATGAAAAATATACTACTGTATTTGATAAAGTACAGAATCCTTCTGTGTAAGAATCATTTGTGCAGCTATTATGCTTTGTGCAGCAAATAATCTTAAAGTTGAAAGTTTGGCTCGTTTTTTAGAAATCTTAAAAATTGTCAAAGGATGAAATCGCTTGATAAAGATTTTGAAAATTCACGTGCATCAAATTCTATAAAAATGTATGTTTGTAATTAGACTGCGGATTTTTATGCAATATAAAAATTGTCTTCATTCACTGGCAGGATGCAGGAGCTACTCATTTATTTCTTTTCTTAGTCATTGTAATAAGTAGAAACTAATGCAACAGTATTTTTAAATTCTTTGAATATTTTTACATGAATTTCATCTACTCAGTTTTTTCATAAATGCATAAAATCTGCAGTCTATTTATAACAAACATTTTATAATGTTTATATACGTGTATATATATATATATATATATTCGAATTTGTTTCATTTTTGCATTACATTCGTAGAACTTTGTTGTGACGTGTCGAAATTCTTTCGCGAGTCAGTGTACATTTAATTTTGTTGTTTTCGACGCTTAGTTTCTAATGTTACGTTGTAAAATAAGTCCTTGCGTTTGCGAGTCTTAGGTGAAGACACGAAAACTAATTTTTCTCGCCGGTCAATTAAAATGCTGGCAGACAAACAGATGTAACTAGAAAACGTTTTGCATATTCTGCGTCGCAACATGAAACGTAACAGCGAAGACTCGATTTACGACTTAATACGAGCAACAGGTGAGTTTTTCTCGTGGGTTAACAAACTAATTGACCGATATACCGCCAGAAACGAATACGTACAGTGCGAAAGGACATAATTAGGTAGACTCAAGTTTGGAACGACCAAAGCTACGACTTGTCATTCTGCTCGTTTTTTAGTTAACTCCGTTACATCTGAGCTTATCGGTACGGAATAAAACAGTATAACTACGTATGTAGTGACAGCAGCTCGAACGGATTAAATATAACAGTATTTACAATGTGAATACTTACACGTAAGCATTTTATAGTGCCGATTTGGGTGTACAACTTCCTAATAGTGTTTTCTGTCATCCTCATCTCTTATAGACAACATATAAATAACAATGGATGCAAGCCTTATTAACTGCCTCATATACATCGTACAGTCCGCCGTTTGACTATCTCACACGCTCAGATACGTTCGTATCATACTTATCTCTCACAATCATACTATCATTTATAAATCAATTAGAAACTCGGGAGAAGTAGTTAACGTATTATAAACCTATTAAAGAATATTCACAGTAGTCTAACGTACACAATGACAGTATTGCTACCTATTTATGTATCACCGGATACATAGATTTGATATTGAATCCGCAAGAGTTCAATCGTCAATCTGTTTTCATCGATTCTCATTTTCCTCGCGCGAATCATCGCGATGTTTTCTTTGGTTTTCGTTCGTATATATATATATATTTTTTCGGGTTTTTCCTCTCTGGTTTTTGTGTACGCTTGCACACAATGCACTTCAACTTGTTCAACGAATTCTCGGCTGGCGGATGTCGTAATTGTACAAAACCACACCACTCTTATTGCTGTTACGCTCGCCGCGATAAGCTCGAGAAAGTGGGCTTGGCTTTAGTCCGCGAGTTTATAGTTCGAAATAATTTTCTGGGAAAGTGGCGGATCTTTGTGTGATAAAGTTCGCCAGAAACTACCGTTAACTCCGGCATTAATGACTTTCTGCCCGGCTGAAGCGCCGCTGATGCATCTCTTTATACAGCACCGTCGACTTTTACATCGTCCGTTAAACATTTATCTTTATCGATTGCATCACGAGTGGGCGAACTTTAGACGCGGACAGTTTTTACGCATCGTTCCGGCCGGTAATGTTGTTTTATCACGACTCGCTCCTCTGTTTTCGTTTCGTTTCGTTTCGACCTTGCGAATGCCGGAAAGTAATATGGTACAAAGTTGTAATTGTTCATTATGTTACAAGAGTTCTTTCAGAGATGGTGGATTATTATCACTGTTTCAGAAAATTACTCCGAACTATGCTGGTCACAGTAGATCTTGTCTCGATCATTAACATCGTCTTACAAAATCGATAATCATCGTTGGTACAGTGCTACTAGAAAATCAGGAGCACTCTTCACTATTCTTCTATATAATAAATATATGTAAGGGTTTCCCAAAAATGTTGTACTTCCTTGAACGATTTTGAGGCGATTGCTGAGATTATTCGAAGTAACTTTTCGCCTTGCGAAAATGTTCTCCGCGGCTTTGTTCAAGAGTTATCAACGAAAAACACGGACCAATCGGAACGCGGTTACAGAAGCTTCCGCAGAAGCCTCGCTCCGATTGGTCCATGTTTTTCGTCAATAGCTCCCGAACGAAGCCTCGGAGATTATTTTCGCAAAGGACAAAGTTACATGAATTGACCTCGGTAATGACCTCGTTCAAGTGCAACATTTTTCAGGACAACCTGTAGAACAATAACAGAATAACATCTCTAACGAAACAGTTCGCTTAATATTACTAGTTTTCAATTAAAGTAACAGCTTCGAGCGCTCCGAACTTTCTAGCACACGTGCAATTAAATTCAGTTAATTACGCTTCTTTGCTCGGTTACGACACCCTCTATCAAAATCTCGATCGCGTTTTTGTTATTGAATCTGCGCTCGAACGGTTTATCCGTTCGTTCGACAATCGGTTTTTCTGTTTTTTTTTTTTTTGTTGAGTGTTTGTTACGAATATGTATATATTCTCGCGTATAATCAGACTTGTATACGTTTCTCTAATGAACTAAGAAGGAATGGAAACATCACAGTCGTATAGAGGATGTAATAATAAATGTGTCCGTACAGGATCGTGTACGTAGGAAGGCAAATTTTCGTGTCTCTTAAATCGTTCATTGTACGTCTGACTTTCCAATATAATTCATCGAACGGATAGTTTTCATAGCGATTTAATAAATTCGTTCCCGTACAAGGAGAGAAACATGAATGATCCATCATTTTCGGAACGCCTCAACGCTACAACAAATGACAGACATACCCTATTACATACACGACACGCATAACATCCTCTCTCTCTCTCGCTCTCTCTCTCTCTTCGCACGTGTTTATCAATTAAGAACACTAGTTAGGGTGATCCTCGACTCGAAAATTAAAAAGAATACGTTGAAACATGTACGGTACGCTTTGGTCAGTAGTAAGCAAGTTCGGTTATAAAAATTCACTCGAAGAAACGAACGTTCGGAAAATAGATCTATCTGTTACGAGGAATGAAAAACTGTAATACCAGGTTAGAACTCATCTTTACGAACTACTCGATACCTTGAAAAGAAGTTACCTCTAAAAGAATGGGAGATTTCGTTACATTTTCCTAATTCAACGGCGCGTTAATTATAAGACGAGCGAAGGAAGGCTACGTAGCAATTGATCTACCAATTAACTGTTTCAAATTGCGTACTTCCTTCGAACTACCGAGAATGAACGATAATCTTCAGAACGACGGATCGTCGCAGTTCGTACTGTGGTGAGATGAGAAGAAGGTCCCCGGGGGGCAAGACCTTTGCGTCCCCACTCTACCTTCCCCTTCTACGTCGCTGTTCCCCACGCTTCGGCCGGTCACGTGACGCGTATCGTCTCTGTCATGAGTGCGTCCGGTACTGGCAGAGAGAGAGAGGGTAACTTTTCCCCTCGATTCGTGCTCCCTGCCAGGTACCTTCTTCTCATCTCACCACAATACATATCTTCGGCCGCGTTTACGAGATCGACGCGTCGTTCTTAAATCAGGCTCGAATAATAACAAATTCGATATTCTCCCCGGTGTGTATAAGCTACTTCCAATATGCAGTCCGGATGCTCGATCGTCTTCGAAATGTGTCTTCGTCGAGAATGTTCTTCCCGTAGTGAGTTCGAATACTTTATTGCCAATATTTTCTCCGCTTGGAGGTCGTAAGGTGATGGAGATCGAACCGGCGTCGTATCAGCGTGTTGATGAACCTAATAAATGAATTATGATGTCCCGTGTTGTTGTTGTCGTAATCGTCGGAAGATCGCCGCGTTGGCCTGTTTGAGTCGGCGATTTTCATGAGAATGTAGCAAACAATGTAGCGGCCACTTTCCTCGGCATTGCCGGATCACGGGAGAGATTTCGGAATGGCTCGTCCGGCCCCTCGAAGTTCACAGTTCGTTGTAAATTGAGCCAAGACCCGTCCAACTAGTTACCGATCATGATTAAAGCGAAACTCGACCGTGCAGCAGCAGACTCGTGAGCAGAAACGCCAGCATCGATGCACCTGAAACAGAAAAAATCGAGCGAGCAGACTCGTGATTACGCCAGTGCTTGATCATCGGGATAACGACGTTCTATAAATCTTTTCACGTCTCCCGCGCGAACAATCATCCCGGAGTACGGAGTTATGCGATAACGAGCATTCAACATAAGGAAAATAACTTCCGATATACGACGTTCGACGCTTCATTTTTCTTTTCTTTTTTTTTTACGGCCTCCTTCGAACACTCGTTTAACAGGATGACGCGATCAACTGCCAGGAAATCGTATCGTCACTGATGAAACTCCTTTATGAAAGCTTATTTTTAACGTGACGATCGAAATCGTGATATAGAAAGTACTGTTGAGTGCTGACAAGAAGGTCCCTGGCAGGAATGCGGTGACGTAGGCAAGAATGCATACCCGATTGGTTGGCTTGGAAGGGGCGCGGCTAGGCTCACACGCAATTTCGGCTAGAGCGTTCTATTGGCCGAAGCAGTCACACACACTACTCGAGTAAATACGGAAATCCTACTATTATGCGTCGTGTGACGTAAGCAGTCGAAACGGCGTGATCACGCGGCGACTACCGGAGCGTCATTGGTGGGGATGGGCGGAGCTAGCTGGAGACCCCTCTTGCCTCTGTGCCCCCCCCCCGGGGACCTTCTTGTCAGCACTCAACAGTAGAGTGGGCGTGATTTAATCGAGTTACCGTAGGAGCGTCATTTTTCCAGTGGATTTAGGTACCGTGGTTTGATAGTTTATGTAGGGTAGGACTTTCCTCGAGTATTAGCTACTCGCACGCATTTATTTAGGTGTTTTATAATAACTCCATTTAGATGGGATTTTTCGAGGAATTTTTTCTTCTATCCATCTACTTTTTTAAAAATTAGAATAAAGATGAACATCAAGTTTTTAAATATGATCTATACAAATAATGGAGGCGCTTCAAAATATTGAGTATTAAAATAAACTAAATTCTTTTTTGTCTCGTTTTATTCCATTTGTGTGAGAATCAGAAAGAAACATAATGAGTGAGAGACAAAATGTATAAAGTGAATTACGAAACGAGTGTGCATTGTGCACGAATGAGTGTGCAATGGATACAAGAGGAATGTTTTTTGCTTAAAAGATTTAGCCAGTCGTTATTTACATGTCGAAGAGTGAACATCATCTGTATTCGTTGTTATATTAAATATTATATTTATAAAACTATCCACTGCTTGTAACACCATTAATTTGTCTTGAAAAATTACCTTTTCTAGATAAATTCATGCAGACAAATTCGCGAAACAAAACCAGTGTAAAAGGATCTACAAGAAATTTAATTCGCGTTATCTGCCAGATAAAAATCAACAAATTAATAGACAGTGCTGTCTTTATCCCTGACTGTATCTATTTTTGTTAAACCTGTATTTGCGTTAAATCCGCGAAATGTTTTACTGATTAAAGCGACCATTCGTTTTCGTTTTGGTCCCGAATCGAATCCCTTTTTTCTCTGATCACTGCGATTCGAACCAGACGTCCGAATGAGTTTACAAGCGGCGAAAGAACATTTATATCCTCCGAACCGATGTATTGTACAATGCGGTGCGCTTTTACAGCTAGGGGGGGTATCGCAGCATTTCTCGCGTTGATCTGCATCCCAAACGACCTGCAGGGATTTTCGTTCTGCTATGACACGGCCATTGGAAAAATCCTACATCGAGGCACGCCGGTCGGACATATACCTTGAAAGTAATTGCGATCGAGGGGGTACATGCCAGGCCGGCACACGGAAACGCGAAACTTTTTTGTATCATAATGAATGGGAAACGTTACGCAATTCTGTGCCGCGCGGTAAATAGAAATATCAGGTACCGGTAATGCAATCAGTAATATCGAATATTCCCAGCGTCTTCTGAATACGAAGAAATCGCAATGTTAACATCGCCCTATAAATATACGGCCACCCCTCGTCGTTCTATTTTGCAAGCTGTTCTGAAACAATGCAACCCAATTCAATTTGATCAGTCGTGTTTGGCGAGCGCGCCAGTAATAATTGCCTCCATTTAGTTTCGACGGTGTATTTTTTTTGTTGTCCGGTTCAATTACCGGGCAGACTCTCTCGATAGAGGAAAATCGAACCGGACGCATTAATTAATTTCATGATCGACCAAATCTAGGAGCCGATGCCCCAATGAACTGCACTGTCTGTTCGCTGTTTACCATCGCAGCTACCGTTACACAATTGTATTTTATTTCTTAATCCAAGCTGTGCTTTGCTGTTTTCTTCAATTTCGATTTTCTTCAGTTTCGTAATAACAACGAGGCGACGAATGAGAACAATGGAGAAATGGTAACCTCGGATTTTTTAGCATTTTGATATAACAAACATTTTCAAAAAACCATTTTTCTCAAATTGATCATTTCATTTATTTCTGTTCACAATGTATGTAACATTTAATATTGAAAAAGGAGAATATCGAAATAAAAATTATTAGGAAAGCTTACCAAGTAATCGATAAAGTAGAAACCACAAGAACCAAATTAAATATATGTCTTCATCAAAAGTAGTTAAAAAAAAAGTAAGTAAACATTAATAAAACGCAATTAGGAAGAAATAACTATTTCGAATAGTAGAAATTTTGCTAAAACTTCGCAGTTGTTTTAACAATCTAATTGCAGTTTCGCGCACGTCAACATTGACAAATGGCTAATCTGTGTTTTGGCGAGCGCGTGAATTGCAATGTTGAAATCCGTGCGGGGAACATAGAGGGTCTAATAGGCCGTCGGCGGCCACTAATGAATGTCGGGAATTAAAACGATGGCTCTCTCCGGACGATGATCACGATGAATGGGGGGGGGGGGGGGAAGAATTAATAAGCGTAACCACTAAGCGGCCGAGAAATAAGCGAGATATTCCCGTGAATGGGATATTAGTTGGACAGTTACAGGGTGGAACACTTTTCGTAACGTGTAAACCGATTCAATTTAAATTAATGCAAAGGTTTGCCGACGTGTGTGTGCTCTCTCCGAGCAATATCCGCGACCGGCCACGTACAGCACATCCTGATTCGTATTTAATATGTCATTACATAAATTAAATTCATTAAATTAATGTACGGGTGTACGCGGCTATGTTCAAGACCCCTTTGATCGGATCCATTGTAACTTACCATCGTGACGTTATTAATTGCCCTCTATCCGGTCCGCTTGAAAATCGGCGATTCATTAAGTCTACTTGTTGATTTCTCTAATATTTTCAGACTTTTTAATACTTCCAGCACCGACCTTTTATTATCGTTTTTACATGCAAATGTAATTAGTTTCCGTGTACGACCCCCTCCTCCCCGCTCCGGCAATTTCCCCGATTATACCGAAATCCTGGTACAGTAATTCCGATTCCATTTAACTTCCGCGGGATTCAATCGAACAATCTATTTCAGCTCCTTTTTTCGGCATTAATGTCTTCGTCGATTTATTCATAAATTGTGGCTTGCGGAGGACTGAACGCCCGGGACTATTACGCGCAGTAATGAATCGGTTTTATTAATCCTATCCATTACACGGCTGAACACAGAATCAAGTGTTCCCGCGCTGAGCTTTATTTAACCGGTCGTTTTTCTTCGCACCCTTCTTCCTCTGCACGATCAAATATTTCGTATCACGGGGTCGTACGTAATTATTAGATGGCGGATTTTATGCGATTTCGTCGGAAACGAGTGGGAGACATAGTAGATACATTCGACGAAATTTTTAATATTATTTTTAATCTACTATTTAGGAAGAAATCATTTTTTTATTTTACTTTGACAATTTTATTTTCAGGTTGAACATTTCTATTTTGCACGAAGAGCACGGTCTAGTAATTGTGAGAAAAAGAAGCTGCTCGAAAGATTCCTATAATATGAAGTTTTTATTGAAATTAGTTTTATAGAAGACTGCAGATTTGTATAGAAAAAAGAAATTTTCCGATTGTATGGAGTTTAAATTTTAATTCTTTAATGTTTCTCCAATTTTCTATTTTAGCCACTTGCAAAATATTGTGAAGGGTTTTAGGAAAAATGAGAAATTCTTCGAATATCATGCAAATCAATTATAACTTTACGTGACGACCTGCACAACATTAATTTGATTTTTACGTGAAGTTTAATTAGGAAGTTTTCTATATTGTGATCAAGAATGTTGCAAAATTTGTTGACCCCGACTTTTTAAATGAATGTGTAAATTAATATATTTTGCTTGAAACTCGAAACATTATTAATGAATTTATATAATTCATTTTTGAATGTAATTTTTATTATCGGATAAAAAGATCATCTACAAAATAAACATGATCAAATAATAGCTTATATCTTGTATCTTCCAATCGTAGAAAGAGCAAGAAGAAGTTGGAAACATTCTGAATGGATACCAGCAATTTCTTCTTTATATTTGCACGTGTTGTAAACTACAAACCAATCGTAAAGACAAGAATCAAGTTTCCCATGCATAAAGGGAAGCCGAGCAAACTTACAGAAACCTTTGGGGCGATGTATTTTAAATTGTGCACGTGCGCTTGTTCCTTTTGCCTCGATACTTTAAAAACGATCGCCATAAAGTCCACACATGCGCTAACAGAAACTGATATTACAAGCTTTATATGAATATTTTTAGAAATTGCCTTTTCCAATGCGATTAATTACGCAACGCTATTTTGGTCGTTCATTTTTGCTGCATTGGATGTGAAATATTCAATGTTGCCATTTTATTTTTACACCTGTTATTGAATCTTTATGCCGTGCCTGTTTATATTCGGATTTCCAAGTGCTATTTCAATCTACTAACTTTCATCTTCTGAATTGTGTGAATTTTTCTTTATCAATTTATCGAATTGGTTTAAAAAACCAATACATGGAATAATAATAATAAACAATTTGTATATAAAATGTCGCTTCGTTTAAAATGGATTTTCCCTTGATGTGTTTATAATACGAAACAATTAAAGAAAGTCCACGGTGTTTATCCTGAAATTCTTAAATCTTGTTGGACAATTTTCTATAATACATTCTTTACATTACATATTATTATTATACAATGCTTCACAAAATTAAATAATTATAACCGTAAAAAAATCTCACTGCATTTTGCCTGCGTTCATTTCAAAACGGTGAAGTGTCTACTTTCAACCCTTTTAACATAGTTTTTTCAAACACCTTTTCTGTTCCAAAAGGGACTGAGATACTGAAGTCGCTTTTCTATTTCGAAATTTAAAAAATTCGAACGACTCAATTAATTATTATAAATAGTAAGGAAGTCTCTCATTTCGTGTTATAATAAATAATTCTCAAAATAAGAGTGTTCGGGAGAAGTAAATTAAAGGGCATGAAAGTAGAAACTTCACCCTTTAAAATGAGCAGAATGTTGTAGAAAGCAGGGTGTTGTAGAATTTTTTACACGAAGCTACAGGCGCTCGAAGATCGTCAATCTCTCAGTCATAATTAGGTGTTTTACCAATTTGTGGAGTAATGTATCTGCTAAATATTGCAAAGGTTAGAACTTTTAAAATAATTCTAGAGAACAGTCTTGATTGACGTTTGTCCAGTGTTTGGTTTACTTTTTAAACTTAAACTCCCGATTGATCTACCTTCCCGTTTTTATATGCTTCGTGCGTATTCGTATTCGTGGTGGAACATAATATCTCTCCTGAACAAAGCATAATATTACAAACGTGTACATCCGCAGCAGCCAGAGGGCTGATGCAGGAACCGGTATTTACTTCCTGTTTCCTATAGTGCCCTCGATTCGTCCGATTTATGTACGATTAAAGCAAACGTATCCATCCCCGGGGTGATTAATAATGGAAGAAAGTACACAAAAACTCGATTTCTTCTATCAATACCTGCAGGCCAGATCTGGCCTATCGCAAATCCTCCTATAAATTGCGTAAAATCTCTTTTGCAACGGCACCACCGGCTTCTGCTGTTTCGGATGTAAACTGTCTATTATTCATGGGATTGCATGATAAATCCGTGCAATCCAATGAGTGGCATGAGTTTTTTTTCCATCCCCAAAAACTGCTATCCCCTGTTATCTACGCCCCGACGAAATATTCACGAATTTTTACATCTGTCACGGATCTCCTTGCTCGGTTATGCACAAGTGGGATTATAAGAAATTTATACGTCGCCGTTGCGACTCGCAGCGCGGAATTGTAATAGCGTTTGCATCGCGAACTATGTTTCGCGAGTATTTCCCTAATCAATCTCGCATTCCTTACTTCTAATATCAGCGTCACGGCATCGACTCAATTATCACGCTTCATATGCATTTCAAAAAGTAGTCTCATCAGTTTTATGCACATTCAATCCCATATCTATGTAGATATTTTATCACTTTTTTATGAAAAATGTGTAACACAATACAAGAAAATCTCATGTTAATTTTAATGGACTAAAATGTTTAATGGGTCACTTGCGTTTTATCATTATTGAAATTGCATGTGCTCCATGCATTAATCACGCGAAAAGCGTTTTATCCAAACACGTTTTTATTTAAATTTTAATATTATGCAAGTCTGCAAGTAGTATATTTTCATTTATCGTACCGATATGTTTACAAATATTCAGTTTAAAACGTGTGTTCGCAATAATTAATTCTTTGAGCTCCCATTTTATTTATATAATTTCGAATTCAATATTCCAAGTTTTCCATTTATCGAAATATTATTTTCTTAAATACACACGAAAATGATTTTTGGATTTTATTATTTTTGTAGCACTTTAGAATATTTCTAAAAATAAATAATATCAACGTGAAAATGAAGGATTTGTGTAAATCATTTAGAAAGAATTTTTCACTGTAATAAATCTTGTAATGCTCCTACAGTTTTCAATTTTCTTACGAAAATATATAAATGTTTTTTCTGATTTTGTTACGAATGTTTTATTGCGTCGAAAATTGTTTAATCGGATAGTGATTTAATAACTATCGTCTAATTTCCGCGCGAAATGAAATTAACCAGACGGGAGTGAAAGCTCGAGGGAACATAAAAACCTCGGGTATGGAAAGAGACGAAAGTTGTGGGCAAAGGAAATTTAGTTGTACCTTTTAACGTTGACGCGTTACTCGTTGGTGGCTTTGTTGTATAATTTCCTTCTTCGTCCACAAACACGTAGCTGGCGTTAAATCCCGTTCCGTCGTATCTGTCATTACTTTTAAAAGTCACACGAAAGAACTTCCTGTCGCTTGCTACGTCGAATTCCTTCAGCTGGCCACAATGCCTCGGGTACTTCCTGTCCCTGGTCATGTAATTTGAAAATTCGACGAAGTCGCTCGCAGACACCGGGTCGCATCTGAAAAAGTCATAATTACACGTGTCACAATCTGCAATCTCACTGCAGAAAATCCACTGAAAATCCACAAGAATTAGACGTCCAAACATTTTACATGTCTCAAATACGGTAAAAAAAAAAAAATAGTAATAAATGGATATCGAATCTTTATGCAAGATAAAAATTTTTTTCCTGTATTCCATCAAACTGGGGTCAAATAGAAATTTATTTTCCATCACAATATGTTGAATTGGTTGGAAATAATATAATAGTATCTTATAATTCTTCTAATTTTCTTACTGTTTTAAATGACACCTACTCATTTTTGTCATAAATGTATATAAATCATAAATGCATATAAAAATATGTCTAATACTAATATATGCATATAAAAATAATAGTGTATAAACCATACACGGTTTAGAGCATTAATAAATAAATAAATAATAATTAAATATATGTCTAACAAAATTTATTACTGGACTTCGGATTTTTATGAAGATTTCCATTTTCATTGTGCCATATCCTGTACATTGCTTCTTAAAATTTCGTTTGCGTACTGTATATTTGCGATGATGCTTCCGTAAACAATAACCGGATTGATAACGATGTAAAAGTAATTAACGCAAGGCATTCCTCCACGAGGCACCGGGCCAAACGAACGAGCTTTTCGCCTTCGGTCCGTATATTATTACTTTCGTAAATATATTCAGTGACTGGTGAACTGGAAAAGCCCGACTCAGTTTTTCTGGCGGGCGAGAGCGCTAAGCAAATAAAACAGTGCTAATTAATTCCGCTGCGCTCGGCAATTTCAGAGCTCGCGTTTCTGTTATTTTCAGTTTCAATTGTCGGTGGACAATTGGCTGGACGGTGGCGTTCCTTGGACCGTGTGCCTACGCTGCCATTAAAGTTATTTTCGCGCATCCGAACGGAACAAAAAATCGAAGTTGGCAGAACAGTTGCTGCCGGACCGGGCGGGCCGGGCCGGGCCGGGCCGGGCCGAGCGCGGCGCGACGCGACGCGACGCGACGGCCGCTGTCGCACCGTGCAGAAATAAAACGTTGTTTCTGACGTTCCGCCGCGGCGTTCGCGAACTTTAATCACGGATTATGTAACCGGCGAATGGATTCGTTGACTCCGTTGAAGTGGCGGGAAATATTTATGGAGCACGAAGACCGGAATAAAATCTGAGGCTAGAGGAATATCCAAAGGATTCTGATTGTAAAGCCGGTCTCTCTCTCCGCGGCGAGGCGCGGCATGGCGGCTTCAACTACGCATGTATATTAAAGTTATGCGCGGGAAGAGCCAAGATTGAATTACTTATGGAATTGCCGGTCCACGGCTATGAAAGCAATTTATGGGCAGGCGCAAGAAGACCGAGAAAAAGCATTCGAACTACCCTCGATATTCACCCGTGAAAAGGTGAATATTTCAGGGCCATCCTCGCCCGGACACTTCGTCGTCCATGTATATCAATTTACGGGGGACTGTATAATGTTCAACTTCGTCGGAAAATATAAATTTTCACCGAACGGCCGGCCAGCTTAGGCGGCCTTGAATAATACACCTGCGTTTGTATTTTATACATAATAGAATCGGACCCGGCCAACACAGGGACTTCTCTTCCGTGTAGAGTAGGTCGTCCCATAAATTTTAAGGGTTTCTAAATAGAGTGCTGCGCGCGGAGCGCACCTCGAAATTGATATAGTGATGTATTCCTCCGGTAATAAGCGGACAGAGAATGTCCGCGTGAATTCATACTTTTAGGCGAGACCCGGTAAAAGCCACTGGGAATTTGTTATGTTCTTTCGAACAACGCCAACACGTTATTTTTCCTGTGACGGCGAGTAAATGCAGACTGGTATACCAGACTGCGGATTTTGTGCATTTCTGACAAAATTTGACAGGTGCTATTTAAAACAGTAAAAAGGTTAATATTTTCTTTTCATATATGGAAGTCATTAAAGAATGAAAGAAATTTCTACTAGGCTTTTACCTTTTGCAAATAAAAAGTAACATGGAATTTTTATTATGGTATTATAGAAAAATAATAATATAAATAATAATATAAATACACGAATGTATTAAAAATTCAAGAATTTCTAGCTTCCAATTTTTTAGATCTTGTTTTTATTAGAACCCCTTATAACTGATTGCAAAATAGATTAATATTTTATTAAATTCAACGTCTCCTAACAGATTGTAAATACAGAAAATTTTTAAATTCTAGGTCTTGCTCCTCGTGATAATTTAGAAAAGAATGGATTTAATCCGAACATAATTAACACAACAGTGACAAAGTTCAGAAAGGATTATCTCGGGATCCCAAATATTTTGTCAGAAGTGACACTAAAAAGACTGGCTTTAAAGGGGACTGCTAGCGTGTGCTTATATCTATTAAAAGTTTCACTCGGAACAAAACTTCTTACGGACAGCATTTTTCTCCAGACCCGTGGGCTAATTTAGGAAGATAGAATTAAATGCCTTAATACTTCTCCCAGTAAATTATGTACTTTGTAAAATTTTTAATCCCGTCGATTTTTATTCCAGTGACGATGTTTATCATGTTATCGAATTTTCTTGATAATATCGGTTGCATGTATGATATGATCGGTAATAATTGCAAACGTGTCATGAAACAGTACAAAGATTTTATTTTAACAATTTACCGAATGAAAATCGAAGTTATATTTAAAAGAATAATATCTAATACAGTAATTATTTTCGAGTTGATTTTACTAGTACATCAAAGTTTGTTCTTCGAAATTAAAGAGCAAATAGTAAACAACTATCACAAGTGAAACAACTTCAGTTTTGGCAATGAATTAACAATTTTAATCTCGAAAGACCGTCTTTTTTCCCTCGAATATTTGAATTTCCTTTTCTCGGGGGAGTGGATGCCGATGTAACACACTGTTTCATTTATTAAGACAAACAGAAGCCTGGTGACTGAAAAAGAATTGTGTCAACGGATTGTTAATCGAGGCTAGGCATTGTCAATTAGAAACTTCTAGTTAGTTTGAAAGAAAAATTTGATATTTTTCTAGTCGATAACGAATTAACTTTTAGAGAGCAAACACGTAAGAAGTACGATATACCTGACTCTATGGTCTGATGGCGTGTTCAGTAGTTTGTTTTCCGAAAAAAGACGTACACTAACACAATGGCCGTCCACTCCATTTTGAAAACTCAAGTATAATAAATTGGGATCGATTATAGCAGAGCAGAGAGCTGCTATAATACAATTATTACATCACATGCAATTGTTATAATTTTTTTTATAGTTATATCATTTGGCTATTAGACACATTTCCATTTTCATAACTTATTTTTAAACGGATCTTTATGCAAAATAAAAATTGCTACAATTGCAAGAGCCAAATAGAAATTTGTTTCTTTTTCGAATAATATTGTTGAGAATTTTGACGATCTATGTATCGTAATTAAAGTCGAAATGGAAACAGGTTACGGCAAGAAAAAATGTAATTGATGATGTCGATTTATGCGACTGTTCCTCCGACGAAGAATGTATTCATTCCTGAAAATAATATATCGCGACTGTAAGAAATATTGATAGGAGAGCGATGGCGCTATTATCGCGAAAGGGGAAAATATATCGCGACCAGCTCCTTGTACCGATGACATAAGTGGCAATTCCTGTGATAGATCATCATTCGGCCTTCTCGTTTGGGGACATATATTTTCGACTGTTTACTCGGGCTTGGATTTACGAGTAAGAATGTATCTTCCTTGTTCCGAAATGGAAACGCAATGATCTAAGGAACTGTCCTGTCCCCCTATCGCGCACTCCCCTTAATCGAACTTCCGCTTGAACCATAATACAGTGACTCATGGAATTATTGGCCTGAGCTGAGAAAAACGCGGAAAATACGAAAAGTATTTTTCACGGTTTTTTATCGAAGAACTCGCAAATATCTGATAAAATAAAGCAGTAAAGTTGTACACCACAAAATTATTAGTGAAATTACGTAAAATTTAACGGCAAATAAAATTCTATTTCGAATACAGTTCTTGATACTGTACTCATTATTATCGAAATATGACGTATCAACATAAAATTAGGGTACATCTTCAAGTTCAACTAGAATTCTTAATTCTTATTGAAATTATTGATACATTAAGTTGAAAAAGATTACAGACTTTAATGCACAAAATCTAACACTTCTATACAAAAGCACCTGTTTAATTGTATTAATTATGAAAATATCCGAAGTGAGGCACCAGTTTTGCAATTTTTGTTTAATAGTACGCTCATTTAATTTTACAGTTCTAGTTAATTTCATTACCCTGCAAAATTCGAAAGTTCTATCAAAAAAAAAATTTAAAAGAATTTTCAAAGAATATTTATAAGCTTCTTTTCCGAGAATCCTGTAATAGACTTCCAGTAAATAAAGTGTTAACTTTATTAACGAAATTAAAAAGTATATTATTACTAATATGACAATCGTCAGACTTCATCCTCGACCGATCCGCAGATGTGTCAAATCGAGGCCGAATTCGAGGCTTTGCAGGATCGATGAAGTCGCAAGACCTACTTTTCGTGTTTCCCCTTGGCGCGATTGTTTAAAAGTTCGACCGAAATTGAAGAAAAAGCAAGACTAATTAGCGGTTCCCCCGCGGTAATGAACGAACCGTCGTGTTACAGTAGGTTATTGATGGCGATTTAACGTGATCCAATTAGGTCGTTGTGTGGCCAGCTTCTTCTTTTCCCCCGTAATAGTATTTCGATTTCGCGCCCGGTCCTAATGCCTCGGTGCCAGGTTTCGTTCTACCGTTCCTACGCTAATTAAACTTGCTTGTTAATCAGCTCTATCCGCGGAGCCAGCCCGTGACGCAAACACTTCACGTTTTGATGGACGGTTCCGGGGCCTATTGGTTACAAGACACTGGCTCCTCGGACTCTGAACGTTTCGAATGAGCAGCTCGAAACTTTGTTTGGCGCAGTTTGATTTAGTGGAACGTCGAATTATATCAGGAAACCAATCGAACTAGTATCGAATCCCATCCAGTAGACTTCTAGTTGACTAAGGATGCTCACTTTGTCTCACCTCGTCCTGCTCGGTGACGAAAAGGCAGTCGGACCGGAATCGATACATCGAATTCCAGTCACGATAGAGTTGTCGGTTTATCTCGTCTGTACGATGGTTACGTTTTTCTGTACTTTTATATTGTTTCCAAGTCTCTCCTTTATTAGATTTTCAGAGTTATTGCTTCATGCTCCCCCTTTTATGGGGAATTATATAGTTTTTGTAGCGCTCGTGGACTGAATTGAAAGAATCCTTTGATTAATATATCTTCGCCCCGGGTTGAATTCATTATCGCGTTGGCATGTATAAAATGGCAAATATTTAAGAGGGACGTTAAACAAATTTAATTCTTTCCTAAATAAAACTTATCGATCAGAGAAAGCACTATTGTAAACGTATTTGTAGAAATTAAAAATACTGTGGTAGTATTTTCAGGTCACTGAAATCATTTAAGAAAGAAAAAATGTCTATGCAGCTTCTGTGTTTTGCAATTAAAGAACAAATTTTTGTTTTTTATATAACCAATATATTTAGTCAGCGAATTATAAAAGTACAAATTGAATTTTTTGGGCGTTCACGTTTTTCATTAGCGATATAGCCATATAGCATTTTACATTTTGATCAAACGTCACATAAAGTCAATAAGATTATTTGTTCACTCATAGAAAATACAAAATTAGATATTTAAATAAAAACTGAAAATAAGACCTCGAAGATCAGCTTTGGACCCTAAAACAATTTAGAATAAACCTGTAGCATTTCTTGATCAAAATGCTTCATAATACTTGCGTTCGAAAAACCGAACATTTTATATGTAACAATTTAATAATCAATTTAATAAAAATATGTAATTGTTCTATCAATTAAGTATAAATTTTTCATACCATTTATGTCTTAAAAGATTTATTGACGATTTTCTGAATTTTCTTCGTTCTGCGTTATCGAAGGGAATTCCGTTATTAACGTTTCCAAGATAGATGGTTATATACATACACGTAAAGAAAATATCTTAGAACCAAACCACAGATGTTTATGAAAGTTCATATTCTCGGAGGAATTACCCAGAATAGTATATCAAAGAAAAATTTTATCCGTATTTTGCGTACTTTATTAAATCCAGAAGATCGTGAAAGTTCTAGAACGTTTTAATATAATATTTATTTTCTTGGAGTTAAATGTAGTACATTGCATACGTACGAGAGATGATCGTGGTAGTTCTTTCTTAATCTTTTACTCATCACACCTACATTAATATGAATTCCTCTTCGTCAAATAATAATTTCAAAAATTCCATTTCTATTTTAAATAATCATACTGTACGTCAACGTGTCAATTTTTTAACTGGACATTCTTTATATGAATAGTGAACAATGAGATATTTAATGTAAAAGCGATAAAAATTGAAGTAGATCTATTTATTAAACGTAACACTCACATTTCTGTTATCTCAATCCAATAAATCATTTTTACATATATTTCTTTTTTCAACCGTCCAATTGAAATAATACAGCACATGAGAAACTTGTATTTATTCAGCTCATTGTCAGTATTGATAAAGGTACGCCAACTGAGGAGATATACTGTCAGTCATAAAAACGCACTTCCATTTTAACCACTCATTTGTATTTAAAAAATTAAAAGAAAATCTAATATATTCCATCATTGAGGGATGTTGATTAATGACAATGTTACGTTTGTCTAAAATAAGACTTAAATAAATTACGAACAAAATCAAGAAATTAACGACATAATTACAGAGAGCTAAATAAATTGTTTGCAGTTTATTATTGTATAAGTAATTAGATATCATTATTTATTCAGAATTTATTTAATTTCGAGTAAAAAGTAAATTAACTTCTATAAAGTATTAAAGTATTAAATAAACTCATTCTTTTCACTTTTATAATAAAAGTTAACAGACATTAATCCCCAAACTGCGGATTTGATACATTTATGACAGAAACGAGTTGACCTTTCATATTCAAAGAAAGGAGCTTCATTATGTCTACTGTTTCGTGCATCGACTTAGACAATTTTTATTTAACATAAAGACCTACAGTCTACTAATCACGTTTCTATAGTCTGGTAGATTTTATGTTAATCGCAGCATAAATCTTCTCCAGATGACTCTTCGGGATTCATTCGAAAAAGTAGTTTCGCGTGGAAAATCGTCGGCCTAAATTTTCGACTTATTCTTTCATGCAGATTCGCTACTTTCGCGGGTTCTACAGCGAGGTCGGGGACCCTCGGTATAAATGTACATGAGGAGAGTAATGAATTCTGACTTACGGTAGTACTCCCTCGATGTCGAAGAAGTGGAAGTGAAGATGGACACGTTCATTCGGCTGGCCATTAAAGAAATAGTGGCATTCGGTGTTACGTGGGTACAGTCCTGGGTAGTTTGGTGACGCGAACGTACCGTTCTTTGTCTCGTTGCTGTTATAAACAAAGGCACAGGGATATTGCGCCTCCTGTCGACCCGTAGTTATGCCAAAGTCTGAAACAGTGAAACAATGTTGCGTTAATGTCCCCTAAATCTTCTGTGCTACTGAGAATAAACTTTGACTGTGCAGAAATAGCCCTCCTCTCTCTCTCCCCCTCTTAAGCTTTGCTAGTTTCTCTGTCTCTCTGTTCGAGATATGGCCAGTGTGCCGCGTTTCACCGAATAAATATGACGTTCCGCGAGCTCGTTAATTAAATAGTGCCTATTCCGTGTATTTAATTGCGGAAAGAAGGAAGTCCGTAACTTCGAATCGACCGTGCAGTTACCTTTACCTTCTACCTTCACTTGTTTAATGAAAAGTCGCTCAAAGAGTTCAGCCTTAGACGTGGAACAATAGGAGTGGCTGAAGTTTCAACTCCCCGGCACCGCTGGGGCTGATTAACTTTGTATTACGTAGAATTATTTTGATATTGTTTAATAAGACATTAAACTTTAATAATGGGCCAACGTATATTCCATCTTTGCGCGCGTGTCTCGCGGTTTCTTTATATTAAATTTTTAATTGAGACAGTGTGTTGTACATTCTCTTGAAAATAAGAAGACATATTCTATACCCAAATTATTAATATCCAAAATTATGAATTCTAACAACATCGAATCTGTTGTTGTTTGTAAATTGTGTAAATAGTTATGTAATATATTGGAGATAGTTGACATACGGTGAACTGAAATTTTCCTCGAAGCACGAGTGTAATTACATTTTGCGATTACACACAGCCACAACATCGACTGCGTAGCTTTAGAATGTTTTAGTGAGTCAACGGGCCACCAATTACTACTTTACACGGACTCTTATTAGCTGTATTTGCACATTATTCGATTACTTCGTGATGTTTATGATTGCCAGCGCGAGCGTTGCTATCCATCTGGTGCGCTTAATAAATATTGACGTTCGCTAATGAACAGTCAGACGTCCGAAATATAAAGCATCACCGTCATAATCGCCATACTGTAACACGATGAGCATTAATAAACAACAGGGGCATAATTGCTTACGTATTATTAACTAGACGTTCGAAAACCAAACGTTGGGACCCGACTACCTCAATTTGCCAATGAATATACATCTCGCCCGGTGATCAGAATGCGATACACTATCGCACTGACTGATACGCCGATGCTTTGACGTATAAATCATGCCGCGTGATTTAATATTTCGTGGTAAATATTGCCAGTCGCTCTCGTTGTTAATGCATTTCTGTGACAGTGGTTTTCGGCCGAGATAACGTTAGTTCATCCATTCATTGATATTCTATCATTTTTCTGTCATTGTTTAAGAAATTTCTGGTGGTATTATTATTATTATTTATTATTGCTTTTAACCATATAAGGTTTATATAGCATATAAACTTTGGCTAGGTTTCAACTACCTAATTGAAATTAAATTTTAATTGAGCTTTAAATTCGAAATTGTTTCGTTATTTATTGCTGTTATTATTTTGGACACTAATAAAGTAATTTGTCGAAACAAAAAGTACTGTATGGCAAAAGTTTGTTTCACCCATTTATAGTGTACAGCATAATTTGTGAAAGTTTGTAGGGATTAAAAAGTATTAACAAAAATTATTTTTCTCTACGGATGTCTGAATGGAAGATGTCTGAACACTTGTAAAAGTAAAATAGTAAAATCAATTGCACAATTGTTTTTTACTTTCTCGTTTATATTTTTCGATTGTTAACCCTCAGCACTTAAAACTTGCTTTACCACCATTCACAATATTGTTTACATTATTAAATATGGTGCAATCTAATCAATTACTAAACGTTTAAGTATTGTATGAGGTATTATATTATAAAATGAAAAAAAATCATACAGAATGGAATTATTCTAGGTCAGAAGAAATGTTTTAATTTTCCAATTAAAATACCTTCGAGTGCAAAGGGTTAATCGATGGGTGTGTGTGTCTTATGATGATTGTATCTTGTCGTCAGAGGGCTTCCAGACTAGACTGTACACCTTGACTCCATCGATCTGGACCGGCGTTAGTCAGAATCGTTAGATCTCGGCTCGCAACTGAATATTAAACCTTCAAAGCGAAATGGGTTAATTATAAGATCAGGGGTCGTCAGGGCTCGTTTGAAATGGTTCAGTATGGTCGTTGGAATTGCCGCGGAACTTCTCTCCGGAGTTCCTAAAGTGTGATTCTCCCAACATGTACGTCGGCCAAGTTTCTTCGCGGTTGTAAACATCGAGTAATAAGCTTTCGCGGACGCGGCGCACTTTTGCGCTTAGTTAGCCGTATTTGTTACGGAGACGATGTGCATCAACCGCTCGACTTATGCATTAAGAGAGAGGAGAAGTCGAGGAAGCGACTTGCGAATGATAAAGCACTCCTAGCTGGCAGCTCTCTCTCTCTCTCTATCTCTCTCTCTTCCTCGCTTCAAATAAGCGTGATTCCGAAAGCCTTTATACAACTAGAAATTGTTCCTCCTTCGTTGCTAACTTCCAGCCAACTGCATTGTTCGAACTAAATTCGTTCGAATCAATTATTTCGGCACAAAGAACTGTGGCGTTGGCGTGCACCTTCTTTACGAAAGCTACGAAAATGTATATTTATTATATATTTATATTTACTTTGAAGCTTAAACATTGGTCACAAAAGAATTGTATTTCTTCCTAAAAGAAAAGCACAATGTTCATATTTAGATGATTTTGTTTGAAACGTTACAAGTCCAATTCGCTATTATATGCCAAGGGGTTAAGGGGGTCTTCTGTTTTAACACCTCGAAAAAATTAATTTTTCGTTGTTTCATTTCCTTAAAGCACATAAAAATATGTCTGCAAAAGTATTTGCTTAAATTCGTAAGAATAGTTATCAATGCTTGCAGAATGTAGCTCTCACTATACAGGTTATTATACAGGGTGTGGCCGGACCGGTGGTACAACCAGGGCAAAGGATGATTCTACGTGTGAAAATAAGTCGAAAAGAAGGAATAACATTTTTTCGTTTGACGACTCGTTTTCGAGAAAATCGAGTTTGAAGATCTGTCGGGTTCGCGTGCTATAGTATATGCAGCAAGTAGAATTGGTTGGACATGATCAGATGCGTCAGATGATTCCTATCTAGTGGCACGGGTATTCATCTTCAAACTCGATTTTCTCGAGAACGAAAAAATATTATTTCGTATTTTTAGACCAGAAAACCTCCCTTAATGCTTTCAGTTTTGCAATCTGAAATAAGTTGTGCGATATTCAATTATTAATGGATGGATATGAAACTGACGGATGTCACAGCAGATCTACAAGTAATAATGATTCACCATGACAGTGAATTGAATTTTAAATTCCGGCGATTTTAAATTGCTAATATGGAAATCGATTGTACACGTCATAGAACTGTGTGGCATATTAATATTAATTCAAGAGGAGTCCATAAAAATGAAATGTTAATCTAGTTGCTCTATTTTCATGAAATTTAAAGTACTCTAAATATTTATGTACATTCGCGTAGAAAATATTCTAGTTAATTAATATGTACATTTGCATTGAAGTTTGCTCGGTGTTAATTCCCCTATAAGTTTATAAAATTCGAAACTCGAAGCGAACAAAATATTTGATATTAAAAAATTTCGAAAGATCCGAGAATCTCGGTACTTCAAAGAATTTTAATAACTAAACATTTTCCAAGTTGTCCTGGAGTTTCAAACCTGTTTCGGTCTCGGGACGGGCTGAAACTGTTTTAAAACTTCATTCTCTTGATTTTGACGAAAAATTTAAGCTTTTAGATGAACAACGCAAGTAGTGTTTCGGCTACGGTGGCAGTGTAAATAACAGCTTGCTTAAAATTTAAAGCGTAAAATACTTGGGGAATTTTTGTCTCTCATAAAAACATAATTGAACTGCATACTTCGTCTCTCTAGAGTTTATGCAGTGCATTATTCATCGCAGGATTTTCATTTGCTTGTAAACGTTTGATACCTATCGCGATGGGTAAAAGGAGCTTTATTTCCCAGGGAATTTGAATTTACCATTAAACGAAGCTACATAAAAAATAAAACAGATTGCCGTTTCATTTCTGTAAATTGATTTAATAATGATACTTCCAGCGGAAATATAGCATACTTTGTTGAAGATGTATTGAACGCGTTAATTTATTGGGCGAATGAAACGTTTTAAAAGACGCGATTCGGATTGCAATGTATTTGCGTGTTTGTTTAATATTTCATCAGATAAAGTTTTATATCGTACCATAAGCTGTGTGGTATTCATATAAATGGTAACAAAGATGTTACGTAACGTACATTACGAAAAATTGATTGTTACAGTATCAAAAGAGTTTCAGATTAAATATTGTTTACTATGAATTTACATTTTTATAAACGTGCATTGTATTAAAAACATATTTCTGTCACTCTGAAATTTCAATATTTAGGATTTATTCATTTATGATAATAAGGAATAGGCGAAAGACAGAGCTGTGAAAACGTTGGAATAATTTGAAAGTATTGGTACATTATTGGTACTTTATTGGTACAAGGGAAAAGTTCATTTTTATTTAGTTCCTGTGTCTCACAATTGACTTGGAAAATGTTTATTTTGCATAAAAATCCGCAGTGTAGTGATATTGCTGGCATGGTATTTTATGTGGAACTGTATAAACAGTTAAACGACGGCACAGCATCTCACTTTCTTCGTAACGCTTCTACTAGCCGATATTACTTTTTATGTCGCAAATTATTGGCAAATCTCAGTTTAATAAACGATAATGGAGAAACCGGAGCTGCAGTGTTTTCCGCTATAAAAATTTAAATTTGATATTTTCTTGGAGAGTGTGCGGTGCCGGTTATGAGTTAACTAGACTTCCGCCGGTGCTTCCTTAAAGACTCTGTAATAGTACCAACTCGGTCGTTCTCGGGACTTTCTATCGCGTAAACAAAGAGCTTTCGTGTGATTTTAATAAACTTTGTCATTTACGAGAATCGCCAGATTAGTGTAGCTCGAAACAAGGAAAATCGCAATGCAATAAATAGACTGTTGATCTTTGTGCGAAAGAAAACATTTTCTTCCAATCGCAAGAAATTGAAACATAACAATAAACAGTTTATTGATTTTTCTGCGTATGTGGAGTGCATGAGTGTTCAATCGATGATGAAATAAAAATTTTAATAAAAAGTTAGTCATTTTTCAATAAAATGAACAGAATTCGACGCAATGGTAAAAGTGTAATTTTATTTCAACTTTTTGAATACGCCCTATGTACATCGATACATTTCCGAATATTTCTATGCAATCACGTTATTGTAAAAATATGCGAATTTGATATCAGCATTTGATTACTTTCAGAGATTTCATTACAGAAACAAGTCGTGTCAAATATCACGTAAATGAAGTCCCAGCGTTAATGATTCTAATTCATTGATTGCAATATCGGAGATTGCTTTTTCTGTGCACATTTACAATGTGGAATTTTACAGATTTCAAACAATTTTTGTACACGCTCATTTTAATGTGATATTTTGAATGGAAGTGCCCCTTTACAATGACCTCTCAAAAGTTGATTTGCATTTTAAAAAAATAATTGAGTTCCGAAATGTGAAGTTGAGAATTCATCCTGTAAAATTAGCACAATTCAGGGTTTGTTCTTTTATTCCTTTTTTGACAATATAACACTCGAATATTTGCCAACTTATTGCGTAGATGCAATAATAACATTTTCGACAAGTTTGATTTTTCATGTAACGAATGAATTCACATTAATTCCGTCTATTTTCTCGATGCGAAGATTCATTTTGCCGGGTATACGTCGAGGGTTCGCGACGATATGAGGATTCTCTGCAATTAGAAGGAAGCACGCGTATCATTTCGCGATTTTTACGATTGTGTCAGCTCCTGGAGAGACTTCCAGCGTCGAATTGAGCGTTGTGCTGCACGGGGACTATTGCGAGCGTTTAGCTTCCGGCATAATGGCGGCATACCAGCGAAACGTTGTGCTGAATACACGTATACACCCGCACACACTGTTTCGCACATTTCCGTTTTAGAGGCCGCGCCTCTGTATTTTTGGAAACAACGAACTTTGCTCTCCCTTGTTTCAAGCATCGTTCTCACGTGACTCCTTAAATATTTTTCCTGACGCTCATAAGTGGACTGTACGGATCTTTATGGAAAATAAAAAGTTTGTAGATCGATTGCAAGAAATGGGAATTACGTAAAGATTTCATTTTTCTTTTTCATCATTGATTCATCAGTTATACGTGTGCAGAAAGTGCATAGAAAATAATGGGGTGTAATTTATTATACTGTTCTTGTCAGTAATTTTGTTTAAAATCTTCATGAAGATTTCTATTTTGTCTTCTTTGAAGTTGTCCTGTAGCATTGGACAGATTTCTAAACTGTCTCTCTGGATTCTCTGTTTCGGACCGTATAGTAGCAGATGTTCCACCGTAATTATTGAGTTACAATGGGTACAAGTAGCTGCTGGGTTCCTTGATAGCATATGTGAGTAGGTATTAAACTTGCAAAATAGCAAGTGGCAGCACTGCGATACTAAATAAGTACGCTTCATTTTGTTCGTCTAAGGGGAAATGTGAAATACGGTGTGTGTCGTGAATAATTTTAAATGATTTTTATCAAGTTACTAAATTCATAAAATATTTTCTGATTAATTCAAAAAGAAAATATTACTGTATGTATGAACCATTTAATTTTCTGTATAACATGTTAGCAAACAAATTTACTTCAAAAGAAAAATTAAAATTTCATTCTTTTGGGCATGAATTTAATTTTCCAAATAATTTTTGGAATTTATTTACCAATGACGAATGAGGTCTAATTATCCATAAATTATAATGGACGCAAATTACCATTTTAGTCCAACAAGAACTCTTTGAAACATCTCCAGAGGACACGCAGTGCTACTATTTTGAATTAATTGAAACGAACACGTTTAATAAACATAAATGTAAATGTACAGTGAGATAATTAATTGAACTAAATGCGAATGAAAGGTACGTATAACTATGACAGTGCCTATAACAGCTGCTGATTCGAATGGGTTCCACTCGTGCAGAGAAGTATCAATTTAATTTAAACTATGAGGTCCGTGTCATAGTCGAGTATGTTAAAAATCTAAAAATGCTCTTTTGTTACTAGTTATGGACGGGCGAAATAACACGAAAAAACTTTCACGGTATTAAACGTCGCGAAATGTAACAGACACATGACATTATTCGACGGCATTACGTTTCTGAAATCGCGGGCCACTGCAATGTTTGCAGTTTTTTCCCGCTGTCATGCATACATATGTATAACGCCCGTGATGAGCATGGATGTACGGCTCATTATAATTACCGGCCAGGCAAATCGACCGCAAAGCAACGTGTATCTTCGCATTTGCCTTTAGTAAATTCTGTTGTCAGTGATGATTGGGGGTGTACAAATATTTGCGTATGATATACTGCGTACTCCGATGGAATACAGCGAGCTGCGGATACTGCAGAAACAGCTGATTATTTCTGATGCTGAACGATGATAACGTCTAAAGGCATTTCCATTACAGCTTTCCATTTAATTTTTAACTATAGCTACGCGCTTCGCACTATGCAACGCTTTCAATTCGCAAAACCAATTTGCGCCTGTTCAGAAATAAATAATTACCAGTACAACCAACCTTTCAAACCTCAATATTGTTAAAGCAGATGAAACATTAACTCGTTTAATGACTGTCTTCATTTCTTTCTAGAATAGTAGTTAATGAAGGTACTAAAAAACCGATAAATCCTAGAATTGATTCACGGGTTAAACTTCACTCGAGGAAACCAGAAATTTTTAACTTTTTAATATATAATCCTGTAGATTTTTACGAGAAAATACCGAAAATCTAAATTTTCATCTTAGGAATCCACTGGTTCAAAAGTTATGCGTGTTTAAAGTTCAGCGATTTTACCGTTTTTGTTTGGTAAGGGCGCCGCCATGTTGCTATGCAGTGAGCGTTCCGCGTCGTCTAACGAGCGCAGCCGCTAGGTGGCACCACAAGCACAATGAATTTATATATAGTTAACATTTTGTAATACGTAAAATTTATTTGGCGACAAATGGTGGAGGATCCCATAATTTTTATTATTCGTGTTTCTGATTCGATCGGAACGTAATCGTCGGTGTTTTGTTTTGGAAGAAACTGTACCTCTTCCATTGAAGTCGTGTAAAACTGTTGTCATTCCAGTTTGTACCTTCCGGAATGCATTCTCACTAATTAGAGGTTTGTTTTCCCGTTCTGATTCCGTTCACCAGGGTATAGAGCATACGCGACGCTTTACGGCACCCAGACATTTGAATTTTACGAGTTCACCTCTTGAAGTAGTTAATCGATTTTGCTGATTTGTTAAGAGACACGGGCCCTTAACCAGCAAATGCTATTGTAGACGACGATGTGTGTACCTCCACGTGTTGGTGAACTTTCTACGTGTACGGAGACAAATGAATTCACTAACTTCACTAACGAGAGAGCACCGCAATTGCGAACACTACGGTTTTATTGAAATTACATTAACAGATTGGGACAATAACGTTAAGGAGGTGGAAAATGATTCTCGGGCTCCTGCTGCATAAAATTAGACATTTAGAGGAACAGAAATTTAGAAAATTTGCAAAATTAATTTTTCACTCTTTGCACTTCAATTTTTCTATAGAGAAGGTGAGATTGAGCTCATTTACTGGTACCACACATCAATTTTCAATAAGTTATTAAATACTAACAAATTTATTAATATGAACATTATTGTAAATTAATATTTAATTCTCAGTGGCATCTTAGAGTCACCGTAGAAAAATTATTTTAACTCCTAATTACTTTCAGCTAAATATTTGATTAATATATACAGATAAATTAGAATGAATTCAACAAATTGGAAAAAATATCCATGCAATATATATTAATAAAGATATTTAGAAGACTAGTTTTGAATTATGTAATATTAAATCAGTTACTTAGAGAGTTTGAATCCATACAATTAAAATTAATAGCTACTACAATATCCCGCAGAGAATACAGAGCTTCCAAGTTCGAAGGTTAAAATAGAAAATAGTAAATGTATACATAACGCAAAAATGTTAAAGGTCTGAGAAAAAATTGAAGTTTTCTTGCCAAATAGTTTGACCATAACATTTTTAATATATTAGCATTGCAAAATGAGATGAGAAAATTTTCGGGGGTAGATTCAGATTCACTAATGAGATATGAAAGTCTTTTGATTTAAATTAATGGCGGCATTAAGTTTGAAGAACGCTTCCGACAGCCCTTTACTAAGGCTTCTGCCGGGCATTTAGTTATTCATCAAATTTTTAATGAAGAAAGTCCTCGTATCTATAAAAGCATTGGAAACGGCATATATTAATTTCACGCTTTTCCCGTTGATTGTTACAATTTTCAATAATTTTATCTGTATTATTTGTGCGTCTTTCTGTTCTTTCTGCCGTAGACAAGGGAATACATTTTGTGAATATTAAAAGTTCCTGTAAAAAATGCAAAATAACAAAATCTATTAACTATCATATCTGTTAGTTAACTTAAATTTCTATCGTTGAAATTATAAACTAATTATATAGATATCTTTGAAAAAATAGTAGGATGTCAGAGTAAGGTTTAGTAAAAGTAAGTAGTACAATCAATAATAAGGTAGGCATTGTACTACGTATAAAAGTATGAATGATTAAAAGAAAATTACCTTCCTAGTTTAACTAATAGATAACTACTACTATCAATAATGGTATATTATATTTATTTTTACTATGGTAAAATTGTTATCTTGTTAAAAAGACCTTATAACATTGCAATTTTTCCTCCACAACGTACAATATTTACAACTCCGACCAAACAGTCTGGATCGTGTGGCTCTCTGAAAATCGTCATCGAATGAATGAATAATGGGTAGGTCGTCGGCGCTGTTAGCCATCGACAGTCACGAAATCGAAGACATTAGTTTTCCATCGGGCCGGGGGTTGATATTAAATTCATACTGTTCGATAATAACGTTACCGGCAGCGATGCAACAGTTCGGTATGGTCGAGCGGGTTCGAGTCGATCTTAAGCGACATCGATCGCTGCCATTAAAGGGACGCACAGCATGTTTGTCGGCGGGCGGGATCGTTGAATTTCGAGATTTTGAATTGACCATTTGTGACAGAGTCACGCTCGATTTTATGACGTTCATCGATTGCTCATGGAAGATAACGCACGATTGAAGGTATCGTCAGATAACGGATATACATACACGCCGGATCCTATATGGGAGCAATCGGATATTCATTTGCGGCGAACCAAATGGTGGGGCCTCGACTGTACACGCGTGTATGCAGGACCGCGTAATGCATTCTCTCGTTTCCCTCGTTCTTTTGCTCTCTCTTCGTCTGGTCGAATGCCACATCACTCTGATGTTCATTCGCCTAACCCTTTCTCGCTGGGTTCCCGTTGCACACCGATCACGGTTTCCTTCAAGCCACGTTCTCACCGAGGCAACAACGATCGGTTCCTTGTTAACCCTTTATGGTCTGAACACATTGCCTATTTAATTGTCTCGTAATTTTTGAGTCTATGGATATTTTAATAGATGCTTTGATATCAGCAGTTACGCTGTCTAAACTTCACCTGAGGAAATCAGAAATTTTTAACTTTGTTTTATACAATCCTGTAGATTTTTACGAGAAAATGCCGAAAATCCAAGTTTTAATCATAGGAATCCACTGGTTCAAAAGTTATGCGTGTTTAAAGTTCAGCGATTTTCACCGTTTTTGACAGGGCGCCGCCATGTTGGTGTATAGCGAGTCTAACGAGCGCAGCCGTTAGGTGGCACCACAAGCACGTGCTGATGTCGATAACGTAGATGTCCAAGCGTATTGCGAAAAAATTCGTACGGTCCAGTTTAATAAAGTTATTTCTTCCGGAGATTTTACGCATTCTGTAGCCAAGATAAACAACGAATGGCGTAGCCGCACCGAGTAAATCTTCTAGAAACAAAACCGAGACGTTCCTCAAACGACGTTGCTCTATGGACAAACTGTTTCCGCAGGTCAGCGTTTGTTGGCAAGGTTTTGGACCGTGCAGCGCCAAAACGCGACAAAAAGGTGCTGGTTGTTGCATCAGCGAGGATGCAGCTTTGCCTTGGTGGCGGCTGCATCGTTACTCGTTTTCGAGGATATGACCTTTCCGCGATAGTTGCGGCTTGTGTGATGCAACGGGGTACGGATTACACGCATTTCGGAGTCCCAAGTGCGGAGGCTCGAAATTATTATCGCGTGAAAGACGCCGTTGTCACGATAATTGGGATCGTTATTATTCGCCAAGGCAGACTACGCTGTACGTGTAGGCGTCGTATCCGAAGCATAACGCGCGACCGCTTTATTATCCGACGCGGATTATTAGTTTGTTTTTACGCTCTCGACCGTGTAACGATGTGTAAATAATGGCGGCTAAGGGAAATCCCCTTTGAAATGTCTGAAAGGATCGCCGAGGGTACCGCGAATAAATATTGATACACAGGTGGGCGGAAGCTGTTCCGTTTTATTTGCCGGAAAAGTATTTTCGCATTGGATTATTATTACGAGCCACGGCCGTTTGATGTACTCCGCCGAAACTGTTTCTTTTTCTTCTTCTTCTTCTCTTTTGTGTTTTTTTCCGCCTTCTCCTTAAACAATTTCATATTTGCCGAACCATCTTTGCGCGCAGCAAAAGAAAGAAGGGCAGGGGGTTCTCGGAAATACAATTTACCACATTGTCTTGAATCGCAGTTGCAATCGAATATTTCAATTTGTTTAGACGAACGTGGAGGATTCCTCTGCTTCGCGAATTCCCGTTGTCTCAACGGACCACTACTCCGGGGAAATCTGTTTTTATCCAAAAAATACTTTCCATCTCATGAATTCAGCTTAATGCTGAAACATGAAAGGATTTCGTAACGTAGTTTTGCAGCGCTGTTACATCTGGTTACTGGTGTGTAATATTTAATGTACGGAATTGGTGTTTAATGCTTGTGGGAATTGTAAACGTACTGTGGTTTTCTATTAATACATGGGCGGTCGTTAAAGTGTTATAATTCTTTTACAATTGGACGGTAATGTTTTTTACGCTTTTTTTGAAGAGTTACGAGGATTAGTTTACTGGAGGATGTGCGAAAGGAACTCGAAAAGAATTCAACTCGCTTGGTAAATTTTTGAAAAAACTTTTCCTCTGTTAAACAGTGTCAGAATATTTAATACAGGTCACTGTGCGCGAAAGGGGGAATTATTTCAACAATTATATTTCACTCCAAATATTAAAACTGCAGGAAGAGTGAATAAATAAGTAATTAAAAGATGCAAGAGAGAGGAAAATTAAATTTCTAGTTTTCGTAGTGGTAACGTGAATTGGTGTGATTCGTTTAATCTCATTACCACCGTTGCAAAAGAACGTTGATAAAAAGAAAATGTTTTTGTGGTTCGGAAAACATTTATTAAAGGACAGTTGTTCTTGGCAAAATCAATAGTCTATGCTAAACAAAATATCCAATATCGCGAATATTGTTCTAATTTGAATTCATACTACGGCGACGGTGGTTTATTGAAAGCGTTTGCAGTGAATGTAACTCTGTCGTTGGATTTTTTTTTTATCAGCAGAATAACATCGAATAGGATATACATAGTGCTTATGCCCTGTATACGGAAAGGTTCTTTTCTTTGTGCCTGTTTTTATTTCTATCGATATCGCCCAGAAAAGGTAGTGCAGATGGCTGCCGCGCCTTTCTCGTTCTCGTAATGATACGCTTTATATGCGCCCCTTTAGCAGCTCGTTCAATTCAAGTGTGTCCATGAAAAAGAAAACGAAGAGACTACTTATCTGCTCGGCGGCGCTCTCTCGTTAGGAGTTAGTTGGCGGAACGCAGGATCAAAATTTAAAATTATACCAACGCAACTTCAGACGGCAAAAAGCACAGAATGCAGACCGAGGAGGCTTGTATTCATCAGCTACCACAGTTTTCATAACTAATTTACCTTTCGACAATTACGAAAAATATACCTGTATACATAATATTCATCTTATTTTATTGTATATTTGTTATTTATTGAGAGATAAGTAATTTTCATGGAAAAATATTATTTACATAATATATTGTGTAATAATAATTAATATATGTACTGTTGGATAATAATGCTTTATATATATTAGTAAAATTATATAAAATGGTAAGTATATTGGAAACGAAATTACCTAATCGTTCGTAGGTTGGCTGAATCTTTTTTAGCGAAATCGTCCGATGAACAATAGGACATCCTCTGAATACCGAATAATTGTAGTCGTGGATTCTCATTTACACGCGCAACAGTTGAGAATTAACGACAAAACAATACTAATTAACCCACCGTTTCGTGTCAAAGCAAGCGTTAAACGATTCGATGAGATTGCACATTAATTTCGTGATTTTTCTGTTCTCCGAATACGTGTTATTAGCCTTTTAAATCCGATTCAATGTTTGGAATGTACGCGCCACGGCTCGCGGAATATACACCATGATCAAATCTCTATTGCCGCGTAAATAGGTATAAACGCGATCCAAATCTGCAACTCACAATTTACGAATGCTATCATGTTATATCTTCAATTATAATAGACGTATTAAAATTACTTAAGCTTAAAGATGTAACGTGCTAGAATAAGCTGAAATGGACTGGTAAAAACAAGAGCTCAAATAAAGGATTCGAAAAAAATTAATAAAATATCTCTATCTAATCATTAGAATTTAATCATTAAAATTTTTTAAAAATTGCAAATTCTAGTTAATTTACTACTCCTTTAAAACTGTAAGCTCCACGAATATTTTTAATAGAAAGCAGTTATATTAGTTACTATCAGACAGAGGGTGTCCCACGTAACACATTTCACGATTTTTCAAGTACTCGCGATGAACTGACGAAAAAATATTTTCAACAAAAATTGATCAGTTTTCGAATACATTGCAGTAAAAAAAGTTCGAAAATTTTTTTATATTATTGTCAAGGCCATCTTCATTGTTGAAATTTTCATTTATTTGCATAGCTTGTATATCCAATTGAAAAATGATCAACTTTTTAGTTTAGAATATTTTTTTGTCAGATTGTCGTAAGTACTTGAACAATCGTGAAAATTAATTAAACACCGAATATGCTCACAATCAGATATAAATAAAGTTGAATACTGTGTTGTATTAAACAGGTCTTTGAATTCTCATAAATATTTTATCCCCTTTTGATAGAAACTGCAGGCTCCTTTACGCCTTACCCTAAATACTTGTGCAGATAAAGCTTTTGCACATCACCGCCAGGTACTTGGTTACCTAAAAACGCCATGTACATCAAGAGCCTACTGTGAACATGAAATGATTTATGTCAAAGTAGACCTCAAATCGAGTTTCGTGTACCGGAAGCTTTCAGGATGCCGAAAGTCTCGGGATCTCGAGAGAGGCATGATACTTTTGGGATCTTGAATCTGCGATCCTGCCCTCGTATCTTTGATAAATAGACTTGCATGCTATTCTATCGCTTGTATTTAAACTTATTAATATTGACAGGACAATGGGACCCCAATTAACTGGTCCCTTTCTTTCAGTGCTCTCTAGACTTTTGTTGCATATTTTTTCACTACAGAATGCAGATCTTACGTTATACCATTAATTTGAATATAAAAATACTCGGTCTGGTTATTTGATTCTTCTACAAGATTGTAAATGAAGTAAATGAAGAAAGGGATTGAAATTATTTTATATAAAATATTAGCTTTCATAAAATAATATGTAAAATATTAGTGTAACAACAAGCTCTGTAAATAAGATTAAATTGAAAGCTTCTTTAAAATTCCTAGAATAACACAATGAAATTCTAGCTATCTATTAGATCTACTCGAAGGATCTAGCAAATCTATAAATCTACTTAACGCTAGGTTTACGGAGCACTAAAAGTGGCTATTTTACATTAGTTTACAAAACTACCAAGGATGTGTTTATCCAAATTTTCAGCAATTTTTAAAAATAATATATATCCAAAGGAATAAATTTTAAATCCCTCAACGATGCATCTTTACAATCTTAATAATCGTAAATTGAAAATATCAGAACGCGTAAACCTAGTGTTAAAAATGAATGAATGTGAAAAATTATACACCACAGAGCTAACATTCAATCCGAGGCAAATTTTGACGTATCAAAAATCACAGATAATATTCATATTACACGACCCACTAAAAACGTAGTTTCCGACGGAGCAGTTCCGGTATCGGTTTCATCGTTCATCAGATTCCTTATGGAATGGAAGTCGAAACGTTGTTTCAAATCACTCCGGTGCGGAACGTGAATCGTCGCGGCAAACGTCCGCTAAAATGAATCAATCGTTCAAGAATGACACGGGACTGCAAATTGCGTCGTCGTTGACTAAGTGCTATTTCGCTGTACGTTCTCGCTCGATTTCACCGGAGCGACAGCGTGTCACGCGGTGTGGGGGGAGGGGAGGGGGGGCGCTTGTATATCGAACACGGACCGAGTGTGTGCGTTCTAAATTAGAGTCTCATATTGCCCAGGCTGGAAGCCAGACAGTTTTGATGTCCCAGCTTTTTTCGCCCCACCCGATAGCGATGGAATTTCCCGCGACCGAGCCCCGCGCTCGTCAGGACCGGTTTTCATTTTGAAATGACCCTATTTGCATTGGCTCTGCCCCTCGCCTCCGCCCCTCGAGCATGGGCGCTCGCTTCGTTTTCTCTTTCTTTCCTTTTTTTTTTTTTGTTTTTTGACATGTCGGTCGTTCGGTCGGGAGAGGGCATGCCGGTTGTTTCGCGAGCAACAAACAATGTCCTCGATTACGCCGGGCAGAACGGTGGTTTAAAGTAACGAGATCGCCACGTTTGCCGACGCTTTGTGCATTTTTACGGAAATTACAAGAGGTTGTTTGTACGCCGCAGCATGGTTTCCCGGCGCTACGACCCTGACGCTCCACGGACCCCCGACCTCTCTCCTCCTGACCGTGCTAACAAAGTTTCGCCTTTGATGCCCGCCATGTAAACCTGTACCGCGCGCATTTCTGGAATTATAAAAAAGAGCGTCATTCATGCCGGGCAACTGGAAAAACAACTTGGTCCCGGTATCGCCCGAGCGTTTAAATTCTCCCGGACCGAGGACACTAGTTTTCTTGTCGACTCGCTCCCTATCGACTTCACAATCCCACTGTTTCCGATGCTTTCAAAGAACGACACCGTGCTGCTCTTCGCCGGGGCTGTAGACACTCTGAAATCTGGTTTAAAGTGCACTTTGCTGACCGAATTAACCGCTCGACAATGAGAATCAAATGAAATTCTGTGTCACCTCCGCTGCCGTTTATTATTTAACGTATCATTTGTGTAAGTGTGTCTATGAATTTTTCCGCGAAAAACGAATATACAGGGTGTTCGACTACATGTGGGAGAAAATTTAAAGGGTGGTTCTCCATGACAATATAAGTCGAAAATGAAGAATAAAAAAATTGCGATTTCTACTTCGTTATTTAGTTATGGGTTGCCGCATTTTAGGTGGATTTCTAATTGTTAACCCTTTGCACTCGGAGCTATTTTAATGTAAAAGTTAAACATTTCTTCCGACCTAGATATTCCCTCTGATTTTTTAAATTTGATGGATATGAAATTGATATAATACCTCATAGAATACTTAGATGTTTAGTAATTTATTAGATACTAACATATTTAATAATGTAAACAATATTTTGAATAATGGTATAGCAATTTTTAGTAGCGGCGCAGAGTCGCCACTAGAGTGCTATGGGTTAATAACTAAATAACGAAGCCGGAATCGCAATTTTTTTATTCTTCATTTTCGACTTATATTATCATGGAGAACCACCCCTTAAATTTTCTCCCACCCGTAGTCGAACACCCTGTATGTGCCTGATGTGGTAACAGGCACGTTGCTGGTAATATCGTAAAATATTTTACTTTTTTGTCTTGTAAAATATTCGAGTTGATTGGTCCACTGGTATTGGAATATTATCAAAATTCAATTTTTTAATACAGCTGAATACTAAATCTTGGAAAATCATATTTTATGTATTTCATCCTAAAATAAATGAACAATACTTATGTCTATTAGACTTTGTTTCAAAATCGTTATTATGAAATTTTGTAAGGTCTGAGCTTAATAGAACAGAATTTTTTCAGTAACAAAGAAAATTCACACGCGAAAGCACAGAGAATGAAAATTGTATGGCATCCGGCCAAGAAAGTCTACAAAACTGCATCCGTAGAGCAGAAGGTTCGCATGTTAGAATATTCGAGTAACGAGCGTTCGGATACGGGAAATTCTGCTACAATTTCCAGATTATCACTGTATCCGTAGTAATGTTTGAATAATTAATTTTTAGGACACTTTGCTACACCTTCGTTTGCCATTCTTAACGACCATTCCGGGGACAGGTTACCCGAGGTGCGAATTCTTGCAATTAGAAGGATCGTTTAACACTATCATGCCGGAAAGTTTTACGGGTGTTTGAGAGCAATTTTAGAAGGGGATTATAAGAGACATTGGAGAGGAAGATTCAACTAGAGATGAGTAAAAGTTCCCGCCACGTGGCAGCACGTTTTAGAAGCAGCTGATATCCTCGGTTATACTAGCAATCAAATTAACGTATCAATCACAGTGATTCATGTATCTTCTGACAATGAAAACTCTGAATTATGCGATTAGAAATAATCGCTTCGTTAAAACGGTTCATATCATCTCTTACAGTGACTTTTAGTAGGATTAACAATTATTCTTTTTCATGTCATAATTAGACTTTAAGCAAGATAAAAATTGATTAAGTCAATTGGAAAAAACATAAATAGAGGAAGTTAAATAAAAATGTATTTCCTTTTTGAATCGTTTTATTAAGTCAAATATAGTATTTTAATTTCACGTATATATAGTAAGAACAGACTACAAGACTTTTACTGTATAAAATATTATAAAGTAATATTTTATAAAAGAGAAGTATCATTTAAATAGTTTCGTAATATCTTTTTTAAACTTTTTATCGTTTTATTTTCACTAAAGCTTTGCATAACGTAGATTTTTTTCACAATGTATGACCATTTTGTACATTTCTACAATTATACTGTTTAACTGAATTTACGCCAATGTTGAACAGTACAAAAAATTTCCAAATTCAATATTACTCATTGCAAGCATATTTCAAGCGACAAGTGTTATCCATTAATTTTTCCGCGGATTATTGCTCCCCGCAAACTAGTTTATTTTATTCCACGCGGGAGACGTGCACGATATTTCTGCAGAAATTACGATTTTCAAATTTTCCCTGACAAACTCGTAGAATCGAATTGGTAACTTTTTCAAGCCGACTGTTTCATTAAGTGAGGGTCGTTCCACGGCAAATCGAACACTTTTGTATAGAACGTTGGGAATTTTGTTTAAATTGAAATATGTTGTATCCCACGTGAAACAAGGGAGACGGGGTTTATCTACAATATACAATTAAGGGACTTTGTTTATAACGTTTACGGTATAAAGGATAATTGGTTTTTCGAGTCAAGTCTACCAGAAGAGACGGGTTGTCGGTCTGCTTTGTTCTCAATTTTGCAGCTTCCGCGAATTAAAGAAACGGAATTTGAAGGGGGGGGGGGGGGGGGGGGGGCAGAAAAAAAACACGTAAAATACGGGAACTATTTTTCCGGAATTTTTTAGAGTTGCGCAAAAAATGACAGTCCGAAGAGAACATTGAACAAAAAAGTTCGTTAAATAGAACAATCCTTTACAACTGAACCGTAACGGACCGAGACAAAGCTTTCGTGAAAATCGTAGAAACCTGCTGGCTTTGACAGTTTACGTTTTTTAAACCTAAATCAGTGAGACGACTTAAACCTTTGTAACAGAAAGACTGAGAACACGGATGTTATGCATTTGTAACGAGGATGAATAAATTCAATTGAAAACAGTAAAAATATTTAGAGAAATTAAAAACTGCCTGAGCTTAAAAATTTGAAAGCCGAACAATAAAATAACACGTTGCAAGATTATTTTCATGTGTCAACAAACTATGTTTTAATATCACGTCTAGCTATATATTGTTTAAATCTTCATTTTCCAAATATAGTATTTACGTCCAAACTGGATATTCTTAGCATCGATCTGTATTAAATTTCAGAGACGCAAGATTCGGAGGTGACGGCCAAACAAAATGGCCGGGATATTAGATCGTCGCGTGGCGTGTTCTCAGTAGACAATTTACAGGGCGCAATAAGACAGTGTTCATCGTTTCCAGTCGGTGCCGGCAAGCCAGATTTGTACAGGTAAGGTAACCAGGCTTGGTATTTGCTGCGCGGGCGATCCAATAAAATAGCCGGTTTAATAGCCCGTTACGCCGATAAAACCAAACCGGGACGAGCCAGTAGCATCAATTTTTTAAGATCGCTCCCTGAGAAAATGTCTTCCGGTCTGGTATCCGGTCGGGCACGTAACCACAAGTCGAATTCATACACGCGGGGGAACGTCAGTTTCCCGTCTCCAACACCCGTGGCAATGGGGGTATCGGGATGCCGCACGAACAGTGACATCTTTCCCGGTGCTTTTAAAATATTTATCGTAACCACACCGCGAAACGCATCACGTGCCATTTTTACGTTATTGCCCTGCTTGATGCCGCGCATACGTTGTTCTCTTTTTCTTTTTTTTTTTTTTCTTTTACCGTTCTTATATCCCCGTGGCTTTTCGATGTATGTACGTGCAAGCCCGCTATAGCTGGTGACAGATACTACAGACGGGAAAAGGAAGATTTCTATGTCGGAAAGATGGCCTTCGTATCTCCTCGTGGCCCCGCGAACTTTTATAGTTATTGTCGATCAAAATTCTTTTTTTACGAGCACGCGAGACACGGAATTCGAGGGAACGCGTAAGGGACAAGATACTTTGGATTTTCTTTATCGTCCCGCGGACGTTTGAATCACTCGACTCCGCGATCAATGTCAGTTTTATAATCGATGGCACACAATTTATATCAGAATAGCTCTTCTTTTTAAATGGCCCAAACGACTGCAGTTGTTTCTTGCCAAGCTGGGAAAGTTCACTAGATGGTTCGTAATGAAAAGATTGGAAAAATTATGTTGTGTTTGAATTACAACAAAAATTAGTAGATGCTGCTTTTTACAACTTCTTTTTATCGGGGATGAACTGCACTTGAGGAAATTAGAAATTTTTAACTTTGTTTTATATAATCCTGTAGATTTTGACGAGGAAATGCCGAAAATACAAGTTTTAATCTTAGGAATCTACTGGTTCAAAAGTTATGCGTGTTTAAAGTGCGGCGATTTTCACAGTTTTTCACTGGTATGGGCGCCGCCATGTTGGCAGGTAGTGAGCGCGTCGTTTAACGAGCGGAGCCGCGAGGTGGCACCGCAAGCACACGCTGATGTCAATAACGTAGATTTCGAATAATGTAGAAGTGATTATAAATATTATAATTGATAATCGGATAACCAATTAATCTGATTATATTAAGTAAATGGCGCGGTAATAATGGTAGCAAACATATTAAGCATTGGCCTCTACTATAGAGTAAATTGTTGTTTAAGTATGTTCACGGAATATACCACTTTGAGAAACAAAATTGACTGTATTTATGGCTTCATCGTTATTAATTTCTTAGATTAAAAAGTAGAACTATATGTATATTTTTCTCTCTGCACTTGCGCTAACTATTAAATACTGACGGCAAAGGTACAGTATTTCATTTCACCTCGAGAGAAATGAATAACATTCATATTTATTGGATTCTGTTTGAGATCTTCATCACGAGCCTGGCTTGGTATTATAAGGGAAGAGGATTTAAGATAACCGTCAGAAGGTGAGAAGTTAGATGAAGTCTTTAAAAAGCTGGGTCAAATGAATCCAGGTCTACCATCTTGAGGTTAATAATCCTCCCTTTGCAAATTAAATGAAACTGTGCCGAAACTGAAACTAAATTAACAAACTCTGACGATTTTGAACGGCATTAAAATATATAAAAAGTGATTATTGCAGGACATTATATTCAAGTGTCTCCAAACTATTTGTACAACTCAAAAATCGGTGATTTCATCTGAACAAAATTAATGGAAAAAAAATTTCCTTTTTGAATAATTATTAGAACTATATCTTGCCTTTTGCATTCTTATATTATTAAATAAGTTGTCCTGATTTTATGCCACTTTTGCAAGCACTAATGTTGCAGTTAATGCGTTGAAAATGATTCTCGATTGCTTACATTTGGTACTAATGGTGACCAAGAGTTGCGATTTCGAAACGAGTATTTTTGGCCAGCGATAGTCGCAGCGGAATGTTTTAAAATATTTTTATCTATGTGATAGAGCCGTGGCGCAGTTAAACGTTATCTAAACCGCGCGTTACAGCCTGCAATCCGCAATGCCATAGATTTATTACAGCACGTCTCTCCGAACGTAAAAATGTTTCGTGTGGCGAGCAATACAATAGATGGAATATAATGCGGTTTCGAATTACAAACCGCGGCCGGTGCAGACCGCAGAATAACCAATGGAATATTCGCGCTCTTTCCCAATATTACAATACGGTTTACGCAATACGCAACTGATTCCGCGAGTCGTGACCTGTGACACGTCTCTTCGAAGGAAATTCCTCGGCGATTGAACTTTACACGCGACAATGCAGTCTTACAGAAACGTCGTTGCCGCGGAAAGAGCGAAGAAAAGTTGCTACGTGTGAGGCGTAGAATGCCTCGGCAGCCATATTGCGTGTAGGTTACATGAATTCGAATAGGAATTCGCGACAATAGCCGGTTCTTTGAATCGAACGAGATTCGGTTAATATTTTCGCAGACATCTCTCGAAAGTCAACATTCGCAAAGTTAAGATAAAAAAAAATTGATTCACTGGAGATATTATGGAGATAACGTAAGGATAACAAATTGACGAAAATAAATTGTAAAAATATATCGAACGTTACTATTTTCATATAAAATATATATTCTACTTTTCTGATTCGTTTTTAATTCTAAGTGCCACGTTCGATGTTGCACGTTCCCTTTTCTTTTTTTTAAACGGGACAGCTGCAAGCTGAGTGCTTGTTCTTTTATTTTCGCGAAGGTAATTTTATTACAAGCCGACAAGAAAATATGTAAAAGCCGAAATTGAATTAAAAATTGACGCACGGTAGCTGTTGACACTGGAAAGTCGGTGTGCGCAAGCGACGGTACGAAACAATTTGAATCCATCTTTTTCGATTTATTTTTATGCGTGCGCGTTTGGAGTCGTCGCCGCCTTGATTGTGCAAACACAATTGCAGCAATCTGTATAAATTCGAAACGACTATCATCTATTCGATAGAATACTATATTGCGCTAGGCGACACGAAATGACTATAGTAGTGTCACACGATGCAATGATTCGTATTGCATTTGGGGATATGTCCCATGGCATCTCCTGTGCCAGATATTGTGCACTGCTAAGTGCATTATCGTCGTAACAACATGAATCATTGAAAGGGATTTTGCATAAGTCCATTGAGCGAAATCCAAACTACACGGCTGTCTTCAAGAAACGTCACGCTTATCTCATGATAATCTGAGATCTAAACAGGTCTCTATGCATTACCATTGTGCGACAAGGTGACATATAAATGTCCAACAGGAGCCGACATCTCAGATAGAATCCCATTTCGTCGATTAATATGGCCTTGTCAAGCAGGCAAATGAAATGTACAATATGCAGTAGTACTCATTCAATTGTATTAACCCTTTGCACTCGGAGTTGTTTTAACTAAAAAAACGAAAGATTTTTTCATTGTATAATATTTCCATTCTATAAAAATTTTTTTCATTTTTTGCATATGAAATTGATATAATATCTCGTGTAATATGTAAATGTCTAGTAGTTTATTAACTACGAACAAAAATAATAGTGTGAACAATATTTTTAAGAATGGCATAGCAATTTTCGGTGGTGCCTCAGAGTCGCCATCCGAGTGCTAACGATTAAATATTTTCACTCGCACGAATATTCCTTTTGCGAAGAAAATCATTGAATTTCTTACAAATTTATAATTGTGCTATAGAAGCAATTATTGTATTATTTTTTATGCACGATTAAAAATCTAAACATATTTAATCTGCGTGTGTACGCTGGGAACTAATTTTCTTTTATGCAGAACATTAGAATAATTGTTTTTTGTTATAGCTAGTAAAGCATAATTCATTAGAATTTTTCTTTTACGCGGAACATTAAAATATTTATTTTCTGTTTTAGCTACAGATAGAATATTTTATTAGAATATTATCTATTAGATTTCGCATTCAGAGATTAATGGGTGCATTGATAATCAATAATGGAATTTGCATAACAGATTTTCGGATCATGAAAAATCTTCTGTGTTTCGATCGCAGTTATAAACTTTCACAGCTGCTGTCGATCGAAATCCGTTCTTTATGAGCACGTATAAATGTTTCGAAGATAGTTTGTAGTAGGTAACTTATGCGCATATGCGTATACTGTCGAGTTTGCGTCTATATACCTGTCAGCTGCTGGCTATACCACAATTTATACAACACTATGCACCCAGAACTAAAAAGCATATCGATGAATTCTGCGGTTAAACCATGTCGACGAGGGAAAAAGTATCACGCGGATCCGATTTTTCAGTTCTATTACGCGAAAAATGTTTTAAAATATTTATTATACCAACTGGATTTATTAAACTATACTTATTTATTTCAAATCCAACGCGGTGTCATGTGTTCCGCTTTTTTAAAAACTTTTTACTCAACATTCTGAAAGTGATATCAAAATATGCTCAGATGTTTATTTATTAAAATTACAGAAATTTCTGATCGTTATAGTGCTTATATTATTATGTTTCTGTTAATGACTGGATCTCCATGAATATAATCTGTACGAATAGTGGGTAAATTTTGATTTTCTGAATTGCCGACAAATTAAAAATTCATATCACGCCAGAAGCAAAATTTGCCCAACAAAATGTTCCCACCTCGAGGCGCTAAAGAATTCCCACTAAACAGCAAAGCCTCTTTGCCCTGATTAAACGGTGTACTCTCGAAAATAGGCATTTCCATAATTACCTTAAACACAAACACTTGCTCCCCTCGAGACTGACGCCCTTCTACAACCCTGCACCGCGTCGTAAACACTTCGAATCAATTCTAGACACCGAGAAAACCATTCGCAGGAAATCTGACGGGGTGAACACTTTTTTTCCGGGCTTGTCAGATGTAGGTGGGGAATCCGTTAAATTGATAAAGTTTCTGCGGAACTTTCATAATACCCAGCCGCTGAAGAATGTTCAAGTATATATGAGTTGGCAATTTATGTTCTTCCAGACAGAACGGCCACCTTCGAATCCCGATTAGGCGATGCACAGCGCGCCACGAAGTCAACACTAAATCTGGTAGGGAAAAATGTTTCTTATTATTTAATTCTCAGTTTGCTTTCTGGTGTTTCCAATTAGATCGTTAGATAAAATGGAATTTATGGCATAAATTAAATTAAGATACCAATTCTAATATTCTAGTAATGACTAAAATATATATTACTATAAGAGAAGATTATAATGTTATTAGTATTGTTTGGCAATGTTGTCTCTTCGATTTGCAGCGATACAAGTTAATTCATCAACTGCGTAAAATTAAGCTTCAGTTATCCTTATGTTTGGATATATTAGTCGCTCGACCTAATATTAAAGCTTGTTTTCTCATTTTTAATTTTTTTAAAAACTGTAAGCTACGTATCTAATTTGATTTAATGTAGGTTGTGTATGTATGAATATGTGTGTTCTGTACTTTATCTTACTTAGTGCAGCAGAAATAGATCTCAATTGAGATCTGAAATGCTTAATAAACAAAACAAAAAATTAATATTAGAAATCTATAAATTGGAAAGAAAAATCACTATTGTCAAGTGCATCCAATATATCGTTGTTTGTTAAAATTGTAAAAATCGAAGTTCTACAAGTTCCGGAAGAACAACTGAGTAAATACATAAATGAATAAACAATACCGTATTTAGAAAAATATGTATGCACAAATCGAATGCCATTTAGAAGTTCGTAAAGATTTACGAGCACGAGCAAACAGGAAACAATTAAAATTTCTAAACCCATCCACTCGGATTCGCAGTTCGGCCCCACCCTGTTTCCGAGGATCTCGAGTTGCGCGTCTATGGGGGTAGGTGCGGGCTGTTTATCACACTTTCGAGGAGCATAACTGTCGTAAAATCGTACCGCGATCTACATTACAAAAGATTCCGGGGGCCAGTGGCAGTTTGGCAGTGTACGTAACCGGTAGGAGAGCGTTCATGTCTCTCTCTCTCGAGACGAGGAGCCCGCATTTCGTTTTCTTCCTACCCCGCTTCCGTCCTCCTTTCCTGTTTGGTCTGGCCTACCTGTCCGCCTTGCTTACCAACTTTGCAATTGTAATCAACGATAACGATTCCGGCACCTCGTTTCGTTATTCGCGCGGAATAATTCGCGAAATGCAAAACGGCTATTCGAACGCTTCCATTTAACCGATTACGGCCGATAGCACCCCGATACCCCTCTTCGCCCCCCGTCCGCCGACCTTTGCCACCCACGCACCCCTTCGTACCGCCAATTTCAAGTATCGCCTTTTCGGGCGTCAACCGTGCGTCGTGTTTGCACCGTCACGAACACCGTAACCGCGAATTGATTCCTCCCCGGCAGCGTTATTAACGCCCAACACGTGCCCCGTCCTCATAATTATGAATTAATTAATTTTCCGACGAATTGTTACGATTTTATAAACACCGAAATCGTCCCCTCCCCCTCTTGCTCTATCGTCGTTTTGATTGAAAATGACGAGCCGCTAGGCCGATTATGAAACACCCCCCCCCCCCTCCCTCCGCCGCCGTCGCGCCGCGCGGATTACATTTATGATTCTGTACGGGGAAACGGTCTCCGAGCGCGTGTAAACGCATTCATGGCGATTTTAATGTGTAAATTACACGAGAACTTAATTTAGCTCATTCGTTTATGGCCGCGCCGGCGATATCGCTGGTTATGTCACTGGAAATTGAATGTTAAAATTCATGCGTTCTTCCTTGATGATACAGTATTCGAAATTGCTACGGCGGACCGTGGTTTATTTACTTTAACAAAAATATTTTGTACGAGTACGCGTACTAAACATGTTATGACGTACTAAACCATGAGCTATCCTATCCAGACAATCTGGGTTTTATGGCCTCGTACGATGCAACTTCTTTTTCGGTAAAAAAATCAATGACTTTTTTTCCATTTTATCTTAAAATTATAATTTGATGTGTGTTCACTTTTACAAATATATTTCGAGACATGGCATACTGAATATGATACGACATACTAATCCATGAGTAATCCATGATTTTGTATTAATTTGCTTCACACAAAATTTACATGTTAGTTCGAATGATTGAACAAGCTTAAAAAATTTGGTCTTTTTTATGGAAATTACCCTGTATCCAAAGACGAAAGTCTCCGCTTTAGAATAACCCCATCCAAATTGACGTCTGACAAGGTGTTTCTGATCAGTATGATTTTCTGTCAGCTAGATTCGACGTTTGGCTCACTGTGAAATTGAAGCATTCAAAATCCCAGTTGCGGGCGGGACGCGTGAACAAAATTCTTCAGAGTCACGGGTCTCGGCTCCTTCGAAATATTAGAATCCGCTGGCAAAGACGCACGCGGACGTGCATAAAGGTGTATCGATTTCGCCGGATACGCCGGAAATATAGCATCCGAACTCCGGCGAACTTTCGAAGTGAAATACGCCAGGTTACATTAAAACGTAACCGCGTATATGGACGCAAGTTTCGGGCGTTTGACACAGCGCAACACACGTATCGGGCCGCCACTCCTCCACCATACAATCTATCACCATGCACAACTTTTTTACATCCTGGTCTTGTATAGGGTGTAAGAAAACTAATGGTCGGTACAGGTGAATCTACACCTGTGGATCGGTGGACAAATCAATTATTTAAGCATGTTATTACATTATTCATAATCGTCCTGGAAAATTTTTATTTTACAATCAAATCCGCAGTCAGGTCGTCATCTTCGACCAACAACAACAATGCATGCAGCGGAGCCAGGATACAGTGAGAACGTGATCTGTTATGGCAAGGACCCTAGGAATGACTTTATGGTACGGTCGGCAATCTGTGAGTTTTAATATCGATAAGGTTTAGGACTGGGGGTCATTCCAAAATTTTCGTGATGACATCACCAAACAGTGTAACGTTGAAGTAGCCTCCCCCCCCCCCCAAACATATCTATGACTCAATGTTTTTCCACGAAGTGAAGAAAATTTCGGGGTCGGAGATTTATGACAGCGTCGACCGTTTATGGCCGCGTCGACCGCGTCGACAGCCCCGAACATAGAAAAGGACAGAGCATGTAAACACGGACCGCGCGGCCGAAGGCACAACAAACATTTGCGTGATGATTTCAGTAATTTTTTTCTTAGCATCGAGCCATTGCCATTTCTTCGAGCCATTCCAATTTTTTTAACAGATCTCCACCGATCCAGAGGTATACAATCCGTCCGTGGTATTCGTGACATATAATTTTTATACACCCTGTACAGAGCATCATCATTGTTCAACAAACCGAAACAGTATCATTCAAAAACTCTGTACGACCGTGTCGTCTTTTCCACAGACGATCGAAGCAGGAACCCGTCGAATCGCCACAAGTGCCGCGCGCCTCGAAATCATTTAACTAAAAAGACGGGGAAGCTAGAGTTTCCGCTACATGGAAGAGCGGTTCCCACGTGTTTATAGGATGTGGCGACGGGTTACCACCGGCCCCGAAATTTTTACTGCCGACGACGCTAGATGCGATAAAGCATTGGTTAGCATTCGACCCGGGGCCGAAATCCGGCGGACGTAAAAACACTGTGCGCGCTCACACCACCGTGCAAAAGGATGCGAGGCAAGCTGAGGCAAGCTGAGGCAAGCTGAGGCGACGCGACGCGACGCGTCCCCGGAAAACGTTTCCGCAAGGCAAATCGGGCGGGCATAACCCGTCCAGTTCGAGTCGTAGAAATCGAGGCGTGTTCCCGCGATTCTCGTCAACGGGGAAACTCCGTCCCGTCACCTATCTGATCGACGATATATTCCGCGTACCCGTCGACGGGGAACGTCGCCGCGTCGCGTCGGGCTGGGAATGACTCATTCTGCGGGGGGTGAGAAAGCCGGTTCACACCCGTTGAATCCTGAGCAGGGTCTAGGAGAGCCGAATACGACGACGATCACGACGACAACGACGCCGGGCGACCGGTCGCCCCGACCGAAATCGATGCGAAACTTTCCGAATCCAGTCGAACGAGTTAGATACCATCAATAGCAACAGCCAACGGGGTGGAGAAAGGGTGCGCAGAAAGAGGGAGAAAAGCGAACGCCCGGGTGACATATTTTCCGTGACGTTTTTCGAAAACTCCTTCGGACCACCATGACGGATTTACGAACCACTGCCAGCGCGAAGTGCTCCGAAGAGTCTCGAAAACAAGGGGACTGGCTCCGCGGATCCCGGTGTACAGGCTCGTCGACGGGTAAATCCGGGAAAGTCTAAAGAAAAACAGTTGAAACTCCAGGGAAACGTCCATATATTCTTTCGCCAGTTTGTACAAAAATTATCACCGTCACTCGGAGTCACCAGATCAGGGGATTGACTCGAATCGAGGGAAAAAACCTCCTCTGTGTCAAACCCCCAATGTGTCAAAACCCCTACGTGTCAAAACCCCTACGTGTCAAAACCCCTACGTGTCAAAACCCCTCTCTGTCAAAACCCCTCTCTGTCAAAACCCCTCTCTGTCAAAACCCCTCTCTGTCAAACCTCCTCTCTGTCAGTACCGAATTAGCCACGTGACGTTGTGACACGTGCACGACAGAGACGGATCGCGTCACGTGACCGGGGGAAGAGTGGGGGAATAGCGTTGTAAAATGGAATGGTAGAGTGGAAAGACTTAATCTTTGGTGACTCTGCCGTCACTATGGCGAACTTAGGGCATCTTTGGTGTTGCGATGCTTTGAATTTATCTTTGCCTCGACTGTGCTACACATGTAATAGTCAAGAGGATTGAAATGATTAATTAATTAATCTTTTCTTTCAATTCGATCACGAATTCCACGCTTCTCTCGCGATCAGAATAATTCCTGTGAGCTGCCCGGGATGCAGTCACCTTCTACCGTTCGACAGAATTTCGGAATTTCTTGGCTAGGTCGTAAACTTGCTTCTTCTTGTAGCCCAACCTCGCAATGAAGCCTGCGGGCGATTTTCCGGCCCGCAGCGATCCGAGTATTGCCGTTCTTCGGTTGTATTCTCTGTACACGGCTGACACTTTCCTGCTTGTTCACTGATTGGTGGTTTATACAGTGAGTTCCATGTCAATAGTTACTTTGTTTATATTTGCCGAACGCGTTTAGTGAAATTGTGAAAATGTTTGTATGATAAACTTTTTAATATGCCTTTCCATTCAGGTTGGAATTATACTAAAAATCGTATGGAATTTGAACAAATTCAATTTTGTCATTATCACAAAATAATGTCAATGAATCACGTTTCAAATAACTTTTGTACTACCACGTTGTTTTTTATAATTTAAAAGAACATTTCTTTCTCAGTCGGTTCAGAAAGTGACCATTTTCCACTGACCTGCGTTATTAGAAAATATTGTTGTGTTGCGTTGGCCTAAAAATCGCGAACTAGATCACGTCGGAAGTCGATATAAGCTATAAGGTCTCCTAACGACACTCCGGAGTGTAAGTTCTGAAAAATTGATGGAACTACAGAACTCGGCTTGTATTTCCTAAGGCAGTCTCGGCTTATCCTGGAAGATTACTTTCTTGCAACCCTGGCGACCATATTTGATATAGTTCATATTGATAAAGCATTTGAAAAGGAAAAAATTATTCCTACTACGAAAATTGGACGAGACATTCGTATCTTGGCGAAAATTGTAAATATTAAAAAGTGAACTATTATCATGTACGTCTTGATATTATAAAACTTTCATTTCAGTTATTTCTCTTTGGTTTGACGTTTACTTGATAGAACTGATAGAAATTTTAAATATAATTCAAATTGATATTCGAAAATATTCAAAAACATTATGATATGTGTAACTCCGCAAAATACAGAGAAGAATATTTATATTAATACAAATTAACATTCTCATTTTATAAGCACCGTAAGAAATTTTTCGTCAGCTGAAAACCTTTTTCTTATTCTGCTTTTATAAAGTAGTCGGTGAAAATGGAAATCTGCATAAAATGTAAAGTCTATGAATCTCAATAAGAAAGTGAGATGGACGATTTATGTCAGTAGAGTATGTACATTGTTCGGAGAGGTTAAGCACGAGCAGATTTCTGTGCTGAAATAATCAATGAAAGTGTAAGAAATTCTTTAGTAGGCGAAAATATATTTCGTTCATTCTGGCTTTTATGAAATAACCGATGAAAATGGGAATTTACACAAAGATCTAAAATCTGTGAATCTCGAGAAGAAAATAAGAGTTCACGTAGGTTGAGTCTGAACATAGATAAGTGGGAGTGGAATTAAGCACGAACAAATTTCTCTTCTAATATATTCAATAAATGTGTAAGAAATTGTTGAGTAAGAAAATTTGAATTGCATAAAAATCTAAAGTTTGTGTATCACAATAAGAAATTGAAATGAAGGATTCATGTGAGTTGAGTCTGAACATAGTGTAGAGGGAGTAATATTGAGCACGAGCAAATTCCTGTGCTAATATAATCAATGAAACAGTAAGAAATTGTTTAGTAAGAAAATTTAAATTGCATAAAAATCTAAAGTTTGTGTATCACAATGAAAAATTGAGATGAAGGATTCGTGTGAGTTGAGTCTGAACATAGTAGTTTAGAGAGAGTATTAAGCACGAGCAAATTCCTGTGTTAATAAAATCAATGAAACTGTAAGAAATTGTTGAGTAAGAAAATAAAAATGGAATATAAATCTAAAGTTTGTGTATCACAATAAGAAATTGAGATGAAGGATTCACGTGAGTTGAGTCAGAACATAGTTTAGAGAGAGGAAGTAGAGTTAAGCCCGGCCAGATTTCTACCATAATCAGTGAAAGTGTCGGTACTGGCAAAATGCAATCGGATATCTCCTGAAAACCGTGTGAACGCGAAGGTAGGTTACCCACGAGAATACGAGAACTGCTAGTCAGTTCGGAAGACACCAGACTAAACAAGCCGAGGGAAGCCGTAGACACGAGATGGTAATTAACCGTGTGCACAACGGTGTGTTTGAAGCTGACGGTAAGACGCTATCTTCCCATGGTTATCGCGATAGTTGATGACCTTCCAAAGAAAATCGCAGAAACTGTAATTCTTCATAGTCAGCAGCGACGTTGATAACAAAAGTCTGTCGTTGAAAGAATAGCTGATTGTCGTTAATCTTCAACAGAACGTTTAATGCATTAAGGACGCGGTTTTTTTACAAGTTCATTTGTCATTGTCTTTCGTTGCGACCGGTGTTCTTCATTTTTCCATCGGTTGCTCATAGTTCGGCGAAATAAATTTGAAAAACTGCTACAGATGAAGCGCACTGATGCAACCGGAAATGGAAGGATAAATTTTCGATCAATATTATTCCTGACTGGAGATTATGAATGGCTACATAGATGTACTCGCAGCGAGCCGATATTCGCTGGTCCAGGAAACAAAACTACTTTGTGTAGCTTAAAATAAAGTTCGTTGTTAATATTAAAATGGAATACACTATTTATTAACATAGCCTATACATTTTAGTCTGTTTTCAAATGATTTCAGTCTTTCATATTATTGGGAAAAATTAAGCAACCTGGTACAATGTTAAGAATAATAATTTGTAAGAGATGGCAACAGTTAAACGGTAACGAATTAACTTTATTTCAACGTTTCGCAGTGACGGGCTTGACAAGACTGCTGTTCGACGTTCGTTTCTTAATCGTCGTTCGATCTTTTTTTGATGTTTTCTAGTCGTTGATAACGTAAATAACACAATATATCGGGTGACGCAATATAGTTTTCGCAATATAGTTTACAACGCAATATAGCTTACAACTCGGCCGTCCTGACAACAAATCGTCCCGATTTACCGAAATATGAACAATATATGTACCGCAACATGAACAATATAGCATACATGGTACATGCATAATATATATCGCAGACTGTCGATAGTCTACAACTTTAATAAAAATTTAATTCGTTGTCAATAAATTCAACAAAATTCTAATAAATCCGAAGCAGAGAAACATATTCAGAATCAAATATTTAGTTACGATAAAAAATATTTTTTACTTTTGAATCCTTTTGGTTATTTTTCCGTATTTTGACGACAACGTGACGTCACGTCAGTGCCGCCGCTTCCCAGCGAGTATAATATTTCCCCGTAAAAAAACACTTTTTCAAAAAGTTTCAAAAGTACGCAGGGTTTAAAAGCTCGGGAGAGGGAGGCTAAAAAAGGAAACAGTCGAAAAGGTCAGATATTCCCCGTAAAATAGTTGCATTTCGCGAGCACCGCGAAAACAGTCCTACACACCCTACACGGTTTTGCGAGGGCTTCGCCCGGCAACAGGGGAATATAAACATTTCTTTGCGGGCAAATGCACATTTCGAGTAACGTTTGAACAGCACCGGGCGCACAAACAATAAACAGAGTTACCTGCGGAGGAAAGAACGTCCGCGGGAATAATTTAATTCGCGAGATGAGGGGGGGGGGGAATGATTAGTTAACGAGATTTAGGAATGGCGTAACGCGCGAAGGCTGCGTCAAGTTTACGGAAACGCGGGTGTCTGGACACATTTATTCGACGAATAACGGGGCGCAGGCGAGGCGCAGGTGAACGCGCGGAGTGGTTCTCTTTGACGCACGCATCGCACCGCGGCGAAATTTTAATGGCTTTTGATTTCAAAGACGGGACCACGCGCTGTCTTGGAAATAACTTCGAAATCCAGTTATGAACGCTTTGAGCGTGCAATGAGAAGTCCGACTTTTTCACGGACGATATCCAGCTTTGAAGTTTTCCGCGAAGGATATATCCCACCATAGCAATTAAAGCGAAACTTTTTATCGTTATTCGTGCTTCGTTTCGTCGTGCACAACCCCCGGCGAGGTTGACTCGGGCGCCGCCGCGCCATGCCGGGTTCAAACGAGGAACTTCGATGCCGCAGATTCTCTTTTCTACCTCTCTGAATAGGTCGAAATCCGTTTGTTCGCGTTTCAATTACGCGATAATAGGAGACTCGTTTACTTCACGGGAACTTCGGGGAACAATACAACACTCACACCGCCGCGCCGTAAGATGGCAGCGTCAGAACTAACATGGGAAACTTGTCTCTTAAAATTAACAGAGACTCGATGTACACCGGTTGTCTCTCCCCCCCTTCCTTTCCTTTTCCGCGTACTTTCAATCTCCGGGGCCCTTCAACGCTTCCTGTTTCCCTGGGAAACACTTCAACTGTTGTAAAACTTGTACAATTAAAGGATGAAAGAATCCTCTAAATAATCGGTCCCGTGAAATGACCGTAAACGTTTTTCAAGACCGTGGAAGATCGAGTATAATCGATACTCTATTGGTGTTCCCAGTTATGGATTTTCCGTAAAGGAGTTAGAATATCTTTGAAGTATTTCTTATTTTATATTTTATTCTATATGCATAAACTGGTTAACCCTTATCCGTCCCTAGTGTCAATTTCACACAGTTTTCTACGAAATAAGTTACACTGTCCTGTTATTTGTAGGTAAATTTGCCCGAAACTTCGTGACTTTTAGTTTTTTAATGCGAAACTCATAAGCGAAAAATCTTAGATGTAAATGTTAACTCGTCAATTTTAATTTAAAAAAATCGAAAAATAACTGTTTACCTTGTTATTTAATCGATCTTTTACCACTGTGTCAATTCGACACCAAAGGACAGATCCGGTTCGCGAAATGAGGGACGGATGAGGGTTAAACTGCTTTTCAAATTTTTACGAAAATATAAGTTACGAATTAAATTCGGAAGTTTTGCCTTCGATTTAAAAAATCGTTTCTTTCCCCTCTGGATCGAAACGAGACTCCACTTCCCCGTAACCAATATTTAACCATCGAAGTGGACAGAGAATCCATTTTGATTCCGTCGAATCTTCAGGGACGCGGCAATAAGCACACCGCCGTAAGAGCCCGTGACTCAAACGGTTAATACCAAGTCGGATCCCGTATCTTTTTCTCCATATTTTTCTACCACGTTTCTGCACGAAATTCGGGGTAGCTAGCGCACAACAGGCGACTTTATATGCAAGAATCCGCGTCGGACCCGTTCCTTCCTCTTTCCCATTTTCGTTCGGCTCTATCCTAACTCGTAGCCGTTCGAGTTCTAAACACCGCAATCTTCGACTGTTTGCCTCCAAATAGGACGAAACTTTCGGTATCAAAACGCTTCCGCAGTCGGGCGGAATATTCGCAATGGACCAAACTTGTAAACCGTAGCTTAATCCCGTCCGATTTCTCTCTTGCTTTTAAATTCGATCTGGTGTGTTATCTATCCTTTGGCCTGGTTCTGCTCCTTCCCACTCCCGCACTTTTCGGTCCTTCGGGGGGGTTGTGCTTGACCCAGCCATCTGGCTACCTCGTTTCCTCTGTCCTCATTTTCCGTGGCCAGAGAGAGAGAGAGAGAGAGAGAGAGAGAGAGAGAGAGAGAGAGAGAGGGAGAGAGGGAGACTTTGAAAGAAACGAAATTTTGAGTTTCGCGAAACGAGTATCGCGCGCTCGCGTGCAGAGTCGAATCTTTTTCCCGGGGAAGCAGCAAAAGACAAACACACTTCGCGATCCATTTGTTCCGTAGCCCGGGCATTCCAGCGTGTACCCTGCAATCTGAACCTCGCCTGCGGATGATAAACGGCCGTACGAAGAGAGACACATTGCCATCACGATAGAATGCTCAACGGAAATTGAAATTTCGACGGGACATAGGCACGCAGGAGAAAGGGCCGGGCCGGCAGGACAGACGCTCTCTCTATGCGTACGCGATGCTATAAGACCGTACGTCAATGTTCCGATGTTACGTCCCGAACACGTCCTATACCAATAACTTATTCTCAATGATGCGTATCGTCTATCTTTAGTCGAGCACATCGAACCGATTTATGGCACCGACAAGATCGGAATTTACTAGACAAAGAACGGCCGATGGTTCAGAGAGAGAGAGTAACAGTCGAACGTGTAGATTCTGTGGACATTGATGTGAGAACCCTTCGACGGCGGTGGGCGAATTTATTTTGACCCATAGTGTCGAAATCGTTGAACAAATACTCAATTTTAAGGGTGTCATCCAATGTGAGAGCTACTTTTTTCTTGCTTTTTTTAGGAATTTTTTTGAAGGAACCTTAAAACATACGATCTTGAAATTTTTACCACACATTTACTGACATTTGAACAGTCCCTCAGAATTTTTTCAAACCAAAATAAAGAGTTGGATCGACTTTATACCGTTTGGAAGACACTCATGTGTAAAAAAAGTAGGTTGATGGCGACCATGATTCCGGAGGTTTCGATCATCTGATATCAAAAAATCAAACGGCATTTTAATTTGTAGACCCGCGGCTATCGCCGGTACCAAAATAATATAAAATTACAGTAACTTCCCTATGAATCGGGAAGTTAAATATCGAAAATTGAATTTTTAACCCAGTTTTAAACGTAAAGTTCAAAGTTTCGTAATTTTTTTTCGCCTTTTTCAGCTTAAAAAAAAACTATAGCAGATATCAGAAATATATTGGTACGGGCGAGAACTATAGATGTGCTGACTATACCATAAAAATTTGAGCGAAATCCGTTCAGTAGTTTTTGAGATATCATGGTCGCCAATATGAAAAATACAGTTTTGAGAAAAACGTGTTTAAAGATTCAAGTACGATTTACACAAAGAAAATGTAAACTCATTAGTCTGCTATGTGTTGAGAAATAGTTTTCGCTCGATGCTCCGAAGTGCACGTTGATTCGAATGCACTTTTTTTCCAGCACAAATTAATGTCGAGCTGATTGATATTTCACTGGTTATGTATTAATATTTTAATCGTAATGAGGTATACAGATGCTCCGTTCTACCAATCCAGCTCCGTTATAACAGTCGAACGACTTCGAATATCGAAATATCCTTTTACCTGCATATTCTAGGAATGTTATAGAAGCAATTTCTGCAAAAAAAATGTTCGATTTTTTGGATCTGCCACATGGGATGATCCCTTTAACTGACTAAATACAAGAAGTACCTTAAAAATTATATTTAAAAGATTGCTACATAAACCCACAAATCGGTCTTGAGCATTATCAATTTTATAATTATGAAAATTATCCAAGGGTTAGTGCATTATTGCCTGCCTGGGTCCTAGCAGAATTTTGTCAGAAGATGTGCTTTCTGGGCTTTGAGACAAAATACTGAAATATTTTCTTATCCCTGAGACGAAGAAATACCATACTGGGAATCTTCCTAAATACTTTTACTAAAATACAGCTAGGTATTTAAGATTCCAAAGTCCAAATGTGTTCAGAGAAGGTTGAAGAACTCTCATATCTACAATTGGCTAGAAATGCTGATGCGAAAATCAGTGTAATCTAAGTTGCACCATTACAGGGTCAATAATACAAATCGAATCATCTCTAAAAATGTTGGAATCTCTAAAAATGTTGAAATACACCGAATCTACCACAGATATGAAAATTGATGCTACCTCTCGAAACTTGGCCCATTCAACACAGCCGCTAATAAACACTGACATATTGTTTCATTTCATAGCCGAGTTAGTAAAACGAAACGCGATACTTGTAATTCTATCAACTGGACAGTTTACATCACCAGTTTGTGTGATGGTTATAGTATAGAATTTCATGTGTTGAACAGAATCTCTATTCAGACTAAATCTGTGTAATTTAATATGTCAATCAAGCATGATTATGGCGATTCTCTTTAGAAATTATATTATAGTTTAATCATAATATACATGCATTGATGGTAAAGGGTTTTCCATCAAACTTTTCAAATCGGTCATGCTAGTAATCACGCCAATAAACACACAAGTTTAATAATGTAACAGGTATAATTAGTAAACCAACAAGTTTTAAAATTAGATTATGTAAAAAAGTTTATTATTGAAAACTAATTTATAACAGTGATCAAAACTTTGTAGCAATTATTAAATTTGTTATTAAACATTTTTACTACAAAAAGAAAGAGTAGACATTAACATTTTACCTGTCGGGGGAGCCTATTAAAAATTAATACGAAAAGGAATTATTTAATTATGTTTCCTTTGCTGATCTACCGGTTCACGATTTAATTTAGAATTTATTTAGAAATCCGTAGCTGCGAAGCGTGGATATTCAAAAAGTATTGATTAACCGCCAGTAGCTCACGCGTTAATATTAAATCGCTGCAGACATGAATTTATTACGAAATAATTGTTGATGCACTGAGAAGGCAACCTATACCTATGCTCCTTGAACGCTTTGTCGGTGCGGAATCCACTCCATTAGAATTCTCTATTCCTTCAAAAGAGGCGAGAGTTATGGTAGCTGAATATTATTAGTTTCCGTCGAACTACCGATCTCATTGGATGCTCTTGAAGGGTGCTCAATTTTACGAACCCCATTTCTAATCTGTTCTATTTCAGATATTTTCACGTGCATTTTTAATAATCACTCTACTGTATATTTCATCTACAGTCAAAACGATCAATTTCAAGCCATCTTGTGATCATTGAAACTGAAAGACACCTTTGCAGAACATTATTTAATATGCTATTTCATTTGTGTTCATATTATAATAATAATTAACTAATGTTGAAGTTTCTGGAGTGCTCGGTAGTTCTAGAGTTAAGTCATGTTGCTAATTACTGTACTTTCTGGTTCAGATAATAATTAGTATGTACGGGATGATTCACCTGCTATATGTACTTGTGTCAACTAAATTACTTGAAAACTATTTTTCATGTGGAAAAATGGTACAAACAAAACTTGAAACTTCTACATTTTTTTTATTAAAAACATTTCGGTCCCATAACAACCATTATTGGCGTTTATTCCACATTCTCCAGTAAGATTTAATTTTGCGTACAAAGTCCGACAGCTTTCCTGAAGTTTCCTTTCGTCTCGAATATATTTTTAAAATCATTAACCATTTAAAGCTCGTGGTACCTCTCGAGCTCCTGCAGTGGAAAAAATAGAAAGTAGAATAATAGATGAAACAGAATAGATATTTTCCAGTCCATGAGAATTGTTTATTCAATATGCTCAAGAAACTCCGTGCCACGGAACTTTATAAAATATTCCCCAAAGTTGTCCCATAATAACGAAACAGCTGTTATTTAATAATACAGCCATATGGTGAAAGATACAGAAATGCATATAGCCGCAGAATGGTATACTTTCTCATGCTTATTTTTCATCTGTGTACCGCTGTAATGCATTCTGATGCACGCGTGCATTTTTTGGTCCATTTAACTTGAAACTTTTAATATCGTATCGTAGCATACAGTTTCGTGTTGGTTTCCTAAAAAGAGTATAACGTTTTTTCCAGAAATATTTACATTGAGTAATATTTCAACCTCAAAACACAAGGGAAATTTTAATGGTCCAATATTTTGCCATGACCAGAATTTTGCCATTTTATACTGCAATAAAATGAATTAAGCTATTTCTACGAAACGAAAACACTATTTCATATTTTAATGTTAGTTGTATGGAAGTGGTTGTACTACGTTCATTTTGTAAAAATTGATTCTAAAAAGTGTTTCCACCATCTTCATTACTGAATATTTTAATTAAAGTCTATTGTCCACGCTAGTGGCTCTTTAGTATGAATAGTCCAATACTTTTTTTTATAACTTTTATAAAATTTTTATAAATACTACATAATAAAAAGGAGGCATTGTTAACATCTCATAATCATGAGATGCAATAATTACCATTATTTATACAGAATAGTGTAATTTTGTTTCGGATTACAATCCAAAACTTTTTTCAAGTATCACTGTTATTAAAACGTCAGTACGAAACGAAGCTCTGCATACGATTTAATTTAAACGACCACTGTACCTACACGTTTGCGTTCTGACAATTGTAAAATAAATACACGCTTGTCCGTACAGACCGAACAGATTCGAAGCAGTAAAAAATACCATTGGCATAATCCGGGACACAACGGATTAAATGGTCCGCTCTGTGCAGGGTTTTAACAGATTTTTACAAGTCACCCTAATTATTCCGTAGAACATCCGTGGCACCGGGGAATTGCCGCAGACGTGGATTCGGGACACAAAAGTAACTAAAAAAAAAGTTCATAGAAACGTGAGTCCTGTTTCAGTGTTACAGGCGTTTTTGTGTTGCGCCGGTTGATCACCTGTCTGCACAGAAATTGCTCGGAGCGGCCACCTCCAGCTTGAATACAGGCGTAAATACGTCTCACCATGGATTGTCTGACCGGCTCGAAAAGGTTCGGTGTTGCGCGGATTTCCAACCAACGTTGTTCGACACGCTGACGAAGTGTTTCAACACCGTCGATTGTTGTTGCGCCGAATACAGATTCTAAATACTACCATGAAATGATAATAATCGAGTGGAAAAGATCGTTGCAACGCCAAACGGACCACCACTGAACAAAATTCATCCCCACTACTTTTATCGACATATCCGTGACATTTTTCTGATTAAAATGATACCGAACACGATACAATTCGGATCTTGCTGAATTGATTATTCTCTGAATTCTGAATTCTCCATTCTCAGTTTAATTTAAAACCATTTATATACAACACGATTTATTGTATAATAAACATATTGTATAGTGACATTGTAGCTTTTTATTCGAACACTAATGTTCCACTGATTGGTATGGATAATCGAGGTTCTAGTGTATCGTGAATTGAACGAGCAAATATGATCCAAATTGTGTCGTGTTTGGAGTCATTTGAGTTAGAAAAATGTGATAAATATGTTGGCAAAAGTTTTTATGAATCTTTCTTGAGTAAATAATTTTTATACAGTCTAGTGTTGATATGCAATTTTTATTATTATTACGCCTTCAATTGAAGAGTATGATATTAGTATAATATTAATAAGTTGGTTATTCAACGATATTATTCAGTATGGATTAGAGAAGATTTAATCTCACAACGAAAGCTCGTTATAGAAGGAATAACTGCTATATTTTTCATTTCAGAGGATTTCTCGAAAATTGAAAAGAGGTAAATATTTGTCAAGGTCCACGGTCGTGAAAATTTCAGAAATGTTTTTTGTATGTAATCATTTTTAAAAAGTCGAAAACCAACTACAGTGACTCACTTTACATAATAAAAGAGAACTTTTTCATTTAGCGTTTTTCCTCTATCTCTATTAGCTTTCGAGTCACACGATAAACTAGGTTTTCTGCCCGGAACTTTGAAGGGTAGTTTCACTCTCCCGACACGAATATGGTATGGAAAAAATACGTATCAAATATTTTCCTGCGCGTTGCTGATGCGCGAAGGTAAAAAAATACGACGTGTCACACTTGGGCGTTGGTTCTTGTCAAGTGAACAATAACATTTCTACTGTGAAAAGAGGGGATAGTTTGAATGAAACGAAACTTTCGCATTACATGTATAATATTACTAGGTTGGAGAATTGCATGCAAAGTCACGTTCTCAAGGAATAATTGATTATATCTGCTGACAAATAATTGCCCAGCCATCCGATGAATATTATTTTCGAATCTATTATTCATTGTTTTACATATTCATGAAACTGTACTTTTTTATGTATGATTTATATGCGGGCTATTGCTTGTATACAATTTTTAGGTGTACAACCATATCACTGAAAACGTGATGAAAAAAAAATGAAAAGGGATATTTCTAAACAAAGCCTAACAAAATGTTTGAGTTGTTTGACGGAATAGTTTTAGCTAGAAGCGTATAATGATCCGCATGAAAACAAAGTGTTGTCCACAGTCGTATAAAATACAACAAACAGATTAATAAATAGAATAATTAATTGTACTCACTCTCGGTGAAAATATACATCGCTTTGAAACCTCGAAAATGGCGGGACGACGTGATGCCGTGGAATTCCAAGGAAAGTTGTGGTCCGTTGCTCATGATAGGTCGTGATGGCATCTCACCGCAGAACGCATCTATTTTCTCCTTCTTGCCGTCTATGTATACGTATGCCACTAACGAGTCCACACTGTTGCAACTGAAAGTACAGAAAATCAAACGGCCGTCAACAACAGTATTTGCGTGTGTGTTCTGTTCGGTGGTGTACAAAACGACGAAGCTTGATGTCGGTAATCCGATTAACGTTCAGTTGCAACTGTTTCAATAAACGCATGTAACTGTGCCGAAGGTTAACCGCAATAATAGCCATTATATCATTGCACCAATTAGCGAAATTACGGGAATTATTATACGAAGATATTTCGCTTTGACTATCATTTTTTCTTCCGAAGCATTGTTACCTGAAGATACACCGCTTTGTTCTCATTCTTGTTACTGTGCGCAAACATATGTCACTTTGATCTGCGTTGCGTCGAAAATTGCATTCAATATCCAAAATCCATTCTCGTTCATGATGGAAGAGACATTTTAATGAAAAATAACCGAGACACAATACTGAATACATCATTTTAAAAAAAATTTTTTTTAAATCGACGTCAAATAACTGCAATTACTGCAAAATGCAGCAAATACACTGAGTAGTTTTAGTTCAATACATTGTATAGACAGGTTTTATTTTGCATAAAGATCAACAGTCTATATTAATAATAATTATATTTTTGAAGTAAATGAAACTGAAACATAGTACAGGAAAAAGTGTTTAATTAAACAAGTCATGTGTCTACTGATTAAATATTAAACCAATGAATAAGACAATCTAGTCTAAGAAAGTTTGAGACGTTCATATATTTAGACGATAATGAATCCAATCGATTATATGAATTCGACTGAAACGTCACGAGAATAAATTAATACTTTCGTGACGCCTGTCTGACTGCACACATTGCGCTTATAATTTATTTATTCATAGCCAAGAGAACTCCAAATTCTAATTAGGGTTGATGTCCCCGTAGCGTATGGTAAACTCGGGTATATACCGAATTCGAACACATCGAATCAGTAATGGGGTTTAGTACTTGCGGGTGGGGTTGTTCGAAATTAGGAGCTTGTACAAGTGTTCCAAATTGCATACTTGCATGTCCCACGTGGTACTCTGTAATGCTAGTTTGCATTTAGTATTTCAGAAATTGAAAAATCTATTCTGCTATCTCTCTATAGTTTCTTCGCTTGCGATTCATACTCGATATTAAAATTTAAAAATTTTCAAAATTTTGCTTGCTCACAAATATTACAATTTCAGACAATTTCTACGACCATAATATATATTTTTATTCGGACAATTAGAAATGTATACTTTTCTGCAGGTCCAACACTTCAATTAATAATTCCATATTCATTATTACTCTTTTAATTTTATCATTATTTTCTTAACACGTAGTCTTGTAGCTATATTGTAGTAACATTTTGTATATTTTTGTAATTTCTTTATGATTATGTCTTAATTTGATCATAAATAAAACATAAAATGAAAATAGATAAAAATTAACCTGGAATTTTTGCTGCAACCATTTCCGAGGAGTGTACAAAAATTAATATTTGTTAGTGTCTAAATAATGTTTGAACCATTTTTCGCAAAGTTCGGGACTATTAAAATATGGATTGATTGAATGAAGGATGTAATAATTTCTGATTGGTTTGGGAAAATCTTTTCACTAAAGCGATTAATCCGCTCGTGACAACCGGCTTGTATATGTATACTCGGTCGTGATTTACGATTTCTGTATCCGAATCACTTTTGCGTATCCTTCGGATTTCGAGGGGAGTTAACGACGCCAATTCGCAGACAATTAGAACTTCGTCGAGTAGAGAGAACATACAGAGTTTAATTAATAAAGTTCGACCTTTTCTGATCCGTACGATGCAGTCGACACGTGTAGCAAAACTTCTGATTTTGCAAGAGAAATACGACGCTTGCGTCTACGTGAAAGCAAGCGCAAAACAGCGTGATATTTTTAATTGTTTTGTAATATTTTACGTAAATTACTCTCTAATACATTGATCGACCATTTTCGTTCATGTTCTAAATATGACATAGCTACTGGAAAGTCGAATTATTAGTAGTATTAATAATATTAGTAAGAGAATAGTGTACAAAATTAGCATAATTGCAGATTTAATTTTACTTTGTACTAAGCTTTGTAAATTTTCGATAAAATTCGAAATACCAAATGATAAATTTTAAATACAAATAACCTCGAAACGAATTCGATTTATTTTTGCATATAGAATTAATACTTTCTTGATTGTTTGATCATGACGTTCTGTGTGCTCATCGAAAATAAATTTGAACAACGATGGACAATATTAACTTCGAACGTCTGAACTCAAACAGTATAAAACTTTCTTCTAATCACTGTAGTTTGCAAAATTGTATTAGAGTTGTGAAGCAAAGAACTTTGGTAGCTTTATGTTCATGTATTTCAATTATATTTGTCAGAAGTTGTCTTGTTTTATCATAATTTAGAATAGAGTAAAATCTCAGTTGTGTAAAATAATTGAGGATCATGGGTGCTCGGATAACATAATTTGTTAGTTACAGTGCTGGATTGCGTCCTAGCTGATTTTTATAATAAATTATGTATCGACCTCAGATTGCACTACTAGTTGTATGCAAAAGTTTTATTTTTTTATTTATTCACGACATAGCGGCAAATTTCCAGTCAATAAAGTGGGTTATTTAAATAATTGCACAAAAAGGTGAAAAATTGTAACCATTATAATCAATAATTATTAAAAGAACTTTTGCATACCCCTAACAGTTGCATGCGAAATATATTCGGAAGATCGAGGTGCCTTTCTATAATGATCTGAAATTATTGCACGCCGGATTAGACTGTATACTAGCCATGTACCGAGGATAATTGTATAACGAGTAACAGAATTTGAAAAGAACTCGAAGCAGACAAGAAACTGGGGAGCACGCAACGGCCCGACATCTAATTATAAGGGAAGTACCTAATTTTTCGTCCACCATTCAGAAAATCACGTTCCCCGTAGATATACATACTTCCGCTAGTACATGGGTTATCGAGGGAATTACGCGGAACTCGCCAACATCGACGAGGATGCATTTGAAAAAGAAATCCTCTTAATGTGCACGATTTCTCTTGTTACAAATTGGAGCACTAACTAGGCACTTAGGCTTTCTGCGGTGTACCACGAAATTCCAAGGAAAAAATGTTCATCTCTGCAACGATACATGTACGTACATGTATATTTGCGAATTACATATTTTATTCGTGCAACTTATTTCGTATCTTTGGAGCTTAGCACTGGGGAGATGGATTTATTCGTGAATTGCTCGTCTGAAAATTCAGTCAACAATGCATTTTGAAATTTTAATCCTTTCGCGACTGCGAACGTGATCCGTCACGATCCAATACTGTCGATCTGTCGCTGTGGACGACGTATACCGCCAACCCACTTTCCTGTGTTTTTATGTATTTCGCGAGACTGTCTGTTATTTCGCCGATAATCTATAAAATCATACAATTCCAGCAGATATATATTCGGTGGAACAATTGCACTCGGTTTTATGGCAACGTGTCTTTTATTGCGGTTATAAGAAACGCCGGCAACAGCCGACAAAGTGATTGAAGCGTTTATTATGGCTTGCTTGGTGAAAGCACAGAACTGACGTACACCATCGGTCATAATAGCCGTCCACCCTGCCACAATCACTCCGGACTGATTACAATGTTCGGAGTGACGGTAGGGAAACTGATTTTGCACTAGTGTGTCGGATCTCTTCTTTTGGAAAGCAGTTTGTATTAGATGGTGGCTAGAGTTGTTACAATTTTGAAAAACAAGCATTCCAACCCCTTATCTATTGGTGATCGTCATTTTTTAAAGTTTATAGTCATTGAAAAGTCTGTGACATGTCTGAAAATATTTTCTGTGTATTAATTGGTCCTTAATAATGTGCATTAAAATGTACAGTGTTGATTTTTAACATATTTAACACCTCATTCGGAATACATTTTTCCATACAGGGTAAGATCATAAATGAGCATATAAGATCACAACTGAACATGTAAGATCATAAATGATCAGATAAGATCATAAGATAAACAGAGATAATTATATGCGCATGAGTAATTAGAGGGTCTACACTACGCGTGTATAGATATTTTAATACCAACTGGAAAAATTGCAACTTCCTCGGAGCTATTTTATTTCTCCTTAGCCATAACATATTCTCCCCCTAAATCTATGCACCAAGTGGCACGCTCATAAGGGTTCCGAATTTCCATACGGAAGTCTGTTGCCAGAATATCGTTCAGCTTAAGCGTTGCATCGGTGAGCATATCTTCGATGAAGTCAAAATGACGCCCCTCCGAGTGGAATTCCAACTTGTGAAATACCAAATAGTCCGCCGGTGCTAAATCCCGCGAATGAGAGGGTTATTAAGAACTGTGACGCCTTTCCCCATATGAATTTCCCGATTCACAGCTGCGTTATGAAAATGAACCCTGTCATTCAAACAAAATATAAAACAGACAAATAATAGTCGCAGAACATTTTACTCATAAAAACCAATATGTACAATGATGATGATTTTACTAATTAGACTGAATCATTGCATTTTTAAAGTACAGTTTGAAGGTCCACTTACAAGGGAACATATTCAGATGAGAATGGCCGATTTTGATGAAACTAATGTGAGCTATAGTTCTTCGAAAAATATTTGACACGTATTTTTTGAATCGGCAACCATCCACTTTGAACGGGTGAAAACAGCCCTCAAAGTTGGGAGTCAAAACCATATTTTTTGAGATGTCTCGGAAACCAGAGTTCGAAAAAATTTGAATTTTTTAAAAATTGTATGTTTTTCAATGGTAAATGTAGTCGCGCAAGAATTTTTTAACAAACTTTTTTTTTCCTCAAAAAATGTGGTTTTGACCCCTGACTTCGAGGGCTGTTTTCACCCCCTCAGAGTGGATGGTTGCCGACAATAAAAAATACGTGTCAAATATTTTTCGAAGAACTATATCTCACATAAGTTTCATCAAAATCGGCGTGTATCAACTGAATAGGTTCCCTTGTTAGTGGTTAAAAATGGCAATCTCCGAGAAATTATATTTTCGAAATTGTAGTTAAAGTTAAGATTAAAATAGCTTTAAAAAATGTTGAGAAATTCTCAACTGTAAATCTCCGATTTTAAAAAGACTTTATTTCCTAAAAGTATTTATATTTTGAAGCCTGAAGATGAAATGGTTATTTCCATCTTAGGTCTGCAATTTCCCCTTATAAAAACGGGGCCGCAAGAGTTGGGGGATCAATCGTCAGTCATTGAATCGCAAAAGCTCTTTACCTATCTACTCATGGAGCGATTTGACGTTCCGCTCTATCGTTGATGGATCAATCGAATCGGTTTGATCTGCTCGTTACACGCGGCACGTATGAAACCATGATAATTTTTTGCCGTACTTTAAAATGGTTATTGCAGCGCACGAGGTCCTTTGTTTGACTGCCACGACTCTGACGGTAATATTGATCGGGAGATAATAACAGTAGATTCACCCCGATAATAATGGACGAGAGATTCGTTCGAATTACTCGTTAGCGATCTCGACGCAGATTTCAAGTTGAATGTTAAACTCGCTGATCTGGCAATGGATCAGACGCATCACGTTGTTAAACGCTCTTCAAACGGCTCCCTTTAACGACCATAAGTTTGCTGCGAGTCTGATGACCAAATCAAACTTGAAAACTGATAAACAAAATTACGTTCGGAACTTTTATCGTATGTCGGTGATGTTTTATTCAAAAGGTTAATGCGCAGGGTGCAATATATAATTATAACATATGTCTCGGTATAATTATGCAGATATAATAATCTAACTTTTAAAAATGGAAATGCATATTTGGCTGAACTTCGTCTGAGGAAACCAGAAATTGTTTACTTTTTTTTTTTAATCCTATAGAATTTGACGAAAAAATGTCGAAAATCCAAGTTTTAATGAATCCACTGGTTAAAAAGTGATGCGTTTTTAAAGTTCAACGATTTTCAGAATTGACACTCTGAGCCAGTCAACATTCTTGTTGTAAATGTTTAAAATATATAAGTTATATACATGCTCAATACAAACATTTCATGAATCTACAATGAACAAATAAGGAGAATGTAATAAAAGACCATATCTGCGTATGTATTTATTGAACGTCTGCCTCGTCGTAGAGTTATACTACTGATTTCCGCAAGAATGTACACCCGTCTAACATGTCATTGAGTTATTTTAGTGATTTGGAATTGCAAAAATAGCGAAACTTTGGAAAACAAACATTTTCGAATGTCTGACATGTTGTTGACTTCTACTACTGATTTGTCGTGATCTCTTTCGCTATCATATTCTCTTAATGCAGAAATTTATTTTCGAGGTTTTCGAAGAATTTTCGGTTGTGTGACTTGTCGTTGAGTTGTACTACTAAATTTTGCGATGATTGATTTTTTGATAATTGTGTTGATAAAAGTGTGACTGTCTCTAATTGTATGATTGTTTTTGACTGTTGATCTGTTGATTATTGATTGTTGATTATCCTTACTTCATTAACTGCACTTGATGCACAGGTTCAACTGCCGACTGACTCTTTTTTGACTGACTGTTTGTTACTGACTGTTTGTTACTGAACCAAAGACGAGGAGCTACCCCCTTTTTATAGATCGATCAATTCATTGTTCTAGGATCGATACCTATTGAGGGGGGTTAGTGCGTGTTCTTCTGGCTGGATCATATTGCGTTTTCAAATCCTCAAGGTCAACAATTAGTCATCAGTGTCATCGCTTATCGATCCAATGTTCAGTTCTTCTGCGTTGCGCTGTTCTCATGCCATTCCAGTTGAATTCTTCAAGCTGGTCAGTGCGGGTGGTACTCCTTCGGGGTGGCAGTGCTAGCTATAATAGTTCGGTTGGTGTTGTTTCCCTTCCGAACAATCTTTCACATTCTTCAATGATGAGTGGTTTTTGTGGATGGTTCGTTTATCTTTCCGCTCGCATATTACAATTTCGGATTATATCTTGTGGGTGAGTATCAGTTGCTTAATAAAATAAAATAGATTTCGCAGTGTTCAAATTTGTTCAATAAGGTCTTTGAATGCAAAGTGAATTTTAGATTCGAAATAAATAAGGGTTGATAATCCCATGTAGTTGGCTGCGAAATGTATCGTATAGTTTTTCCTCAATTCTATCGCTTGTAACTTGATACGATATTTGTTAGCTTCACAATTACGAAATTCAATGATTATTTCCCGTGCAACGTTATTGAAAAAGAATCGAAAATATATCTTCGATTTTGTTAATTATTATCAGTGGCTGGATCACCGGACGCGACAGTGGGGAAAAAGAACACATTGACTGTTGTAACTAGTATTCTTAATTTTTCACCAAAAAATTACAATATTAAACTTGTATCGTCGTCAGATGAGAAGAAGGTCCCTGGCAGGGAAGTGATGAGAAATGCACTGTCTGTCGTTATTAATTTGTTTCGATTGTGCTGGGAAAACAGCCATGACTTGTAACAGTTGCGCGGACCACTCTGTGCAAAATATATCACTAGCCTGTCCGCGAATACGTATTAAGTGTACCGTTATAAAATCAGTTATGGTACACTTAAAAGTTAGTGAAAGGAAGGAAGAGGATCGTTTTACGGACGTAATTGTACAAACAGGCTAAAGTAACTTAAATTAGAAAGGCTGTAAACTGTAAGACGGTTTCTGCCCGGAAGTGGTTGTTTTCTTCTTGTCCATTATTTCTTTAGACTCGATTCACCAATGTTTGGACTGCCAGTCAATTTTTAAACAGACCTGCATCTCGAATTGCTTTTGTAATTATAACTGTCGGTGCTGCGGGATTTAATTGTCGAATCACGCGAAGAACCGTATTTATTTATAATAAAAATTTTTAGAATGCATTAAAATCGTTAAAGTGTTGTTGTAAGAAATCATTGAATAAATTCGTTTAATCTTTTTGTACAGATTTTTAGTAATTTTTGTAAGAGATTACAAATAATACAAAAGCTAAATGTAGTAGATCATATTTGACATAACATTTCAATTAAATATCACAACGAAATGCAATACATTTGAGCGATTTTACACAATTTCCAGTGATTTTATACAATGGCCAAAATATGCGGTGAAAATATAAAATTGCTCCATGCATTAATCGATTCTGCAATCAGGATTCGAAATTACGAAGGTATTAAATTTCATTTGTTGCAATTCATCTTTTGTGAACTCACAGTCAGAGGTCCCTTGCCTTTGAATATCAAATTTTTCTTTTTAATAAATATGGACACACATATTTAATTAATTCCCGTATAATAAATCGCTTTTAATAATTTTTTGAACGTACTACGTATCAGGAAATGTCGCATTCGAATGCGTGGTCGTACATTGAAGACCACTATCTCTGGCATTCGTCCACGAAGAGTTAATATTAATCCTCGAACGGAGGATCGTCCAACGTAAACCGCACGATGAGTACAGGGTCCGTTGAGACAGACAGTAGTTATCCCATATTTATTTAATCTGAATATACCTTCTCGTAAAATGTTTACCTCATTCATTATGTACATAGCTTCATCGTAACATTAAATAAAATTTTCATGGAGCAGAATAAATGCGAATATCTTGCAATAAAGTAAACTGTCACCGTTCTAGCGTGCGTGACTTTTGCAATTGAAACACTATATACAAAATATACAGAGAAAAATGATAGTGGGTCCAAAAAGTATTTAAACACTAAATTTCCTATTTTCGAAAAATTGTCTATATATAAATTGTGAGCATTTCGCAAAAACAACAAATAGTAAGATATTTTTTCTAAAAAAATACTTCACACTCAAACGTCATCAAAAACTGTCCAAAATTTTTCTCGCAACTAAAATTACCATGGATTTTCCATTGACTCCTTAAAAATTGATATACTGATTATTATGATTCATCTAATTATTATTGATTTTGTAGTAGCATTATTTTAAATTTTCTCTGTATTTGTCATTTAATAGTTTGTAAGATTAAATTGTGCAACGAACGATGTAAGTACAAATACGGGTTCAGACGAACACTGTGTTCATCAAGAGGGGTTTAATATTTCGCCGAAGAGTCAGGCAGTTCGTTAGGATGAAACGGTCCAATGCGTAACGAAACACAAAGACAGGATTCCGAGTATATTTCAAGGAGTCACTAAATTTTCGTACTGGTGCCGTCGGGATCGCTGAACCGACTATAATAAGTACGAATGTTGCGTAAAACCGGCGCGAGCAAAAAGGGACGATACAAAAGATCTATACCTTCTTTCGGAGCGCAGAATTTATCATGTCCTTAGAAGAACCGCGTTCTCAGATACACGTACTTACATCGCGGGTTCTGAAATATTCCAAGTTTTTCACCACATAACGACACAATTTGTATGCGCGGAACGAGTGCTAAGGGTGCGTTAATGGCGAGCCTTAAATTAAAGATAACGAATCGTACTAATTCCATAGTTAACTGTTCCATTCCGTTCCCGTTAAATGTATGTCTCTAAGCTGACCCAGGTAATCCTTAACTTTCGTGGATTAATTGGGTCCCTAATGAATAATCTGTTACGCTTTTTACGATAAGGACGAGTAAATTGCGAGCTGTACGATAATGTATTAACAATATCAGCTAAAAGGAATTGCAAAATTGTGAATTATCAAAATCCAAGATTGTCATTTAATTCATTTCTCGTAACTTATACTATTCAACTTAATTATATACCATTTAAAGAGAACATTTAAATATAGATTATTTAATTATAAATGCACATCTGTTATGAGTTTTATGATAATTCTGTATGGCAAAGTAGGGAAATTAAAAGTGAGGAAATTACTAACCCAATTGACAGCAACCCGCTAACAGCGACGAGTCAATAGAAGCAACTATATAGTGACGTATCGTAAAGAGATAACGTCTATCATAAAAATTGTAGCCTGAAGCCTTCGTGTAACACATTTTTTTTAATTTACACACCGACTGAAATCAATAATGGCGCATTAATACACGCCCTATCGAATTTCCCAGTAAAGAGGATGAATAATGCGTTTTTCAATATACAAATTTATTCTGGAAAGACACCAACGTGTTTGCACACGAACATAGACACAGACAGCGCGATACACCGCAGAGGTTTATGCATATTTATTATATACGAATATTTAGAGGCAATCTACTAAAAAATTTTGTAAAGTCCGATCGAGATATTTATTTCATTTGGAAATCGATAAAATTACCTATACGACGAACAAATCTCTGTTTAATACCTATTTCCACAAATTAGTTTTTATAAAATCAATGCGATCCCGTGCACGGCAATCCATTCGTGTGCACAAATAGCGTGCAACGTAAACTAGGTTTAGCAACGGGAATATACAATATTTTGCATAAATGGCTTAAAAAGCATTTGATGAATTAAATTGCATACTCAATAAGAGCATTAAAATTACAAATTTCCTGGCATTTTAATACGACCCCCAACAACTTAAAAATGATTGTCGTCGAATTAATGCCACTGAATATCAATTTATTCGTACCAAAGTAAAAGTAAGTAATCATATTTATTAATAAATGCCAAATTCACGAAGCACTTAATGTGCTAAAGTAGCTATGACTAAACATTAATACTATTGTCAATAACAGACATTTGATTTTTTTGTTTAGTAAAACCAAGAGGTCTTGCAAAAATCGTGTCCAAAGATATAGTAAAAATTCAATTTCAATCACTCACAAAATTCCAACCAGTCTTTTCATACAAAATACTTTTAGTTTCTAGGAAAAGCAAGAGCACCACGGATAAAAAGAGTAAGAGCACTAAAAATATGTACAAAACAATTCAAGCACGTTCGTGCCATTCATTAAAAGCAAATTCTAAAGATCACTTCAAAAATACAATTTTAGACTGGCACTTGACTAGTTCGTTTCATTATTTCTCGCCGACGAGCATGTTAACCGGCCGCGGGCAGAAAATGCGCTTTCCCCGTGACTACACAATTTTCATTTAACTGAAAACGAGGCATACCGCGGAAATACTTATTTTACATTTTCAATTTCTTTTTGCGTACCGGGCTTTCGCGTCTAGTTGTGCCCATCCATCTCATTCCGCGCATTATATACTGGCACGATCGCGTTGCAACACGTTTCTGGTGTGAGAAAGAGAGAGGGCGGAAAAATAGGAGAATGAAATAACAGAACGTTCTCATATATCAAATAATTGGAAGTCTGCACGGTGACGAGATCACGATCGCGTGCAGGCCGGAGTTCACCTCTGGAAGCATGGCGGAACGAACGCGCGATGAAAACTCGCGATAATAACGAGCCGATGAATTCCGGGATAAACAGTCACGCGCTGCGCTGGTGTGCTCGCCTTTCGCTCCTCTTGACGAAGACGTTCCACCGATAAAATCTGCGAATTACGATCGGAGTTCAATCCAATTTTTTCGCAGACACTAGTTTTTATTTATACATTAATATGCGGGGTTACTAATCGCATTTTATCATCTCTTCGACTGGTGCCTTTCTCGCTAAATGAGTGTACGATAATTGCCGACTGCGAAGAGTGGGTAGATAGCTGTGCGTTTGACTCTTAAATTTTTCGATCGTATATAATGCTTAGAAATACTGTTTTAATGGTTAAACTTCACCTGAGGAAACTAGACATTTTTAACTTTATTTTTTATAACTCTGTAGAGTTTTACGAGAAAGTGCCGAAAATCCAAGTTTTAATTTTAGGAACCCAATGGTTCAGAAGTTATGCGTGTTTAAAGTTCAACGATTTTCACCATTTTGGCAGGTATGGGCGCCGCCATGTTGGTGTGTAGCGAGCGTCGCGCGTCGCCTAGCGAACGCAGCCGCTAGGTGGCACCACAAGCACGCGATAATGTCGATAACGTAGATTTCCAAGTGAAATGATGTCAGAATCATTTTATTATTAGAAACCTTGTTAGCCTCGAAATCATTTTCAGAAGAATTTAGATCATATTAAATACCAAAAATAACCGTACAGCATGTTAATAAAGAATTTTCTTAATATGTCATGGGTCTTCATTATAGTTAAAGCTTACTTTTGACTTAGTAGGTACGTAAGTAAATTTTAGCTTCTTTTAACTCCGTTGGAATCTTTTACACCAATTTCTTTGTTTCCCTTTTCCTTCTATTCTGCACAGCTACTCTCTTCTTGCGTGCAACTATTCTTCTTTTTTGCACTTCTTTACCTTGTTGAGCCATTCCAGCACCATCTCGTTCTCCCTACGTGCTACAATGTCTTTCAGCGTTGTCTTGGTGTCTTTTTTCGCATTCCTTTAGCTGATGTCTCAAACTTTCTTTTGCTTCACTAGACATTCCACGCATTCTTTTCTTCTCTTCTAATCTCGTACCTATTATTTTTTTTTGGATTGGTGGAGATTGCTTTTGAGATTAATTTTTGACACTTTCGTTTAAAATCTTTTACTAGACATTCCAGCAACTTGTCTACTTTATAATGTTTCAAATTAATATTGGACTTTGTTTCTGGAATTTTTTTCAAATTTCTTCTGTTGCTGAAATTTTAGTGCACGTCCATTATTTCCTTTACGATTTTCTTTTTCTCTGGTTGCACTCGACATTTAACCGACTCATCACATTGCTTCAAATTCAGTTCTCTTACTTTCAGATTATTTTTTTACGCCGTCCCTTTCTTTTCTCTATTAAGCACTCTTTCATTAATTCACCTAACAATCACAGCACAAAAGATCCCAGGATTGAAAGAAAAATTTATCGCACTACGTCGGATTCACATATATGTAAAAGTAGGAAAAGTAAAGTTGAGAAAATTGCAAAAAAGCATGTCGAATAGAATTAAAAAATTTTCTTATTAAACAAAATTTAAAAATGTCAAAGTCGTTGAACTCTAAACATGGTTGTCAACCAATAGAAGACAAGATGCAATCTAAAATGATTAAATAGGAAGGTAGGAATAAAATACTGCAATTATTTTCTTCAGAAAAACAAGAAAAAAAGAAGATTATTCTAGGAAATGCGCCGAAAGATCAACAGAATTTTTAAGTCCAGAGAGGATCCAGAGGATTTTGTATCTGCGATTCTACCTGGAAAGTGGACCCTCATCAAAGTAATACAATCCAGGGACAGTTCAGTCGTTTCACAAGCGTCCTATAGGACGGCACGTATCGAATCTTGTGTCGTAATAGTGTGGGCGAAATAGTTTCAGGAAATTCTTGATCTTTTTTAACCCTGCAACCATACACTGGGGACACTCAAACCTCAGCAAAATTTCCTGTCCACTGATTTCTACCACTGGATCAGAAAAACATTGCATCTATGACATTTTGTTAAATTACTTTCGGTCAAGTGAACAAATAGTAAGCAACATAATACTCATCAAAATTTCTTGGGGAAATACTTAACAACGTCTACACAGATGATGACTGTCGCCTGAATCCCATCTTGAGCATCCTCGTCTCGTTAGCGTCCTCCTAATCTATAAGCCGATCAACTAAACCAACTGACTGATCAATGTTCTGTTATACTGACCACATGACAGGAATCTATTCCCTGGGGCGTAGATCAGTATTAAAGTATCTGTATACAGCATTGTCTCGATATATGTCAAAACTTGAGGATAACGAGGAAACACTAATGATTTCTAACGATTGTTTGTATGAAACTCTTACCAACATATTCGTGATTATTTTCTGATTGGAAACACACTAAACACAACACAATTTGGACAATATTTACCTGTTTAATCCACGAAATAGTACCACCTCGATTATCCGTACGAGCCAGCGGAACATGAGCCACAGTATTAGATTAAATCTTTATTGATTTTCATCCTATCGTGTTTGGCCTCAATTTATCAGAAAAATGCGACAAATATATTGCTAAAAGCTCCATAAAGAAATAATAACTCTGCATTAGCAGGAATAAATTTTTCGCAAATATCGTGCACATCTCTTGCCCATATATCAAGACATTACTGTACTTCTGCTAAAACTGCAGGAAAACTGGGTTGACAGTAATACCAATCGGAATCACCCGACTTGCAATTCTCAGATTGAAGTTCCGAAATTTTTGGAAAATCTCGGTCTACGGACCACCAAAGTGAACGAGCCGAAGAATCGTAACAGTCTGTAACTCTTAGAGCTCCAGCTCTCCGGATAAGGCTAGCGATAGCGATAACCAGAGTATTCGCGGAATTCGGTGACTTAGAGAGTGCGGCGGGGTAAGAAGCTCCGGAAAGAAGTTCATCTCGTTCCATTATCGCAATATAGAGGGCCGGAGTTCCGCTAGTTGAACCGTTTCTCGCACTACTTACACGCTCGGCTCACACTCTCGTCTCGGCGCGGCCCGCGGACGTGCGTCACCGGCGCGGCGCGTGGCGTAAAACATATTCAATGGGAAAACTTTTCATTTCCCCGACAAAAGAAGCTTCAGCCCCGGGGACCACCGTGTATTTCCATTCACTACTGATTTCACGTCCCGTTAGAAACACAGAAATCAAGATGCATTTTTCCCGGCACGCTCTTTCCCCCGGCCCGCGCGCCCGAGCACAACCAAAACCCTCACCTACGCGTATTGTCCAATTTCATATTCAACACTCGCTGCCACTACCACATAACTTTGCGCAATAACCCCCGACGCTGGCCCGACATTCTTCGATCGTGACCTTCGTTTTTCTCTCGGATACCCCTACCAACGTTGAAATCCCCGTGTTCCATCTCCTTTTCCGTCTTCCTTTGCTGAGGTATGCCGACTCTCTCCCTCACCTCTATATCGTCGCTCCTCCCCCCTTTAGCCGCGTTCGCCTCTTCCGCCGGGAAATATTGCAACCTCGATTTTATCTTAACAGCTAGACGAGGAATTATGTTACGTTATCGAGTCCTCGACCTGTTCGTAGTTTACGAGCGGTGTCGTTGAAATTTGTTGGCGGAAATTCGCCGGGGCATTAGCGAGACCCTGCTTGTTGATTTTTCGTTCGATGTTGAACCTCTTGCCTAATTATTTCTTTCGCTAATGCGTTCGTTAGGGATGTTTTATTTTGTCGTTTAATTTGTTAGAAAGTTTCGTTGCAGGTTTAAAACCTTGAAAATGTAATGTTGATATATTTCATTTTGATTCCGAACGATAAACTTCTATAACCTGTAGAGTATATATGTTTCGATTTTTTTAAACAATTATAATCAAACATATCTATACAAGAATTTATTTAACGCAATTAATACACAGAATTATTCTGTCTACAATATTTGAACTCGCTCTTGTTCTCATTGCGCACTTACGTTACGATTTAAACGCGTGTCTGGCACATGCAGCCTTATACTACTTACACTGTAGATCTTGCTTAGGACATGTTCCCTTTCTTTCTCATTTACGTAACTGTGCGAACTAGAATTAAATGTACACGTGTGTCCTAGAATTTTTATGATAATATTGGAAAAATCTTAGTTGATGTAAATAAATAAAATTTAAATGAAACTAATCATGAACGTATTGAGAAATATTTAATATCAAACTAAATGTACATATTTGTGGTGGAATTTTTAAAGAGTTTGATAAAATTGTATTCAACTGTAAACAATGTTTATGACTAAACTAACATCACCCATTTGACCAAATTTCGTCTTCACAAGAGTTTACCAATTCAGTCCCCGATTATTTTACCGAGGCACTCACGTCTTGCCTTCGTTACGGTTTGTCCTCCTCTCGTGAGTTTACACGAACACTTTGCACACGAACCGTGCCCGTATTCCGCCGTTACATGTTCATCTCAATTTCCATGTGTACGCTGCTTTATTCCCCCAATAGTCTCGACCATAATCTAACACATTGCGGGCCAGTTTTAATAAGCAAACGTACAGTTTTCGACTCGCATTCGAGCCAAGTGGTCGGGCGAGTGCGACGATATAAAGAATATTATTACATGCGCATACGGCTGGCGTTACGTGCGCGGCAGACTGTGTGCGTTTGTTGCACACCGAATGAATGCACGCCGAGTTCATGCATGCGGGGCCGGGGGTGTGCGACGCTCAAGGAAAATTTCAACCAATCCACTCGGATGATTGGAAGGAAACTGGCCAGGAAAATCAGATGTTGGTTGCGGACGCTCCTCGTCCTATTCACCGAAATCCCCTTCTGCATTTGAATGCACCTTCGCTACGCGCACTGTACCCATAGTCAACCTGATATAAAACGAAAGCACTTGAGACACTTTTCTGCGGAAACATATTTTTTTTTTTTTACCACGGACAAATAATTTTTGCACGTTATTTGGATGATTGGAAATTGCCTCGAATTGTCTAATCCGTTGATTCAGACTTTGTCATTTTGTGCATTTGTAACGAAAATGGTAAAATGTATAAATGTGGAGACGTTAGTAGAATTGACGTTGCAATATTATTTTTGATATTATAGAATTATTAAAAGAGGAAATGTATTTTCATTTAACAACTCCTTCGTACAATTGGATCATTTTTATTTTGCATAAAGATAAAAATGAGGGAATAGAGGTAATAATTTGTAGAGCAACGTCTGCACTACTCGTAAGTAGAAATGTCAAGCAGTGGTCATACACATTGGGCAGCCAAACCTTCGCATGGAAATATTTTAATTCTAATATCTAAATGTAATTATATCTAAATCACTTAATTCAAATAAAATTACCTAGATATTTATTTATCAATATGCAGTGGCATGCAAAATTAAAGTTGATTATTATAGCACATGTTTAATATTGTATAGCATAAAATAATTTTTCTATAATGTTCGCATATTCACTGCATCATAAAAATTAATCTTTATAATTCTGCTAAGTAACTGTTATGGAGTTTGAACAATATTTTAATGTTGTAGCTATTATTTAGAACTTAAGCCAGTGCCTATACATATAGAGCCTAGAGCTTCTCGCTCTAAGTTTGTCATATATTATGCTCCAATAAATTACTCCGACGCAAAATAGATAATATTCAACGGAAGTACAAGCATAATATTCGTGATATTGTATTAGCAGTGATGATGCATATCAAGGACGTACCTATATGAAATAATGACTATCTTGATTATTAAGAGTACGTTAGTTATGTGTACACAGCGTATTCGAGATATACGAGAATATATTGTGAGGCTGCTGCGTAGCTCAAAGGCAACATAGAATGTCCTTTGATATCCTATTCGATATACTTCCACTTTGTAGTAATAATGTTTCAGTCTCAGGATTTTCAAAGAGAATAGAGAGTGTTTTTCCAACCCACGAGTTCAAAAATTTCGGTTCGATTTTATTTCCTTTGCATAAAATGTTTCAAAAAGTTGGTTTTCCTATACACTAAGAACGTTGCAGAATAAATTAGTTGCACACTGCAAAGTTAAAAATTTTGCTGTACATTAAATAAGTTACAAAATAAATTAGTTTGGCTAAATTATTTCACTTACGAATGCACTGAAATAAAATTAAATAATATTCAAGAATATATGTTATATTTCTTGAAGAGTCTGAAAGTTGTAAAATCGTTGTAAAATCCTCTTTGGAAACAATCTCAGTAACACGAAAGACTTATTGCTGAAGTATTGTGTTTCCCCAATAGTATTTGACCTAGAACTTTTAAGTTTGCACGCTTAGGAACATTCTATAGAATAAACTTTGAAATATGAGCGTGCATGATATGACTTTTCCTTATGCCAAAACTTCGTAACTCGTGTTTAAATTTTAAGCTTCGAACATAACAGCCGTCTACTTTCCCGGAAAGTTGGTTCTGCAGAAACTGCGTGAAGTTTTAACCTCTCTTGTTAAACATTTTTTTATACAGACGGATCTATTAAAATATTAAAACAGTGAGAGCGGTGCGAAAATAAACATTGTTTTCCTCTCGTATCAAATTTAAAAGTCGACGGATGAGATTAAAAGTATTTGGAAAATATTCATTGATTACATTCTAATAAAAAAAAAAATCATTCACTGCATAGTTGTGAAAACTCTGTTAAAACGTTTATAAATGCCTCGTGAATTTATATAACGTGTATTTAAACATTCCGTTCCACATTCTTTTATTTCTGCTAAAATATCAACTTTTATTTCACCATGAATAATGTCACACAGCATATTACTAAAGTGAAAGAATAATGTAACGTGTTTATTACCGGTGTCACGCATATGTAACAACTATGATATCATATTTCTGCGCAGGGAACGTCAAATTAATTTCGTACTCGGTATTTAAAATTGTAATATGTGGCATGATATTCAGCAGACCCATAAATTCTCTTTGTGAAATTTTTTTAATAATTCGTGGAAGGGAAACGGTACATTTAGCACATCGTCAATTTGGTGGACTTCACACCATTCTCAAAGTAACAGGAATCGTGAGTATTATCTTTCACTATTTCTGTTAATTTTGATTACTTTATTCTAATTTATGTCTTTTTGATCTTATAATTTCGAAAATTCTTATATAGTTTACCTGTTTATACCTATTGTTTTGTGAATCACTGTATTTTGTGAATCACTGTATTTTGTGAATCACTGTAATTTGCGAATTACTGTATTTTTACAATCTACCGAATACATTCTTTATTATGGGACGCGACAAAATGAGATCCAAAATTTTTTATTTATGATTATTGGGATTGTAAAGATGCATTTATGTGAAATTTATTCCATAAAGTTATTTTCTTTTAATATTATGATAAAAATCCCTAAAAGTCTGAACAAATTGTTAATTCAATAAAATAATCTAAAATTCTCGCGTTTCAATTCCTATTGTTAATAATGGTAAAATCAGAAATTATAAGTGATTTATTTGGACCATTAGGACAGTTCCAACGCAAACGTATGTAAATTAATTATCAGAAAAAAACCATTAATAGTATTTCTGTTAATAATGTATTTGGCACAATCAAGTCTGGTCGCAGATCAAGCTATCAAGCAGAATTTTTCCCGTGACAGAATCCGTGTGCTCGGTGTTTAAATGCTGGGTTAAATGCAAGCGACCCCCGGCGTTCAGGTTGTTGTCCAGCAGCGTTAAGTTCCTGGTAACAATGGTGTAGCGCGTGATCATTTCGTTTTCCCGAAACGTAACGGCAACAATTACACCGCCGCGCCAGGGAAACACAACTCGAGTGACCGCACGATGAAACGTACCGGCGGCAATTAAACGGCGTTTAAGGCCAAGCACGTGGAAAATGAACGAGGAGCTGACCGATCGCAATTCCCGTTGTCAGGCAGCCGTTGTGTTATAGGCAGATTCTCGGAATACCGTTCAGACGTTTCCCTTCGACCTGTGTACGCCACTCTTTGCTGCATTCACCGATGCAGCATTCTGTCGATTCTCGATACACTGCTCACAGAAATTCGAAAGGCCCGTCGAGACGTCGATCGAGGACAACCCCCTTTGTCGGATTTAAATAAGACTTCAGAGCACTACTACCGACAATATTCTCTCCGTCCGTGTTTTCGTAACGGAATTGCATCATTCAATATCAACGTACAAGTTCGCAGCGTCCTCGCAACCATCGAAAAATACACCGGTGCATCTAACTTGCCGACTCGAATTACTTGCGCCGGACAAATGAGTTCGGACGCGGGACAGTTTTCTTTTTGCTCCTCGTTGTTGTCCTTTCGATCGTACGAATGTTTTGCTCCGTCGAGTGTCTGCATTTAATCCCACTCCAACTGTTGCAGAAGTTACAAGAGGCTGCGTTGCGTATTACAGAAAATAAAACAAGTTCCTCTGGGTATACATGCGCGGGCGAAAGTATACGGACCATCGATTTTCAAGCGGAAATTATTATAGTCTCGAACAGGATTTCTGCAGAAATATTATGTTACACTTCCTTTTTTAATTCATTTTAGGATGGACAAAACATTTTACAAAAATTTTTTCGACGAGTTCAATAATTTTGTATTATGCATTCTAATCCTGCATTATTTAAGCAGTGTTCAGATGGCCACTATATGTATGTATTTATTCATGAAAATTAAAATATTGTATAGAATGAAATTTATTATATTTTCATTTTTTAGAAACATTTCGGAGGTCGTTTTTATTTTCCGAAATTAAGAAATCTCTATTTGTATATACATACGAATTAGAAGAGCATTAAAACTGAGTTAAATAGTTTAAGACCAAAATAATATTAAACATTTGTTCATGTGGAAAAGATGGAACGGAGTAACTTACAGTATTGCAATAAATGTAATTCTACCGATGCCACAGAGAATGTCGGGAAATGTAGAAGTTAATGGAGACCCTCTGTGAATTAATATAGTATTCTGGAGAGACTCGTAACAGAGGTATATTTAATTGATTGTTATCAGTGTTCGATTCACTAATAATTCAAGCAATATTAATATATATTAATATCAATATAAATTTTGATGTATTTATGTGAAGATTTGCAAGGAAACGCGTAAACAAACAGGAACTAATTTGATCTACACCAACATTTTTATTTTTCCAATCAGGAGTGTTTTAGAAAATTTTCTCGAATACCGATTGTTATAAAGCAACGTACGCGAATTTTCATACAGAGGCGCATCTAATTTCTAAACTTAAATCTCGATTAAACGAGTCTGCCGTATCACTTAATTAAATGAAATAATTTCGCGCCCCTTTCTCTCATGCATATTTCATTAAAAGACGTGAAAGTTTTCGACACGTAGTTTTATCGGGTTTTTGCGGCCGAGAAATTATAACCGGAGTGCAGTTCATTGAGAATCAGCGGCCGGACAAAGTGTTCCGAGATGTCAATCAGTGGTTAAGTGCAGCAAAGCATTTGAAAACGAGCGTGATGGGGTTGCCCGATGAGTACCGCGAAAGAAGACCGACGCTCCTGAGAATGTTGAAGAGGTCGATGCCCTGATTCAGTCAAATCGACGGACAAAATTGGATGAAATTGCACGGGAAGTAGGCATTGCACACGGCGCGTTACGACGCTGCCAAATGAAAAAAGATATGGCTTGGGAAGCGTTTCAGCACGAATGACGAAGGGGAGGAAACAACCCTAACATGCTTACCTGAAAGCGGACGCGCACTTTTTTGAAACCGGAATTCGCAAACTGGTTCCTTATTGCTGCAACTGCTCGTAGATTTTCTACGCGAGTAATGGCTCGAAAAATGTCTACGTTACCTTTAAAACATATTTTATTTATTTTTGTTCTTATGTTTACACACCAGAAGAGAAGTTCTAATTTTTTTTACATTTACGAGGAATTAAATTTCACTATTTTATATTACTTTATAAAAGTGACTGGGATGTGTTTACACAGATTATTTATTTTTATCACATTTTTGCAATTTTAGTAATGGTAAATTGAAAAATATTTTTTGTGGAATGATTAAACTTTGTATTAAGTTGTTCTATCTTTTGTAAAACTGTGATCAAATTTTCACGTATGCTGGGAACATTTTACGAGTTGCACTTCATTCCATTTACTGCAAATACAGGATTTAAACTCACCCCACAGCATGATCAGATAAAACCTGCAGTAAGGATTAGCGAGTTTTAAAGAACCTTCTGCTGATGTAGGTGCCGCAATGTACGCGTAACATTAGTAAATGGAGGTGCAAAATAGTACCTGTGCAAAATAGTTGTATTTTTTATTTTGATTAATGATGTAAAACTAATGATATTGCAGTAATGTTAAAGTTCATATCGTTTTAAGTAAATTCCAAATTGTAAGTAAGGTTGAGAGGTGCACTTATAACAATTATTTCACATTAAAAATTCAATGCTGATACATTAATTTAATGAAATTCCTTTCTTATCAATTTTAATCCATTTCCCACTCTAATTTCTATAAAAATTAATATCATATGAAATACCTATCTAATTTAACGTGAATTTAATCTAATTTAATGGATATTTTATAATATTGCAAAGCTGAATTTCTACAATTTTTAAAGATAGTAAGAACGTACAATTATTTAACACAATAGTCATTACTCATGCAATAGGGGAAGTTCTAATGCATTATACTTAATCTCTTTGTTTGTAGGGAAAAATTCTTTTTCTCCTGAAGGATGCATTAAAGTTGATTTAATGAGGATATTAAAACAAGTGACGCAACTAAAATTTCATTCGATTAAAAAGTTCCGCAGTTTTATAGGGATTTCGTTTTAGCAGTTGAGAGAATTTTATTACGCATAAATTGAAAGAAAAAATAAATTAAACAACAATGTACAACTAACTTTGGCTTTAATATATTCGCTGCCGTGCCAGTCGCCAGTGACCGACACGGAACTTTCTGTCGACGCGGCATTGATAATAAACCGCGAAATATAGACGCGTTCACTGCTTTAACATATTCAGTCGTTAATTAACACAAAAATTAAAAATTAAAAAATTTCATACAGCATTTTATTTAATCAAATGTTATGAATTTATTTAGCGATTGTCTGATACAATTATGTTACTCGTCCTATTAAAAGGTGCAATTAGCAGGACCGGAAAATTAGTCAAAATAGAACCCACAGTGACTATGTTAATTGAAACCATTAGGTGTACAAATTAATTCGCGACTCCCACAGCTAATCAATTCGAATTTTATTTGAAGTTCAAATCTTGTATCTGTTATATTGGCCATTGGCAGTGCCAACCCTCAAAATAAAAAACATTGTATTTGTAAGTGAACTTTCAAGCATTACTGTGCACTTTCTATCTATAACTCTAGAATATTAATAAAAAATATAAAAACTTCATACAAAATATACAAAAATAAAGTAACAGTCAGACATCGTCCCCAAAGGGTTAGTGTACCTTTAACCTAGCTAAATTTTTCAAAAATTGTTCAACACGGTCAAAATAACCAACACCCTCGTCAAATATCAACATTTCTTTGCGTGACCAGCAGTTTCCGGATACAAACAACCAAACACGCAACCCCAAATCTGAGAGTTATTTCCATCCCTCGGAATATAAACGAAGGCAGCCGAAAAACGTGGATGTACATATACGTGTCGAATATTTGCCGAGTTCTATATTACATGTAAATTTTAGGGAGTCCGGATGGGTCACTTGGGGGTAACGCCCCTGTAAATAAATCCTCCTAAACCGCTCGTAATCGAATCGTGTCATCGGAGTAGCGGGTACCATCTATTTTCATAGCAATGAAAGCGCATATGAAACACAGAGGAACCGGGATGCGGATGATATTCGGTCCGTGCAACAGTGTCATCCCTGTAACGAGGGAAATATTGCGCGACCGCTCGCGTTCGCGCTTCCGCGATTTAGTTATTTTTCCGACAAATTTGATTGGTTCGATTTCTGTTGTCGATGAATTATTAGCTGTCGGGTATGCATACGTACATACACGTCTGGACAAAATAATAAGCCACTTCACATGTTTATGCAGAATGTATCTAAAATTACATGTACAAATTACACGACCAAACTTGTTCCCCTTTTTGGCCCATAAAACAGTCGAAAAAAAACCTACAACAAATTTCGAGGTCTCGTTAGAAAGGGGAGGCTTCAATTTTCAAATCCGTAGAAGATACATTACCGAAAAAAATTTTTCAATATTTTTGCAGACATTTGAACTTGCAGTATTTTTCAGGAAAAATAGATCCTCGAATTTTTACCTCACGTATCATACAAAATTTTTCTAGGAAAAAATGAACATAGATAAAATAGAAGAATCAAGCTTTAACCCTTAGCACTCGGATGGCGACTCTGAGGCACCACTGAAAATTGCTATGCCATTCTTAAAAATATTGTTCACATTATTATTTTTCTTCGTATTTAATGAACTACTAGACATTTACATATTACATGAGATATTATATCAGTTTCATATGCAAGAAATGAAAAAAAAATTGTATAGAATGGAAATATTCTGAAATGGAAAAATTTTTCGTTTTTGAGTTATAATAGCTCCGAGTGCAGAGGGTTAAAATGAGCCGAAGTTTATTGTTGTACTATTTTTAGTAACAAAACTATTGCTGCTCGAACATCCAGAACTTGTCGGGTGGCGGGAAAATTTAGTGTTCAAATACTTTTCGGATCCACAGTAAACATGTAAAGTGTCTTATTATTTTATCTAGCGCTGGAGACGGCAATTGTCGCCGCACATGGCCGCTTTAGGAGCTGTCCACATGCACAGATGTAGACAATGAACGCGTGTATACGTGGCTGGATGGACACACGGGTGCAGGGTCGCGTTCGCGCTCGTGAAATCGATCGCAACTGTCCGTTCCCGTGCTTTTCACAAGGACAAGCAGAATTCCAGGAACGTCCGATCCTCGTCGTCGGACAACGGAACGAACTCGTCGATCAATCGGCACACTAATGGCGGAATTCGGGCACACCACTCCCGATCCACTCCGTGCAAATTGTATTTGAAGGTACGTCAAGCGGAGCTCAGGATCGCGGTTGCCAAATTCTACATTGCCTTTTGATGGGACGCCGCGCCCGAAGGGCACGAAAATGCGGTACGCATCCGGGGCCCGAGCCGGCCCGGTTCTTTTTCACATTACCTGTTCGAAACGCTGTTAAATTAACGTTTAACGGACACGCGCGCGCACACCCCCGCCCCCGCCGACGTCGATTGTTCCCGATTTCCCATGGTTTTTCACCCTTTCCTCCGTCTCCGCGGTGAAAGCACGGGTAAAGAATCGATCGATCGAATCGAATCGCCCGAAATAGGTGCCCGATCTTTCAACCGGCGAACGCCTGTTCTTTTTCTTTTTTTTTTTTTTCAATTGAGTTGTTCCGGCCGACGGACCTTTCTTCCGCAAACTCGCGTATTTGGTAATGTCTGCCGCATGCACGTGACCTTCGGGACCCTTCCCGACGTTTCCGCGTCGATATCCACGATGCGAAGTACTGCGGCCCTTCCAGCGAGAGTGTTCGACGACCCGTGGCACCGTATACACCGGAGAAATTCGGTTTTGAACCTAGTGCCGGGCTTAGATTGGTTCACATGGTCCCCAGGTGCTGCTCTACTCATTTTTGCTTTGTACTTTAATTTAACAAGTAGCACTTGGCATTTGTACTGTCCTCTTCACGTTGAAATTTATACAGTAATTCTACTATGATGGGCTTAAGTATATTAGACATGTGAAAAAAGTTTGTTTTTGTGAGTTTGCCAAAATGAATTTGATAAAATTTACCTACGTGATTGTATTGAAATTTATTTACTCGGTGAAACTAAGGTAAAACTCTTAGTTTTACGTAACAAAATCCATTGAAAGTTATTTTAACAATATCGCATACGTCAGGAAGAACTTTGGTCATTCTAGCAGCATATACCGGGTGTCCCAGGTAACAGTTTTCATGATTTTTTAAGTATGTACTTGCGATAATCTGACAAATAATATTTTAAACAAAAGCTGATCAGTTTTCGATTGGCTATACATTCTAATAACCAAAAATGTTCGATAATTTCTTTTCTAGTATTGTCAAGGCCACCTTCATTTTTTTAAATGGCATTTAATGTCTTGACACGAGCTATAATACTGTTAAGTCAAAAATACAAAGTGCCATTTAAAAAAATTAAGCTGACCTTGACAATACTATACAAAAAATGTTTTTCGAACTTTTCTTTTATTGCAATATATAGCCTATGGAAAACTGATCAACTTTTGTTGAAAATATTTTTTGTCAGATTATCGCAAATACTTAAAAAATCGTGAAAACTGTTACGTTGGACACCCTGTATAAATTTTAAAAATATTGTTAATAGATACAAATGAGGATTTCATTTCCAAAACGTTGGACTAAATAAAAATTTTCCACCTCAATTCCGAGCTTCATAAAGTGAGTAAGAAGAATGATAAAAGTGGCAATTTGCACAATAATAAACTTTACGAGCAATTGTTGCAAACATAATTTCAGATTTGCAACGTTTTATACGAACTTCTAACGAAATAGCAGACAAATGATAGAGGCAATATTGTAACCGTTAGGAATGTTCGACTAATTGCAATTAATTTAACCGTTCGCAACAACGGACGTGAAACAATAATTTGGGTAGAATCGTTGCTTGGTCGAATGATTAACAATTTTTTATCTACCCGTAAGCACAATTAGAGTGGGCCGAAACGAATTTTTAATGACGCGATGTACGCAAGTGCTGCTAACCAGGTCATCGCAAAAACCGACGTCCTTGCCGAACAAAAAGAGTTGTAATTTCGACTTAATGGTTCCGCGTGAAAGGAAACTGCGAAACCATTAAGAAAAATAATTAAGTCAATTACGTCAACAAGCTCGCAATGATACGAGCGTAAAAGGAAGAGAATTCCTGCATTCGAAATGCGGCTGTTTAGCTTTTCAGGGATGGGAAAGGATGTTGTTTAAAGACCCGCCGCGAATGGGAACTGGGTCAGAAGCAAGAATTGCCGCCATATTTCTTTTGCGCGATGTGTCCCGCGTATATCACGCCAAGAATTAATTACAAGAAACTGAACAAAAATCGCGGTGTTTTCCTGGGGATTTCATTCATCAGCGGAGACCATACCTCGGTTATATGGCCCGAACTTAATTTTAAAATGCTCGTCGATCAAATGTTACTTTTGTTTAAATCTCAGTCACTTCTTTCACAGCTCCCGTGATGTCACATGAATGTTTATGCAAATTGGAGTTCCTTTGTAGTACTTTATAGCGACTGGAACGAACAACCGGTTAAGCAATATTAAACTACTCGCTACATCTAGTTTTAGACAGTCGTGTGTGCTGTAACTTCATTAAATCCACAGTTTAATTACTACATGGATGGAAACACGCTTTTAATGGCCAAGTTAGTGGACATCGTAAGTAGGCTGCGGGTCTTTATGCATTTGTAACAATTTAAATTTTACGCAGAACAATAATGACAGTAACGAGAAGAAGAGCATTATTTAAATGTCAGTGAACCAGCTTTCCGAAAATTTCGGTTATTAGAAGAATATACATAATTTTTAGTATCATTTGTAATTCTAATAATTTTATCACCTACTGTATATTTAATTTAATTGCATTTATTTGTCATCATTGCTAAGACCATTCTTTTCAAATGTATTAGTTAACATTGCCATTAGTTATTTTATTATTAAGTTCTTTTAAAAAACGTTTGAGTAAAATGATGCTCAGTTTCACTTTCTTTAAATTGGTCGACAAAAATTGTAACTTGCATAGACATATGTAGATCAGTCATAATTAGACAGCGGATTTTATGCATTTATGAGAAGAATAAGTAGGTACCATTTAAAATGGCAAACATTTTAGAAGAACTGAGCAATACAATTTTTCCGAATTTATTAAAATTATTAGAGAAAGAAAGAAATTTGCAGTTTTCTATTTAGCATAAACATCCGCTGTCTACTGGTTGAGATGGAGAAAATTGTCTGAAACTTACTCGTTCGATAGGTCGGACGTATGAAACAAATTTAAATCCTGGAAAATGACTTGGATCCGTTCCTTGCCGCGTCCCTTGAAGTCGAATGTACAGTGCGACCTGGGTGGATAAGGATTCGGATATCCTGGCGACGTGACCACCCCTGTCTTCGTCGTGTCACTATTGAAGATCATGTCGCACAGTGACGCTGCAAGGAAAAGAATAATAAAATAGATAGAGGCCGAAACACAGTGACACGGCGCTAAACAACAAATAAAAAGCGGTACCAGTTAACAAGAATAATTAATTAACGCTCGAACAGTGATAAAGCCGTACCCAATTAAATTCTAACAGACATCCCCCTCGTTAGTACGAACACTTTTACAGGCGTAGATAAATCGTTCCGATTCTTCCAGCTTTTTTAAACGTGAGTTTGGTTACTACGTGATCCTGTTTGCAATAAATCCTTCAAACTGCACGTCCCTTTGTCAAGAGCTATTGATTATATTCTTTATGGTATTGATTATAAGCACAAGTCGAAATAATTGCAAAACAATTTTAAAACCTTCCTTTTCTACAAACTTCTTTTTCATTCGTGTCTCAATTTTTACTCGATGTATTTTTATCAAAAAAGGTAAATTATAAATATTCTCGTTGAAGATGACAGATATGTAAATTACGATTCAAATGAAAGAGTGTTGAGATTATAAACTCTTCGATCTCAACCTCCAGTAAAATTCTGTAAAGTATAAATTTTTTTCCAGAACAATTTTTATAGTGCTTTTTACTAACTATAAATAAAGAAAATCGTATTTCGTGAATATTACGCATATGTTTGTTATAGAAACTTTTTCAAAGAAGTTTGTAAAGAAAGTCGATGTTATTCTCAATATAGAATTGTCACCCGCTCGATACTCAAGCGAATGAACTTGTTGAATGCATCAAAAGAACACGATACATCATCGTGTCCCTATAATATTCAGTATCTGTTGGACGGCCTTTACACGCGAAAGAAGTGATATTTTCGTCTTTCCGCTCAGTTTTAAGACGACCACTCCAATCATCATCTTTCTTCAGAGTCGCAAGAAGCTAAAGAAGTACACGCGACAGACAGGATGCGGTACATAAAGTGTCACAATGCTGTTTTTTCGGAACAGCAGCTGACTTTATTTATTCTCTTTAATTAAATGTATCAGAGAGGTCAGCAGCAGCTACAAAAGATTCTTCCCCGTTGTTTGTTGATGGAATGGCATATTAATGTTTCTTCTTTGGATAGCTGTTACTGAAGCGAATAATATTCACTTGAAGCGTTTCTCCATTTTGCACAGTTAGAGAGTTATAATAAAGTTATAACACGATTATAACTTTTCTTCAGAGAAACTTCGCGGAGATGCCGGAAAAATGTAGTGAAACGCATCCTGAATTGGAAACCATTTAATTAAATGTTTAAAATTTTTGGCAGTTGGACTAGACAGAGTTCATACCAAACGATACTATATTATTAAGAATTATAATTAATGAAATGAGAAAAATTTTGATGTTACTCTTACGAATATTTTTTAAGTTTAGTTCTATGGTCCACGTGTCAAGTAGAACCTATTAAAAATTTTCGTAACTCCTTTAATCTCTAGTTTTGAGCACTAGTTTATTTTTAACGTTAATACCGCTTATTTAGTTTTAGCAGATAAGCAGATAAGCAGATAAACTTAGTCTTTAGTTTAAGGGCTTGCACAAGCGGGGTTAGTCAGTTTGGTGATAGGTCTACAAGGATTTAGTATATCCAACATTGATGAATTCGAGCAAATCCAGTTTCTCTCATCGTACTTATAATCCTGACAGTATCTCTGATTGCGATTCTGGCACTGATAATTACGGTAACCAGGAGGGCCTGCCATTGACTGACTGTCCATCCGCAAATCTTGAGGCAGTCCTAATCCAGATACATCCGCAATTTACATCTGCCAGTATCGATCCCGAAATGCTCGGATACCTTCGAATGTAATAATTAATTACTTTATATCGTTCCATCCATCGATACTCTGACAGCAATTTCATTTCAGCCCCGAATCCATAAAATCCAGTACTACCCCATGTTTAAATATTTACTCATTGTTTCGACGTTTACACCGATAATAGGTATTTACGTTTTAGTATATAGTTTAGTTTCTTATTTTAATATTTATATTTGTTAATAAATAAAAAGAAGATATTTAAGCGATAGTTTTCGTCGCCTTAATATGTTTCTATAAATATCACACTATTTTAAAATAAATCTTTATTTTACAATTCACGTTATTGACTTGTGCAAATAATTTTTATTTTCATTGTTTTGCGATGCTCATTTGATACCTGTTGTAATGAAAACGTAAAATGACAATCAAAACTAGTAATAATATCTGAAGTAATAATATTCATCAATATTTTTAATTGAATCAAATTTCTGATGCAGAAACTGAACTGTTGTTAACATTTACCGTTGTGCTTTAAAGTTCGATAGTTCATGAACTGGATTTAACTAGATGTAACAATAGAAATTAACAAGTTTGAACGACTTTATTGAATGTTTTCAAAACGGCATAAAAAATCAGAAAAATTATGTCATAGCACGGATTTTCTAAGTCTCCGAATTAACAATACGATATGTAAAGTTCTGGGAAATGAGTACAAAATCATTCCGCATAGTCCGTTCCGCGCCATCAAACACAGTTTTAATTAGTCGACGCATTGTTAATTACCGGACACAAAGAGTATTAATTTATTGTTCGTCTGGTTCATTGAGCTGTTTGCGTAATTAGTTGGTTGCCACATGACGCGTGAAACATAGAAGCTTCAAAGGCGGATGCGCGACGCATGCGGTGATCGTTTCGCAGGTTGATGTAAAATTACGAACTCCCCCATATTTAATAACGCGAACTTGACGGAAAGCTTTCCGGTCTGGCATGCATCTCGCGATAATGGAATACGATCGTCATTAATGCAATATGGATGCAATGAAGTGACAGAAAAAAAAGAAAGTAACACTTTATCCTATCTCGCTTTTTTATTCCATCCCATGCCAGCTAGAATTACGCGTGCTTTTACATTTTTTCAAGAAAAAAATATTAGATAATTTAATTTGAAATTGTTCTACAAATTTTTACAATGTCACGAATGCAACGTAACACGTCGAAAAATAAATTTCTTCATGGAACAAATGAAATGTATGTACAGAAAACAATTTATTTACAATTTATTTTAGCGAAAATTGTGGTTGATATTTAGTCGAAATTATATTGTTGTAGAACAAATCACATATGTTGTAGATATGTATACATATATTTCGATATTGTCTGTGAGAAAGAAAACGCTTATAATTTTCTACTAGCAACGACTGACGAGATTAGTAGGTAATAATAGGCTAAAGGCAGTGAAAGCAAGCGGAAGTAGTATCGAAAGAAATGCGTTGGGGAAGTTGAGTGATGGTAAAAGCACTCCGATTCTACCTGTTTGAGAGCAGAACATACAGAACGATGTCAAAGGGCTCTACAAAGTAGTAGAAAAGGAAATATGCCAAAGACAATCTGCTAACAGCACACAACTGATGGTATTGCACGTTGAAAGGAAGCAATTCTTCTTTATGGACTCTTGAATGGCGTAAACGTAGCCAATTACAGTAAACAATTATATAAACAATTGATTCTAATTCTCCACTTTATTAATGAATAAATGGAAGGTGTTGAAGATAACTGAACGAATTTATGTTATGGCCTAATGTTTGACAAGTGGTTAAACATCTCGACTTTTCTCGCTAATGGCATGAACAAAAATGTTTTTTGTCCAGAAGAATATACTAAATAAAGACTTGTTTTGTAAACGTATAAGGGTTAATGGGCCGCATCGATGGAATCTTGAGGCAACATGAAATTAAAACTATGTAAATCGAGCACGCCAAAATTGGGCAGATGTTTGCCGATCCCGAAGATCTATAGTTGCAACTATCAGCAGCGGAAGTTCAGAACTCACGCGGAAAAGTCTACATCAAAGTTGCAAGAGGTGAGAGTAAACGACTCAAAGAACGGTGCCTCAAATTGATGTAACGGGTGTATAAAAAGTAATGGTCGTCCTAGGTGTGAATCTACACCTGTGAATCGGTGGACATTTGTGAAAACAACCAGCCGTAAAATTTGTTTATACCAATGAAAATTCTTGTTACTGATTGTTTTCACATCAACACCTTCGAGAAGAGCATAATTTATGTGAAAAAACAATTACATATTGTTAACACGTTGTGTAACAAAAATTGCTCATCTTAGTTAGAATTTGTAAATTAGTTACGTTGACTGTAGCTTCTAGCATTAATAGTGAACTAAACGACAAAGCTGCTGGAATAATAGCGGAACGTTTTTCGATAATTTTTTCAAAAGAACAAGGCTTACATCTTAAAGCTGTAAGAGCTCTGCGACCCTGGTCTCTGAAGGGATCAAATCTCCCTTGTCTCAAATTTCTGCGGACGGTTGTTCCAAGACGTGGAGTAAGCTTCTGAGGTTAGCCAAAAAAGAAGTTTACGACTTCACTGTAGCTCATCCGCCAAATACACCGTTGGTGGAAATGATATAGCGTGGTCGTAAAATAGATCTCCGAAAAACGGGTTCTGTCGATGTCGTAGGACGAAGGGCTACATGAGACATTGCATTTTAATACCTCAAAAAGATGCTTTGGTAACTAACAGCGATTCTTTTGTCGGCTGGGAGACTATAAATTTTTATTAGCCCTCGGATGGCGGGACTTGGGTCCATTTTGACACAGGGTTGCAAACTTTCCATCTAAATTGTAATTTTATAGAAACCAGCTTAAATTATTAGCTATTCTCATTCGATCTAATAAGATCAACATTAGTCCCCAAGTGGTGGGTTCTAATTTTGATTACTCAAGGTCATATAAAATTTATTTACATTGTGGTCAAATAAAAATTGATGTGGTGAAGTGTGTGTAAATGAATGGGCCCAGCCCTTCAAAATTAGAACAATTTTTGTAACTATGTAAAAAAAACATTTACGTAATTTTCATTCAGAATATACATTGTGAAGTCACCTAAAATTTTGATAAGTTAAGCCAGCGTATGTCATAGTTTGCTTGAACAAACTTTGAAAAAAACAACTTCCGTCGACGAGAATTCAACCGTTCCCCCTGGTGATATTATGTTTGCCGATGGCTGGTCAACTGTGCCGACACCGGTTCCAATAATCGTATTCAATTATTTGTTATTCAAACATAGACATATTTGACGAAACAGCAATATGCCCGATAAAAAATTTTACGAAAAACCCATTCACACCAGAAATTCAATGGGTCTGAGTTTTTTCGCATCGCGAAATTTATCCTTTGAAAATCGATACCTTTGAAACAGTAGACCCAGATTTTAATTGAAATGGTCTGATCAATACACAGCACATATACAGCGAATAACCACTGTACTATATATACTGCTACCTCACTAGAAACTAGAAACTAGATAAGCTTCCGGTCTGAGCTTATCTATATTTCTAACATATGTCTGGTAATACCCGTTGAAGTTTCTTCAACCTGATCTAATACTTGTACAGTTTGTAGTTGGAAATGTTTGTTCAAATGTAATCTACGAATGTTTGCTACTGATTGGATGCCCAAGATTATTAATTTTAACCTTGTTTTTATTTGATATTTGGAGAAACGTGAAAATCAATTTAAATATTTTACTGATACTCACGATTAGATTCTGAATTTTGAAGTAAAAATTGTGCTAGATCAAATCACTTTATTACTTAGAAATATTTTAGATTCACCTCTATTTGTCCTTCTTCAGATATCTGGTGTTTGTGTTTTTAGTTAGTCCGTTAGAAAATTTTTTTGACTTCATTAGAAGATTTATACTTTCGTTATTAGTGCTTTAACATATTTTTAGATGTTCATGAAATATATCTCTAACACATAATGGAGCAGCTGTTGTCTTTAAGGTTTCACTTTGATGTTTCTGGTCTGGCATAGTCCCAGATTTGAATACTATACGTCCATATTGGAAAAGCATAATAAAACAATTTGTATAAGAAACTCTGTGAAATATTGTATTACTTATACCCGCTATGGGGCAGGTAGTATCCGTAGTGGTGTCACCAGCTCCGAGCTAGAGATCCATTCATCCTGAGCGTCCTTTTCTCTTGGAATCTCATTATTCATTCGTTCCATCCGCTTGTTTGTCTGTTTTGTGTCATTGCATTAATGCGCGCGTCCCCGAGCAAAAGGAATGCGTTCGCAAATCAGCCCGAGAAAAATCACACTTTTAAAGAAACCGTCGCGAGGAGGTTCTTTAATGCTTGAAAGCCGGGAGATACGATATGACAAGGATTTACTGCACGGCGACCTGAAAGGGTGAAGCGATACGGACGATGGCTCATGAATGTTGCATGAATGTTTGGATCACAGTGCTACCGGGCATACATGTATCTTGATATCGTACTCTGGATTATTAGCATATCGAAAATATTGTTTATACTCATGTGCTCCTCTTTAAACTGATTCCGCTAGTTCTTCTTCCCCTTGAAGCGACTCGTGACACTTTGAATAACAATGTCACGCTATAGTATATGTACATGCTATGACATAGTGCATTCTTATACCGAAGCGACTGCCCTCGGTATCACTCAGTATCTCAGATTTACAATGAATCAAAATAATATTGGCACACTTTTAAAGGACCATTTTAATATTCGATCGACTTGGATTCTTTTCAGAAGTTAGAGCAATTAGTTTACTACAACAAGTGAGAAGAATATTTTTAGAAAATTGCAATTGGTCGGAATTATAGAGAAAATACTAAAAGTTGTTGTTTAACTTAAAAATTACGTTTTGTAGATCTGTGTCAATTATACATTCGGTAAAGCCTTGATCTAAAAGCCGGATCCTCGAGTCATAAAAATGTTAAAAAAAAATAGTCTACTCTTTCGTAAATAATTTATAACCCACGGAAATTGTTGGCTCGGAAAGAAAATTCTATTTTACCTCGGTCTCGTGATTCTTGCCCATAAAAATGTAAATTTGCATAAAAATCTGCAGTCTGGTAATGAGCGTTACCACGTCTGATAAATGCCCCTTATTCGTTGCTGTCCTAGAAACTTTCAAAGCTGTTTAAAACCATCAGAAAGAAATTTAGCTTCTAGACTCGCCTAAGTGCTAGAATAAAATTCAATTCTTTTCTGTTAGGAACAATTATCAGGACCGGGTAAATAAAAAGACAATAACGTAGAGAATTTGAAGTTAGTTAGACCGGCAGATGGCGCTGCGGTCTCCAACAATCTACAAATCCACAACACTACTCACAACGAATTAAAACCGAATAGAAATGCTAAGTCAACGCGAAGCTAAACACTAAACTAATTCCCGAAGTTGAAAAAAGTTTCTTCACGAGTGGCGTAAAGCGCTGGGCTCAACAGATTACGTTTGAATAAACTTTTAACGTCATTAGCAATAAATGTTGCGCGTGGGAAGATCGATACCGCTCACTAAACTTCCCAATGAAAGCACAAGCTGCAGGTATTTGAGTTTCTATATAAAATAAACGACTAACTTTGATGTCGAATTAAGCTTATTGGTATACTAAAAACAGCTCGCACAAAATTTTATAATCGGCGCCGTTTACACAGATTCTGTCACGTTTGTATTTGATCTTTGGGATTCGATTCAAACCGAAATGTTTTGAATGAAAAGGTCATTTTACAGATATAATACCTGATTATTTAAAAAATACTCTTTTCATTTATTAATAAATGACAAAATTGTACAATTCCTGACTGCTTCTTTTCAATAAAATTATGTACATTTGTAATGTGTTATACATAGACTATGTATCTTTATGCAAAATAAAACTTCTCCATGTCGGAGAATTTAAATAAAAATAAATTTTCTCTTTTAATAAATTTGACGTATCGAAAATAATTTCATAATGTTCTAAAATTCTTCTGGTGTCCATACAGTTTCGTGTTCCACGTATTCATTTTTGTCAGAATAGCATAAAATCCGCTGATTTTATTATATTCTCACAATAGGCAAGCTTATAGTCGACGACAGAAATTTTCTCTCAATTCAGACTTTTATAAAATAACGTATGAAAATGAAAAAGTGAATAAATATCCGCAGTCTAGTCATAACTAATCCGTTAAAATCAGACCATATTCATTTAACAACCCAATATTGTTCTCGGGCTGTCACGCGAATTGCCTGGGTAAATTAATTTCCATTTCGGCGAAGATTTTCGTATAAAATAGGGGCGATTTGATCCATTATGTCACAGGTATAATGTTCAAAGAGAACTTTCACAGTATTTTCCACATATTTTTGTTAGAATTTCCCTGACAATTATATTTTTACTATTGTTGAACTTTTTAATATTTTTCGTACCTCGTAAAGGATTACTTTTTCACTGCGGCTAACAGTAGCCTGACCGTGGTTTTAAACACGGAGATAAACGACGCGGTGATTCGAATAAAAATCACCGTTCTTTTTTGCGCGTGGGTCGCTCCTAAAAATTCTTCCGTCGGAGTTCGTAACTTTGTCTTCGCATTGTTTCTTCCTGCGGCAAAGCGGGTGCATATTTCTTCCCCGCAAATTGGTACAAAGCGGACGGAGATATTTTTGCTGCCGGGGGCCGTAAATTCTATAACTGGGTTAGTAGTCTTTTACTCTTTCCACAATTACCGCGTCGTTTTGCTTCGTTAGTGCCCAATTTCTGTCCAAATAGGGTTATAGAACTCAGACGGCTCGGCGGGGTGGGGGGAGGCGAAACACCGGGGGAAAAAAAGAGAAGCGGCACAAGAAAAAAACGAAGGAATATGCAATACAGTCGACCAAAGAAGAGAGGGGGAGAGAGGGGATTAGTCAACAACGTAAACGTTCCCGCTGTGTCGAGCAGTTCGTTAAATCCTGCGCGGCGCCGGCAAAGAAATTTAACGAGGCCATTTACTTCGAAGCTGAAAATGGCAAGGAATACCAAAGGCGCAACGAACGAGTCTTAATTAAATAATCTTTGGTCCGCCTCCACTCGGACATAACGCGATTCGCGAACTCGAATTTAGTCGGCCGCGGCCGTTTATGTAGTTTTCTGCCCTGGCGAGGCGCGGCGATATGAAAAATCGTATGAAATTAACGCGCACTTCTCTTTCACTTTACGCTGGAAAAAAAGGCCGCGGGTATAATTCATGGTAATTTCAGCTGCCCCATTTTTCCAGGCCGGATTCAAGCCATCTAATACAAGGCTTGACCAAAAAATATATATTTATAGAATACAGGGTGAACCAAGAACTTCGACCACTAAGTATTTCTATTGTTTGTAACAATACGACGAAAATTATATATACCAAACTTGCATGGTATAGAGGGGGAATATTGTGATGCAAACATTTTTCGTATAGGTGAAGGCGTTTCGGATATTCCAAGGTCACCTTGACGTCTTTACGCACATTATTTCGATAATATCTCGTTAACCATTAGATTTTGGACATACGAAGGTGAACACACATTTACGCAGCATTTGACACCGATTCACGGTACGAAAGTTATATTATTCCATTCAAAGAAGTCAAGGTGACCTTGAAAGCGCCAAAAGTTCTTCACAAATAATGTTCGCGTCACAATACTCCCCCCTCTATACCATGAAAGTTTTGTGCACATCATTTTTTAATATTATTACGAATAAGGGAAATATTCAAGGTGGTCGAAGTTTTTGGTCCACCCTGTACGCGACGGTCATTCAACAGGGGAAGAAATAAAAAATACTGGCAGTATGGCTTAAATGGAGAATTTAAACAACGAGACCTGTTTACCGGGCATTCATTATTTCAGTCTTGGACAGTGCCGTGGCTTATCGACTCCTGAATGCCGCTTATACGGAAAATCAAATAACGGAAACGAGGAAAGAGGCGCGTCATAGGAGTCGGGTGAACGTTTTAATTTGCATTCATGAGCCTTCCCCTCAAAATTCTTAGAACCACCAAGTATTCCAAGTACGTCTCCGGTTATATTCGAGGGAACGAATTCACTTATGACGATCGATGCGTCTACTTCAAAGTATATGCCCGGTCTAGACTAATGTATTCGTCAAGTAGCCAATCCGGATGGAAATTTGAGCGGAATACAAAGCAGCGTTAATTACGCGGGAATAGAAAAATCCCATGGGGACATATCGATCGACTAAACGGAGATTCGGCTTCTTTAATTCCGGGGACTGTTGACGGGTTTCCTCGGAAATCAGTTGAACGATGGCTCTTTAAAGAGGTCGCCGAACACTTTCATCTGTCCGCGGTTGAAACATGGTGAACCGGCAACCATAAAAATTCCGCGGCGACTCTGGTGGAGTTAACGTCTATCATATGGCAGTCTGGTGACAAAAGGGACGTCCCTCGAAGAATCAATTTGTGACCGATCAGTAGACTGCGGATCTTCATAAAAAATGCCCATTTTCCCCACTTAATTTTGTGGAAATCAAATCAAGGGAAACCTTTTCTTTTTTTTTAGTTCATAATTTTGATTAACAAATGTGTTAATGTTATCGGCGCATGGCTTCGATCAGTTTTTACTAGTCACTGGTAACTACCAGTGCGCCGATAACATTAACACATTTCTTATAAACAATTTACGATCGATACAAAAATAAATATTTATTTTGATTAACGTTCGATTATGTTCAAAAATAGTTTTTCGCTCGCAATAAAAGAATTCACAGCGCGTACTATTTATTTAGAATAAATGAATCGAATTGGCACAAGGCACAGATGAGGGTTAACCAATATTTGATACGTCAGTATACAAGCTAATGTTTAATCCGGCAAAATAATTTCGTCACGGGAACTTAAATTTGCATAAAAACTCCTGCGGCAATAATCAAAATCTTCCACAACTGATCGTTGAACGCAGGAAGTTTTTCGGTTTCGGAGAAGTAACCGGTAATAAAATATGCGAACAATGCCGAGGGAAGAAGAGGTTTAACCAGAGAAAGTTGAAAACAGTAGATTTCCATATACATTATTTCTAGCCTGTGGTTACAGCGGCAGGATTTCGCAGTGCGCATGTAGAGAATGGCGGACACGATTCTGCTGATCGTCGCATTAATTAGCTACCCACACAGCAACATTCTTTTCCACGAGGGAACCATGTTACTTCTCCCGCAGCTATTGATATTCGTCGAGTAAGTCGGAGGGATGATGATAATCACGTTGGTGTGTGTGTGCTTATCCGCTCGAAAATTTTCCTGTCGATTTTCGTGTCATTCTTTCTCGCCACTCTGTCCCTTGATCATTCGGTAGAATATAATGCCATCGCGGCACACGAACAGAGGAACTTGTTTCCAAGAGTCATTCGTCTCTCTACACACCTTGAAAGGGTGTGCGTGTGAGTTAGTGGTTAAGTTTGACATCCTTGCACACGGTTTATTCCCTCGACCATGTTCTCCATTTTTCCGTGAAGATTTTTCCTGTACGAGAAGTTTTATTACCTCTGCATACATCTTCCGATGATCAGGAATATTTGATTCATTATCTACGGATTTTTTTTATTGTTACGATCGTAAGATACAATTATTTGAAAATTTATTCTCTTTCGCATGCTGAATCATTTTAGATATTCTTCGATAGAATTATTCATATTTTTCCCAACTGCTTCATCAAAATATTAAACAATTAATGCAATATAGGATTTTTTTATCGTTATGATTGTAAGATACAATTATTTGAAAATTTATTCCCTTTCGCATGCTGAATCGTTTTAGATATTCTTTGATAGAATTATTCGAAAATTTATATTTTTCCCAACTGCTTCATCAAAATGTTAACCCATTAATGCAATATAGGCTTGCTCTTCATTTACTAATTTAATCAAAGAAACATTCTGTAGAATTGAAGTAAAAATTCACAAAAGAAATCGTGTCAAACCAGGTTTGTCAATAGCTGGAAATATTTCCTGTAAAATGTAGCAACGAAGGACAAACCGTGATGCATTTCGCAGCGTGGAACAAGTGTCACTTTTCTTGGTTACAAATGGAACATTCGTTCCTTTTGAATCGTTGGAGAGAATTACGGCAATAGTAAGCGTAATGATTCACAGAACGATAACAATCCTTTCACAACGCGTTACCTACCATTCTTCCGGATGGATTCTGCTTTTCACGAGAAAGATTGTTGGTGTCTGGGTGGTTATTGACGTTTCGCTTCTGTTCTGTTTCTCCTTACTGGCTCCATTATTCTAGCTCTTTTTCGCAATCAGATAGACTGAAGGTTGGGATAGTGATGCGCTTATAAAGAGGTCGACGAAGAGAAATTGTGGGGGGTGGAATAATATATTTCACCATTACGAAAAAAAGTGAGATCAAAGTACAAGGTATACTGACATAATATATGTCACATCGAAGAATATCAAACAAATACTATACTTCAGTTTTTCTATTTTTCTTGTTCTCTATACATAAATATGAAAGTTTAAAAACTGTTCTTGGTAAGAGTTTGGAATTCTTTAGAGCAGTATGGGAAATATAAATAAACCATTTCAACTAAAAAGTGTGACCGTAAAAATTACGTTTGCATATTGTCTCAATTTTTTGCTCCACCCTTTTATCAATATAATGAATTTTAATGGAGCAGACACTGCAAAATATCATACGTTGTTTCTCATATCACGTTCGAGAAATTAATATCGGACATTTTTTTTAAAGCTGATTGGTAATCTCGTTGAACACCCTTTCAATTATCTTTTTACAATATTCATCGGTATTTCCATTGAATATGTAATCCTTTTATAAAAGTGACTGAACGTTAATAACATACACGTACGTTTGCACATCTAAATGCAGATACTCCGTTTTAACGAAGTTATCGATTTAATTCCACTGTCAATCTTCGTCGTTTGCAATCTAACCTTCTTCAAACATCTGTACAATTTAATCTAATTGATCGGTCGTGTTTTAGTATTCATTATTTTGTAATATATATTTTTATTCATACAAGTACGATAGTAATAAAAAAAGCGAGCTAATAAAAACGTGGTGATAATAGGTTTCTCACTTCGTGAGTGGTTTCAGATAAGTCGAATTGATAAAATAAAATGTTAATAATGCTATCATAGAATAGAGAGCTTATTAAAGTTAAAATTGAAATTTTTAATATCGCACGTCTGCTCACTTATTTTAACATTTATGGTGTTTCAGTATATTTTTCCTTTACAAAATCATGAGCAGCTATTAACACGAATATAAATCTACGTGTGCAAATTTGTATAAACCTCATCAAATTCAAATGTCATTTCCTGGAATTTTTCTTGTAATTACGATTCCCCCTTTTAATTTCGCGGCAAGTAAAAGCAGCAAAGCTCCTGTTACCTTGGCATTTAAAAAACTTACAAATATCACGCGCAAGATGCGAAAATATTTTAATACATTCCAAATAAGATCACGTTTTTTCCATAATGTAAATTCCTTTACGCATATCCTTGATTTTATTATATTTGATCCCCCTCGGCGCAACTACATAGTTAGCATATAGAACACGCGGCTGCTATGCAGGGGTTTCCAATTTTCTAGAAAATGTTAACGAACTGCCCATAACTTCCACTTTTAAAAACTGCTTCTCAATTACAGAATTTCGTTTAAATTGATGTACACTTTGTCCCCGGCTCATATTACTGGTCCATTAACAATAATGCATAAAAATGCAGTCGTAGCGAAACGGTTTTTACGCGGCTGCGAATAACCACTCAATACTATAGCTATTTATTTATTAACGTTAACGAATTTTTCACATATTTCCGAAACGTTACTGTAACTCACCTGTAATTATTAATAAACCATTAGTATTAAAACATGTTTCAAAATACTGTGAGCAAATTGTTTTTACGAATGAGTGATACTTTGACATTGTTGTTGGTGTATTTATTAGCCAGAGTTTTTCGTAAACTTAATGACGTATGTAAATATTTTCTGTCGACGCTATTTGTTTAAAAAATGTCTATAAAATTCACATTTTTCAATCAATCACACACATTTTTCATATTGTATGAAAACGCGTGGTAAAATTTTATCGAAATCGATTATCGTTGCAGTGAACTACAAATGGTTAAAAATAGGAAAAGTCGCAATTTTTCACAAAGTCTAGACACAAATCTGCCAAACGTATTTTTAAAACTATCAATACAACAACCTCTAAAAAATTTGTAACAAGCAACCTCTAAAATAAATTAATAGCTTTCAAATTTTGTTTATATAGATCCTCCCATGGCGATGCAAAATATTAACGAAACCCGCATCAGTATAAATACACCCATCAATTTCACCCTCGCCGCCGCACATTAAACATATTAATTACGAACACATACGATTAACACGTTTAAACGTTCAAGTCCCGAAAAGTTGTGTCCCATCGAATTCTACGTTATAAATCGATCGAAACCAATTTCGCCAGCGGCGTAATAGAGATTCCGCGAGATCGCGGGACCTAATTAAAATTTCACCGAATGAGACTTAAAATACTCGCTCGTTCTCTCTCTCTCTCTCTCTCTCTCTCTCTCTCTCTCGTTTACCGATAACGCTCGGCGATCCTCGTCCCCTCGATTTTAATTCAAAAATCATTTCACAAGCGGAGTTTCGCGGCCCAGGTTATCACGATGGATCGTGTGGGAGCCCCTTTCGACGTGCCGGCCCCTTTTTCCAATAAAAAGAAACTTTATATAGCGCGTGTGAATTCCGTTATGTCAAGCGGATTCGAGCGTGTAATTTCGAAAACTCTTGTTCGCCGGGTAATTGCACGTCCACGCAGCGCGCCGCACAAAGTGTGTAGGCGAGCTGCGGGGGTGGTCGATAGAGAGAGAGAGAGAGAGAGAGAGAGGGAGAAGGAGGGAGTAGGGTGGTTGTACCGGAAGAGGAAGAGGACGAGAGAGGTTCTGCGCGCGGAATAGTTTTGAGCTCGTTCCGCAACGGCACCGGTATTGCTATACAGGCAATCTGTCGTCTGGCTAGCGGTCATCGCGTGAAAATGTTGTGCCGGCGTTGGTGGGGGAAGCGGTACAACCGTTGACAATCCCCGCCTTACCACAATTGCGGATTTCCTAATTAAACAGCACATTTAACTGAGGACAACCGAGTCAGCAGGCGCCACCGGGCCCGCCAGTATTAATAATTTAGTGGGGAACTTTGGCGAAATTATTTCGAACGCCATTTGCCGGGTCGTGCGCGTCTTGCCCTGCGCGCGCCAGCCCTGCGATAACTCTGCAGATTCGGCCAACTAACCCTCCACACCCCTTTCACTATTCGATTGTCCAACCAAACCCACGGCGCTCTCTCGCTCAGCAGAATCCGCGACGCGAGGAAATATTCGCGCAAATATCCTGTTCCGTTTCGGTAACGCCGCTTCATATTTTCTTGCGGATTTCTACATTATTCACGCACGAATATTTCACCGCCCGCGCCCGTACACGGTTATGCCTTTGTCAGCTATGAAAAGTCCATAGACCAACCCCCTCGACTCTGGAAATTCAACGTCGTTGTCTTGCCACCGAACTTCTTCTCCTTCTACTCCTTCTACTCCGTCTTCTTCTTCTTCTTCTTTTCCTTCTTTCTCTTCTTCTTTCTCCACCCTTTCCGGTCCCTTGAGTTTTTGCCGGAATATCGCCGCCGCCGCCGTATCGGCTGCTAGTGTGTATTCGCTGTGTCAACACGACTCGATTAATATTTAGGGATCTCGAGGATGTGCACGGAGGAATTTTGCCGGAATTGCGAAAAAAAATATCGGGAGGAACGTGAGCGCGACTGTGCTGGTAACATGAATTTTGTTGCATTGATATCGTTTGAACGACGGCTTATTGTATTTTTAATATACGATTGTTGAGAATTTCAAGATTCATCCTTGACGAATTATTCAAGTTTATTTCTTTGGGTTATGAAAAATGGCTAAAAATTTTACCATTTCTCAAGTAATGTAAAGGACGGATTTCAATCTTCAAATTCACGGCTATTCGAGTGGCGAAACATTTTTTTTAACTTCGCATCCATTTTTCGAAACATTCGAATAAACTTCAAATAAACCATCAGCATTTTCTTGTCTGTTTCTTGGTAAAAGGGTGTAATCAAAAAATGGTTTTAAACATCACACACATTACATAACAAACGTTCAACAGTTTGAATATCAAGGATTCCCTACGTGGATCCTCCAATTTGGATCGTCAATGTATGTTCCCGTTTGTCCGGAGACAAATGGCGGCTCGTAATCATTTCCCCGGTGATCAGTCGTATCTAACCTAGGAGAAAAATCTTCCTTCACCTGGGAAATGTCTGCCAATTTCTCGACAAGCACCTAATAATAGCGCAGCATTTGGGTTTACCGCGAGGTGGGCGCACTTTGCGACAATTTTATCTGGTCCAATATGTCCGGCGCTTTATCCCCCGGTTTAAGGTGCTATATAATCTCCGATATAACACACCGATGAAGCTTGCGGGGTGGGGGGGGGGGAGGCTTGTTTCGCTGTATCTCACGAATACCCATTTTACGGTCTCTTGACTTAAACCGATTAACCACTGAACTCTCCGTATAATAGTATCTCATTTCATAAATGTTGTTAAGCGCGCTTCAAAATGCTCTCCTGTCCCTTTGCTCGCCCGTACAAACGGGATTACGGGTCGGGAAAAGGTCCGAGAGCGTGTACGAGGCAACATGAAAATGAAAAAATGAGAAAAAAATATATAAAGAAGACAGATTGCGGCCGGGTGAAAGATTATCAGCCAACCTTCTAATACGTCGATGAGCAGCTTGCTCGCCTGGCCGTATCTCTATTAATTGACCTACGGTGAGTGAACTTTAATCCGCCGTTAACACACTGACCGTTGATATCGTTGCGCCTTTGTCACGTTGGGGGATATACCTCGGCTTAATGTTGCCGCTTCTTGGTTTACTCGCGCTCGGTACCGTTGCAAGAAAAGCTCCGATGTTATTTTTCTTTACTCGGTTAATGGCTCGTCTGTTTGTCGGCTCTTAGCGACCACTTCCGCTTTGTGTTCTTCCATCGAATTTTTATTTACGAAGAGAAAATCATTATTGGTGTATTTATAATACCGAGTACCAAGTATCTCAAGAAGCACTTGATTATTATTGTAACTTACATTTAGTTTACTTGTTACAATATTTTATTCTTGCCTCGATTTTACACTGATCCAAAATTCAAAATCCTTCGTTCCTTCCTTTTTTCTTAGGGGCTCGTCCGTTTGTTAACTATTAGTGGCCCATTTTGTGCTCTTCAAAAAGTCAATAGTGTAAATTTAAACCAATGAACATGATTTTATATTTACTTGAGCTTGAGCAACATTATTCTAACTGAACAATGAATTTTTTGATAAAATGTTATGATTTTCAGACGATTCTATTTGTGTTGTTTTGTAATCAAATGTGACAGCATCAAAATGTTTTAGAAACTCCTTTGTGTTTTTACATGAATTCGATTGCCAGAAAAATATCCGGCGAAAAACGTTTCGGTGAAACGAAAAGTTATTGTATAAAAATAACTCAATATCGATGCTACGTTCACGGTCGAAAAAGAAGATAACCGTTAGAGCGTAACTGCAATTGTCGACACAGAAACATTTTACCAATAGTCAAGTAAATTGACAGTGTTGACCTGGTAACAGAAGGACTGAAAATTTTTATATTTGTGGGCTAGATTTGTGAAAGTAGAAGTAAATCGTATTTCTATTTCCTCTAGCAATAAATAAATTAAATGATCTTTCCTACTGTTCTGAAAAGAATGTTTCTATTAATATAAAATATTTTGCTATACAACCTCTATATTTAGGAAATTTTGTATAAATCGAAAAATTTCGTGAAAATTCTTTTTACATGTAGAAAGATCTTAACAAAATTCCCGGAATGAAACAGCGAGGAAATTCGAAGTGTAAAGGGCTGTCTCTGTTTGAATTTTGTGTTTCTGAATGCTGTCAACTGATACGAGTAAAAATTGTTCGCGCACGTCGACGGAAAACCTACTCTCGTTCACGAATGCTTTGAAACTCAAGATCGTTTAGTTATTTATTTAGGAAAAGTGCACTACAGCGACACCCACGGTGGAACAGAATGCTAAAACTTGCGGGTCTGAGAATATTATGTCATTAAAACCCGGAGTAAAAGAACACTCGCATTCTTAACAACGCGCTCTGAATACGAGTCAATGCGCTTTTATTTTTTAAAAGGAGGCTTTAAAAACCCACGCGAGAGGAATTCTCCTTTACCCCGCCACAGTATTACGCGCCTCTAAAAGATTTACCTACATTTTACGTAACTTTTTGAGTTTACGAATTTTCTGAGCAAAGGCGCGATTAAAGCCGCCATTAAAGCCGCTGCGATTACGGTTAGCGACTGTTACGCAATGAAACTTGACGTTTATTCAATAGAAATTTAATATATTATTTGTTCGATTAAGCACAGAGTTTCATATTTCCGACGTGAGTTTCTCGCATTTGCTTGCTACGCAAAAATGTGATTATAAAATGTTTCATAATGGAAATAACGATTCTAGAACAGAACATTCCGGTGAAAATTAATTTACGGGCGACTCTTGAATAACACGGTTAATTAATCCTCTGTTGTTAAAACGTTCTAATTCGTAGATTGTTAAACAGTCTATTCAATATTATCGTGGCAATAGATTCGGGACGATTTTTCAATTCAAGGTCATCTCAAGGTCATGATAAAGTAGGTCGTTAAATTCATCTCAATGCTGCCTACAATGCTACGAAGTCAAAAAATCACCACGGTGACCCTAATTTTTAGTTAAAGATAAATTTTTTTCCTTTTTAAAATTGCAATTTCTTGGTTAAATGCATATTAATTTTCATACAAAACATTTTGTGGAGAAACCGTGGGTACTAATTTGTGACGCACCCAGTATACTAGTTTAATATTATTTCACTTTTCATTAAAAACACTACTAATGCTGTGTCTGACTAATATCGAGTATTTCTACTTGGAGTTCAAATGGTCGCTTTCTCTACTGTCTGTTTAATACTACTGATGCTGTGTCTGACCAATGTCGAGTATTTCTACTAGGAGTTCCTATGCTACTATTCTCCACTGTCTATTTAAATGAAAGTATTAAAGTAATTAGATGATTTGAATAATTATGAAAGAAATGACTCCTTTAAGCAGTTCAGTAATTGCTTTTCGTTATATTTTTTTGTAGCAGTCTTGATTAGGAGAGAAATATCGGGTAACTGCTGCTCAGAAAGAATCTGATTATCGCTTCCAGTAATTGAAAGGTTTATTAGATCAGGTATTCAGGCCCCATAAATTCCAGTAAACGACTTTTATGCTGATGAAGTAGGTAAACTGTCCTCTCCTAATAAAACTATCCATCGTGCTCTCGATCAATCAATTATTTCTACTATCGAAAAATGTCTTCTACACACTCAAGAAGACAGATTAATTTGAACAATAAACGAACAGTTCATCAACTTATATTCAGTTTATTTTCGAAAGTTTTAAAAATTAATTCCACCTCGTCGAGGGAATAATTAATTACGAATTTGTACAATTAACTCGCCGTGAGACAGATCTGTTTAAAAAATATTTGCCACCGGCATACACATTTAGCATTAATTTATTGAGCGGTTTAAAATAAAAAGGAGAAGCGCGGGAGCACCGAGTGGTCCATTGTGTGACAATTTCCTTATGTAAACAGTAATTACTTCCGACAAGAGTGGAGTCTTATATTGACACGACTGAAATGATTGAACTCTTTTTTCGCACGAAAGATTTAATGCGACGAACAATCAGAGAGATCTGGATTGAAGTACGGGACCGTTCGCGAAGTTTGAAAACTTCCCGCAAGAAACCACCTATTTCGAGAATAGTTCAATTTCGAGGAACTTCTGTTGTTTGTCGCGAAACTTTCGTCCCGCTTTCCTCCGTATTTGCGAATATTTCGCCTCGTTTTGAAAAACGACGGGGAATCTATAGAACAGAAATGGCTTACGAAGCATCGGGTATAATCGTCTATAGTCGTTGTCCATCAGTTCCGTGCCATTGGCAAGGCAAAAACCATAGAAATATGGGTACATCACACTTTATCTGAGAAGAGTGAAGCGGATCGTTTATCAATCATCATTTCTTTGGTCCCGCGTCTTTCGAATGAGTCATTGTTAGGAAACGTTGTAGCGGAAGATGAGAAATGGCTAACATAAGAAAATACTGTACGAAAAGGGGTACCGGCTCGCGAAAGATCGCTTCAGTTTCCACAGTTTTGAGCAATCCTCCAAGTTGAGAAGCTCTTCTAAACTATTTTATTGTTGGACCGCCGGGTGATGGATCATTTTTATCTGTCTGAATCGAAATGGAACCGTAGGAATACATCTTTGACAGGTTCACAATTTTTTGAAATAAACTGCGTGACAAACGTAAAGAAGTCACGACAAAACTAATAAGTTTTGAGAGATGGTACTTCTCGCAGTTTTGAAACAATCTAGAAACAATTCCGATGTCGGAACTGTTTACCTCGTTGATCTTCCATTTTTATCTTCCGTTTAGAATGTCGCAAAATGTTTTTCACATATGAATTTTTTAATAGCAACTAGTTCTTCAATGAATAGTTTGAATAGGCTGAAAATAATTTAATAGGATTTATAAATTCTTATGTTTCCACTGTTTTATCGACACCATATATGATGTACCGTCTTGGCAAATTTGTTATTCGGCATAAAATATCTTTCTACTGATTTGTAGATTTTAATGTTGAAATAACACGCTTAGAAATACGGGTTTCGTTAATGTGTGTAATTTAATAATCTCTGTAATGGCGCTGCTAATGAACCCTTGGTGTGTTTGCAAATAATATTTACGCTAAGTAATTAATCCTACCACAATTTAATATTGCAAAGTTGGACGCTCTGCGGATATTCTGCACTGCAATTTTGGGAGTGTTTGTTAGAGGGATAAGGGTCGCGTGGCAATCTTGATTTTGGAGGGACGCAGTTAGGTACGTAATTTAGGATAAAAGATGATCAACCAGCAAGGATGACAAAGTCACGGATCTTTACACAGGGCTATCCAAAATTGCACTTGAACAAACATACCCCTTATTTGCTAAAAATACCATTATACATGATGAAAACAGCAGTCTTAAAATATCGTTAACATTTTCTTTTTTACATAGTTGCAATCACCTTTTTATCTTATTTTTATGTCTGTTTCGTAGAATAGATTTTTGTCGTTATCTTGTTTTGCGTTAAATCGTTTTGTTTCCCTGTACAACGGAAACGATTTGGAAATTTCATTGGACACAGATGTGTCCGCGATTCTGATGAATAGAAACGACAAGCAATGAATAGACTCGCAGTCACATTCTGTCCTGTAACGTTCGTACCCGCACGAAATCAACCTCAATTTTTTCGAAAACGAAGCAAGCCACGAACAAATTGGATTCAGAATTTTCGAGTTATATTCCCGCGTAGAATCGCAAGTGTTTGCTCTCTTCGGACACATGTGCGGATTGTCCCGAAAAATAGTGGATTATTCGACCGCGTACCTAACATTGAACCGGATAGTGTAAAGAGAATTTTTATTCGCTTCGGTAAAGTTTCGTAGAACCATTTGTCAGCCGTTAACCTCAAATCTATGAATTATTTACACACGCTTTTTATCATTTCGATCACATATGCAAAGCCGGATCTACATTCATTTTAATTTCTCCATGCATTTTAATTTCTAGACAAAAGAATTCGACGATATGAAACGCTGTGGCATAAGTTACATTCGTAGTACGTATGAAACATTTGAACAAGTTAACTTTAAAAAAAAAAATTCTAGAATATAATAATTTATAGAAGTGCAGTTATAAATGAGTACTTCAATAACAAGAGGTGCTTGTTCTATAGAAACGATGGCTTAATTGGAAACTTTAGTTGCGAGGGAGAACAGCACGAAAAAACTACTCCTTTTTTTTATTGATATGAGAGCACGGTGTACGCTACACAGTCATACGGAATCAAAAAAAGCTAAAACTATTTTTATCTGTACGAGTAAAAAGAGCTATTAAAAAATAGAAAGAAGATTGAATCGATTGATATACAAAATTTCGTTTTTATAGACAAAGATATTGGATTTTTAAGCCGCGAAGATTCAATTTTGCAAACGCCGACTTAATTCTGGTTGAGACGATAAAACAACGTTTACAGAATATAACCGAGTTTAAGAAAACTCATTTTTGAACATATCCGTTAGCCAATTAAATTATAACTTTTTATTCATCGTTACGGTTTTGTTATTTGAAGTTTCGAATAACACTTTCTGAAGACAAAGAATAATGTCAGGCGCAAGACAAACTTCTACAAATATAATTCAAACGAAATGAACTCGAATACATTAGGATTGAACGATTACCAAATTGGGTATTTTTGGATTTCAATTTTTCATTTCCCGTTGAACTACCGCCCAGCTCGGCGGAAATCAAAGACAACATTCTCCCCGGAGAACAAGGAGTAATGCTACAGGATGCGTATCGACAAATACCCATAATGGCTCGAAATTCAGACAAATCGTCTCTCGACTAGCTCCAGTAGAATCAAAGGGGAAACGTCGGCCAGGCAAATGGCACAGTTCCCTCGTCGTGTGAGGGAACGTCCCCTCCCTTTCCACACTATGGGCGTTGTATATTGCAAAATATTGCGAGCCCTCGTTCCCACGGCGTGTCGGGAAGGCGTGAAATTCTTCACCGTCGTAAGAATTGTTGGTGGCCCTTTATCAGCTGGAGCCGTCGACGCCGAAGGAATCGCGTGTTTTCGGTCGTAGCCGATCAACCGGCACTCGCGGGATCGACGATCTCGACTAAGCTCGACAAAGACGGCAATACCGAGAACGAAAACACGAGACAGAGAGGGAGAGAGTGAGAGAGAGATCGATAGAACAATCTGAGAACCGGGTGACGCCGTGCCGGAAACTGACGCTAGTGTCTGCGAGCAGAATTCTGGAAAACTGGCGAACCGTGGTGGTTTGCGGCTCGGTTTTGTCTCAGAGAGAAGCCACGGATCCGGATGCCGCGAAGAAAAGGGGAGGAAACGAAGTGAGCTTGCAGACAAGCCGACGGAGGGGAGATAAGACCGGCAACGGGAATAAGGAAATCGAGTGGGAGCACCGGGGGTTGGCTTGGGCGGGCGGGTGACGCCGATGGGTGAAACGAGGGGGGTGGGCGAGGGTCGGGGACGGAAAGGAGGAAGGAAGAGAACTTACTTAACGTCGCGCAGCAAAATGGAACGGTAACTAATTCTGACTAGACCGGCTGATTTATCGGCTTTTGGTTCTTCATCGTTGCATTTCTGCGTCGCCCGGTTGCTTATTCGAGTCAGTTCTTCCCAAAGTATTCCGGCACTTTGACAGTGATTTCGTTTCTCTCTCGTTCTCACTGTAGTTTCTCTTCTTATTTACGGAACAATCTCTGCCTCGGCCTTTTCAACGCGACAACATCGTTCTCATCGACGCATGATTATTTCTCGTCGCGCCTGCAGGTAGTGATGGGCGCGATACAAGTCTTTCTCGTGATCTTCGAACAATTCGACACTTAAGTACTTGTTTAGGTGTTTCGATATGTATCAAAAGATAAGGAGCTTGTAATCAAAAATGATACCAAGTAGTACTGGTATCACGGCAACTTTCGAGCCGTGGTCAATGCTTCATGTACTCAAAAAATGGTATCGATACCTAAATGATACCTTCTTAAATGTCTCCGTTTTTTATAAATACATCTTGCATCAAATTGATATCGATACAATCGCAATTCACGCACCAGCATAATATTTTCATTCTATCTTCCTTTCTCACGCCTGATATTAGTAAACATAACATCTCATTATATACTTGTCATTCAGTCGACTCGACCCCACAGGATTGTGGTAGAGTATCGATAACAAACCCATCCAAGATGTACTTATAAAGGATCGAGGCATCTGAGCAACTATCATTTGGGATCGATGCTTTTCGATACCCAAAGAATCATACATGCTTGTGATACCATGATTCATTGTCACAAGGAATGGACACCGCTTGAACATGCTCAAGACCCATCACTACCTGCAGGTGCCAGACTCTGCCGACAACTTTCTTCTCCCTCTTTTTTTCTACCGGTATGTGCGTATTTTTTTTCCTCTCCTCGCTCTCCTATCTCGTTTCTCCGCTTCGCGTCGGTGACAAATATTTTGATTGATATCGTTTTCATCGTTCGATCGCATTTCCATTAGCTGATGAGCTCGCCGGGCGAACGGTTCGCCCGTTCCCCGGTACCAGACACAACGGGCACAGGGTAAAGAAGGAGAGGAAGGAGAGCCCCGAAGGAAGGACTACGTCGGCGAAGAAAGAGGAAAGAGTGGGGAGGGAGGGGGGGAGCTTTGTGCACCGGTCGACAAGTTCGAACGATAATGCGTCGTGGCGCGTTGCGCGTTAAACGGAAATGAAATATTTAAAAGGGACGCCCGTTGCAGAGCTTCTGCCGTGCTCTGCGCGGGCCAGCTGCCTCCTCGCGGCGCCGTTACAAGACCATCGGTTTTGTACATTCGCACCCGGAGAACGCCTATGAAACATTCAAGCGACGCGTTCACCTTCTTTCCGCTCTGCACCGAATCGATATCTCTCTGTTACGCGGTCTCTTACACGGACACGGTGCGCTGACCTCCGACGAGCTTCCGAACCTGGAACATCCATCATCTCGCAAGTCCGTCAGGACAGGAGAGAGCTCGTCTATCAAGGGACCGATTAGCGATGATAAAGATCTCGAAATGAATGGACCACGCCACTCGACCGGCTCATTGTCCTCCGAGCGCGCAACCGCCCGCGTTCCACGCCAGCAAATAAACTACCCCCTTCGAATCTTCCGCTAAATACCGCAATTTCAATTTATTAATCGGCCTTCGATCCGACCCGAGACCTGTTTCGCACGGTCCATCGGGTACGTGACTTTGAACCGTCGAAAAATTAGAGAGATTAGACAAATTTTTTTATCTACTTAATTATTGGATGATTGCAAATTAGGGTGGACCTTAGCTATACTTGGTGAAATTTTTTTGCGAGATATTTTTTCGCGCCACACCCCCCAAAATTGTGCTATTCGGTAAAAAAATAATTCCTACAAAAGTTGAAGTTGATCGGATAAGGGGAAGGCGTGCCTCATTGACGTTGAAGTTGCGAAAAACATGAAATTTTGTAGGAATGGGAATATTTGAAGGAAAGACTTTTTATTATGACTACATGTTCTTCTTGTGTCAAAATATTGATTATAATAGTACCAAAATGTAATATTTTCAATATAACAATTAACTAATTATCATTATCAAATTTTACGTATTTTATTTAAAGTACCAATTCTTTTAATTGTACATATTCTTATACTAATTTTAAAAGTAGAGAAATTAACGTTCGACATAAATATGTCATATTTAATAAGAGTATAATATTTTTCGCGAGAACGGCTAATTATTGTGAACTAATCTTAATCCGTACAAAGTACATTTTTACTCGAATGCATGTAAGGAATTAATATATTTTTATAGGTATAACATATTTAACTTGAATTTTCAGTATACATACTCTTCACATTGAGCGCGCAGTTACTTCTATTTCAAAACTTCGCGGTCGATTAGGCACGCCTTCCCGACGTCCGATTGATCTAAATCTTTCGATATATCATTTTTTCATGACATGGAACAATATTGGGGAGGGGGAGTGCCCAAAATTTTTTGATTGAAAAATATAGTCCACCTTATTGCAGATGCTCGCGACCGAATCGAAAATTCGCATTGTCGAAATGAATGTTATTGCACGATTTTGGTCAGTATTGGTACTATAGTCTTTTGTTTTGGGACCGATTTCGGAAACTTCATTCCGTGGAAGACGCGTTTGAAGTTTAAATTATATGCTACCACTGTGCTATACGACAGCACTTTCGGAGCTATAAATCCTGCAGTTTTACGAATTTCCATATAAAACTTTGGGAAAGTAGGTCAGAAGGATCGTAGTAACGGGATATATAATTTTTGAAAAATCGATCCTTTTTGTTTTACCAATTGCATATATCCCTCTACGGCTGGAACAATCACGTGTTCTATGAATGCTGTGTAGAAATTCGTTTTGGATTTTGTCGAACTAAAATTGTGATATCTGAGGAGTTACATTTTACAATGAAAACTTTTCAAGCCTCGAAATTGCATACATTTTTTAAGCGTTACACGAAAAATTCTTTGTACATAGTAGTTTTATTAAATTTTTTACACTTCCAGGACCACGTGTGATTTTCCAATACTTCAACAATAAACAATAACTACTCACCAGATTCCATAGAATTTTTCTTTGACAAACATATATGCATATATGAAAAAAAATTGCAGTATAAACTCATAATATTTGTAAGAATATAGAAAAATTTGAAACAGTACAGTTACGACGACTAAAAAATGTCTACGTTGTTTGTCATAGCGAACAACAAACGCCGATATTAACCAGATTCATGAATTTTGTCGTCGCCCTGACGAATTAAGCTGCGAATCAGTGGGAATGAGTTCTAAGCTGCCAATACGCGCAAAAATCCGCTCATTTTTATTCATAAGGTATTGACAAATTGCCGCATAGGCGGGAAAAGGTTGTCAACACCATTGGTAACTGCACAATAAATTAATTAAACAGAAACAGAATTTATCAACGACTTCACCAAATATTTTACGTTAATATCATTGTATTATTGACATATATACAAATTTCAGTGACTTCTGATATACGCCCCCTCCATTTCCATTCTGTACAATTGTAAAAATTTGAATAAATTCAACAGGATGCAACCTACTTTTATTTCGCACAAAAGTCCACAATTTAGTGATTACCGTACATGATATAATTTTAACCAATAAAATCACACGAAAAATCTTTAGACGGACGAAGTAATCACAAATAATATAATCAGAATACATGAATGCGAAGCGCCGGTGGATGCTGTAGGAGCAAACATTTCCGCAAGGCACATTTAAATAAATAATGTTTGTTCGAATTCAGCGTAAAAGCCGTAACGCATTAACTCGATTAAAAGTTTACCGGAAACCCGGTCGCAGAATTAAAGTCATACATTATCCCTGCATTTATTTCACAAATTAATGCGCGGCTTGATGGGCTGAAGCAGTTAATACGATCGCGTTCCGCCAGGAATTACGACGTCGTCGAATAAACACTCTCGATCGCGAGTTCATCTTTCTTTGTAAAAAAAAAAACGAAGAAACCATCTCTTCATACAGTCGGAAGGTAATTAACCCCAGTGTGAACATAGCTTTAAGTTAGAGATTATGGTGCGCCTTGTATCACGGACTTCATCTTAACATTTAAGATTAAACATCCACTTTTAAGACATTTGTGAGACTACAATTAGTAAAAAAAGTACACCTTTTAGAATTATGGAACTTTATAAGAAGTGAACAACATGACATGAGTTTTTTAAAAATTTAGAAGAGTTTTGTAAATGATGCATCAAAAATTCATTAAAATTGTAATTGACAGGGATTGCGAAAAAATAGTATATTTTACCATTTCTTGGGTCTGGGTCTCTAATGAAAGTTGCAATTTTGACCAATTGCAATTTTTCCAAAATATTCTTTCTACACCAGCTAGAATCCTTCCAATATTTCAAAATAGCTGAAATTGTTTTAACTAATAAACTCTTTAACTCATAAACGGTTTAGCGCATTAATTAATAAATAAATAATTTTAAAAAAGTTGTTCCGTTTGAAAGTGTGCATGTGGACCTTTTTCATTGACGATACACGTCTATAAACTTTGTAAATGCGCTACCATTTTGTGCAGGAGTCTACGTAGTCCACAGCATCGTACTAGCGACACAACGACGACGAGATATCTCGTTCTCGGTAACGAAAGGGTTAATGACCGGAAGCCGGTGGAAAACGGGCGTGTCTGTTCGACAATCCGAACTAAAAATCCGAGTATGGTTGCAGAGACCGCTTCATCCTTCTGCCACTCACACAACTGGGAGCCGAAACAACAAGCCCCGGGTTTGCCTCGGAACGACAGATCCATTCCTCACGTCGTGTTCCGGAACTCCTCTTATTTTTTCTGCCGCTCGTTGAGCAGCAACACGAAACGATCGGTAATCGTGACAGCCGATCCCTCTTCTGGAATTTAACCGGGAAGACGACGTTTTAGAGAACTCTCCTCCCCCTCTCTCTCTCTTTCTCTCTCTCTTTACTCCTCTCCTTTCCGCCCGCAAGTCCCACACCAACTTCTTTTCGCCAACTACGCTCCTCGTTTCTCCTTATATCTGTTTCCGTCTCACGGATAGCGGGAAGCCGATGATTAACGCGTTTTTCCTAGCAGCCCGGATCGAATCGAGAAATTCTGTGGCTTCTCGGGGAATCCCAGGAATCCGAAGAATCTTTGCTCTGACCAACGATGAACTTGATCATTTATCATGCGATTATTGGCGTGCGAAGTTGATGGCCGTCGCGCGTCACGGCACCGCCTGAAGAACTTACCGATTAACTATGACTTGCCGTACTCTGACGCGTGCCGAATGCACAAAACGCGAGCTATGCTTAAGCGGCGTCAGCGTTAAACGACGTCGACGCCCCTCGAGCTTATGACAGTGTTGAGAACTTTTGCAAATTAAATTTGCAGACGGTCAAAGAAGTCTTCGTAAATCCTTCTAAACAGAATATCTTCCTAAAAATTTACACTATTTTAATGAAACACGAATAAGTGAACATGACAATTAGTTTATTTGGGAATATTCCCATTTCAGGAGCGTGGAATTATTCTTCAAAGAAAAAGTTAATTCACTCGGAATTATTTATGATGTAAGAAAAAAAGTTTAGCTATCGAATGATTGGTAATAATATCGGTTTGAAGTTAGATCATTTGACAGACGCTATAAAAAAAAAGCCGTTTCAAAGAGTTCGCAATGTTTATGAATCTGTCCTGTCGACCCCGTCAGAACTGGTCGTTCAAACATACCTTTCGACCTGGCGTGTTGGTGAAGCGAAAATAAATAATAAAGGCAGAGGCAAATATTATACGTTCACAATTTTTCGGTCGGGTAAAGAGACTGAGTTTTTATTTGTTTGACGGTTCGTATATTTGAAGGTTTCGCGCACGTTGGGAAATTGAGATTACTGTGAAAAAATCGAGTCTGAATCGTAATCAAATCGAGGTAACAATTACATTGCGGAACGTCCGCGAATAAAATTTGGTATTCCCTTTCGAAATTAATGTTTCCCTTGACGGATGTGTCTAGATTTGACGCACGAAAAATATGCAATTTCACGGTATTCTCTCGCAATTTTTGAGCTCGCCGTTTTTGTCTCTTTGCTGTTTTTTTTTTTTTTTTTTAGAAATGTTTGCGGGAACGGAGTGGAGTATAAAATAGAAAATCATAGTTGCATTTGTCACTCCAACGAAAATCTCAAATATTATTTTATCTTTGTGACACATGCTACCGACACACAGTGTCCGTTGCTATTTTAACCTAAAATAATTTATTGGTCACACGCTTTATACGATATCTCGTTTCAATTTAATGGTTATGCGCCCTATCTTTATACTGATAGATTTATCGATTTCATTTTCATAGGGAATACTTATGCTAATTTACTATTTTATAGGCAGCCTCATTAAAGTTAACTAAGCTATAGGTTCGGTATTAATAGCTACGGCAGATTAAATATCACCGAAGACTTTACTGGACTATTTGAAGGCAGTATTTTATTAGTATTGGAAAGTTTTTATGAGCTATAAATGTGTTCGAAGTTTTGCGGCCCAATTCGCTACCCTAAGCTTATAGAGTCGCTGTGTAATTAGACATAAAAATTTTCAAAAAATTCGGTATAATTTAGTATGATTGATATGTATTTTGGATTTACAAAAGCTATTTCCACTGAAAAAAAATTGAAAATTGCATATACATCCGTAGCCTAGTAATTATCTCTCCCAAATGAATAGATATTCTATGTTTGAGGGCGCAGTTTACTGCAGCACTCTAAGGACGTCTCCGCATTCCAGAGAAAAGAGATTGCGGCCATCGCAGCGCACAATGGGTAAATTAACGTCGCCGGAAGACTTTCCTCTGGAACCATTAGAAGAGGCGTGACACCGAATACGTTCGCTTCGTTGCGATACCCCAGGTAACCCCATTAATATCCCCTAATAAGCGGTGGCATAATGCATATCGATGCGCTCATTGTATGAGCGCAAAATATTGCTACTTAATAGGCCGACGTGGGGCGTTCACCTATCTGCGAGTGTAAGTTCACGTAATGCTGCAGGAAGATCGCCGATAATTTACTGTTATTTTATCGCGAACAACGATATGGGGGTGACGCGTTATCAGAAACGGCGCACTACTATAGCAAGGAATCGATACAGTGAACAGTTGTTGCGGTGCGGCAACAATATGATACGCGGGTTACAGAAATGCCTAGTACTATTATTTTAGGCATTCGGTACTGGAACGTCATGATTTTAAGGAAATTGAGTTCGAACGTTCTGATCGGTTATACTTTTTATTTAAAATGCTCAAATTGGTCCAATGTCGAATTTTTATAAAATAATATTCTTATAATTGTATTTAACGTAACCTGAAATAAACAAGAAATGAACATAACATAAACACTATGGTCCAACCGGCTGCACATTCGTACCTACGTCACCGCATTCCTGCCAAGGACCTTCTTCTTATGTCACCACGATACACGTTTAATATTGTATTATTTTTTGGTGTAAAATAAGGAATATTAGTGACAACAGTTAATGTGTTCTTTTTTCCCACCCTGTACATTTGATAGTAGAATTAGATTAACATGTTCGAAAATTTTTTAAATTATGCAAAAATTAAGTTTTGTATTAGGAAAATATCATAGTAGAAGAGGTGGCACGAAAATTCTGTAGTAAAGCTCAACGACAAGCCAGACGGCCGAAAAATCTCGAAAATTCAGTAGTACAACTCAACGATTAGCCAAACAGACGAATTTTTCGGTTACCTCGAAAATCGATTTTTGTAATTGGAGAATATGGTAGCGAAAGAGGTGCCATGACAAATCAGTAGTAGAAGTCAACAGCAAGTCAGGCATCGGGAAAATTTTGTTTATCATTGTTGCGCTATTTTTGCCATTCCAAATCAGTACAATAACTCAATGACATGTTAGACGGGCGTACATTCTTGCGGAAATCAGTAGTATAAGTCTACGACAAGGCGGCCGTTCTGGTAAAATTGATTATTCAATAAATATATACGCAGATATGCTTTTATTCTACATTGATTTTATTTGAAATGTTTGAATTGTACATGTACGTAAATTATGTATTCTAAACATTTATAACAGGAATGTTGACTGGCTCAAAGAGACTGACAACGCCGTAAAATCTTGCTCCCTCAGACACACACCTTTTGTGTTGCAACCTCGTGTAGTTTACAAGCTGATCATATTTTCATAGATGTAAGGCACATGCTGTTATGCTTCTGATCACATGTAGATGTATAAATTACATATTTGGATAATGTAAAGAATTTCTGACTAGATAAATTGTAAGAATCAAGTTTTCACATTGCACAGCTGCTAGACAATAAGGTACGCGACGTTGCTTTGAAGTTTCAAACATCAAGATCAATTCTTCAACGGGTCGCTGGTCAAGCATTGCAAGAACGTCAAACTTGCAATTTTCAAAGGTACGAAGTGAAAGATTCGGAGAGCTGAAACGGGAGATTTCCACGCGGCTATTGCATATTGTTTTCGGACAATACATATAAAGCAAGTGATTCGTTTGTTCATAAAATTGCATTTTCTATGACCTTAGTTACCGACGAAAATACAATTACAGGAAAAAGTACAATGCGGGAATAATAGAACGGTACAATAGAAATAGTTAACAAAGCGAACCGGAAAGACAGTGATAAATTCAAAACGTCGGTTTCCACTGTAAGGAAGTGTGCTCGTGTACAGATTAGATCGATAAAAGGATACCGAATGTGTAATATAAAAGATAAAATAATATTCGAAACGTGTATAAATTTTTTAAAATTAATTATTAATATGAAAAGTAAATGTTATCCGAGAAATAAATCGTCTAAAGATAAAAATCAAATGAGTTAATGGCACTTGAAGTTCGCTGTCATCTTTAAATTAGAATGTAGAACAATTTAAACTTTGGAAATATATTTTCCAGCTCATAAACTGCCGCGTTTCTGCCCAAGAATTCTTTCGATCTTTGAAAGCTAACGTTCTAGTGTTTGAGAAGGTCTTAATGGAATGCAAAGTGCTATGAATACTAAAGCGGTGCACAATATGGTCACCAAATACGCTTTGACAGTACATTTTTTTAATTTGAACCACATCCACTTTGAAGTCTTATCCAAAATTGAATGTTTTGACTGTAAGATGAAGTCGATTCGGAATGTAAATATTTTCTTCAGGATAAAAGATAAAGTATAATATTTATTCGTTTAGAAAAAGCAATTTCGAGTATTGAAATTTTGCGCAGATCAATTTGCTTTGAAACGGATATTCGATCTTTTACATTTCTTTGTTCTGTAATAGTTTTTATATATTTCCAATATTAAATCACACATCGTTGAAGCTGTTCTATAAACCGAATAACCAGCAATTACGTGTTGAAGAAGGAACAACGGATTTAAATTCGCATTGAAATTGATTTAAAAAAGATATTGTTTACAAAGGATGGAAAAATCGTTTTTCAGAACAATTCCAGTATAACGGTAACGTAATGTTTGTATTGCGAGCTCGCACAAAGATTCCACAAAGCTTTAGAACGTACGGTTTAGTGAGAAAGGTCTCGGCAATTTATTCGTTCCATGGGATCGAGAGTTCAAAAGTTTTTCATAAAATTGCCTTTCAATTTCCTGTGTCCGACCATTTTCTTTCCCAAAACAAATAAACCGTTTCGTCGATCGATCGGCACGCTATTACTAACTAATACATTCGAAGCTATCAAACATATGTGGACGCTCTCTCCGTACGTTCCACCCAGGCTACGGAAATAATCGTCCTTTACTGCTTATAGATCTTCCATTTCTTTGTTTTCGCGGTGATCGCAATAATCTCAAGAATGGTTTTCACGAAATACAGTTCGTATATCTTTCTACACAATATTTTATACGTAGATATATTTTCACGATAAAAGATTTAAAACTCGTAGGCTTTGTCAATAAAAATTCCAATATTTATTATTTCCAACTAACACGTTATCTATGCAGTTATTTAATAGTGTAGAAAAAATTAGTAATTGGGAATTTCTTAATAGAGTAAAACTAAAAATTAGAAAAGAAAAGTATTACGGTCTTATTAAATATAATGTATAGGTTTTCAATAGCAAAAATATTAATGAGCACATATATTAATCCTAATAATTGGAACAACTCTGTTGCTTTCATTTAGCTAAATTGCAACTTGTAGATTTGTTCTCATGAACAACATTGCAAAGAAATCATAAACTAATAAGCATGTCGATATTTCAGTTTGGCGTGACAGACATTTCAAACTGTCAACCAAACAGAATGCATACTCTCGCTGAGGTATATTTTCGTTTTAATTTGTTGATTCGTTTCGTTATACTTCGAGATATTCGTGATTGTTATAGCATGCTCATGTTCAATCTAGCCACTTATTTTTATTGACGGTTTACATAAGACTGAACATCACATGCTAAACAAGTTTGGAAGTTATGGGGGTCATAAAAAAATAAAAAATGTCGTATGAGTTGATATCCGATCTACGTCCTCTTTCCAGTAAATACAGTCGTGAGATTTTGAAGCGGTTTACGCTCTATTAATAATGCTGTAGTCTTATAATTTGGCAAGTTTAGTGCCGAACAGATATGCTAGAAAATACATGAAAACTGGCAGTCAACATTTTCATGTGTCTTTTGCAGTTTAGCTTTATTTGTTATACTACTTGACAAATTCGAGTGCTTTGCGGAAATGCATAATCCACGAGACAGCTTTGTACTCGCGAGAAGGTGGTCGCAGGTGATGCGCAAATTTATTAATGAGCCGCTGCAGGATGATAAGGCTTAGAATTAAAGCTAGCATGTTGATGTGGTTTTTAAATGATTATAAATTTATTTCCAGGATTTTATCTTTACTATTCACAAGCGCGATTAGTACTTTCGTTTAGTGAACAATTGTAATTTAATTGTTCGGCTGCGGATTTTCTGTAAAAACTGCAAAACAGTCAAAATATTTAAGGAATTTAAATATACTGTCGCCTTATTACCAGCTTGTTAAAATTATTCAGAAAATAAATAAATGTTTATGCAGCTCGTGTAGCTTGAAATTAATGAACAATTTTTATTTTGCATAAAATGCCACAGTCTATTAATCATAAATGCATGTGTGATCAAATAACTGTAAAACGATAATTTACTCATAGAGATCTATAAAAGTTTAAATATGCGCTATAAGTAAATAATAATCATGGGTGATTCTATGCAAGCGTGTTCGCGCGGATATGCAGATTCCCAGCGCGTTAATCAAACTGTATTTCGCAAACGAATAAAAAGGTTCACGTTCGAACGCCATTTATCTTGTATGTTTCTATGACAAATATTATTGGAAAGTGATTTACAAACAAAACGTTGTTCAACGCTATTCTAAATATTGTGCAGGCTGCAAATAAAAATGAAAATAGTTGAGTACGCATTTGAAAAGGACAATAACGGAACGGAAATCTATCGCGAACGAATCAACAGGACTGAAGTCGTGTGTATATAAATATAATAGTAGACTGCACCAAGCGTTCGCAGTTAGCTGTGCTCGAAACTGTGGCCGGAAAAAAGCAGATAAATGTCCTACGATAACCTTAGCACTAAATATCTCTGAAGGTATCGACCGTGTGTACCAAAAACCGCATATTAATGGGTTTGATATACGAAGCTCTGACACCTTGCAAAAGCTCATTAAAAAGTCAACGTCTCTTGGGACCTTCTCTGTTGTTCTAAATAACTCAGCAGCCCATTTTCGTCCAGAAGTGCATGTACTTTACGATGTGGCGCTATTCAACCCTAATTCGGTAATATGTGCAGCTGAAAAACTGGATGTTGAACCCTATAAACCTTCGGGAACGGGAATAATTATAGATAGCAATTTTGGTGTAACTTACAAAGTAGTTGCCACACAAATATTTAATATGTAACTTTCCAGACCGTCAATATTTACGTCGGATGGGTGAAAACAATCCGGGAAGAGAGTGAGAGATATTTCTCGTAGAATATCTTGGAAAGTATCAGAGCTAGAAAAATATTGTTTGTGGCAAAAATAGTTTTCATTGACCTACCGGAAAATTCTCTTTCTTTAAATGGTGAATTCTAGAAGTATCCTAGAATTAATCAACATCGTACAACGATTAATTCTGGAGACAATTCTTCTAATTATTTAAATGGTAAATTCTGGAAGTATTCTAAAGTTGACATTTCCAAGTCAGATTGAATTTATTTAAAAGGCTAGGGTTACAGAATATTAGTATGTTATTTTGTCTGGTAGAAAATATTAAATTGTCTGCAGGCACAGTGAGTACACGAAAGTGCCCCAATTTTCTATTGGTTTTGCCATGTTCCCATCTATTTGTGTGTCTCCTTCCAAAGGATGTTTGAAATGGGAATCCAACCTTACGACTTGGCGATTTCGCCGAGACTCGAAAGGTTTTCGTAAGCATACAACTGGACACATATTTTCTCAACTTTATATTATAGACCCGAGTTTTGTAAATAGTAGACTTCAATTCTCGGATATTATTCTGCGAATTTTGTCCATAGACAATATTATCGATAAAGTAACTAAAGTGATTGTTGCTTGAAAATAACTCAATGTTTGCTGCGAAGATTATTTATTAACAAGGAGTGATTTGTATTGGAAGAAAAAAAATACATTTTCATCCGACTTCCATTTCTTACAGTTGACTCGAAACATTTTTATTTTCTTTAAAAATATGCAGTCGTCATCACATTTGAAAGAAATATATCTCACGAATTTCACAATGTGGAGCACGTGACCGTTAATATTATTTTATTTTGTAATCTATTTTAATAGTCACTTGGGAAATCTTGTGCAAGAATTTCGAATGCCGAATACGTGTCTCTGTATACGTCGAGGAATCTGACGAATAGGGACCGTATGGGACGAAAGTATCCCGGAAGTCACATTACCATTATCCTTCATTAGGCTAATTCTTAATTTCGTTACTGCTCCACGCGCGCGTACCAGCATGTTCTTTCACTGTGTTTTTCTATTTTTGAAATGAGCAATTAACTCCTTCCGCAGCGGCGCGCGTAAATGCATACATTCTACGGAGAAATTAAAAGCAGACGTAAACGTAAGATGGTTTTTTAAAATTACTATTACTTTAAAAATGAAACTGTACCCTACACAGGAGATTTAGTTTTACTTTAATGCAAAAGTTATTCCACCTGAGGACCCTTTGTATTTACGAACTTCCGGATGTCGTATGTTGAAATTTTCTGACGTTTAGTGCTGGACGTAACGCAATATTTAAATAAAGTGATGAGAGAATAATTTTTCGTTCTCTTTTATGTGATACAATTGTTCGTTTCTTTTAAAATTGTACCGTTCTATACAACTTTATACCGTTTCATACAATTAAATCACGTTAGTTAACTTTAAATCTCGTTTCAAGCTCAGTTTCAAAATTAACATGTCCAATGCATAAAATATTTAATTTATACATTTTAATACTGGGATTTTATATTGCGAAGAAATTTCTTCTTGACTGCAATAATTAACTTGAAATTACACATACAAGTTTCAGCATAAATTATATCTTGATTTCCACTGCGCAGAGACTGTGAAATATTTTTATGAAAGTTGTTAGGTATTGTAGAGTATTGTTTTAATCATCTGCGATAATGCATGGTAAAGTGATATGAAGAATACAGCGGATTATAATTTCGATGAAGATTGCATAATTAAAACAGTACAAATAATTAGCAAGAACTAAAAATGGGCAGCGAAGTTAAGTGAATAAGAATTAGCATTTTAATTAAAACACAGAACTGGGATGGTGGATACAGATACAATCAGATATATGTTGAGAACATCCCAACCGGTTGTTGTTCCAAAGAACTGAGATTAGTTTATTCAACAATTTATGTACATGCACTTTGTTTTTCCGTTCTGCTCACATCATATTACGATAATGTACACACAGTAAAACTTTCAATTAAATATTTGTAAAATTAATCCACATTTGCACACATTGTAACTATATACTATTGTAAATAACCATAACCAAAAAAAAATGGTATGTCTAGACCGTCGCAATTAGGCTGAATTTATAGAATATTTCTTGCGGACGACTGTCCATTTTTATATTAAAATAAATGTTAAATAGTCAGAAAATCTTAAACGTACATTAACAAATAACAAATGTAAAAGATGTGAAATAACCGTTAAAATTTCTGAGTTGCGGGACGAATTCATTGTTTTATTTCCAATTATGATCAAAAAGATCAAGGACGGACAGAAAGTAGACAGCAAAGAACTTTCAGAAACAGGAGAAAGTTAGGAAAGTGAACGTTAAAAGAAACCAAGTAAAAGAAAGAAGAATATGCTAGGAATCACGTTCAGATACACGAAGACAGTAGCGTGAAACTATCTCGTAAATATTTTATATTATATGAAGGATGTCATTTTATATACAGTGTCACAGCTATATATAGTTCCAATAAAAAAAAAATTGATGACCTTCTAGAAAAAAATGACCTTGAAAAAAGTTTTTTCCAAATCATTATATTGCCCCTTCGGTTAGGTTAATATTGTCCTATAACGTTTTTTTCTATTACTAACATTAAGCAAGATATTCAAGGTGGTCAAGTTAGCTGGGACACCCTGTATATGTAAGAATAATTTCCTAACCTCCAAAAATGAGTGAATACGTCACACACGCGACTGCGTGCTAAAGCTTTGAACCCGTAAGAGCAGAATCCGCGGCGTTCAGTGAACTCGGGTCACTTTGACCCGGGTTTCGTCGAGGGTGGGTTAATCAAACTCAGAAAGCAGAGAATCACCTCGCGACCTCTCCTCGCAAGACACGATAATGCTGCTGGTAATAAAATCCAGCGGAAGGGGAGCGGCGACAGGAAATCCGACGGGAGAAATTACTCACCGCGGGAAAGTATTAAAACAGGAAACCAAACGCGATGGAGCAAGTTCCCTTCGTTCCGGTCTGCGCGAGATTAACTCCCCGTCGTCGTCGTCGTTCTTTGTAAATTCCAGGCAAGAATTCGTCCTGTACTGCAACCGTGCATGGCTTATATTATCTCGTTCCCGTACACTTCGGCTCGTTATACAATACCCAGGCGGTTCGAGGAGCTGTGCATCAAGAAGAGAACCGGCAGAGGGGGGTCGGGCAAAACGGGGAGTTGGGTGAAAACGGGAAAAGGGTGCAAGAGAGAGAGAGAGAGAGAGAGAGAGAGGGAGAGAGAGAGAGAGAGATCCGATGGAAGAGGAGCCCCGGTAGGCGGTAGATTCCTCAAAGGAAGGAAAATTGTATACCGCAAATAAAAGAAATAAAACCGCTGGCGTCTCTGACTTCGCTGTAAGGTAATTTGCGAATTTCCAGCTGAAATGTTGGTGGATACCTGGCTGTATACCTGTGTCGTGTTCGTTGCGTGTACCGCGGCTCATTATACGAGTCCCGGCGGAGAGATCCGCGGAAGAGAAAGCGGATTAAGTGCAGAAATGAGCACCGGCAAATTATTCATGTATCAAAAAAAGAGGGGACATAGAGATAGCGGAAAAAAAAGACGAAGAAGAAAAAAAAGAAACGCATCGCGGTTACTCTCGACCAAGAGTGCTAACGCCTGATTTGCAATTTTGAGACATTCGCACGGTCACCGCGAAACGTCGAGAGCTTAGCCAGCGATTCCACCGTGTGCAACCTGTTCCACCGGTTGGAAATGTTAAAGTACTCCGGCAGAGTAGCAACGGCCAGCAAAAGGTTTCGGCGGGCCAGACTCGAAACATCTCAGACTTCCTCACAATCAAGAAAATGACAGAAAAAGGGAGAGAGGCCGTTTGAGGAGGAGGCTGCATATACCGTTGAAATGTAAATGCAGCTGAATTGCTGCTTCTTTTGTAGTCCTTGTTGCAGTAACGAAACTGCCCTTTGAATCACAGCGTCAGCAACGCGAAATAAAAGGGGACGAATTAGTTGACCCGCTTTTGTGCAATGCATACGTAACTGGGAACGGGGATTACGTAGCTCATAAATATTTGATCGCGTGTTTGGCGAACAATGAGCTTTTAAGGGTTTTACCGAAAAACATGCTAATCCGAACGCTCATCACAGCAATATTCGTGGAAATAAATGTACAAATTAAATTCAGCGTTAGACGCTGATAAATACACAATAATTAACGAATCATTTGAAATTACTAATTTCAACTTGATTTCATGAAAATTTTCTTCTGCGACAAAATAGTTGAACGCGACAACGAAATATTAACCCTTTGCACTCGGAGCTATTTTAACTCGAAAATTAAACATTTCTTCCCACCTAGAATAATTCCATTCCATATGATTTGTTTTATTTTATGGATATAAAATTGATATAACACCTCATACAATTCATAAATTTTCAGTAATTGATTAGATACCGATTTATTTAATAATGTAAACAATATTTGGAAAAACAGCACAGCAATTTTTGTGGTGACTCTGAGTCGCCACTCGAGTGCTAAGGGTTAAGACCCGAAGGGAACACGGGTTCGAACATCACCGCGACAAAACAAAGGGCAATTCAATTACCAAGAAAAACCGGTGAGCCGGGCAGCGGCTAGAATGTTTCACTCCATTAAATTGGGTGGAAAATCATTATCCCACATCTCTTTCAGTTTTATCAGCGGTCTGTTCGCTTTCACCGGGTGGAACAGTGCCGCGGCAAATACGATAACCCTCGTCCGCCGGCGAAGAGCCCCCATCAATGGCCAGGAAGAATGGAAAGGTTGTAGTCCCGGCATCGGACGCAATTAAACTCGACGACTCTTTGCAGCCACCTCGTGTTTCTCGCGCGATGCAACCCCCGGATAACGAACCTCCTAAGATAAGGGCCTCGAAACGATTTTCTCGAGCTGGTTCCTAAGGTCCGTGGGATTTAGGTCCGTAGGCCGTTGGTGTGCCGGGCCGGTCTAATTTCACGGGCGATGTTTCGACCTGGCCGTAGGAGGTCGAAAATCTCACGGACGCGCCACACAGCTAGGCGGCTCGGCGGAGATCTCCGATATCCTGATAGGTCCAGCCCGAATCCGGGCTGAGAGGACAACAAAACACATTAACGCTAATCTGTCCGTACGTCGGGCGCAGTCAATGGCACGGCACGAATCCCATTTGTCCGGAGCGACGTCTCGCGTCGTGACGTACGGCTGTGTACACGTCCCCCGGCGTCCCTCTCTATCTGCTTCTATGTGTGTGTGCGTGTAGGTGTATGAACGTCGCGCGACATATACACAAGATCGTCCTTCTCGCTGTAACGACGATGTGTACGCGGTACGCTCCTACGGGAATGGCCGAGGACATTATACATATAGCTAAGGGCTGAAAGCGCTGAAGCAATCAAGTTCTTCCGCAGGGGTGGAAAACGAAGACTTGTTGAAGCAACACTGTACTCCTTCCATCGGCCCTTCAGTTTCGCTAAGTTCAGAAGGAGGACACGAGCTTGCTGTTACCGTGGTACACCGGATGATAGCAGGAAGGAGAGGGGATCCATCGGACCTGACCCGACCGCTTATCGAACGTGGTTAGCGCTACCAGCCACTCTCGGCTTATCCCACAGGACTCTCCGCCGTGCCGTACGTCGCCGAAGACGACCTGACTATCTTGCACAACGTATTGTACCTTCGCGCCGCTCCTCGCTGGTAACCCCCGGCTCTTCTGCTCCATCTTTCACCGCCCTGTACCAGCCGCGCGCCAGCCATCGCCTTTTCTTTTCGTTTCTCGTTTTCGACTGTCCTTTCCTTGTTGATCCTGACCTGTAATATCCTGTGGATTTCCAAGTTCAACGACTCCTGCCATCTTCCCGCTCGCTTCGGGACACTTTAATGAAAGTCACGCTAACGCTTTATCCGCCGCGGGGTGGTCGGTTAGTTGTCCTTTAGAGATCAATGATAGGTTCAGGAGCTCTCTGGAGGATTTTTGTTCGCTACGCTGTTCGTTTTGTGAATTTCACGGACATTATTGTGTTGTACAGAATCTATTGGATTTTCTGTGACTTTGACTCGCCGAAGGAGGATGCTTCCGACGACTTTTATTGAATTATAATGTAGTCCATTTTCGATGGTAAAAAATCGAAGAACACAGATAATTATATGTCCTTAGATGGAGTTACAAGGATTCTGCTTTTTGTCCACAATCTTTTATATTTTAACTGTCATTTGCTTAGATGGAGTTACAAGGATTCTGCGTTTTGTTCACAATCTTGTATATTTTATATGTCATTTGCTAGGATTTGGCGATATTAAGAGTGTTTAGCGTTTAATTTCATTTATACAGAAGTGCATAGAACTTTCTGCTTTTATACCCTAAATGAAATTTGTATATGAATAATCATATGTCTTAATCCAATGAATTATGGACAACAGTACCCTGAATTCTAATTGAGGCTCAAGGGGCTCAGAGTTTCTTCTTGTTTCCCGAGAATGATTGACGTATCGCAGCCCCAAGGGAGCCTCGAACTTCAGTCGGGAACTATGGGCAGACGGACAGGTTCCCGAAATTGAAAGCGGGCGCATTGTCTTTGAATTATGTATATGAAAACTTCATACGAAGTCGCATCTGCCGAGGAGACTTGAAGAACCAGCAGCTTTCAAGATCTTCGCGGAACCCTACAGTATATTGGAATTATTGTACAGAAGAAAAGTGTTGAGATATGAATGACATCCTACACGTTTGTTCGCGACACTGTTGGATCCGATGTTAGTGTGCGTTTTATAGAATTGAAGGCCACGTTTCTATACGAAAGTATAATCCGGCGAATCTATTCTCTCGAGGGTGGAAATGACATCTATTGAATATACGATAGCGTAGAGAGTCTTTCGGATCTACATATATGTTCTCGCCGAAGTGAATCCAACTTTTCGGAACATTTCTCGAGTTAACAGGTTGTATCAGATATGTTTCCACTCTGATAAACAGCTCGGATCCTTCCCTCGAATAGAATTTTCATCTTTGATAATTCTTTTTAGAAATTCATTCGCTATAAGAAAATATTTCTTTATCATCCTAGAAAGATCAAATCTCAAGACTGAGAATTATAGCTATCATAGAACTACTTATTTTTTATATTTTGTGAAGAATATTTTTGCTATTCGGTATTCCAATCTTGAAGACACAATAAGTGGATTTTCGAGGATAAAAATAGTATGTTTCGAATATTTTTTGTGCAAGTTACCTAGAGTTACTACACTTGGATATTGTCTTACCTGATTGGCAAATATTTAACAAAGAAAAGTATGTAAGTTACTGGTGGTTGCAACAAATTTTATCTTGACGAATACACCAAAGGCTAGAACCAGCAAACATTAACGAATTTGAATTTTACAACTGCCCACATTTACGCAATAGGAAGTTGTTAAGAACAAACTTCCAACACGAAACATTAAATACGAGCTCATGTGAAATCGAAAGAGTATACATAAAAATTGTACGGAATTTTTGTTCGAACATTTATTTGATATTGCATACTGAAATCCGCCTTAAACGCGGAACTCCGCGGCCGAGTAATAATAACTCTGCTAAATCAGAACTTTTCAGTTTATGCTTCTCCAGTAAATTACTTCGATTTTCTAGAATTTTTATGGTTGTTGGTTCGGGCAGCGAACGCGTTGACAAGTAAAAGTACAGTGGTCGTAGGATCCTGAAGAAAATTTAAAAGAGTTATACGTGCTGGGCAAAAGAACACCGATATCGAAGGGTGACTTTAGCTGTTACCGCGCGAAATGGATCCGTTCTGGAGAACTCCCGTTCACTCGAAAGGTATTGCGAAGTTACCCTGGTCGTATTAATGGTCGACCAGGAGTCGTATTGCAGACATCGAAACAGAACTTCTCCGAGCTGTGATGCGATATCGTATAACGTAACAATGGCCGGGCTATAGGTCGTCTTGGCTCGATGTGTCCGTGAAATGTGTACTGTCGTGACTTACGACAGAGTCCTGAATGGAAATTGTCGTAAACGCAGCGACCAGGTAGCGCTGCGGATTTATTAATACGCGCGTGACTACGCTCGGGTCTCTTTGGACCCTCACTTCGCAAGTAGAACTAGTAAAAAAATCTTCTCCTTCTACTATCATTTTTTTAACATGATTCGAAAAAATATTTGGACATTAAATCGTGTCGATTTTTTGGTTAACATTGTCACTTTTCGATAATTCGTTAAGAAATTCTGAAATGTTGATCATCGATTTTAAAAGAACTATTCGAAATTTGTTAATTCGTAATTCATACGACCTGTACAAACATTTTTATTAAATGTCCAAATATTTTTTTAACACCCTGCAAATCGTGTTTGATATTACTTAGTATCCGAACATTTTTGACCAGGTATTTTTAGGTTAAATTCTGTGGATTTACATTGGTTTACAAGGTAGAACTGGTATGGTAACTCGTGGTCCAAGTATCAAAATTTCCATAGACGAAGCCCAGCAAAATTTCAGACTGTTTTTGACTGTGAAGGGCAAGCGATATCCCGGCCATTCCGCGAATTGATAAACGCTCGCGTTTGCACGGCTTACTCTTGAGAATTCGAGAATGCTGAATCGAATCAGCATTATCGGACTCTACCTGAACTGGTAGTTCGACTATGCTGTAGCGAATGTGCAGTGAGTAAAATGTCAGACACATCACGCATGCAATGCGCTGGGATTCGCGATCATGGGCACGCGAGATCTTGCGTGTATAATTGTTACAAAGGATAATCGTACCGTTCGTTCTGTATGTGACTCAATGGAATTACCATTGTTACCGATGAAAGCGACTAATCAACGATCAAAGCATTTTATATAAATTTTGTACTGGTATTGAGTTTCCTTCAATTTTAGATTGAAATGTAATACAAACTTTATTGTGAATGTTGTAATATTTGATAATAGACATTTTTATCTCAATTTGTGGTTGATACAATATGAATAATATTGAGATGGTAGCCGTCACTAAAATATGGGATTCTCGGCGAGTAATTTCATGAAATAATTATATTAATATTCGTCCATTTGTCCAAATGCAAATGTGGTTTTCGAGCATAACAATACAATATTTAAACACATGATTGACAAAATAAAGGTCCGAAAACATCGGTACTAGCTTGTAATTTGTAACTTACAATTGGTAATTTTCCAATTATAAATTACCATTTATAATTTATAACATGGAATTTATAAATCATGAACTGAGATTTATAACTCGTAATTTGGACAATGTAAATTGTCACCTGCAATTTGTAATTTGTCATTCGCATCTTGTCAAAATTTTGTGTACGAACTTCCGAACCGTCCTGATCTCTACTTCTTTTAACAATTGGATAAATGCAACATTCATTTGCAACAAATTAAAAACGTAAAGTTCGTCGACCGACAAATACATTAAAACCGAGCAACTTTCCGCAGCGTCAACAGCATGCACGAACCACAGTACTCGTCAAATATTTTCCACACACCGCGTTCAACACAAGTGGTCAGACTCCGCGCTGGACACAGCCAAAGAAGAGTCGTGTTCAAAGTTCAGATTTCACACAGGCCAGCGAGAAGGGGGAATGGTCAAGCGGCACACGGTTTTAAAAATAATTCTGATCCAAATCCGAAACCCATTGATCCGGTTCCGCGCGATGTGATAAATGAATAACCGTCTGATCCTTCGGTTTCATTCACAAGCGCTCCTTAAAACGCGTGAAAATCCTCGACGCTCGAACGTTTCCCTTCAACAGGGTCCTCGTCGCTCGAAATGAAATGCGCCGAAATGCCTCGCGCTTGTAATAACTCGCTCGCGTTTCGAATAACAATGGGGGAGTGTTGCGGCCCGTTGCCAGACGCAGGACGAAACAAACATCATTGTACCACTTAGCGGGAGCCACTTCGATCCAATTAACAGTTACTCGTTTGTCTCCGCCGGGTAGTGATGGGCGCGATACAAGTCTTTCTCGTGATTTTCAAACAATTCGATACTTAAGGGGGTCATCCCATGTGAGAGCTACTTTTTCTTGCTTTTTTAAGGAATTTTTCTTGACGGACCCTTAAAACATACAATCTTGAAATTTTTACCACACATTTACTGACATTTTAGCAGTGTCTCAGAATTTTTTCAAACCACAATAACGAGTTGGATGGACTTTATACAAAAAAAAGTAGGTTGATGGCGACCATGATTCCGAAGGTATCGATCATCTGATATCAAAAAATCAAACGGCATTTTAATTTGTAGACCTACGGCTATCGCCGGTGCCAAAATAATATAAAAATATCGAAAATTGAATTTTTGGCACGCTTTTAAACATTAAGTTCCAAGTTTCGTCATTTTTTTTTGTCTTTTTCAGCTTAAAAAACAAACTATAGCAGATATCAGAAATATTTTTGTACGGGCGAGAACTATAGATGTGCTGACTATACCATAAAAATTTGAGCGAAATCCGTTTTGAGAAAAACGCGTTTAAAGATTCAAGTATGATTTGCACAAAGAAAATGTAAACTCAACATTAGTCTGCTATATGTTGAGAAATTGTCTTGGCTCGATGCTCCGAAGTGCACGTTGATTCGAATGCACTTTTCTCCAGCACAAATTAATGTCCAGCTGATTGATATTTCACTGGTTATTTATTAATACTTTAATCGTAATGAGGCAAACAGATGCTCCGTTCTACGTTTATAACAGTCGAACAACTTCGAAATATCGAAATATCCTTTTAGCTGCATATGCTAGGAATGTTATAGAAGCAATTTGTGCAAAAAAAATTTTTCGATTTTTTGAATCTGCAACATGGGATGACCCCCTTAAGTACTTGTTTGGGTGTTTCGATATGTATCAAATAATAAGGAACTTGTAGTCGATCTGTGATACCAGTACGTGCCGAAATGATACCAAGTAGTCGTTACAATCGCAATTCACGTCTTCACCGTTTTGAACGTACGAACATAACATTTTCATTCTGTCTTCTTTTCTCACGCTTGATATTAGTAAACATGACATTTCATTATATACTCTTCGTACGCCACAAGAAGTCCCTTGAGACGGCACAGGGGCAAAGAGGTTCCTCGCTCGCAGCCAATGGTTATTCTTTGACGTCACACACTTTAGCCAATAATTCGGCTAGAACCGAAAGTTCGTGTGGAATGACCCAATCGGACGGCTTTGCTGCCGCATTCCTTTCGGTTCTAGCCGAATTATTGGCTAAAGTGTGTGACGTCAAAGAATAACCATTGGCTGCGAGCGAGGACCCCCTTTTCTTTGTTACAAGGAATCGATACCGCTTGAACATGCTCAAGGTCCATCATTAGTAGTGATGGGCGTGATACAAGTTTTTCTCATGATCTTCAAACAATTCGATACTTAAGTACTTGTCTGAGTGTTTCGATATGTATCAAAAGATAAGGAACTTGTAGTCGATCTGTGATATCAGTACTTGCCGAAATGATACTAAGTAGTATTGGTATCGCGTCTTGGATGAAATTGATAGCGTTACATTAGCAAATTCACGTCTTCACCGTTTTGAACGTACAAACATAATGTTTTCATTCTATCTTCCTTTCTTACGCTTGATATTAGTAAACATAACATTTCATTATATACTTGTCATTCAGTCGACTCGGCCCCACAGGATTGTGATAGAGCAAGCAGTTCCAACCTATTCCCCTCCGACAACTGCAAGGTCCCCCACCATCGAACCTCTTCTCACTACAACGTACAGCCGTAGAGTCAGTGAGTGGCGCGGTTCTCGTGGTGGGAGCTCCCTACTCCTATACATCATGACGATGAAGTCTAAGAGTGGGAGAAGAATCTGAGCGGGGAAGGTGCCTCGAAAAGCCCCGGAGCTTCTCGTTGGAACTGCCTGTGATAGAGTATCGATAACAAACCCATCCAAGATGTACTTATAAAGGATCGATGCTTCTGAGCAACTATCATTAGGGATCGATACTTTTTGATACCCAGAGAATCATACATGCTTGTGTCATACATTCTTTGTCGCAAGGAATCGATACCGCTTGAACATGCTCAAGGCCCATCACTAGCGCCGGGACCTGGGGTATCCATAAACCACTTTGACGTGGCTGGAAGGACGGACAGGAAAATCGTAGGTCTCCGGTGGGCCGGTTTCGGGGCGATTCGACGGGTACGTATTATAGAGTGTGACGTTGGCCTCCGTTCGTAAGTCTATTAAACGGGTGACATTTAAACATCCTAAACCGCATGACATAGTGGCGCATGCGACTCCACACCGGCACGTGCTGCCGAGACGGGCTCTCGGGTACGTGGTAATTCCCCGGGAGAGCGTAATCCAGGCTGTTCGACGGCTCCCCGATTCGCACGATCGCGCAATTCGCTCTTAAGGAATGTGCCGTTGGACCCTTGCGTGGGCGGGTAAACCGGCGCGCCGCTTGTTCCCAACGCGCCACGACGTGCTCACGTGTAAGTGGCCGAGCGAGCCGGTGAACTACGCCCGTATTTATCACCCGACGTAAATTCGATGCTCTCACGGCTGATTTCAATTTTCCCGCACACCCCCACCGTCCAAGATGTATGCGTCTCGGTTCGTCTCCGTTCGATTCGACCGAACGGCGACAAAGATCGTGCACGGAATCGAGCGAACGGGAATAATTGAGATCTAGTGGGCCAGACACCCACCGTGCACAAAACCATCACGAATCGGCGCTCGCCACACTCCACCGGGAATAGGAAACTTCTTGAGATTTCTTCAAACAGAGGTTCTCTGACATTTTATGTTAACACGTGTTGTCTATCAGCAAATCCATGTGCAAATTCACGCTTAGCACTTGGATGGCGACTCTGAGGCACCACTGAAAATTGCTATGCCATTCTTAAAAATATTGTTCACATTATTATTTTTATTCGTATTTGAGATTTTATATCAGTTTCATATGGAAAAAATGAAAAAAAATTTTATCGAATGGAAAAAACTTTCGTTTTTGAGTTAAAATATCTCCGAGTGCAAAGGGTTAATTCGTAGCTGGAGGAAAGTAAATGAAACACCAGATTAGTTATTAAAATTATGAGAGAAATATTCTAGAATGGAAAAATCTTTCTTTTTTTGAGTTAAAATATCTCCGAGTGCAAAGGGTTAATTCGTAGCTGGAGGAAAGTAAATGAAACACCAGATTAGTTATTAAAATTATGAGAGAAATATTCTAGAATGGAAAAATCTTTCTTTTTTTGAGTTAAAATATCTCCGAGTGCAAAGGGTTAATTCATAGCTGGAGGAAAATAAATGAAACACCCGATTAATTATTAAAATTATGAGAGAAATATTCTAGAATGGAAAAATCGTTCGTTTATAAGTTAAAATAGCTCCGAGTGCAAAGGGTTAATTCATAGCTGGAGGAAAATAAATGAATCACCAGATTAATTATTAAAATTATGAGAAGAAATTTGTGCAAGAGAATTTATGTCAAATTGACTGTATCGATTACAAGAAAGGCGAGTTACATTATTGTGCATGATGATTAGAAGACGATGAAAAATTTCTCTCCGGATATATTTTCAATCATGACCGAGGACATCGTGTAGTAGACTCAAACAGCAAACTATCGCCACTCTAAAGTCCACATCTCGCAAGCAATAAGACCTTCATGCAATCCCAACGTTGACAGTCCAACATTTTCAACAAAGCTCCAGAACAGTGCCAATAATCTCCGGCGATATTCCCACAGCGCGGTTCCCAGTTCGAGCAGACAAACTTGGTAAAATTTCAGCGATACTTCGCTGGGTATGTATCAGGATCAATAATACAATGTAAACCACTTTCAACATCTCTGCGGCGTGGGAGTTATATTTCGCAAGCCATAATATTTATAGGGCTCGCCATACAGAGCCATCAGTCGCCCCGTAACCAAACCTATTCGAGGTCATGAATGAAAACAGGTTTCAGGATTATATCGTAGATCCTTCGTGTCTCCTCTATTTACACAGCTCGATCGACTTTCGGCTGGTCTAAAATAGAGAGAGAGCCAGAGAGGTCTTCTGGTCTGAAGCGCCATTTTGTAGGCTTTGTTAGCAAATTTTTTAAGATTTTGCATAGATTGTTTTCATTACTTGAACTACACAATACAATTTTTTCAAAATACTTAAAATTGTAGGAGTTACAGCTCCTCGAAGGGGGGCATATAGAAAAAGCGATTTGGTGTAATAAAAAAAAAAAATGGAAATATAAATTGTTACGAATGTAAGCAAATCCTTATGCAGATGTATTTTTAAAAATGTGTGCTTTAAGAAAAATGGATTTTTCCAACGTTCTAAAAATCTCCCTTAACCCTTCACGTTCTTCTGCGACAATTGTGTATGGCTTGCAAGAACAATTCTATGATTCCTCAACTGTTCTAGGTAGATCGGTGATATGGGTATACAGGGTGAGGCACTGTAAACAGGTCACCTGAATAACTCGCTTGTTTTTGAAGATAGAAGAGAATGCATCAGACCAAACTTACTTGGTATCGAAGCGCTCGTAATTTGATGTTACTAATTTTTTTATAAGTGGAGACGTCAAGGAGATATGAAGGTCAACCTTGTTTTTTAAAATTGAACGGTACGGTTTTTTATTTACATTCTGATAGTGTGTTTCAAGACGAATGCAATTACCTATTATGAAGGACGCTCAAGGTCTTGCAAGGTCAATTGCAATGGAAAATAAATTGTCTGAATGCGCTCTTCAAATACTTTTGTGTCTTCTCTGGTTGTTGGCATACCGCTCTTGTAATTATTGATAAGGGTCACAGAACATAAACAAACATTCAATCACATTGTACGCTTATCTGTATCCAGAAATGTTATTAGTAGTTTGACTACCGATTAGAATACGATTTTGTAATATTCTGACACCTGTAAATTTCTATTTGTACCGCGGAAAACCAATAACCAAAGAGTTGACATGCAAAAACATGCTCGAAAAAGAGCTTGCTCTGTAATAGATGGAAATGAAATTGATCAGACAATGCCTTGTTACGTTTTAGACTATGTATCCATGTTCAAGGTCGTCATTCTGAACACATACACAAGCAGTGAGTAGGTAAATAATTGCAGTTGACCTTCGCGTGACCTATAATGACCTTCACAATAGGTCATTATATTCGTCTTGAAACACACTATCACAATGTAAATAAAAGACCATACTGTTCCATTTAAAAAAACAGAGTTGACCTTCATATCTCCTTGACGTCTCCACCTATAAAAAAATTAGTAACATCAGATTACCAGCGCCTCGATACCAAGTAAGTTTGCTCTGTGATGCATTACCTTCTATCTTGAAAAGCAAGCGAGTTATTCAGGTGACCTGTTTAACACCCTGTATAATCGAATAACGTCGTAGCAAGTTCTGATACAAAAGCGAGGGAGCATTTCGGACTGCAAGGTGTTAAGGAGTAACGGCGTAAGGTTGGACAAAAGGCGACCGAGGATCGGAGATTCAGGCCTCGTCCGGCAAAATTCCTCGTGGCTGTGTGTCCTCGAGTGACGGGATCGTTCGAAATGCCTGAATGGGCAGAGGCGTAGGTGGCCAATTGATCTTGATCCGCGCACGCTCCGCCGGTTATCCTCTATGGCTCGTAAACGCGTCTTTTAAGACGGTGCTTTGGCACACGTGCTCTTTCACGGGGGATCGGTTATTCACGGTGGCGCATCATCGCCTGTTTTCTCCCTCTCTTTTTTTTCCTTAAGACCGCCGCGTCGCGCCGCGCCGGGAAAGTCCGTCCCCGAATCTTATTTCGGCCGTATCCGGGAAACCCATTCGCTTCGTTTTTGGTTTAACGAGAAGGGAAGAATGAGGCTATGGATAAGGGTGAAACGATGGGACCCGGTAAAAAGTTTCGACGTCTACCCCACCACCCCCCCATACCCATTCCCCCATTCCCCCCACTCCTCGTTCACCGACGACGATCCACGCCATTTTTCTGTAACTTTCCCGGAGGCCGATTCTTTGCTAAAGTCCTCTACATACCCGCGTATCCTCCCTGTATGAAACGCTCGGGTAACTCGACGAAGAGATTGACCCGCACTCCGATTTCGATTCGAGCGAGTAACCCTCCCAGGAACTCCCGCTCCGCGCTTTTCCGAGGTGATCCCGAACACGCGGGTACCTAACCCGCGCCGCGCCGCGCCGCGCCGCGTCGCCTGTTTCCTCCGATTCGTCGATACCCTCGACGATCTTCTATCCCATAGACTTATTTTGCCGCCGCAAAAGGAGAAAGTCCTCTTTTCCCCTCCCCCCTTACTCGCACCGATGCGGAACGTAGTGTGCGGGAGGGGAGCGCGCGAGCGCGGTCCCAGAAGCCGTAAAAAACGAAAAAACATTCAATCGGCGACGAGGGGCGCGACATAATCCTGTTCTCCATCAAGTTGTTCCATGCTTCGCCAGTTACGGTCACGATTCAGAGTTTCACCGATGTATCTGAATGCACGGTGGAAAACGGAGTAAATCTGCGGACGGGTAGGCGCGGATTTATAGCCGCTAACGCGACGAGAAACAATCCGTTCCGACAGACCTTGAACAAGGCAGCATGATCGCTGATGATTTTCAAACACTAATCTTTGAGCGTTTGTGGGTGTAGGAACAAATCGGTGAGATGTTCTAGGAGCGTACATACTCTTTGCACTCGACTGTCCCCAGTGGGACAAAGAATATCGAGATGGAATGATCGTGAAATTTTGAATGACTTCGTTTGACCTTGATCTTCAGAGTTCAAGGTTCGGAGTCCAAGGTCATTTGGGGGTCATGTCACAGTACACATTTGAATGTATTTATTTACGAGCCTCGCGAAAATATATATTTAAAAAGAAAACATTGATGACCTTGAACACTACGAGGAGAAACTACATTTAAAAACAAAACAATTAATCAATTCCCAGTAGGACAAAGAATATCAGGATGGATTGGTCGTGAAATTTTCAATGACTTCGTTTGACCTTGATCTTCGGAGTTCAAGGTTCGGAGTTCAAGGTCATTTGGGGGTCATGTCACAGTACACATTTGAATGTATTTCCTTATGAGCCACGCGAAAATATATATTTAAAAAGAAAACACAATGAATAATTTCCAAGTAAACGTACACATCTATGTAAATAGTAAGTTTACTGTACAGAAACTGCAATTTATCAATTAGTCCACCCAACTGAGTGTTACATAAAAAGTCCTAAATAAAACTGTCCTAAAAATGGTGAAACTATAATAGTATACTGAATCTACAAAAACACATTCTGTTTCTTTACAGAAGTCCAAAGAAAAGCGAACACTCGCTTTAGTAAACCGCAGACGTTCCCAGCTCTGTCGTTAATTCGAGATTTCTCGCGTTCCCGATCCTACAGCGGACAAGTTCCAAGCACACGACAATCACGATCATAACGCTGTCGTTCCGCGGAAGTTTTTAATGCAACAAAGTGGAGCTTCTTCTAATCTGTTCTCCGATACACGCGACACCGCTAATTAACCGTACACAAAGGAAACCGCGAGTGCACGAATCGCAAAAGCGACAAGGAAATCCCTGTTGCAACGGGAAGAAATAAACTTGACAAAATTCGGACGAACAATGCACTCGGCGAGTCAGTGTTCTGGAAAGATAGTAATACAAATGAGGATGGTGAGAGGGGGTAGGGGGGGGATGGAAAAGGACCGGGAAGATGATTTTCTAGCACAAAATGTTACGATCATTTCAATAAGGCATCCGATGGGAAGCACATGGAGAATGGATAAGAGACGAGGTTAGTGGATACTGAAATTACAATCCCGGAGAGCGACGGCTGCCAAGCGGATGTATAGAAATTCCTGTCGTACTGCTCGAGATGCGCCGCGGTAGTGACGTCGTCTTCGTCGTCGTCCCCATCTTGAAGTCGATCTATTATATTCGCATCCTCATTGTGGCGAGACAGCTCGCACGTGAAAGCAAGAGGGGACGAGAAAACGCGATAAACTTGATCGCAACAGCGTACCCCTGCTAACGAAATGGTTTCACTGAAAGATAGATTCGAACGGAATCTCCTCATACTCTTCGGATCCTGTTAACAATAAGCAGCCAGCGACGGTAACAATGCCCTTTCCCAGTCAATACCTCCGAGACGCATTACGTACAATAAACGAATCCGGGAACAAACTCGACTCCCGGAAAACGGTTTTCGGCTTACATCCGTCTGTAGACAAACGGGGAAGCGTACACGCGGTGCCATGAACCTGGGCACCCTAGAAATTATTGCACCATTCGATTGATATTTCATAACTATATACGAACAGTACTTATTTTATAAAATTACTTTACAGCATTTTACGTCGCGGCACGGACCTGGTCATTCTAGAAATTACAAAATCATCGTAGTTTTCATAACGATACACAGAGGGTGTCCAACGTAACAGTTTTCATGATTTTTTAAGTATGTACTTGCGATAATCTGACAAAAAATATTTTAAACAAAAGCTGATCAGTTTTCGATTGGCTATACATTCCAATAAAAAAAATGTTCGAAAGTTTCTTTTTCTATTATTGTCAAGGCCACCTTAATTCTTTTAAATGGCACTTCAAGGTAATCCGAAGGTCATGGTATACTGGATCGTTGAATTCGTCTCGACACGGGCTGTAATACTGTTAAGTCAAAAATACAAAGTGCCATTTACAAAAATGAAGGTGACCTTGACAATGCTATAAAAAAAAATGTTTTTCGAACTTTTCTTTTATTGCAATATATAGCCAATCGAAAACTGATCAACTTTCGTTGAAAATATTTTTTGTCAGATTATCGCAAGTACTTAAAAAATCGTGAAAACTGTTACGTGGGACACCCTGTATAATCAGTACTTTTTCAAATAAAATTACTTTACAATATTTTACGTTGTGGCATGGACCTGGCCATCCTAGAAATTACAAGAAAATATGTTCTTCAGGGAACAAAAATATTTTTTTTTATAAATACATAAAATCCCAGACAACATCGGAACTAAAATTTAAAAGAAAAATCCAAATCAAAGAATTTTTTATTTTTCTTTATACAAGGAAATGCTAGCCCACTCCATATTTTTAAACTCGGAGTAGAATAAGGTTCCAAGAAAGTAAGTGTACTGCGTGGTTCATTAATATTTTGAGTTTGTATTTTACTGCGCAAGAGGTAATACTTAGAATATGTACTCGGAACTATAGCTACGACGTAGACTCGTGATGTCCAAAGTAACTGTAAGCTTCGGAGCTTAGGGACCTTCTCCAACCTTTCCTGCAGCCACGGGGCTCAAACGTAGACTGTTGCGCGTCAAACTATAGCTGCCTATTACAAATGTCATCTGCGAAAATGACGTTACCGACCAATTTCGTGAAGCTTAAATTTCAAAGTTAAATATCCAATCTAGCTTACGGTGTTGTATTTGAATTTAACAAGTGTTTTACAAGCTGAAGAAAACTGAAATCACATATAGAAGATCACCGCTAATCACCGTCTATAATTTATGTAGCATGCCCGTAACGTAATCCAAAATGTCAGCACAGTAGCTATACTATTCACAGAATCGTACATTTATAATTTCATACATTAAATAACACATCAGAAATCTAAACGGTCAAAATCACTGTTATACATTAATAAACGATACAGTGGTTTAATATAAAGTAGTTTAATGTGCAAAGTAGTCATTAACTCTTTGAAATGTCATTGGCTCTTTGAAATTTTCATTCAATTAATACAATAAAATTAATATAATATATAATAGTCAAGGTACCTTGACACCGGCGATCATCCGATTTCGTCCGAGCTGTTTACATAGCAAACGATAAATAAACGAAAATAAAAAGTGGGCTGATAGGCGCAGGTGTTAATAGAAAAATCGCCGGTCGATATCAATTTCTCTTAATAACCGAGCCGGTAAATTGCAACTGATGGCCTCTGTGTGTCGCGGAGGAAATTTTCAGTTCACAAAAGCGTTTATTATCGACAAATATTATACGTTTCTGGCCGGAACGGCTTTCAGATCAATACTTCGGGATTGACCATGTTTTGTTCGCACGTTCGGCAGGCGTGGGTGTAACGCTCGACACGGCTAGTGTAATTACTCGAAACCAGTGACGGCTAATGAAACGGATGACCCAGGCTGTTGCCCGTTTTTCCGTCGGACTTAGCTTCCGGATATGGAACGGGAGATGAATAAGAGAAGAAAAAAAAAGCCGGAATCGAAAGAATTGGCGGGGAGAAAGACAGGATAACCGCATTGCACCACTCCTGCCAACCACATCGATCAACAAATCACCTTCTATAAGCGAAGCCCCGAGGAGAGGCTTTCCTCCGAGAATCTTTCTCGAACCATCCCCGGTAGCACGGTGTTCTTTATTTTGGCAGGAATGGCGGCTAATTACGCTCCGTTCCCACCTTGTGGCACGCGACTGTCAGTCGGAAAGTTCGTTTCACCCGTATTAAAAATAATGAGACATTTTCCGGTTCAATTGTTCCTTTATTTCATAACAGTCTCGGTAGTAAAATTACTACCAAGCAGCAAAACCACTCGGTCGAAATCGTCAATTGTTGGAAGAATTATTTAGAAATTTATTAAAACTGAACGAGTTCTTTATTAAAATTTACGAAAACTGAAGAATATTTCAAGTACTATAGTATTTTAAGTTATCGTCATAGTTTAGGAGTTGGATTAAGTACTATTTTGAATAAGAAATGAAATTACTGAGAATCCATAATATTGTCAAGCAAAATTAATTTTCTTTCTATGCATGATTATTCACTTTTACACACTTGTACACACAATTAATCATAAAGGGGAAATGTTACGAGAGTAACAAACTATAATAACAAGAAGAGAATTATCAAAAGTAATATAGACTAAATAAATTTAAGTAAATTATTAATTACCGTACTCCCTTTACAAATAATTGCACATGAGATTCTCGGTTAATATTCATCCATTTTCATTTTACGCTTCAATTCGACCAATCGTGTTTGATTCATAATACCATCATACATCACATTTTAAATTAACAAATAAATCCGTAAATGTACTACTAAATTAAAATATTAATTCACAAATACAACATGCACTACATTAAAATATTATTTCATGAACGTGTAAGTAAATTAAAATATTACTTCATGAACGTGCAAGTAAATTAAAATATTATTTCACGAACGTGTAAGTAAATTAAAATATTATTTCACGAATGTGTGATTAAATTGTAATATTAAACCGTAACGAAGCTACCCGATGTTTATACTGGTTCAATAATAAAAGATCGAAAATGCTTCAGACAGCTATAGGTTAAAAAACACAACTGTTATCGCGGAAAACGGTGAAACAAAGCGGTACTAAAATTTTAGAGTTTATGGTTACAAGCGTCAGTTCTGACAGACTATTCTACCGGATAGCCGGAAAAGTTGTAAACCATTTAAATCCTACGCTGACGGAATAATGGCACAAGCCCATAAAATGGCAGATCATCTATGAGAGCGAGGGAACTTTGAAAAGGGATTAATATTTTTTTTCTCCATAATCCTTCGCGCAACGTTATAAAAATTAATATGTATTATCGTGTGAAATCATGATAAATCTCATACGATATTCAGGGGTTCGCTAAATGTGCACGCTGCCATTTAATTTTTATCAAATAATCTTTTTCGGATAAAGCAATAAGATGCTTAACAGATTAAAGCATTGCATGCTCTGTACGCAGATGTTTCGTAGTGTTAATGAACTAGCAAGTAATTCAAGCTCTCGAAAGGCCTACTAAAAATTCATCACGATTAATTACCTTTCACTCTACACGAACCGATTTTATTTACGTTCCAACAACAATCTCTACGCCAGCAAAATATCACTGAATGCAATTCTGTTTACCACTATCAAAAACTGTAACAAAGAATTCCCATTAATTCTCGTTACAATTTCGCGTAACACTGGCGCTGTAAAATTAATTTCACTTCTTCCTGGTGAAAAAACAAAAAAACACGCGTGGCCGTCAGCGAGCGTGTTAATTAATTTTAGAATAACCGGGACCGAAATACTTCTAGCTGGTTCGCCGAACGAGCCCCTCTTACTCGCACAGATCGCGTAATGCTTAATCCGACCTACCCGCGTAACGATTCCCGGGGACAATTAATACAGTCTCGCGAAGAAGAATCGTAAACGAGGAAAGAAACGAGAAGGAGGAAAGTAATCACACTCGGTGGATGATTATGGGTTTAAAATACGGAACGGCGCGGCGCCGTTCCGCGCGGAATTTCTTCCATTCGTAACATAGCCGCGATATCGTTAGCCGCCGGGGGTATCTGTCAACACTGTATATACCCCCGGCCGGCCCCCGTAAGAAGCTGAAATTCATGAGATCACGCGGCGAAAAAGTAGATTATTCAAGAATCCCCGAGTTCCCGGCCGCGGTCCACGGATATTATTTTACCGTGAAATAATGTCGACGGAAGTTCGTTAAAATTGGGGTTACAATTCAATTACTGACACGGTCGCTGGCCCGGTGGCGGTGACGGTGGTGGGGGGTATGGTTGAAGAACAAAAAAATGAGCAAGAGTGACGGTGGCATAAAGCGGCACCGGGCTGAAAATCGATAGGGCGTCGCCATTGTGTTGTTCGTACAACTCGAGATTTTTTTTCAACCGCGGTTCGCTACGAAACGCACAAATCAAGCGGAAGGATGTTATCAAAACTTCCCGTCTGCGTGACAAATTGAATTACTACGGAAGTCTGAACGTACGAAGGTACACGGACGAGCAGAACGATTAAAAAAGGAGAGAGAGAGAGAGAGGGAGAGAGAGAGAGAGTGTGTGAGAGAGAGAGAGAGAGAGAGAGAGAGTGAGCGGTGGCCGTCGCGGCTTGTTGTAAATCCGTCCGCGCGATACGAAAATCTGTCATTCCGCGGACGCGGAGTACGGGCGCGCTGCATTATATGCGGATTTTTCGACGATCGACGGACGGGCCGATGGGATAGAAAACGTTGACTGCTCAACGGGAATATTTATTGGACGTCGTCGATGTTCTCGGGGAAATCTTTGTGTTCGTTAGTGATGGGCGTGATACAAGTCTTTCTCATCATCTTCAAACAATTCGATATCTGAGTACTTGTTTGGGTGTTTGGATATGTATCAAAAGATAAGTAACCGACCTGTTAGCTGAAGAAGCTACAGAATCAGGAATCCTATCGAGTGTGAAAATTTTTTTAAGCGACTTCAAATGTTGGATGAGAATGTCAAGGAACGATACAATTAAGAATAAAGCCCTCGACAAAGGTGTATACTTCTTCCAGGACTTCTTTAAAGATACAAGAATACCGTGGTTTTCGGGTCTCCAATTACCTAGACATTTTATTATCATACCATGATCGAACCCGTGCGCCGATAACATCGCTCTATTTATTTTGAAAAACTACGATCGATAAAACTAATCAAATTTACATTTTATTACATTCGTCAATAGAAGCCGTTCGAACCACTATATTTTAAATGCTCCCCTGGCGAGAGTACACTGTATTTCGGATGGTTCCTGTGAATGCGGGGCAGAGGCTGATGACCTTAACCATGTTATTTAATTTGAATTATTATTGCATTTAATCGAACTGCTTCTCAATCGAAAAGAGGCACCACTGAAAATTGTTATGTCATTCTTAAAAATATTGTTCACATTTTTATTTTTGTTCGTATTTAATAAACTACTAGACATTTACATATTACATGAGATATTATATTAGTTCCATATGCAAAAAATGAGAAAAAATGGTATAGAATGTAAATATTCTAGAATGGAAAAAATCTTTCGTTTTTTAGTTAAAATATCTCCGAGTGCAAATATGCATTTGATTCTGTCCTTACGCCACTGGATCGCTCGCTTCGATTTATCTCACTCGGTTTGGAAGAGTCTATTCACTCTCTTCGTTGCACGATCCGATTAGTATGTGTGAGCGCTGTAGCCAATAGCTCGCTAGAACCGATAATGCGTGTGACGCGATTCGAGCCCCTGCCGCTCAGACCAATCGGACGGTTTGTTGTCCCTTTGTTGTGAAACTCCTACCAGGAGACTTCTTGTGGCGTACGGACAGCACTTGTCATTCATTCGACCCCACAGGATTGTGATAGTATCGATAACAAACCCATCCAAGATGTACTTACAAAGGATCGAGGCTTCTGAGCAACTATCATTAGGGATCGATACTTTTTGATAGTACTGTTATTCATACGCAACTCAATGGCGTATGTAATTTGTTTGTGTTCATACTGTTTCGTTAGATATGAAGGTGACCTTCAATTTTTTAAATGGAATGCTGTATATTTTTTGATATCACATGAAAGCGTGTGTCAAGACGAATTCATCCGTATACTGCACAGTGACCTTGAAGGTCATGCAAGGTCAGAAATGGAATAGAAACATTTTGTATGCTTCCATACCAATGTGTTTGCAAGTATTCCTTATTCACACGAATCAGATGATGTTTTGGTATGAAATATTCATACTTCTGAGTATTCAGAATCTTATATTCAGGCTTCTGAGCAACTATCATTAGGGATCGATACTTTTTGATACCCAGAGAATCATACATGCTTGTGATACCATAATTCTTTGTCACAAGGAATCGATACCCCTTGAAACCATCCTTCGAAACGGTCCTTGCTAAACCATTGTCGGCCGCTGACGATGTCTCCGCGAATCGATATGAATTTATGATGTTTTTCTATTGCTCCGACTTGGCAGACCTATCATAGAAACGGCACATCGTCGCGGAAACATTACACGGTAATTTATTACACACTCGGTTTACAATTGCTATACCGAGGGGTGGACAGTCTTATGTGAGAGACCATGACGGTGGTAAATTCGCTCACCGTCGAATTTAATAACCCACCGAGATAGAGGACCATCCCCCGCGCAATCCTGCCAGTAAGTGATTCGCAGAAAATTATGTGCAGCGAGAACGGCGCGGGGGCGGAACCGGCCAACGGGAAAATGAAACCGTTCAAGGATTCTGCACGATCGAACACCGCGCCGGGAGATTCTGTTCGTTAGTGGAGCGTGTCTCGCGCGTTGTATCGGTGTATGCTGCATAAATTCGATTTGTCTGTTTTGCCGTAACGATCGTGAACGGTCTTGTCGCGCTCCGATTTTACGTTCCAACGGTGCGCACGCTGCCGCCGCTGCTGTAAGTGGTGAACGCGCTACGAATTCCGCCAAATATTTTCAACTGTTTATTGTGCTCGATGAAATATGAGACACTTTAGCCATGTAAAGTATTCGAACATTAAATTCTCGTTTAATTGTCGATACTCGAACTGCGATCATTTGGTCAAAAAAGATAGTACAACGATATACAGTGACTCCCATTAATATTCGGACGCTCTTAAAAAAACGATAACTTTTTTGATATTGCACCATACGATTTGAACTTTTTTGAGAAGTTAGAGCAATTCATTTACCACATGATGGTGAAAAGGAAGTTTTTTCCAAAAATTGCAATCGGTCGGAATTGTAGTGAATGAAAAAAAATTCAAGTTGTATGGTCAAATATTAAAAAAGTTATCGTCTTTTTGAGAGTGTCCGAATATTAGTGGGAGTCACTGTACCTGGACTGATAGCTCGAACCCTCTACTTTCGCTATCGATCGTTCATCTTTATTTAAGATATTTTTGCGTGATACAGCCACTGGGGAAATTGAAGACACTATTTTGACTCAAAATATTACAAATTGAAACGTCTGTAAAAATATTGAACAATTTTTCTCGTGAAACCACCGTGGATTTAAAGATTGAAGCATTTACAACGAATGCTTACAACTTGATCCACGATATTTTCTAGTCGATTTATCGAGCTTTGAATGACAGGTGCACTCCCATTTTTGCAAATTCGTTCCTCACTGTTGCTCTATAAAACAGCGGGAAAAAATTGTCGATTAAGTTTTAAGCAGTCGTTGTAAAGGGAAAGATTCAATCTTAAAATCTGTGATAGATTCGTCCATAAAAAATTTTTTTCATACTTTTTTATACGATCCAATTTGTAGCATTTTTTACCAAAAACGTGTCCTCAGTTGTTCATCTGCTATATCATACACAAATATCCTAGAAAAAATTTAACGATGGTCTGCGAAAGTAGAGGCTTCGAGCATTAAAATGAATCCAGGTATATCGTTAAACAAAATCATATAACAATGTAAAGAGTCCCAGTTTCACCAGAGTGAAAGGTATCATCTAGAAAAAATGTATAATCTCATTGGAAAATTTTGTACAGGAACACTTGGAATCCGTAATCCAATTTGACCTTTCACTTTAAAAGAGCATGATCAAAGTGTAACACGTTTTACAGCCCCCGAAAATTACATTATCCCGCCATTAATTTCATTTTGCATGCTAAATGGCCAGAAAGAAACAGAAATTCCAAACTCGAGCATAAATTTTGTCATAACTCCGTAACTACTTTGCCAATGAAACTGGAAACGAGATTACGGCAAACGAAATAAGATTAGAGACGCAGCTCCGTTTGCTTTCGGAAACTTTTTAGAGACGCAGTGAACGAAAGTCATTTCTATACAATGTATTTCAATTAATTTCTCTAACCGCATTTGAATTACACGAAGTTCTTTGTGCGCTGTCTATTTTCATAAAATGTGCTAAGTGAAATTTACATGTGGAAACTTTTTCCAGAGGAATTTATTCTGCAGTTTAAAAGTTTCAAACGACTTGAAGTATCCGCAGTTTGTAAGGAGAGTCGAACTAAAATATAATGCAACCAGATATTTCACATTTCTAGTTCTACCACATTTCATTCTGTACCTGTATTTAATTCGCATACTTTTGAACAAAATACAATTCACGTTCACTTCTTATTAAATAAGTTTCTTGATTATCTTCTGTTTCAACTTCAGCTGCGAACTTGTAAAACATTCCTCCTGTTAGTCGCATTATTCTTTATTCATTTTTCATTTTTACGTACTGACAATAGGTTATTATATCATTTGCAAAATTAAAATTGGGTTTAAAGATCTTAATCTTTTAAAGATTCAAGGAAATCTTATAGAATTTTCATAATACAATTATTAACTATACCAAGCACGTAAACCAGTCGAACAAAATTAGTGTCTTCATCTCCATACATAGGTTTCGGAAACATTGATTAAATGGTGATGAAGTTTTGATTACTCGAAGTGCAGGAATATTTAATAGACTTCCCGAAGAATCGGGACACGTCCAAAATCGTTCATAACTATTGAAAATGGATTGATTGAATTTCTGAAGTCTAGCTTATCAGAATGTCAGTGTTTAAATCAAGAGCCACGTGCCAGGAGTTCATGAATCCTCTCGGGAGTCCGTGACATAATTACCAGCGCTATAAATGTATATGAAGGTAATCAATTTTCAGTTGTATAAATTGAGTGTAATATTGCCCCCGAAAGTAATGTATGGCCATCTTTCTCAAGGGGGTGGCCGCGGATAACGTCAATTTATAGTTCGAAGGAATTTAATATAAGAAAGAATTCCATTGAACGGGTTTCACAGAAAACTCAACATCAAATTTAACTCGCCGAAAACTTACTTAAAGCTGAGAATGCCCAAAGTTTCGAACACAATCTGCTAATTTATCATTACCACGATAATCTGTAAAATATTACTTTAATACCAGATAGCGAGTTCAATTAACGATAGCCAGTGAAACACCGGAATATACCGGTGTTATTTAACAGTATTACAATAGTGTTCGCGAAACTGCGACCATTATTCATAACCGTATTTCACAGGAAGACCGTACGCGTTAAATCTTATTTAAATGAGAACACTTGGCATGTTTGTAATATACGCATCTACGGAAAAACTCTTTAAGACGAATTTGCATTATTTGGAAAGTCAAATTTAACGAACTTACGTTTGCAAAATAGAGGACGCCGTTATCTCGGAGTAATATTAATTAAATTGCAGCAACTTTCGAAATTTGCTAATAGGCAAAATGCATTCGCGTGTACTGTAGCTTATTTCTGAATATCTCGTTGAAAATGTAATTGAGGAGAAGCAAAATTGAGGAAACTAATGTGAAACATTGTGCAGTAATTACGATGCTAAAGGAAAATGGAAGAACACGCTAAAGCTACACTAAAATAAAATAAACTAAACTTTATGAAGAATTGTAATCACCATTACACCATATACATAAAAAAAAATTAACGATTATAGAATTCACAAATTTTACTTTATGCAACAAAATCACCGGACATCCAGTCTAGTCTTCAACACAAGGACCGAGCAATCGCAGTAACCGATTCTTAATTCCTCGCGCGAACCATTAAAGCGCGTTTGTCGGTAGTCGACTTTCAAACAACTGGGCGTTCGGTTTCAGCGACTGTCGAGACATCTGAAACGAGTGATTCTTACGGTTGCATTCCGCGGCTTCGGGTTGAAGGACTCGAAAAGTTCGGTGAACTTTCCCAATAAAATAGTTGGTGGGATTTTATTTTGCCCGATATTACACCAGCCGAAAGTAAGGATCATACAGCGGTACCTTTTATTTCACGAGTGAACCGTAATTGAAATGTTTCACCCTTCCCACTTGGGAACATTTTATTCCCCGCCATTGATTAAAACCGAATACTTTTTATACAATTGCTCGTATGTAGCGGTACAAACTCATATCAGTCGATTGGCCCGGGCCGTGGAAGGAACACGAAATTGGCTCGAGCACTAAGCCAGTATTCTAATTTTCGAGGCCGTTGTTTGCCAATATTTAGAAATTTTTTTATATTGCATATTTTGGAAAACATGTGTTGACTTTTCACCCTCTTGCTGATCGAGAACAGAAAAATGAGTTACAGTTTGTACCAAAATAAATAAAAAATCTTGATTATTTATAAAATGGCAGTATTTTGAATTCAGATTATTCAGTTTTTAAATCAGCATTTCAAAAATTGAAGTCTCCCCTTAAAAATTAACGTACGATCTTCTCTCGCTATTTTATTGAACATTGTAGGGCTCAATGTGTTATTCGATTTTTATTGTTTCCATTTATACGTAGACACGTTATACTCAATGATAAAGTAAAAAAATCGATGTTTCAGAAATTCAACACCAATGCATTTAAAAATTGGAGTCTCCCCTTAAAACTTAACGTACGATCTTCTCTCGTTATTTTATTGAACACTGTACGGCTCACTGTGCTATTTGATTTTTACTTTTTCCTTTTATACAAAGAAAATATAATAAATTGGATCTTTCGTGAATTCAAAACCAGAATACCCCTTAACGAACGATCTGGTGTTAAACGATTCGGCGAGCCCGATCGAATTAGAGTGGCGGCGTTGGCGCGAATCGAGCTGGTTGCTAGCACGACTACGTTAGGCACAGATGAATGCCGTTGCCGTACGTATGCAGATTCGAAGACACACCGGTCTATTCGCCGGTAGTGTCTAGGGCCGTGTTTAAACAGAAGAACGCCATCAAACATTCGACTTGGGATGCACGAGGGGATTTCGCGTAACCAAACATACGTACCCAGACACGTTGAATATCTAGAGTAGCGACGCGGCGGCGAGGCCTACGGAGCGCGGAGAAACCGGCTAGAACGAGATGGGGAAACTGTGAACAAAGGATCGAACATGGGGAGAGAGACAGAGAGAGGGGTCGGAACGACGACAAATTCTGCCAAACACATGAGAGATACTCGAGCTGGCCGGTTGCCAAAGCACCCAGAGCCATTCGTTCGTGCATGTTCGCGCGAACTTGCGAAGACGCAAACTCTCCTCTTCTTATGCTCTAGCGCCAACGACCCACGGCCAGTTATCTGCTGTTTCGTGAGCATCACGAGCTCATCGCCGGGGTCTTCATACCCCCTGGCTCCCGGGGAACGAGACACTAGCCCACCCGTCGTCGTTCGGGTTTTAAGATACCATTCAAGTAAGAGAGTCTCGTCGTCGAGCTGACGCAAGATTTTATATCGGTCAACCGGTTCGATTAACCCGCCTTAATTTCCAACGATCTCCGTTTTCGCGGATGCTGCATCGATCCTGGAACCGGTTGCTAAGTCACCATGAGCAATTTTGGGACCTGGCGTTCATTTAATGCTACGTGTAATGAGCCGAAACTTCTGTAGGTCTTTCACTAGTCTTCAAGATTTTATATCGGTCAACCGGTTCGATTAACCCCCCTTAATTTTCAACGATCTCCATTTTCACGGATGCTGCATCGATCCTGGAACCGGTTGCTAAGTCACCATGAGCAATTTTGGAACCTGGCGTTCATTTAATGCTACGTGTAATGAGCCGAAACTTCTGTAGCTCTTTCACTAGTCTTCAAGATTTTATATCGGTCAACCGGTTCGATTAACCCCCCTTAATTTTCAACGATCTCCATTTTCACGGATGCTGCATCGATCCTGGAACCGGTTGCTAAGTCACTATGAGCAATTTTGGAGACTGGCGTTCATTTAATGCTACGTGTAATGAGCCGAAACTTCTGTAGGTCTTCGACTAGCTTCGAAAATTTCGGCTGATCGATATGTGCCGTTTCTACTGCCGCCCCGCGCCGCGCCGCGCCGCGCCGCGCCGCCGGGAAAACCAGCCTCGCGAAAGTCGGAGTTTCCGCGACAAATAATGCAACCTGATTGACGAAAATTTCGGCGGAAACTTGGTCGCAGTTCGTATTTAAACGGCTGGCTGAATAAACGTCGCGCAAGTACTCAGTTTTGCCCTGTATCGAATGGGAATTCGAAGCTGACTGGCTTGATTCCCGAGTAATTTGCAGTTCCAGCGGGTTTCATTATTCCGACGGATAATTACGGGAACTTTGCTTTCTTTTCCGCCGTTCGAAAGACGATTTGTTATCGTCGGAAAGCCCTTCGTGGAAATTAATTGCTCGTAGAAGTAAATGCGTACTTTGGAATATATAGTTCTATTATAATGACAAGATGTATTCGGATTTATATGGTTTTCGTGACGATATGTGCTTTAATATAGAAGCTCATTCGAACAGTTCTCGGACTGCAGTCGCGCATGAATGACTTTTGGCGTCTGACCAATACTAGCTTCATCTACTTAAAACTGGAAGAGTTGACACCCTGGGTGGGATTTTCAAGGTGGAATGTAAAATGTATGTGTTTGTGAATATACACTTGTAAATAGTAATTGTTTTTTATTTATATTGTTTTCGTATGTATTTATTATTATTCCAGTATATTATAGTATGTTCTGATACGTCAAATGTTGACAATTTTTATTTCATATAAAAATCCATAATTATTATACAAGGTATCACAAAATAATTATACTTCTAGATTTTGAAATTTTTTTATATGAAATGTCAAATGATCAAACCAGTCTATGTTTCCTGTTTCTTCATTTACTGATCGAATCAGTTACGTAAAAATCGAAATTAAACTCGAGTCATCTTAGTTTCTGTTTATAGAAGAAGCGTTTACAGTAATTTCGCGATTATCATTGATTGGTCCCGGATGATCGAGTAGAGTAGTAATAACCGAACAACGAAAATTATTTAAGCCGAGTAATTCCTTTAAAGCTCCCGTGGCTCTCGGCCGAGTAACGAATTCCTTTTTTCAATTTATTTCTTTTCGCTCGTTCATTCCTTGCTGTTCGTTTTATTCATCGGCGGCTGATTGCAGAGTTTCCAGCTTACAGAAATCAAGCGGACGTCGACCCCATTATTTCTGCCCAGGACAAACGATTCGAGCCAGCGCAAAAAATTATCGGGGATACCAGACGCTGAGTAAATAGAACAAGATAAGAAGTGCAATAAAAGCAATCGTTCGCCTCATCTGCTCCACGGTATGTTCTGTCGCGATGAAGATGTTCGACTGTATTCGCAATCTTCGCCGCAACGAGAATTCCTTTTGAAATATTCCCGTTCTACGAATCCTATCCAGATATTGGAAGGCTATAGTCGATACACTTTCAGTTTACCAGCTACGGAATTCTATTGAAGGAATAAATAGCTATGTCTGCAAAATAACACTAACTTATACAGCCTGCTTCCGAAATATCTTTACCCTACTGCCAAACTAAATTTACGGGCATCGCTACCATTTATTTGGTAATCATTTTCGCAACTACTTTCTGCCAGTCGATTAGTCTCCCTATTACAGTCATGTAAAAATTGGTCCCTCTTTCCGCAAACATATAATTCAACACTATTTCATTGGTTAGAATGATTTACCTTCGTTTTTTAATTTTAAGAATTCTTGCACAAATCTTAGGAGTCTCGTATGAAGTGCATATAATATGTAAAATTATTAGTAGGATTTAGTGGATTTATGAATAAAACGATTAAATTGAAGCCAGTAAAAACATTTATAAAATATATTAAAATGTCGATTTATTGTTAGCAACTGATAAAAATTATTAAGAAATGAAATACTCCTGTATTTTGCATTTCAATGCAACAGAAAATACAAAAATGAACAGCTAACCAACGAAAGATGATTTCAAACATCATGCATACAATAATGCAGGTGAATTTTATTACAGAGTTGTTCAGCTGTTTCAAAACAATAGAAGCAAGTAACTGAGAGCAACGGCGACACTGAAATTAAACATATTATTTCCAGCAAGATAAAACAATTCGTTTATAGGAGACCCTATCAAAAACTTTCGCACTCAGCCAACGAAGTATTTAACATACACACGCCACAACTGAAACCATAATTCCGCCCCACCACTTTAATTACAAATTCCACACTCTCTCCTCACTTTTGCATAAGGAATCGCGACTCCCATCCTATAAAATACCAACGTTTATACGAGTAGAACATTAAATGCAAATCAAGTAGGGGCCGTTTCCAGCGTCGCCCGGTAATGTTTTGGAAATTATCCCGGACACGGAACGCGCGAGGACATCCGGTGCGCTAATAAATCTCGAAAGGGACGTTCTTGTGTCGCCTGGGGATAGAATATCCCTTACTTCTCCGACTTAGAACAGTCTAATTATCGTAATGTACTCATTACCGTTGCTGACAGGCGTCTGAACGTAGCGTCGTTGAAGTTGTTACGCTACCATCAATAAGCATCCGGACGCATGGAAAACTTTATACAGGGTGCGGCCGATAACATGTACAATCGGGGTGGTTCTTCATGTAAACATAAATAAAAAAAAGGAACACAATATTTTTTCGTTTTCGAGAAAATCGAAAAAATTTTATTCCGAAATTATTGCACGTCGTGTATATCCAGAGTCGCCGGATCAGGGGAAACTCGAATTGAGGGGAAAAAATTATCCTCTCCCTGCGAGTACAGGCTTAGTACAGGGCGGAAGCGTGGGGGACGCGTCACGTGACAAGGCGGAAGCGTGGGGGACGCGTTCACGTGACAAGGCAGAAACGCGAGGGGCGCGTCACGTGACAGGGTGGAAGCGTGGGGGAATAACGTCATGGAAGGGGCAGATAGAGTGGGCAGACAAGTCTTAATCTGGCATAGATGTAGCTTTCTGTCGATGCTAACATCACGCATTGCGAATTATCGATTTAAGTTCGACTTAAATTCTTGTCTAGGAAGAAAACCGCACGAACCGCTACCTAATACGAGCCGTCCGTTATTTAGAATATTACCTGTACGCGAGTAAATGACCGGCACTGTAGGTGCTGGGTTATTTATGAACGGGGTTGTACGTGGAAACGGCGAGCCCGTATCAAGATCGGCGGGGTCCACGGGGGCGAGGAGTAATTCGTTAATTGGCGAACAGGGTGTAGGGCGAGGGCGGAGGGCAACGTGGGCGGCAGAAGAGCCGACCAAAGAAAAACGCGGGTGAGAAGTGCTCAGAGAAAACGAGCGAATGCGCCGCCAGGGAAAGCACTGGCTGGACGGATGCCTCCGTCATTAGCGCTCGGACAATGTTTCTCCCGTTACTCGGACTCGTATAATGCAACTGGATATATCGCGACTGAAAGAGACGGATGGGTGAGAGAACGAGAGAGCAGTCGAGGTATCAGGGATGAGATGAGATAGAGCAACAACCGTTGGATGGTGTCGGGGCGCGGAAGGGCGAGAGGGGAACGGGAAAAGTAAACGATCGACCAAGGCACTGAGATGGGATGTCTAATTACGCTCGTTTGCTACCCTTCACCCTGGAACGACCGTGCGCGGGCATCCTTTCTTGCGCCGAGTCTCGTTTTCGCGCGCGCGCGCGCGCGCTCCGGCACTGCTGCTTCCCGCAAAAAAAAGCTTTATTTAGTTTAACGAGAGGCAAAATACTTGAGCGAGTTCGCGACTTACAGGTTTGCGGTGCATTTCCCGTCCACAAAGGGGAAACGAACAATCAGCGAGTCTTTTTCTATCGCATTATCTCCCCCGCCGGAGAATCCACGTGCATCCCCGATGCTCGTTATCGAATACTTATCATTCGCGGTATTGTTCGACGTATTTTGACTCGGATTTTTGCGATAACGCCCACCTTTGTAAGTCGGCCGGCTTTACCGTCAGAGGGAGGATTTCTGAGGGTAATGTAATAACCGGGGAATTTCTTTTGTGCCGCGCAATTTCGAGGGGTTCAGGGAGGAACGAGCGCGCCGGAATCATTAGCGTCATTCAGTCGACAGTTTTGATATCAATTTCCAGGTATACGGTGGTCTTGATGATTGCCTCCATTTTCTGATTCGGCAGATTGGGCTGGGAGTAATGTCATGTTTCAATTGCTTTTATATCACGTTGAAATAAATATTAGTTTCGTTTTTGTATGTGTGACGGAAATGTGAATTTTATATCTCAACATTAATATTTTGTTTTATATTTTCCAATTATTGGAATTATAAAAATCCATTTATGGAAAATAATGGAATTTGTCCATCTATTAATCTATTATATTGAAAATTACAGACAATCTCAATAAATTTTTTGTTACCATTTTTATATGGCAATATTTACTAGATACTTTTAATGCTTTGTACGTTTAGTGTTAATAAACAACCTTCAGGATATCAGCCAAAATATGAGACTTGTGTCCTCCTGTGCAATGAAACGAAAAAAAATGTGGTAAAAAGTATGTTACGCCAGTCGATTAAAATAATTCCCGTTTTAATACATTTAATGGCATAATTTACGTTTTAATGCACCGGTATTATGAGTTTGTGTTTTAGTATGCAGAAGACCCAAGTACCTTCTATTAAGGAAGAAAGAAAATATTATTCCGGAAAAGCGTAACGAAACTCGTACACCAAAGTGGAATTCTAAGAACTCGAGCAAAATACTGTCTTCACAGGCTTCATTACGCCGTTATAAAATAATATTATCGTTGTTAATTAACTGTGATCGTTATATGCGAAACATGATATGGACACAGTCTCACAAGAGGTGGTTTTATGAAGCGTGTTTCAAGACAATTGTATTTTTTAATAATTCCACGCGGTTGCTAAAACTTGCAGCTTTTATAAAATTGTCGATTGTTTGACAAACGATATTTCTGTTTCAGTGACAACTGAACAAGTACCTAAACGAAAGATATAGTTGATTTAAGATTAAAAAAAAAATCATAAAAATTTTATAAAAATTCTTGTCTTTTATAGAAATTGTTAGCACTCCAATAGTTAAATGACTCGTGTGTTCACTGTCAAGTAAGCGTCTCGAAAAGAAATTGTGTCCCATGGAAAACGCTTTAAAACAACATCCAAAGATAACAAAAAAATTGCTTCCACTGCAAGGGAAGATAATCAGAGCATTCCGATCACCATTTTTAGTAAACTTTTTCACGATACCATTAACAGCGCATTAAAACCGTTCGGGGAGTCGCGGGCCTCATTAAAAGGCATTAATGCCGGGGGCCGCTTCTTACAAAAACAGTGGACTCTGTGAAATCATTAATGGAATCAGCGCCGAGCGAACTATCGTGTTAACGAATCGTATATACGCCATTACGCCTCGTGGAAACGATCGTTCGGCCGGCAGTGCGTGAAGTCACGGCGACACAAAAACCCCGAAGACGATTACGGGGGTACGGTGGAATTGCCAAGTGCCGGCTTGCAGACTAAAATTATCGTTAATTTAAATGCCCCCGCTTACATTCGGCGTAAGTGCATAATGTGGCGGTGAAGTTCAAGAGAAACGGCGGAGCCGCGCCGAAGAAAACTGCGACGCGCGGGAACTGCGACTCGGAGCTCTCTCTCTCCACACAGCTTTGCACCGCTTTTCGAGTTTTAACGTTCGCTACGTGTTGAAATTCCAAATTAATGCGAAATCGAGTTCGCCTGGGCCTCCGTGAACCACGAGGAGTATTGGCGATTCGATTCGATTCGAATATTTCGCGGGGGCCACAATTCATCGCCGCGACGTTTTAATGACGCGATTACGAGTAGAAAATTCATTTCCGACATTAATGCCGGGGCATTATGATGATAATTACGTTGCCACTCGGCGAACGCGTTCCTGTAATAACGGCGCAACGGAAAATTAAACAATGTGCCGTAGCACGCGATTCGGCGTGTCGTAAATCGGCCGTGTGTTCTTTCCTCGACGCGTATGAAACGCGACCGGCATGGCACCGGAGCCGCTCGATCTGTTCAAACAACATATGAATCGCGAAAGGCAACGATCGCGAAGTCTTATTGATATTTTGCTCCGTAATTGTTATGTTGTTTTCGTTAATCTTGATCAAACAGGACTGCAACGATCCAATTAGTTTCTACAAACAGCCTGCGAATTACCGAACTTGAAATAAAGCATCGACCGTTATTTCTTTTACGTTTTTCGTTTTTGCGCGACAGGTTTGGTGTTTAAATTTCATTATTTACTTGTACGCTTTCGACTCGAGCATGCTCCGATAGCGTCAGATTAATTAAATCGCATATATTAATGTGCATAAAAATGATGTATCGTGAACGATATTTGTACAAATTATTACGTGCGAAATGTTCAAAATATTTCTTCCATATTTCTGACCTTGAGTGACCTTGAAGGTTATTACATCGTATACGAACGAATCCGTTTTGGCTTTCGTATGGTATAAAACATATGTAGCATTCAATTTAAAAAATGATTATAATATTTCTGACCTTGTGCGACCTTGAAGGTCATTGTGTCGTATACGTAAAGGTTATATTGACCCTAGGTCTGATGTCATACCTAGGGTCAATATAATTAGAATGTTTTAAGTTTTGCGTATTATTAAAATCTAAAAGCTGCCCCCCATCTATGTATCGACGTAAAAAAGGTATTCCATCAGCAGCCTCCACAAGGATTTCTATTTTAATAACGCTGATAGAAGTTGTTCCTTGAATGAGCTTCGCCGGTATCCTCTTTTTTGAAAAACAGTCGAAGCTCGGAGTGGCACTCGAACATAGTGCGAACAGTGTTCTTGTAAGATAAGAGGGACTAGAGCTGCCCTAGATGACAACGTTAAGCGTCTCACTTTGTATACTCCTCTGCAACCCAAGTGACACATTTCCAATAAAATCCATAACCCCTTGCAGTCTTTGCAAAAATCAGTTTCTCCTCTAAGCTTCTTGAGTGAAACCTTCATAATCGCGAACGTATCTTATAAATAATAACTTTTAAAGAAATTTCGATATCGACCGGCACACTTACCGCCAGAAAATCATTGTAACGAATAAATCGATATATAAAGGATTAGTGTGATCGCTAAATGGATTGTTAAATTAACATACTACCCCCATTGTCCGTACTTTTACGCGGTAACTGTATTTTATTTAAATTTAGCTTCGGTGCGCATAGTTGAGAAAGATTAAAATTACTTATGGCAGGAGTACTGTAACAAATTTGTTAAGTTTTAAGACGATACTCATCTGCGAAGACAAAATTAGCTCTGCTCCAAGTATAATGATCTTGTTCTCGACTTCTAATATCCAGCGCGTTATCTATCCCAAGGAAGCAATATTAATATTACAGTCTCTAATCTACCAGACTACTTAAGAATCATTGATTTCCCTGAGCCAGGAATAATTTGTTTCTTTTGATTCCAGTGACAAGTTTGTTAAAAAAATAATTAATAAAATTGTACATGTAAAATTTATATAAGACAACTCACGCCAGTTATGGTTGCACCCTCTGAATTCGCCGAGTGTTCGGTATATTCCCAAGGCATCGGTTTCTTTGATAATATTCGCGCAAGTTAAAAATGTGAAGCGCAGTTATGGGTTTAATTCGTATCTCAACGAAAGAATATCACACGCAATTAAAAGTAGATTAAGCTCCGAATAGATGTATCACATCGTTAATAACGGTTATCTCGGTGAAAAATAACGATGCCAGTTAACCGTGAAATTCATCTTGCTGCGAAATAATATAATATACAACCAAAACGTGCACAACCTCTCTCTCCCTCTCTGAAACGCTTCTTTTGTTCCCAGGAGGACGAGCACGAAACTTCTCAAACAAAAGACGGTCTTCCAACCTTGCAGCTTTTAAAATCTGCTCACAAGTCATAGTAAACAGTATCATATTCAACGGTGTATCTTTGTGTCTGCCGGAAAGAAAACTAAAGAAAAGATCCCGCCATGAATCAGATATTCCCCATTTTTAAACGTTCCGCTTTAATCCGTACCGGTATCTTGTGAAACCACTTTTTACTTGAAGATCATCGATTACACAAAATTTCAACGTTCTTCATAGAATTGTCATTAAATGAAACATAATTTTATGATGTAAAATGTGAAGCAAGAATGAGCTAAACAATATCCTAGGTAATATTGTAAAATTTCTTTCGTAACAAACTTTATTGTGGCTTTGAAGATTTTTTACAACTCCATAAAACTTGATGTACGATTTCTTTTTTGTTTCAGTGGTTCCACTGAACTGTGACTGAAAGGTGTACTGTAAACTTTAAAGGTGCATTGGACCTTTACTGATCTTGTACCTCACTTATTTTTTATAGAACAGGTTAAAAGAATCGCACATCAGGTTTCAAAGAATTGTTGTAAAAAGGAAGCTTCGGTCTTCTATAATAGATTCTGCCACGAAAAAAATAATGATTTTGGAGACATTTCAATTCCTAGCATTTCAGACAAAAAAAAAAACGCCAAGAATCGTAATCAAAAGACGGAGTGCGTTCGGATTGCGAGCTCTTCGCGGTGAGGTCAAAGGGGGTTAAAAGTTCAGCCCGAGGTGGATTAATTCGACCGGTGTCCCATCATCCCGCAGACTCTCGGGCGAGCAGAGTGAGGAATCAATCGTGGAAGTAATTCCGGAATTTCAAATGCGACACCGGTTAATATCCAGGGACCTCAAAGGCGTCATTGGTTGTTGTAGGCGCGCGTCAGAGCGGTTAGCCTCGGCGCGGAGAAGACGATATTCCGTTTCGACGCTTCTTCTCCCGAGCGTCCTTTTTCGTCGTCGTACGAAAATTAGGAACATCTGTGACAAAGAAAAGCGGATATTCGAGGGAATGGAAAGTAGCCAAGTCCGACGGAACGAGAGCCGGAAGATGCGAGAAATTCGGTGCCAGTCGCGGAGTCATGGCAAGGGAAAGGGAAGGGGCAAGGGAATGCACCGAGCGCACTTTTGCTCGTGCATTCATAAAGCTGGGTCATTGCCGAGCTGTCGAGTCGGGCCTTTCTTGTTTCTGCAGAGCTGCGTCGAGATAAGTAGCTGCACGGTCTGTGCGCTTTGTTTGTTCAAGCTTCTCCTCTCTTCTTTTACTCGTTCCTCCTCTTCCTGCTCTTCTTCTTACTTCGTCGTTCTTTTCTCTTCCCCCCAGCCCTTATGCGAGCGTTAGTTGTCCCTACGAGAGGGGTGGCGGCCTGGCCTGGCCTCTTGAGCCGCAAGAAGACACAGTCGTTACCGTGCATTAATTATTGATACATAGACTTCTGGTGTCTACGAGGGTCGGTCTAATGCAAACCGGACTTTTCCTCGAATTTTCCATTCGAGCGCAATTCCCTAAAAGCGTAAACCAGTTATTTTTCTATGTGTGCACACTAGGGTGGACCTTATTGTTCGACCAAAAAATTTTGGGCACCCCACCCCCTATTGTTCCATGTCATGAAAAAGTGATATATCCAAAGTTTTAGATCAATCGGACGTCGGGAAGGCGTGCCAATAACACAATTTTGAGGGGGGGCGTGAAAAAAATCTAGCAAAAAAAATTTCACCAAGTATAGCTAAGGTCCACCCTAGTGCACACTTTTGCCCCAGGATTGAGAATTTTTTAATCTCTGTATCGTAGAAAATAGAGGGGCCCAAAGTCAATTGCACACAAAGTGCTCCTCCTCTTCGTTATTTTTGTGACGATATCCCCCCAATGTCAAAAATAGTTCAATGCAATTTTTTAATTTGTTCTTGTGCTCAAATGGTTTCTCAACGAGGTCCCAAATGTCTCGATGATTTCTAGTGACGTTCAATTCTCTTTTGCACACACTACACTTATCCTTAAATAAAATGCAAAATATTTTTTGAAAATGAAAACCTAAAATTCCCCCACCATGTAAGGGGGAATGTAAGACTATTCTCGAAGTCCCACCGAGACTCATTTAGATTAGACTATGCAATTGCACCGAAGTCCGGTTTATATTTAACTGACCCTCGTATTACCCACGTGGGCTTGCTTTTCTTCCGTTCGAGACACGGACCACTCGTGCGTTTATCTCTGAGCGTCTCGCGAACCTAACCGATCCGTGGTCGCGTTTCCCGGATAACGCCGGGAAAACTTAATAGCCCCCCATAAATGACAATGGCTCCGGAGTTAATAATTGTGATTATTCTCCACCAGGCCCACGGCAGTTACCCCCTCTGTATTAGCGCGCGCACACACCCCGGTCCATTTGGTTTTGTATTAGAGATATTATAAACCGTATACCCTGTGTATGCTGGTCGCGTTATTGATCACTGGTACGCGGGATTATTGTTTGAGTAATTGAACGATTATTCATTCCACAGCCACGGCAATATCCTAGGGGGTAATTAAACTAATTATAGCGTAACGATCTCTACTATCGACTCGAATATCTTGCTTGAAACATTTAGTCTCTGTGGAAACTATCTCTTCCAGCCGCTTAATTTTGAAGAGCTGTTTTACGTTGCTGTACTGTCGACTCTAATTATTAGCACTGTTGCGAGGGTATAAATTAAATTGGTATAATTAACACCGCGACGCATTTATAGACAATGTCTGCGATTAAAAATTTATTTATGGTTTGATGGAGCTGTCGGTAACATGAAAACTGAAAAGCTGCTCATTCGTAAATCATTCCTAGCAATTAGATTTAATCAACAAATTAATCCGAGAGATTGTCTGCAGAAGCGTAATGAAATATTTTCATAACTGACTTCGTTTGAATTGCAATAACGAGAACGTGATTTGAACTACGGCAAACGAGACCTGAATCAAATCCTGAACGTCATCGTATCTTCGAAGTATCGATAACTCAACTTCGAGGTTGTCGTTCCGGTCGAAATCCGATCTCGATTTCCCCGGAAACAGAGTCAGATACGGAAAATATTTATTGTTTATTTTAGACTTATTTCTCCGAGTAGAGTCGACATTGTTCCATCAGATACGGAATACCTACTGAATAAACACGGTCTGCCAAAAAACTTTCTAAAAAGGTTTCAATCATTGTTATGGAACATATATCTTCGTGAAATGCATAAAACAAAAGATTTGATTTATTCGAGTGAAATCCATTTTTGATGAAAGTCCCATAGCAAAACTATAAATTAGGTGTTACGATGAAACTGCGTGATTTTTATGCAACACAAAAATTGTTTACATTAATCACAAAATGCAGAAGGTATTTAGGAATTTATTTCTTTTGTTTCTAATTATAATTAGTTGGAAATAACAAAGCTATATATTGTAATTCTTTGAATTTATTAATTCTTGATCTTCATCTAATTCTTCAAATCGATTATTTCTTTAATTTAATTTAATGAAAGTCTCCTAAAAGTCAAAATAGTGTTTAAAAAACATGTTGGTAATTGCACATTTCTGGTACTATTTATACGTTGAAAATTGTTGAACGGGAATTTATCTTTGGACTTTTCATGTGTAATCTTTACGTCTCGTAAATAAACGCAAAAGCAGCATTAAGCGTCAACCATGCCGTATTTTATAAGAATTAAGAGAAGAAGAATTGTCGTTGTTCTGCTTGGTTAAATCAGTCGCTTTTCTTTTTCGTTTCTTTCCCACTCGACGTTCCGTTAGGATGCTGTTTCAAGCTTTCGAAAATACACGAACGCTGTGCCTCGAGCTTCCAAATAACTGTGACGGAAAATCGTGTAACATTGTTATTGCTAATCGTAACCGATTCAAATGTATTTGGCAAATGGGTCAGATAGCGACAAATTCATGGGGAAGATCTATTGTTAAATTTCGGCTGCGATTTTGACTATTCCGCCGGAGAAATTTGCAACCCGGATTGCGTTACCCAAATGGAAATCTGTTTAATAAATTAGCGCTAGGAAATCGATCTAAAGTGCCATTTACAGGTTCGGTAGCACTGGCTGGGATTAACAATCGGGGGTTGCTCCAATTTGAATAGTAGGCTCAGCATGATGGAATTCACTGTCAGAGTAGTTACATCTGTTAACGTGTTATATTATTTAAACAAATAAAGTGCACCAAGTGAAAATCGTTGGAACGTTCCAAGCGATTAAATGGATGGTAACATATTTAATTTGCAGAAAATTATCCACGAATTGCACCGTAAATAATTATAAATAATCGCCGAATACACTACCAAAAAATTGCTACAGATTAACGACAGTGATCGAGCCAATCGTTTCGAATAACAAACGAGATGAATAAATGAACTAAATCGAACGATTTTAATAAATAAATCTGCAGACGCGATTTCATTTCACCGCGCGGACGTTACCGCAGTTTTTCGATTGTAAATTTCATTGTTTCGGCTCTTATGTTATGTAACATTCGGTTTTAATATTTTCCCATCTCCATTTGATCTGTTTTTATTATACAAAACCGACCGGAATAATTCTATACTGCATCAACAGTTGACCACGCACACCGCAAAATTCACGGCGAAAGAGTTGGCAAAAATAATGCCAGAGACGTTGTCGCGTTCTCCACATTCGGCAAACGTTGTTCCATCCGAGTACCAGCAAGTTCGATTACATCCGACGGTTTTTGGTGGAAAAAGTTTGCATGCATGGCGTGAAATGAAATATGCTACGCAAGAATATATTGACTCTCAAATTGGAGATTTTTTTCATGGATAGCTCGCGCTGCGGGCGGGGGGTGTGCAAGAATATTGCCGAATCCATAATTTACATATATTTTCAGATAAATCGATTAAATAAATTTTAATTGAACAACTAGGCACTCCATTCAGATTCATGAGATTTTATCAGATTCTTGGTCATTTAACCCTTAGCACTCGGATGGCGACTCAGAGGCACCACTGAAAATTGCTATGCCATTCTTAAAAATATTGTTCACATTATTATTTTCGTTCGTATTTAATAAACTACTAGACATTTACATATTACATGAGATATTATATCAGTTTCATATGCGAAAAATGAAAAAAAATTGTATAGAATGGAAATATTCTAGAATGGAAAAATCTTTCATTTTTTAGTTAAAATAGCTCCGAGTGCAAAGGGTTAACACAAAAACTACCAAGCAAGAAACATATAAAAGTGAAACACCTTATAGCACTGAGAACATTGAATTTATTTAACCCTTAGCACTCGGATGGCGACTCTGAGGCACCGCTGAAAATTGCTATGCCATTCTTAAAAATATTGTTCACATTATTATTTTTGTTCGTATTTTATAAACTACTAGACATTTACATATTACATGAGATATTATATCAGTTTCATATGCGAAAAATGAAAAACAATTGTATAGAATGGAAATATTCTAGAATGGAAAAATCTTACGTTTTTTAGTTAAAATAGCTCCGTGTGCAAAGGGTTAAAGTACGGTTTGCATTATAATATGTGCTTAAATGAAGAAGTCAATTCAATCATTTCCTATGAAAGCGTTTTTATACTTTCAATAATCATGAGATAGAAAAAATCAGTCATTTGACCGTGGTAGATTTACTGTTAAAGTTAGCATCATACGATCTTTAGACTATAATTATTATTTCCTTTGAAACATGAGCATTGTTCAAACGCCTTCAACTAAATTAACAAATCCTTTCGTACACATGCTCAAGAACACTCGGACAGAAAGAACATGCACAATTGATTTTTCGAAATCCAAAACACTTTGACTATGCAATTCCGAAATTTGAGAACGTTGTGCATCGGAGCTTTGATTTACAGGCGTAGCGCATGAATTATTGTCGGCGGCGGTGTGGTAGGGAAAAAGGCAAAAACGTATTGAACAGGTTGCTAGTATAATCGGACTGTTGCGGAAGCGTCGCGTCGCGTAGAATGCACGGTGGAAGGAGCGCGTGCACAATACTTGCCGGGCTGCCAAGCAACACATTCCTCGTTATAGATGCGATCGATTTTCAGTGATCGCTCAACGCGCCGTGCCGGTGCCGCCGGTGCCGTGCCGCGTGCAACCATTTTTCACCAGGGTAGTCGTCGTCGTCGTCGTCAGTGCGCGGCACCGAAAACGAGGCTCGTTATCGTGATTTTTCGTCCATGTTACCATTATACAAGTACGCCCTAACTACGCACGGTAGACGTTTATTTGGGCGCAGGCATCCAAAAGTCGGCATAAACAGAATCGCGAGAACGGACTGGCTGGGTTGTTCCTTCCCCCATTGCAAACAAATTTCGACGTTGTTTTCTGATCGATGGATAAATAGAATAATTTCGAAAATCGACCTGCGACGCGGAACGGAGTCAGTGAACGCGAATGGCGCTCGCATCGCGTTCACCAGTGCCGCTAGGAATTCATCGTTCCGTTAGGAATTGCAAACGAGCGAAAAAGTGTTGTCGCAGACCGGCAAGAGAGACGTTCTCTCTCTTTTTGCGGTGCGGCGGCGTCGCGCGTCGTTGGACCCGCGCCGCTATCAGCCGACGATTGAAGCCCGGGAAAGATAATTAATTCAATTAACGCGACCGAGTCTGCGCATGCATTAAATACACTAAAATGATTCTAATTAAAATCGACGAGAAATTACAACCGCCATGGTTCGAACGCGGAAACCCACGGCGGAGAAAGGGGGACGGGAGTTGGAAAAAGCTGGGGGTGAGGAGAGAGAGGTCATAAGTACGTGTCACTGTGTCCCCCGTATTTCTACCAAAAACCGTGGTTCGGTACGCGGCCGACCTGTAATCGAGAATGCCCGTATTGGTCGCTGTTAAAAATTCACGGAACTGGGAAATTGCATAGGAACAACAATAGCTGGCGCACCGTACGCAAATGGTCCGTGGAGATTGCAATCGGCGCCAGGCAATAATAGAGTGTTTTCAAAAAGCACCGGCCTCATCGTCATTTAAAAAATTTATAACTGGCCGAGTTTACGCAGTTGGCCAGTTAATGATACTATCGCAGATTCCTGTGTACGTAACCATTATACGTAATGGTACATTATTGCGTGGCGATAGAACCGTGTACACCTACTCTAAGAAAGATAACGTTAGCTAGATCTATTTTGCACGCTGTGCTCGCGCGACCACACACGGATTTCCAGATGCGTTTTCTTTGGCCGTGCGAACCGCGTTTGTAATACGTTTGTTCGAATCTTTCTGCGATAATTCCACTGAGGAATTACGTGAAAAAAAATATTGCACAGGAGCTACATAGGCATTTCATTCTTTCTTATACAATTTTGTATGAATTAAAAAGAATACAGCGGTATTGTTTGGTTTTTTAAATATGTCCACTGTTTTACATTTGGTCTACTCATTTTTGTTGATTTTCCGGAGAACATGAAGATGAACACACGAGAATTAAAAAATTGATAGAAAATGCTTTTTAATAAAAGTCGAGGTAATTGAATATTTCCAAATTTGTTTACTACTTAAAATTGGGAATAACATATTTCTCCAATGCAACATGCTTTCTTTCCTTCACTTACAGCAAGAATGTGTGAATGCATATTCATATATAAATTTAAACATTTTTAACATTTGAAACGATTAAAATATTTAGTTCAATTTTTTAGTAATTTATTGTAAGCGTATACAGAAACCCAGATATGTTGACTGTAGTTTCTTCGTTGCAAGGTAAAGACATGAAAAAAGTATAAAACATTCAAATCTGTAATGTTGAAAGTTTGCAGGTAGAAGTTGAATTGATGTTACAAAACCATATAGCTCGAGGGGAATGTTTTGTTTATAACTGTATGACAAAGATGTCTTGTTTAAATGCAGGCATTAGGCAAACTTTGAACAGTAGATAATAGGGGATCATGAGTAAAGCGCCACTCTGTATACATGTGGTAACTGTGACTATAACTTATTAGCAAGTTATTACCCTTTCAACTTACTACTGAGCGCATGTATAAGCACGTATCACGGGACCTTCAACGTTTCATATACTTCTATTTGTTTACACTTCCCCGCGTGCGTGGCTTCCGCGTGAATATTATTTCTAAATTTTCGCATTAACACTTTCCATATTCTTTCCTTTCTGTTAATAAAAATTCAACTCTCATTTTTCGCTCAGACAATAATTCTAGTCGAACGTTTCTTTATTCATTTGAAGTTGTTATGTAACAACTAAAATCTGAAATACTTCATAACCTGTTGGCTGTATCCAAGAACATTTTTAATAAATTATATTATGTTTCGAGACTAATTGAATGGATACAATTCGGTTTTTTTTAAATCTAATATTTTATGAGATATGAAAAATATAACAAACACGTTATGGATTATTGTAGAATTCTCATTGACTCGCCTTGTATGTCGATGTACATCCGCGAGTAAATACAACAAACATTAACAAAATACATCAGAAAAACAAGGAGGTTCCAAAAATTGCAATATGTTCCGACTGGTATTGCCGTTTATTGCATATCCACACTAAAAAAAATACGGCAAATTTGCACGGAACGGAAAGCTCAAGGGGATGACTGGAATATATATTCGAACGATGGCTGTGAATATTTGCCACAGATCTGTCGCCAGTTGAACCTGATTTAATAATCAAATTCCACTAGTGAATGCCCAACGATAATAATGAAAAACTACTCGCATGAATTGTAGCTCGCGCATGAATTTGATTGGGGGGTATTCAGAATAGTTGTCCGCCAAATACCGCGCATTCTGCGAAATTCCCGACCGGAAATAGTGAAAATACAGCCGACAAAAATTCATGAGGTTTTCGGTGGAATTGTAATATTTGCCAAATCCGTCGGTGATGGAATATTGATTAAATACGGAGATTTGCGTGACTAAAACAAAAAAACAGGATTCTAATCGAACGGAATGATCGCGAAATTTGCGCAAGAATTTTACCCGACCGCGGAATCCTGTTACATCGAATGCTACCCAGCGTCCCGTAACTCGTACGTTTACATATATGTATAATAATTGATTGCGTTTGTTACTCAATCATTCCTCTGTGCTGTTACGATATGCGACGTATGATGGAAATTGACTACGTCGCAAATTCTTGCGTGCATATCACATGAGAGCCATGACATTCGTTGAAATCTATACCAATGTTTAATTCGTCATTTTGCTTTAATAGAATCTCGTTTTCATAGACATTCGATTCCAACCGGTTTCCTGCCTTCTTATATCACGTAGAAATAACACAAATTAATATTATTAGTACCCATAACTGATATTGTATTTTTTTAGAGTGAATAAACATTGCCAACTTATTCTGTGAATGCAAAATACAAATATTCTGGCTTCCAACCAACAAGAATCTTAATTATATTAAAAGTACTGATTTTTAATATCTTACAAAATAAATATTAAATATACAAAAATGCAGTAAGTGGTAATTGGAGCAACTATTAAATTGAAAATATTTTTCCATCCTCTTATTGGTGAATAAAGGATATTTAGTTGACAATATTAGCTAAAATGATAATACTAACTTCTAAAGAACATTCAACTTAATATCCACTAATTCAGCAGTATTTGTTGCAAACTGTACGGACGAAACATTGAAATTTTCTGAAGAGTCCATCAAAGCGATCAGGAATTTGTCATCGGGTAATCAGATTTGATTTGATTGATGAATTTCGTCAAACGTAATCATTGTTGGATCGATCAATAAATTTTGCCGAGTGTAATCGGATTTGATTCGGCAGTGAAGAATGCAGTTTTAATGCTTAGCTACTTTTTTGGAAAATGTCGGAACCATTCGGTGAAAAATGCTGTGTTAAATTCAATCTTACACTGAATTCAATTACGTGCGGTTAAACGGTATTTTTAATTGCATTATGTTATCACTGGTAATTGTGGACAGAAAACTATTTAGAATTTATATTTTCAATTGTAATATGTTTTCTGTACCTCACATTAATTTATGAAAATACAATAAAAAAATTCATCGAAATAAAAAATTAATTGCGAGAAATAAGAAATGGAAGAATAACGATTTAATTTCATCGTGAGCTTGGAAATATTAAATGTAATGTAAATAACTTAGCAACTTATAAAAAAGTTTTAAAATTGTTGAATTATTTGTCTTCCCAGAATAGGAATGTCGAATAAAACAAAGTCCAAAAATTTCGTTCTGTGTCGTCTCATTTACCGTTTAATATTGTAAATTCTACCAGAGCTGGAAGACTGATATTTTTCCAGGAAAACGTAACTTTAATGCAAGTTGACAAAAATGGCCTGCTCTTTATCCTCGCAGAGTGCCTTGAAAGCTCAGATGCAACTTTTATAGGAAGGTTTTCTGTTACCGCAAAGTGATGAATAAAATACCGCCATATTGATGAAGATCTCAGCACAATATGACGCCACTTGAACTTTCGATTTACTAAGGACATGACATTTTTGGCATGCCAACAAACCGAACAAAAAATAATTTAATTCATTTACAGGATTAAAATTGCAGTGTCACAATTTCTAAAAAAAAAAACCCTACAAATTACACTAGAATTCAAGCGAAACAGTTTTTCGAAAAATAGCGGAGTCTCTTTCACCGGGTAGTGCAGCCAACTAAAAATAACGGTGGAACTGAGGGTTCCATTTCCCGTTTCGACAGAAAAATCGGTCGACCGCAGTGTCCGGCGGCTCACGCGTCAATTAACCCTGAGACACCTAATTTTTGAGGTCGTTGGGCATTGGGTATATCGATCGTTTTCTAGGCCTCAATCATGGTGTGTTGCACACCGGTCGGGTCCGCGGTACGCGTACCCGGTGATGGCCGATTATCGCGTCCGCGATGCAGTCGAATGCGTGCACTTTGTCCCGGCGATTATCGAGAAGAGAATGCGATCTACTGTTTGTCGTGTCAGCCGAATAGAATCGACGATACCGTTGTTATATGGGCTGGAGGAATGGAACAAAGTCGACGCCCGTATACAACTGAAGACCTACATTCTGAAATTCTCTCCGATTCTCTACGGTTCTCTGCGACGCTATGCGATTCCCTGCTTGCTGTGTGATTCTGTGCAATTCCGTTGCATTAGGAACAATGGAGCACCTTCAAAATGTTTTAAAAAATTGGAAAATAAAATGGTGAATGGTTCTATACATCGTCAACTATACAATGAGAGTCTGCCGATCGAGGGTTAACAGCTACTCTTTCTGACGTTGTGCGATTCCTTCCTTGCTGCGTGATTCTGTGCAATTCCGTTGCATTAGGAACAATGCAGCACCTTCAAAATGTTTTAAAAAATTGGAAAATAAAATGGTGAATGGTTCTATACATCGTCACCTATACAATGATAATCTGCCGTCCGAGGGTTAACAACGATTCTTTCTGACGTTGTGCGATTCCCTTTTTGCTGCACGATTCTGTGCTATTCCGTTGCATTAGGAACAATGGAGCAATTTCAAAGTGTTTGAAAAATTGGAAAATAAAATGGTGAATGGTCCTAAACATCGTCAGCTATACAGTGATAGTCAGCCGTCCGAGGGTTAACACCGATTCTTTCCGACGTTGTGCGATTCTGTCTGACGTTGTGCGATACCCTTCTTGCTGCATGATTCTGTGCTATTCCGTTGCATTAGGAACAATGGAGCACCTTCAAAATGTTTTGAAAGATTGGAAAATAAAATGGTGAATGGTCCTAAACATTGTCAACTATACAATGATAATCTGCCGTCCGAAGGTTAATAACGATTCTTTCTGACGTTGTGCGATTCCCTTTTTGCTGCACGATTCTGTGCTATTCCGTTGCATTAGGAACAATGGAGCAATTTCAAAGTGTTTGAAAAATTGGAAAATAAAATGGTGAATGGTCCTAAACATCGTCAGCTATACAGTGATAGTCAGCCGTCCGAGGGTTAACACCGATTCTTTCCGACGTTGTGCGATTCTGTCTGACGTTGTGCGATACCCTTCTTGCTGCATGATTCTGTGCTATTCCGTTGCATTAGGAACAATGGAGCACCTTCAAAATGTTTTGAAAGATTGGAAAATAAAATGGTGAATGGTCCTAAACATTGTCAACTATGATAGTCAGCCGTCCGAGGGTTATCACCGATTCTTTCCGACGTTGTGCGATTCTGTCTGACGTTGTGCGATACCCTTCTTGCTGCATGATTCTGTGCAATTCCGTTGCATTAGGAACAATGGAGCACCTTCAAAATGTTTAAAAAAATTGGAAAATAAAATGGTGAATGGTTCTATACATCGTCAACTATACAATGATAGTCTACCGATCGAGGGTTAACAGCGATTTTTTCTGACGTTGTGCGATTCCTTCCTTGCTCCGTGATTCTGTGCTATTCCATTGCATTAGGAACAATGGAGCACCTTAAAAATGTTTTAAAAGATTGGAAAATAAAATGGTGAATGGTCCTAAACATTGTCAACTATACAATGATAATCTGCCGTCCGAAGGTTAATAACGATTCTTTCTGACGTTGTGCGATTCCCTTTTTGCTGCACGATTCTGTGCTATTCCGTTGCATTAGGAACAATGGAGCAATTTCAAAGTGTTTGAAAAATTGGAAAATAAAATGGTGAATGGTCCTAAACATCGTCAGCTATACAGTGATAGTCAGCCGTCCGAGGGTTAACACCGATTCTTTCCGACGTTGTGCGATTCTGTCTGACGTTGTGCGATACCCTTCTTGCTGCGTGATTCTGTGCTATTCCGTTGCATTAGGAACAATGGAGCACCTTAAAAATGTTTTAAAAGATTGGAAAATAAAATGGTGAATGGTCCTAAACATTGTCAACTATACAATGATAATCTGCCGTCCGAAGGTTAACAACGATTCTTTCTGACGTTGTGCGATTCCCTTTTTGCTGCACGATTCTGTGCTATTCCGTTGCATTAGGAACAATGGAGCACTTTCAAAGTGTTTGAAAAATTGTAAAATAAAATGGTGAATGGTCCTAAACATCGTCAGCTATACAGTGATAGTCAGCCGTCCGAGGGTTAACACCGATTCTTTCCGACGTTGTGCGATTCTGTCTGACGTTGTGCGATACCCTTCTTGCTGCATGATTCTGTGCTATTCCGTTGCATTAGGAACAATGGAGCACCTTCAAAATGTTTTGAAAGATTGGAAAATAAAATGGTGAATGGTCCTAAACATTGTCAACTATACAATGATAGTCAGCCGTCCGAGGGTTATCACCGATTCTTTCCGACGTTGTGCGATTCTGTCTGACGTTGTGCGATACCCTTCTTGCTGCATGATTCTGTGCAATTTCGTTACATTAGGAAAAATGGAGCACCTTCAAAATGTTTTGAAAGATTGGAAAATAAAATGGCAAGTGGTCCTAAACATCGTCAGCTATACAAGCACAGTCTACCGTCCGAGGGTTAACAGGGATTCTTTGCGACGCTCTGCGATTCTCAGTGACACGAAGGCGAGTTTACACGTCGGTAGTGCTCTCTGGGCCCGGTGGAGTGGCATTTTGCACGGACGCCCGTTCGCGTCGCTGTTTCCAGCGGAGGTGCTCTCGCCCTCGGCCGGTGCGGGTTTCCTTTCAGTTTCGAAACCGGTCTCTAACGACGTAACTACACCCGACGGAGTTCCACCGACGGTACAGAAAATGCGAAGTTGCCCTGGCCCGTCGGGTACCCAGGGACGTCGGGTCACGACTCCCGACTACCTTTCTTCCGTTAGCCCTCGGAGATTTCGATTTAAAGTTTAATTGCGCATTTTATTTGACGTGACATCCTGCGAGGTAAACGTTCGAAGGGAAAAGTAGACAGAAGGCGAACGGAGCCGGGGGGTGCGGGGGCTTTGAATGAGCGTAGATTCGTTTCCGTCGTTTTCCACGCGAAAACAGAGACACCCCCGCAGCACAGGGTGGAAGGCGTTCCTCGGTGCCGGAGATGTAGCGTTTAATCGAGACGCCCGGAAAAATATTTGTCAGACGGCAGGAGACGTTTCCTGCGATCCGGATTCGCAGGCGGCAGTTAGACGGCCGATCTTTTATAGTACCCGGGACTCGATTCGACGATGTTAAAGTTTCATTCATGCAAATACGAGGTGTACATCACGCGATAAACGGGAAACGGAGGCGACGGAGAACGGGCGAAATACTGAGCCTGAAATGCTGAGTGTGAAGTTACGGTGGGCAAAGAAAATGGGATATTAAAAATTGAAAATCAAATGGAACTGGAAATGGTTCTGTGCCAGTTTTATTGTTTCTTATTTTGATTATATCATTGATTATATTATCACAATACCTCTGGCAGAAAATATTCGATGAAAATCGCGAATATGATTGTGGAATGAATTATTTGAGCGTATATTAAATATGAGCTAATGATATTTTCTTTGAATATTAATAAAGCAACGAATTCTTATGCCTTTCTGTTAATACGTACACAATGCCCCTAGCGGGAGATTGGGGAGTGGAGGCTCTACGCAGAGTCGCTAGATTAGGGGAGGGAGCACGAAGTGAGGGGAAAAAGGTACCCCCTCTCTGCCAGTACGCGGAAGCGTGGAGGAATAGCGTCGTAGTAGGGGAAAGTTGAGTGGGGAAACAACTCTTAATCTGGCGACTCTGAATGACACATTTAAAAACTGTTAATGATCGAAACAGCATAAAGTTCTCTATAAAATGTTTAACATTTCATGAAATTATTGCGGAAATCTAAAATGTGAAAAACTGACACTTTCAAATCGCATGCTACAGAATATTATTAATTAATCTAAACAATGTATAAACGGCTGAAAAATCGCCGATAAAGAAAATACAGGATACAGAATGTAAAATAGAGAATAGCTGAGGGACTAGAAATATTCATGCATGGTGTGTATAAAAAAATCTATAGAATCACGATACAGTTTAATCTCCCGCCCTGAAATACTGCAAAAGTTATACCCGTATTGAATGCCAGTTAACGCGATCCCCATACACGTATGTATCTATACATATATGCAGATATTCTAGAGATTTTTATTGAACTTTTTGATTACTTCATCGACATACGCCCTCGAAAAATCTGTATTAATGAAAAAGCTGAAAATATACACATTCAAGAGTGTCGGCTTACATCAAAATTTTTCTGTCAAATTTTAATCGGCTCGAGCGAGTTAAGCAGAACCATGGAATTTAAAAAAGTTCGAGATTTTCAGGTTACCGAACTCGTCGCATATTTTTCACAAACTGTCAATTTTTCCACGCAAATATTTACAATTCTATTTACTTTTCCATTTATTTTAAACATCAAACACAAAGTTCGTTATCAAGCAAAACAACGCAACGTTCGAAAAAGCACACTGTAACTTTGAAAATGTGAAAAAAAAGTTCACACCAAACGAATGGTGATCCAGTAAATAAGAGCCATTGTAGATCATGAATTTCAATCCTCTACCACTTCGAACATCATCATCGATAACAACTTCGTTTGCCAATCTGTTTTCATTCTTCTGCAATACCCGTGCGATGATCGAATAGGGTTCTTTGCTCTTATGGCAAAAAAGGGTAGGCACAAATTAAAATACTAAAAAAGTTAAAAGAATTTAGAAACATTGATGGATTATTTTCGCCTTACGAAAATTATTAATTTGCATAGTTAAAACGAATCCTACATGAAATTCTCAATACTAAATGAATGAAAGAAACAAATTTTTGTTACATTATTTGATCAAAGCCAGATAGAAATCTGATCTTTCTGGGCGTCTCGTAAAGAAAATTCTTGTTCCGCGATACGGTCAAAGTTATTACACACGGGGGCATGGGACACGTAGTCGAAGCTGTTTTCTGGGGAACTTTGATCGCAGTTATCATGGCGTGATGTGGAGATGGCAGACGAATCAAGTGTTCTTCCGCGACGATGGCATTCGGGTATATCCGTCGGCGACGCGTCCGCAAACATCGTTCCGCACAAAGGCGAGTTTAGATCCTTGTCATAGATTTCGGGGAACGCTGGGTAAATTTCTATCTATCCTATTCAGGCTTCCGCTCGTCTTGCATAACGCGGGTCGAAAGTACGTGTTTCCAGAATGTTATCCGATCGTCGGATAAGTTTGAATTAGTACTTTCATCGTGTGCTTTGAGTCCTCGGAATTAGTTGCGAGTTCATACGACCTTTTGGTTAATCAGATCTTCGGATTAGCTATGGAAGTAATTAATTTGACGGAAAAGTTTTATCGCGCCGGGCATCGTCTTGACAATTGAGCTTTCAAATTATTTTGAGAACTGCTGAAAATGTCGGTTTTCACCAAACATACATTGGAATATGTTTCTCGAATGAAAACCTGTTCTTTGAATTTATGATTCTGTAGAACAGTCGAATGAAAATTTTCTGCTCCATTAATAATTTTATTCATTAGGTTTTTTTGATATTTTTTACCAACACTGGTTGTTGAAGTATATGTATAATTTTTTCAGGCCAGAATATTAAAAATTTTATATCAAAATTTATTGAAGATTTTATTCTGAAAATTAAATCCTTTTGTAGACATGTTTTTCAAGATATGTTACTTGAGAAAATACGATGAAAAGATAAATTTTTCAAATTTCTATACTAGAATACCATCAGGAATAATTACCATATTTTTTGAAAAATTCTATTCACTTTGTCGACGAAATTATTACACTCAAGTATTTCAGTAATTACTGAAATACCGTAGTTGAAATACGCGTGTATAAGGTTTAATATTATAACGAATGTTTTCACCTGAGATCACAAAGGACTCGCTCACAGGATTTCATTTCGCGTAAACGTCTGATCGTGAATAATTTCGCTCGTTCCCAGGTAATTATAGCTATGTAATTTCCCCCAGTGAATTTTACAATAGAAATTTAGACGTTCAGTATGTAATGAACGCATGGGGGATAATTGACAAACAGCCTGGGAGCCAAAGAATATTTGTGTAGACGAGGATATTTGTTTTCGCAACTACTCGCGGAACAGCAATCGCGAACTGTTTTTCGGTGAGTACACAACTTAATGAAATATATACGGTAGTCTCGTATTCCTAAGACATGCATTTCAGAAAGCAAGATGTAGTTGTCCGTGTTGAGCCGGTGCTGCTCCCCGGAAAATATGCGCGACGTAGATTTAGCGAGTCCTAAATTATTCACGGTACGACAGAATCAAATAAGCAGCTCGCTTTATTTCTCGGGCTGTCTCGTATTAAAAATTTAATAAGGCTGTCCGTGACAGTTCGCTTCCCCAAGTGGTTCGACGGTCGAACAACTCGTCTTAGTGGAATAATTAAATTCCCTATTATTTATTGTGACTTTCGATCAACTTTCAGCGAATCTTAAACGAAATCCAAAAGAAACTAGTCATAGTGTAAGGTCCTCGATACTTTTTGCCTCTTTGCCTTACTTTCAACAATTTTTTTGCTGGCATCTGATTTGGGTAATGAATCCTTATCGGGAAAAAAATTTCCGATTTGTGTGGAGTTATACGTATAGGCAAAAGCCTACTACTACCAAGTCTAAGTATCAAGTTAACATCGGGTTAAACTGTACCTTGCGTAACCAGAATGTTTTGCCTTTTTCTTATGCAATCCTGTAGATTTTGACGAGAAAATGCCAAAAATCCGAGTTTCAATCCTAGGAGATCAGTGGTTCAAAAGGTATGAGTGTTTAAAGTTGAGCGATTTACAGTGTTTTTGGCAGGTAAGAGTGCCGCCATGTTGGTATGTACCGAGCGTCGGGTGTCGTCGCATAAGCACGCACTACTGTCGGCCCGGAAGATTTCCAATCGTAGTTTGTCCGGCCCTCCCCACCAACCTAACCACCAACCAACTTGGACTATACCTTCTCTTTGAGAATCTGTATATGATTCTGTATATTTTAATTGTCGGCATTACCGCAAGCCTGTGTTGCCACCTAGTAACTGTGCTCGGTAAGCGGCCCGTGATGGTCACTGCATACCAATATAACGGCACTGTTACCTGTCAAAAACACTGAAAATCGATCATCTTTAAACACTCATAACTTTTGAACCACTGATCTCCTAGGATTGAAACTTGGATTTTTGGCATTTTCTCGCTAAAATCGACAGGATTGCATAAGAAAAAGGCAAAACATTCTGGTTACGCAAGGTACAGTTTAACTCGATGTTGACTTGCTACTTAGACTTGGTAGTAGTAGGCTTTTGTCTATACGTATAACTGCACAGAATCAGATTTTGTAAAAACTATAACAGCTTGCATCTTAATAACAATTTGTTTGCAACATATAGTTCCTCTCAAACTTTTTCTCTTCTCGAAGGTGTTGACGCGAAAACAAACTTTAACAACACCGATCTAGGTGTAGATTCACCCCTAGGACGGACGACCATTACTTTTTATAGACCCTGTAGAAATTCCGATAGAGCAGGGATCGGAAGAAAAGAATAATTCTTCGGCGAGGTGATCCGAAACGGGCGCAAAATTACTGGGGTGTGTAAATTCCCAGAAGCGCGATCTATACGAGCGTTCGCGATCATTGGCAGACGGCCAGGTTTCCCGTGGATTAACATTTTTGTCCGGGAACGAAAAAATGCAAAGATTTCCCGGACAAAATTTAGTCTGAAATAAGGCATCGCCGTGGTCGGCTGCTGCCGCGCTTCCATCCTCATAATCCTCAACCTGTTTTCGTCTCATTTCTTCCATCCGGCGGTTCTCTCCTCTCTTCCTCTCTTTATCCCTCTTATCCTCTCTCTCCATCTCTCTTTCTCTGTCATCGTAACGCTGCAATCGTTTTCTCCCGAGGGCAAACGGAATAATGAATTCGGCCGCGTGCTATTAGGTTACGTTACGGCGTCGCTTACAAACGCCACGATGAATATGATATCTAATTTAGGGGACGTAGGGTAGCCCTGACCGAGGAAACTACTCAGTCTACTTTAACATGGCCGTCGAGGCCTGGGCTTCGCCGTGCTGCCATTAAATTGAGACGACAGGAGTATTCGCCGTTTCTGGCTCTCCAGGTGTGGTCTAAATAATGCAAACGGGCTGTTGCATAATAGACGATCGCAGATGCCCGTTACCGTGTCGCGGTCACAAACGAACCAAGCCTCGGGCAGAATTTTTCAAGCGCGCAAACTTTACCCCCACCCTCCCTGCCCCTCTGCGAAAACCTGCTGACAAATAGCTGCCCACGAATTCTGCATTTGTCAGGCCCGGAACACCGGGATCGAACACGGTCTGACGTTACCGTAAATGGCTTTACTATTATTTAACTTTTCAATATAAACGACACGGGCATTCAATGAAAGCAACAACCGACAATGCGACAACCGTTGTACACGGCGAGACGCACGCCTGTTGGCGGACATATTTCTTCTTTGGTTGCGGATTGAAAAACGTGTCAATAACAATTGTTTAGGTGATTTGAAGTCCGGCGTGTGTGGCGTGTCCGTTGCTTTGTTGTCGGTGGTCAAAGTACGCATTTTGTTTGAATCGTGTTTCGCTGGTGTCTGCTCGTAGTGAGAGTTTCATTGAAAGGTATCTACAGTACGTAGGCTTTATTATGTAAAATGTGACTACTTTGTGTGCAATCGCTTTGCATTAAGATACATTCTGTCCAAAATTTCTGATTAGGCTGTGAATTTTAATTATGGAAATTGACTGAGCTATACAGGGTGGGGCGCTATAAACAGGTCACCTGAATAACTCGCTTGTTTTTGAAGATAGAAGAGAATGAATCAGACTAAACTTACTTGGTATCGAAGCGCTCGTAATTTGATGTTACTAATTTTTTTATAGGTGGAGACGTCAAGGAGATATGAAGGTCAACTCTGTTTTTTAAAATGGAACGGTATGGTTTTTTATTTACATTCTAGTGTGTTCCAAGACGAATGCAATGACCTATTATTAAGGGCGCTCAAGGTCATGCAAGGTCAACTGCAATAGAAAATAAATTGTCTGAAAGCACTCTTCAAATACTTTTGTCTTCTCTGGTTGTTGGCATACCGCTCATGTAATTATTGATAAGGGTCACAGATCATAAACAAACATTCAATCACATTGTACGCTTATCTGTATCCAGAAATGATATTAGTAGTTTGACTACCGATTAGAATACGGTTTTGTAATATTCTGACACCTGTAAATTTCTATTTGTACCGCGGAAAACCAATAACCAAAGAGTTAACATGCAAAAACATGCTTGAAAAAGAGCTTGATCTGTAATAGATGGCAATGACATTGATCAGACAGTACCATCAGTATTGCTACGTTTTAGACTATGTATCCATGTTCAAGGTCGTCATTTTGAACACATATACTAGCAGTGAGTACGTAAATAACATGTTACATGTAAATCGTCGAAGTGTTCGAAGAGTGCTTTCAGACAATTTATTTTCTATTGCAGTTGATCTTCGCGTAACCTATAATGACCTTCATAATAGGTCATTATATTCGTCATGAAACACACTATCACAATGTAAATAAAAGACCATACTGTTACATTTAAAAAAAAACATAGTTGATCTTTATATCTTCTTGACGTCTCCACCCATAAAAAAATTAATTGTTTATAGCGCCCCAGCCTGTATACAAAATAGTAAAATTACACATTATCACGAAAATTATTCATATTAAAGAACGTAGAAATATTATATTCAACATATATAGCACACATTTCTATAAATTTGGTTGATTAGAAAATTATAAGATTAAAATAAGAATGTTATTTTAGCTTTCTTGTAGTTCGTAAATTTGCAGGTTCCATAAATTCATAATGCAGTTATTAATAATGTAATTTTATTATTGTAGCAATATGATTTTAAACATAGCAGTGTTGGTATGTTAGTAGTCGAATCAACGATTAATGTGTCGTGTTTACGAGTCATTCGTAATGGTACTCGTTAAATGTTCTTACACATGATCACACGATCGTGATTTCGCTTTTTGTTCGGCACGATACACGGAAGTAAGTAGATTACGACACTAGTGAAATGAGAGCCGCGTGCCGAAAGCGTCGATAATTCGCACCTAATGAACGTGTAATTGAGTTTTATTGCATTTTAATCCAATATTGCCTTGCACACGGCAGGGGATGTGGCAGTTTACGAACTATGGCTCCGAGTTAACTAACATTCAACACAGCTGGACGGAACAATTCATCATAATTATCTGGACAGATGGAAAGAATGGCCAACGCTGCCCATCGCAGCTGAATGCGAGCTTCATCATCCCTTTTGAGTGCCTCTAACCTCTTCGTACAAGCTCCGGCTAAGGCTACAACAGTCTAGTTTCAGAGTGTGAACCATGCCTACACGGTTAATCTGCGATCGTTTATGCTAACAACAATAGCAGGATTCCAACTTCCAAAACCTATTTCCAAAATAACCAACACATCCAAGAATAATTATAATAATATGTGACATTTTCTGCGTACCTTATAAGAATTGCTTGGTAGATAAAATAGAAAAAAGTGAAAATATTTAAAAAAATTTACAAATGCTATTATGTGTCCAGCAGTTAATGCAGACAATTTTGATTGTACATAAAAATGTCTATGTATGACAAATATTAAAACTTACATTAGCGTGTACTTTTCACAATTTTAATTTTTTTGAAAAATTTATGTATGACAAATTGTTGTATGTTCTCACTCCTAAATAAATATAATACAGTAGTATTGAGAAGAAGTACACATAACTAATACTTTGCATAGAAAATAAGAAATGGCAATTTAATAGGCACGAAACAATCAAATATAAAAAGCAGAGAATTTTGAAATTTTTTCACATTATTTTACATTTATTATTTTAAACTGGTACGTTCTAAAATAATTCGTATGTCGTCGAAAATTTGATAGCCCTCGGTGACAATCATACAAGTGCGGATCAGAGATGTACTACCACATCTATGAAATGGTTGTTTATCTAAACAACTCTAGCTAATTTGCATAATATCAGAGGGGATTAGCAAATGTTTCCAGCCCGTATAGAATGTCACTGCTCGGGAAACATGGTATAAAATTACGTGCACACATCAAAGCAGACACATTGTGTTTTCATTGCAACCCATATCAATTACAAATCATACGAACCTTTGTGACGCATAATTTCTATAATAACGCGTATATAATCCGAGCGTATATTTTAGTAATGCTCGCTAGCTAAAGAAGGCGTAAAGAATCTCTTACTTAAAAGATAGAAAATCACGCCCAAATCGCAAAAAGCTTAATCTCCGACAACCTTTGACAATCCAAATGGAATATCGTGAAAGGTTCAAACTCTAGCCATCACTTACCGTTTTCTTTTTTCCTTGCGAGATGACAGACTAAAAGGTAATTCCTTTTTTCTCGGGACCTTCCTCGATTTCAGCTTGAATGATGGCGAGACAGAGATGCCAGTTTGCGGATCATGCTCATTGAGATCGCTGTGTGCACTGTCACGTCAGCGTTCAACAAGTTTCCCATTGAAGTGGAATTAAAAGTGAGGTATAATAAGATTCGCGAACAGAATCGATTTCCTGAAGTAGCTCCGAGTCCGTTTTCAAGCGATCGTTTCCGGAAATTGTTCCGGATAAGTAGGAACAATTTTCCAGCTTCGAATATAATGACGTTTTATTCTGTTCGGCTCCAACGATTCGGCAAATGATGCTATGCGATCGATCGATCGAACCATGAAATTACTAATTACTCTTGGGCCATTGATTTATCGCAAAAAAATGATTTCACGGTGATGAGAAATTCATGTTTTCGAATTGCACTGACGTTGCTATGGAAGAAAATCTGACACTAAAATATTCATTTAAAGAGGATATAGATTTTATGTCAAAATTATTCAACCAAAAAATTTATTCGTACGTTTTAAGGTTCGTAGGTGAATTAAATTGAAATTAGTAAAATACAAATCTTGTTTATTCTATTTGAAAACGTTCCGGCGTTTTGCAGTGTCTATTTTTGTTTAAATATTTGTTCTTGTTCATATTACCATCAGTAGAGTACAAAGAAAATTAATTTTCTTCTAAATAACGATTTCAGAAGAAATGGTTACATTATTATTATTATTATTATTATTATTATTATTATTTATTTATTGCTTTAAACCATACAAGGTTATACAGCACATAAAATATAAATCATACAACACACGATTACATTGCAATATGCCTTAGTGTCTAACTTACAACTCAATTAAAATTTAATTTCAATGAGATAGTTGAAACCTAACAAATGGTTACATTATATTAACACTAGAACTAGCGAGCCACTCAAAATGACTGGTTTCCGGTTTTTTCTTTTACGATTCGTGAAGTTCAAGATGTATTTTCTTGAGAAATGTTTTAGTATGCTTCTGTATTCAAAGTATATGTTACCATAAAAATCCTACAAAATCTAAATAAACTCAATTCTGTTATTATTATAAAAGAATATACATCAGTCTCGTTTAGGGCTAGATAGTTCTAGCGTTAATTCTCAGAATTAAAATAAAAATTCTCCAAGTCAATTGCAAGAAGAAGAAGCTATTTGTATTCCTTTCTCAATACTTTCCCAATCACATCGAATCCCATTTTCATTTCCACTGTGCAGCATAATTTTCCAGCGGGTTACAAGTCAGAGTTTGTTTTCGGTACAGTAATAGAGTAGCTTCGAAATTCTCTGTAACTCGTATCTTTTTCCGTGTCTAAGCTGATCTTCACGGACCTAGAGTGAAAGGTCCGAGGTTCGGTTTCCGAAGTCTGCATTCAAAGACTGAAGGGAATACGATCCGGCAGCGACGGCTGCAACGAAGCATAATTCTGGCGGAGTCTAGCCGGGACGCATTGCCGGGGTGGTTGAACATTCTAAAGACCGACGAGCGCAGTTCCAAAGAGTAATATAATTACCCGCGCTGCGCTCGAACAAGTAAATACATCGGGCGAGGGAGAGGCGAAGGAGGCGGTCGGAGAGCACCGGGGTTTCAAGAGGGGCCCTATCGCTCTCCCTGCTCCACTGTGGACGTGACCTTTATACGCTCGTATTGGTAACGAGGTTATTCAAGTAGAGCGGAGGACTCATTGTTTACGTTTGCGCGGGCTCACACAAATTTTCGTACGCGCGCGCGAAACAAGCGGAACCCGGTGTGCGCGCCGCGCGAATGGAACAATCGCTGGATAGTGGTTCGTTTCTATACGCATGTCGCTCGAAACCAGAGGCATAAAGGAACAATTCGCCACCCCTCGCCTCCGGACTACACCGACGTTTATACGCGCGATGGCGAGCGGAAAGGAGACCGTGGCAAATGGCTGTTTCTCCTAATAATCCCATAGATTCGAGAGTGTACTTAAATTAGCCACGCCCGCGTACCATCGCGGATTAAACGTTGTAGGACGTGCTACCCCGCTCCTTTCGCGAACGGGATTCACCAACTTCATTTGCAAGTTTCTACCCCCCCTCCTCCTCATGTCAAGTAGCTAAGAGTACTGTCACGGCGAAATTATTAAGAGCAAGACATATTCGCGAGCATTCATAACGGATAAAAATGATAATATCAACTTTGCTTAGAAGATTCAAACTCGGTTATTTTTTCACGAACGAAGCATCATGCGAAAAAATTTTATTAATTTTTCTTTTCCTTATTTTTATACGGGGTGTCCCAAAATTCCTTCAACTTCCTGAAATCAGGGACTCGTACCGGTATTATACCGGTATTTTTTGGTTGTACCTTTATAGCTTTATAAAAACCGAAATACCGATATGACGTCATACCACTACATAAAATTACCTGTATATTTACCTATATTTACCAGTAACATTTTCGGTTTTCCCAATGTATAGCAGGGACTCATACTGGTATACGAAATACCGGTATTATACCAATATTTTTCAGTTGTACCTTTATACCTTCATAGAAACCGAAATACCGATATGACGTCATACCGCTTTACAATTAAAAATTGGAGGTAAATATAAATAAATATACCGGTATTTTCGTATAGCGGTATGAGACGTCATGCCGCCACAAAAATTTTACCGGTATTAAGTCCCTGCCTGAAATGGATGGTTCCTGAGATCTTTCGTAGCGACATTTTCCTTTTCCAAAATGTCCGCTGCGGCTTTGTTTGGGAGTTATTAACGAAAAACACGGACCAATCAGAGCGCGACCTAGACGCGTGTTGACAAAGTTGGTCCGGCGCGCCAGCAGTCGTGTGGGTCTGTTGATACTAGGACTTTCGTCATCGCAAATACGCGGAAATCGTCCGTGTTGATCAATACATCGTGACGTATCACTCATAAAAACAGTGGTATATAATAGTACAGTAATTTTCGATATACCGCGATGGGTCGGGACGACTTTTGTTGTGTTTGTGATGCGCGGTCAGATACGCGTGGTCCGTCTGTGTTGTTTACCGACGTCGCGTCGTGACGTTTCAGTCGTCCTGACACAGGTATACAGGGTATTTCGTCTTTGCTGGCGAGCCGGACCATTTTTTCCAACACGCGTCTACGTAGCGCTGTGATTAATCCGTGTTTTTCTTTAATAACGCCTAAACAAATCCATGGCGGACAATTTGGAAAAGGAAAATGTCGCTTCAAATGACCTCGGCAACCCATTCGAGGGGGTTGAAATAATTTTGGGACACCCTGTATATACAATCACCCTATGCCAGTTGGTACCACTGGTGCAGTGGAAAATCGTTAACCGATTCCAGCATTACAGAATGAAAAGTCATGTTAAAAATTTCACATACTGCACACCGGATCCACCACGTTACATGCAATTTGTAAAGGGATTCGGGAAGACAAAGTAAGAAACAGAGTACGTCGTCCAAGAGTAATAAGTTGGCCCAGAAACGGAATCCAGGACAAAATCTATAAGCCTCACCACCTAGTGTACTCCTCACGTTCAAGCGATGTGAGCATCGAATTTATGGGTAGTGCCATCGCGTTGTCGCGGTCGCGTAAAAATGAGTGCCGAAAACAGGCGAGAACTCATAAGCCCGGGCGCGGGCACGGTGTCATTATAAATGTTCGTGTGTCGCTCGTCTAGCAAGCCGCCGCTCGAGCGATAAGGACTGGTAACTTGAAAGCTTGTCTTGCAACGTCGCGTCCTTTATCGCCCGCGAAAGCGAATGTGTCCTATTCATAATAATTTCGCCGTGGCAGCAAGCTTAACTGCTTGACGTTGGGGGAACGAAACTTGCACGTGAAGTTGAGCGAGACTTTTTTCATGAGTAACATCACCATCGGTTTCGAGAGGAATACTGTTTATGGTTTATATTTTCAACGTTTTATCGAGTTTTAAGTGGGAAACGTGCCGCCATTAAAATAACTCGAAATACACTACACATTGAAAGGAGGTTGAATTTTACGAATTATGGCAAAATTGTTTTCGTTCTATTAAAATTATTAATAAACTGCGGATTCGTATGCAAAATAAAAATTGTCAGCACACGGGTGTCATTTAACACTAAACCTACCACTGCCGGTCAAATGACCGGTTTTATATTTTTCATTTCACAATTATTGAAATTATGAAGTTACTTACATGGAAATCGATTCGATACATTTTTTTATCCAAGCACATATTGAGATAAAAATTGCACAAAATCTAAATAAATAGAGCCTTGTCATTTTTATATGCTAAAACATTTTAATCGCGTTTAGTGCTCGGTAGGTTTAGTGTTAAGAATTTCTTTCTTGTCTTGTTGACTTTAAAAAATTTAAAATATCGATAGCCTCCAATTCTTTTAGCTGTTCTATCATTTTAAATTTCTCCTACTAATTTTCCTCATAACTGCATAAATTATTAATATGAGAAATACAATTTCATTTAAATTCTGTGTGCTATAGCTCGCTGAGAAGATTTTTATTCGGCACAAAGATCCACGGTCTAGTAATGTGTGTTTAGGATTCGTTTAGTTTAATTTAAGAGTCGCCGAAACTCCCGAAGTATATTTAATTTGATATGTTGTTAATAAATATTAATGAATACCGTGAAGACATGTTCGAGAGTCGTCGCAAAACGGAACTGAAACTCCAGATTGTTAGGCAATCAGCGATCCCACTGTATATAACAGATTATCGAACAAGCTTTAACGCAAACCCATCGAAGTTAAAGCTTCGTTACACGGAGACCAATATGGAACGATCCACAAGTTACATTGTAACGTGCGAACGTTTCGAATAAAATACGTAGTGGGCCGCGAATACAGCGCGAATTTCGTGCCGTAATGCGACCGAATTTGATAGAATATCAGAGGAGGCATTCGGCGAAAGTTAGCGCCTAGTTGCTCGGAACAGACGATACCAACTTGGTAAGAACCAACCAGCCGGTCTCTATAATGCACGAGAGTCTGGCACGACCTCTCTTCGGTATGTATGATTGACCATTTGCTTACGAAATGCAATGTTGCTGTGGGACCACTTACAAGTAGATCCGCTTCGCGGGAGATTGCTATAGTCCCCCGGTGTCCTAACATTGCTATAGTTCTCCGATGCCCTGACGCATTATTCAACACTGATTTGTACATGCAAGTATTACCTAACGATCCAATCACGCCAATTTTATGTTTACAGTTCTGACCTTGTGTGACCTTGAAGTTGACCTTATGTCGTATACGAATGAATTCGTTTTTTTGGCACACGCTTTCAAATGATGTTACCTCCATTTCTAAAAGAATAATGCAGATACAAATAAAAATTACACACACTGTTACGCTGCTTGCAAACAACAGTATAACTTTTTTCATTTTTTTCTAACGGTTACTATTTTCATGAAAAACGAATCTTTTAATTTCTATTCACTGATTATTATTATTATTATGTACCTGCACAATACAACCGCTTGTAATACTATGGAAATGCGTTAGTTACATTCAATTAAAATGTTCATTAAGCAGGAAAAGCTTGCACAATCACGTTTAATGTCGTAATGTCAACATCTAAGAAAGACAGGTACGACTTTGTGAGAACAACTTTCTACGAAGGATTCATAGAATTATGCACGTGTTTCCAAGACACTGTATCAGTAATTCAGTGCAAGTTCCGTCCGCTTTAGTAGGTTTTATGTTCTACTTAATTAGCGTTTTTTTTTTCTCAAGAGTGTACAATGAGAGACCGAGAAGCATCGGAGGAGTCATTAAAAGACTCGCACCACCTGCAAGCTTGTAAAGCTCGATCGGAAGGGGATTCTTAAACCTCGAGACCCATTTGAATGGGCAAAGACAGCTTTTGCTAACACTTCGTTTGATTACGTTAGTCGAGACGAGTAGAAAGAGTATGCTGCTGGATGAAAGGCTTGCTCTGCAGCTGCTTCACCAATTCCTGGTCTTTTCAGAGCTTTCCATCGAAATCTGAAGAACAATAATGTATGAAACTTGCTCTTTTCATGACGATAACATTATTTTCTTCTTCATTCTGAAATCTTGAGGCCAATACTTACAGTGCCCTTTTATCTATTCGTATTTTATCGTTTTTGAAATTCTTGTATTCTTTCTCCATTATTTGGAGAATTCCATAAATTTCTGTTTACATTTCTGCATTTACTATATTACTACATTAATACGTTTTCCTATTTACCATTCCAGTGTGCAATTAACAGTATAATTAAAATGTTATTATTATTACCATTATTAAAGTAACAGAAATCAAATTCTCATTATTTCGAATTGCATTTTTAATTGTCAAAAACATAATTGCAACAGAGACCAATTAATTTTATTTTTAATTTAAAAAAAAACACAATTCAAACAACGTTAATTTTATTTTTAAACCTCATTTAAATACACGAATTTATTACGTGAGAAAGTTGTAGCACATTATAATAGTTGCTGTCGGAATTTCGTGGTGAAATGTTCTGTACAGGAAGCATGAAATAATGATTTGACACAGTAATACCAAAGTAAAGTATAATTTTTTGCATTACGAACGTAATTTATCAAGGTAGAACTATTTTTATTTAAATATACTAATACCGTGCTAGAAAAATAGAGAAATTAGCAAGTCGAATAATTTCAGAGATAAAAATGAATCCACAGAACCTCTCTCTCTGTTTTCGACAAATTGGACGTACACAGTAAATTTCGACGTCTCGTATTTTTTTTAAAAAAATCAGTGTCCAGCGAAACGGTGACTTAGACCGCCTCCAATTTCGCATGGACCGCATCATATTTTAATTGCATTGAAATTACTGGCATTGTTTACAGAATGTGGCTCGTTTGATGTGAAATATGTCACTAATAGTAGTACGAAGGCAAACAATTTATTGTAACGCGATTGAAATTGTAATATTCTGAATCGAGAACCCGATTCATATCGTGCCCTGAAATCGACTTTTTTGTCGATACATATACAAGAAAATGTGATTTAGACATTTTTAATAATGATATTGCTTATTCCAAAATTGATGAAAACTACATCTGTCCTATCAATTTAGAGAACACAATACAATACATTGCAAAATTGTTTTCTTATAGACAAGAATGTACTATTAGTTATTAATCAATGTCCTGAAAGGCTATTTGAAAATAAAATGCATGTATAGTCTACAAGTTGAGACGGTAACATGTAATTAAAATATTTTTACATAATATGTTTACCTATTGTTAAATGTTGTACATAGAGTGAAATAAATCGAGATATAGAACAATGTTCAAACTTCATTGTTGAAAAAATCAGCTGTGAAAATACATCAGGTTCTCAGGTACTAGTATTCAGACACGCAGTAGTATTATCAGGGAATGGTCAGACGCGACAGCCGATTTCTATTTCCACTAAAATTCAATTTTCTCGAAAGATTTTTATTGTATGTCGAAACGTATGACGCAAGATTACTATTTAATTGTTTATTTCAATGTATACTTTTCTTGGTGAAATATTTCGTAGATCATCTGGGAAATCGTAGAAACCGGAAAGGTCATGGTTTGCATTTCGCATCGCCGGCGAAATCGATTTAGGTCATAAGTCACGAACCGCGACCTACGTTTTTTTTTTCCAGCTCCGGGGGGATAAAGATGGAAGTTTGTATATTTCCCCCGCGTTATGTACAGTCAGAATAGTTAAATCTCCGGCTAACCTTTTTGCGAGGGGACCGACCGCCGCGAGAACGGACTCGACGTCGTGGATGTTACATATTTCACGAACTACTTGACTTTACACGCCCCCAAGGCTCTTTCGGGAGATGATGAACTCGCGCCACTTGTCGTCCCACTCCACACTCCCAGCCATGGTATCAATAATAAAATAACCGCCTACGCGGGGCTAATAATGTACAGAACAATCACGAAACGTGTATAAAGTTAGATTATCTTCGCGATAGAGAAGTTTCACGCCTCGTTTCGCGAGTGTCGCCAGTTATCGCGGCTCGCAGTCCGACAGACTCATCAGCGCTGTATTACGGCCACGGGAATTGCCTTTGATACTTCATCGACGAACGGGTAATTTCTGTTAAGAACCTAACTTCGACGATCTACAGTCTAAATCGTTCTTGACTATCTATCGTACAGCAAATTCGCAGTCTGCCGAAACTGTCTCCGCACACCCTCCAAAACAGAATTACTTTCCTAAAAAGTGGTTCAGGTTACTTGAATTTATTTCAAGATAACGAGCCAATGACATTTTAGGAAAACATTAATAATTAGTCTTCCACTATGTGAAGATTGTAAAAGAATTCAGCAGCATGATAATTTTTAATATTTCTAACAATGAAGATGACGATAGACGTTGCCAAAAAAATTATCTGAATGCATGGGGATGATTATACCCTTCCCCGAATCAGTGTCTAATTTGCTCATTCTGTACATCATACAAAAGACAAACATATTCATTTTAATATTAATATTTTGTTCATATGTATCGAATTTTAGTATTGCATTTTCCTTTTGTCATTAATGGATGTATTTTCCACATTGAAAATATCAATAACTTCATGAACACTTGATATGTTTGATCAAATAATTTTTGTCAGGATCGTGGGAGTATTATTACTTCTAAATACATTATCCGTTATATCATATATATATCATTTTAAATTTGGCATTGAAACTTTTCAAAGTTCCACTTTAATATTAATCCTTAGACTCGCATGAATATTAACGATGACGTGGTAGATACTTAAAAAAATAATTAAATAATTAGTTTCCCCCACGAATATAACAGAATGACATTACAGGATTGGTTATGATATCGATTGAGCGTTTCGATCTGAATGGGTTTGTAGTCGTACACAGCAGACGGTGAGAATATGATGAATGACGAGGCACTGGTCACACAAATCCCATTGAGCTGTTGTTGCTTTGCTAATAATGAGAAGCTACTGATGGCTTAGTTTGTGTTCCAATTCTGAACATACATGCACAAGTGCATTACCACAGCTGGTCGCATGGTAGCTCTGTTTATTATTTCCCTGGCGTACTTTTCGGGATCAGTAATCCAGGATTGTGGGACACAATTTTTCGCGAAACATTTTCTGTGACAGAGGATCAGATTCAACGCGAAGCTCGTTAACCAGCGGGTTACGTGCGTTCTAATAATCTCCCACGTCACACGAAAATTCAATTTTACGTGACCACCCGTCTATCACCTTCGGGGTATAGGATCTAAGATATTGGGTACTGATTTCTGACTCGGTAGTGGCTGCGACGGCCGTTTTCTTTTAGATCGACTTCCTTCTCGTGAATTCAAGTGTCGTTCAACTGTTCCGGGATCCGATTCCATTATACACTATTATCGAGCATCAAACTTACAGGAGATCGATTCATAAATTGTATAAAATCGAACATTTCAGAGTCGCGAATAAATCAAAAATTAAAACTAAAATTAAGTACGTGTGCCTGACACACCAGCAATGACGATGTTTTCAAAAATATTAGACAGCGTTGCAATGTTAATGAGATTAATAAAATAATTGCGAATTTGGAAATTCTGGAATTTTAATCCGCATATATGCATGTTTAAACATGGAATCGTTCGAATTATTTCGAGATCTTATAAATTCTAAAAACGTGATCGGAATCGTTATTTTCAGAGAATTGATTTCATCTCTTTTCGTCTCATCATAATATTGAAATAAAAACGTATGAGATAAAATTCTCGTTAGTGGATAAATACATCTCGGAGATTGTATTATTGGAATTTGCGGAATATTTATTTCATACATGGTATATTCAATATATGCGTTACTCGCGTATTTGCCGTTCCATTTGCAATTCACGCTTTTGTTATTTGAGATTCTCTGTGAAGTAATAGGGCTTGCCATGACGGGATTCGTGACGATGTTGAGAAAATGTTTAAATTATGGAGAACACGAGCCATAATGTATAATATAATTCAGTTTATGAAGAAGCAGAGTATGTACAGTCTTTTAAATATTAATTTTCACTCACAAACATTCCATTTGTATGAGTGTTCGCAGAAATGATATTTATTATTCTAAACCGCAGGAAACTTTTATGCTTGAATATTTTGAACTTCTTATTTATCGTAGTGCAATTTTTATTTTTTATTTGTGATCTGTTATTCATATCAAAGCACTCTATTGCATCCTTTTCATTTATAAGAAGTGAATGCAGCTTTCCTGAAGTAGCGCAATATTTATTATGGATTCGATCGTGTAGCATACTGGAAATCCAGGGGTGCAGAACTTCTGTGTGTACATCTGTTAAGCAAAACGAACAATTTGAAAGAAACTTTGTACAAATTCCATACGAGAGAAGTCTTCGAACCCATGAGCATTTGAAGTTGCCTGTGGAAAATTCTCAACGTCTCTTGTAAACCAGTTATCAAGTCACAGAAGGACTCCTGCGATGTGATATGATATTTGGCAAACAGAATTCTTTACACAAGAAAAGTTCTGAAAGTAAGCTCGGCTCTAGCGGATTCTAATTCGTGGAACATTGGATTTTTAATTCGCTAAATTTTGAATTGAATTTTTGCACAGGAAAAATGTAATATTGGAGATTAGGCTCAGCTCCAATGGAATCTAATTTTCTTAGATCGTAGATTTTTAATTTCCTTAGATATTAGATTTCTAATTTCCTTAAATTTTTGCATGTAAAATAAATGTTTTACACTATAGAAATGTAATAATGGAGATTAGGCTCAGCTTCAATGGAATCTAATTTTCTTAGATCGTAGATTCCTAATTTCCTGGAAATTTCGTCTGTAAAATAAAAATTTTCCTTAACAGGTCCTCCATTATTGGCATCGTGTGATAAAATATTTTTAATATTTCCTTCATACATTAATAATATGTGTAATTGTTAGACTTCACGTTAAAAAATAGCTGAACGTATAATTTTTTCAGATTCATTTCATTTGGCACTTAAATTATCCCATAGAAAAGCGTGTGGGGTATATAATTTTGATCTCGGCTCCGTTTACGTGTTGTGTGTGTGTGTGTGTGTGTGTGTGTGTGTGTGGTTTCGATCTCGTCTCTCGATAAGAGTAATTTGGGATGCAAGCCATTGGAGCATATCTGCAGCAAATTGGCTACCTATGTATTTAATGTAATTTCAATGAATCCCCGTTATTGTATTCGATTATTTACTACTAACTAACGATCCGCGTTTGATTATTTACTGATACCTAATGATGGCTATTTAATCAATTGACGAGTACGGTTCCCTTACATCGAAGTCTCATCAACCAAAAATTTCTGTTTCAGATTAACGTCGAACATTATAGGAGCATTCAAATCAACATCAAAGAGGAAAGAACGAATGCATAGCATCAGAATTGATTCTTAATATTAAAATCCTGGTAGCATGTTGATTCCGTTAATTAGAATTTTCGCGGATGTAAAGCTACGAGTCTGTCGGTATTCACCGGTGGTAATAATCTTGTACAGAACGTGAACTAAGATGATTAAACATTTTTAATTGCTTACTTGCGAGTATTCCCGGCGGAATAATGAAATATGCTCGCCGCGTCAAGGATATTCTGGGGTAGGAAGAAATAAAAATGTTTCCCCTTCTCCGTTCGTGCATTAAAAATTAATTACGTGTCGCTTTTTCTGCGTGTTAATTTTCTGCACCGCGGCTCCCGTGTATTATTTTCGCTCTATCAACGAACGGATCTCGCGCTGACTAATGAAAAACACGGGGAAGAAAGGAGCGTAGTTTTCCAAGTAGCGGGGACAGTGCAGTGGCCGTGTTTCTAACTAATTTAATGGGAATTTAATATGCTAAGTGATACTTAACGATAGCAGTTCTTTGCGAAGGGAGGGAATCTGTGAAAGATTACCCGTTACCGCATTAATTGGCCTGACGAGCGATGTAAGCGTATCAAAACTTTCGCTACAATTTTCTTCGGTTGCCCTGGCACATTGAGGACCAGCACGGTATCGGATAGCTATAATCAATGGTTTCTTCTGGACTGGACTACTACGATATTAATTACTTTGTACAGTTCATTGTAGACACAGTGAGTGATTGAAAAAACAATAAGTACAGAAAAGTGGAACTCGTTGAACGTAATCGAAATAAAAATAGCAGACGTTATACGAGAGGTTAATTTTATCGATACGAGAGTGAAAGAAGGAGTGTGAATATTATATTCATAAATTATTCAGCTTCTGAACAATTTCAATCTCTCCTCCATAATTGACACAAAATAATTTTTCTTCCGTCCTCGTAGATCATATTTCATTTATATTGGAGGTCCATTTTTTAGGTGAACAATGGCGTAATAATTTGTAAATTATTCTGCAATAATTCAATATTGATGTCAGAATTTTATTTGATGGAGCGTGGTACTTTACACCTTCAGATAAAATTTGGAATCAAATTTTCATCCGTTCGAGAGTTATGATAATTCATGTGTTCTCAAAAGTGTTTCGAGATAAACTTTCAATTTTTAAATAATTATTCCGACAGCCCATATGACCTAGTTACATTCAGCTACTTTATATCGATTACTACCGTTATTATGCGAATATTTACGTTGAATATCCTTAAAAATGTTGACAAAAAATGGCGCTTTAAAAATATATAATAAAAAATTAATTAATACTGTGTACATTAAAGAGATCAAATCGAACTTTAAGAGTGAAACAACCCCGTGTGCAAAATTAAGAAGCATATCGTTATCGTGATGCTACCATTTGGAGTTTCGAGCTTTTTATGATGCATCAAATTAAGCCCCGTGATTACTCGACGCGATCTCGAAACTGGGTTAGTGGCAAAGTTTCGCGTGATAGTGCCAACTCACGTCGAATAGAGCATAATAGTTTATTTAAAATTGTGTACGGATATAAACGTTGGATCCTACGAAAAAGAGGGGCCGGGATCTCGCAAAGAACCGTCAGAGGTGGTTAATAAATATTCATGAAATTAATCGTTAAAATAAATTAATATTTATGCAGAATAAATATTCATAATTTACTTTCACGAGTCACTTTTACTGTCACGTTCCATATAGACACTTGTGGGAATTAATTAATACTGTCGAAATTAATGTTTCTTTTCAATGTTACACTGTGGTTGAACAATGAGAAATATGCGCTTAATTGGAGCACGATTTTGTTGAAAATTTAAAATTACGTTTACGTTAAATATATAATTTAGAGTTTTTAATTAAGATCCACATTAAAAATGTATTATACGCGCGTAATAAATGTTTGAACGCGAGTGGAACTGAATTTTTGCCATTAAACTGTAGTATTTTATGGAACGTTCAGTTTTCATAGTGTAAAAACATGACGTAAAATACTTTTTATTTTCCTCGTTAACAATTTTAGCAAATAGGACGGTTTATTATTTTCTATGGAAATGTTTCTTCGTTTTTCCCCTTTGAAAAGCTTTTTATGGATCAAATAAAAGCTCGTCTCTGTTTTTCATAATTAATTAGTTCAATGTTCAAATTTGATAATCGTATATAGTAGCATGTATTGAAGGTATTTCAGAATTAACTTCTGATTATTTAATGAGAATATGAACACGGAGACTTTACAATTTTTATTTCACAAAGACATAATATTAAAGTAGTCTTTTGTTCACATTGCAAAGCTTCCTAGCAAGTATTGCATATTCTCTTCCAGCCCTATTCTTCTACCCTCACTGTCCACGAATACGGTAGATGCAATAGCCTTTAATGAAGGAACTTGCGTTTATCTTGCGATCCAACTTGCAATTTAAAAAGGCGTCTCTCAGGTTCTCATGGTAATAGACAGCTCGACGTTTCGGAAGCTTCGTAAACACTTATTGCATAAGAACTTTCTCTTTAAAAAGCCATTGAAAACTAAACCAAAAAAAAAAGACAAAGCACTGCCGTGTATCACACTGCCCTTTATTGAATATTTTTAGTACAAACAATGCTAAAATGACAATTCTATTTAATGTCATTTACGTCAAACAATAAATATCTCATTTCAAAGAAATCGAAATATTTTTTTTGTTAAAGGGACACTTTTCTTAATATCCTTTCAGGAAAATACATATATATTTCATTATATACATATATAATGAAATTTGAATCTGAATGCATTTATGACATTTAAAATTTTGTCAATTGCAACAATTGCAATTTTTACTATAAGAAGTCGTTGAATCATAAATTATTTACTGAATTTGATTTTCATGAAATACTGTATCATCTAACAAATAATATGATTTTCTTTTCATATTTTGGAATGATCAACACAATTAAGTTTTTTAAAGCGATAAATAAAGGTGAATATATGGAACACTGATAACTATGTGTTAGTATATCTAATAGTCGGCAAAGGCATCTCGCATTACGTATAACACGATCTGATACGAAAATGGGAATTCGGCTAAGACGTTCAGTCTAGCCATCACTATAGGCTGTCACCTGTCTCGTTGTCATCCTCGGCAAGCATCTCGTAATCGTATTGCCTCGGTATCGTTTCACCCACACGAAACAGCAGCAAACGGATTTTACTAATACTAATGGCGTGGTTGAATACCGGCTCGAAACAGTAGCACAATATTCATGAATCGACACATATTGGTATTAATGAGCGTGCCATTGAATTGATCCCGCCATTACTATCAATCTCTCCAACTGCGAAATTAGGGGTTCCGAATTGATCGAAGCAATTCCGAATGAAATAAAAGTAAAGGTTGATCCTCATAGACATTCCCAAAGCAGAGAGGCAATAAAATCTCTAGATGATGATCACGAGCTTAACGAGCGGATAATCACGTTGTTTGTATACGCTCGTGTTATTTGACAATATTAAACATTGCGACGGAAACTTCTGGGACAACCTAACACTTAACTACAAGAAATAGCAATTGACACATATTGGTATTAATTTTTTTTTCTTTATGTAATTTTAATCTCCATCGAGATTATTTTGCGTTACATGCAATTATAGAGTTACTAAATTACAAAATTACAATGACACGCTTCTATCATCGCTTTTTCGATAGAAAAAGTACTGTCTCCCAGTTTCTATCTATGTGGCCCAGATATACATAAACGGACATAAAAGGCCTGAAAATTATTTTTGATTTTATTAAGTTATGCAAATTTACTGTGAACCAATTGTAAAGTTAGACACTAAGGTATGTTGTAATGTAAACGTGTGATGTATGATTTATATTGTATGTGCTGTATAAGCCTTATATGGTTTAAAGCAATAAATAAATAATAATAATATGACAAAAATATACAAAATTCGTTTTTCTTTTATTGTTAGATGGATAAGAAAATGAGATTACAACATTTCAGAACAAGTATTTCCCGATTTAGGTGATTCCCCGAATACCACGGTTAGTACTTTTGGTCATGAAAGTGATTAAAACAATTTATTCCTTTCACGAACCCTTGAATAGGTGATAGTGTTGAGGGTATTTCTGGTCGACGTAGCTCCCAAGTCTGTGTAAAGTACTTAGCGATTTTGCTGTATTTTTTTTTAATTTGTCGGCGTTTCCGTTTCCCTCGAATTGCTACGTAAGCAGGTATCTATATTGCTGTTAATGAACGTGCCATTGAATTGATCCCGCCATTACTATCAATCTTTCCGCCGCGTAGCCGTGCGCGCCCCCCTGGGGCTGATCGACGCAATTCTGGCGAATGAAATAAAACTAAAGGTTGGATTCTCAAAGACGTTCCGAAAGCAGAGAGGTAATAAAGTAAACGGTCGAAAGCAATGTCCGAAGTCGGGGCCAGGTAAAAACGTGACTACCGGAATATCTTGGAATTGGTTCCGGGCGACGGTAATTGATTTCTCGGTCGAAGACGAAGTCGAGGAGAAAACGTGGTGATCCCATTACAACCGGGACCGGGAAGGTTCGTTGTCGCCGTGGTCTTCGGGGTTCGAGTGGAAGGAAATTGAAAGGACGAGAAACCGAGTATAAAGTATGCATTACGTCGGTAGCAATGCAGTATATATCGAATTGCACTTATCGACTTAAACCGGCCGATCGAATGCCCGAGGGGGCCGCGTGACTCCGTTTCGCTGGGATCGATCGATCAGCGTTCGCGCGTCACTTCCCGAAGACGGCGAAGCACCTAAATGTCTGCCTATGCACCATGATACGCAGATTAATGCCACGCCGATGTGACAGCTGCGTGCACGCCCGACCATGATGAATGTGCGAGGACCCTAGACCCCCACATCGGCCTGTACATCGTCTGGCTAAATGTTCCACCTTGAACTTCACCGATTCCACCCGTGCTGCTGCACAGAATACCCCGAGACGCGACTCGTCCCGTTCAAGTTTCACGATCTTCCGCCGAAAAGTTTCCACCGAGCCATGCAACCAGACGATCGTTACTACCCGCATCGGCGACCATAGTCTATTGGCCCCGAAGAAGTTAGGCGCATCGAGGGTCGATAACGAGCGCTCAAAGTTATACCTAACGGTCCCTCAATTCCCGGTTTTGCGTCAAGTTCGTTTCCACCGCTATATACGGATACTTGATCGGCCGGCCAATGTAATTAACCCTCTCTAACGACACCGAACTTTCCCTCGGAGGTTAGGTTTTCCGACTGAGATTTTCGGCGAACGTCTTATTGTTCTACTAGCTTTTTATTGCCAACGAATTCTGTAGGGTCTGGAGCTTTTTCAACTGAACATTTGTATGTTACGTATTTTCAGTTCCAACTGCTTTTACCGCTCTTCTTCTTTTGAGTTGTCGAAAAATTAATTTTTCTGTTGTTTCTCTCGTTTTTCTCATGAATTCGTAAAATCGGAAGTCTACTCGTATGCGGCAAAAATATTCTAGATTAGATAAAAGGGGTCCAAAACTTGCACAAAGAGACTGCCTTGAGGCAAGCGATTAATCTATCATCGATCTAGGACTATATCCGAAAACCTTAGGACCCTACTGGCCACATACCACTTTCTTGAACAACCGTAACGTTTACGTCAGTGATGTCCAAACAAAGCTCGCGAGCTTAGAGTCCTTCCCCTACTCTATCCTAGAGCTTCAGAGTTTCAACCCTTCAGCGCTCGCTATCCAAAGCTTCGTTCAAAACACGAAGGTTTCTCGTGGAATGCGGCAGAGTTTGGCAACAGGTCGTAGAAGGGGAACCTGCCATATGAGAGGCCCCACCTGTGGACATCACTGATCTAGGTCAACGACCCATTTCAGTCTGTTTGTTTCACCAATATGCGTAAGTTATCCTGTTTGCATGTGATGCAGCTTACCGTGGCATGTTTTCACCGAACTGGGGATTCTATGCAAATTTTTTTTAAAAGTAGGCAACGTAGCAAAGATGATAAAATAGAAACAAATTTTCTATATATTACAATAGATGGTCAAATTGATGGTTATTTTTTTATGAACAATATTTCAAGTTATTTTTTTATGAAGAATTATTTTTAAAAAAGTAGAATTAGAGATTTAAACTCTAGAATTAGAACTTTAAAATTTAAGAAATATTTTATTATTTCTTTAAAATTGGCATTTATTTCAGTATCAGATTTTAAATTTGGAGAATGTGACAGTAAATAAACTTGCACTTCGAAGAAATAAATGTTCATGGTTGCAAAAAAATTAAAACAGTCAATACTGTATTAATGTAATTACAAGTAGAAGAGTTTAAGTTTGTTTTCGGTAAGCATTAATTTAACTAATTAAAAATTCATGATCAATACGTCCGTTTCGGTATAATTAAGTAAAACACGAGTCGGGGCTTGAATGTGAAATCCGTCTGAAAACCAACAGCAGTTTGTTTCACTGCTACTCCTATTACCAAATCAACGAAGCTGTATCTCATTAACTCTAGGTGCAGACGATGTGATTAGATTACAGTACAGTTTACACGCGTTTCACGAACTGGTCTACATTTCTGAAAGTAGTTCCTAGGTTAGCACGAGAACAGCTAAATAATGTCTCTAAATCTTTGAATTTCGTTGTTGGTAATTACTTGAAACTGTTAAACTTAAACTGGATTCGTATAGCTTTCTTTGTCATTATCGTGAAACAACAGAGATTAATGATTACTAAATTTAGATTTTTGCTGTATGGCACAAAAATATATTTGTATTTGGATTTATTGTATTTTACTTCAAATACTAAGTGATATTGTATTTTTAATATTGTACTATTGTAATACGTGTCGCAGTGAGCTTAAGATAATTTGTTACACCGCAGAATTGTACATCTCTTCCTGAAAATGTAGAAAAATTGAAATTCCCATTGTGCGCGGCGATAAATTTGGCAAAAGTCCCATGATCTTACAGATTTAGATAGCAGAACATTACGTGACTCTCAAGCGTCTCATAATCCATACATTTTTCCGATAAGGAGCTCACATACCACGAACCTAAGGAGACGTTTTCGGTTGTACAACTCGCCTTCAGCATTCATAAAATTGTTTTCCTTGGATCACATACTTTCCCCGGGAAAATCACGACGATATCGTAGACGATGGTTTACGTAATACCGTAGTACCCATATTTAATTTTTGCTGGCATTACGGCGAAGCGAGAGGGAAGAGAACGCGTACACATACCCCTTGGTCCGTTGGAAAAATTCTGCGATTTCTGCGTTCACAATTCAAGGATAAAATGCGGAATTTTCGTGCAAATCGTATTGACCGTATTTCAAAAAACTGGTACATGGTACAAAGGTAATAGTCGTTCCGGCGAATAATAAAATATATATTCTAACTCGCTAAAACTCGTAAGAAGGAAAAAATTTAGGGAAATTTCAACCAGATTGAATGGTTCAAGTGTTCACGATGCGATCGAAAAAAACCATCGAGAGCATCATTTATCAGGGGACATCGTGACGCCACGTGGTTGTCTCAATGAAGAAAAGTTGGGTCGCAGCACCGTGAAATACGACAATACCCCACGAAGCATTAATGTGATCTGTGTAAGCCACGTGAGGCGGAGTTCGGATGCACCCAGAGGCCCATGTACCATCCTGATATAAATAATGCAGAATACTCTTGAAGCCGCCAGTTCACGTAGAACCAATACGTTCTTCCCACGAAACTGTAAACTGGATGGGTTGGGAGCCGATAGAACACGACTAGGAAACCGCGTTTTGCGCTCCGAGCTTCTCTGATCGAATATAAATCCTAGCTGCCCGTCGATCGGACCAGATTATTGCGTTATCAGTATGATAAAAGCTCCTCGAATTTTCAAACCGATATAAACTTACCGGGTGGCATTACCCCAGAGTAGAGACCATTTTTATTTTTATTGCTGTTAATGGAAGTGTAAATATTCGTGTCTATAAATCTACAGGTACATACATTAATACGTTTCTGAGAAACTTTATTATATCATTAAAATGATGAAAATATTAGTTGTACAAATTATTTACAAAAAAAAGAAGTACAATTTTTTAATAAGTACTCTAGTAAATGTTAACTCTGTCTATAAATCTACAGATAACTACATTAATACGTTTCTGAGGAACTTTATTATATCATTAAAATTGTGAAAATATTAGTTGTACAAATTATTTACAAAAAAGAAGTACAATTTTTTTATAAGTACTCTAGTAAATGTTAACTCTGTCTATAAATCTACAGATAACTACATTAATACGTTTCTGAGGAACTTTATTATATCATTAAAATGATGAAAATATTAGTTGTACAAATTATTTACAAAAAAAAAGAAGAAATTTTTTTTAATAAGTACTCTAGTTAACTCTGTAAGGAGTTTGAGTCATCTGAAACTGAATACACTGAATAGACAGTAATTATTTTCTTGAAAGCAGACGTCGAATCGGAAACGTCTCATAATGGCCACCACAGAGCAAGACCTACTGCCGACGTCAGGAGCGGTTATAATGATTGCCGGCCACTCTGACGTGTGACTGAATCAGATTGCTCTGTGCTTTCAGTGTCGCTGGGGGCACTTGACTGCTCGATTCGTCATTAAATCATTAGATCAACAAATTTCACAATTCACCGAGCACACTGTAGGGTAATCGCTGTCGGGACTGCTGATTAATTTAAATGGGCGCAGGATCTCGGAGGCCGATGTGTCCCGAACGGAAATCTTTCGAGATTAATGTTAACTTGCCGCGGATTAATTGGCAGGACCGACTCGAGGACATAGACAGCAGGTTTATGAAATGCAAATATGAACCGCGAAAACACTTCCAACAAAATTTCCATGCATTTGCCTGTCATAATATTTGATCGCCCGTTTCAATCTCTCACCGCGAGTGTGCGACTTCAACGAAGATGAATGTATCCTATGCACGGGGATGAAAAGCCAATAATACATGCGGCAACCATGGCATGTAACATGACCGAGAATAATTCGGAACTTTTCGGTCTTGTCGCTTCGTGGCTCGTGTAAACACGAATAGATTATAAAGATATGTATACCTCGTACCTAATTCATTGTCGGGGGCCTAATGGGGAAGCAAATAGTGCGTTGGTGCAATAATAATTGCGGAATTCATCCAGCGATTTTTCAGAAATAGTGTTTCATAGCACATCGAAAAAAAGTATGATGCTCTGTCTATCTTTTATTCCATTTGTTTATTATTGGGTTATCCTTGCAGTAAAAATGAAGAGAAAATAAATTTTCGAGATTTTCAGTACATACATCATTTTAAATATTTTATAAAATAATTTGAATACTGAACGATAATAATGCAAACAGATGAAAGTGACGAGAGTAAAATCTCGACAGTCTTCGAAAGAAGGCACTTGTACTGATAAAAGCGACTTGACTAAACGTTATTTATGAAGAGGAATTGGAAAAATGGAGTGACGGTTCCTCCGTCTCTTCAGCTTTGTTCTTCCTCCATGTAATCCGTTAGCTGTTTAAGTAACGTGGCCTTGGTGACACAAAGGCCGAGCGCAATACATTGTAAAGCGGCGAAGCCACTGCGTTCCTTTGTCCTCGCGTCTTCCTGTTCGCGCTTTCTGCCAGTGACCACGTGATGACCTGACGTCTCGCTTTCTATTGTAAATACTAGGATCTAGATTAATACCGCGCCAGTCTCTTAATTACTTAGCACGCTGCGGCAAGTGTCAAATCTAACGAAAATTCCAAAGCTTGACCAAAGAGCGATTGTAATATCAAGAGAAACCCGCTGCAATCTTACGGGGCAAGAAACATAGGCTTCCATTTAACACGACCATGTCTCCAGCACGATTCCATTTGATCCATCTTGCGCCTCCCCTTGAGACTACATAACGTTATCTTAACTGTCTCCAAAGATAATAATATTCTCCTAAACAGAGGTGACAGCTTCGTTTTAAGGGAAGTGAATATTGCGACGATAGAGAAGGTAATTTTCAAGAATTTTTTCGGAAGCAAAATATGATATGAATCAAATTTCAAATTTTGTGAGCCTATGTATGCTTTAAGAGTCCATGGTATATTTTATAAGTAGAATATTATTATTGTTCCAATGGAACCTCTTACTGACATTAACATTAGAATTACCATTGATTTATAATAATGACAATATTGCATTTACGTACAATTTTTATAAATAGGTACTTTAATGAAGACTTACTTCAAGACATAACATTGATAAAATTTTTTCAACTGCAAATAAGCAATTAAGTATCAAAAAATCGCTCGAGCGCGTTGTTCATTAACACAGTTTTATTTCACGATAAAATCATGGTCAGTATAGAAAGCGTGAGCGAAACAAGAAAGAAAAATTGATGGTATGTGTTCCGTCGTCGCGCCGGAATTTTCCCATCCGCATTCTTCTGGTTCTCAGCTCGCTGGTATGGCGCAGCGTTCCTTTCAATCAGGAATTCTCAAATTTCCCTATTATCCGTTTTCAGCGTGGCGAGACAATAACCTATTGACTGTACGGTCGCTGCGTACCTAATTAAAAGTTCTGTTCCTCGACTTCTGAGAAAGCATTGCTTCCGCGGTTACCGGGGACAAAACCAATCGTGAATTTTATGCATTTATGACAAAACCTGTGTAGTTTAACATACCGAAAGGATAAGATGCAGGAGAAAAATATATCTCCCAATATGATCGGTCCCCTACTCCTGGGTCCCCCACCAAACTCCCATGGAGTCTGATAGGTGGGGAAACTAGGTGTCATACTAGACGTGTACATAGAGGGCGTGTCGTCGCAGTCACGTGAGGAAAAGCACGGTAGGGGCAATAGGAAATAGTTGATAGTGGGGGGTCCGGTACACTGGTAGTGGGAGTCGTGAAGCGATAGAGGGGAAGAAGTTGCCCTGTGCTGTTCTAGGTATATGAAACTGTATCGCCCCTAATCAGAGTTAGGCAACATTTTCATATGAATAAAAATATCGAATAACGAATAAATAATTTGTATTCGTTATTCGATGGTTCTCTTTTTTATGTATCTTTTTTCTGTATCTTTTATTCGAAGGCTTTGAAATAAACTCTAATAAACGCGAACCATCGAATAGTGAATAAAATTTTTTTTATTCGTTATTCGTTTTTTTTTATTTAGATGAAAATTTTGCCCAACTCTGCTCCTAATGATCTGACTTTGTGTAAAAAATTTTCAAATATTCATGAGAGTGTTGACGTCATCCTCGAAGGGTTAATGAGACTTCCAAAGAAAGAAGTAAGCTTGAATTTTGTCCCAGTGTCCCACTTCTAAATGAAATGAGTTGTATTTTGCACAATTACTATGTAGTAATCAGCGCGCTGCGCAGAACGTGGCGCCTATCCTTGCCGATCCAAGCTAGGAATATTCCTGGTATAACGCGCGTGTACGGCGTGCAACAAAAATCGAATGGCTCCCGGCGGGGACCGCATGCGTTTCCTCCGCATTTGACGAACCGACGCGGTTGACCGCCGCTTTTTCACATTGTTACCGCTCTCTCGTTTGGATTCGCGCCACGGCGCGGCGGCCCGCGCTCGCTTCCATTTTCCATTGCCGTCGGTGTAACCGAAAATTCGCGGTCGGCGCGGGTATGTCTTCGATGCGTCGAATGTCAGCGGATCGAAATACGATTGCACCGGGTTCGTTTTAACCATCGCATCGTTTAAATCTCCTCCGGGGCGACCGCGTGGCCGCGGCCAGCCGCTGATGAATAACGATCAGAAAAACTCTCCGCGCCGGTTTTCAGCAGTTTGTGAAATATCGTCGCCGAACGTGACAATGTGGCCGCCCGGGAGAAAAAAAACGTATAATCGCGGGGAAATATGTATGAGGCAAAGAAGCATTTCGAATTCCTTATACCGTCGAGGATCTGTTAAATTAAAGGTATGAATCTTACTGCGGGAAGTTGTAATATAGTATCGCGGAAAAGTCAGAAAATACGTTACGTTCACAAAAAAAAAGGAACGAAGCTTTATGTAACTGTGTACTTGTGAGTCTTAGGTCCATTGTTTGACAGAAATTGCAATGTTGTTCATACATGTTCTACATACTCTGCGGTGTGCAAGTGAAATGGAACACGTAGATTGCGCTGAACTTACAATTAGTGGCGGGACAAGTGTTTATGTTAAGCTTCGAGTGCTACTGTTTCGTGTTAACAGTACACACGGTGGAATGTTTAAATTACACACCTGTAGTAGCTGAGTAAAGTGAGATAACCGTACATCTTTGTCTCTTCCTTTCTTACCGAAAATCTATATCTTGTTACTCACTTTACTGTTTATTGTTAATCATTTAAATGTTGTAAATGTTTATCGACAATGACAAAATTGACAAGCTTTTATAACAATTTTATATTAATTAATAATAATGGTAAAAATAAGGAGAGACAGATAATAACTTGTAGACTGACGTCTATAGTATTCGTAAGTAGAAATGTCAAGCAGTAGTCAGACACATCGGTCGGCCAGAACGAAACAATTTTAGACAGCTAAAATACACAAACCACTGACGCTCTGGAGTTTCGCAGGCCAGTGAAAACTCTGTGTATTGTGCACGCAATTTATTCGCTTTCACAGTTTGTAATTTCGAAATTCATGTCAGGTGTAAATGAACTGGCAGATCCATTTCACACCTTTCTCGCTGATAATGTCTCAAAAGTGGCTTTGTTATAGTTCCCGGTCGAAATATCACAGAATACTTTCATGCACCATGAATTTCAGACTAAAGTGGCACAAAGTGTGCACGCGACGCATACACATTAGTATAAATAACTGAACGAATGATTTAATAACGTATTGAATTAAATTATTTTTAAATTAAATCGTAGCTTCAAACAATGCAAAGACAATAAAATTTAAAAAATTCCACTCTAGAAACACATCGAAGTAGAAATATTTCATTGAGATACACGAAGTATATATTATATTTATAAGAACAACATATTCGCCGACGAAACAGATCAGTTTCGACTCGGATTTTTGCGAAACCGTGTATCGAAAACAAAATAGTGAAACACATATATTTTGTCAACGCCGGGAATAAAACTTTGAAAATCGATCGACAGGGTTCGAAACAAAACATTCCATTCCGTTCAAGTTATTCCTGGTGCCAGTGTTCGACAGTCATTTTCGCATATTTTTTAGCAATATTCGCAATACTCTTTTCCATATACATGGCCGTTAATTTGCACATTCAGGTAACTGTCTCGCAGTAAACGCTTTTACTGAAATTGCTGTCCAATTATTCGTTTTCTAAAACAAAACTTTAAAAGTATTCGAAAGTACCTGAAAAGCGCATTTCGTTTAACTCGAATGCTATTGTTCCAATTCTTACATTATGCCAATGGCACGTTGCTGAGAATAAGAAATTGTCGTAAATGGATCTGCTTGGGAGAACCATTGTGCTTCGCATTTTACATACATAATTTGAAAATTATGGAGATATTTAGAAACACTTTCTCCGTATGACCAATTTACATTTACATTTGAGAACTCATGAAACAATATTAAAGCGTTCTACGGAGCGTAAATTAAATTTGTTCTATTACGAATACTCAAACGGAATTCATTTACACCGTCGCGATATTGTGTATTATTGTTTGGTGTAGCGAGGGATATCGATAAAAAATTCCAATTTCATTATCCAGAGAGCTTTTGCCTGAGCGAGTTAAAAATATTCGAGAGGCAAACAATAAGCGCGAATTTGACACAGTCCGAGAAATCAGTCAAGTACGCCAATAATGTTGATGAAAAATATATTCGTGGAAAGTAATTGAACGAAGATATATACATATATATATATATACTATATTCTCTGAAGTTGATAATACTTCAATTTCATTTCATTCGGTTTCTGCTGATGCTCCCTACTTTGCAATCCCTCGTTCCTTTTAGCCGCACTGCCCACTTTTTAATTCCTTTTCATTTCCGTATTCTGTCCTCTTAGGGGCAGGCTGAACTCGTTAGCTTACCGTTTCATTCTTTCAATTCGCAAAATCTGATAGATTACGCGAAACATTTCTTCGCGAAATTTCAATTCCACCGTTATTGAAACGGCACAGTTACCACTTAATATAAAATCGACGCCATCACTTTATCGTAGCTGCTTAATTTTATATTTTTTTGCATTGGTTGTATCCCCGTGTAAATATTTCTGTCAGATCGCCAACATTTAGCACGATTTTTTAAAAACTGTTAAAGAAAACATATTCTTTAGCTAAAATAATCTATATCACCTTAAAATGACATATTGGACGATTGTAAAAATCATGCTCGATTTTCAGAGACCTCATGGTGTTCTTTGACGATAAACCAATTTTTATGGAAAAAAGGGAACCACCAGCTCGTAAAATGTAAAATCGTCCATTTTTTTTGTGCAATTTTTTGCTTGCTATCGACGTGTCCAAATAACCAACTTCATTAACGACCAAATACCTTAATAGCATAACAACTTATTTATCATAATACCTCGTGTGTCGTATGTGAACAGAAGAATACGCCTAATTAACTAATAAAATTGTTAAAATTGTTATTATAAAATGTAGCCATTTTTATTTTCAGATTGTCAACGAACATTTGCGACCATCCAATTATGGCGAACCTGTAGACGGCGACAGTATTTCTTGACGGAAGCTCCGCAACATTTACCTTGTACAATGGTGGATTTCCAAGGCAACAACCTAATAAAACGATGATCGAGAGGTGCATAGAGGCAGACGTCCATCAGACTCCGCGGGAGCGCATCGTATCTGCATAGATAATCAATTCGGACGGCAGAAGATACGCGTGAAGGGCTCGGCATTGTTTCTGTCCGCGGTGGCCGTTGACGTTAATGCTGATGCACGTGTAACTACGTGGGTAACCGTTAGGCACGGTGCAAAGCTTGCGCGTTTATATCTACGGTGTCGTCGTCTCCTAATCCAACTGCTCGGGTTGCCGCACTCTCACGGGAAATACTAGCCGGGCTTTACCTGTGTCCCACCTTGGCCACCGTCGTCGTAGCGACCTATCGCGGTAGAACATCTACTTTGTCGGGCGCCCACGAATCCTTTGTCTCGTCCCATGGCTTCCCTTGCATCCGGAATCCCTTCTGCCCGTCCCGAGACGGACGGAGTTTTCCTACCAAGATGACTTTCTTGATCCCAGCTCTCGCAATCGATTACCATGAAGCTCCTTTTCCCCGAGCCATGTCCATTGCGAAATATCTCGCCGCAAGTTCCCCAGGCCCCCAGTCCGAACCGCAAAAACCTTTTCGTGTGCTCGCGGGATGTTTCCAAACCGATAAAATTGACTGGCTCTCCTTGCTGGCTGGCGAAAAGAGACGCGGGATTTGTATAGACGAAGACGACGACGAAGACGAAGACGACGACGACGACGACGACGTCGCGATTCCATTCCTGATTAGAGAGTTTCATTTGGAGGGATGTTTCGTCTGACCGGAAATTTCAAGCCGATAAGCCCTTCTTCTTCCGCGAATTTGTCCGCTGGCAAGACTCTCTTCGCACTAAATGATCGAATAGATTCCAGTTTTTTTTTTTTTTTTTTGGTTTACCAGTTTATATCTCCGACGAGAAAAGCTTTAAAACCTACTTTTTCGGTTACAGCTTTTTTATAGTTTTCACTTTTGGAACGCTGATGGAATGCTTATATAGCTTGCGACAGCGTTTCGCTGGTACCTGTTGTGGTATGGTTACGTTCATAAAAAATAACGCGAATTTCTGCCACCGTGTCTGCGCTAGGACTTGACTTGTAGTTTAAATCGATAGCAGGTGGTAGGGGGTGCGCGCGGGCCCCATCATTCTTTACAGAGCTGCAACGTATAACTGGAGAGAGGCCGGGGAAAACGTCCTCAACTTTCTAGAAGCGATAAGTGGTTGCTGCTACGTTCCGACAGCACTTCTGACGAGCGCGGTGTGATTTCAAGAATTTCTTGGCGAACTGTACACAACTGCAGCCGCTTTGCGATACTTTCCTGTTCCCGGGAACAAAAGGGAGGACATTTCATGAACTGCGGAAATTCGTATTTTTTGAGAAAAAATTTCTCCAAGTTTTTGGCGACGTTTCAATTTAGCGTATTTTCCATGAAAAAAGTCTTCCCAGTTAGGATATCGTGCAAAAGTATTTTAGAAGAATATGATATAAACTTCAGGCTTCAAAGTGTTATCAGTAGACTGAGGATCTTTATGCAAAATAAAATTTTTATATACGAATTACTATCTACGGAAGGTAAGTAAGTGGTTGCGAGCGTGGTGCTGAATCGCAAGATCTAAATCATGTTATTTGGCAATGCCCAATCTATGAAGCTGAGAGCGACACGCTTCTATCAGCGCTTTTCCGATTCAAGTACTGTCTCCCAGTTTCTATCCATTCAAGGCCTGACAAAAGGCCTGAAAATTATTTTTGATTTTATTAAGTTATGCTCAATTAAAATTTAATTTCGATGAGGTAGTTGAAACCTAACACTGTAAACCAATTGTAAGTTAGACACTAAGGCATATTGTAATGTAATCGTGTGTTGTATGATTTATATTGTATGTGCTGTATAAGCCTCATATTGTTTAAACCAATAAAAAATAATATATACAATTTATTTTCCTTGTCAATCATTTTTATACGTTAAAAATTGTACATCGACACTGTTAAACTCATTTAATCGTTTTACTGTTTCGAATTACAGCTATTCATTTTTGTCATAAATGCATAAAATCTGCAGGTCTAATCATCAATTTTAACTGAGTTGTAAGTTAGACACTAAGGCATATTGTAATGTAATCGTGTGTTGTATAATTTATATTGTATGTGCTGTATAAGCTTTATATGGTTTAAACCAATAAATAAATAATATATACAATTTATTATATTTTCCTCGTTAATCATTTTTATACGTTAAAAATAGTACATCGACACTATTAAACTCATTTAATCGTTTTACTGTTTCGAATTACAGCTATTCATTTTTGTCATAAATGCATAAAATCTGCAGGTCTAGTCATCAGTTTCAATTTCGAATTACACCTATTCATTTTTGTCATAAATGCATAAAATCTGCAGGTCTAGTCATCAGTTTCAATTTTATATCACCTTTTGTAAAATTTAATTCCCAATAGATTTAATGATAAAATTATTCGCGTGAAATATTTAATGACAGCATATAAAGCTTTATCGCAGAATCACGTTATCGAGCGACCTGCGAACGAGAAAACCTTCCGGAGCGGCAACATCGTAGAATGTTTTATTCCTCGGCGCGCAGCCATTTTTACGCACAGCCACCGCCGCCGCCGCCGCCGCAATATCACGAAGTTCTCCGTTCAAATATTCACCTTCCTGATGAGTAGGAATCTCGGTCAAGGATGCAGAGCGTCGAAAATTGTTGGCCGAAAAATCGTCTGAAAGGGGTGCTAGTTCCCCGAAACAAGATGGCACCCCTCCCGCGCGAAGGCCGCATTATCGAAAGGGCGACGTACGTTTCTCGCTGGCATGAAAAAGCTCGATATCTCCCAACTTTCCCTCGGCGAGTCTAAAAACGCGAACCCCTCTGTGCACGGAAAAATGGTCGCGAGAGGAGAATAAAATTGAAAAAAGTTGTCATAGAGAGAGAAAGAGAAAGAGAGAAGGCGTCGTTATCGCAAAATATCAGCGAACACTGGGGATGCTCGCGGGAGCCTGTAAGAATCCGCGAAAAAAGTGCTGTGACCCGTTTAAAAATCTAGAAGACGAGTAATCGTACTTCCGTATAGTTTTTTCGCCGCTTTCAAAGGCGTTCGGAGCACACTCGACTGTGCGCCGGTGTCGGTGGTCGACGACGGTGGGCGTCTTTTTCCAGGGATGGGCACTTGAAAACGATCCTTTGAAGCGACGTGACGTTGCAGAAAGTGAAAATGAGATCTTCTATGCTTCGATAGGAAATTATGTCACGGAAGTTCCTACCACTGCGAAACGCATCAGCCAAGGCGCGCACAAAGCGTCGCCGTTCTATGGGTATCTTCTCGAACCTCAAATGTACACCTCTCTCCTTTATTTCGTAACGAATGCAAACAATTTCTATTCTGCATAAAAATCCACAATGAAAAATTGTTCACGCGGAAGAATAAAATCCAATATATTTTTGTGCACTGCAAGATATTTGTAACACACAGATTACTATATTAAAACATATTTCGCAGCTTCGCGTTTCGCTGCGTAACTCCGTCCGCAAACTGCATTAAGCGTAGAAAGGGCACCGTGCTTTTTCGGTAAAATTCGATTTCGATTTACAAAGAAAAGTTCCGTCTCTTTGACACAGTAGAATCAGCAACGTGTGTTTCTAACAGAATGACCAGAGGGTACACTTTGAGTCCAATGGTTTCGCCATGCTGGAATTATTGTTTCTCTTGTCTACTATATATTCAACATAGATTTTATTGTTCTTTATAATCCTTAAGATTGCAATCTAACAAACGATCGCAGTTTCGTAACGATATTATCTAAAAACAAAGGAACATTTAAAAATGATTCGACAATGTCAGCATCCAAAACTATGGAATTTTTAAAAAATTTATTTATCATCTAGCTAAACGTTAGTCGCATGTAAAGAAGTTCCCCATAGAAGTCGAGCTCGGAAAAATATTTCAAGCCGGGCAAATCATTTCAGCAGTTCCACCAGCGGTTTTATTGGCCTGAAACGAGACGAGAATACAGTGTGCATGCATTTTATCGGCGACCGTTGCGTTTACGAATGTGTTTCCTGCGTTATATCGCAAACAACCGGCAAGCAACACGCTATTTCCAGCAAGTGAAGGGCTACGTTGCGAACGACCTAAACGGTGAGAAGAATGCCTCCGTTCCGAGTCATTTTAAGAACTATAAAATCACACGAGGACGTTGTGAGACGAGTAACAAAAACGTTCCAGTATGAGCGAAACACCGTATAGAGAAATAAAAAAGGTGCGAATGTGGACGGAAATTTTTCGACGATTTGGATATTAAAATATAGTATCTAGACAGAAAATTAACAAACAAGACCTATTACGTTCAGCAAACAAGACCAGAAATTAACTAACGGCTGAAAGTGAACAGACAGGAGCAAAAGTGAACAAACAAGACCAACAATGAACAAATAAGACAGACAATGAACAAATAAGACAGAAAATGAACAAACAAGACAGAAAATGAACTATCAAGACCAAACATGAACTAGCAAGACCAAAAATGAACTAGCGAAACTAAAAATGTACAAACAAGACCAGAAATGAACTAGCAAAACCAAACATGAACTAGCAAGACCAAAAATGAATAAACAAGACAGAAAATGAACAAACAAGACTAAAAATGAACAAACGAGACTAAAAATATCGGAAAATGAACAAACAACGCCAAAACTGAGCACACTTTGTAGTTCATCGACGATGTTACATGAATCAGGTCCAAATTAGCAAGTCACCAAATAAATGTAATAATTTCATAGCCTACAAGTGCTCGACGCTGAATTGAATACATAGATACGGAGAAAAGCTCTAAAAGGCACAATATTCCGGGAGATACATTTGGTTCGCCGAGAATATTCTTGCGACGCGAGTTAAGAAAATGTATTCACCGTCGCGAGCCGCACCGACTCGCCCTATTTCCAAAGAATTCATCAGTACGGAGCCCGGACCGAAAATTCAAGACGCGTCCGCTGCCAGCTTTCACAGGATTATGGTGGATGGTGTCTAATGAAGCGGAAGTAACGAGTTCGACGATGGATCAGACTCATTTTGCAATCTTTCGGAGTCGACCTCCCGCGCCAGGGAAGGAATCTCTGTCCCGGCCCGGGGTTCTTACATACCGTCGAGCGAGGGGATTAGGGTAACAACGACTTTCCGGCAGAAAGCATCGTAAACGGTTACGACGCCGACCTGTATTTTTCAGGCGAATTTATCTGACGGTCAGAAGGAAAATCGTACCCGGTTCGAGCCATTGATTCGCGCGAGACGCCGCATGCGGCAACCTGATATGGATATTCGAATGAAATTTATATCCGGCTGTCGCGGATATTTGCACACCGTGTCTCGCGATGGTATACCACTCGCAGAACGGGCTGACAGTTTTCGTCTTGATCGGATCTTGGTAATTTCGAATGTTATTGCGCCGAAAGCCTCCGTTTTCGTTGCCACCAGATAAGCGAATTGAATTATTAGAACATGAAATGTCCGATTTTAGAATGAAAATGTTATAAAGGGTTTTATTCAAGAAATAGCATTACAGTCTAGGTACAGATTTATAGTTTAGTTATCCCTTTAAGGTACAAAGCTGAGCCCCGAGGTCTTATCTTCAATTTTCAGTTAGATTTATTATTTTCAAATAGATTTTATTTAAACGTCACTCATATTGATGATAGCATTATATATTCAAAATTTGGAAAAAAACTACAAAATGGAGATCTTGTAAATAAACCAATTGAATGGCACGAAAACATTTTCAATTTGCTAATGCACTTTCGAAACGGAGGTTTTCAAAATCCAAGTACAATTAAATCGGTAAGTACAAATATTTGACTCAACTTTGAACATTGCAGTCAAAGTTCGAACGAGAAGTTCGTAATTGAATTAGTTGGAACATTTGGACGCTAAACGGACCGAAGTAAGCAGAATCAGTATCCACTATAATAAATTATTTACCCCTCGTTATCGCTAAATATCCACGAGACTAAAAGTAAAATGGTATAAATCTTTTTCGGTGGTCGCGTTTTTCTGGCTAAATTCATTCTGGAGTAATTACGCTTTCATTATTTCGATTCTCTTTTTCTGAGAACTGCATATGGAATACAGAATTTAATTGTTAAAAACTTACGAGGCAATGCTACGGCTACAATGACTGCAAATTATGTTTATAATGCATTGTATCCTTTCTGTTAAGTGTTTAGTATGAATGATATGGATGATTATACTATTAGAGCCTCTTGTTAGACCCTTTTAGTGTCTATGGAATGGATAATGTTGCTCACAGTGTTTCTGAATGCATATTTGTAGCTTGCAAACAGCAATACTTCAGTTTACCTACACTTTCATTTATAAATTGCTTGTTAATGCATACATTGATAAGTTTACATAAATCGATCAATTTATAAACGATCAAGTAATCACCACTGCAGAAAAAAAAAATATTTTGTATGGAGTTTGTCAGAAATTAATCTCCTATTTAATTTTAATATTAAAAGTCAAATAAAAATATAAAATCACAGTAGCGTAGAAGATTATTAAAGCCAGAGTATGAAAAATTTATTACCCATATAACGAATAATGTTATCCACAGCATTGTTAATTAATATTTACAATTTCCAAGAGATTCAAATTGCATTGAATAAAAAAAAAAAAAAAATTTACAATTTCACACTTGATGAAATACTTCATAAAAATAATTCGAATTCAGCGTAGCTAGACCTGAATTTAAAAATTCGATAATTTTAACGCAAACTCGTGTATTTAATAATTTGATCACCCGCGGTGTTTCGTCTAGCAAAAATCTATAGTCAGATCACCTGATAAGTATTCAGTGCCGATTCATCGAAAATTTTCAAACATTGATGTATATTTTAAGAACAGCGGCGCAGCTCAGAACGTGCCGAACGAGCAGATTTCTCCGTTCGATATTCATTTTCGCCTCGTATTTCTCTTCGGTGTACTCCGGTTCCTGGTTATAAATAAGAACGCGTCCACGTGGTAATTTCTCCTTTACGATAGTCACAAATCATTATTATTTACTCCTGTACTTGGTTTGAATATTATTACAACGCGGACGTATCTGCACGTAACATAATCGATACCAAACATTTATTGACACAAAGTAAATGATTCTAGGCATTAAATAACTCCGAATCGCTGTACGAGTCGCCATTACTCGGACAGGATGTTTAAATCATTACCGAAATAATTAAATGTAAATAAGGATATATGATATTGTCTGGCAGTGGTCAAACTCTCCAGGAAAACAATAACCACGAGGAAGCATGAATTTTATTATTAATACCTTTGATACGTAAAAACAACAATATCGAATTGAACATTGTTCTTATTTCAACGTTATTCGCAATAGTATTTATTAATTGACGTTTTCAAATTCATCGGAAGTATCGAGAACAATAATATGATTATACAATATTTGTGTAATTAATTATAATTAATTTGTGCTATTGACAATAATTCATATAATTTACGACCATTCAACTGTTGCATTTATCAATGTTTTGAGACACATTTTTGAAAATACTTTATGCAGACTAAATTTTTATGGGTCAAAATAGACCCAAGCTCCTCGGTCCGAGGGTCAATGACCTTTCGACGTATGTCTACTGTGTTTCACAAAGTTTATACGTTAACGAAGCTACGTCTTCGTTAAAAAAAAGCCCAGCAATTTGCTACATAAGACGAAGAAAAATTTGTAAAAATTGCGATCAGTCGGAATTACAGGTGACCAGAGCCCGCATTCGCCAGATTTGCTGCGCATCGATCAGCAGCAGCCCGGCGTGTTTCACGCTTTTGTTGTTCCGCAGGAAGGTTAATATAAGACGGTGCGCGCGACTGGTGTTTGTGACGCAATCAAGCAAGCCGGAATGTTCCCGGGGGATCGTGGAACGCGAAACACGTACTTCCCTCGAAGTGGATTCATCACGGTGAACAAGAAGTGATAATAATTTCCGGCGGCGAACGACGTTAAATCAAAGCACAACGTTTTCGTCCGGGTAGACGAACGCCACCACCGTCTGGCTTCGAAGATACAGAAGCACGTTAATTCCGGAGAGGTGCACGCGTATTTACTATCGGACCTATATCGGAGTTATACAAAATCTGGACCGTGTGTTTTCTTTGTTGCGGACGATACGAATCACGTGGCCGGATATCGCCGGTCGAAATAAGGCGATTGAGTTCCGGCCAGGTGTCGCTCGATTTTGATTCGATCAGCGGACGAGAACCGAGGTTTTGCCACTTCCCCCGGTGCCAAAGGATTCCAGATAATCCCTCGTAATATTCGCGCGAGACGCTGCACCGGCGCGGCGCGGCGCGGCGCGGCGCTGGTTCAGTCGCGGCATTTCAATTTCAGTTCAGGTGTGCCGCGAGGTCGGCATACAGAGTCGCTTGATTAATTTCCTTTGGCCGACGCCGCGCTGGTATGGCTCTTTGCCTGGTTCAAGCACATTTCTGACCTTCCTTGACTTGTTTCGTGACACAAGCCCGAACCCCGCCGGACCAGAATTGCATATCAACCGAGAAGAGAGCGACGACCAGACGCCGCATACCGACCATGGCCGATCGAATATTTCAATAATTATGCGACCGCCAAGAGGCACGATCGGAGAATTCAACGTCGATTCAGATTTCGGCACCGATAGCAAATTTTCAGATCGATATTTATTTATACGTCTGCTCTGACGTCTATTGGATGTAGTGCAGTTGGTTCAACAAATTTATATGTTAAGTGTATAATATACAGTGACTCGTAACAATTTTAATATTAACATTTTTAATATTCGACCACAACTTGGATTTTTTTTAGAAGTTAGAACAATCGGTTTTGTTGCGTAACGTGAAAAGAATTTTTGAAAAAATTGCAATTGGTCGGAATTGCAGAGAAAATACTAAAAGTTATGTATTACAACTTTTTTGTGTGGGCTCATATTGAAAATGTAGAAAACATGTTTCGCAGATCTGTATCAATTAAACATATTCTGAAAATTTCATTAAAATCGGTCAACATTGCAGTGAGCTACAAACGTTTAAAGGTGGTAAAAATTGCCATTTTTCACGATTTTCAATCTTTGCCTGTCGTTTTTTCCTACATCAACCGATTTCGATGAAACTTTTACAATACATATAATTGACACAGATCTAAAAAACATATTTTTTAAATTTTCAATTTAGAACCACACAAAAAAGTTGTAAAATGCAACTTTTAGTATTTTCTCTATAATTCCGACCAATTGCAATTTTTGAAAAAATTTCTTTTCACATCATGTAGTAAACTAATTGCTCTAACTTCTCACAAAAGTTCAAATCGTATGGTGCAATATCAAAAAAGTTATCGTTTTTTTAAGAGCGTCTGAATATTAATGGGAGTCACTGTAAATTAAGATTTAGTCAAGTGTGTAAGTATTTGTACCTTTAATAATTATAAATTCCATAAAATCAAAATAATAATTGTAATCAAATAAAAATTATGGAGTTAAGACGTTTATTTTTAATGTGATAAAAATGGGAGTTTCCTTCTCCATTATTTGAATGTATAAAAATGTATTACAACCATTAGTCTTCTCCATACCACCCTACAAGGGAAAGTGTCTACAAGATTAATGGCTGTGATTATCTGTCGGATGTCATCTTCGATAAATATATGAAAGGAAATATGCATCACTTAAGTGACGACTTGTTTGTTAAGATTAAATGATGTGTTCCAGATTCTGCAATGAATATTTCACTCTGAACGTACACGCGCGCAATGTTTATTCAAATTTGAACAAAGTCGAATAATTAATGACGATGACATATTAATTTCAATTTATAGTACCGGAAATATTAATTGCATCGTTTCCAGATATACGTGGGACACACAATTTTCATAACAATATAATTGATGAATTAATTCGTACCCAACTTGTTTTATAGGATCGTGACTCACGTATTTTTGCAATAAATATTCCTTTTAATTAATGTGCGAACAGTAGTACCTGAAAAGGTGATAATGTGCTAGACACAATAATAACAGTAATATTCTATAATAATCGTGTGATGTTGCATTTTGTTTAAACGATTTGCGAACTTTTAATGAAGTCACGAACAAATTTTGAATCCATCAGCATACTTCCGGATTTTATTATCAGAATTTTAATAAATTTTCTTTCGAAATAATACGTACAACAATTTGAACAGAAAAAATTTTGAACATTAATTTACAAGTAATTATTATTTGTAGTTAGACTCGTTCACCTTTTCAGGCGCCATTTTTTCAATTCTGGTAAAACTGCTTACAATTTATTGGCATGAGATTTTGAAGACGAGGTTTATTCGCATGAATTGTTATGTTTTTCAATTTCCATCGCCTAAACAACGCAGTATGGTCATACGCGGACCGATTGGACCGAAATTGAACGTCAACCAAGATGAGGATGACGAGGCAGCTGCGCAACCTAGTTGAAGCCATAGGCAATCGAATCTTTTCGGAAGTATCGAGAACAATAATATGATTATACAATATTTGTATAATTAATTATAATTAATTTGTGCTATTGACTTAATTTGCAAGTAATTATTATTTGTAGTTAGACTCGTTCACCTTTTCAGCCATTTTTTCAATTCTGGTAACTGCTTACAATTTATTGGCAGGAGATTTTGAAGACGAGGTTTGTTCGCATGAATTGTTGTTTTTCAATTTCCATCGCCTAAACAACGCAGTATGGTCATACGCGGACCGATTGGACCGAAATTGAACGTCAACCAAGATGAGGATGACGAAGGCAGCTGCGCAACCTAGTTGAAGCCATAGGCAATCGAATCTTTTCGGAAGTATCGAGAACAATAATATGATTATACAATATTTGTGTAATTAATTATAATTAATTTGTGCTGTTGACTTAATTTACAAGTAATTATTATTTGTAGTTAGACTCGTTCACCTTTTCGGGCGCCATTTTTTCAATTCTGGTAAAACTGCTTACAATTTATTGGCATGAGATTTTGAAGACGAGGTTTATTCGCATGAATTGTTATGTTTTTCAATTTCCATCGCCTAAACAACGCAGTATGGTCATACGCGGACCGATTCGACCGAAATTGAACGTCAACCAAGATGAGGATGACGAGGGCAGCTGCGCAACCTAGTTGAAGCCATAGGCAATCGAATCTTTTCGGAATTATGCAACGTGGAAGGGACTGGGCTCTCGCCGAGTATTGTCGTACATTTCAATCATGTTCCTTTGGACATATTGCGTGGGCCGCGTTGTCACGTCCTCGCTTTTCTGTCACTAATTATGCGTGGTTCGTACCGCGTCCGTGTATTCCGCGCGCACTCGACTACACGCCGCCCTCTTCTGCCACCGTGCCTGTTCCCCGTTGAATGAATGCAACCGCAAGTAATTGCTAGTTCACGAGCTTTTGTATAGTACACGGTCGAAGACGCAGTGCCGCATTAAAAGCCTTGGTCGACCGTGGTCGATCTGATTGTTTCATCGATTGCGCCGCTGTCACCGATCGTCTGCGAGTTCTATCCGCGACCACCGTCGAGGTTGGATGCGAGTTGCGGCGCGGCGATTCGATACCTCAGGTGGAAACGCAGTGTCCGACGTTGCGGCAAGTTTGAAGTTTCCCTACTAATTTGATTTTATTAATTGTGATGCTTGTCGTGACTCGCCTGCTCCTGCGGCATACTGATGCAAGCGCTAGGCGTCGTCGGGTTTTAAACACCCGAGTTAAAAAGTGAGTTTTACGTTGGTTCAGAAAAATTAGGAGAATGTATTTATTCCGATTTTTAGAATTTTTGTTTATCATTATAGGTAAGTGTATCTTTGCAATTTTAATAATCTTAAATGAAGAAACTGGTCACTGCCATTTTGACAGTGCTGCTGTCAAAAACCTATTTGTTTGGATTTTTTAATATTTGAAAACTGACATTAAATACCAATCTAAAGAGTTTAGTGGTAATTTTATTCCTGTTTACATTAAATTTCCTGAAGAAATATACGAGCTGAACATTAACAATCCATAATTTGTGCTAGATATTTTAGTATGTTTTAATGGGAGGTGTGTTATAGTACTTGCAGCATTTTGGATTGCTACGGCTTATAAACATTCATTGTAACAGATATGAAATACTGTTTTTCAAGATGAATGTATGGACACATGAATGAACTGATCCTCACTTTAACGTGCTAATATGGTTCTAGTACAACACGATAATGTACTGGTAAATACGATTATAGTATGTAATATGATTAACATGTGCTGGTGTGAATAATTAATACCGAGGGCGGGTTAAATATATTCAGTTGGCCAATAATAAGCAAAATTTCGCGCATCATAAATAAACTGGCGACGATGCGTTTATGGGACATTTGAATCCATCGTTTGTAATACATAAAAATTTCTTTACACAGAAAATAATTTCAATTTTCTCTAAAAAAATCTTCGCGAAAGTTGCAACCTTATCTCATAAAATTTTGAAGATGCCTACTGATTTCACGGGATTAGATAGTAGAGGTAATAATCATTATATATTTATTTTTAACTAAAGACTGGTTCATCCTGCCTCATTGGAAACGTTGTTTGTTCTATATCAATGGGAGATACATATTATTGAACAGTATTCATACCGGTGTATATAGACATACTATATACCTTGTAGACATAGGCAATAATCTGTAAACACGACCCCTAGTTGTACTCGCTGCGTTATTGCTACAATCCAAGAAATATCAGGTGGTACACAGGTAGTTTCCGCATGCATATGTATAGACCTACAGAGCAACTGGCCAGTCATGGAGAAATCTAAACCGCATCTATTTAATAAGGCGATACAGAAGCGGAATTCGTGCCATTGAACCCATAAACAAATCAACACAAAGCATCGTTCTTTGCATTATGCTATACAATGAGCTCATTCATCATTCCACATGCTCACCACAGCTTATCTATCCTCCCCTCTGATTTACAAAATACACTCGGATTTGAAATCAAAATAGTCAAATGTCACATAAAACAAATATACGTTTGCTTAAATTATTACTATTTATACAAATTGTTTGAATATTATTAGCACGAAAAATACAATTATTATTGAAGAAAAAGGTTGTCAATCTTTTCCAGAAGTTGCAGAAAAAATTTAAATAGTCAATAAGAAATGGAAGGAATTTTTTATATTTTTTTATATGAAAATTGCAATTAATACTGGAGGAAAAGATTGCTAATTATTTTTAGAAGCCTCAGAAAATATTTAAATGATCAATAGCAAAAGGAAGCAACTTTTTAGTGTAAATTGAATGATCATTTAAATAATATTAAAAATGATATGATATCCTGTTAACACGTCAACCGATGATTTATACTAATTTTCTTTAAATGTCTGAGCAGACATCGGATTAAATGTGCGCATTCGGTAATGTATTTATTAATTCAATTTAATTATCCATTCAACTGTAACGTCAGGAGTGATTTGAAACATCATGAATACATTAGTTATTAAGCGTCATTGTTTCCATGTAATTATATAAAATAGCTCGTTTTGCGAGAAGAATAATGCATTGAATTTCCCACTCAATTGATATTCAGTTGTCAGGCTACTAAAAGTTAATGGGAACACGAAATTCGGTCCCATTAGATCTGAAAATGTTGCCAATAGCGGCAAGAAATGTGCAATATAATATCAAAATTTTGCGAACAGAGCCGTTTAGAATTACGCACAGAGAACGTGTATTATAAATGAAGATATTTTACAGCGAAAATTTCCATGTCATTTTCAGAAAACGACTCTGTGATGATGGTGGAAAACAATATTAGTAATTATACGATTTGGAATGCGTACATGAACGTGAATACAATGGCGGATTAACTAATGAATGAAAATGGTACCTACAACAATTTAGAAATTTTCTACAAAATAGTCAAACTTTAATTTTCAACTAGTAACTTCGAAATTTGATATTTTATAGTGTCATAACTAAATAATAAAACTAAATATTCTTTACTTATTTGACGAAATACTCTAGACAGATTCATATGTTATAGAATTATTGTAAAAATGAGTTATTCCACGAATATATTGATTGTGGTTGCCATTAAAATACAATCAGGAACGAGGTGATTTCCTATGGCAAGGTGGAGCTAAAAAAAAAAAAAATTTTTATATGCACGGCGTAACCATCGTTTCAAACGATTTCAACCGCGAATGCTTGCACGTCAAACAAAATAGCCAACGTTGTTTCAATTTGCACTAAAATCATTTCCCCGCGAATCGTTCAGTGCCAATAAATACTTAATTTTTCATCGACACTTCTATTGGCGCGGCCGTTGAACCAGCTGCGGAGGAAAATAAAAGACAATAAAATTCCCATTGACTTTTATATGCCACCGCAACCACGATCGCCATAACTGGCAATATTTCGAAAAAAAATGCTTCTGCACCGGTACCGAGAAACTCGAAACTGCATTCCAATTACAGCAACGACACATCGTGCGCGCGCGCGCGCATACATTCAGACGTATATAGACGAACCGACGATGCGACGGAAGAATAAAGTTTCCCTTGACAGTGACGGATCAAGTGAAATGGAAAAAACTTTTTAATTTTGGCAGGAAACCGCACCGGTCGACGTTCCAATAAAAATAATTTTCCACTGAGAAGTTCTCTTTGTCTCATACGCGGTGTACTCGGCGTGGCAGCGGGCGGTGGCCATTTTATTAAAAAAAAAAAAAAAAAAAAAAAGGAAAAAAGAAAAAAAAAAGGCTTGACAGACTCAGAGACAGAGTAGAGTTTTTTTCGATTTAATTGAAAGTCGAAAAAGGTGGCCCCTGTGGCGCGGTTCGTTTCAGGTCCACGGTTTAGAATTGACTGACAACGACTGCGCGCGACTTTTGAACTTGACGAGCCAGCGTCTGTTAAATTGCGCGCGACCCAATTCATATTGTCGGCGACGTTCCTTGCACCAAGGACAATCTTCACTCGCCCATTCTTTCCGATTGTTAACGGTGACAACGGCGCGAAAAGCGGACACTGAGGTGAAAAAGCGGACAGTGAGAGATAAGCCTATTATAATCAGTCCCCCCCGGATGAATGCTATTTTGATTACGTATTCACGCGAACGGTTCGCCAAATTATGAATTACAGTTTTTCCCTGGCCGGCGAATGTTTCCATTCTTCCGGAAATTTTCATCCTCCCTCTCTTCTTTGGGGAAAAACCTGATCAAGTTGTAATTTTCGAACTGCGAATTGATCATTCGATCGTCGAGCACAAAACTGTGCCGCGCGAGGGTAATAATTGGGACGAATGAAATATTATTTTTGGTCGTGGAATATGAACATTCGGGCAAATGTGGCGTTCGATTCTCTTTGGGACAGAGCCAACGGTAATTAGCAGTTATTGCGAATCCTGATGAGCATGTGTCCCGCGAATTTACTGCTGCTTGTTTAAAGGAGAGGAACTGCGTTCTTTGGAAGGGGTGGTGGCTTCAAAGAATATTTCAACACAAAATCGTCGATATTTAAACTGTTATAATTTTGCTGAAAGGAGTCGTGCAATAATAAACTTGGACTCGTTTTGAAGCTTGAAATTTCTACTTTTATTATCCATCATTCATTTTCTTGAAAAATTTGTTTTCTGTAATATAGCGAACGAGAAATTGAAGACAAATTTAGCCTTGAAAATGGGAATTTAGGCTATAATAGAAGATTTTTTCATAGCCAAATCTATTCTTAGTTTGAAGATCAGTCTAAGCTTATTATTGTATAATTCCTTTTTACAGTAACACAACAATTTATTTAGTATTAGAATACTTAACATTCAAACACAAAATTTGTCAAATTTTGTACAAAATTATCGAATTTAACTTGTTTTTATCTTCTGTGTGAAAAAATCTAGTAATTTGTCAAATAATTATGATAAAATTTTTGGATAAAGTATTGCAAATACTGCAGATTAATGAATGAATATTTTTAGTAAAAATCGATCGTTTGAAATGTTTTAAATGAAAAGAATATTTCGGTGCACTGTTGGAAAGTCAATAATTCGTGGATATTTGAACTCTATTATATGAATGTAGATTGATGGGTTGCAAAGCACAGGAATCAGTTGAATAGAGAAATACCGCACAAATATACGTGCTCGTTTGAAGCAGAAATTGATAGGTATATACTTATATATATATATATATCGCTCAATATATTACGAATTATAAATTATATGAAAACATTTCTTTCCAAAGAACTCTTCCCACAAGAAATATTTGCATTGCGATTTCAAATTCTGTCTGCTCCAGCAAACAACATACACAAGTCTCTACCCCGTTACCGTTGCAAGCTGTGCACATGAAAGTAATTCTATAAAGGACATTCAATTTTAATCAATAGAAACAAATAAAATATTCACAGTGGGTGCAGTTAATCAGTTTCAGTTCATTCATAAAATCACACCGTATCGCAATGTGAAACGTATTTTTGTTTCATCGTACTAATTACATCGTACATTCCACCTATTTAAAAAGTATTTAGTTCGTTTTTGTAAAATCTAAATATTTGTTGAAACGCGTTTATATTTAAAGACGAGCTTGACAGAATTCGTCAATATTTTTTAATCAGTCTACATTTTGAAAAAGTATTTCACAATACGGAGAAGTTAATTTATTTTATTATGACACGAATCAGTGAAAATACATCCATTTTGTTTTTCTAAAAATTGTAAAATACTATGCAAGATATTACTATATAAATTGATGCATTCTTTTAAAATATAAACTTATAAATAAAACACAATGGAGTTAAAGTGTGAAACAAAATTCAGTGAAATTTCACCACAGGATTTCTGGTATTATTATGCTTCTGAGGAGAGTACGAGGGTTGAAATCGAATAACATTTGAAATTTAGTCTATAACTTGTCAATGTTGGTAATAAAATTCGTTGTAAATTATCAGATTAGCAAAGCTAACATGTACAAAATTCGTTTAAATATTTTTTAAGGACAGTCACGCATCGCGAAAATTCGAAGTTATTCTCCATGTCACGAAGCGCTGTAATGAAGTTCCCTTACGAGAATAGTAATATCGGAAGTGTTCAATCGAACGTTTACATTCCGAACTGTAATACTAAATCGAATGTTATTTTTGCACCTCTTCCACTTTGTACGTGCATAGAAGTACAAAGGCGGCCCTAATTTCAGCTTCAAAGACGAAATCAGGGTTCTCGTATTTTAACCGTAAAATGAGAGACGAGAGAAGGTCGGGGCTCTATGGGATTACGCTTCTCTGCGTTATCTTTCTACGATGCACTCTTACCATCGGGATTCGTTCGTTTCCGGGGCAATCGGGGCAAGTGAGACTCTATTACGTATTTTTCTTTCACGATACCTTCGATTCTTTCTGTACAGTCGAAACGTTGGCCACAAGAGAAATTGTGGAGCGAAATCGAAGTCTTCCTCGGTAATGTATTATTCCAAACCTATTCCACAAGCTAATAAATAATGCTTGATGTTATTCTGGAAAATGATCCCAGCTCCAATATATGCTTTTGCGCGAAAATAGCCAGATTAAAAGCTAACTAGATTTTGATCAAGGGAAAATATTGATGGAGGTCGCGCGTTTATAATTTGTATTTCAAAAACGCAAAGGAATGCACACGTTTCTTAGGTATGTCTAGGTGGAATGATTGCTTCGAGAAGAAATCGAAAATTGTGAATTGAGCTGCCTTTACATGGAACTTCGTCTCAGAGAAAATCTAATCAGAGTGTCTTGGAATTATTTCAGAAATTTACTTTTGGATTTGTGTTAATTACTTGTGTTTCATAAGTTCATGGAAGCTGTTCTTGTAAATGATTGTTCGAGACAGATCTTAATATAAATTAGCACCATTGTATATTCGTTTGATTATTAAATATGGATATATTGTGGATGTTTAAAGAGCTTTTTATATGAGACATGACATTTTTTTGTCATCGCAAACCCATTTTCCAGACATCAAAGCAAAGTAGGTACTGATTTTCTCCCGAATCTCTTTCCGCAAAGAGTGAAAATGTGTTCCCTTCAATGAGTTTTCCACTTTTCGGAAAAGGAAAAAAATTTGTAGGGTGCCAAATCTGGTGAATACGCGGTGTGCTCGAACTTTTCCCTTCCTCCTAACAGCGAAAAACGCGGTGAAGGGAATCTATTTTAACTTCCTGCGGGGGGTGAGGGAAAAAACGACGAACCTGCTGAATGCCTTGACAGAAAGTCAGCTCTAGACTGCTTTGAAAAGTAAAAAACCTATAAGCAGCGTGTGAAGATAGGGCTGACTTCAAACGTTTTCGTGGATTTCGTCGTTTTCAAAAGGGTCGCTGTATTTCGGGAAAAATCGAACGGACGTGCGACTTCGTGGGACTTGAAAAATTTATTAAACATACGTGTCATACGTGTAAAATATGAACAAAATTTTTCAAAATAAAGAATGTGAGAAAAATGTACAATAGTGAAAGTATAAAATTTTCATGTAACCATCATTACTCGAAACTGATGCAGACAATTTTTATTTTGCACGAGTGTCCCTAGTCTCGTCAATTTTACCAGATTTTCTAAATTAATTAACAGCTATATTTACTTTTATTTAACCATCGTTTCACATAACTGATATAGACAATTTTAACACTTTCGCTGGAAATATTATCTCGCCACTGGCCACCGGGCAACATACACTTTCATTACACCGTTGTAATTATTTAATAGCGACGGTATAATATTCGTCGTTGACATATGCGTCGACCAGCACGCACGCACAGTTCCCCGCAAATTGCCGACGCAAATTCTTTGCCCGTCTATGTTAAAATTACCAAGCGAGAATGGCCGTTGTAACAACGGTCTATAGCGACGCAACAATCTAGGTCTGACGTTACAACCTCAGAGGGGATAAATACTGAAGGCATGCACGGTATGAGAGCAGGGGGTGACCAGTAAAATTATTAACGACCCACCGTGAGGCATCTCTTGGCACTAATGCACAAGCGTGCAACGGTGGCCCATCCCCAGTTCATTCGTACTTGCGGGTCGTCGTCGTCGTCGTCGTCTGCCGTTCCGCCGTTGAAACTCAGCCCGGCTGAGTTTTCGCGGGTGGAAAAAGTGTGACGCGATAATTCCGCAAATTAGTTCCGGCGGAGAGCGCCGACGTCTAACAGTGCCCGGGGTCCCTTGAATTCGAGCCCGCAGCCCATTCTTGCCCGCCGGGCAGAAGACTCCGTCGCCCGGTATCTTCTTATGTTTGTCAAAGAAGAAATCTTCGCCCGGTTATTACTCGGGCCGGGTCTGCGCGCGACATTAGCGAATGACTGGCCGTTTCTTTCGCGATTCCAGCCTGCCTCGTATTATCCGACCGTTGGAACGACTCGAGCTAAACGCTTTCGGGGGGACGAGACTTTTTCGGCAACCCTATGGTGTCGACGGGGAAGCACAACGTTGATCAGCGTAGATCCGATCTATAAATTTTTTGGTCCGGCAGAACAGTCTCCATACATTCTTCAACACCTTACCATAAAATATTTTATTCTTCGTTGTTAAAAAATTTTGCATACTTGTGTTTGACTATATTTCGAGGTTATGGCTGCTATGATATTTGATATGATCTTAAGAATGAGTAAATCAAGCAGTAGCAATATTTGAAGAATTTGAAAATACTGTTGTATTGTGTTCCACACGTTCACTATCTACCTTAAAATATTTTATTCTTCATTGTTAAAAAATTTTGTATACTTGGTTGACTATATTTCGAGATTATGGTTGCTATGATATTTCATATGATCATAAGAATGAGTAAATCAAGCAGTAGCAATATTTGAAGAATTCAAAAATACTGTTGTATTGTGTTCAACTTTACCAAATTATTAAGAAATAAATATCCTGTATCCCGAAATTAGTACAGACAATTTTTATTTTGTATAAACATCTACAGTCTAGGCATTACCAAGAAGTAACGCTCATAATTTTTTTTTTAATTATATTTATGATGTGTGTCATTAGTATAATTAAATCATAGATGTTTAATGTCTGTTAGAACACAAGTACTGTCATGTATAAGACTATCCCAATGATAATTTCGGAAGATTGATTTACCAATGGATTGTCATCGAAGAAGAAGAATGATCGACGAGTTACTTGCAATTTTCGAACTTCTAGAACTTCAACATCATTCCTGTGAATTACATTTTTTATTTCTCAGATTCATTCATGACGTATAGATTCATTCTGTAATTTTTCGAACCAAAATGGCCTACTTTTAACGCTATCCTTTAATTCGAAGACCAATGTGTAAGTAAAGGGACGACAGACGATATGATAGATGGTGCTTAAGCTGCACCGTGACACTAAGGGTGACACGCCAGTCTCTCAGAAAAGAAATTAATCTCTTTTTTCTCGCTTTTCAGTCTCTTGCGCTTTCGAGATTTTAAGTAATGTTTTTTGAGATTTATTATAGAGAATGGAAAACGACAAAATGAATGCCACTTTTCAGAATACTGTTATCAAGCTGTCACTCATAGAAAACAATTTCGCATTTTATTTGTTTATCGTAAGAATTGCGGGAGAGCCTCGAATAACAATGACACTCGAATCGCACAGGGTTTCGAGTAACGTGGCAAAAATTTTAGCGACCGTAAAATAACACACGGTGAAAAATTGGCGACCCTCTAATAACAAGGCGTTAGAATTGTACAGAGTCTCGGATGACACAGACATTCAATGAAAGAAATGCACAAACGCAGGACTGTGTAATCTGTTGGTATAGGGTGCAATATTTCAAAGAAACCGATTTCAAATTTTAGTGACGATGAAACCGATTTGATGATAATAATCATTAAGAAATAGTTTATGAATTTCCATCCGCATTTTTATTGATTGTTTAACTTGTGCTATCTCTTCGATATAAAACTAAAAATAGTTTAAATAATATTTATAACTCTTCAAATAACATTTATAAAAATGATACTTGATTTTATATGGATTTAGAGTTTCGAATTACATGATTTGTTTTATCACCCTAAATTGTGTGAGACCTCAAATTCGATGATATGATAATACCGTAACTACGAGATCCTGTAATTGTCAACGAAGAAAAACAAATAAAATAATACATGGGGAGAAGATGTGACATGTAATTATAGTTTTAAAAATGTTAATTTAAAAAAATTAACTATTCATGTACTTTGTCTCTTTGATTATGGTGTGCAACTAGTTCTCGAGCAGGTTAGTATTTTGAAAATCTAAAGTCGTCTAAGCGTGGAAAACACGCAACGAAATCAGTTTCCAGTTAACGCCCTGGAAACCATTTCTCCCATGAACAGACTATGTTACACCGTCGCATGGAAGGATTACAGTTGATCCTGACGCACCAAACGATTACAAGTGTACGCGGGCTTATTCGAAAAGCCGGATTACGATCAGCATAAGGACTGAACGGACTATCTGCTTTGTACAGCATGTGCGATGATAGCCTCATAACTGCTTCCGCTTAAATCTACCACTTTGTTGCCACGAAAAACAATCAATCTTCCTCTCCATTCATGATTTCCCTCGTACACGCTGCTGATGACTAGGGTGCCAACCTTCGCGTGTACATCAATTTTCCGAGATCAGCTTCCGGGGATTAAACTAAAAGTAATTTCGTTTAGGAGCACCTTGTGAATGTAATTTCAACGTGAAATCTTAATTAGTGAAATCTTAATTTTTATCAGGATAATAGTACTAGTTGCATTTAAACAATTTCTTCTCATTTTTGTATACTTTTTAAACTTGAATGATGTTTTGAACATTTTGAACCCACAATCTCTGATCTTTTCAAATTTTATTAAAATCAATTATTATATAAAAGAATGTGTAAAAGTAATCCTGCATATGTTTCACATTGCTTTCAACAATATTATTTTATTTTACGCATATTATATTTGCGTTTCCTGATATTTCATATATTTTTAAAGAATTGAAAATAGAATTTAATATATTTACAGCGAATTGACAATAATGCTTCGAAATATTGAATTACACTGATCGTCAGGAAAGTGCAAAATTCGATGAAAACATTAACATACACTTCAATGCACATTTAAAGTACTTTAAATCCCATTAATATCTCCATTGACGTCCTTCAAGAGAAATGAAATTATCAACTTGCTTGTAGACAAAGTACACTTGTAATCGGCAGTAAATTTCACTTATACGATGAAAGTTGCAACGCGTTAAAAGGGTGGCTTGTTGTAGTAAAAAGTAAAGTAGTCCAGGAGTTAACTTGCGAATGAAATTATGAACACTCGACCAACAGCGGTTAACTTGCGTCGTCTTGAGATTCACTGTCCTCTGCCTTCAGATTTTCTCTGTGTACGCATTCGCAGTCTCCAGTTTGGCTAACTTAATAACTGTATGTTATATTTCTGGAAACATTAACTAACCTGTCACGAACAAATATTTCGAGAACCTGAAATACTGCGAATTCGCGTAACCCGACTAGCATCTCGCCGAACGACTTTGTTGACTGTTATACCGGGAATAAAATATTTTATGCTGTTTCAAGGTAAAAAAGCTCTCGTTCCAAAAAAGACAATAAACTTCGTGTAGTTCATAAATAAAACAGCGAGGAGTTTGTTCGCAAAACAATTTGACCACGTCTCTCGATAATTGAATTTTCATAGTAAATAATTGATTGTCCCGAAACATCCATTTTGCACGAATGCTCGCGTAAGCTAGTTTTCACGGTGGTGCAATAATAATCAGTAACTCGAAATATACCGGAACTTCCGAACTCAGTTCCACGCGATTCAAAATAAATGATTTGTAAGTCGAAATCAATTAGGGGAGTAATGTATTATATATTCGCGAAGTTGTGGGATTCCCTTGTTGATTCCTATCGCTGCATCTGCAACAATTTGCATACCGGAGTCACGAATAATCTAAGTTTCAAGAACATTGAAACTGAGTTGGAAGTGCTGTCTATGAATGACTGGGATCGAGTGATATTCCGGTTTTAGGCTTCATCCCCTTTGTGTACCATTTAAACGCATCTCGGAGGAGATCGCGTTGATAGATCACGTTTATAAAATGGCCGAATTCACCGAATACCGAATAACCGAAAATCCCGAAATTTTAAACTAAACTCTTCGTCAGCGAAAATGCTAAAACTTCGAAACCAACGTGTTACTTGTATCGTGTACACTCTTCGAAAGTGGAAAATGGTGGCGTGTAAATCAATATCATTATATTGGTGAGAGAATGCTAATTCGGTGACAAAATTATTTCTAACAATTTTTATATGAAACTTTTACGTAACATTCGTATTTACACATTCTGTGTTACACAAGAATAATAGAATATTTATATTTTTCAAATAAATATGTCGACTTACAAAATATTAATTACTTGAAATTAGATATAAAAATTAAATCTAAAATACAAATTTTTAAAAAATCGTATTGTGACTCATAAAACGTTATTCCAAATTGGGATAAAAAGTTTCGGTTATTCAAGAATACACGAAACACAATAATTGGAATGCACAAATTCAAAGTGATAAATGCAAAATTTAAAATATTCTTGCATGTAGGTAGTTCGATTAAAAAACACCTTATCAAGCAACTTTCAACTCGGCTGGTTTCGAAGCGGTTTTTTTTTGGAAAAGCAAATTTTTATTCTTCACAAACGATTTAATTTTCACAGAACGCGAGAATGGTGTCTGCGGTTGCACTCTGGATGGGAAACTGGATAGGATTCGCGCGAGATCGCAGCTTCGCGTGGTGCTGGCGACACAGGGTATATGCAGAGACATTCGCAATCCGCGATGCTCATAATTTGTTTCGTCCTAGCGTTGGAGAAAGAGCTCGGCTCCTCGGGTAGAGCTAATATCACGAGAAAGATACGAGGACAGACGCTGACGAGAAGGGAACGGGGAGACGGAGAAACATCGGATAGCGTTTAGGGAGCTCGTTTCTCACGGGCGCGCGAAAGCAAGCGAAAGTCGGGCGAATATCGTTGCCCGCGATATTTATGAATTATGAGCAGCCCGCTCTACCATGTACATGCGTACCTACGTATTTATGTATGTATGTATTGCGAGGGCCCGGTGTTGTCGCGATCTTTTTATCGAGCTATAAAAGTAGCGACGCAGCCGCGCACAGCACCTCGCGTCAGAGATTATTGGTCACCGACTATTCCGTGTTTAGGTGGGAAGTGTTTCCGGAACATCTGCGGGGTAAGAAACATTAAACGGTACAGGTTTACGGGTCTAGTTGCCGTTTCTTTGAAACCGTATCCGTTGATGACCGCAAAAACCAGGTTAGCAGAATTCCTTTGCACATACGAACTGCTGCCACGGTAGTACGTGCTAGGTAATTACACGGTGGAAGTTTGACACGCTCGCGGGGATAGATCTCCGACGATCTTTATTGTTTTAATTAGAGTGGGAGGGTTCGATTCGGGCTCGGACATTTTTATGTGGAATCAAACGAATGACATTTCGATTGGATATCGTCTGTACCAGAATCGTGCCGATATACATATACAGCCTCGTAATTGATGGCACACAGTTTAAATCAGAATAACTTTTTTTTATAAATGGACCCAGTCTTTCTGCAAAGCTAGATGGATTAGTTCATTAGACGATATGCAAGGATTTTTATGCATTTTTGAAGAAATTGGATGGTTGAAGTATAAAACGATGATACACATGTTTTTCTTTTCTCAAGGTTATTTTTTCAGGAGTGTTCGCTTTAATTTTCAAAGATCAAGGTCATTTGAAGATCACGTTATCATACATATCTGAATGTATTTTCCGCTCAGCTACACGATGCAATAAAAAAAAGTATGCAGTTGTGTATCAAAAAACGCCGATGACCTTGATAACTCCGATAAAAATTACCATGGGGGAAAAATCTTCTTCCCAGATATTGGTCCATTGACACCATGCGTATTACGTAATAGATTAGAAAAAATCTTGTAATGTTGTTTATTAATGTACCAAATTCATTAAGGGATGAAATTTTTATTTTACTCCTGGTTCCCACGATCGATGCGGAACATTGTTATTTTGTAAAAAAAATTGCTGTGTAGTGTGAATTACCGGAAAAATAGTGAAAGTTGCTTTTCACAACTCGTAGACCCACCTTTACCTAATATTCAAAGTGCCGGCTTTGTTTAACATTCAATATTTGTCTTTCTTTTTGGTAGACCGGAGGCAATTAAATGGAAATCGATTGGACTGTACAAATAATTAGCACGAGTGTTCCAACTGCAAGCAGGCATACAAAATCTATATTATTACTATCTATGGTAATATCTGTAGTGTTAAATAAAAATTCTAAAAATTTATTCTATACTACGTATATGCTATAGTACATTTCAGATTTAATTTTATGCATATCATCGCCCCCAAGTTAGTATGATGCTTCCGGCCGCACCCTATTTCCCATTGTTGAACGGCAAGATGAATGACAGTGCGTTTCGCATCCCAAGATCTGTAATCTACGAGAAATCCGGCAGCCTTCTTTGACCCAACGTTCTTCAACCCGAACCAGGACATTGCGAAGGATGGTCATTCGCATGACTTCCGGATGGACGTGTAACTTCCAGTTGCCGACGCGGTATTTGATTCCGGAAGGAACATTTATCACGGAAGATTTATGTTCATAGCAACGTCCGCTGATGGTTATAAATTAATTTCGCAACGACCAACGATCGCCGGCTCGACCACTCTTCCGAACACTGGATGCTTCAAAAATGTGAACTGGAAGTTTGCGAAACAGATAATGGCCGGAAATACCGAATACACGGCAGCAAGTTTCTGTAGGTGTAAGCAAACTGCACGCAAGGTGCTACCTCGAAATTTGAACGTCGTTTAGAAGCACGATTTTCGGAACAGGTCTGCCTAACTTCGGTCGAAACTCAAAATAAAATGAAGGTCTGGGTCGTGTTTGGACCGAGTTAGCTTAGAATAATTACGAATTAATTCCATCATAATGAACTGATCTGAAAATTTTAATCATCCACTGTTTAATCGCAGGTGCCAATCATGTCATATCTTGTATATTCCTCTTATTAACAGTATTCTTAAGGATTTGTTTTTTATCATAGTTTCTCCGGTGAGTGTACAAATGCAATCGTATAAAAAATACCTTGACAGCGGAAGAGTTAAATCAAAGTGACAGAAAACATTCTATTTGGGACCAGCATTTGCAATGTGCAGCAGCCATAAATTTTACTAATAGGATGAAAAAGTTTGGGTTAGGTCTGGGAAAATTTTAATCATCCACTGTTTAATCGCAGGTGCCAATCATGTCATATTTTGTATATTTTTCATGTTAACAGTATTCTTAAGGATTTGTTTTTTATCATAGTTTTTCCGGTGAGTGTACAAATGCAACCGTATAAAAAATACCTTGACAGCGAAAGAGTTAAATCAAAGTGACAGAAAACATTCTATTTGGGACCAGCATTTGCAATGTGCAGCAGCCATAAATTTTACTAATAGGATGAAAAAGTTTGGCGAAACAAAAATGAGGGAAGCTGAGGTCGGCAATAGTTCTGGAACGTAATTTAAAATTCTAGAACAAGTGTAACGAGGTTCCTCGGGGGGGGGGGGGGGCAACGACGGGACAATCTCTTGTCGGTAACACTATCAATAAACGTTGTTACAATTAATGAACCGGAACGCACACGGCTAACCGGCATAATGCTCGCGGGCGCGCGTCTTTTCTGGGCCTGGGGGAAGGGTTGGATGTCGTCGTCATTAACGGCGGCTACGCGTAATTTGCCCTTTTAGAAGCCATTAAAGGTATACCATTATATCACGTTGGTCATAATTAGAACGCGGCGCCGTAGATGTCGCGCACGATAGAAGCGGAAGGCGTTGAAAGGGCCAACGGTATCCCTCGGACCGCTTCCACTGGTTTTTCCTTTTTTCGTTGTTCCTTCCCAGCGCCTGTTTTTTCCTTTCATCCCCCGTAATAAGAAGTTGTTCGACTGATCCACCCGGCGGTCGAAGCTAATTAAGCAACGCCACGCCGCGCCGCCGTTGTAATCAGCATCTATTTCGCGCGTGATTAATTACCCGAAAACATTCGCAACAGCGTTTTTATGGCGGCCCCCATAAAAAGCTCCGGCTACGGCCGGCGATAAAAGAGCGGAGAATAGGCGCGCGATCGTTTAAGGTCACGTAGAAAATCACTGCCCCGCCCTTCACTGTGCTCACACTGATACTCGGACGCTATACTGTCACCATAATTGCTGCTGCGCGCAAGAGGAAACGATTCGAGCGTTACATTGTTCACTTCCCCGAAAGATAAATCATTTATTTGCCATTAAACTCCTCGATGCGGATCTTTATGCATTCGCGGCACGTGCAATTTTCGGAAATGCAAGAAAGATTCGATATTGTGAAAATACAACAGTATTTTGCAATTTTTTCAATCAACGTAATATATGTGTTTCACTCAATTCAATTTTTTGAACATATAACAATGGGAAATTGCGTAAAGATCCGCTGTCTATTTATGCAAAAGAATTAAAGTACAGTATCGATAAAAAAAGTGTTTCAAAGAAATTGTCTATGATTGTACCAGTGTCGCCAGATGAGGAGAGGGAGCACGAATGAAGGGGAAAAAGTTACCCCTTCTCTGCCAACACCGGAGTAGCGTCGTAGAAGGGGAAGCTAGAGTGGGGACACAAGTTTTGATTTGGTGACACTGGTTTGAACTGCAATAACTTTGTGAAAAATAATAGTCAAACGATAAATCTGGACTCATTTTAAAGCTCGAAGCCTCCACTTTCTCAGACCATCGTTCACTTTTTGTAAGACATTTTCACATGATACAGCGGATGAGAATCTGGGGATACTTTTTCGGTGGAAAATGGTCGTCGGTAAAAACATGAAAAAACATTTTCTGTAAATTTATTAACAACAAAAAAGTGCTACTTCGTAGAATCGTACGGTAAGCGATTAATGCAGGTAAAATGGCCTACTTTGAATTTTGCCCAGCCAGATTGTCAGTTCCCGTGCAATATTCTGAAATTCCACGAAGGCGATCGGTTATCGTTGGCAAAAAAATCTGTTATTCTGCCGGACTCGAAAAATGACGGCTCGCGTTTGCGACGGGCCGGGCCTCCCGGAATTATAGTGAACGCCACGCCGCGCCGGCACGCGACTGAACTTAGGCCCTCTGCGAGTAGGATCGACCCGAGTCCACAAGTAGACGTCGCTCGTAAAGTGCTCGAGAAGTTCTGGATACCGGAAGCCGGGAATACTCGTTGTCACCGGGAATTCTCGGGCAACGTAATTACGTATAAGGAATCAGGAAAAATGGCGGTGGCCTGTGGAAATAATATCCCGCCTAATGGCACATGCTATCCCGGCGGCGGTTGAATTATTGTTCCACAGATAACGTTCGTTTCGTGTTACCTCCAGCAACAGAAGAAAGATTTTGCGGAACGACTCTCGCCGACGCGACGCGCGGCGCGGCGCGGCGCGAAAACTTGACTACGGCAATCTGCATTTAAGCGGCGCTGATAACTCCCGAGACTTAATGTTGTATTAACACCGGAGAGACTTTACGTGCTGAAAAACACCGGGATACGTTGCAAACCAGATAAGCTAAATCACCCCTTTACCGGGCATGTAAGAATGCAATTGTTTCGTAATACACATTGGTTACAGAGATTTACGAACACCGCCGTACAATATTAAGCCTTGACGTACCAATCATTTTTCGATGCGATCAGAAACTCCAGTTTTGCTCTGGGAAAAATCTTATTCGTGATAAGGAAAAGCATTTTTGCGAATTTCTTTACACTCCTACTTTTGAATCGTTTCCTCGTTTCCAGTGTAAAAATAGAGCTGTCATCGTTGTTAATTTTCCAGCCTGTGCATGTTGCTCTTACTTTCTTAGTTTAGTCAAATCTCAAATGTAAAGTTTCGATCGTAGTGTAATGTACAAACAGGGAAAATAATTGATGAACAGCATTTTCAATACTTAATTTGCTTTTCCCTCCTTCCGTTTATTTATTCATGCACGCATACCATCAGCCAGATCACGAACACAAATTTATTCCATAATTTCCATTAACGGAGATCGAGCAGAAATTTATTTAGTGTGTACAAGATTCTACCGGATTTTAAATCAAGCAAAAGCTTCGTCGAAGCTTCGCCATGTTTTTGCTATCTCGAATTTCGTACAATTGTATACAGGGTAGTCCACCTAAATGTGGCCACCTAAATATCTCCTTTATTTGTGATGACATAACAAATGTTTTTTTGCAAATGTTATTCTTTTCTCAAGGTTATTTTTTCAGGAGTGTTCACTTTCATTTTCAAAGATCAAGGTCATTTGAAGATCACGTTATCATACATATCTGAATGTATTTTTTGCTCAGCTACACGATGCAATAAAAAAAAATATGCAGTTGTGTATGAAAAAACACCGATGACCCTGATAACTCCGATAAAAATTACCATGGGGGAAAAATGTTCTTGCCAGATATTCGTCCATTGACACATTTTGCATTACAACAATCTGAAGAGATATTTAGGTGGGAAAATGACTGTGTCACATCATGTTTGCGCACAGTATTAATTCTGAACCGAAATCAAATTCTACACTGTTGTTGCTACTGTACAGCCATCGGAGCACATATATAGGTATACATATATACATTTAATTCTTCTTCTAGGAAGTTACGTTACATAACCATTCTAGAGGAAGAGCTAACAGTTGTTTAAATATCAGAAATTTTGATCAAAGATCGAAGTATCTTACGAACGAGTTCGTACCCCGGCAATCTACTTACCATCAACGAACGAAGAGTAACAGCACCATCATCGACGGGGGTGTGAAAAGATCGAAGGGTAATCTGGCCGGCGCGGTGCAATCCCGGCCGGGTCCCGATCTATGTATCATTTCCCATTCGCCGTGCCATACTTTCTAATTACATCAGCCGGGGGAACCGCGTTATCCGTATCGATAACAATGTCACGTTCGCCGGGTATGGGCCGTGAATCTCAAACGATCTCAAAGACGGTCGCATAATGACGGAAAATCACCGCGGCAATTTTATTTAAATTCTATCTCCGACGGGAATCATATTTCATCCCCCGAAGTAGCTGGCGTATAAACGAGCGTATAAACGGAGCGTGTTGGCAGTGCGGGGGGGGGGATGGTGGTAGATAGAGGTGTGTGCAGGGTTGGAGGTGAGAGGAGAGGGGGTGGGTTGATGTCGCACGTTACGACAATATTCCCGCTCGGCGGAGGCGGGCAGGCTTATAACGGACCGCGTGACACAAGTATTAATTGTTGAAAGTCGACGGAGCGTCGTTGAGCGGTATCGGCGATTCAGCAGAATCAAAGGATGAGGGAGCGAGAGAGGATGTGAAAGGGGGTGTGCGAGGGTGTTTGGGGTGGATGCGGGGGTGTGGGAGCAACCGCGATACAGAAACTCGGTAACGGTGCAAGTAGCTGCTGGTAGAAGGCGTGGCAGCCCGAGGGGTTAAAGGGATTGCGATGTGAACGCGACGCTCGGCAACGCAGAAGGGGTGGAACGCGGCGGGGGTTGCAGCCAAGAGAGTAACTTCGTTAACTTCTTATTAATGGTGATGAAGTTGCGCACGACCGAGTTATACCGTGGCTCATAAAAACCACCTAGATTCCGTCGGGACGAAAAACTTGCGGCGCTGCTTTGGTAAACGAAAAATCGGCTGACGCCGCCTAGCCTTGGCTAAAGAAAAACATCTCCTGGTTAGGCGAACCTTAATACACGACAGTGGTTCAGGATCGCCGGTATTGCTTAACCCTTCAGGGACGACGAGCGATCGTTGTTTTCTCTCTGCATGATCGATGTTGCATGATTTTACTGTAGACGTTGATACTACCAGTCTCCTTAGATCGCTGGGGGGAAAAACGCCAATAATTTGTTGAATTTAATATCGAGATACGGAAAATGAAAATTTGTGTAATAAATTTCGAAATATTCGTCGCAGTGCACAGATGTCATCTGTGAAGACCCAACGTGTCGCACCGTGATTAACCCGGGTCGATTTCGACCCCTAGAAATGTACGCTGTATCTCATCTCCCTTTTCGAATGCAATCTGATGACCAGATTGTGTTCCAGTATTATGCACACGGTGTCCTGTTTCAATCAGCTCCCCCGAGTGTCTATGGAACGGTTGATGGTGCCAAAAACTGTTTCTCTGTTTTTTCCGAAACTGGGGACCTGAAGTGGAATAATTCAATATTCGAGCTACTACCTGAATCGTACCTCACTCCTATCAGTTTCTCAATTAGACATCCTGATAAATCAATCGGGTAAGTTCATTATTCGGTTAAATTGTACTTCTGTATTTTGTCGATTGCTTGAAGGAAGAATTAAATAATTTTCGAAATCTGGTCTCACTCGATATTTGCACCTAGGTCTCTCACAAATGAATCAGAACATAAGCTAGCTGTACTATATTAATGAAGCACCACACAGATACCAGTATCAGTCTTCTGAATCCTGCTGATGTTAGGAAAACAATCTCAAAAGTACACAGCTGACACCTGAAGAACTATAATGAGTAAAAACTCAAATCTCAAATCTCTTAACATCATCAAAGTAATTAACCGCAGGATAAAAAATGGGTCACCATTCATTATCCAGAAGATCTCAGTCCGATTCGTCGCGTGTGCACGCGCCGCATCACCGATACGCGTGCAGGTCTGCGGCTAGGTGCTAGCCGGCTGCAACCTGGTTGCACGTCCGGATGGAACTTAATGCGGCACGTTACACTATGCAAATACGGGACACTCTGGGGATAACGCGGGCAAGAAATTGCGTTTGACGCGCCTATATCAGACGGTACTTAAGGGTATCCGCCGTTCTGTGCGGCTGCGTCTGACGCGCCTATATCAGAGTCGCCGTTCCAATATGAATACGTATGGAGAGCCGTATATTTGTAGGCAGCGAAATGACGGAAGCACGACTTGTCGCTGATGGGAAGACGCCGAAGCGTCGCGTCGCCTTAAACAGGAGTTACGAGGCCGAAGAAACAGTGTCGCCCACTCTGATTTCTCTGGAGCAGGGCATTTTCTCCGCAAACTTAAAATGTGACTTTGATCTATTGGAACGTGTAATATAAGACACTTTATCTGCTGTGTCATTTTTATATGACCAATGCGTTATTTCATATAAATATACACAGTCTATTAATGGGCTGTTTAAAATTCATAAAATAATTTTGTGTGGAGTATATTGTTTTTTAATACAATAACTAATAGGAATATTCGTTTTGCAAAATTTATTGTCGATTCTTTAAATGAAACTTACAGAATTTAGAGATAAAAGTGATTTAAATACATATACAGTTCCCTCTTGCTAAGTTAAGGTTAGGTTAAGGAAGAAAGGGATGAGGATAAAGGAGGCGGGTGTAAAAACATTGTAACCCCTAGGGGAAGCCAATAAAGTTATTATATATACATATACAGTTGAAAATTGCCATCTCCGAAAAAGTTAAATTTCACCCAACGTTCCCGATGAAAATTTTCCCCCTCAAAATCGATCTATTTATTTATCATATTACAGTAACCTGATAGACCTTAATTCGTCAGTGTCAATTTGAGCACTGTTCCTGTCACGTTCATCCTAATGGAATAGTGTCAGGAGTAAAAGTTAGGTGAACTAAAACTCCAGAGTGTATCAGAAACAGACTCCCACACGGCCTATCAGTTAATTAGGCTTATTCGAACAATGTCAAACTACATGCTTAAAATGAAGTTTACACATCATTTACATCAAAATAGGACACATGGTAACTAGGCTGCATACACTAACTCAAAACACTTGCTGACAATTGAGAGACTGCTGTGCAGTGGAATTATACTGTCTGCATAAACAGTTTCTGCATATTAAAACTAAATTGTATTTGCTAAACTAACCTGAATTATTTGGACAATAATAAAAATGGAAACTATCGAAAGCAGGATACAAGATCGAGATTAATATCGATGAAAGATGTCACCTGTTAATCCGCGGCGTCACCGCATAGATCAGAGCGAGTCTATAAACATTTTCTTAGCGTTTTAACAGGCTTTAGTCCCGGCATATTTTTACTGTACAGCATGAAGCACTAAAAGAAAACGAGTTTCGAAAATCCAACGGGATATGTTCGCACGTTCCCTGTATTTTCATTTTCATACTCCGGGATCGGATGGGGCAGAAGGGGGTGGGGGGTGTAGGGGGGTAGTGCGCGCAGAGATTCCGAGGTTCCGAACTTTGATGGAATTGAATCTATCCGACGTTACCGGTTTTCTGGATATCAATATCCCCTGCCAAGTTTATTCGAGCGGGTAGGGATTCCGCTCTTTAGGCGATAGGATCGTGGAATAAATATTTCTGACTTTGGCAAGACTATACGAGCGTCGTTACTCATTTCACAGTCGTTCTGCGCCCCCGACCACCCCTCCGGGAAATCTTGCGGTACCATAATTCTTACAAATGTAAACGGAAGCCGACAGGGTGAAATAATACACTCCTCGTTGTTAGGTGGTCTCCCGAACATCCCCCCTACTCCCCTGGCCCCATGGAAATCCTTGGCTGAAATCTGTGCAGCATAAATCCTTCGACGGTCCACCGATTAAACGGGACTCGACGATTTCGATTTACATTTTTCCGCATGCGTGAGCCGACCGGCGGCGGCGATACTTTCAGGCAAACCGTGTCGGGAGACCGGGGTGAACGGAACGAGATCGGTTACAATGGCGTCGAATCGATGGGGAGCCATTAATAAGCGGTCTCGCGAATGGCCACGGTGAAAAACGCGGCCGTAATGCCGTTAATTGGATAATTCGGTCGACACGTGACGTTACGAGTGCTCGATTTAGCTGGACAAAAGTCATTTTCACAGCCATTTTCAAATCTCCTAATTTTTATTCAAAGGTAATGAGGGAGATCTAACACTACTGAAGAATATCATGGTGTTGGTAAAAAATTCGTTCAATTTTTCTAGAGATACATAAAACAAAATGAATACAGCTATTTCTATACGATTTCATTCAGAAAATACGAAATTCAAATCGAGCCGAAATAAGATAGATGTAAAATACAACCATTAGTATTTTCCCTGTGACTTTGATGAGTTTCAATTTTTTAATAATTTTTTTCACACGTGTTCTACTAAATTCTTCAAATTTCTAAAAAAAAAGTCAAATTATATAATCATATTTTTAAAAGTTATTCTTTCTCAACTCTAGATAGCTAAATTAAATTAGCAACAAAAATACTTTTAAATAAACAGAATAAATAAAATGTAATTGTTATATTTGGTGTTATACTTATTAATTGCAGCATTTCTTTGACATCTAAAGTTAAGAGAAGATAGTTATGTAATATCGAAAAATGTAGGAATATTTGTGCTCATTGCAAGTATGTGTTAGTCACTTCGTGTCATTATCAGCTAAAGTAATCTTCGTTCATGCACCGTGTTCGCTGTTTATCCCCAGCTTTTTCGCAAAGTCCCCCCCCCCCCCCTCCCCGTTTATCGATAACTCCTCCGCTGTCTCTGAACTCTGCCACCCCGGTATCGCACACCGTCGCGTTTTAATATCCAACGAACTCGTACTAATCAGCACACGTCGTGTGGCACGATGAAAAACTGTGGTGACTGTCGACTGGTCTTGTGATTAATTAACGGCGACGGAAACAAGTCGTCGGCTAGGTTATTTTTCATAATTATATTGAATGGGAGGCACACATCAAAGGCACTTCCGCGGGAGATGCCCGCCGGGGTAGAATGTAATTATTCTCAGTGCCGAGGAAGCTTGTTTTGTGAACAACACGAGACGAAATTCCCGGAAAATGTATCGGAAAATTGTGGAAATTGTTGTTGAGAACTTTGCTCGCATTGCGTCAGCATTCATTTAATAACTGAATCACGATAGAATAGATCTTACCCACAGAAACTGTATTGCATGTTCGCTTGAAGGATCGTGTGAATATAAATCTATTTTTATTATAAAATCTGGAAAATGTTCGAAAACGTGTTAAATCAGCTTAAATTTTTGGTAGTGTATCTTAATTATGGAAGATGCAAATTGATGCTTATTGCTTGCGAATTATTGCTTCTGGATTTATATGGTTATACTTACTCGCGATTTCAAAATGCTGGTAAAATTGCAATGTAGGCGTATAGTAAATATAGTGCAACAGAAGATTCATTTGGTTTTTATTCATAGCAAAATCCGACGATGTTCTCCGACCAGCGGGGGACGTTTATTCGGTGGCAGATTTTCAAATCGTTTTCCTCTTCCGTTGTTATAACACGGTTTAAACAAATAGGTATGCAATTTGTACTATATTCGTATCGTTTTGTATCGTGTATACAAAATGTAGGTAAACATTCATCTTCAGATATCTCGAAATCGAATGTTTTACCTGTACAGGAATATGTTAAAGAATTATATATTTCCAATTGAAAAATGATGAATGATCTTCAAATCTCATTTTTAAAAAATAACAAACTTCAGATTAAATTAAAAAAAGGAGCAAATTTTTATATGGTTCTAGTACTTCATAATTAGAGCAGACAATTTTTACTGTTCATAATGATCCACTAATTGTAAAAATCAAATCATGGATGGATACAAGTTGCAACACAGCAAGCTTATAAAATAATGTAACACGTACGTAAAAAGAAAATTTCGAGAAGAACAGAACGAACGCAGTGTCGAAATTTTTCAGCAAGCGTTTAATGTGATTTTTCCCTGCAACATGTCCTACAATTCTGGCCTTAAAAACTTTGTCAGACGACTAAATTGGACTCTTAGCGGGAAATGCCTTGGTAATTAAAGCCATTAGTCTACGGCGTTACAGTGTTACAGGCGTGCAAACGATAACACGGCGAACGAGCGTCGAGTGCACGCTTTGTTACTCGCGCGTACGAACGTCGATAAAAATTATACGATGCTTTTTGCCTGTCCGTGTGCGTGCCCACTGCCGCGACAAATTTATGTAGCCGTGCAGACGACACCGTTTTCACGCTGGCTCTCGAATCCTCGAAAAAGAGGACCGTATAATTCAGTAAAATAACGTGTGAAATTATATTTTGTCACGGAACGAACGAAACTGCGAAGACATATAACAAAAAACTCCAAACTAATATACACCTTGTGACAAGCACCTTCAACGCAACTGGACCTCTCCAATAATCAACAAACTAGAAAACGCACTATTTTCAGTGATAAAAGCAACACAACACCTATGGTGGAGTAAGGGTCTATTTTTACCCAGAGTATCAAAATCGCCATTGAATTACTCGGTTCCTGGCGAATTCATTAAACTACTGCGTTAGGAACAGAGTTAACTCGAATTTAGGGGAAAAGTTACCCCCCCCCCCCCTCTGCCAGCACCGGATTAGTCACGTGACCGGACCGTGGCGGAAGCGTGGGGAATAGAAGGGGAACGTAGAGTGGGGACTAGGGTGGACCTTATTCTTCGACCAAAAAATTTTGGGCACGCCCCCCCCCCCTCCCCCAATATTGTTCCATGTCATTAAAAAATGATATATCCAAAATTTTAGATCAATCGGACGTCGGGAAGGGGTGCCTAATCGAGCGCGAAGTTTTGAAATAGAAGTAACTGCGCGCTCAATGTGATGAGTATACTGAAAATTCAAGTTAAATATTTTAAACCTCCAAAAATATTATAATTCCTTACATGCACTCAAGTACAAGTGTACTTTGTACGAATTAAGATTATTTCACATTAATTAGTCTGTCTAATTTCTGTCCTCCACCTTCCCGCTAACAAGTCCGTTTTGGCGAAGCACATCCGGTTAAAAATCTGATTAAATATAACATTTTTATGTCGAACGTTAATTTCTCTACTTTTTAAATTAGTATAAGAATACAAGTAAAAGAATTGGTACTTTCAATAAAATACATAAAATTTAGCATAAATATTTATAAAAATATGATAATTAGTTAATTGTTATATTGAAAATATTACATTTTGGTACTATTATAGTCAATATTTTGACACAAGAAGAACATTTAGTCATAATAAAAAGTCTTTAGTCATAATAAATAGTCTTTGCTTCAAATATTCCCATTTCTACAAAATTTCATGTTTTTCGCAACTTCAACGTCAATGAGGCACGCCTTCCCCTTATCCGATCAACTTCAACTTTTGCAGGAATTATTTTCTTACCCAATAGCACAATTTTGTTTCTTAATCTGTCGACTCTGGTTAGAAATGATAGAAAGATGTTTTTACAAGAAGTACCTGGAAAAATATGTTTTAAAAAATTAATAAATAAAGCAGTGGTCCCAAAAATCGTCAGTTACATTGTTATAAGAATGGTCGACTGTCCGAGGATTGTAGAACGAAAGAAGAAGCGAAATCACCGAAACAGATCTATCGCAATGTGCATCGGGCATACAGCGAAATAAACTGTGTTCCCAACACAGAAAATTACTTTCCCGTGTCTCTTTTCTTGTTGTTCCCGACCGTGGTTCCATACACACGGCCAAAACGCGCCTTTTGTTTTCACTCGGCATTCGGTTAGCTCGCTCGAAGGTATTCGAGAAGTTATTTTTCTGTGAAACGGCCCCAGTGTCACGTGGAAACCGCGGAATTCTTATAAAAGACACTATCGAGCAATGCTTGCGAGCCGGGTTTTTAAATTTCACGATTGGACGCCGGCTTGCGGTCAGTATTTTTATCGATCCGCTCCTCGCGGTGTCACTGTATGGAAAAGAACAATCAATGGATCCGCTAAATAAACACGTTTATGAAGTGAATTTGCCATTTAAATGGTGTGCTGTAACTGGCGGCCACAATCGTCAGCAAAAAATACAATCAAAATTTATTATTTACAATAAATGTTTAACAACAAATGTTTCATAGTTTCTCGTATCCAGTAACAGAATTTCTCGTTTTATTTAACTTTTATTCGTCATTAGATACCACGATGTTGAATTCACTACTGATTTATGTGTGCTTAATTTATGCATACCTAAAATACAGTTAGTTTTTTACAATTTTAATGAATTTCTTTTACGGTTTTATAGAAATTGTGCTTTCTGGATTGGAAGAGTCTCCATTATTATACATTCGATAATATTCAAATTTGCAGAGCATCTTCTCCACTTTAAATTCCAGTGATTTCTATAATAATTCTTAAAATTGATTTTAACATATACGAATACCCACGTCATTTTGCAACATTGTGGCTGCGAATTACACATTCGTAACCCAAAAAGATGAAAAAATCCGTAAACTTATTTTTCTTTGCCCAAGGGTGGTTTTCCCCTCAACTTCATCAAATATCGCATTTTCTGCCTGCATTGGATTTTAGCATTTAATTAACACCGGAAAAAGTAAACATAATCCATTTAAAATTTCGTATTCCGCAAATCCCGAACAAACAAAGCTGCGCACTTGTTTCGAATAGAATTGCTGGTCGCGTTAAATCCGGGCAAATGAGTTCCCGTGATTTTTGTAAGCAATGAAAAATGAGTTGGTTGGAATGCTCGGTGCTTCTAGTGTAAATCTCAAGCCCGAAGAAACACGCGAACTAGTACTGCAAACTTGTTTCGCCGTGCATCACAAGCTTCTTATTAAACAGCGAATATTATTCCACCGCATACAATGAAGCGAGTGAAATTAATCTATGTCGACTTCAAACATTGTTTTAATATAACCATCCGTTTACATCGTGCTACAGGAACAACACAAAGCATATTAAAAATTCTTCGCATTCCGGGCTATTTTACCTTTCTTCCTCGAGACAAACATTTGTTAGGAGCTGCGGGGGCGAGTGTTGCCGTAGAACGTAATCGAGAAGACAATAAATGTTAACACGTCCAGACCGCAGGTTTCGCAAAACTTTTATGGAACTGGGAAATGAGGGCTCCTCCAGTTCCCAGTAAAATGATTGCGCAGCATGATTTTTTCCGTCGGGCAAGGCCACACTGTTCTTTCTCCTTTAATTATTCATATATGAAGTTGGATGAACGTATATTAAACCAGGAAACTTTCAACGGGCACAGCGGCGACACCTTTTTTCCCCGCACTTCTTCGTAATTTACAGGTGCGAGCATTAGGGCCTCGCGTTTTTACATACTTTAAAAAAACGTCACCACATCACGGTGGAAAAAGTGATGTCAAATGCTCGCCAGGAGAAAAACTTGTTAGCCGATTCCGCCGGGTTTCGCAACTTTTTCGAATTGAATAGTACGCATGCTATAAATACAGAAAAATGTACATCTGCTCAACTGCCTGCACAACAAAAGGAAGCGAAATTTTTTAGCATAGTTTTCACGACACATATTATGTACAATGTTTTTATGTAACTTTTTCCTCAGAGGGGTTTTTTTTTTTTTGTTATTGCATTGTAGTGCGTTCGCCCATTTTTGTTCAGTGTTTTATGCGAGTGTAAACTGTATATTTTCTGAATAAAAAGCGATTTTATTTGGTATGTACCGACTACCATGAGTTCGTAATTCAAGAATATATTGTAAAAATATTTTTCTACAGAAGTATTATAAAAAAGAAACAAAAGTTTGATTATTATTTCTGTTGGTGGAAAAACCCTGCGAAAGGGGTGACAGTACTTAAAAGAATTTTTAGTTTGTGGAGAGAGATTTTTCTCTGTATGATTTTGCAATAAGACTACATTTCTAAAACGGTTTGTTATTAACAAATTTAAATTGGCTTCGTTACGCAGCGCCAGCTGGAGGATTCGTTAAACGAGGTATTACTGGATGTGGAATGTTTGCCCTCAATTTTTCGCTGGTTCACATAACATATGTATTTCCAACGAGATGAGAACTGGAAACATAAGAGTGAGCCGGGATTCTGCAGAGGATCCCTGAATTTTGCATACCCTACAGTCCGATCCGATGCATTGGACACGGAGCTATGGAATGTAGGGTCGTTATACATGTCCCTAATTTGGGACACCGGCTTGCAATCCTCCACGGCAAATCCGTCCAAAATCTGGTGTTGTGGGTTTGCGATACGTCAGCCGGTGTTAAGAGATAGGAAAGTGTTGGGAATCCCGTAATCCCCAATTAGAATTGAAATGTTTTGTTAGTCACATAATGCCGGGAGCTACGAAAACAAACGTGGAACAGCGAATACTGTCTAGGAAAACTGTAACGAGATAATACTTGGAACAAGCAGCACATTTTAGATTACGAATTAACTTTTTCATTACACGACTGACAGAAAGGGTGGGAAATTACTTTTCCCTAATTCATCATAATGAAAATTATTATTCTTTGTTTTATCAACTATTAAACATTCCTTATATCATAGATCTTTATGTATTTGAAATGAATGCTATGAGAATCGTACTTGAGATTTAATATTCTTTTGTATTTAATAAAACGGAATAAAATAGTTAATAATAATCAAACAGTGTTTTGAACAAACACTTAAAAATTGTTTTTGTGTCAGAAGAGCCATCCACATAAATTGATCAAGTGGTGTTTATACCGTGCACCTATTTAATGAAAGAATTAATGAACAGGCTATCACAACGAGAGTTCTTGCAACAAAAGCTGATGGAGCTACCTTGCGAAGGTTGCTAATTAAGCTGCTTGGACAAAAACTATGAGGACTCGATTTTACTTCGTTGGCAGGAGATATCGGTGAGGTATCAATAGATTCGATAAATTTAAGGCCGGATACGGTTTACACATTGACGGCTCCGCGAGAGTTTAATATTTATCTCAGCCTCAATAACCCATTCATAACGTTCGCTAATGAGGCAAGGTTTATTGCTTGCGAATTTAATATTCGTTTTAAATGCGCGTGAATTTGATTGAATTCAATGCCATTTTGAAAAGTGAACTAGTAAACAAAGAGTTGCTTTTCGACTGTGTCAGAGTGAGTATAATTCGCGCGCCACGTTTTATGTTGGCAATCCTGTGCATTTCTGTATGTGTGATGTCGCGTCGCTGCTTGCGGCGTTCTTCTGATTTTGTCCTTCGCACAGTGATCACGTGTTTCTGTACTTGTATAACTACGTGTAATATACATTATTATAAGTATATTCTGCCAATTAATATAACAGACTGCGTATAAATGTTCACGCAACCGTTGCTAATCGCAACTGTTCAAACAAGCCTGCTTTGAGAATGTTTGAAACCCGGGGATAGGATCAAGGAAATTATTTAACACGCTGACTGCCGAACCAGCACCCTTAAAGCTCCACAAAGTGGAAATAATTTATTTAATGAAACAGAAACTGAGAGCCCCACTCACTTCACCATAACGATTATTACTTTACATCTTTCGCTGACCAGATAATAGAATATTGTTTCCTGTGCGTATAAACATGATATTAAAAAGGTTCAGACTCTGTCAAAAAATTAATTTTCTGAGATTTTTATGGACTACAAAATATTAGTATTTTGTTAAAATACTGCCGGTATAGAAAACAGGAAACACAATAAATTTCTGTTTTATAAGTATTTTTCCGTTGCACATTTGCAACTGCAATACGCCAAAACTAATGATTTAATGAGAAACTAATCAAATTTGAGTGAATGCAAATCTGAATTCAATCACAGAGCAATTAAATGTAAAACTCATGTAACAAATATGCTGTAAAGGAACAGTGCTGTATATCACGAATATGTTACTTCAATTAAATTGATTCAATTAAAATCCCTGGTCGGCGACCATTGATCCAGAACACAAAATGGGTATATTCCCAGGATGAAACGTGGCGTGTCAACACTATTAGCGGTTCCGGCAAACGTGTGATATTTTTTCAAATAAAAGCTTTTCGATAATTGAAGCTTTCCACACGTGCAAGTCACGATATGTTTTAAATATGCAATTATTAGACGTAAAAAATGTGTAGATGAAATTGCAAAGATAGCAAAACATTTAGAGAATTTAAGAGTACTATTATATTGTTTCAACTCAGTAAAATTATTGTGAAAAGAAATAAATATCTCGATGACCCGATATGTCTCAATAAAATTTCAATAAAAAGAAATAACAATCTATGCAGTTCCCATATCCTCCAAATTATATAATTTTCGTTTGGTATAAGAATTCGCAGTCCCTTTGATATATTTATGATTATCATGTATCGTGTAAAAATAACCGAGAAAATTTCTGAAACTTTGAATAACATTTTATTCGTCCACAGATAACAACGGCCAACTTGTGCTAACGACTTTAACTGTTCGTACTGGTGGGTTCATTTTTCCTTATTTGACTTTCTCGTGCAAAGTGCTTTCACTCAATGGTGTCAAAAGGATTAGAACTTTCATCAGTCTCGGGGTGGTACCCGCCGCTGCGCAAAAGAAAGCTCCGGCAGTACAATGGGGCCAGCGAGCGTAACTTCGAATTCACGTTAAAAATCCACGGACGTTGGCTTATGCCGCGCGAGTAATTTAGTTATCGTGAAAATCGAAAGCTCGCGAGTGAAGTCGAGGAATTTCAACAATTCTCGAACGTCCGTTGAAATAACAACGGGTAGCGAACCGACTTTCCTCGTGACTTCATTCGTTTATAAGTTTCTGGGGGCCGTTGCCACGGGGACGCGTGTAGATTTTACAGGCTCCGGGGATAGGAATGATGCAGCAGACACAACAACAGCAGCCTGGCGTTGTTCAAATTTGTACAAATCCTTCAAACACGTATCCCGAGTAACGATCTTTTCGGGGAAACGCGAAAGTGTACAGAGTGTCCCTGGACATTTCGGATAAACTCGGCCAATAACCCTTCGAAATAAGTAAATATTCTTGTGCAAATGTAGACCGGTTAAAAGTTTACGAAAATATGTGAATGATTTGTTAAAATGGACAACAAACTCGTCTTCAAGATAAGAAGAGGTCGACGATCAATGCGATCGCGTGCTATTAACAATCCGCCTCGAAATGCAAGCCAACCCCCCCCCCCCCCCTCATGATTTCTTTCGCAACTACACTTATCAGAGCTGGATCGTATTTTCATTGTTCGTTGCGGGGAAAAATGTATTGCATGTTCATTGCTGGTTTACATTTTCTCTGAAGATTAAATACTGATAACTGGAAAAGGATAATTCATTTTAACTTCAAGGAACAGAGTAATACTTGTATTGCGAGCTTGGAATCTAATTAAACAAAATTTATGTTAGTGACAAATCGAATTTGTTCATGTACGTATATTGTTTTGGATTTGCTAGGATTTAAGCATGTGGTGTTTACGATGAAATAGTATGGGTACGGTCTGTGGTTAGAGAACTATTATATGGTTTGTAGTCAGACAAGTGGAATAAATGTAGTATATGGTCAGACAAGGAGAATAGCGCTCGTAACCAGGCATGTAGAATAGAACTAATTTATGGGGAAACACGTAGAATAAGACTGATTTATGATCAGATAAGTATACTGGGACTATAGCCAGAAAAGTAGTACAGGAATAATTTGCAGTGATTAATCACGTGTTATACTCAGCCTGTACGCATGTTGAGTTTGCGTGATTTAAGCACCTGATGTCTATGATCTCACAAGTGGTATAGGAACGGTCTGTGGCCAGGAAACTACTATATGGTTGGTACATAGTCAGACAAGTGGTATCGTAACAGTCTGTGGTTAGGGAAGTAGTATATGGATAGTCTCTGGTGAGACAAGTGGTGTGAAGGTAGTGTATAGTCAGACAAGAAGAATAATGATTGTCAGGCATGTAGTGTGGGAATAATTTGAACAATTAATCACATATATGTTAAACCTGCACGCATGTTATGTGAATTTTAGCACATGAATACGATGAATACAATCGGATAAGTAGTATAGGGATAGTGTGTAGCCAGACTAGGTTTCGGTCAGGCTTGTGTGGGAATATTTTTTGCAAGAAAAATTATGCATTTCAATGTTGTTCCCTTAATTTACGTTAAAAATCCCGTGTTATACTGTTGGTTTCAGATTTTATTTTATTAATAAGTACAGCAAAACACAACGAATCAAATAAATTGTAAACGAATTAATTTGGTGAAAACGTAACAGAATCTGGTATTTGTTAGGTTTCTACGTCCGTAGTAGTGAATCCACCACCAACAGGTTACATTAAAACATTTCGCCCTGTAAAAATGAACGAGAGAGGATAATGACAACTCCAAGCAGCAGCACTTAAACCTAGATTTCGAGGAAGTTATTGCTTCGTTCTTTTCCTGCTCGGTGAAATCCCATCGATATCGGCGTGCTCTGGCAGATCAAGTTTTACACGTCGTCATAAAACTTTCCGATCCTTTTACGCCCATCCTATCGATTAATTAGAATCGTTTACCTTCGCTGTTCGGCTATATCGTTTTCCAAGTGGCCACTTTCACTGGTAACCATCAATGGTTCCGATTCGAAATAGTTGCGTAAATTAGATGCGATTCAGGGCCCGATCGATGCGGTACAATCTCAGAGTCAGAAAGTCCTCGAACCAGGCCGAGATGGAACGAGGGCCGTAAATCCTTTTTATTTTATGAGTTTCGATATTTCTCGCTCGCACGAGTTCTCTAACATTCAAGGAACTAGCGGACCGATATTTTCCACCGGATGCTAGAAAGATTTCAGGATCGAAGCTCCTTTTCATACCGATGATGAAATTTTTATTTTCGTTAAGATTTTCGCAATCCAATTTCGGGAACTTTTTGGAAGAAGCTTTCGTCGAACTTTACGATGTCCTACTTATTTATTTCTTTTTATGAAATATTCGGAACCTTCAGTGGGAGATTGAGCATGCGCCCGATTCGTTTATAAGTAGGAATCCTTACGGAAATATGAAAGTTTATAAAAATATTTGTGGAGAATCTTATGGAAAATATGATGTGATTTTTTCACACTAAGAAATTCATTTTACGTCTTCTATAAATTTCGAAATATACGAAATATAGTGAAATAGAAAGTTTAATTCAATAGAAAATTGACTAGAGTATTAACTGTAGTATTAACACACATTGTGTAATGTTTAAAAAAATATGCTCGGGTTATTAATAATTCCTTATTTGTAGTTATAAAGTTCACTACTGTTTGAATTGCTATTATTGTCATTGTTGCTATCGTTCCCATTACTTCGTGAATTGTTATGCCACAATTGGACGCAGATATTATAAATAATTTACACTATATTATCAGAATACAATGTCCAACTATGGACAGTTTCAAAGCTGACCCATATTATGTCATGTCCCAAATAATTCCACCGGAAGAGCGGTTCATTTTAAAAGGGGAAATAATATTTTCCAGCTAGTCGAGTTTCAGAAGTTTGAAACGGGTCAGAATTATTTTTAAATCGGCCGACCTGACAAAAAATTCTTAATTAGTTGACAATTTGTTGAGTACAGAACAAATTTAAAATTTAGTAGAAAACAGCCAGTGGGAATAGACTAAATGAGATCTGGACGAACCAAATTAACGCATTTATGTATCGTATGCAGCAGTTCCACCAAATATTATAAATCATTATAAATTACATATCGTACGTATATAAATGCTAAAACGTTTCAAAATGTCTTCCTAGTGTTAAAAAGCCAGTTAGCCCTCAAGCAACTCTATACTTTTACTATCTCTAGCAAAAAGTATTCCATGAAACAAATCAACTGTTGTTCATTGTAATTATTCATATTTTCAATATGGAAAATACTTCCATTAAATTAAAGTAAATGCAATTACAAAACATGTTATACGTAACGAAAATACTGCTATACAAATGAATATGTATGATTTTCCATAATTTCCATTAAATCAAAGTAAATGCAATTATAAAACATATCATAAAAGAAAATACTAATATACAAATGAATATGTCTGTTTTTTTCACAATTTCCATTAAATTCACGTCAATGCAATTACAAAACATGTCATAAAAGAAAATACTAATATGTTTGTTATTTTCAAAATGTACAGAATGAGCAAATTTGACACTCAATTAAGGGAGGGTTTAATTAATTCAGAACATCTTTATGGCAATGCTGATTATACCATATTTATCTAATATATACACTATACTAATATTCATATTTAATATACACTGAAATAATTATTTCAAAGATCATATTCACCGTTTCGATCGACTACTTTCTGCCATGGGTAGTAACCAACGATCTACATTGAAAGTCCGGGTGTTCGAAAAACCTTGTGACGCTAATGAAAGCTTGTATTTTTTGGAACAACATTCGTCATAGCCAAACCTAACGTCAACCAGATGAAAATACGTTTTCAGGGGGGAGGGGGGTGTCCCCCGAATAAGGTCTTTTTCCGGCGGAAGCGTTTGTCCTCTCCTCCCATTCGTTTCCTCCGTTGAAGCTGGGCTTCCGGTGGTCCCATCCTCTTTTCACCGTGGTCCTGACTACTTCGGCCATAACCAACAACCCTTTTACTTTCGAGAATCGTGGAGGCCGGCAGGTTCTCCAGTGTCTTCAGAAATCGAATTTATTTTTCCTCTCGACATTAGGATGGTCGGCAAGCCGATTTATGGATATGATTTCGGCTCGGATCGCTGGACAGAAGAAGAAATCCAGAAAGAACCTGGATGAACGAAGAAAAGAGTGGGGGGCCTGCTGGTCTTCTCTCGTCAGTGGGGAACACCGACGAAAGAATCGCTGGCCGGCATTCCCCGGTTCCGACACGAGATACCTTTTACCCGGACTCTGTCTTCGACAGAACCCATTGCGGGCTGCGGCATCGATATCTCTCGCGTAAAATGCACCGCAGTTTGCACTTAATTGCGATATAAATTCAGCCCCGTGATAAATCAGCGGCTACCGCAAGGTTAGCCGACGAAGGAAAACCGTGGAGGCCGATCCCCCAGCCGCATCTTCGATCGTCATTTAATCTCCGGCCTCAGTTTCCACCCGCGGGGCTTCATATGGTTGCGCATTATTTGCACGCGCGGTTACCGCGTTTTCGGTATGTAAAGTTACGGACCTGCATGTGTACCGTGTAATTCAAAACTATGGCTGCGAAACTCGTAGGCGGATCCCGTGTGCCAGAAGGATTCTGATAAACACCGGTCTGCAGATCATGTAGCTCATCTACGTGGTTTATTTCGTGGTGAACAAGCTAATGATGCTTTGTTGTTAATCAGTCTCGACGGTGGACGAACGTTTTATTTTATACAGCTTAGTATTGTCGTTTTTAATATATTCTACTTGTCTAAAAATTCTGATAATAACGCATGTAAATGAATATTGTATTTTATAATTGAAGGAACAACAGTTTTTGCTTGTGGTAGATTTTCTACTTTATAATCTATACCTTGAAAATTGTTTAAAAGAATGGCAAAAGAATTTTTGCTCAGCAATATGTAATTTCCTAAGTGATAATTGCAAAAGTGAATATATTAAGTAATTATTTGCAGGAATGAGTATGCTCTAATTTGCTTGTGTCACGAATAAAATAAAAATGAGAAGTGTAATTAATAAGAACAGGTGGTAAAACAGACACGACATTAATAGACTGAAAGAATAATGGAACATGAAGGAACAATGCGTCTGTTTTCATTTACATTGTTATACTACACAGTGCATTACGTTTGCATTCCATCACAGAATATCTCCTGGGCACTCTGATAATTCCTGAGTTCAAAGTACAGTGCCAACATATAAACGAACTATAGGGTAAAAACCAATTAAATTTAACACTTTGCACCTCGAGTGCCAATCTGGTTTATTTCGAAAGTTTTGCTACTTTACCCCACATGCTACATAAAATATCATCTCCGTCGAAGTATAGATGAATGGGTTCTCTTCGCTTCTTGTTAGTTTGTTATCGCCATTGAGGTCCCAGCTGATTTATTCGTACAGCAGGATTTATCCAGCAAATTCGATGGAATTGAAATTTCATTTTGTGGATTTTAATTTAAACTATAAATTTATGAAAGATAAAGTGTTAAATCATCGAACAAATTTGATGGTTTTATGTTAATTATTTTGTTTAAATGGTACATTTTACATATTAACACAGCTGAGAACATAAAATATCTGTCAAAGGTAAACATTAACATACACATATTTTCATCCGAATCAAACTGACAGTGAAACGAGCAAGATTAATTTGCATTCACTGGGGCTAGTTGCTCGCAATTATAATTGTAAATTAAATACAGTGGAGTATGCCACAATGAACGGTGCTACAACGAACGCTTAATTAATTTCCGTCTCTTAGCGACAATACTGATTCCCTTTCTTCCACCATGTAATTTTGCATGATTTATACTGAGGGAACGTTGATATTATTTTTCCAAGCTATGCAGGAAATAAATGAATCGCATCAGAATTACTGTAAATACGATAAAACCTACAAGCATCGAGATTCTATAGCATTAATTCATGTGAATTTTCACATGAGGATCAATGCCACATTATATGAAAATAAAATACATTTTTGACGTAAACAAATTTCATTCACGAATATATTCTCTGTGTGTGACAATCTTCCACATAATTTCATTCAAATGTTGCCGTACAAATAAAATTTGCAATATAATATTTGCCACGGGCGTTCGCACATCCTCTCAATACACAGAATAAATCTTCGTTTGTGTCAGCTCGTGACCACCCTCTATTTTTAAATTGTGGAAGAATAACTGCAATTACTCAACCACTATCAATTTCACCAAAAGGTATACCTCAAAGTTAGCTCCAAATACGAGCACAAAGATGCTTTACAGAAGCTGACTATCTTTAGCTATAGTAGCAACCAAACGTCAACTTGGCAAACAGCTGCACGAAGTTACGGGTCAACCAGTAGAACCAATTATGATCGTTCAAGCATACCGTTCTGTACATTTTCAATAAAGTTCTGATCCCACAACTTCAACATTTGCCGCACAACTGTCGGGAATTTCGAAGCTAACAGGAACTTCATTCCGAGAGTAAATATTCACAAAAAGGGAGGTACCTCCTATTTTGATCATTTTTCATGCTGTCAGAATCATCCATATAAGTCGTGACGTTTCTGTTGGGATTCGTTTTAAAAAGATATTATCGAAGAGAGTTTACCCTGATATTATATACAGATTGTGTACTTGTATGTACTTGTTGACCTTGAAATCCAAGGTTGTTGATAATTCTTATGACTGCAGATCTTTGTGCATTCGTGATAAAAATTAATACGTCCAATTTGAAATAGTAGAACCTTTTTTAAACTTTTTCGTTTTTAATTATGTTATTATAATATTGTTATGAAACTTTTACCAACATATCTGTGACATTTCTCTGATTGAAATGAGGCCAAACACGACACCATTTGGACCATATTTGCCTGTTTAATTCACGGTATAGTAGAACCTCGTCTATCCGAACCGATGTCCGAATTCAAAATGAAGTAAACAATTCAATTTGTAGCGATTGATATACAATACAACGCGATTCATTATACGAATCAGTAACGATTTAATTTACCTCTGTGCCTAGGCAATCTATTATCCGAGCACGTATATGTTCCACTGATTAGTTCGGATAATAGAAGTTCTACTGTATCCTCAATTAAACGTGTAGATATTATCCGAATGTTGCCGTGTTTGGATTCATTTAACTCGGAAAAACGTCACGAATGCATTCCGGCAACTTTCATAGAGAAAAACAAAATTCAAAACAAAGAAGCTTTCGGTCGGAGAAAATACTGACGGGTCACATTTGGGTCCGAAACTTTCCACATATATTGCGAGGTTCCCGCGTGCACCATTCGGAGTTTCCGGACGGTCATTTCGAAAATGTGACTCCGTTTTTGATAGGACCTGTAGAGAGAAATTCGGGGACGCTCGGAGTGGAAACGACTGTCCGTATACGTACACGCGGTCCGGGGTACGGACTTCGAAATTACTTGCGCGGAACAAAACTGGCTCCAAAATGGACGGACCGACTGCTCGGACTGAGTGCGCGGACGGCATGGGATCGCGGAGCACTCTGGAACCTTGGGTAGGGCTGCACACTTACTTGAATTCGAGACGTTACAGGGCCGCAGAGAGCGCTCGGGTAAAATCGGCGCAGCGGCGTTAGGGAGACCGGGTGGATTCGGTCAAGAACGAAATGGAAAACGGACGGAGCGAATTCGTTCGCCGCCTTGTCCTAGCTTGAAAGCGACGCGGTTCGAACGAAATCGTATTTTCGTCGGTCATTCGTACCACCTATTGCGCCCCGAAATACCTCCGCGTCTTCTAAGAGCGTAGATCGGTTCAGGGGCTCCCTATTCTATTCATCCCTTTTCGCTTTGTTCTATGCACTCCCGCGCAAATTACGAGCCCCGGGCTGTCCTTCGTTTACGAAGCGCACCAGCACTTGAATAGAAATAGCAATAGTAACGCCACGCTGCTCCTCATGATCCGTTCATCAGCGTTCTAATAGCTCTTAATGGTTCTAAGCACGTTCACGGTTTAATTACTGTGTCTTGGCCGAGAACAATTTGCGATGCGCATAACGCGAGGTCTCTGCCGGATCGCGCACCTCTCTTCGAGGATATTTGCCCTATCAATGTCCTCCGAACTTTGCCGATACCCTTATAAAAATTAGTCTAAACTGTCATGTCGGTTTTCAATGATTTGTGTAACTGTGGCAGGAACAGGTTCCTTTGAAACATTTCTGGAATAATTATTTTCATATCCAGAACATTTTAAAATAATCGAAGAAATTGAAAATAATATTTACAAAGGCAAGAATAATTTAGGTCCTGTAATTATGCATGAATTAATATCGTTCTCAGTCTTCTCTTTTGTCAGTGAAGACATTTCACAGCTCAAGCTGAAACTTCACAACGCGTTGCCTCCAAACATCTTCAGTTTTCCGCAGATCTCTAAAGACAATACTCGAGGGACGTTAATGTTAACTGACGCGTTTTCTAAGAGCATTGACAATGCTCTTTTCACCGTGAGTTGTTAAAAGACAACTCGTGCAAAGACTCCGGAAACTGTAAACCCAATTCCACCTAACTGATTCACGCTCACGTTCTCTCCTTCAAATATTAAAAAGACCAGTCGCCTGTACGCTTCATATCAGAAATCCGACCGTTTACGTACGTGCATATTTTAAAGCCCACCGTCGTCTTTCATTCCGACGCGACGGTGCAACCGTAACGTGTATTTTTCGCTAATAAAAGTAAAACTGAATTTCATGCTGATAAATTGGGTGCACCGATTAGAACGTGCAAAGTGCGAAACTGTTGAAATATTACCATTATGATAAATCACTGCGATGAATTTTCCAATTTTTGTTTCATTAAATAAATTATTTCAAATTTGTGGAATTCACTTGATATTCGAATTTTAAACGAATGGAATATTTTTATGTGTTCAGTGAGTTGGAATAAAATACATTTTATAATTATATATTTGGTGTAATATAAATTATAATAATAATAAAAATGCTCTTGTATTTAATATTCTCTTAACAGGAAATCAATCATTAATTTAATGTAATAGAAACAACACTAAAATGTAAAAAGATAAATCATTCTTGGAAGTGATTAATAGACTTTCGATCTGTATTCAAAATAAAAATTTGTCCGCATCGATTGTAAAATACTGTGACCAAACAAAAATTTGTTTCTCTCTTCAATCATTTTAATGAGTCGTCGATAGCGTATCGATGCAGGTTCAATTTTTTTTATACTGTCTATTACTTCACCTACTAATTACCTAGCGATTAAAGACGCGTACTAAATGTAGAGGAAGCGGCCACTGGAATTTTCCAGATTCTGTTATTCGACTATCCACTTCAAACCGAACAAAATCAATGGCAGACATTTGATTAATGCCCATTGTAAACCATCAAACAGCTTTCAGGTTCATGAAACACAGGGCCGTTCGATTGGATATTACAGCCAGTCCCTGAGCGATCCGAAGCTCACGCGGTATCGGAATACTTAGAGCAAACCAGGTTCCTAGTCACCACACGATTGATTGCCGTTGCCTAAACAGCGAACCCGCTGCTGAGTTAGCGTGTTACAACACTCTTCTGCGGAGACTAGCTTCGACTTAAGCGAATATTATATTAATCACCTTGCTAAATCTATCGTATGATCGAGCAATTTAAACTTCCACCGGAAGCAGCGAAACTGCTGGCCAAACTAAAAACGCAAGCACTATGCCAGAAATATAAAATAAATAACATGCACAGATGTTCTTCGACACGTGTCACAATTTTTTCATATTTTCAAATTCGATTTTAATCCGTTCATTATTCACAGTATGCATAATTCTTTAAATATTTTTACAAATTAAAGAACGTTCGAAAAAAACATAAAATTTTCAAATTCCAATTGACACTCTTTTATTAGCGACAATATGTATAGTTGATAAAATACTTTTGATTCGCAATGACGGGCGTCTCAATTTCGATCCATTTATTATTTAGATTTAGATTAATTTAGATCTAATAGAATTTAGACATATTTATTGCACGCATTGAATTTCACATGTTTAAATATTTTTATAAATTCAGATTCGTGCTACACGAGCCGCTAAAGATTAAACATTTATAATTCACAGGGCACAGGTAAAATATGAATGACACCAAGCTGCAAATAGTACGCCAATAAATTTATCGTGGGTCATTTACGCGTCCCTTTGTAGTCGCATGTATACATACGTTCATTATGATATTGTGTTTACAATATCGGTCATAAATGGAGCGCTTTAATTAAAGAGAATAGTTTATGACCGTGCATCCACGTATCGCGATAAGCGTACGCACTCGTGAATGCAAATATTGGCCAACAATGAAAGAGTATTTGTCTCGAGGAATCAAAGCTTGAATAAGATTTTTGTTCTGACATTTTATCATATGCTGAACAGGAACAATGTATACATTCAACTGCAATTTATGACGCAAAAAAGTTAAAAGATTGAACACTAGAATTTTTACTCATTTTCTGGTATGTATAATAAATAATCTTCATTTAATACTCAAGTAGAATCTTGAAAGCTTTGATGCACACTTTGTGTAGTGCTTTTAATCATAATTTCTGTCATAATTAAAGCTTTATTAATGATTCTTTAAGAACGTGCATATTCATTTATTTTATGATCTTATTTGACTGTGTATTTAGTATAATAGTTCGACACGGTATAGGAGAAAAAATAATTATATTAAGTTTACTTTCAAGAAATTATCGTGTGCAATAATAATGAGTATTATATGCTGCTTGACAATAGCTATTCATCGAGTTCTTACAAAACATTAATAAGATTACAGCATTTCCAATGTTTACAAGCAGCGACATAAATTGAAATAATTGTCCGTTGTTAAACCCGGTAGCAAAACAGTATTCAAATGCACGCGAATCAGACGAATTTTCAATCCCGATTTGCATGAAAATTAATCTTCACGCAGAATAATTTATGTACTCCATATTTTTCGTTTGTACACACAGAGTGGTCCCTTATCCGATTGTTCGACCAATCGAAACGCGTCTCGTATAATTAATCTCGAGGATTGGCTACGCCTCCCTTTAAATACAAAATTGAAAAGAATTCTTTTAAAAATCATTTTCGTCTAAACTTTTCTCTCTTACTATTACCAACATGATAGTTAATTCAGTCAGATCTCGTTCAGTTGAGTCACAAATGGAAAAAGCTCACTAAATTTAAATTAAGAAAAAATTCGAGGACCTTTGAAAAATGCATACCACTTCATCCAGTATCTCTCATTTTGTAAAGTTAACCGATTTGATCAACGGCTCCCATATTATTAATTTCTAATCAATGATTTATTTCGAAGCAAGCCATTCTCAGGAAGGGCTGAAACGAGGCACCCAACTACGAAAATTCGAAAACGACAATGAACAGTCGTAAATATACTTACAAGTAGGAACACTAATATATACGAGTCGTTTCTATCAGTGCCATAAATCTAACACGTAGCAGTCCATTAATAATCCCGACGCGGGAGAGTCGAAACGGTTCAAACTTTCGAGATATTTATTTCCATCGATTACACTCGTAAAGTTGGCTTGGTCGTTACGGGCTGCCTCTCGATATCTTTCGAATAAATCCGATGATATTTGTTCGTTTTAATAGGGAGGAAACAGGAGGAGAGGAGAGCGAGAGAGAGAGAAAGAGAGAGGATAGTGGACACATATATTTTCTTTGACGCCATGAAATTAGACTTAATTGAAGTTCAGCCTCGGCTGAAGAGGGATGGGAAAGTTTGCCGAGCTCATTGGCAGAAAGTTCGCACGGATTTGCGAAAGTAAATTAAGTCGAATCACAGACACGTGCGAGTGTGCTATTGCGGCTTGCTCTTCGCCTCACCTATCCATCCTGTGCCGGTTCCCTCCAGGTTTCCCAGCATTTCTAGAATACATCCAAAGGCTTGTGGGACTCACCGGCGCGCGAACCCGTTGCGACCGAAATACAGACAACATGAAGAGCCTGATAGTCCACGGCAATGCGCTATTCATCAAACATCCTAATGGGTCGTAACGGGTGTGAGTGCAACTGCGGATTCAACGTTTCGCGGGGAATTCCCAACGCCTGTCTGTTTGCAACGAAATATAATTAGAACCGGCAACCCGGGCGCTCTCCTATCCCGATTAATACACGTTTACAAGAAATGCCACCGGGCCTCGAAGAATCGAATTCATGTTTCATTGCCTCGCAGCTGCGAATATGCGATTATCGACTGAAACCGTCTTATCCGGCGAGCAATCGTGCCGCTTCTTCGACGATCGGTTCAGTTTAGCCGTGCTTTGCATCATAATATATTGCCGGGAGCAGTGATTATCACGCCCTTTAAATCGGAATGATTTCACCGAAATGACAAGCAGAAGAGATTTTGAAAAATTGCAATTGGTAAGAATTATATGAAAAAACGAATAGGATCTTTAAAAAAATTTTTTTACTTGAGCCCGTATTGAAAATTTAAAATACGCGTCTTGTAGATCTACGTTAGTATAATTATTTCTAAACATCGAATTAACTAATATCTTGATTTTAAGAAGACGTTAAATAAAAACGACACAGTACTGTCGCTACCCACAGAAATGATCCCGCTTTTGGCAAAAATGAGAAGCACTCGACTCATTGCAAAACGATCTTCTAAAAGGAGAACGCACCGAAGTACGACGTCATTTTTATATTGCATTGGTGGTTGACACACGGATACATTGTACCGAGGCCGCTTTGAAATTCCGAGCTACGAGCGGAACTGTTACACGGTTCGCCGGTCAAACAACCCCCAGAAATCAAGGGGATTTAGAACTCGTGATTCCCACGGTAGGGACACGATATTAGAGTTTTTCGAGGCGATATTCCATCCGAATTGGTCCGGCTCTCTACCGCTAAACAAGTACTCGACATTACGAAATTTCACGTGAGGACACCATAGAGGAACAAAATGATATGTTATTTCTGATTTTATATTTTTATAAATTTAACTATATATATTTAACATACATACATACAGCATTCGCACTTCAACTCTATAGTTCGGCCATAGAGACGATTAATCACACAACTAAATGAAATACAATACAGGATTTAACCTAAATAAGGGTTACAACTTTACTCCATAAATTAACAGAGAAACGCGAATTGAATGAAATTAGAAGAAGATTAAAATATCCACACTGTCAAACGAATATAACAGAACGAAAACAGTTTTCTTAATCGAATCTTTAAAATATAGCCGGAAGTTCTCGACAATTGAAATCCATCAATATCTTTTAACGAGTATCGATCATTTCTGAGGATTTCTGAGTATCATTTTTGTCGAGACACCCGATGAACAGTCGAAGTTCCTTATCATAACCTTGTCTCCGATATTCTATTTTTTCGCGGTCCTGTGCTTACGATCAGATTGCTAAAGAAGGCAGATTGAAACGAGCGCCCGCGACAAACACGTCGGTCGTTAACTCTGGTAATCCGTGTGGCCAATATTGTTAATAAACCTGATTTCCCGTTACACCATTTAAAAAATATACAGACGATCTTGAAGTCTTGTGAAAAAATCAATAGAACTCCTTTCCCCGAAAATACAAGAAGCAAACATGAACGGCACAACTGTCTTTAAATTATTTCGGAATTCCTCAACGAATGTTTGTTTTACCAGCAGAAGTTTTACAAGCATAAGGAAAGTTTTTGGAAGAAATGTCAATGAATACTTTTGACCCGACGGCTGAAGGGTTAAAGTAACATTGCCTAAAAACATTTCCCGTAGAATGGAACACAACGGAGGCAATTGGCACGTCCAGTTATTTTCCTCGTTGCACTGTGCGGCGCGGTGCAACGTCGAAATAAAAAGCGGGAACAGAGGGTGAACAGAGTGAGCATAGTGAACGGGGTCACGGGAAGGTAAACGCGGGTCAAGCAAACACTCGTCGCGTGGCACTCTGTGTAGATTTGCCGCAAGATTTCCCGGCGCATCCTCGGGTTCTGCATCCGCATCCAGCCTCCTGGGAGACGAGCTTTGGCTCTGGTGGACACGATCGTCGCTCATTAGTATCGAGGAAGTCGAAGTAATTGCTGCGGGGCGCGCGAGCGGGCGCGTGCGGATGTTTCAGATTGATCGTTAACAACGCAATTAAACTATCCGTTACCGCGGAAACGGCGACCGTGCAGCAACCGTGCTAGCAACTGTGTCCCGACTATAATCCGGCCAATCAGGCGAACGGCCCGCTTACAAACCGCGACTCTCGCGGCTGCTATAGAGGCGGCTCTGGGCTGAGCATCAGCGTTAATTAGAACCACTCGTCATTCGACTTGGTTGTAACGTCGTAGCAGCAGCGTGTTACAGTGCGGCCCTATAGGCGCAGACGTGTATTACCACCGATAGCAATCTCGCTATCGTGGCAGCAAGCAGCGTTAGAGCCGCTGCAGATGCCGTTACTATTAGAGTCTTGCTCGCGATATTTGATCAATGCCGTCGGAAAGATCTGTCAAGCCGTTCGGCTCGTTCCGGCGAGCCGTTTCCGGCGAACACATGCGTCACGGTTATTGAGCGTCGTGATCGGTTAGGCCATGCTGGGTCGGCTACGGTATCGCTCGAAAATCTCCGGGATAGGCAGCTTGATATTGCAAATACATGCATTTTATTTAGATTCACGATATTGTCAATTATCTTCTAAAGTTTCCTGCGATCCGTTACAGCAGTTTTACACGATGGTCATAAAGTTACTAGATCACCGACCACGAACTTTAAAATTGCCTCCCAAGATTTTGGTGCCTATTGTGTTCGACGTGCTGAATACGAATACGACGCTTTTGGCGGAAATTACAAGAATTATAACAGGTGCCGAAAGTTTGAGGAGCAATTCGAAAGTCAGAGAATTTTTAAGCGAAGACATTTATTCTTTTATAACGGATTTTAAATGGTACCTTTTGGGCCGTAAGGTACTAGTTCATTCCGTGTCAGGATGAAAGACTCGGAGTTAGTGATGAGCCTTGAGCATGTTCAAGCGGTATCGATTCCTTGTGACAAAGAATGATGGTATCACAAGCATGTATGATTCTCTGGGTATCAAAAAGTATCGATCCCTCATGATAGTTGCTCAGAAGCCTCGATCCTTTATAAGTACATCTTGGATGTACTGTGGGGTCGAGTCGACTGAATGACAAGTAAGTATATAATAAAATATTATGTTTACTAATATCAAGCGTGAGAAAGGAAGATAAAATGAAAATATTATGTTGGTACCTCCTTATCTTTTGATACATATCGAAACACCCAAACAAGTACTTAAGTATCGAATTGTTTGAAGATCATGAGAAAGACTTGTATCACGCCCATCACTAATTGTACGTCATTTTATTCGATTCGGCGACGCGCTGAATACAAATATGACGATTTTGGCGGAAATTACAAGAATTATGTATAACAGGTGCCGAAAGCTTGAGGAGCAATTCGAAAGTCGAAGCATTTTTAAGCGAGGACATTTATTCTTTAATAACGGATTTTAAATGGTGACTTTTGGACCATAACGTACTAGTTCATTCCGTGTCAGGATGAAAGACTCGGAGTTCTTTCTTTCCGTGCCTCACTAGCAGTGACGCGTCATAAATCATGGAATTGTCTATGGTCAGTCGCGAGTTGCCGATGTCCGCCTCGGGTTTCCCAGTAAAAAGTGCACTCCGAGTGCAGCAACTCGATTACCTGTTTCTCTCCTTCCGTGGTGACCAAGTTGGAATGGGAAACGCCCTTTAACCCCTCGCCGAACCATTTTCTTTCCGGCTACAGTGATTAGAACGTCATAGAAGGGAGAAGAAAATTCTTATACTATCTTAGTCTACCATCCTCATTTGGTCAGAAACGCACAAAATCCTTAGTCTAATCATTACAGCAATTTGCACTTAGCTTCCCCGACACCATTACACCTCTCGTACTAACTTTGGCCGGTATCCTTTTGGAACGCACGGTAGCGAGGCCGGGAGCAGCGTCAGCGTCCAGATTTATGCTAATTTATTCCTTTTCGTCGCGTTTACATTTTTTCGTTAGCACACGGCGACGGCGCGGCTGTTTCGCGTCGGTGTCGCAGCTAGCCGTCTTTTTCCCGGGCTTCCGTTTCCCGTTCTCCCAGATACCGGTTACAGATTGCACGAAAGGATGTAATTGGAGGGCGACCCGCGGTTCCCGTAATTTCCCTGTTGGCTCGGCAATCGACAGGCCGAAAGTTTTCCCAACTGTGATTAATGAGAATTTTGAAGGACGCGTGTACGACAGTAATTACTCGGCCCTCTCGGTCCTTTGCCACGGCGACGAGCCCCTTCCCCTCTCTCTCATCTCCTCTCTCCCTCTCTCAGTTACCTTCCCCTCCTTCTCTGTGATTCTGTGACGGTGTTCCTTTCTCAGTCACTCTGTCACTCTCTCGGTTGCACTTTGGCGACGACGCAGCTGCTATTGAGACGCCCACGCTCGCAACACTGTTGTCAGACGGCGTTCGTGGCGTCCTCGATTCTAGGCCGGCTAAAGCTTTGTGCGAATTAATTCTGACACGGCTGTAAACGGCTCGTTTATTCGGCGCACAATCAGTACGGTCGCAATTGGGGGTTGAGGGCGCCGGGGTTGTCCGTTCGCGTGCAATAACACCGAAACAATTATTTGAAGACAATATTTGCTTTCCTTCGCACGCGCTCCCGCGAACTTCGCCTCTCGCACAGAAACGCTCGTAGACGACGCAGTTATTAGAGTCTGCTTGTCTATCGAGCCCGTTCGCTCTCGTAATACCGAGTTACAGAGGTAGCTTGCAATTCGCCGTATTAACTCGGCTGTCCCCCACCCCCCCCCTGCCCCCTGCAGGGCTCGTTAATCTATGAAGGGTACGTCGAAATTACACGAACTTGATGAAGATTAATTACGCGAACGTTCCGGGCGAAAAAAGATGCAAATAAAATGAAAACCTGGCTCGAGGTTCTGCAGCAATTTCCGCGCAAGTTCCGCGGCAACTTTACCAAAACCGAATTTCGCAACGGTGTTTCGGAGGTTGCCCGAGCTTCGGCCCGGGTTTACGATACCGACGTGACTTCTTCGCCATTTTTGAGATTAAGATCACGGTACCCGTTCTGCAGTTTGCATTATTTCGACCAGTGCATTACTTCCACTTATCGCTAACGGCGAAGTCGAACGCGGTCTCGGAAAACGACGGTTTAAGGCTCATCCTTCGCCGGAGGATTTCTCCGAGCTGCTTACTCCGACGCTAAAGAGAAACGGCAATTTTTTCAAATACTTTTATCGGAACGAGTTCTGCAAGTTCGTTAATGTTTATTACGAAATTGTTTTCACGTGAAAATACTTTTGCGAGCTTGTAGCAATTTTAGGAAAATTATTTGCGGTCATGATATCGTTCAAAATGTACTTCTCGTGTGCAAAGTTGTAATCTTTTAATTAGGTTCTGCGTTATGTTTGCTTCCCGAGTATCAGAGCTTTTTATTTCTTCAAATGCTACGATAATGTTCGTTGATTTCTGAATGTATTCAAATTTTTAGCAGTTTCGAGAATGCATTTCGAATGCTGGACACGTTAACTATTTGTCCGAGTAATTAAAACATCGCTAACGCGCAGATTTTATTGCACGAATAGTCGAGTTTCCAGTGTAGTGTCATACGCAGCTCGCGTCGTAGGAAAGTCGTCGATAACGAGCATCACAATGACTAATCTAATTCGAACTTCTCGTTTTCATAAAATCGTATTCCCTCGTACCGGTTAACAATTTCAATGAAAATCGCGAAGTGATTCAAAAGTTTCCAAGCGATACGACATGCATATGCATCCGGACGTTAAATCGGCAGCGACCGCAGCAGCCAGGTTTCCCTATTGCATTTTAATTATCCATCAATATCGTTCGGTAACGGCACATTTCATTTTGTAAAATCAATAGCTCATAAACTAGTTAAATATTCCCGTGCCCGGTATACACCGGTGTCCCACAGACGCTTATAAAAGACGTGTATCGAGCGAGCGGGACAAAAGGAGCAAAATTTCTACATACGTAGCTCCTTTGTGTATCGTTTCTAAACAGATCTCACAGTTGAATGCAACAGTGGAACGAGAAAATAGACTGGGCATTGTTGCCGTCAACAAAACGTCGCTCTGACGTAATCAATAAATCCGAAGGTCAACAGATGCAACGATGAAAGCTCGGCTTGACAGACCGTGGAAAAACCGGATGAACGAACGGTTTGATTAGGCTGATTGGCCGACAGCTTTCCCCCGCGCCGGCTAACGATAACTCAGCTGATTACCGGTTAATTTACTGGTATCGAGCGAATTAAAAGCGGCACGTGATTCCTCATCGAATCACCGATTGACCGACGTTCAGCTCGACCAATTCCGCGGAGTAATTTATGCCAATTCGATCCCGTTATCCCCTAAATACGTGATTCGCCCGCGGTAACGAGACGCTGAGGACGTCGCGTCGCGTAGCGTCGCGTCGCGCCGAGCCGCGCGTCTACTCTGGTCGTGTACTATCGCCCAGACGATGGCATCGTGTTTAATCCACGGCCGACATGCTTCGCGAAACACGCCTTCCTTAGTATTTATGGGATCGCATAGCCTTGAGGAAGCATCTCCAAAACCCACCCCGCACCCATCGCGTCTTGTACCTTCTTGTAAAGCGTAGGAGGAAATACTGACCGAGTCGCGAAGGAACATCGCGTTAGGTAGCGACCAAAGCAAAAACCTTTGGACCTTCATGCATGGGAAGCGGACTGGATAGGGTCCATCCAGTGGCCCGTTCGCTCGGTCAAAGGCGAAACGTACTGTCAGCAGAAATTCGCCATCGCGACGCAAAACTCGAGGAACCGGGCTTCTATCCAATCGAAGCGACTGTTCCTTCGCTCGAGTATTACGCCTGCTCAAGGATTCCAACGGAACTCGAACACAGATGCCTCGAGATACACTTGCACCCGCAAAATCAGGGACAACCTAATGCAATAGGCACTTCGGTGCGTATTGCCCGTGGAAAACATAGCGTAAGCAGCTGAAGTAGCGAACCTACGGTGGATCCAAAATGTGAACACACATCGTCAAATCTGTAACAGATTCATACGGAAAACAATGTTTTCATGCGTTTCCAAACGATTCAATTTGTAGCACATTTTACCAAAAACACGTCTCCTTAGTTTTTCACCTGCTACATTATGCACAAATAGTCTAGGAAAAAATGAACGATGGCTCGGAAAAGTAGAGGCTCGTAGCTTTAAAATGAGTCCAGAATGATCGTTGTACGACTATTTTTCAAGTTATAACAGTTCAAATATCAGCAATTTTTCGCCTGCATTTTAAGTAGAAATGTCAAGCAGTGGTCAGACATATTGTGCGGAATCTTTATCGGAAACGAAGCCCTGTATGGAAACATTACAATTCTATATTTACATAAAATTTCATTATTCATTTATTGTTATCTCTTTGCATCTTCGTAAAATCACCAATTTATGCAGGTGGTTCCAATAATTCAATCACTGTAGTTGAGGAAACAAGGGGTGGATGAAGTCATCAAGAGAATGGGTTTGCGGGTTGCACGATACGGTTTTGCGCGAGATGACTGTTTATTATGCGGGAATCGAGGGGAAATTCATTTCCCTAGGCCAACAGTTCTTCAGGATATCAATTCCGAAGTTGCGGGCGGCTTGAACTTTTCAGAAGGTATCCATCGCGTGGCAAGTTTCTCCGAGGCACGCCGACGGAAGTTAGGCTCGTCACGCGTACATATTTCCGCGGGCAGCTTCGTGACTCGGATGAACGCAGTGACCCGGTGAATGTGGGCTCTGCCGGGAAAACAGCCACCCGGAAACGATTATGAAGATTATCCGATTTTTAATCAGAATATTTATTTATTCTTTAAGTAGCGTTTTCAGGTTCAATAGGTATGTCCAGGTTCAATTGATAGGCTTCAGCTATATATTTTTCATATCAAAGTAATGAATGATTTTATTGCATTCCATATTGGATTCACTCTTTATAACCTCTTTCTATGCACACGAATGAAATCTGTTGACTGGATGTTGGTTACAATAAATAAATCTCTACAACCCAACGGCTACGGCATGAATTAAAACAAAATTCTGAGCCATTTATTTCCAGTGGCACGAATTTATGCAACCTCCTAATAATACGAGTTCACCTGCTTTTGTTTATGTTTGAATGGATCCTGCCTGATACCATCTATCGCGCGAATGAAAAATAAGGCACGCTTATGCTGCGCCCTGAGCCACGACCGTCTGTTGACGAATAAACTTCCTGGTTTATGGAACTAGGTTTTTGCGGGCAGCCAGCTCGAAGTATCGTGTTTGCAAATCAATAATTCGCTGTTTGCTTTTTATGAATTTGTAACCCGGTTCGGAATGAAAAACGTCTTGCCGTCCGCGCTTTTTTTAATCGGACGTTGGGAAACGAGGTTGGACATTATTAAAACAGCCGCGGGTTATAAATTCGTTGGAGATGAATCGGAAATTTTTTTAAATTTTGGGTCTGACATTTTTTTTTTTTTTATTGATATCCGTGTTTTTTAGCTTTGCCGCGAGTGATCTCTGTTCGCCGAACGAATTTGTGCTCGACATTGTTTCGGGCGTGTACTTTGTGTTTTTCTATACGATTTGGTGGTGGATGTGGGAGTGATTGGTTCGTTATTTGTTATAGAAATTACAAGGTTTCGTTTGTTGAAATTTTGCTGTCGCGTGCACGCGTATGAATGGACTTATTTTATGATTTTCCAGAAAAGATTTTCTGCAAAAATGATTGAAAAATAATTTAATTAACCCGTGTGGAATTTTGATATACAAAACATGTTTCAGATGATTTTAATTGATTTGTTTTTACTGTAAGAAGTTAAATAAAGCAGTCAGGAAAATTGTTTACAAGTTCCTGTATTAACAGTAAATTTTTGATATTGTCAAGAAATGCATAAATCATGGAAGAATTCAACCCGAAAATATTTTATACAAACGGAGTCGTGGAACACAGAGAAACGGAGATATTTTCCTATTGTTATCTCTGAATTACTATTGTATGCTGCGTGACGTTAAATAAACGATTCAGAAGAGGTAGAACAAGGCGCACGGCAAACAGGGAAACTGCAATTCCAATGTAATCGAAACAAAGGCTCGGACAGTAGAGGTTTCGCAGTATTATTGCATTAGAACTTTAATGATCCACAAATTACAGGTCGCGCAGAAGTAATTCCGAAAATGGATACTATAAAAATCTGCAAAATTGTAATTAATGTCGGGCAATTAAATTTTTAGTGCAGTCGTTTTGCATTGTTAATCTCCATCCATTTACGGGAAATATAATTTATTAATGGGCTGAGAAGGTCTTTAGGTAAACTATAAAATTTTTAAGTTAATTGTCACAAAGAGAAATTAAATAACAGTGTATCGTTTCTTCTAATAACTTTAATAAAACGATAATAGCTTAACAATATTTCTAAAGTCGACCCGTGCCTTTATAGTTTTATTTTATTGTGTCCATTAATGCATAAACTCCGCAGTTTATAGATTAAGTTTATACATAAAACCTGATCCATGGAAGCTTCTTTTTTATTAGGGTATTAACGCAAGAAAATATTGATTTTGCTCATAAATAGTTTCAGTATACAGTATATAGATTTAACAATGTCGCAGTGTCTATTTTAGCAAAATTATTGTACATTTTGCATCTTTCTTTATTGTTTTATGTTAATATTGTTTCAATTTATACAGTATTCATTTGTCTAATTCCGGAGTTGGAAACATTAGGGACAATTCGGATTAAGTGGGATTCACGACGTTAAGATTTAGTTGTAATGTTACTTCATTTACATGAACACGGGAGCTTACCAGAGTGCTGCAACCAGCTGCCTCGCGAGAACTTGCGATAATTCATACAAGCTAAGTGAGAGAAAGAATATACTTGCAAATTTCCGCTACAACGATTTCAAATTCATTACGTCCATTTCTTTCATGCCCATTAATACAAAACTACACGTACAACTTCGCATAAAAACAACAACAAAAAATCCCAAAAATAATTTAAATAATTCTTTGAACGAACGAATTTCGAAAAATTCCAATGTGCTTTTAGAAATAATGATTTTCTAGAAAAATGGTTTCATTGTTCAACTTTGCTCACTGCATTAGGTGCGTTTACCCTGTTCGAGGCAGACCCGAGTAATACCACCAGAACTCCGCACGGAAGTGTCAGACCTTAACATAGGTTCTTATCTAATAAAAACACGGGGCACGTATAATTTCAATCATGGAGGCCGCAGTAGCTCGATAAACGTGCGGCTATTCGTTCCGAGCGGAATGCATCGTTGCATTTATCTGTGATCTAGCAGGGAATCGAGTTCGCGGCATATGAATCGATCCGAGGAAAACAGGGATCTCGTGGCTTGGAAAAAAAAGAATAAAAGGTCGGAGAGAAAAAACGACGGAATGGCTAGCGGAATATTTATTATACCGAGAGAGCGGTCGAACGCGCGGACCCTCGACCCCCTCGGATGGGATTAAATTGGTATTACAGTGGAACTCTTCGGAGTAATCAAATCCCAGCGCCACCTTCGCCCTGTCCTCAAATCAAATCTCATTTATTGCCTGGTCAGAGAAAGAGGGGGCGAGGCAAACGTCTCCAACTGAGCCAATTGCTGGCTGCTAAGTCGGCTCTTAATTGACAGATGAAACGGCTCCTCGAATCGAGCAACCCCGGTAGCTCGACGGCAATAAGACGTGATACACTTTCGACGCCCATTCCACCCACGCCCGGTGCGTTTGTGCCGGCTTGAATCTCGATATGAACGTCATTCAGAAGCGGAGCTCTTCCTCGGCCGAGTGTAAATACACTTTAACGAATGGCGCTGCGTCGGGAGAGAAGGATCATTTCGCTATTCAAAGAAAGTCCTCTGATCTTTCTCATAAGCAGATTACCCGAGGGAACCAAGGAGGCTGCGTGTTGTGGGGGGGTATGGTTTCAGCTAATTCATTTTTGTTTCGCCCCGGAAGGCTGACTCGCCTTTCACGGGTCACTGTATGCAAATACCGAGATGATCCGTCTGGTGGCACCGACCTCTGCCGCCTCCGCCGTCTCCACCGACTCCGCCGCGACACGTAAGTAGAACATCGGAAAATATTTCGCGGATGCACCCCGCGTATTCGTGTTTAGTGGCTGAACACAGAACCACCAAAGTAGAAAATGAAATGCCTTGGAAAAGAAAAGACGCGGAAGGAAATGGCAAATAGAGATGTCGCGCTCTTTTCGATTTGCAGTGAAGTGGCGGACGAAGTTTTGTAGGTGCGTTGATGACGTCAATTTTAATGTTTTTGGAACTAACTACTGATTCGAACTCCTGTTAGAGAATCAATAAATATATTTTGACTTGGTGCTATCAGATTATTCTTAATTTTTCATCTATGAATTTTGTGATGTTTTTAATATGTGTTACGTTATCCCCTATAAATAAACGAACAATTTTTATAGAAACAGAAACTACAGATCTTTGTGTAAATTCTGTAGATCAGATTATAGAAAAGAGAGTTAAGAAAAAAATTTATTCTATTCAGCAAATTTAGATTCCTGACATCTCTAGCGAATCTCATAAATGTATAAGGATTCGCAATCTAGTTTTTGGGGACAAAATCCGTATTTTCTAGGCACACATTAATAAGTATACGATTTTCCAATTTCCTGTTATAGTCAGCAGAAGGGATGAATCCGCATGAAAAAATAAGTCGAAAATGTGGAACAGACGTTTTGCTGTCCAAAGCTTTATTTTCGACGAAATCGATTTTGAAAATTCATCAGGTTCGAGTGCATTAGTACGAGAAGTGGAACAAGTCGGTCATGATCAGACGCGCCAGCAGGTTCCTATTCAACAGTACGTATACTCGACGAATCTTCAATATTAATTTTCTCGCGAACGAAGCCTCGTGTAACCAAATTGTATTCTACATTTTTTACCTGTTTTTTCATGTAGATTCTTTTACCGTATCGGAAAATCGAAATCATTCGATACGTAAATACCGTTATTCAGTGTTTAAGGTGTAACATACTTTCGAAAAATTGAAAACTGAGAGACATTCAACGATTGTTTAAAAGTGTGAAATTATGTTTCTTTAGAAAATCAGTATGTACATCTTGTTGTATAAAATCTAAGTAGCATTTCCTGAAATATCGATCTAACTCGATTTTTCTCTCTCACGATTATCGAATCCCGAAGAAAAATTGTTAGGTCTCTTGTTTTTTTCGTCAATTGACCATTAGAACACGAAGTTTACTTACAACCGTCACGTACGTAGTCTGGTAATGTCCCTTGTTGGGAAGTGGAGGGGTCGTTGCGGCTAGGCACAGGGTCTGCCTAAAGAAACAGGTCGGTTAGCCGAAGCAACGCGAGACGAAGATAAAAGGAAGAGGAGGCCGGAGTCATGGGCCGGATGCTTATCAACGTTATTCACTCGTGGCGGTGGCTGTATCGTGCTAAAACCCCGCCCTCGTGCTTTCGAGTCGCTCCTCGACACGCCCGGGCACATTTACACGTAAGCACATACGCGCGAATAGGGGCGAGTACATATACAACCGTGTGCGGCGCACAGGCGTAATGAGACCGGTGTGGTACAGGTGAACGTTCAGGAGGAGATAGTCAAAATGGGCTTCGGATGCACAAGAAGTCACAGAAACACGTAGCAGGCGCGAGAACACGCTGGCTTTCTCTCTCTCTCTCTCTCTCTCTCTCTCTCTCTCTCTCTCTCTCTCTATCTCCGTCCCTTCTCCGTTTCACCTCGAAACCCACCCACGCCACCGTCGCCGCACTCTCTGCTAACTGCCGCGCTATCGTCACATTCCATTCTGTTTGCGGAAATCTCGCGCGGATACAATCATACCCGCGCGCGCGCGTAAGTGCATTTCTGAATTCTCAAAGTATGCTTCATACGCGGAACACGATGGTCCTCGCCGCGCGATTGAAATGCTTAATCATCCCTGTAATTTCTCTGCTATCTGAATCGAAAGAACGAACCGCGACCGGATGCTCGAAATCTTCTCGCAACTATTTTACGTTTCGTGATCACGGGACCAGGTGAAATGGTTAAGATTGGTGGATTCGCGTGTTTAGTAACGAGGCAGGCTCGCGATAAAAAAGCCGAATAAAATTTACTACACACGGTGTCTCGGTACAAGGGCTTGAGGTCTATTTTAAAAATGTGAGAAGCACAAACAACATTTTTTTAGCTGACGCCACTGTGCAGCATCGGAATCCCGGATAAAAATAAAATAGTATATGCAGGGTTACTATTTCTCTTTTTATTGCAGAAATCTCATAAGAGATTTATTACAACTTTAGAAACAGAACAAAATATATAGAACGAGAAACCTATACAAACATAAATAAGTTTTTCTACTTGTTTTTTTTTCATTATACGCACAAGTTACAATTTTTAAAAAATGTCAATATATGTCAATATCAATGGCGGCTGAAGCAGGGTTACTTGAAATATCTTATCTAATATTCGGAAACAAACTTTGCACTTTTTTCAAGGATCATTACAAGCCACGAAGAAGGTAATACCAGGATTAGAATGACACCACGATGTGCTCCGTTTAAGGTGTGAAAAAAAGCTATTCTCGGTATTATTTGTCCGCTTAATAATATTTTTAATAGGCGTCACAGATCCCCCGATGGCCGGACCGTTGGTCAAGGGGTTAAGAGGGCGGCCATCAGAGGGATTTAGCCGCGACGTTATTGGCCCGTCGGTAAAACGAACGTTAATTCGATTGGAGTAAGCAAATAGTGGTTGAAATTTATCAAATGGATTTTACACGTACGCGGCGACCGTTCGATTTGTTTGATTGAAATTTTTCGGAACGCGAATAATCTGCCCGGTTATTCCCGGCGAACGTTTCATGATGATTGCCAGCGCCGCGGCACGGTTACCGCGAGCAAGGAAAAAATATAGGCGATCGGGTAACATAAAAACGGGTTATAGGCCACGGGGCGTTTCCCCGATCAACGGAAAAATTCCATCTCGGGTATCGAAGCCAGCGAAGCCGTGTATGTGTCTCGCATCTTCTTGGCGTTACACCGACTTTATTGTAACAGCCGCGACATTCAATGTCAGTAGCGCGAACCGCGATTCGCCCGCCGCGAAATTCAGGCCACCAGGACTTCCTCGTTGTCGAAATGTTTCCATTTCAAAATTCTGCTGTAACGGTACTTCATTTACATTAACACGGGAGCACGCGACGGCGCAGTAACGGAGCCGCGGCGAGAAAACTTGAGGCGGCGTATTTGCATGTTTCGATGTCTAAATTGAACATACCGAATCTGACTTAAATGCGAACGCCGTTAATTTGCAGGAAAAGGAAAATTAACTTTTTCAGCGTAGCCGGAGACCTCTTAATACGTTCCGCTGCGAGTGGAATACTTAATGCAGCAGCTTAGAGAAAAATTGAATTTATGAATTTTTACATACAGCTGGATCCCAAATTTCTTTAACCTGCGACGTTGTAGAGGAAAGTAATTTGTTCCGGGGAAACTCCAACAACAAGAAGACTCCAGGAGCTAGTTACAACGAAATAAATTTGTGTGAACTTGTGAATTATTTTTATTAGATGTGTCGGAATGTCATTATTTGATTGGCAAATTTAAATTTGTAATGAACTAAGTGTTTCTATTTGCACTGTTTTGTTAGACAAATGGAAACGATTTCTCGTGAAACTTCAGAGTACTTTGACTGGTTTTTTGGAAGCTGTATTTGAGGACTCGTGTATTGTACAAATATCGTAAAAACAGGCCGGTGTGTTGTGTTTGCTCAATTGTTCAATACCTCGTAACCCAATCACGCTGTGCCAAAGCTCGCTGATTTTTCATCTATTTGCGCTAACCTAACAAATTGTAATTTAAACAACGCCCTAGTCGGACATATTTCATACAGCTGACAATGTGCTAAAAATTGATGTATTGCGAATGTACCTTGCGCAGATAGAATTAATCTTTTCTAAATAGCATTCTCTGTTACGAACGTTATTTGTAGACATTTTTTTAATTCTTTTTGAAGAATTGAGAATTTCTGGAAATAGGAATTTGCGCTGTCAATATTTATCTCGTTGGTTTAGCACCGCATCTCAAGATTGCAATGGTCATTAAATAAAATAATATGATTATAAAAATGTAACTATAGAATATAATTCTAAAAATATAATAAAAACGTTACAACCGATATTATTGTGTTTTATACTTTCGCTTAATTCCTCATGACGAGCTGTTCTGGCAAGCACAATGTTTGCACTAAACGGCTCCCGTATCCACTTCCGGCAAAGATACAAATCTTCATCGCCGCCAACGTCGAATAAATCTCCGTCGATCTGCATAGTAATCCGACAATCCGACGATGAATATTCGCCGAAAATCCGCGGGAAGCGTCCGCGGATCCGTCGAGTCCAGTATAATATCGGAGTAACTTTGACGGATCAAAGTTTGCCCATCGAGCGTCGCGTCGCGGCTAAATTTCATTTGTTCGGGCAAAGGGGCCGAGCACGTGGTGTCTCCGGAACTGACGCATGATTGCAAAGTTAATTTCGTGCCGTCGGTTACCGGCCGAACGTAGAACGGCGTTTAGAGGGGAAGGAAGGAACTTTTTACGAGCGGGCAACGCGGCGGCGGCGTCTTTTCTCTCCGAAGAAATTTCTTGACAAAAGCCGGGGGAAGCATCTTGCGACTACACGTTTGCTCTTGTGTACCGTTTGGCCCCGACCGTCGCGCGGCGCGGCACGGCACGGCGCGGCACCGTCTATATACGACACAGAAACCAGAGAAGATTTGACATGACGTGACTTTTTATCGACGAACTCGAGGACTCCCGGCTACCCTTTTCACCTCTTCCTTCGCGAGGATGTACCCGGGGAAAGAGATACAGCCCGGAATCTTGCCGAACGGTTGCCCGGATCCTTTCTCCCCGCAACACGTTCCACGAGTTTCCCGTTCGTGGTCGGTTTTCACGCCGGGCTGGATACGCTTTGACAATGAGAAGTCCTAGTGGCCTCAATTTTACGATACACGAATCGCGGCGAGCCGCGCGAGACGCGTCGCCGAGTATATCGTTTCCTGTTACAATAAAACCGCTCTTGCGTGAGAAAGACGCTATACCCCCGGCCCCGACGCCGATTCGACGGGATGAAATTATTTTCCTTCTCTGGAAGACTCGTCGAGCACCGTGTCAAGACCCTTCCTGCCTCCCTTCCTTCCTGCCTTCCTGCTCCAAGGGTTTTATTAATCTCGAGTACACCGTCCAATTTTTTGCTTTTCGATAACCAGTCAGCGATTCTTATTGTGGGCGATCGTATTATTAAAGTGACTCGAATACATTGATGGATTTTATGCATTTTTAATAAGAATGAGTGTATGAAATTCGAGTCGGTAAAAGCGTCAGAAGAATTTAAGTTTTTTTTTCTATTTCCGGGGATATACGTTGTGTCGCAGCCTTTTCTGCGTCGCTTCTACTCCTTTGCTTTTATTAATAATTTATTAGGATCAGTGAAGACAATTTTCATCTTGTATAAAAATGCGCAGTCTAATTATGACATTCGGATTCATGTCTAGCATATTAAATCTATACGATGAAATTATTAGAGCCACAATACGGAAAAATATTGTTCATGTCATCTCCTGAGAAATTTTATTTTGATAAAAGTCAGATTTTCTACTTCGTTCTTACGTAGAATGATTCTACAGACTCCCGCGAACGCAACGGTATATTTTGTATATCATTATGAACATTTTAATATTTATAAATAATGTTAAAATCAACATGCTTTTCTGGTGATTATTTTCATGGACATTCTGCAATTTATTTCATAACACCGCCGCAAGTACTTCGATAACATTAGTAATGGTTATGGAATTCAATTTATTTTATATAAAATTATTATATTAAATTGGCGCTGGTAATGGTTACGAAATTGTATTTATTTGATTTAAAATTGTTATATTTCTCAGCATTGATAATGGGTACGAAATTTTATTGATTTCATATGAAATGATTTTATCATCGTCCGGCATTGCTATTGAATTTTATTTATCTCTTGTCAATCCTTCTTTAAAATAAAAGAACGAAATTCAATTGATCGAGCACATGCAATTTTCGCAACTGTCGCAACAGAGACAGAATTCATTAATGGAACTACCAAAATTAGCATACAATTTTGATTTGTTTAAATAGAATCTTGCGAGATTTTCAATTCCACACAGATCATTCTACATGGGCAAACGAAGCTAAATCACGTCGTTACGAAGCTAAATTAATACCCAACTACCGGGGAAATTACATTGGAGAAATGAAGAGCTTTAAAGACAGCAATATTGAAAACTCAATTATCGATCATACTCTGCCGTATTAAACGTATCTCGATCATTCTTGCAATGCGACACGGCTGTTTCGATAACCGAATCTGTTTATATCGTGTGCAAGTTAAGGTATTGATCAAGCTGAGAACGTAAACTCCAATTTGCTACGGGTGATATTGACACTTATTATTTACTACTGAGTTTCTCCAATATGTGTCGCGAATGATATTGACACTCACTACTGAGCTCGGGCAATGTGTACCTATCTAGAACACATAACATTTTTCTCCTGTAATACTGGCTGAAAGCTCTATCGTGTAACACATATCAAAATTAAATATTTACTGTTGCGCTAATATCAATTATGCTGGAAACTGAATTTTCATAGCTCAATATTTTATAACGTCAAACTGAAGACTAATATAATTACGAATACTATATTACCCTGACGTTGGGCAAAAATATAAATATGTACAAATGAAAGACTAGAGACTGTTGTAATTATTTATATCACATTACCCTGATAGTTAAAAGAATAAATATCTACAAAAATTATTTTAATCAGTGAAATAAATTGTTCACTTGTTTTAAGATTTATAAGTAAACAGTTTATTCATTGACGTTAGAAAAGAAGTAAAAAATCAAATGTGTATTTTTATATTCCGAAATACAAAATAAACCTCGTTCGAGATTCTAAATTTTTCGAAACTGAAAATTATGAATTCAATTTAATTCTATAATATCGTATTTGAGCTTACAAATCCTGCAACATGTTTTAATACGTGCAAGAACGAGACGTAAACTTTGAAAATAAGTGGGGCACTCTAATCTGTCCGTTTTTCCGTCGACATGGGACGACGATACGACTCGGGCGAAGTGTTTCCCAACGGAGTTCCCATCGACTGGCTGTGAGGAGTGACAAGAAATCACGGACCCGTCCGAAACATCCAAACACGTGACAAAGCTCGAAAGTTAATCATCCAGAACTCGGGTCCAGGACAAATGAATTCGAGACGACGCGACGCGATGCGATGCGATGGGACGCGTCGCGACGCCGACGACGTCGCCGTGGCCAAAGCCGCGCAGCTGACAGCTACGTAAACGTCATTCACGGTGTATTTAATTTGGACGGGTAAGCACGCGTACCAATTTCATCTCGCGAAGAAACGACGCGACCTTAAGCGAGCTTAAGTCAGCTTAGGGCGGCTTAAGGACCATGGACGCAAGTACACGCTGCCGGCTATGCCGGGTCTCTTCTCTCCACGCCAGTGGCCCTACTCGCGTATCGATCTGTCGTCGAATAGTCCCCCTTAACAGCCCCTAATTTAAATGGCGATTATCTAAGTCGTTAAATTGGGAAAAAGTCGTTAAATGAAAAGTTATGGCCGGAGCTGGTATCGCGCTGCCACACCGATTAGACGCAATCCGAACCCCGGAAATGAATTACCGGGAATTTGTAAAGTAAGCCAAGAGGTAATATTTCGTTCTTTGTACAAATATTGGCGTTTCTCTGATAGATACAGAAAAATTGATTTCATCCATTAATAACTTTGATACATTGGAAACAACACTACTCATAGATTTTATTAATTTTTCACTGTTTTATGCTACACCCAATTCTTTACAAATACATAAAAATCCGTAATCTATTAATGAGACAGCTTTTTAAGCTTTTAATTTGGTTCGTAGATAAATGAGATTTCAGTACTGGCTATAAAAGTTTGAACATCCTCTGAAAATTTAACCCAGTATCTAACTTTATAGCCCCTAGGCAACATTCATTTCAAGTCCCATTTTTATATATTTCCCCTCTACAACAAACCCTACAACTTGATATACAATTATTTCTTATTATTTGGTAGGTGTACCGTCAACTCCACAATAACATAAAATACAGGTAACATGAATTACCTCGACCGAATTTGTTCATTTCCATAAAACAGCCAAAAAAAAATAGAAAATTTTATGGAATCGTTGTAAATGCTGCAATCTTCAAAAATCCATTGTAGCTGCAGTAACGAAAAAAATATTTCCATGCTTTCAGAGACGCTTCAACTTGTAGCATTTTCGAGGAAAAACGCCTCTTCAGTAACCCACCTTCTGCATCATGCAAAAATATCTCGGACGAAAATGAATAATTTATTACGAGAATGGAGCTTCAAGCAAGAAGTACGATTCTTTATTACAAAATTATAACAATTTCAAAGTGTGAAGTTCAACTACTTTCTGGAGCCACTGTAGTCCTAAAATATTTGGATTTGATGATACCACCCTTTCGATTTATCAGTGATAGTAGACTGCGATTTGATGCACTTGTAACAAAAATGAGTAGACCAAATGCAAACTAATATACATACATATTTAAAGAATTGTTGCATTACTTCCAGCTGAATAAAATGATTGATAAGACAAATAAATGTCTACCCTATAGCTGACAATTTTTATTTCGCACAAAAATCCCAAAATAATATTCCAAACTAACCTGAGCAACACAAAGTTGCTCGCATTTCCAAATTTACGCCGCGGATGTATCTGGCACATAGTCGTGTGAGAACCACGTAGCAGTTCCGTGATTGTATCGCGCGTACCGAAATCCGTGGCGTCCACTGGCTTCTGGCATTTTTGCCCTCTTCGAGATTTCCGTGCGTGGGTTGCACACAGGAGGAGACGTGACTCACCGAGAGCCATTAGCCCTGGCCGGAGCTCAGATACAGAAAACAACTTTCTACGGGGAGCAGGCAAGAAACTCCGAATTATCTTTCGCCGGAACAGTTAGGGGACGATTTCGGCGGGGCTGGAATAGTACCGGAACCGGTATTCCGTTGTCAAGAAACCGTAAAATCCCGGACAAATAACCGGTAAAGACTATCTTCTTTCGACGTTCCGGCGTTATTCCTGTTGGACCGATTCCCAGCAGAAATTACCAGAAAACGTCAATGGCCTCCGCCGCGCACGTTAATGCACGAATTAATTCAGCTTCTCTGCTGTCTCTCTTAGACTCGTGATAAGGAAGTGGAAACGTTTCAAAGTATACTTGAAACTGCCATATTAGTGACGGACATACTTTTCTACATTTAAACACGAATATTTATTCAGAATGATCAGTGGCGATTAAAAAAGTAAAAAAATAAATGAAAAAGTAAGTCGAAAATGTATGATCCAATATTTTCATAAGTAGTTTTATTTTCGATGAAATAGGGTGTGAATATTCGTCGGATTCGCGTGGCCTGGTATATGCAGGAAGTAGAATTAGTTGGTCGTGAACAGACGCGTCAGACCATTTCTATTTAATGGCACGCGTGCTCGCCGAATTATCAAAGCCGATTTTCTCCAAAATAGAACATCATCTGAAAAAGATTTATTCTACATTTTCGACTTATTATTATTTATGTAGAATAACACCCTTTTCAGTTGTACCATCAGTTACCCTGTATATTCACTGTATTAAATTTCGTTAAGCACTGTAAAATCCAACTACATTATTCGAAGTAAATAATTATTGAAGGGAAAATATTTTGTCTCTAATTTGATTGCAATATTTTGTTTTTTTATCGATCCCATCGTTTCTGAAATAACGAGTATCATACACTATAAGTTTTCAATTTTTATTTCATTTGATATATTGATTTCATGGAAATTTTTAGGTTCAACAGTCACGTGTGAATATAATACAGAATACATCTTCTGTATATGAATATCGCTTCCTGTCACTGTACGTGTCTTCACTTTAATTTGAATGTTACCGATTCAATTACGCCGTATAGTTGGCACTCGTGTTAGTCTCTCTTTTTCTCTCACGGCCCCGCACTCGGTCGCCAACAGTTTATTTTTGCGGGGATAAATATTCACAGGCACGGCGCAGATATGTATGTTAGCTAGTCGCAGCTGTTGCGACGTTAAGCCGAAGCAAGTATGCGGTACGAACTATGTACCTAATGGAGGCAATTTACTGGTAGGTCCTGCGCCCGTAATTAGTAATGGTGTTTGGTCACACGCGTTTCCAACTGCGGGGGGGTTCAGACCGAAGAACATTTAGCCGATCTGCTCGCGTTATTTTATAACGACCGACGCGTCCCAATTAAGTGCGATCCTACTTCCATAATCGCTAATTAACGCAAAATCGGGGGATGTTTAACGAACCGTTCACGGCCGGCTCTCGCCCGATCATTTTTGCACCGTGTCGTCTGCGACGCTCTAACGTGCTGTTAATTGAATGATTGCATTCGTAATAACGGATCAGCGGGGGCCGCGCCGCGCCAGGAGATTTAGCTGCGCTACTCACCACCAATTCTCGCTGCTACCACGGTAAAGTTAATTGCGTTCATTGTACGGTAGAGATTGTACGTTTAACCTTTGTGTCAGGTCAATTTCGTCCCAAAAATCAACCCCCGTTTTTAGGTATACTTATTAGTACAGGTGTAATACTACAATCGTTTCTACAATACATACTGCAAGAAAATTAAGCAGAAAGTGTTCTTTAGTATTCCACTATAAATTTTGACTTTTTTAATTTACGAAATGTTAATGTTCGACTCGTAACATCAAAAATTGCTTAATTAATGCATAAAAATTGGAAGGTTATAATGTATGATACTAGGGTGTAAGATAATAGTTTTCAGTTATATTTATTATCGCAGCTCTAAGGAGGCCTTAAATATTTTGATAGAAAAGGGAGCTTTATGATTTCATAGTAATTATTGAATATATACAAGCTAAGCAAAAGTACCAGATTTATCGGAAGTATTAACGATAATATTATGTTGTCGCAGAAAGCATTATTTCAATTTTCAACTCTATTAATTCAGATGTTTATGTATGAGGCTGTCGGTTAAATGTTCACAGGATTACAAATTACCTTAAAATATACTTCATAAGGATTATAATTGAATTACTGTCCGTATGATTTAATTATAATGTTATAATTGTTGTAACAATTAAACAATTTCAATATTACAGATAGTAAGAATTACATAACATTTCATATTGGTAAATTGGTTCGTTTCATTCGAGCATAACAATTGAATCACGAAAGAATGCAGCCTCGGTATAAATAACAGTTTTCTAGGACTGTATCGAACGCTGCTATGTTATTTCACAGATAGTTAAATTAATTATACCGGGAGCCTTTGATACGGTTCGCAAGCTAAATGATACGCTTTGAACGCTGTTGCAGTCTCCGTAATTTAGAATGTATTGTTATGAAAGCCAAAGTGCGATCACAGAAGAGGCAAAGTTAATGGTTTTTCCATTTTAATGTTTGCAGAAACACGTCAACAATACCGTTCAAAATATGCAGTCACCAGTTTCGATTATTTGTATTTATTTGTGTTAATTAACGAGTTAAAACTCGATTGTTTATATAACCTGCCGTTAAATAAATAATGCAATGTATGATCATTATACAAAACTTAATGAAAACAAAAATAATGATTTTATAAATCATTTTGATAGTGGTTCAATTGATAAAATGTTAGTGAATTATGCCACGAATTCGAATTTCCCGAATAGAATTCCGTAAATATAATTAATACTATTGTGTTATTAAATGTTGAAGAAATTAACAGTGTCAGAAATGTTTAGCTCGTCAATTGAAATGTCAGCGAATCTCTTCGGCCTTTACTATATACAGACCGACTGATGCCGCGTGACACAATTTCGAAGCCGTCTAAAGTTTGCCGTCAACAATCACTTTTTCACTCTCCAAATTAAACAGCTAGATATCCGATGGTACATCGATTCGAGTGATCTTAACTGAAAATAACGACGAGTTCTATAAACGCCCGTACACTTTTGCTTTCACTTTATTTTCATTCTCTATTTTTAAAATCCGACGACGAGACTAACAAGGAAACTTCAGTAACTTGAAAATACTGATTTTGTCGAAAGTTTGCAGGTTAGTTAAGGGCCACGATAGAACGTGAGACAATTCTTCTCCCGCTACTGTTTGATTCTTCCAAGTTCAAACACTAATTAAATGCGAGTGTGTAGTTTATCTGTAACTCGACGAAAAAGTTATTCTGAATGTCAGTTTAACAGTTTCTTTTTTTTTTTTTTTTTACTGACGTCAAAGAATTTTTCTTTATGCATTCCACAAAACATATAATAATTACATTAATTTTTACTTATTTCTGTTGTAACTGTCATACTTTCGAAAATATATTTGAAAGATATTTGAGCTGTTATGAATGATCTTGTCGATTCTGAATGGCTGCCATTGATAAAAGCATGTTTATTAGCGTGCATTCAGGCACGTGGTCATTCACTGCAATTTCAAATATCATCATGCCCGAATATAATTTTATACATTCTGTCGTATGATCGTGGAAAAATAGAGAAAGTTAATCAAGAGGTAAGCAGCTTGAACGCGTTTGACCATTTAAAATTTCTATCAATGCACGTTCCATGAATATTCAATTCCTAGCTGAAGCTTTTGCACACCGAATAACCAAAAAACAAAATGATATTCTTTACTTCACTATATAATTACTTTACTATTCTTTACTAAAACGATATTCCAATACCTCTTACAATAACGTTCATTATAATTTTTATTTCCCAATAAAAATCCGCAATATAGTCAAAAAACAGGATTATCGTGATAAAACATTCGCTGAAAAATTGACTGGTACGGAAACAAAAATCATTCGACCGTTGTTCCACGTTGTTCTTACAACTCTTCCATGTGTTTACAATCTATTTTTACTCGCTTCCGGTTCGGCCGGAAAAACCATAATCACCCAGTACCGCAAAGAACCGCTGCGGCATCTAATGGAAGACGTGATACGCAATTCTAACGTCGTTGATTCCGGGCGGCTTCATTAGCGGCCGACATACCGGTATTTGTTAAATTTATGGTAAATTAAGCTAACAGGGACAAGCCGACCATAACGCGGCGTGACATTCCGTTGGATTACGCGTTGATGAAGTCACGTTCAGAGAAAAACCGCAACATTGCCGCGCGCGCGCGCGCGCGACTCGTCCACCAAGAACAACTGTATCTCGTGCATCAGCGTGTGTCGCTGAGGCGTGTCTTTATAAAACTCCTGTAAAATAAAGCAACGTTCCGGGAGACAATGAAACAGTAGTGCGGCGCGGAACAGTTCGTACACGGCGTGCTAGTTCAACAAATGAACACACCCGGCAAATTACCTCCTTTTTATTCGAGACAAAGAGAGGAACGCGGGTACGGAGCGGAGGGCAGGGGGGGGGGGGGGCAAGAATTACTGCGAGCGTGATGAAATTTCTTCGAAAACTTCGGCAGTTCCGGGCTTGTCGTTATTCCAGCCCGGGAATTATATTTTATTATTGCCTCGGACGGTTAAACAGTCCTTCAGATTTCCTTCTCACCGCTTCTATGTATTAGACGCACACTTTCGCGAAACGTTGTCTTCCTTGTCTCTTAATTCTTTGGAGAACAGGTTGTTCCCTCCCGCCCACGCGGCCGTAAACCGGAAAATGGAGTTTCATTTTTTTTTTTCGGTGAAACTTTTGCGCATTCGTGCAACGGTCGCCGAACCAACCTGCAACTTGTACGAACTGTCCGCGACGCGGCGAAACAAACAGCCAGCCGCGTAACTTTTATAACGATCTTATTTCGAAAATGTCCGCGAGACGTCGCCGGATCGTGTAAACATAATGAAGCTATATTTTGTACGATCAATTTCGTCCGGGGCTTGTCGCGCTCGAAAGGTAAATCAATTTCTCATATCCTACGCGAAATATTATTCTTGCGCCACGCCCGATCGAATCGAGTTGCTTTTAACGAGAACGGATATTAATTTAATTTTTAGACGGATCGGGAATCGTTCTTTTCATCTGGCGCGTTAGCTGCGCGTATTTCACTTTTCACGTGATACTGTTTTTAATAGCACTGCGTGTTATTATATTACTTGAGAGCGCTAATCTTTTCATTAATAATAATAGAGACCAAAATTGCTGAAGTTATTTTTTGATATTTCACAAATTGGATACACAGGAATTATAGGAAATCCTCACTGTAATTTTAGTACTGTCTAGTCATATAAAAACGTTTTAGAATTAATGAATGAGATTGCGAAAGCGGAGTGTTTCAGCTTTAAAATGAGCACAAGATTATCGTTCTACGATTATTTTTTACAAAATTACGATAAAAGGGAACGATTTTTTGAAAATCGGAAATGTAGTGGTGCACTGTAAGTTTAGAATGCAAACTATCAAGTAAAAGTTTGCACTAAATTGCAAACTTGAGAGTAAAATATATATTGCAAAATAACGTGAGCAACTATCACAGTAACGTTAATTTATAATTATTTCTCAGTACGTCCATAAATATTCATTCATACGACACTGTTTTAGAAAAATAACAATGACACACACAATTCAAGAGAGAATATGAATCCTGATTTATCGTCTAAAATTTGTAAGTTAGATATTAAGGCATACTGTAACGTAATCATAAATTGTATGATTTGCAATGTATATGCTACATAAACCTTATATGGTTTAAAGCAATAATAAATAATATATATGACGTTCATTTTACCGGAATTGTACTAATAGAAGCATAAAGATTCCTATGTAATGGTAATCTCACTCGTGAACTTTGCACAGCGCAAAGTTAATTCACAGTCTCGACTAAATAAACTCGGAAATTGTTCCGTCTTTCGACGATACGGAAGAAATGTATCATTGGGTGGAACACTTAACGATCCAGCGGCTCGATTGTTCCATCGACCGAGTGCTTTGCTCTGAATGAGCTCAGAAATTGTCAAATGACTCGTGAACGTTCAATCCTGATCCCAATTGTTTCGAGATCACGCCTCGGTGCGTATCCTTGCACGAGAAAGAAACAAAAGAACACAGAAAATCGAAACACACTGCGGATCGCAATTACTCGAACGCTTTTAAACATTTATTATTTCATCATAATACGAATGCAGAATAGAAAGTTTAAAAAGTGATTGTTTAGCTCAAAATTTTCCAATCTCACTTTGTCGTAATCTTGCTCTTTGTCTCATGGTTCCGCCCACCAATATCCTCCGCTATTATCACCGAACATGACAGCACAATGCTGCACAAGAATCACTCGGAGCCACTCGAAACGATCCATTTTATATTTGGAACATACAGTGTGACTCCCACTAATATTCGGACACTCTTAAAAAGACGATAACTTTTTTAATATCCGACTATATAACTTGGATTTTTTTGAGAAGTTGGAACAATCGGTTATGTTACGTAACGCGAAAAGAATTTTTGAAAACATTGCAATTGGTCGGAATTGCAGAGAAAATATTAAAAGTTATGTTTCACAACTTTTTTATATGGGCTCATATTGAAAATGTAGAAAACGCGTTTCATAGATCTGTATCAAATAAACATATTTTGAAAATTTCATTAAAATCGGTCAACGTTGCAATGAGCTACAAACGTTTAAAGATGGTAGAAATAGCAATTTTTCACGATTTTCGGCCTCTAACTACAATCAATCTAAGGATTCATATATCTTTCAATGCCTGTCGTTTTTTCCCACATCAACCGATTTCGATGAAACTTTTACAATGCATATAATCGACACAGATCTACAAAACATATTTTTTTAAATTTTCAATATAGACTCACATAAAAAAGTTGTAAAATACAACTTTTAGTATTTTCTCCAGAATTCCGACCAATTGCAATTTTTTCAAAAATTTCTTTTCACATCGTGTACTAAATTAATTGGTCTTCAAAAAAGTTCAAATCGTATGGTGCAATATCAAAAAAGTTATTGTTTTTTAAAGAGCGTCCTAATATTAATGGTACGCTTCCCTTCAGCTTCGATTATCGCGTCTTTATCAATGAATCTCGCTGCAAGAAAAAGATTACACGTGACATTGCACGGTTTTCCAAGCTCACTTCCTCGTAATCGCATCGTTCTCTTTATCTCGTGGTTACGCCCACCAATATGTTCCGCAATTATCACCGGAAGGCAAGACACACCACCGAATATCACAGCACAATGCTGCACCGAAATCACGCGGAACCACTCGAAACGATCCATTCCATATTTGGAACATTTGTTCCCGTTCGGCTTCGATCATCGCACTTTTATTAATGAAACTCGCTCGCGAAGCAAATCGCACGTAACGGTGCGATTTCGCACGGCGTTGCGAAGGTGTAAGTGTCCGTCTATAATTATCGCACGCCGCCACCCCCCTCGTCCGCTGGCGAACAACGTCGAGACCGTGCGTCGTCGTCGACGATTCGGTCTTTTTATCGAACAATTAGATTCCAAGGGCACCGGAGAACACGGGCGAAAGTTCGTAATAGGGGACCAGTCGGTTGTACACGAAATTTCCGGGAGTGCTTTGCAAACCTCGTAAACTCGAGGAACCGTTACGGCACCGAAGCAAATCCAAATTTTACGCTCGATAAACGCGGATCGTCATTCACGTGCATCCACCGATACCTATGCCGGGAGGGTTGTAAGGTATAGAACGAGCGAAGAGTTCAAAGGACGGAACGGAATACGAAAAGGATCAACAGCGGCGTCGGGGTGCCCCCATCCCCCCTCCCCTCGTCGTCGTCGTCGTCGTCGTCGTTTCGACGGTGTTGCAATTGGTACGGGCGTCGATCGAACCGATTTTAATTGGTAGCTCGTTTAAAATCACCGAGGGGTGAGTACACAATGGAGATTAATTCCTTTCCGCGAGAAGGTAAACGAATAGCCATTTGCCGGGGGGGGGGGGGTGTTACCTTCGATCGGCATCGAGCCGGTTATTTTCATTTTAATCGACTTAAGAGTGGGGGGAGAGACATTCAGGGAGAACCGACTATGGGAGGTTAGCCGTGAAATAGCGGCACCATCGGAGGAGCTGTCGGCCGCGGGACTCTATTTCGACTCTTTAATGCCCGGCCGTTCGCGGCCGGAGTCTTTTAATAAAGTGCAAATCTTGCGTCATTGAGCCTCGTAACGGCGTTCTCCTTTACGGTTTACAGGGATATCTCGAAAGGCAGAGTCCCTATTATACCGCGCCGCGCGCGCTCCGAGTATCCTTATTGCGCGACTCTGCAATTGTCTCTCGTCGGGTTATCGTCGGCCGCTTCTCATTCCGTAATCGTCCCCATCCGGAGCTTTGTTCCAAGGGAACCCTGGCGTACGTATACAGTTACACATCCACGCACAGAGGCACACGCACACACACATATATATGTACAAGAGAATAAGCACAACATTTCTTTTCCCTCTTCCCCCGTAGGAAAAGGGAAAACTGTAAAGCGCTTTAATGCCCGATGCCGCCTACCTTTTCCATCACTGATTTCCTTCGCCCGTTGCAGAGCGAAAATCACCGGAGAGGCGTAGACCAGCCACCAACCGGTGAGCAGCAACATCGTCATATCACTTCGTCCCCTCGTCCTTTCCTTGTTCCACGTTACAACAACGTCGAGTACCCGAAATCGCGGAGTGCCGCGCGCGCGCGCGCTTGCTGGCTGGCTGGCTGGTTGGCGAAATCGCGGTGTCACTTTACACGGGACCCAGCCCCTGGCGACGTGGAATTCCTGACAGAGGTAAACACGACGCAGCCCGTTTAATCGTCGATCGACCACCCGCGCCGCTCGCACTCGGACGTGCAACGGGAACGAGAAACCGGACCGTGCAGGAACGGGAGGAACGCGGGCATTAATCGAAAATATTTTTCTGCCGGTGAAATCGGCCGGTGGTCAAACGCCGGTGAACAAAAGCCAACAAAAATAGGACCGGGTCGGGCCGAACCGCCGCGCCGCGCCGCGCCGGCGAGAGACCGACGATCAATCGAATTTTTCAACTCTTCGGCCCGCGACGGCCGGTGATTGCTGCACAGATATCGTCGGTCCTCGAACACTCGGCTGTTTCGCAATCATTCGCGGACGAACGACGACAAAGAACCGCTACCCTCTCTCTCTCCTCGACGAATTTTATTAATCGATCTCTCGAACAGGCTCCGTTCGGGTATGGGATTTCTGATCGGCACGCGCGAATACCTCTGTCACCAGGAATCACGTCGTCGTCGAGGTCGTTCGATTATCAGCAGGATAGTGTGCAGTCTCAAGGAATCGATTCACTGAACCCGCGAAAATGTTTGAAACGCGGCTCTCGCGCGTTCACGTGCGCCTGCCGTGAATATCTTTCGTTCGAACGAGCGCGAGCCCTCCGATGATCGCGAGCGCGTCCTTATCGATCCGTAGCGTAATTACTCGTCGAGCAGCGGATTCGGACTGCGTGGAATCGAACGGAGCGCGCGTCAAAGAAGCGCGACTATTAAGTGGGGATCGAAGAGCAATCACTGAAGAAGACGCGCTTGTACACAAAAATGCGCGCGCGAAACGATTCGCTGGAACCGCGAGGACACTCGCGTCACTCGCGCGAACGATCGACGATCTCTTTAATCGCGGCTCTCATAACAAGTCCTCCATCGTCGGATATCGTCACGGTGGCCAGGTTGTCACTGATTTTATTTCAACTGGTTTGGGTCCACGGATGGGCCGTAATTATCCTTGAAGCAATCGGGTGATCGCTGTTTGTTCACACGCGTGTTCGAGCGATCGCGGGTACTTGGTACGCGGCTTGGAGACGAACAGCACGCCAAGCGGATTCGCAAGAGAGCGCGTGCAGTTGTGCCTGGACCGAAACTGAGCAACGAACACGCGGCCCGCGAACGCGAATGCCCGGCGCGCGAGCCGAGACTGCGCCCTCCAACGTTTCCCCATAATACACGCACGCCCCTGTTCCCCTTCAACACCACCAAACTGGCCCCCTCTCGCTTCCTTTGTCCCCCGGACCCCGCCGTTGCTCTCAGTCTCCCTCGGTAACCCAGACCTCACCCTCGCACGCCTCTCTTTTTCTCGCCATCGCTCACCTCCACGATCGAGACCACCGCCGCCCGTCTTACCTCCGCTGCAACACCCTTCCTTGTTCCCCACCCTATATACCACCCTCCCTTGCGTCCTCGTTGCACAGCCCCTCCGTAAGCTCTCCGTTTCTCCAACCCTTTCCTCGTTACCCTCCTACCCTCGATAATTTTCAGATTTCTGCGGCTTGACCGAGATACAACCGACCACCGTCAGCCGCTTCGGTTAGCGGACGATCCCGGCACGAACTTGGCGATCTACGGACGTCGCTGGAACTTCCGGTCGCGTTTCGACCTTTCCTGGATTGTCACACGAGAAACAACGGAGGATGCGTTCGACGGAGCACGTACCCGGCATCGCGATCGCGATAAAATTGAATTGGGCGGTTCCTAATCGAACTTAGTTGTTGCACGGCCTGCGGAAGCGATGCTGATTCGGAGACCGCCAGTCTGTGAGAGGAATGTCGAAGAACCAGGCTTGTGTATCGCGATCTAGATAACAGAGGGATAGTCGTAATTTGTAATCGAACTTGGAGAAGTTCGGGCTGCTGGACACTTTCAGCTTTGGTGGACTGTTAGGCTGGGAATTGGGGATTTATTGTTTTGTTGTCTCTGGCTGAAAGCTGCTGCGAGATATTCTAGCAATACTATCGTATAGTGATTTAACCTGCTGGTTGAGAGTTTATAGGAAAAGCTGAATTAAAAAGATTTTTAAACCTTTTGGTTTGTAATTTTTTTCTAATTATATAAACTGAAGATTCGTCGTCAGGTCCACCGGCATTAGTATTTATAAGAAGTAGAATAGGCAGGTCATGATCAGACGCACCAGCCAATTCCTATTCAGCGCCACGCGCATTTACTTGGCGAATCTTCAAATTCGATTTTCTCGAAAACGAAATCTGGGACAACAAAATTGTGTTCTACGTTTTTTACTGCCTTCTCACATCCAGATTTACACTCCTCTTTCGGTTGTACCAGCAGTTCGAGAACATGCGTTTGTAAATGAGTACCTATGTTTGTTAATAAAGTACAGAAGCATTAATATGAAAATTTTCCGAAGAAACCTGTGTTGATATCGCTTTCATTCGTGGTATTGAAAACGTCTCAATAATTTATAATAATAACAAAAATGTTCAGACTATAAATTATTGTGCCAGAGAGTTTTACAATTGATGGTATAACTTATTATTAGCCTATGCTTTTAACGTTTTGCATAGATTCACCATCATTTTGATTATACCTCACAGAACAACCTGTATAAATCGAATATTTTTCTCCATGAAACAATGATCTTGATTAATATGTTCATGTTTGCCAACATTGTAGCATTAAGTAGAATGTTCACAATGCAAGACAAAGACGACTATAATGCATCAAGTATGCACGGCTTATACTTTGATATTGAAATGCGCCACGCGAAGTATACATCTTCCACTACAGTCATGATAAGCTTGTTTTATAAAATAAAATTGTGTGTAAGCTTCCATGTAGCATTCGCGTATCTATATCTTAATGGCAGAACACAACGCTATATTGCAAGAACCTAATTTTAATTCGTATAATAAAGTTATTAAAAGGTGTAGATTTTCGAGCATGCAACAAATAAAGAATAATGACATGGCAGTGATAGAATAATAGGTTTAGTATCTTTGCACATAGTTTTACAAGTTGTGTATATTACGTACATCATAGCATTAAAGGACACATTTAACAAATCTATATATTTTTAACGCCTCATGTAAAATACTAAGTCTATCTAATGATATCCAAGACTTAATTAATAGTCTGGAAACCATTTTAAGCAGCAGTTCTAAAATTTCTCGAGTCTATTCTAATATCTGAATATCTGATCGAAATGATTCAATTAATTATCCTCTCGAACCGCCAGAAGAGCACCTGGCAAATCAAATGATTGCTAGATTTAATCTATATTGCTCTGAACGTATTTCTATTCAGGGATCAATTAATTGAAGGTATAAAAACCATGGAAAAATATTGAACCCGCACAAATGTTGCAATCATCGATGGCGAGGCGACTCGAGGTCTATTTTTAATTACTTTCTCCTCTATCAACCTTGTAATTCAAGCCACGATCGAAATACCCACAAAAAGGAGCCCGGTATTTCATAATTGGATTATCGAATTTCGAAAGATGGTGTTTAAAAGAAATAATCACGAGCGAAGGATGGTCCGGGCAGGAAACGGTGAAATTCTTTGCTGATTATTCGCCGGCGAAGAATCCCGGCAAGTCCGTTTCGAGGCTCTTTTCTTCGTTCTTCACAGTTGGGATATTGGATTCCGAGTTATTGAAATGTCCGAGAAAATTAGTCTTGTTGGCAGGGCCCTGTGACCCCATAATTCCCGTCGCTGATATTCGCTTGGTATACACCGATTTCGAAAATTTCCCCTCGTTAATCCTTGGCTTAAATCATGCTCGACTTCGTTCCCGTTGCGCTCTCTCGCGCACACTGCCTCGCCGATCAGGCGAACTTTCTTGGAAGGTAACGGTGATATAACTTATTGTTAGCCGGCCCCGCGGATTTATATCGTTCAACAGCGAACGTGCATCAGAAAACACGCGGCGGAAAAGTTACTTGTCACGAGGCTGCAGACGTTTATGGAAATTCCCACTTTTATAGTCGAACAGGAAAGTGTCAACAAGTCAAAGTCAGCTGCGGTATCAGCTTTGCTTCGCTAACACTGACCGAAAAGTTATTTATGGAGGAAGACAACCTCTCCGCTTCACGGAAAAACATTGAATCACGGATATGTTTTAGGGGAGGGGGGTTGGCGGTAGCGGGGGTACCCGATCTACGTCATCGACTCGGTCGGTCCGTGTTTACACGCGCTGTCCTTTTCTACGTTCGGCGGGGTCGGCGAGGTCCCAAACAAATCTCTCTCTCTCTCTCTCTCTCTCTCTCTCTCTCTCTCTCTCTCTCACACACACACACACACACACACACACTTTTAGCGTCACACTGTTTGGTGTCGTCGCGCGGATTTTGGAATGACCCCCAGCCCTAAAACATATCCATGTCAAAATGATTTAATTCTCATGACCTGTACGTCATGACCTTCCATATAATAATTCGATATAAATGTAGATATCATTGCTAATCGTCTTATCTATCGGAAATTCGTGTCGAAAGCATCACCGTTCCACATAATTCTTGTATGTTACATCGTCCTTATGCGATTCGTTTCGTAAGGTACCATGATTTCATTCTAATGACCTACAGGTCCTACAGGATTGGCAGCTCGCGATGCCTATCCACCACGTATAAGGAATGACCATGTAATTGACATATAACAAAAAAATATGCGAATATTTAAATATTAATTTTATTAATAAATATTGTTGCAATGTTATAAATAAATTTGATATTGATAATGTCCATATACACAAACTAAAACAAGTTTGGTCATTGTGAAGCCCTCGTGGAGTAAGTTTTACTACTGTAAAGATGCAAAATTTAAAGCTCGGTAAAATCACTTTAAAAAATCGTACATCAATTTTTAAAGTGTCGTTATAAAAAGAATACTTCAATCTTTAAGTCTATGGTAGTTTGAGTCACGAAAAAAATTGCTCAAAGTTTTCCCAGACGTTTTAATGTGTAAAGAGTAATGTGATTTTTAAATTATTTATTTAAATATTTTGATTAATTTTGCATTTCGTCTACTCATTTTTTGGTCATGAATGCATAAAATCCGCAGTCTAATTACATACAAATATGATACAGTTTTCTTAATGCAAGACAAAAAATGTTATTTATGTAGACACAAAGTGATCTTAAAATCCAATAAACGAAGCTTCACCAGTAATTAATCAAGGATATTTGAAGCATCGCAAAAAGTATCAACGTGTTTCGAGCAGTCAAAATAAATAATCACTGTGACTAATTACATCCTCCAAAATCGAGCTCTATATTTGAAGTAATAACTACACGTATATCGCCTGCCTTTGTGGATTATCATCCGTATATGACTCCGCGCAAACACGTTTCAAAATACGCGGCTTTTCTTGCAATTGTTATGATAATTAATTGGCTGCGTAAATGGCATTTAATTGTGATCATAGTCGATACATTTTAAACCCTATATTAAACGATAATTAAACAATTAGTGAAACATATTGGACGGGTGGAACTGAGGAAACGTTCCGGCGACCACGTGCCATTGTTTAATCGAAAACGTTCGGGTGTGACCAATTTGTTTGTGCAGCAACAATGTGGTAAAAGTTACGAATGCGACATCTGCGTGCAGATTGACCGCTGCAAAAATGACGATGCAACATGCGGTCTAACAGCGGCCATTCACGAGACCGAAAAGTTTCTTCCAGCAAGAAATTCAGGAAACCATTACGAGATGAAGAAAGTTTGTGCAAAGTAGGAGACACTGTATAGAAAAATTATGCATGCACACTTCGATCCATGGAGTGATATAAGCTAGTGTAATTCTTCAAGTATCCTTCACCGATGTGTCATGGCATTCTCAACTTTTAATTCGCGTTTCGAAATTTCTTGAGCTCATTCACCGAATCAGTTAATAATCTCTCGAGATTGAAATAAATTTTTTACTGCAACGAATTCTTCGTATCGTATATCTGGATTACGAATCTTCATGAAAATTCATGCTTTTATGCACCATCCAGCGAAATTGAATAGTTTTATTAGATAACAGGGAGAAAACGTCTGTATTATGCAGATTTTATTCAGACGCGGTAAACCCATCCGCAATACACACGTGATGTACCAAATATGTTCTTTCGTCACGTTTTGTTGGTACACAAATCTGGTGAATAATAATCGTGTCACGGTATACTGTTTTTAATTCGTGACCTGATTTCATATTCCTTGTAATAATTAATATCCTGTACAAATAGCAACACGATTTGTAACCTGTAACTTGTAATACATGTTCTGTAACAAATTCCCAATTTTCGGACAACGCAATGTGGATTGGTATAAAAACGTCAAGTGATCAAATCGTGTACACGATTTGTCACAAAAATAATTTGTAATTTAGTGTAACATAATCACGCGTTATTAGTAGATTAAATCTATCAATATATTGATTTGTATGCGCGGCATTCACGGTTACCCGATTGTAATTGAACTATTACTATTGCAACAATGGGGGGGCTATGTACATGTATGCTGCGCGTACTACTAAATAAACAGTATGAAATCACCCATTCCTAACTGTATCCGACAATTCAGTTCTGATACCAGAGAAGTTCGTTGACATAAATAGAGATACACTGAAGATTAGGTATTATATGTATGCATGCGACCGGGTCCGACAACAATGAACGCTTTTTTTTTGACGAGCTTCGAAAGGCATGCTCGAAGCTATTTGTGCGACAAATATTGATTGTACTCCGAACGAATTTTTAGCGATAATATCGGCGTTCATTTATAACGTTTCACGATAGAAAATGTCATCGAGAAAATCGATGGGTTTGTTTTAAACGAATTTATTGCTGCCGGTCCGTGGCAAATCTGTCGACAAGAGCTGCAAGAATTCGAAGTCTGAACGGAATTCTGAATCTAGTACCTGAATAATTTAATAATATTTTTACTTGTATACGTGTAATAACTTTTACATATTCTATGTTAATACGTGTTATAGAATACTTTATTGAATTAATTCTCCACGTTTTCATACATTGAAAGCAGAAAGTCTTACGTCCACTATCAAATTGAAAAGTTTCCAATCAATTATGGAATTTCCATCCGTACTCCAATTGTCTTCTTCCATTTAACTGTCAGAGTTTTAATTCCTCTGTGAAATGAACCACTACTTGTAGAATCAAATGCAGGCAACTGACATCGATTTTGATGCGCTTTGAGCGCGGTAGAATGCTCGAAAAATTATTCGAAGCATACTTATTCATATCTGAGATTGTCCGCTTTGAAACTGTGTTTAAAAAAATTCAACGTACTGGTCATTTACGACGACGTGTGCGACAAAGGAAGATTATTTATTTATTATAAATTCGGTAAATTGCCCACAGTGAAATACGACTGTCAAGTATTTCATAAAGTGACACATACGAAGACTATTTCGTATTAATTTTTCAATACATTCACGAGAGCTTTTTCTAAACCATTCTTATTTTAAATTGAATATACCTCAATTGATTTCACTTTGGATTTTCATGATCGACAAATTGTTTTATTTATGTGCCACAATATTTTAAAATAAAAATATTATCTATGCGATGGTATGGCGAACAATATGCATCACTTGCTTTGACGAAATTATGTGTGGACATACATTGCATATCCGCCTGAATACGCTCTCGAGGTAACCGGATCTACGCTCAAAATATGAAGGCGTCCCACGAAACTCGGTGGGCTCTGACAATAGCTCGTAGAGGGGGGACTTGGCACATGAGGGCCCACAAAGTCGATATTACTTTCCCGACAACGTAATAATACGTTGCAAACCCAAAGTTCTGTGAAAATATATCCGGCCCGGATTAGGAACTAGGTACAGCTGACGTGAAAGGCATTTTTCCAGGTGAGAAACTTCATAAATTTTTTAGGTCTACGGAATTAATTCACTTATACGTTTATTACTCTGCGGAAAATTTTCTAATATTTTTAGGGACGTTTCAATTTGCAGCATCTTCCGGCACAACACATCTTTGAAGAAAATTGAATGCAAGTAGAGTCTTCAAGCTTTAAAATGAGATCTAGAAAACCGGAAGTTTAGTGTGCTAATGCATTTTGTAGCCACTGTCGAATTGTCAAAGAATTTCCTAAAATACAGGGTCAAAAAACGCTGTTTTTGTACAATTAAAATTTTTTGCAATTTTACTAGCCACTTGTCGAAGACAATTCTAATCTTCACAAATAAAAACTAGCCCGAGATTTAAAATTACATCCCTTTACAAAATTATCTCCACCAAAATATGGTCTCTACTTATCAAAAAATATTCCCAAATCCTACCGGTTGTACAGAAATAATAATGTGACGATCCAAAAATGATCCAAAGAATTATCAATTTCCGACGACTATATTCAGCTAAATAAATTTAATCTCGTCAATAACCCGTGCCAATGCTTGACTCAATAAATTAAAATAAAGACGACGTGGGTCATAAACGACCCGGCCTCGCTTCTCCCAGCGCAGCCTTCGGCTGTCCGAGCCGTTAGTTCTCGCTATCGTCGTGATTTAGGGTGCTGTAATCCACGTACGCCGTAGATCTTTGCGAGATCACTATGCGCGATTCACCGTGGGAAGATTCGTTTCGACGTATTCGCAGGGGAGGGAGTGCGGGCCAGGGGACGTTCATTAAGTCTCTCGGTTTTGAACAATTCATCAACCCGATCAAGCTCGTACGTGCAGTATTGTTTTCATAAATATTCGACGAACAGATCAAAGACGTATCGGTCGGGTTTCAGTAAGGTCCGAGCGCGGAATACGATAAATCCGACGTTCCACGAATGCTTGGATGGACCATAAATCGGAATCGACCATCTATGCCGCGGGCTTTCTGAATATGGAATGTTAAACGTATATACAAACGTGCTCGCCTATAATGCGTGCCCCCGAACGCGGTCGCACATATTTACGGCACACCACTTGGCTATAACTAATCGCGTAGATCTCAAAATATAAACTATTCACGCTACTGAATTACCGGGGAGAGCGCGAGGCCGGGTGATAAAGAGCGAATTTTGAGAATGGTCGGCGAAATATAGTATTGGAAAAATTGTCAACTTACCTAGGATAGAGAGCTTTATGTTTATACAGTCGGGCCGGAGAAGGATTTATGGCCCGTGCCACGGGATATGGATTTATCGCACGTTGCCGTTCCCTCTAAGGCGACTGTACTTAACAGATAACGATATTAATTGGCGGATGCTTATTAAAAGTTCGTAAGAGCACGTGTGCCATTAATTCCGTGGAGGCTGCTGTTGTTCTCCCGTGCAAAGGTTCGTATTAATACAGTCGATCCGAAAAGTATTTCCGCGATCGTTTCGTTGAAGGAGATATGTACAACCTGAACTGATTTTAAAGCTTGGAGCTTACGTTTCAGCAATCGATTGTTCATTTTTCTCTTAAAATTAGTCTGCACATATTTTTATGCTACTTTTCAAAACTTTTTTTAAATTTGACATGATCCGTAAATTTGGTGACCGAATATTTTTTGGATAATATATTGGACAATTAATATAGCAATAGTACGTCATTTTACAGTGGTCATTCTATACGCTAATAATAATATTACACAGTCAGTTAATTAATTTAAGGTGTAAATTAACCGTTTCCGCGTGACTGTCAATTGTCGCGTGTGTACGTCAATTAAATTCGATTATTATCATGTGTAATTGCATACGTAATTACACGCTATGAGAAGACTATCTATCTATGCGTAAATGTTACGCAATAGGGTATATCATACATGACACAATATACATCAGATTTGAGAGACAATTGTACTTATCAGCTGACATTTCAATAATAAAATATAATACTTGTATCAAAGCTATAATTTCAAATTCGCAAAAACTTCTCACACAACGATGACACTAAAATATACATATACATATTTAAATAGAACTCAACTGACAATGCAGATGAAGCTAATTACTATGGCAGATTCGTATAAAAATCCGCAGCCTCCGTACAAACAAAAATATAAATCAGATTAATATTGTGTTTTTAACAGATTAAAATTAAGGCATATACATTCTTATTGATGTTTTTCTCTGTCAGCAAACATGGGAAATGTTGACATTTCAATAATAAAATATAATACTTTTATCAAAGCTATAATTTCAAATTCGCAAAAAAACTTCTCTCAACGATGACACTAAAATATACATATACATATTTCAATAGAACTCAAATCACAATGCAGATAAAGCTAAGTACTATGGCAGATTCGTATAAAAATCCGTAGCCTCCGTACAAACAAAAATATAAATCAGATTAATATTGTGTTTTTAACAGGTTAAAATTAAGGCATATACATTCTTATTGATGTTTTTCTCTGTCAGCGAACATGGGAAATGTTGACATTCGTGTATTTCGTGTGTTTAGACCGTTCAATAAACGCGGTGGCAGGGTGTCGTTAGCAAGCCGCAAAGTGTTAGTCTCGCGGCGAAACGGAATCCTTTTGGTTAATCCACGTCGCCGGTTTACGTTTTGAAGTTGGCGCGATTTATCCCGGCCGCGGGGCCCATCAATTCCTACAGAGAATAAATGCTGAAATTTGCAGAAGTTTCCGGAGCAATTGCTCGCCGGAGGAACCGAAGATTTTCAATTTCGTTCGGTGATATATCCGACGTTTTCCGAGGGCTCGCGGTATCACCACCACCGCCACGAGCAAGAACCTCTGCCCCTTTCAAACGGCTTCGCTCCCCTATTTCTTACGATTATACGGTCAAGCGTGGAAATGCTCGGAGAGGTGCGCCGCCACTTCCGCTCCCCGGGAACGAAAAAAAAGAAACCGATGTGAATTACGGAGTTGTTTTCCCGACGTTGTACTACCGCGTTTACATTTTCATGGAGAGGCGAAATGAAGGAAACGAGTTTCTCCTGGGATTCTAACCGGCCATCTGTAATAGTTTGCGGCGAGATGAGTGCCATTTTCTTCGAGGTACGAAAAATTGCGTGCGCAACGTTTGTCGATGATAATGCCAAAAATCGAAATTTTAATAAACAATTCAATTTAAATCTTTCCTTAATAAAAAAAAATTCTGCTTATATTTACGGAACACTAAAAGTGACTCTTTTACTTTAGTTTATGAAAATTATAAGTACACTGCGAATCTTATGCAAAATAAAAATTACTTGCATTAATTGCAGGACCAAACAGGAATTTCTTTTTTAGTGCTTTTATTAAGTCCTGAAAAATATATTGATATTCTTATATTCTTTTAATCTTTTCACTGTTTGAAATTATATTGAATTTTCGTTATAAATTCATAAAATGCGCAGTCTAATAATAGGAGTATATTTATTTATTTATTTATTTTGTTTATTTATTTATTTATTGCTTTAAACCAAGTGGTTTATATAGAGGAGCATATTTATTCAGATTTTTGCACTGATTGTATGCACAGTCGATCAAATATTCTTGCAATCAACCTCGATAATGAATATTTACTTATTAATTTAAAAATATTACAATCCCCCGTTATGACGGGTCCCGTAAACCTTAAGAAAATAATGGTGACGGCTGTTGGTGGAACAAACGTAAACGATAAAAACAGACGAGTTAGGTATCCTGGTTTTGCGGGGGCCGTGACCATACGACAAACACCGCGTACGGTAAAATACAAACGCCATTAGCCCGGCCGGAATTCACTTAGCATTCCGCGTTTCAGCCTCGGACCGAGCTATGAACTGGGCTCCTCGGTGTGTAACCGGGCGGCGTCGCGACGCGAATCGACGCTCGGCCTCGGGAACCTGATTTGCTCGACGGCATGGCTGAGAAAGCACAGTTCGGGCTCGGCCGAGTATGGCGAAATACCAATAACCCGTTCGAAATTGAAGAACAAATGTGAAAGAGAGGGAAACGGCCGGTTCACGGTACGGTGAGCGTCATTAAGCTCGTTTGGCTGTCCGCGAGAGTCACCGCGAGACATAATGCAATTGCTCGATCGCAATCGACCCGCATTAATCGGAGACCTTAAACCGGACGACGGTTCGATGGTTTCGGAGCCACTCGTGGCCGTTCAGTTGTTCTAATTTGCTTCTGATGTGTCAAACGGACCGTGTCACCTGACCACAGTGGTCGATAAGTATGAAAAATCGGACGAAAGTTACAAAAAACATCACAATAGAGCCTCCCGTATACGAATATCCTAACAACCAAACGTTCGTTTCGAAACCCCAGCGATGGTTGTGTACGATGTATACAGGGTGTCCCATTTTATACCATCTAGAGAGTAGCCCAAAAATTATAAAGATCTTCATATTAATAAACAACTCAATTTTTTTCAGATCAGTAGAAAACCTTTCCAAACCAGACTCCAAAAAAAATATATGAATCATGCAATTTTTATTATATTTACTTTGAAAAAGTCACACGTGTACTTCAAATATCGATAAATATGTGTGTAAAATCTCAATGCAAAAGATTCAATAGTTTTCGCGAAAAAATTCCTAAAAATCGTCCAAAACGTACTCTATAAAAAAATATATAACTCATGCAATTTTCATTATTTTTACTATGAAAAAATCACACATGTACTTCAAATATCGATAAATATGTGTGTGAAATCTCAATGCAAATGATTCAATAGTTTTTTCGAAAAAATTCCTAAAAGTCCTGCAAAAACGGCCTCGACAACTATGATACCTTAAGCTTTCGAGTGATACTAATTTTTGTGCCACTGTTTCGAATAATCGACCACATTTGCAGCAGGTTTTCCTACGATTCCCGATGACTTGCGCGAATCGGGATTTGGAGCCCAGATACGAGCAATTGGGACACAACACCGTCTGGCTGTTACGTTACCCGCGATACCGGCGATACCCGCGCCGTACCCGCCAGCAACTTTGTTCCGGCGTTTTCAAACAGAGTGTAAAATAAATTCGATTAGCTCCGCGAATCGGTCGGTCACGTACACGCCGCGTCGAATCTGTCACGATTGATAGCGGCCCCGGGAAAATGGCCGTGTCACGAGCCAAAAAATGATTGATTACGCCCGGCCATACATTATTGTTACGCGCACGGCAATGCCAGAAAACGGGGAACGTTAAACCCCGTCACTGAAAGAATTAACGTCCCGCCGTCGGGCCCGACAACCGTTTCCGTTTAAGTTCACGGCCTTTATACGGGGAATCGTTTTCCAGAGTTGCTCGAGTACTATCTGTCTTTTCTCTTTTTCCCCTCTACCCTTTTCTCTCTTTATCTATCTATCTCGGTAAGCTTGGAATTCCAGCGGATCGAAGGAATAGAGGTGCTTGGGAAGTTGTACATCCCGATCGAGCAACGAGATGGAGAACGAGCGAAGTTTGATTTATGTATTTTTTGACGTCGACTGTTTATTTCGAGCATCCTCCGTGAAACTTCGAACTCGACTCCCGGTGATGCAGTGACCTCTGCTTTGCGAGTTTCCTGATAATGAGGTGTGAAATTTGTTGCACGTAATTGTGTCTTTGAATCGATTGCAAAATCCACTTTAAACATTTTAGAACCATTTCAATATTTTCATGTACATTTACAGAGGCGCAGGCAACGTGATAAAACAAATGATATCACGTAATAAGATATAGAAATTTAAAACAGTAAAATTATATTTTAATAAATGTATGACGTGATTCAATAATTTGTTTGGAAATTAACTCGTAGCGAACAGATCAACTAAGTGCTTATACTTTGTAAAGTCACACCGAAGTTTGCACTTGTCAGATAACTCTGTCAGATAATACACCACGTCAGAAGGCATGATGGATCACTCGGACAACGTGACATTGTTTGTTCTTGCATTAAATATTTAGTAACGCAAGTGCTAAGTTTACAACCTCGACGCGCTTCGCGTAAGGTCTATAAAATTATATAAACCGACGACACATCAATATTATAAAAATAAAAATCATATTATATGTATTCGCAAGTGGACTCGGTAAAATATTTAAAAAGCACGTTGCAGGTATTGGCAAAGTATTCGATATTACCACGTGAGAAAAACTAAAAGTGTTTACCCGATCCAAAACAACTTTCAGACTTCCGTGGGGGGGTAAAGACCAATAAATAATTTTCATGGTCGCGTAATGAATTCTTCGGAATAAATACAAGACAGGGAAGTACTTTGCAACATGGTTCGCGCGCCGGCTAGAAACGTTTATCAGTCCCATCGTTCAGAATACCTGATATTAAATGTTATCTACTTTCAATATACGCCGAAAGTTTCGCGATTTAGCCGCACTTGCCGGCAGTATAATGCGCTCCATTGAATTTACGGACGTTTTTGAAGTCGACCGCGAGCAGCCCGGATACGCTGCTCGATACAGGATCAGGAAGACATTATCGATGTCGTGGTACGTTATTCCGAGCCATGCGGCGAAATAGGTCAGGGATAAATAAGTATTAAGAGCGTGTAGAATAAACTACGGACCGTATGTACTCAGGTGCAAACCGATCCGCTATGTCGAGGGCCATGGAACGGGGTAAATTCGGGAGGGGACAGGATGATTGGAAGTAACCAAGGAAAATATAGAATAATTAATAAGCACCCCCAAAGCCGCTTCGGCTTCTTGCATACCCCTAAGATTGCAGCCTCAAATTACATCAGGGAAATGTTGCCGCTGCAAGAAATCCGAAGGAATTAAGGCACTACACAGCTCGTGAACCAACGACGAATTAAAGTATAATAGTTCCTCGAAAATTTCCGACTTGATTTATGCACCTCTCTGACCCCGAAATCCTGATATACGCGCGAATATTCTGGTTCTAATTGGATCAACTACAAGCGAATTACCCAGCCGTCTGTAAATATTTTTCACGTTTAAAATGATTAAATGTGTAAAATGCAGAAGTGTATATTAATCGAGAGAGTACATTTAAAATTACAAAATATACAGCACCTAATAATAAAAAGCAATTATAAATGGTTCATGACAAATTTCCAACAAATATCGAAATGTTTAACATCATCGTGTTTGAACAATTATTACAACACTTGTACACAAACAGCATTATCAGGTAATAATTATTTTACGTAGAATGTCGATATAATTTCGAGTTTGTATTTCACCATGAGTCGCTTAAATAATCAAGAATCGTGAAATGCCTGAAATTATGATGCCGCATTTGAATGAGAAAGATGAGGGAAACATTTGTGCAGGTTGTATTTATGTGGTACAGCATTTAGTATGGAATTTATTACAAAGTATTCTCTTTATTATTCCGTACCTCTACTTCAAACTTTCATTCCTCATAACTTTGTGATTTTTATCGACGTATAACTCTTGTGTACGCAGTACATTTCATTTTATATCTTTCAATAAGTCAGTCGCACTGTCGTTCAAGCGTTAATAAAATTGAGTAGCGACCTAGTGTTCTTCAATAATAATAAAGTTATCCTGGAAGACGATTTTTGTTGATGATACTTGTAAATTATTTGACGAACGAATACGAGTAAATGGATTAATTGAATGGAGTTTTCATTCGATTTTCAATACTGAACTTAATATAAAAGCTATCCTTTTGTAACCAATTTTGTTCAATAAAATTGCATTGTTGGAGTAGTACTTCACAGTTTTATTCAACAGTCTATATCGCTCAGTGCTTATTAAGTGCTGTATATTTTGTATACAGTGAACTGGAAAAAGAATGTTACTTATTAAGCGAACAAATTAATTTTCCCGCGCAATCAATAGCAAATTTATTTTAGATCTTTTATGTATAAAATTAAAGAGTAATTATGTTTAAATTGATGGAAATACACAGAAAGTGATGGATATTATTTTTGACAGTATTTTGATTGTTATTGTAAATAATTGACAAATTCGATAAGAAAGGGCTACGAATTAATTTGTACTCTTAAAAAATTATGAAATACTGTTAGTTCATACTTCATGGATTTTTAAACAATAGTCAATAATAAATTATCTACATGCCTTTTCATTAGTCTCGGAGCAGAATTTTATTTGGCACCACTTCCGTTTGTTGGAATCGTAACTAACGAAATCTATTTTCCTCCCCGTATAAACCAGTCTTGAAAAGTATTGACAGCAACGTTTCACTATTTGTTAACTGTAACCAGCTGGAAAATCGCGAAAGCCTCCTGCTGTAGGATTGCGATCGGAGAACGATTTTCTCGTTCCGATGTCTTCGGATAACGCGGTCTCCATGATCGTGAAAAATATTTATGAGGTATCCAAGCTATCGGTGACATTCTCGGTACGTTCCCCGTTATCATTACGCCGGATAAGGGCGGGTTCTCATCGTGTTCATTTACAAAGGGACGAAGTGAGGCCGCATCAAGCGGCTTGTTCAGCTCATTAAATAAAGATCAGTACAACTCGTCAGTTTCAATTCTCTCTAACTCTCGGCAGAGAGGCAGAGAAATTCTGAGTTCCATTAAAGACATCGTCGTTAATATTCCAAGCCGTGTGAAAAGATTAATGCGGCGTCCCTGCATTTTCTCTCGGGGAAACTTTCCGCCGACTTTACCGGAGTGAAACGTTTTTGCCTTGGTCCGCGGCGAAGGTCAACTTCGTGGACCGCTGTGCCGTGAACTTAATAATCTTCTTAGTTACAGTCACGTGAGCTCTTCCCGCTTTTAATACGAATGGATAAAACCTCTCGGCCAGCGAATTTAAATGCGGTTATAGACAATAATTAGAACCGTTGCCGCGCATCGATATTTTCTTTCTTTTGTCCGGAACGCTGTCGACGCAGAGTCGCCAGATCTGGGGAATTGACTCGAATCGAGGGGAAAAGTTACCCCCTCTCTACCGCTACCGTATTAGTCACGTGACCGGGCAGGAGCGTGGGGGAATAGCGTCGTGGGGAGAGAAGTCTTAATCTGACGACTCCGTCTCTAATTCAGTCTCATAATTAAGTTGACTTATTTTAAATTACTCCATAATAAATTTCGAATAATATAAAATTGTGTGTAACAAAGACATTACCTACAAGTACATTTATCTACCTTTTAGAAATTAGTCTGCTGTGAATACTTTTTAAACGAAATGTTTGTTAAACGGACGGTTTTAATCATTTCGACAATTTATTTTACCATTTTTTTTTCCAGATGAATCGTAACATGCACTGCGTCGATTTCTATCCAAACGGTTCCCAAGATAAAATGGCAACCGCGGTAACTGTCCGCTCAAACTTTCTTCCCCCTCGGCCGAGAATATAATTTGAATAGTCAGTTCAATGACGAGAAACTTTTTCCAGGGCACGGCTGAGCCTCTGAATCGACCGCATATCATTATCAGTTCGTTCCGCGATCCTTGCTCGTTTTTTCCGGTGATCTTTTTACTAGATGAGCTGTATGACAAAGGTAGCGAAGCTGGTCGTTCGGCCAGCTGATTCGAGCCGTGGATCCTTGGACGCTTCCGATTGGAAAGAAAACTTGATTCTATTCATTCGCTGATTTAGGACGGTGTATGGCTAACAGATATTGCACGGCCTATGAACCGTATTCTCTATTCACTTCCTTGTTCGGGAACATTTTAATCAAATTCGAACCCTTTTTCAGCGGCCGAAAGTTCGTGATACTTTCCATTCTTGCGTTTATTGTTGTGCTTTGTACTAATCCGAAATTGTACTTTGTCTTAATTTTTTTGCTCATGTTAAATAAATTGTTCTGTAATTTTATGAATGATTCGTTTTAACACGTTCAAAAAATCATCTTTTTTCCAAATTTTTCTTAATTCTGTGTATATGTTTCCTTCAAAAATTAAAATGCATATGAAAGCTTCAAACACTCGCTTTGTACTATTCCGAACTTGTACTTTGTCTTAATTTTTCTGCTCATGAAGTTGTATAAATTGTTCTGTAATTTTATGAATGATTCGTTTAACACGTTCAAAGAATCATGTTTTTTTCAAAATGTTTCGTAATTCTGTGTTTATGTTTTTTTTTTTAAATTAAAATTATATGAAAGCTCCAAACATTCGCCTCCATATCCAGCAATGAAAATTCAACATCGTCGACATCGAATAAACGTAGCGATGAAATATTGCGATCCGGAACGGGCAATCGACGAGAACGTGTAACAAGATAATATAATTCCGGACATCGGTGTTAATTTCATCATGCCGGTGAATAAAATGTTGCGGCCGTGGAAACGCGTAGACGCGGGGCGGGGTCATCGATTCCCGGTCGGTAATTAGGAATTTCAATTTTCATTTCTAATTACGAGGAACGAGGTAAACACTCGTAACGGCAAGAAGCTTGGGCGCTGTCAGTCTTTCTATATCACGGTTCATATAACCCCCGAATGAAATAACTTGACTCGAGTCGTCTAATTAATACAGGAAAACTATCCTGTACAACTTCAGCCTCCCGAAAGCTTTCATTAAACGTCGAGGAACCTGCGAGTCGCGCGTCGAGCGAAACGAGGGTTCAAAAGAGAGAGAGACCAAGAGGGATGAAGAAGAGGTCGGGGGTTAGGGGTGCAAGTAGAAAACGAGACAGAGTCGGTGAGCTTTTGCGGTAAGAAGCAGGGTAAGGAGTAAAGTGCCGAGGGAAAAAAGAAGGGGATACATATACAGCTCACGTTGCGGTCTCTTCCGGCGCCCCCGGAACAAACAGAATGAAAGCTCCAGCCTTTGTGCGCCATAACCCGATCTCTTTATCGCGGAAAATATTCTTTAAGCGTAGAAAATAAAACGGAAGTAAAAGTTCGGGCTAGTGAATGGGGCTTGTTGGGATCGCGCGGGAACGCGAGCGAGAAAGAGAGTGAGAGAGAGAAAGAGAGGGTGAGATGCCCGGTGCACGGAGAACCGACTGAAAAGGGGAGGATACAACGTTAAGAAAGAGGAAAACAAAAAGGAAACGGAGAAACGACGAGGAGAAAGAGAATAAAAAATTCAGTCGAAAAAGTTGAAGTCTAAGAGCAAGAAAGGACGAGCAAGAGGAAGAAAAGGGGCGAAGAAGGAGATGAAGAAGAGGAGGAGGAGGAGGCGAAAGAGGATTGAAATGGTGATACGGGCGGCGTGCTGCGGGTGTAACGATTCTAGCAAAGGGGAAAGAGGCGGTCCCCTTGTCGTTGTAGGTAACAAGGGAAGCAGGTAGGTAGTTAGGTAGGTCGTGTCGGTCGCGAGACGGTGGTAAGGCGGATGAGTAAATAGGCGCGTTGTAATATAGGTTTATGTATTCCTATATTACCGGTGAGCCCATCTCCGCAGCCAAGGAAAATGGAGGCTTAAGTGCAAAAAAATGACCAGCTCGAACACCGGGGGGACCGCCTGATGCTCTATGAACATTCGCGAGGCTGTCTTCCACAGCCTTTCTTGCCGGGTGACCCGGTCCCGGTCTGCAGCCTTTAACCCCTTGCCCTGCTATTTCGTTTGCATTTCTCCACGCAAAAGATATCACTCGACGCTTTATAGTACTCCATCCCCCAAAATTAATTTTTCTTATTAATTAAATACACTTCTTCGAAAAAGCTTGCTTTAAATTCTCTTATTATCAGTATTAGTGTAATACATCAACTTTTTACCAATGTTTACGTAAAAAAACTTCCGGGGGATAAAGTCACTGGCATGTTGTTAAATGGAAAAAAGGTGTACGTCGGTAAGTTCATACCGCGCAAGGAACGCGAAAAGGGACTGGCAGAAAAAGTCAAACCTTTTTGCCATGTTTGCGTGTATTACATCTAGAGTTACAAACTCGGAGGTCGAAAATGCTGAAAATACGCGTTTTATTTTAATCTAGAGTCACGACACTCAATTAGGCCTCATATTAGCCTTAGAGGTTAATATGACGACACGCATAACTTCGGTGTCCCGGCTGTCCCGCCGGCATAGTTTTGACAACAATTTTCAAGGAATCAGTCGGCAGGTAGCGCACGTCTACGTTAACGTGCAAATAATTTCGGATTACGTAGCCGGTCGGGACAATTGCAGCTACAGGGCACGTATGCGCAATCGCCGGAGACGAATCGTGATCAAACTGAAACACGCGACTCGCCGACGCGGCGCGACGCGTCGCAGAGCAGAGCGGAACGGAGCGGAGCGGAGCGGAGCAGAGCAGAGCAGAGCAGAGAGTGCCGGACGCGTACAGTAACGAGGCCGGTGTTGTCAGAAAAAGGAAACACGGGATGCAATTCCCGGAGAGCTTTTCCACTTAACGGAGGCGCGCGCGGCCTCGCACGTGGTCGAGCAAGGCGATTTTTCTGCACCGGAGTCCAATCTCGTTCGGGCCAATGAGACTCGCAGTTACCCTTAATTCCGACGCCGGTTTTAAGAGTATCATGGAATGCGCCGTTAACGCGCCAACAGGGAACTAGATAACAATTTGATTATCGGGGAAGCGGCTGCTAGTGCTGCTGCTGCTGCTGCAAAGAAAGGAAATTCTTAATTTTTTCGTTCCATTGGCTTGTTGTTTCAAAGAGATTTTACGGTTGGAACGGTGCTTCAGCTTTTTTCTTTTCTATCCGCTCGGCGGTAACGAAACGAGACTTCGAAACTTATTTCTTTGTTACATCTACGGGGTGTTCACGTTATTACAGCGTTTCCCTTGCAAATAGATATTAGGAAAAATGAAGGAGGAAAAAGTAATACTGTTTTTTCGATTGGTTTCCACGCATTCGGAATGTGTTTTCCATTTCTGACTTTGTATGACCTTTGTATGTATATTCTAAAAATGAAGGTCACAATGATTTCATACTAGTGCTAAATGCATGATTTGCAAGGTATTTCCAACGTCTGGCATGCGGGAATGTATCTTTTGGAAAAGTGCTTTACGTAGTTGGGGAGCAATCTGTTTAATTGTGTTAAAACGTGCACACGTTATTTTGGTTGTTTTGAAGGGTCTGAACAAACTCGTTCCGCAACCGCAAATGCAGATTCTCTTTCACGGCGGAAAACTTGCACTAGCTTCATTCGTTCTTGGGAATTTTAACGTTAATTCCAACACGACCAAGCAGTTATGTAAAGCGGAGCGATTACGCCACACTTGTGTCGTGACTTTGTATTTAAATGGGAAAGTCTAGTTCTCTAAACTTCTTTCCATACAATTACTCTCCTTCTCGAGTAATTTGGTTATCATAATAGAAAGCGGAATGGGATTTCGATGTTTCAAACGTTCGATTGTTAATCGATATTTGAATTGGAAAAATAATCAAAATAAATATACTTTTCTAAATTATTTAGGACAAACGATTACACAAGGATACAAATAATTTTCCTTATTTACTTACTGCGAGATCGTGTCTATAACAATAAATGGAATTATTTACCATAATTAATTTTTATGCTAATGTATTCAGTGCATCAAATTTAACTGGGATATTAGCTATTGTTATTATAATGTGACATTACTAATTGGGATTATATTACAATTATGATCATTATAATATCAAAAAAATATATAAAACAAATTGTCTATGTAAATTATTAAAGCATCTGACTATTTGCCGAGTATTTCTATTTACAATAAGATTTGTAAGCATTGCAAATGGTATCGTACAATCCCGTTTCTACAATATTCTACAAATGTACAACTAGAAATTGGTAAAATCTGTGGAAAACACGATTTACCAACGTCACTATAAATTTAAGTAGAACCGGTCAACGGTGACCAGACACGCTATCCGTCACCGGTGACCAGACCCACAATTCGTCACCGGCATAATATAAATGGTCAACTTAAATTCTCCAGCAAATGAAGCTTCGCAGGAAACAAATTCATATTGCACATTCTAAAATTCATGTTTACGCGTAGAACGAATAGCTGTACCGTTGTACATACAACCCGCGTACCCCAATCCTGCGAACTATTAACACAAAATTGTAGACTCCGTTTGTTCATATTACAAGTTTAGTCCTCTGAACTCCATATGATATTTTGCTGGGAACTTTTCCATCCGACACAACACAGCTGCAACTGTTTCACTTTTGCCTAATGAAAGCCGCCGAGGATTAGTTGGAAGATGCAGGGAGGTTCAAAGGAAGACAGAGTGCTAGAACTAGTGGAAAATTCATAAATCGTGTTGGGGAACTCAACGATTGTAAAAGGACGGTCGTATTTCTGACACAAAGACCCTTAACACGACGAATAAATTTGACCTCAAGATACTAAAAAATATTTTCGATTTGTGTTTGTTACACACGTGTTTCGTGTACATATGGAGAATTGAAAAAATTTTGTTAGATAATTAAATGGTGTGTGTGTCGTTTGTAAATTACTAAGGACTTTTATTTCAGAGTATTTTTTTTTACTGTTTCAGGACACAATCTCAGGAACAAGTTCTTTTTTTGTTCCGAATGAAGATACGTATATTTTGTGGTTTATCGCGTTAGGATATTGAACGGTGTGTATATGTGGTTTGTAAATTACTAAGGACTTTTATTTCAGAGGATTGTTTTTACTGTTTCAGGACATAAACTCAAGAACAAGTTCTTTTTTTGTTCCGAGTGAAGATACGTATATTTTGCTGTTTATTGCGTTAGGATATTAAATGGTGTGTGTATGTCGTTTGTAAATTACTAAGGACTTTTATTTCAGAGGATTGTTTTTACTGTTTCAGGACATAAACTCAAGAACAAGTTCTTTTTTTGTTCCGAGTGAAGATACGTATATTTTGCGGTTTATTGCGTTAGGATATTGAATGATATGTGTATGTCGTTTATAAATTAGCTCGGATTATTGTTACTGAAGACAGGAAGGAAAGAGTAGGCGTCAGAATGACGTCTCCTAATGCGGTTACGGAGTGCGCTGTTGGGCACACGCGTCCACGGTACACGGCTGGCTGCGCAACGCAGGCTTTTGTCTACTCCCGGTAAGGGAACAGGGCGAATGAAAGGGTTTCTAATTAAGTTGCAAAATTAACTTCGTAAAACGTTGGAAATCGCTCGTATCGCTTGCCGCGTCGTCCGGGGATACGATTTAAAGAGACGACTATGTCGCGACATGATGTCCCGTTTCCGCGGCCCTTTGAGAAGCAAATTGGACGCGAATCGTAAACACAATTATCCTTCCATACTCAGGCTAGCACTTATTGTCCGTCTCCTGGACAATGCCAGTTCAGCTGAATGGTATTCCAGGGAAATCCTGCCTGGCGTGATCGATGTATCAATGATTAACGCTGCAGTGGCAGCCTCGTCTCGTTTCTTTCTGTAAATTTCTCCAACGTCACATATCAATTTTTGTGGAACCCTTAATAATGGAATTAAAATGATGAAAAAATAGTGAAGCTAATGTGTGCCTACAATTTACTGTTTGATTTATGCAAAAATCTTGAATAGTAATCGAGAAAACCAAGTTGGGGGTTCTTACTCCCTTTAACTTTTCCATTAAAAAATGTGAATCTGAATCTACTCTAAATTGAAGCAAAGGGTGTTATTTAAAGAAACTAAATATTAAAAGTGCTAAAAAATTTTTTTCATATTTTCAAGTAAAAACAGTCTAATAAAGTGAAAGAGGGTAGTAAATATTATTCAGAGCTGATTCCCGACATTTTAACGAATATCACATTCGAGACGGAATTAATGGATTGTCCATTAAAATGTTTGTTATCACCGTCATAATGGGTTCATAATAACCACACGAAAGATAGCTTATCGATTCTCAAAGTCAAGTTACCCAAGCCAATTCTGAACTCGGAGCAATCCTGTTCCACACTGTCCCGAGCTAACCAGAACAATATCGCTGACTTATCTAGACGCGATACTAGATTAAGTTTTATTAAATTCGAAAGCTAATGAGGGACGGCTGAAGTGGTGGCATGTCACAATGGCGAACTCGTCGAGAAGTTATCCTTCCGGAGATCCCAGATCGACCGTATCGAGTAGGCGAATGGTATACCAACAACCACCACGTTACCGGCACGTAGATTGTAATTTCCAGCGGAGGTATTTACGTTTTAAGCCGCTTAATGCGTAAGAAGAGAATTTGCGTGGAATTTAATCAAGCTCGTCGAAAAGGGAGACGCGAAAGGAATATTTTGGATACATCGCGGTAAATCGGGATAGGCAACTACTCTATACACGCGATAATCCAATGTTCGATTGAGGAGCAACGTAAAGTACTGGGAGTTTTATTTAACGGGAATATTTTCTAATGTATTGAAAATATGAATAAATATTTACTATACCCAATACTACACCTTGATTTCTTTTTACACGCCACGTTATTACATAAATAATTTTCTAATATGTTGTATTTGCTTTTACATGTTTTTTTCAAGTAGAGACAGCTTCAACTTTCAAGTAGAGAATTATACAAATCTAACTCTTTGTTAACACTAGAACTACCGAGCCCTAAACGAGAGTGATGTATATTCTTTTATAATAATAACAGAATTAAGTTTATTTAGATTTCGTAGGATTTTTCTGGTAACATGTACATGAATACAGAAGCATACTAAAAAATTTCTCAAGAAAATACATACGTAACTTCACGAATGGTAAAAGAAAAAACTGGAAACCAGTCATTTTGACTGGGTCGGTAGTTCTAGTGTTAAACCCAGGAACCTTTGTCCATAGCGATTCACTAAATTTTGCGCACACATCAAAAGTTATCAACAGTTTGAAATGTGTATATACATTTTGTACATGCTGAAAGTTTATCCATCGATATTGCACCGTTATCTAGAAAGAACGTTAGTTGTCAAACTGTCGGAAATATTGTGCATTAATCTCTGTCAGTACATTTTTCCAAACCACTATTTGTTTATAAATGTCGTTTCTAGTATCGTAGCACTATTATGTATAACAATAATATACTCAATCACTCAGTAGGAAACCAATAATTCAGAAGATCCCCCAATTAATTTATTAACAATCGTACGTAGTAAAACTGAAATACGAGAGTGAGCAATGGCGTCTAATTCGTCCGATTTGGGCACAGTATTCAGGATTTATTAATACCGTTCAACCGATCCGGAAATATGTGTTCTTTGACTATTCTTTCCGGTGAAGACCGACAGGCAATCTTTTCCGTTAAGCCGACTGCTGGATCGTAGCGTCCTTACCGGTGCAGAGAAACGAGTTTCTATGTAACGGCGTTGCCTCGTTTCCGTTTCGTCGACAGCCGTTTAAACTACGCGGCGCGGCGCGGCGGAGCGACGCCCTGAATACAAGATATATCGAAACGAATCCAACAAACTTAGTGGGTCATTCTCAACAAAAAAAATAATGCCCCTTACGAGCCTCAGTTCATTATAAAGAAAGTGTTACAAAAATCTAATTTCGAATGGCGGTGTCGCTTGGAGAATAAACTGTATTTCCTTGAACGGAGTGATTCCTGAGATCATTTGAAGTAACTTTTTCCTTTGCGAAAATGTTCTCCGCGGCTCCGTTCAGGAGTTATTAAAGAAAAACACTGACCAATTAGAGCGCGACTACAGCGGGCGGATTCCGACTTGGTGACACGCCCCGCTGAGCGTAGCGTTGGCATTGGCCGAGCCGGAATCCGCCCGCTGTAGTCGCGCTCTAATTGGTCAGTGTTTTTCGTTAATAACTCCTGAACGAAGCCGCGGAGAACATTTTCGCAAAGGAAAAAGTTACTTCAAATGATCTCAGGAATCTTAAAGAAGTACATTTTTGGGACTCCCTGCAAAGTGAAATGAAAAAACCAGTATGTTAGTCGACATTAAGTTTATTAAGACCCAATGATTTATTCATCTTATCCAATCAGTCTACGGGATACAGAAGAAGAAAAACAACGAAGTTGGTAAAAAGAATTGCTGACATGGGTCAGTCCAACTCAATTGCTAATGGTGATTACTTCCTAATGAAATTTGAACGAGAACTGATATTAATGATCGAAACAATAAAAAGACATGTCCAGTCGGCTCGAGGAATTTCGCTGAGTAGACCCACAAATAACGAAGCCCAGCGTCTCACGATCGACGCCCTTCTTTCGAGAGAGTATCGAGATGATCAGGACGTGCGAACTACGAGGAAAAGATAGACCTGTTAAGACGAGAAACGATAGGGCGTAGAAAGAGAGTGAGAGAGAGGGTGAAGAGGAGGAAAATGATGAATGGAGGGGAAAAGAAGGAAAGAGCACTTTACTCCACTTTCGAACGGTACACAAAGAGGTGAACTTTGCCCTGCGGATCTGGGACAGTGATTGTATTTTCAGGAAGCACGAACTCTGCTCAAACGAGCAAAAGTGCTCGTCTGAGAAAAATTGTCGTTCGATGGTGCAACACTGTTTGCCTGCTCGTTCTACTTCGGCTAGTCTTTTTTTTTCTTCTTTTTTTCGCACCCCCCTCGGGCGGCATTTAGGTGAACCTCGATCGGCGGCCGTTTTCGCTTATCGATTAGCGTCCCGAGGAGGATCCTTTTATTTAACGCACTGTTCGACAGTCTCGTAATCAATTAAGGCAGCATCCACCGATCGGCGCCACCTGCGTACGCCCGTTTTTCTTGTTCACCTATCGGAATTACGAACGATTTCGTTGAAACATTATTTGGCGCCGAGATCAGGTGTGGAAGCATTGCGCAAGTCGGGCTTTCCACATTAGTGTATTACTGGCAGTCTCCGGGAGCGTATGCGAATTCGCAATTTTTGACATTAATGTATTAACCCCCGGCCCCGAGGGTGCGGAGAATTTCCGTGAAAGCAAGCTACGACAGATCCTATTTTTTATCAATGCAAATATCAATGAACCGTCCAGTGACATATTTCTCCAGTTTGTGTATTTTTTTTTAAATTCTTGTCTAGCAATAGTTATCATTTCAATGCTGCTAATGTTTGTTTCGTATACTTAAACACTCATTATACTGATTTTAGCACGTTTTACTCTTGCACAAAAATAGCAACAATTTGAATATTTAAAATTCTTGCAAACAGGAAAAAAAGGTTTCATATTTTTAATTGTAAGGTCAATATTCGAATTCAACTGCTGGCATTTTTGCTGACTGTAATTCATACGCTGAAGAATATTCACCCCGAGTGAAAATAGCGAATTTTAACTTGTCTCTTTTTTATGGAGGTTTCATATGCGTAGTGCGGGTTAAAAGTCGTCATAAATGCATAAACACAGCCCAACGATGAGAACGTTTACTCACCTAATTAATGGTACGGTCTCATTGGCATATTTACTGGCAACATAATCATCTTCCGTCGCGTACTTTTATTTTCCGTTTATATTCCTAGAATAAATCCCCCAGACTGTAATCTTTTCGCAGTTTAATACCCTCAGTGCATTTATCACTGTCATTATGTCCTTTACTTCTTTTTCGTATACTTATATTGCACTTTGCTGTAAAGTTTAAAAGTTTATCTCGCCTTTGGAATCAGTGTAATACCTACTTCGATATACAGGGTGGCCCCTAAACAAACAAACACGTAAACATTACAGGAAAGAAATGTAAATAATTCAAATTGAAGTTACAATGTTTCTGCAATGCGTTGTAAGTAGCAGATCATTACTCAATTAATCTTTAATTTGTATTTACGGTCTCCTACAAACTGTTCAGTTTTTCAATTACATTATCTTGGTACGGTTTTACGTAGAATGCCGAGGGAAACCAAGATAAATGAAAATATACACGTATGCATTTAAAAAATTTATGCGACTGCATAATGCACACGCGCTGTTGCACCCGCGAAAAAGATTCCATCCTAGAGAGTCCCCTTTGAATCATTTAACCTTTTCCTCCAAGATTTTTTTTAATTGCGTCTGAAAAATAGAGATCCGACTTTCCTTAGGCGCATACGTGTACTGCTGCTTGCGAGGTTAATTGGTTCAACAGATATACACATCTACACTTGGAAAGTCTAAACTGTAGACGTGTAAGTTATACTGTAAACAGAACTGGAGATGCATATAAAATAAATGGATGAACACTTACTTATTATGCATATTTATTGTCGACATCTTCAAATCTGTGATATCTATTTTTGCGCCAGTACAATAGGTTTAACAAGTACTCGAATATCTAATACTAATTACTATCAAAATTTTTATAACAAACATTTCCGATTGCAATAATTTACAGTATAAATTAATTAGTACATGTTGATTTATTAATTTGTACGCAATGTATTAACAATCGGAAAATATATCAATTTCCCCGGATAAATAATATGCTCGATACAAAATTCCAGCGGAACAGGCTGAATCGAGTCAAACATGCCAAATGCACCCCTTTATTGTTTTCCGATATCATTTTCCTGAAAGTCGAAGTTAAAACAGTCGCGTTTAAAACAGTTTACCCTATAAATATCGGTTATTTCATCTATTCTTGATTGCACACAGATTTACGGAATATATCGGGATAAATAATCTTTCGGCATATTTACGGTTCTATAGGAGAAAACAAACAGAAACATCATGCTCGTTTTCCTGAACGAATATACTGTGTTACAATTAATGCAATGAACACATCTAAAATGGCTGTATCTCTGGATCAAGGTTAAATGAAATGTTTATTTATACAGAGTATGATTAGCATGTAATGAAAACAAGTTCATATCTTTTAGAAAGAAAATCGTTCTTGTATGCAATAATTTTTTGAAGTTTTTGTTTTTACAATTTTGACAGAGTCAACAATTATTATAACGTTTATACCATTTTGTACACCAACAAAGAATGAAAATTCACATACATATAATTATAAAAACCAATTTCTCTAATCTTTATTAGAAATAGTTCAAAATATTATCACTGTCCGGGTCAACCATGACCCAGTATTGGCAAACTGTGTCGTTCTTGTAACGACGTCTCCTTGGTAGCTCACTATAGTGTCATGACGTGTGTGTCTATTTTCTAGGCATAATTCATTTGTATATTGACATTCTAATTATACACTGTGCATAGAGGCTACGTTTAACAAAATACATTATGCTCCGAAACACGGTGACCTTTGGAAAAGCCTATTACTGCGCGAGCAACTGAATAATGCCAGCTTCACAAAGGTTGGCAAATATCATTTTGTTAATGCACGAATAATTACAATTGGAACACGTACAAAGAGAATTCTTCTTATTCGTCACTGTAACCACTTTGTCAGAGAACGTAGATTAAGAATTACGTGAGCAGAATATAAGAACTATGTATTTTTAAATCTCGTTGGAAAGGAGCGCTTTCCACACATCTCTCGAGCTACTTTCATTACTTCAACAATAGTGTATAGTACCTTCACTGTTTCCATGAAAGTAACTTTCTGGTGAAATTTTTAATAATATTTTCGGTGGCATTCGCAACAAATTATTCGCGTTGCAGAAAATACGAGTTGCGGAAGAAACGAATGCAAATTGTTTAAGTGGAAGTATCCATTCATAATCGCTTGGTTGATATTTTTGATATGCACTCTTTAAGACGATATTCCTCTATCCCGGACGGGTTTAAAGATATACTTTAGAATACGAAACTTGGTAAACATATTTATAGACCTCTAAATTCCACACATAAGTTTATAAACAGATTTTTATAACTAAAACTAATTACTATGCTTCACTTCCACGGTGAATAATTACTACAGTTTTAAAGGGAACAATGCATTAACATTCATGAATGTAGTTTAACTGTGGTATGTCTGCAATGTTTCATAAAAATATTTTAATCAGTTCAAATAAATTATACATAGAATTTAAATTCAAAAAAACTGTGAAAATTAATTCCATTTTTCCATAGGTATGTCTTTTCCACTTTCTGTGATGAAAAACAAATGTTTAGAAATAACAAATGATAAAGATAAAGATATGCAAAAAACGTTTGATATCTTTAGACCATTTCAAATGTGTCCAAAGTACTTATGTTGAAACAGTTTTCTTTTCACGAGGTTTCTCAGCTTCAGAAATATTACAAATTCCATGGGGACCAGATCCCATGAAAAACATGGTTGGCTAATCTCTGCAGCCCGTTTGTTGGTAAGAAACTACCTCACGTTGATACCATTGTGAACGTGAATATTGACATACAGTAGACTCCAGCTGCCCTTTGACACTGAGGTCTGACTCTTTGAAATCTTTTCAAAAGTCGATCTTCCACTTCTTTTTAATAGTCTGCATTGACTATAGTGTTGGGAGGTGTAAATTCTTCGAAAAAGATCTCTTGGAATTAAAAAGTGTGATAGAGGTAATCTCCTGTTTTTGTGACCAAAGTTTTCGAAGTTTTTTTATTAAAAATATTATAAGTGGTTTTTTGAAAAATTCATGTATACTATTAAGTTTTCTACAAATATTTGTAGGTTAAAACTTATTCGAAAGTACTGAAAACAAATCAGGTTAATACATTAAAAAATTTTTAATGTGACGAATCAATCCTTTATTAATTTTATTATTTTAGCATTGTCTTATCTTTCTGTATAATGAAGCCTCGACTGTCGCGTTATATGATGCTAGTTCTGCATTCTTGTGTGACTTAGGAAGTAGTTCCAAACAAACGCTTGTATGATTTTTATCGTCCTCAAGCTAAGTAGAATAATTTTCCAGAAGTTTGCCTACTTATTTTCAGAACATCCTATATAACGTCGGGACAGGGTGTAGGAAGTTCCATAATCTCCGAAGCTTAGCTTGGACAACTATGCTATATGTAGGTAAACATGAAAGTGCTGGTTACTTATCTGGCCATTAATGACGCCATAAATATTTAATCCATGCATAATAATATCCCCAATAAAGAATTACGACAAAAACCTATAAATTCAGTGCATAAATACCGCACAACGAATTCACATAAATTAATAAATATAACTCAGAACTTTAATTACACTATTCACTGCTTCTTCGAGTATAAAGAGGTTTATTAGATATCCAAATGAATTCGTATCCCTTTTTTTGCGACTTGGTTGATTATTTACCCAAAAATATATTTCCTGAAATCAGTTTTATTTTCTCTAAACAATTTCGCACAAAAGTCCTGTATACTTTTAACCAAATGATAAACAAACAGCCCATCAGTTTTTCCTCGTCGGACAAGTTATCGTCACCACCGCTCACCTCGCGGCGTTTACAACATCAATCTCCATTTCCCCGTCAATTACGTGGCGTAGTTAACACTGCATAATCTCCCGTTAATCATTCCGGCGTCGCTGTAAAAATAGAATGCCCCGTTCATTTTATTGCGCGAACTTCTAACCATCTTCGCGCGGCGAGACCACTATTATATATTCCCGGCTAGCGAGAACGAGGTAGTGGGATGCATCGCATCGGACCGCTTTGCTATTCCCAGCAGTTCTAATAAAACCCGCCGCCGCTCGTCCCCCTCCGGGCCATCGGGACGAAATAAAAAGGCGGGTGCCGACGTGATATGATGTTAAAATACATTACAATCATGCCTCGTTACCCTCCTCGGCTGCATCTTTTATCGTTCGCGAACGGGGGTTGCGGACTTCGCCGGAAATCACGCTAGTAAAAGCACGGAGGAGCCGTAAACCGGCAAAAGTCACCGGGACGTTCCCCCATCCAAACGGGTAATAATAATTTTCATTGCCGCGAGAGGGCTCGCCGTGTCATCGCGTTCTTCCAACCCCCGCCTGGTCACACCCCGTCGTCATCCGCTGCAGTTCTGAGCCCACATTTGCTTAGTCTCGTCCCAGAAACAACGGAACAGCCCCACACCAAGTGGACAATATAATACTGCATTGTGTGCGAAGATTTTAGAAGAATTAAAATTATTAAAAGAAAAGGTACATTTAATTTCTTACTGACTCGACAAATTTTTGCATAAAAATCCCCAGTGGCGCCAATGGACTGCAAACCCCTTATCCAAGTAATTTTCAAGTTCCCTTACAATTTTGTCCACACACGCATTGTGAGCTTGCGCTCCCCTGCCATCCACCGTTAAAACTTATCTGGCGATTACTTTCTGGGACGAGGCTATTGTGAATCGTCTTACCGCGTTCCTCCCTGCCAGGCCATCGCCGTGTCATCGCGTTCGTCCAACCCCCCGCCTGGTCAGACCCCGTCGTCATCCGCTGCAGTTCTGAGCCCACCTTTGCTTAGTCTCGTTCCAGAAACAACGGAACAGCCCCATACCAGTGAATAATACCACATTGTGTGCGAAGATATTAGAAGAATTAAAATTATTAAAAGAAAAGGTATATTTAATTTCTATTTCTTACTGTCTCAGCAAATTTTTGCATAAAAATCCCCAGAGCCGCCAATGGACTGCAAACCCCTTATCCAAGTAATTTTCAAGTTCCCTTACAATTTTGTCCACACACGCATGGTGAGCTTGCGCTCCCCTGCCGTCTACCTTTAAAAATAATCCGGCGATTACTTTCTGGGACGACGCTATTGTGAATCGTCTTACCGCGTTCCTCCCTGCCAGGCCATCGGTTTGTTCGCTCTTAAAACTTAATCCGTTTCGCATGCTGTTTCGTGATTCGACCCTCTCCCTGAAACCGTAACCCAGCGTACTTTCGGTTCATATTTTATTTCGTTCCCGCGCTTCTGCTTCCCGTTGTACCGCGCTTCTGCTTCCCGTTGTACCGCGCTTCTATGGATCATTTCATAGATCATTTTAAACATTCATTCACCCATCCACTCTTCCCCCCCCCCTTACTCTTCCTTCTTTGTACCTTGGCTTTCGCCAGACGACCCCGTCCGCAAAATATTTGCTTTCGCACGGCGTATCGCGCGACTTCGCCGGGAAACGTGCCGCTTGTAAGCTCGAGCGGATTACCCTTCGGGACGGTCCGACGTAAAACGAAATTATCTACACGGATTTTTGCGCGACATTCGCGCATACGAATTAGCGGAATCGTTGGGGATGGTTTCGCGCCGGAATTGAATGCTCCATGGCAAGTGTCGCGAACACGCGCGAAATTGATGTTCCGCGGAATGGAACACGAACGGGCGCGACGCGTTTGAAGCTGTGTGCGGTTGCGGGTAACGTCGTGAAAGATTGCGCTTTAACGCAAATGAATACGAATTACTGTGCGAATTCCCCGGTGCCCGTGGTTCGGCTGAGTCTCGCTGAGTGCATGGCACAGCTTTTCGACGTTGCCCGTCTTCTTTTTCGGTTTTGCCATCTGTTTTTCGAGGGAAGAGGCTTAAAGCAGATTGATAAAGCCCGATTGCGGATCTGATGCATTTTCGGCAGAAATGGATAGTTGCAATTTTAAAAGTGTATTATTTTCAACCATTGAAGCTATTAAAGATAATGGAAAATTTATTTCTCCTCTTTTCCGAAGACACGAATTAAATTCTTTCGAGGTTCCTACTGTTTCATACAGGGTGTTTCGTTTAAAACAGAACACCTAAATATCACCTCTGTCTCTGAAAATATAAAAAATGTTTCTGACGTAATCTAAATGGTTTCAAAAGACGAATCAGACGGAAGAATCGTTTTTCAAGGTCACTCGTATTTTTTACGTATATACAAACATTTTTTGTTGTTGTATGTTGTAGCAAACATTGTTGTGCATTCATCCATGTTTAACAGCACGATCTTGAAATGACCGTGAACTCTAAAATATGCTAATTAATGCAGAACTTTCAGATTACTTTCGGCGACATATCAGATTTCAACGGTAACAGAAATTCGACCATGAACTTGAACTTGTAAATAATCACATTTATTACTGCAATAAATGTTCCAAATACAGAGAAATGATACAATGTGTTTATTTAGAAGATCAAGCTCACGGTCGAATTTCTGTTACCGTTGAAATCTGATATGTCGCTGAAAGTAAGTTCTGCATCAATTAGCAAATTGTAGAGTTCAAGGACATTTCAAGGTCGTGCTATTAAACATGGATGAATGCACAATAATGTTTGCTACAACATACAACAACAAAAAATGTGTGTACACATGTAAACAACACGAGTGACCTTGAAAAAACGATTAAAAAATTAAAATTTATAAAAAACGATTCTTCCATCTGATTCGTCTTTTGAAACCATTTAGATTACGTCAGAAACATTCTTTGGATTTTCAGAGATAGAGAAGATATTCAGGTGTCCTGTTTTAAACGAAACACCCTCTATTTTATTATACCCTTTTTTGTCAGAAAAATTCAATTTGCTAATTAAAAGAATTCATATTGCAAAAATAAAATAAAATTAATATACATGCTTCCTGGTGCGAAATACATTCGTGAAACAGCGATTAAAAATTAATGGAAAAAAATAATGAAAAAGCTCCGAAACGTATTAAACGGTGCGACAAATGGGAATTTGACGTTTTCAGTAATAAAACGGAGCAATATGTTTGAATTACTGCCATTGTAATTTAAATACATCACTTGCTTGTATAGGAATCATTAATGATGGAGAATTTAAATGTAACCATGAAATGCAAAATATCAATCATATTGTTCGACACTGTGGTCTTTATAATTCATAGCGTGCCGGGTTCATTAATCAACTGCAAAGCCATAAAATTTAGTTAATATTGAGTGGAGAATTGTCAACTGCTGAACCAAACATCATGTTCATTTATTACTTCTGTTCTATCGTGTGTCTGATCATGACCTGCCAAATCTACTGATTCTGAAATACTAATGCACGAGAACCTGACAAAAAAAAGTCTCGTTCGAACAAATTATTTTATTCTTTCTTTGCGTTAATTAATTACAGGAAAGAAATAGTACCGAACGTACTGCGATTAAACGTAACAATAACATACGTATGTAGTTTTCGAATAGAATCGTTTCGATACAGCAAACTAGAAAATTTACAATGAGTTGACTCCCAGTCTTTTATATTTCATTGAACTTTATATCTGTTCGTAGCGTTTACAGAACTTCCGGGTTGCGCGAGATAGTCGAGGATAGTATCCGGGATGCGAGAAACTTTAACATCGTCGGGGTGTACTATCGTGCGGGCTCGTTTTTCCTCGGCCGGCGAGAATTTCATTTTGTAACGCGCATACTTGTGCCGTTCTTACCAGTGGCACGCGCTCTCTAATCTTCGATAGTCGCCGCAGTTTTCTGGGTCAACCGACTTCTATCCAACTTTTACCCGTTTCTCTTAAATTAGCTTCGAGTATCTACTACAAAGCTGAAAACTAGAAACGCCCCGGCAACGGCGTTATAATCCCGACGCAATTTCCCAAGGAACCATCGCGGCAAGTGGTTTCCACTTAAAACCGGAGGGTGGACCCGCCCGGTCTCCGAAATCGCTGCCTCGCGATATACCTCGGGATCTCTCCTCGCTCTTTCTCTCCTCCCACATCCCCGAAGCGAAAAGCTCTTGACCGTGGCTTCTTGACCACCGGGATATCAAGGGCTAGATGTTTACCCACGATATCCACTTAGTCGCCCGGCCCGGCCAACGATTAAGAAGAGCTAAATTAACGGTAATGGGTATCGCGCGATGAAACTCGCCACCGATAAAATTATAAAGTTTCCCGGGTGGACGGGCCAGGGAGAGAACCGTGGATAAGAGGAAAAGTTTGGCGGGCGTGAAAAGGCCCGAAAAGTCGGGCTTCGAGGTAGACTTATAAATTTCCTGCACGGCTCAGACCACTACCGCGTCTCAGCTGGCTGTAGCCTGGTTACTGCATGGTCTACGCCCCGTGAGCCAAGGGGGGTGAGCAATGCGAACTACCGCGAGTCAAGGTTGGACTGATCGTTGCAACTAGTACCACGAATGTACCGCGCAGGAATTATACACGGTGAACAACGTAACTTGATCCCTCGAATTATCTGTCTTATCTTTGATAAAGTAGATGGCCCTATTTCTAGTCGTACTAGGTTAATATTAAAAACCTATAAAATGGATAAGTAATTTCTGTATAAGACCGAAATTGGTTAGTTTCATAGTAAATAATCTTATTATTAAATTGTCGAGAATTTATTGTAACATTCAATCGTTGCCGATCGGATCATTATCATGTAGCTGCATCCCTATCACGCCTACTTATATTAAATGATTCCAAATGTGAATGCGGCAAGGATGTTCATGATCTTAATCATATTGTTTGGCAATGTACAGGGTGTAAAGAAATGTTTGGTCTTGGCTGCCATAGGCGTATTCTACATCTTCGGATCGATAAAGATCTTTTAAAAAAAGTTGCCGCAACATTGTCCTTGACCTTAAATTTCAAGGTTAAATATTTTTATAATTGCATGATGCGTAGAATACAATGCAATAAAAAAATTTGACCTTGAAATTCAATATCAAGGACAATTTTGAGGCCACTTTTTTCAGATCTTCCGAAGATGTAGAATACGCCTATGGCAGCCAAGTCCAAAAATTTCTTTACACCCTGTAGTTTGTTCGAATCTCAAAGATCCCATCTTATGAAAAGATTGAGCAAACTCAATCTGCTGCCACCCTTAAATATCAGATCGTTACTTTACGAACCGAACATTCAGGCATGTCGCCTTCGCTTTAATTTTTTCAAGCAATGTAATTTAAAGATTTAAAGTTATGTACTTAATGCGTTATATTCTGCTGTACCTGTACTACTAATGTGTAACTGTGCGATGTTAGAATGTACATCAGACCGTATGTCAACACTAATGTATAGCTTTATAACCCCCTATGGGGAGTATCATTTAAGCTTTCAATAAAAAAGACATATAAATAGAAATCGTGATTTAAAAATTTTGAATATTCGTAATTATCGATAATGTAAAATGCAGAAAATAGCCATTTGATATTTATTCCTTCTTCTGTTTTTTGTATTATTTGCAGGAACTGGTTAGGTAACAACGAAAAAAAGTGTAAAGGGTGGGTCAAACGGAAAGTACAGAGAGCATCTTGTCCCTGCGTACTTCTGCCAGCCAACTTGTCATCTCAGCACAGTGCACGATGGCTATAAACGTAGAGCAGCTGAGCAAAAGGATGCAGGCTAGGCGAAAAAGGAAGAAGTATCGCGTGGGTACAACGAAGGGAAGTTTTGGGTTACGTTAAGTGGCGCACGAAGCTGGGTTGGCTGCGCAGATGGGAGTCGTCTGAGGGGAAAGAGAGACTAGGGAGAGACTAGGGAGGAACTAGGAGGAGGGATTATGGGTCACGGCGGCGCGACGTGTCGCTTGACTGAGAATTATGACTCCTCATTTAGTTTGCCAAAGCCTCCCTCTTCCTTCTTTCTCTCCTTCGCTTTCCCTCCGCTTTTAAAGCTCGAATGTCTGTACTCCTATCGGCGCGATGCCCTCGCGCACGTAACCCGTGCATAGCACGATTCTTTCCTCCATCCAGGATTCTCCGTGCCTTCGAATTAATGTCACCTCTCACGTGCCTCTCTGCCCGGTCGAAAGATTTTATTGTTTCAAACGATCGAGACTGTCTCACCGGCGGCGCGCCGGAAAACTCGATCGTTCGTTTCGTTTCTACGGTAGAGAGTTTATTTCGATGCGACGCGACGCGACGCGTGATAGTTTTTGACATGTGAACCGGCGAAACGCAATATGAGTGCCAATTGTACAAACTTCAATATGCGACGTTGCAGGCCGAGCCGGTCAGCTTGTGAACACGGTGTCAGGAATTTTGACGAAACTAACGTGTGTGACGCAGTTGCGTGCGAGTTTGGCTTGAATCGTTTCGATAGAGCACGAACTTATTTTCGCTTTGATACTGTTGTTTTCGAAAAATTCCTCTGACAGTTTCATTCGATCCTAACGCACTGATAGACTGTATTTGAAACAGTTAATGATTCGTACAACAGAATTCCTTAAAAAATTAACAGGTATATTTGAGAATTATCGTTTCTAAAATGAATGCGAACGAGAAAAGGAACATTGGAAATTATGGTGCAATAGCTCCCACGAACAAGACCGTCGACAATGCCGTGACGAATGAGCACCTTATTAACTGGGTCGGGTTTCCGCAGCTAGCTACCGGTGCATCAGCACTTGCAACTTCCTTATCCCTACGCACTTCTTTCCTCTTTTGGGTCAATTCATTACGGGAGACCTATGCCGAGATGCTTTTTACTGAAGCAGTCTGCCGCAGGTATGTCAGCTAGCTCAGGTCGTACGGTCTGCTGGCCGTATCATCTAAAGAAGTATTATTTGAATGATGCCTGCAAACGAAGCCAGCGGACCTCAAATTGGCCTTCCCGCGTTGATGGATGAGCTGTCCATGCGCGAGTGAGACGAATTGTTTGTTCAGGTTTCACGAATTATTTGTTCAGGTTAGCAATACTAACTAAGCCAAATGTTAACATTCTAGTTTCGGTTTCGTTGACTCGATTTCTCTGATTTTGTGGGAATGTTTGGAGTTGATATTCGGCGCAGAACACGCGAACAATTGCGAAACACGTTTCCGTTTCTCTACTGTATACTCTAATAAATCGAATTTCACCTGGATTTTTAGAATACAGAGGGGTTAAAATCGTACTGACTATGACCCATTTTCACTCTGCAGTGGTTCAACCTGGGGTCTCTCGCGAACCCAACAAAATTTCTCTACAGTAATTTTCGCTATTGTATTGTACCACAACTTAACTTCTTTGGAACATTTGGGGCTTTCAGTATTAAATTACATACTTAAAACTTAGTACATTTTTATAATATTGGAAAAACGTCAGTACGATACTTTGTATTTTGAGTAAACATAGGACCATTCAACGTAACTTTCTAGTTTCTTTAATGGTAAATCGTTTGTACGATTTTGTGGGAATGTTTGGGGCCGATATACGGCATTGTGAACGCGTTTACAATTACGGAGCACGTTTCCGTTTCCCGTTCGCAGTTCCTTTTAAATTCCAGGGTCGGCCGCGGGTCAGAAGGTGAGCGTTCACCGGTTCAGGTTATGCATGACGGTAAAGTACGCGCGCGCCTAGATTCGCAATCCGTCGCATGTTATGGAAGTACACGCGTTGCCCCAAATCATGAAAGTGTTATGACGTTGGGGAAGGGCCGGTCCTCGCAATTCCTCCCGTAAACTTCAATGAAAATGTGATCGTAGCCTAGCCGAGGTGAGGCGAGGCGAGGCCAGCAAGCATGGTCCCAGTGCTTCTCCGTGGCGCACGAGAAATTACCTCGCCACGACAAATTAGTAAACGGAACCATAGAAATTAGTTACGCGCCCGAGGCGGAGCCCACGGCGCTTGGACCTTCCTTTCTGTATGTGCTGAAACAACCACTGAGTCCGGAGGCGATTCTATCGATCGTATCGCTCGGACTCGGCTGGATTTGAATTATTTCGACAGCTGGTGCTTGGAATAATAATAAAGTCCGATGCAGCGGGGGGCTCGGCCTACGCGCCGACCGATTTCTAACCGATCCATTATGCACCGGTTTATTGATCGCCTTGTCCTACATGATTTTAAGCAGATTTGATTACGGTCCACGAGATAAATCACCTCACCTCCGACGCTGGAACGGTTTGATTCATCGTAGCGAGGCATGTGCGAGCTGCTGCGGGAAGATAGCCGAACACCGCCGAAGTATTCCTACGGCTGTGCACTTGTAATTGAAATGGATATAAATTACGTGATATCGTGAACTATTTATTTTCCAAACGCGGGGAATGGCTTTCTAAAGCCGCCTGTTTCGGTTCGAGTGCGTAACATTTACAGAATATTGTGGTATCAAAGGGTGGTTCGATAAGAATGATAGATTGTTCGATTCAAATGAACCACGAAGGGTGTAGGGTTTAAATTTTTATTTTGTTATGCGGTAGGTTTTTGATCGCTTCATATGAGAAATATAAAATAAAATCGGAATATTCTGTTATTTAAACGTTCTTTCGATAGGAATGATAGATTATTCACTTGAAATGAAACACGAAGTGTACGAGATTTAAACTTTTACTTCGCTATGCAGTCTTTAATAAATAATTGAAGATCCGCTTTTAATAATGCTACTGAAACATCAATATACGTGAAGAATTTTCAATACGAGAACTGCAAACTAATTCATCACAGTAAACCATTCCAATTATTACCGTGAGCATTAAATAAGCACGTTTCACAGTACGAATTCAATTACTCGAATTAGTGATAAATTCTTTGCTCAATTTATACTCTGCGGCGTAAATAAATTTGATTAATATTGATCGCGCGTGGCTCAAGTGTGATTATTGACTAAACCATTTGACTTCATTACCGTGATTTACTGAAAATGATTTTTTAAGAACAGAAAATATCAAGAGATATTTTTATAATCAATATTCATCGTGAAATTCTTAGACGAGTCGTTCGGTGTTCTATTTCATAAATTTTTATTAATTTCGACGTTATATTGGATTTTGCATTGCTTTGTAGTAATTGAACAAAGGTTCCTGATGACAACTGTGGAAGTTTCACGAGCACATCAGCCCTATTGAAACACCCTTTACTAGAAAGTCCCGTTTTGAATTTCATCAAGAATTTATGGAATGAGGCGGAAAGATCAAAGACCATAGTTATTGCATTGCAAGAAACGTGGAAATGTAGTCTGATTGGAATTTGGCAGCGTGTAGATGCAAACGGCATTTTTTATTTGCAGTACTCTATGGAAAATTACTTCAGATTATTACTGTAATCATAACTAATGTTGGAAAAATTTGCGTTGCATCTACAGTGGATCAAAGTAGTATTTGGGCACTCTGCTTTATCATAATAACTTTAGGTGCGTGAAAGCACAGTGGTGCAAGTGCAATTTTTTAATACTTCATAAGTCAGCAGTGGATAGTTATAAAAGATTAAAAATTTTTAAAATTTTTAATGTAATTATATTTTACAGCAACACAATATTGAAGTGAAATTTGAAATAATTAGATGAATAGAAGCGATATAAACGTATTTAGTTCGCCCAGAATTTTCACAAAAGTGGTACTTTAAAAGTATCGCCAACTTTAAAAGATTAAAGAATGTTTTATCTCTAAAGAACCAAAAAGTTTAACAAAAATAATCTGAACTGCTGTAAATGTCTCTCATAAAGCTAGGAAGTTCGAAAGAAATTGGAACTTCGCGATTATCGAAGTTTCCTTGTAAGTCCATGATTTATTTTAATCGCATTAGGTACTTCGTTTACCAGTGCTTATTACTCTCAATGCTCTTAAAGCCTTCATTAATTTTAATTTTAACCCATTATAGGTCACTAATATGACTTTAATTTAGATAAAATTTTCATAATTACTGCTTCGACCGTCAATATTAGCCTTCCTTAGCTGCAAAATGGTACAATAGAACAAAATTGTGCCCCACAAAATTATTATCCAGAAAGAGTCAAGTTGAGAAGCAATTATTGTAACAGCATTTTACGCTAGAATATTATTCCAGGATTTATTTTTTCCAACAAGATCGCAAGGGGACAGAATAGCGGAATGAAGTTGGATCTCTTCAAGGCATCGATTCCTCACGAACCCCGATGGCTGCTGAGGGATGCATCACGCGTGAAGAGAAGGTTTGACTTCGTACACCGACCGGATCATTCATAAAATATGATAGGAGATTTTCATCGGAACGGTAGGACGTGACCATATAAATTAACTTTAGCGAAAGATGGGATCAATACGGCGCTGTCAAAGGCCCCGGGACGCATATTTTCGTTTTTGAGAATGTGGGAACCGGGTTAATAGCTGGTAAAGCTTTTCTGATACGACGCGTTATTACGTTAACGAACTGTAATGTCATCGTCACGCGAGGAATTATCGGTTTCTAATTAACTGCGCCCGTGTAATGGTGGTTCGTGTCGTTCTCAAAGATTCTGGATTTAACCGACTTTGTTCCGTGCGATCATAATGCCGTTCTTCAACAACTACGCAAACTGCGTTCTTTGTTTCGATTCCAGCGGGAACTTTCCGCGAACGTAGAAAGCGCTTCGGAAAGCTGCTTATAACGTTAATCTTTTTCTTTCGAGTATGCACGGTAGTTCGAAAGTGACTTGATGCGCTCGAGTGTTCATTCGCTATCCAGGTTAAGCCGCCGCAATTTAAAATTGACTCACAATCTCCGAGAACTGTAACTTATCTTTCCATTGGTAATTAATTTGGTATATTATATTTGCATAGGTGTTTATTAAATTGTTTCGTAAATATTCATTTAAATTTTGTTTAATGTTTGTACCATCTCTCATACCATTCTGAAATTACCATGTTTTATACTCTATTCACGTATGGTCAATTTTTAATGGACATAAAAAATAAAATGTGCACAAATGAATAAATAATTGTTCTCTTCAGTTATTTCATTTTATGCAGCATACATTCATCGTAACTATGAGTAGAATATGTATGGCTACTAAATTGTCTTCAAACTGTGCTTTTAATGGAGACATTTGATTAAACTATTCGGTTCCTGCATGTTTGATACTTTGATTTATGAAATAATTATTCCCCGACAGAAATCTTTATTGTGCATTAACTCTCTTTCAGTTATTTTATCGATTGTAGTAACATATATCAATTAGTTTAATGTTTATTTCGTGTTATTACCAACGTTTCATAAATACATGTGTGACACGTCAAAAGTTTAAATTAAAATTTTTTTTAATAATTTTAAACTTCCATGATGGTGCACTCCCTTAAAATGAATATAGACGAATACACTTGTCCTCCCAGGGAATAGTTAAAGGCAGAGAAGTTCCAATGATTATAGCAGTGAACAAAATCATAATGGTTAATAGAATTTTATAATTCTGGCGTATCCGGTGTACCATGATCCATCGCGTCATAAGGGGTTAACCGATTGACAGACAATTGGCGTTCGCGGAAAGGACGTAGACGAACGGAAATAGAAATTAATGAAAACCGGATCGGGAAACAGATAGGTAGGATATTACATGTTGAGGATATGGACTTGCCAATTACAATCGTATCCAAACAGCTATCACCCTCGTGGGGTGCGCAATCGCTGTCTGTTCCTATCTGACCGGGCGAATGCACATACGTCCCGAGTGTACGTGTAATTCTATAGTTACAGTTATTCACATGAATGTGTACAGCGGCGTTCATGTAGGCGCACCGACACGAAGACGACCGGACAAAAGTATGGTGGCCTCGTACACGGGGAGGCCAACCCCATCGGAGCTCCTATTTTCCGTCTGCTACACCGCAACTTCGAGTCAGTCGACCACAAAATGTATCATCTCCTAGTTTGTACTCCCAGGTTAAATTAGATTTTATTGGGACTGTTATCCATTCTACGTTACCACGGAAAGTACTTCCGGCCGAAGCAATCACAAGCCCCTACCCTTCGCCAACCGGGCGCACCCTTCCACCGATGCGCAGACAAAATTCGAATCCATTCCAACGATGCAACCGGATGCGGTGGATCGGTACAGGGCACGTACTCCCGTAATCATTCTTTCTCCTTGCCGAACAAAAAATCCCCTACACCCCTCATCCACCGCCTATTCGTTTTCTTGAGAAAGAAACGCGAGGTAGTTAGAACGTCTCCGAAGAAGAACAAGGCGTCCCAAACATTCGTGACCACTTAAAACTTGCATAACACTAATGTCTCGATAGCGTATCTATCGTACCTATCTATATGACAATTCTTTAATTCTAATGATTTCTTTATGACACGTTTACTGACGTATTCCTCACATTTTCCTGATTAAAATGATACTAAACATGACGCCATTCGGATTATATTTACTTGTTTTATTCGCGATAGAGTCGAACCTCGATTATCCGAACTAATCACTCGATCATACTTATAGAACAGTTACTAGATTAAATCTTTACTGATTTGTACAATAAATCGTGCAGTATATGAACCGATTGGAATCATATGGAGAATTCACCGGTTCGGATAATCGACGATTTACGGTATCGTGGATTAAACAGGCAAATATGCTCCGAATTATGTCGTGTTTGGTCTCGTTTTAATCAGAAAAATGTCACAAATATGTTATAAATAAATAATTAAAAATTGTCTCACCAATATATCTGCCCCCTTATCATGTTACAGTTCTCAAGGGCTACCTTGAAAATATAATTAAATGCTATCAAAATATGTTCTACAATAAATAATTACCGCCTCATCTTTAAAAGAGGTAAACGTATCGGGACTTTTCGCCTCTTTCCTCGGGGCCACCCAGTACACAGATTCGTGTAGATCAACCACGGTTCGCTGCAGTATGTATAATAAACATCGGGAAGTAAAGAAAAAAGGAATTACGGTAACATAAACGCGAAGGGTAAGGCCGGCTAGTTTTGCGCCAGGCAGTCCCGGAGATCTTAAACTTCTTGAAATAACTGCAGGCCTGGTTAACGCGCCGCTATGTTTTTCCGTGCCGGTAAGAAAACAAAGGGAAGGAGATTGCGACAACCGGCGTGGAACAGCTTATTCGTGCCCGTTAACTTTCCTCGATACTATAGCGCGACATAGACAAACTGTCGCAACTTCCGCGAAATTGTCGAGTTCGAGCGCCCTATCATCCTTCAAAGTTTGCCGCGCGAAATCGCTGCGCCTGTACACACGTGTGGGTCTCGTCGCGCGGCTCCTTTCCGCGCTTTTCCTATCGGCGTTATGTCATCGCGCTGGCAAAACCAGCAAGTTCAACGACACTATTGTGCATCGGCTGGCAATCTTTCAGAACCGTTCCGTGAAAGTCGAACGACGTCCCGATTAACACCGACGAACGGAGACGCGCCCACGCACGACGAATCCGTCATTGACTTGTCGCTGGACAATGGGCAAAAAGATTCGTGTCCTCGCTCTACCTTCCCCTTCTACGACCCTCTTTCCCCCACGCTTCCGACACGGCCCGATCACGTGACGCGGTCTGTCTCTATCGTCCATGCGTCACAATTTCATGTGACGAATACTGGCAGGGGGAGGGGACCTTTTTCCCCTCATCTGGCGACTCTGCCAACAGGTTGATAGACTATTAATATTTTTAACACCCATATCATTGGTGGAGTCTCGATATATGGTAAATTATACAAATATGCAGAGTAATATTGCAAATATACAAAATATAATACTTACGCAAAGCACAAATACTTTGATTATTGTCAAAACCGCCTTCATTGTTGAAATTTACATTTCTTTGCCTTCAAGGTCATCCGAAGGTCATGGTATACCAGGTCGTTGAATTCGTCTTGATACGGGCTATAATACTGTTAAGTCAAAAATACAAAGTGCCTTTTAAAAAAATTCAGGTTGCCTTGACAATAATAAAAATAAAAAATTTTCGCCCTTTTTTAATTGCAATGTATAGCCAATCGAAAACTGTTAGGTAGGTCTCTAGGGAGTTTACTACTAGAGCCTCCAATAAACGATCAAGACTGACGAATATTTTTAATTTATTTAAAACTTTAATAAAACTTTTAACAAAATTATGTCGGAAATAAATCTTATGAACTTGATCCTTTGAACCTTCTAGTTAGGATGAAAATTATTGATTAAACATTAACTATCTTGTTAATAACAAAATAACAACGGTCAAAACATTTTAAAACATTACAAAACTTCACATCGGTGAACTTCACATTAGTGAACAACTTGAAATTGGCAAGTGTCGCCACATCTGATCAACTTTTGTTTCAAATATTTTTTTCTCAGATTATTGCAAGTACTTGAAAAATCGTGAAAAGTGTTGTGAGCAACACCCTGAATATCGGCGACGGTTCAGGTAAAAGCGGAAAAAGTCTTAACTATTTGTCCATCTTTGTATGGCTTCTAAGAATTGTTAAAAAGTGCTGGAATATGAAATTCCACAGAATTTAGTACGATTTTTTATTTATTCCAGAAGTATAAACACTACTGCCACTGAAAATAAGATTTGACGTGATTCCACTTTCTTAAAATTTGCATACAAAAATTGTGAATTGCATAAACATCCGCAGTCTACTAATTATTAACCTTACTTACTAACATTGTCAACTCTCCCAAAATTTGTCGAATCGCATTACATGTCGAATAAACTGTTGAATTCTGGTCAGATCTTTGTTAACTGCAGATATATTTCACAATCACACATTTTACAATCGCACCTTTTACAATCACACCATACATGCACTCTCGCTTACATCTTCCTGCGCAGGATCGATCATCGAACACTCTCGATCGATTAGGTTCTCGCGGAGATCCGTAGATGGCGCTACTTTCTCTAACGCGTCGAACACGATCGCGCATCTTTATGGGCAATTTCCAACACGATAAAAACAACTGATGCCGCAACTGATTGGTTGTTGGCCAATGGTAAACAATTAACAAGTTCAACAAGTAAAAACTAGATTCTAGCCTGTATTTACATTTAATTAACGCGTTACAGTCGATTTTATATTTAACTAGTATTTAACTGTGGGCAGATTTTATTCTCGTGCTCGTATTCTATGATAAAAAAGTTTCACTTGATCATCTGTGTAAGCCATGAAAACTCAGTATGTTTTTATCTGGAATACCAGCTATATCAGGATTTAAAACGCTTGACGTGGAACATTAAATTCAAGTCACATGTCGCGGAATTTTTCCCTCTACAGGAATATCGGGGTTCCTACCAGGTTAGTAATAAAATGAAATTACGAATGATTAATAAAATTTACAGGACATTTATACTTGAGAGAAAAAGTTGTAAAAATGTGATTTGTAAAAAATTCTAAACGCTCGGTTAAAATGTCCCAGACTTTGTCATGCGAGGGTTAACAATCTCGTCAAAGTCTGTACTGCACGATAAATTTGCACGTAAAGATATTAAATCTGTTGTCTAATAATGTGTGTGTGTGTTTCTTATTTTTGTTTAATATTTTCCGGGTTTATTGTACAGCACTTTCATCGACAGCTTAAGTTCCCTTCTATTTTTAGGTTCTACTGTATACATCAAAGTTGCCCAGCGTAATCTACAGGGCTTACAAGCCTTGTTAGAAATTTTCCCCGTTCAGTCTTCATTATTTCTGCCACTCTGGGTCCATTAGATGTCGTGTTCCCTCAGTGCACCCTATACAAATGCAATTGGTCAAGGGACCGGCCACGGTACGAGGCATCTCTTTCATGGACAACACTGATTTACAGTAGAGTCTCGATTATCCGACTTAATAGGGGGACGAGTGTGCGGATAACTGGATTTTCGGATAATAGAACACTTAGTCTTCTTATTTGGTGCATATTGCAACAAAATGGACGCGGAAGTTTAACGATCGTTATATTCTCACATGAAACAAAAGTAACCTCACTTTCTTTAAAGAAATTTAAGTATCTCCAAAAATTCTTCCTCATACGTATTTAACCTCTTCAAGGACATTTTCAAATTTCGCTATGGAAATAAAAATTAAAATCTATGGAAGACCTATTCATTCTAGAATCTCCCAAAAATGCGTCGTGTAGCATCATTGACAATATTTCACACAAAACATTAAATAATTTCGTTCTCACTTTGAACAATTCACCCCTGCAGAGATTAATTCGCTTATGGTTTGATCTGGATTGAAGAGGTATCGATTCTGTGCATTGTAGAAATATCACACCATCTAATGCTTCATTTTTAGCCACCTGCATACAATCTAGATTAGTATAATCAATTAATGAGTCGCATCGCTAATAATTGTTTCCTATCTGCTGGTTGCAACAACGCGGATCTATATCGGCAACATTAAAATGCCATACCATCAATTATAGCGCTTGATTTATAATGAATCGCGTATAAACGTACGGTGTACGAGTAATTAATGTTCAAATGGTGGAGTATTCCAATTACATGAATACGGATAAGACAGCTTTTACCGTATTTACTCTTAATAGAATTGCTTTTAATACAAATGCTGAATTCGATTAACATTAGATCGACGTTTCGGGCCCGCATTAAATACAGTAAAATAAAAACACAGTGTTGAAAACAGATTAAAAAGGCACCGATTTTTCGGCTTTTTCACATTTGAAATAGCCATAAATCATTTCAATAATAAATACAAAAGTGTTCGTACACAGAGATGAGATTTATACAATTTAAAAATTTTATTAAAAAACCAATAAATATCAATTGTTTACCCCTTGCCGTACCATTTTCTTTACGGTCGCAGAGATTAGAATTTATCCCTAAAAATGGCACAGAACAGAAAAGAAACTTTATCAATGCTTGAATGTTGATTATGGAATAACAACATTAGATTTAATCTAAAAAGAAAGGCACAACACTCATATTTGTTAGATTTCATATAAAATCTTCATCGCAAGTGTGACTCGTTACAAGAAATGATTCTTATCTTTCATTAGGTTGCTGTTCGCCTGTATCGGATCGAACGTATCTCGTCGAAATCGTCGCACGAGTAGCCGGTCGACTCTCGATTTCCATACGCCAGCAGTAATTCATCCGGCGGGTCCCTCTTTACAGGAATCTCGGCAAGTAAGTACATAAAATTTCCGAGCACGAGGCGTTAAAATCGGCGTCGTAGATAAATCACCGACGCATGGGGACGGACGCCGTTGCATAGGTGGCCGTTATTAGCTCCATGGTGTTCCCGGGGGGAACACCTAACCCAGACCGAGAACAACTTCGTCTCTGTAATTGGAACGCAGGCACGGAGATAATTTCACTAGCAACGATCAAGTTTCTCGTCGGCGAAACTTCTTATCGGTGGCCATCGGATTTGCGCGACTTTGCCAAAAGAAACCAAGCCGAAGACGCGCCCCGAATCCGCTCGGTTCCGCCGGAAACGTCGCCGAGCGGACCGGACCGGAGCTGAGCTGGGCGTCGCGGCGCGGGGCGTCGCGGTGCTCGCGCGAGTGCAACTAATGATAATTGCTCCGTTCACGTGGCGATAGCTTTTATTTTGGGCAGGCCGTTGTCCGCGGTGGTGTCCTCGCAAAAACAGGGAACGTTAGTCGCCTCCCTCACCCCCCCCCCTCCCCCACCCTCCTCATCCCCCCACAAGACCATTGGCGCAACTTTCGCCGGACGAACATTACGTGGCTATAATTCCTGGATACAAATGCCCGTAACAAATGTACCGGTACACGGCAGCAGCACAGCCACCAACCGACCCCACGGTTACTCCCCGAAGGTTTCCAGTTTACGGTCCTTGTCTCCTTCAGAAAAACCTCGATCGATACTTTCGATAGTCCAGGGATGTTTGGTGACTGGCACGTTTTGTTCTTTTGCGCGGACGCTTTGTTACCGTTCAACCTCGACCGGTTCAACGAAATGCCGCTGAAAATGCATGCACGCTGCCGGGCTCGTGCAATTAACCCGTTTCCCGGCGATTTCTTTCGGACGTTTGACGATTCGAAGTTTTTGTCGGGTGAAATTTCACGTGCGCCTTTGATTTCATCTTGTGGATGGACGTTTGTGTCGGAAAAATCGAATTTTAATACGAAACTTGCCGCGAATAACTCTTTGGATAATCGTTGAAATGAAAAGGCGAAATTATGGAATAAATTTCCTTATTCGAACATTTATCAGAATAAAAATCGTGGAACGTTTAAATAAATGTAAGAGTCGTCAGTCGTGTCCGGTCGTAGCTAAAGGAAACATCATTTTTGTAACCTCATTCCTCGCGCACATCGTTAATTAATAAAGTAGCGTTATTACAAACATATTGTGGGGAGCCAGCTCACTCAAAAACCCGATCCTACATAAATGGATCCGCTGCAAGAAGCTTTCGTTTTCGTTTCGTGAAAATCCTAAAGTTGGGGCTCCGAACCCTTTCTCCTCGACACGCTGCGCTAGCTTCCAACGTTAAGGACGGGGACATATATTTCTTACGAGCTGTTCTTTCGTCAATGAGTAAAACGTCATCGCGGGAAATTGGAAACGCTCGAGTTTGAACTCCGCGACACGGCCGTTTTCGTACGGTATTACGTACTGCGCGAAATAGGAGAAACTTCGTGTCACGTCTTGAGGCTAAGTCTAATGCCTAGATTAAGTACCTACGAAGTTGGCGTAAACTAATGGCTGCAACGAGCTGGACGGTTCTGTGCTTTATCAGCATCGCGAGAGACGTTCCGATACTCGTTCACAGTTTCTCTCTCCGTTTACCCCCCACCATCCGCTTCGAGATTTCTAAATAAGGATTAATATTTCGATGTAGATGGCTGGTGACATCCGTTGATTAAACTTCCTTCGCGATTTTAGCTTGTCTGTACGGAGGATTTAAACTTGCGATTACCAGTGAATTTGCCTTAGTACACTGCACTGGGTGTGTTCTATTGATTACTGCTTGCAGCAATCAGGTACTCTTCTCTTTTAGAAAAGAAAAGGACAGTTCGGAGACATGGAAGCAGAAAATTCAAATTCAATTGTCACAGGCAGAGTATTTGAAGATTTTTCAAACAGGAGTTCAAAGATTTACCATGTTTCAGTTTCTAATTTAATTTTCCTTCAATGTTGTGCAGTGTTGCATTTACAATATTTACAATTAAGGATTAGTTAAACATCAATGATGTGTTAAAATATATGCTACTTCAGTTTGTACTTCAGTTGTACTAATAAATTGCTGTAATTTGAATGTAAGTTCTGTAGAATGTAGTAACAACTTAATTAAAAATAGAAATAAGTTTAAAAAAACGATTTTGCAGATAAATGAGGAATAATAATAATTTTTAATGAAACACTACTACAGTTATTTACCAACTTCAGTACTCAGAAACTCAGACTCTTATTATATTGCCATTGTAATTTATTTGCGAACGTACCCTTGTTTCGTATTCCGACATCGTGATACATCTTTCATTATGTTTTTCACTCCGCACTCTTTCATATTGTTCTTGTAGTTGTTCATTCCAGTCAGTTCGCGTCAAGTCCTCTGCTAATTCTCTCTTCTTGTCTTTGCGCATTGTATTTCTTTTGTGCCAGCTCCTTTCTGTCCGTCGTCTTCTGTTTCTTCGTTCCTCCATTTTGATCTTATATATTTTCTTTTCTGTCCTTTCCTCTCATATTTTACTGCTCGTCCCCAAGCTTCAATTTTTATTTTCTCCATTTTCGTTTCTCAAAGCCTTAGTTATGCGGGAATGTTGAAATCCAGTTCCAATTTCCACTTTATTGATTTTTATTGCGTTTTTCTCTATTATTTTCTCTGTCTCCTCCACCATATTTCAAATGCATAATAATACGATGTTGTTCATTATTATATTATTACATTTTTATTATGCTCTCGAACATCTTATATTTCTTTTAAACAAACTTCCATTTAGTTTCTCTTACGGAAGATATATTACAATCATTTGGTAAAATATTAGAGAATACTACGGATCTTAGCATATAATAATATTTATAAACAATAGTTTAAACTCTATCATTCACAGCTTAGAATCTTTTAATAAATCTTTCTATACCAATAACAATTAAAAAAAAAAACTAAATATTGCCCGAGCTAATATTTTTAAGCTTCTTTTTATATTCAGTTACAAACGTTCACAGAAATGTCTATATTAAAATCAATAGATATGCACATGTAAGAAACATGTAACAATTTTTCACATTAATTTTTATTCGATATGTGAACAAAGGTGACTGTATAACCTCGTATTGACCTCGTCGAAATGAGTATTTGCGATTCTCGAAGGTTGCTCGATGAGTATGGGTACGTACTATGATCGACAAATCTCTTGTAAATTTAGCATACTGCAGCACAGAGATCTCTGTCGACCGAAGTAGAACCAGGGTGGAATCTTTTTAAAGCTGGCTGGCTTAGTTGAAAGTTTAATCGAAGCTTCTTTGATTGTTCACCGGCTTCGATCGTAATACTCTCTGCATCGAAGCACGTCGTGCGCACGTGGACCAGCAGTCTTCCGGGCATCAAATAGTCACCGAGCCAGCAATATTTAAAGGGGCAACGTCTCAGGTGTAACGCCAGTCAGAATAATCCACGAGCCAGGGCCACTGGATGAAAGGTGAGAGACGCTCCTGTCGAAATTTACCTGGCGAACACGCTATCTAGAAAATTTCCTGAACAATAAATCGCGGAAAAACCGTGCCAGAAACTTAACGGAGATACAAACTGAAACACCAGCTGAAGCTGTACATCGAAGGAGTTCAGCACTCGAGAAAGTACGTAGACTGTTCAAAATATTACTCTGCCGGCCGGCAGAAAATTTCAAATAATGCTCTTCCAGGGCAGGAAATATTAAAATTGCGAACACTGTTGAGAAAAATGTTTTGTAACATATATAATGCTTCACAGAAGATATTGTTTCGTACTTTTAAGAAGGTAGATACATATGAAAAAGAGAAATGTAGGATTTCATTTGGAATTATTTTCGAATCGTATTTTATTGAATCATTTTTATAGCAAATTGTATGGAAATATTAAAATGCGAACACTGTTGAGAAAAGTGTTTTGCAACATATATAATGATTCACAGAAGATATTGTTTCATACCTTTAAGAAGCTATCATACATATGAAAATGAGAAATGTAGGATTTCATTTGGAATTATTTTCGAATCATATTTATTGAATCAATTTTATAGGAAATTGGTGACGGAAAAATTGATAACGTTTGGAAATGGCGTTTGCGGTCCCGCAAATGTGTCCGTCAGTTTTTATCCAAATAAAAAAAAAAAAAGCAAAACACTCCTTTTAAAGTAGACGAATAAAACAAGAACCTGTCGGTGCCAATTTCGAACATTCCGATTTTTCGAAACACGATAGTCATGTAAATCGAAAAATACGATTTCGGATCTACAAATCGTGTGCTTTTTCTTTGAAACAAAACTGCGACAGATGTCAAAAAATCCTCTGATAAAAGTATTAAATCCAAAAAAAAATATTCCATATGAATTTCTTGAAATATCTAACGCTTTCGATATTTTTTATGAATTACTTTCAAAACATGGTTTACAAATTAAAATTAGGTTAGGCTCGCGGTTGTGCTATTAGTTTTTACGAAATAATCACAATTTTTCGAGAAGTTTAATAATACTTTATGTATTCACTGTATGTAGAAGTATACTCCTTGCTAGTTGGACGGAGGAAACAATCTGATCCGAGGCGGGCTTGTTGCTTGCCACGTTTTTAATCGTTTGCCGTGTATCGCTTTAATCACGATGCGTCAATGGCACAATGGGCTTTCGGTTACACACACGAAAAAAAAAAAAGAATCGCGTATAGGTGACGGTGTATGGAAAACACACCGATACGATGTCGGGTCGCGCCGTAAGTTTCGGGCGTTTTCACGGGGCGTCCCGGTAAATTGAAAGGCTCGTTTGTCTTCGTTATTCGCAAACGAGTCGCTTAGTTTATTAGGGCTCGCGCGCACAGTAAATTTCGGGAAACGTATAGACGGCACGCATCAGTTGGCGGAAAATTCGGCGATCTCGCAACTGCGTGTCGGTGACAGGGCAAAGAGACGACGGGTTTTGTGCATGAAACGAGCGGTTCATATAAATAATTGATGCGGCAACGTCATCCAATTAATCGAGGTGTACATTCGTTGTATAACGCGTCGCTAAACCGAAACAACTGATTTATTCGACGGAGTGTTATTTCCATCGTGAAAGTTAATGAGCGAGTGACGGACGCGTCGACACCAAATCAAAACGAACTGTCGAAGAAGTCCTGTATCTTCCTTAGAAACAGAAAATCATTAATAAATTATCCATTCACCCTTATATTGCAAGATAATATTCCTGTAAAGTAAATTCTTATTAATTCTGGCTAACTAACCTTTCGAAAAACGACGACAGAAACATTTAAATTCCGCGATGTCCATTTACACCACCGATTAAATTTGTAACAGGTTTCGATTACTAAATTCAATACCACATGTGACTTTTTAATTTCATTTATTCCGTTTCTTTGTATTGTAATATATTTTATTGTCGATTAAAAGAATTCAACTATATTCGTGTTTTTAATTGGCTCTGTCAAATTGATGTGATTGTGTAGTTCCGTTCATTCTGTGTTACTTTTAATTGCAAAATATTTTTATTGTTAATAAAATGAATTCTACTACGTTCGTGTTTTTAATTATTAGACTGCTAATTTCACGCATTCATGACAAAAATGAATAGGTGAAATACACAACTGAAATTAGGAGAATGTAAAGATATTGTTACATTATTTTCGATTTTTTGAAGACTATTGGAATAGAAAATACACTGTCATTTAACTTCAACTTAGACAATTTTTATTTTACATAAAGATCTTTAATCTAGGGTTAAATAAATGTATAATTCTTTTTATATATTATAATGGGATTATAGACTGATGTCACAGTCACAGTTTTAATCAAGCACCGAAGACAGCAATTGAGTGAACATAATACACAATTTGAAAGAGTTTCACGTTGAAATAAATGCTGAAATAGACACCTTTCATTGATAATTGCTCAAACATGAAATGCTTTCGCCGGCAGATAAACAGAATTTCAAAATTTTATAATTAGGCAACGGTTGCACACAAAACACTTGGTAATTTATATTAACGTTATACATAATAATATCATATAATGTTAGCGATGGTTGTATAGAATGATGAATGAACGGTGGATGCACTTGGACAGACGATTGTGCATACGGAAATAAATCGAAAGCGAGAGGCTTCGTATCCGAGTAAATTAAATTTTAGCAATTGTCGGACACACGTGCTCTTGGCGATTGCGTACCACTTCTATGTACACGGAATACAGTCGGCGGTACCTTATCATCCGTTTACAACTAATCTTAACACGTTCACTGTCTCGTGCATCATACATGATGCACGGGTGTTCGTTCCTGCCACGTCCCGTGCATCATACGTGATGCACAATCTTCGTTACGCCGCATACACGCATACGTTCGTTGAATTCATAATCTTCATTGTCCGAAGAAAACCGCTCGAATTTGCAATCCTCCGAAATTCATAGGAATTTGCCACCATTCATTCGCCGGCAGCTTATATTTTCAACTTATACATATACACTGTTATTTAACGATTTTGTTCTGATTCGATGTTTATATTTCTTCTTTGATTAAATTGACCTTTGATCCGTTAGCTATCATATTCGCTTCATATCCGAAGATTTAGAGCAGCAGTTAGCCGTTAATCCGTGCCAGACCCAATTAAAAACTTGCTACAGCACCGAGAATTACTCAACAAATCATTATTGTCCGGTTGCAAAAACTGGATAAAATTCAAGAAGCGTAGACCGGTTAGCAATTGCCAAGTCTCGTACGGCAAAAACTTCAAATGATACACTTGATTCGTTGAGCCACGAAATTTTGTCACATCCGGCGTATTCACCAAACCTGACTCAATCGGACTTTCACTTGTTCCGACCCCTTCAACACCATTTAGTGGACTTCCACTTGGAAACGTATAGGGTCGAAAAATGCATCACGGACTTCATTCATCATTTTGTGGAAATGGGATTCGCCACTTGCGGCAGAGCCAGAAAAAAATTCTGTCGATAAAATTATTTGATTTTGAATAAATAGATATTGATATATACAGTAAACGCTTGATTCTTGTCCAACAGCCGTGCTTTTCATGGACAAGAATCGCGCCCCAGAAGTGCTTTTTGATTTATGACTGCGTCTAGATGTCGCGCCGACCGCGCCGAGCGAGACTTCAATAGAGAGCCGAACATAGAGAAGGACAGAATGAAATACGGTTCGCGTGACTGTCCGCGTCTCTTTCTTTACGAATGCGCTGTCCTTCCTTGCGACCGAAACTTTCACCGTCGATTAAACCACTAAATACAATTGAAACTATATCGTGTTTGGTGTCATTTTAATCAGAAAAATGCCAGAAATAAGGTAGTGAAAGTCCCATAAACAAATAATGAAAATTAAGAGATTTGTAAAATCGATTCCTCGAGTCAATGTCGTGGTGTTCACACCGATATAACCGAGCCGACATCAATCGTCGCCGCCCTGCGGAGCGACTCGGCGTTGACAGGCAGTGTAGTGGGTAGGCACTGGACAGGAATCGTGCCCACGCTCCGGACAAGAATCAAGCGTTTACTGAATATATATATATATTTTACATAAATTAATATTGTTCCGAGATCTCTATGTACGTTCACTGAACCGTTTCATTGTATCTTGTGGTACCTTTTATATATGAAATCAAAGATAGGGCCGCGCCCTTTGAATCCGCACGCCGACATGAACGACTCGGTTTCAACTGTTTTCGATGGACTACCGAGCTCGTTCAGTCGAAGCATAGCGTTAGTTGCATAAGACATTTAGTAGAGAGAACATCGCATAAATTCATTTCAAAAGTATGTATATCTGCATTTTTCTTATTTCATAAATTACCCTTGCTTCCCAAAACCTACAATAGAAATAAATTTTTTCCGTGGTGAAGAAAATCTGGAAACTGTGTCGAGCGAGCAGAGGAAGCAAGGACAACGAAGTACAAAGTCGAGCTTTCGACTGCGAGCTGTCACTACGACAAGAAAATGATGTCTCACAGTGAGGAGAACAGAGGGAGCGATAACTGACGGCTGAGTCATTAGAAAACCGTCTAGCGCTGAGTAGCACAATGACGCGCGCCAGTCTGAAAGGTCTAGCCGAGGGGCTAGACGAAGCCGTTGAGAAGCTGGGTCAGAACAGACCCTGGCAGGAGTGGTCCGTGAGTTAATCGATCAGCCGGGAAGAAAGGTCGGTCGTCGGGTGATAATTTAATCGTCGTGACGGATACACAGCGGCGCTGATGGCGCACAACCCTCCGTCGAGAATCTTCCGCGATAGGAAGTCCGGGCCGCTGCTCCGCGCGCGGTGTAAGTACTGTTACAGAGCATCGATCGAGGTCGATCATGAAGCCAATATCTCATCCTCGCTTGCGGTCTATTAGATTTCCACGGCTTCGAAGGGGTCACCGGCTTCCCATCCTTTCACCCCCATCGGCCCGAAGAAAAAGGCTCGGCGTAAATCGCGACTCTTTCAACGTCAATCCCTGAAAAGCACGCGAAATGGATCTTATACGTTTCTGACGGCCCGTAGTTCCCGCCTCCCGATCTCAGGTTTGTCGACCGAATCGCGGGAAATCGATAACTTCTCGCCAAATCGGCCAACGTTATATAACGACACCCGTACACCAGTCGCCGATCTTTAACTGGATCGTCGAAACTGCGGCGTTGTTGTGCAAGATTTTGCCAACGGTGCGTGCCAATCGATTCTAAAGGACCATAATAAGACGAGACGACCTGTTATTGATAATCATTTTTTCATACGTTCAGCTAGTTTGGATATTGGTCCAAGTCTTTGCAAGCTCTTCCGAATACTGTGGCCGTAATTGGATCGTTCAAGGATCCTTCTCAATTTTATTTAGGTAACGAACGTCTGTCAATATATTTCGTGAGAGAAAAATTATTTATTGTATCGAATACTGTTACGTGGAAACTATACATGGGTAATTAAATTATTAGGGTTATTTGCACAATTTGACTCGCTTGAATTAAAACAGTTTTTGAATAGAAGCCTAGAAATATTTTTTTGAAATATTCATGTTTACATATTGAAAATATCTATGTTGCAAAATTGTAGGAAATATTATTTGTCATATTGGAGGTAAACGTCTTTCACGCTGTCTTCGTTGTTTAATTTATAATTGTTCCGCACATTCATCTTTTGTTCATTTAGTTAGAATTGTGAGTAAATGGAAATAACAAGTTTGTAATGTCGACGTTTTGCGAAAATTGTCCAGGAAAGTCTATCATTGGACATTAAAGGATTCGGAACCCGCTGCCATCGAGGGTGAATACCACATGGCGTGACGTCGGTAACAATTTGCATCGGTATCATTAATTTTTGAATAGATTTCCATTCGTTGGAGTTCATTCACGCTATTGTAAGGTTTACGTTTGCATAGAATATTTAATCGACTGAAGTTATTGGGTCATTGGATTTTACTTTTTCAGATTGTGAGAGCATTCAGTACTGAATATTCAATAATAACGTTCGATGTGTTCCTAACATTTAGTATACACCCGAAAGAATACATTGTTTTAACAAAAATTCGGTAAAAATGTATTCTTTACATTAAGACTGTATATTATTACTTTACAGTTTGTTCCTACCTATTTTGTATTAAAATTGTGTCAAATAAAAAAATATATTGATGTTGAAGTCATATATCTGTAAACATATCAATTTGGGTAATTGTACAGAAAATGATGGTCGAAGATTATTGATCAGTCAATGATGCACTTCATACCGTCATCAAGCGACGCACATTACTAAACACTTCATATTACTATAATCGTTTCCAGATAATTCCGCGGGCAGCAAGCGGCGGCAAATTAAAATAAAATCGCTTGACTTTACTCTCGAGCGTAACGCCGTAAATTAAATTCAGCATTCAATATTCGAGGTTTTTTAAATCACTGGAGAAATGAACGCGGCGATCGAATTAAAAAAATTGTTTCAGCAACTCGTAACAACGTTTCCACTTGAACTCTCGGCAAACAGTATTTCCTCGCCCCTTACCGCGCCGGTACCCGGCAAACATCAATCTGTGAAAAAAAAAACACGGCATTGTTTTCTGTAACGCGGCACGTACTGCCGGCACAGTGACAATTTTGCTCCATTTTCATCTGAAATTACTCTTTGATTCCCGCAGCAAGGAAACAAGTTATTTCAGGTAACAGTAGTCGACAGTTCGGCGGAGGTGGCGCACGCGGGAAAATACCGTGGTCCCGCGGTCCGGCCCGATCGGATAAATAAATCCCCGTCGTCAAACTCTTTAAAAGGTTGTTTTAAGGGGCGAAAAGTTCCGCGGTGAATTTTAACCCGGAAGCGTTCGCCGAACAAGTGTCTGTAATAGGCTCCTTGTACCGCTTTTTTACCCGCCGCTGCTGCTTTAGTACCCACTTTATCACGGTGTGGTCGTTTCGTTTCAAGTGGATTATTCTGCATCCGACGCATTGCTGCAGGTGGGCACGGTTTACAGTCCGGGTTATTACGATCAAACCTGATTGTGAAGGATGTTGACGCCACTAGACTCGGCCACTATGAAGTATTATCCTTATATTTGAGCCACTATTGTTCTATTAGCTTTATGGGGAAGCTTTTGTATTTCGCCCCTCGCTCGTTTCCTTCAGCTCTCTGTCACCGATCTCGTCTTTTGCTCTTCGGAAATGGTTTCGCTTTTTAAGCCTCGGTTACCGCGTCTGGAGCGAAACTATGCTTGGGAATAATAATTATTTCCCTAATTTATCATGAACAGACCTTTATGCAGAATAAGAATTTTCCACGTGAATTGCGACCACTGGAATGAAATATATTTTCTTTCTTAATATGTTCTTTGCACTCGAATGTGCGTTTAAATCTCGCATTGTACCGAAATTGTATCTTTTGGCTGGAAAATTCACAGATCTTTTTAATCGATTTCCATGAACATTTTTCACAACTATATATGTTCTCGTGGCAGCATATTCTCTGTTTTTAGCGTTTTTCTATCCTTCCATTTCTTTCATACCATGCATGCATTCTTAGAAAATCTCTGATCGCATCGGCCTGCTCCAAATACCTCGGAGTTGTGAGCGAATGCAATGATAACTAGCGTTATCAAGTGAAGTATGTGCATTATATTCATTCCATAGAATGTTTTTAAAAATTTTTCGAATTCTCTGCTTTGCATTTTTACGCGACATAAATCTACTTTTAATTCTTGAATAATAGTTGATCATCGCATGTGCATACATTACGTGGCACAGATTATACCCAGATAATTTCGGAACAGTCGAGTCCATAATTTCCAAACAGAATATTACAACCAATGTTTAACGATATAAATTGAACGACAGTACCATCTTCCATCGCGCATTTGTATATAAATCTTCTCGATTGTTTTCACCTGTAGAATTGTCGAAATATGTCCACGATAATTGATCAGCGGCCCATATATCGACGTTTTCAGGTGTTGACGTTATTGGGGACGCATAATTCACAGAAAGCAAAAGCTCTTTTTCACCGGTCGAGCGTAATGTTGACGTTACAAATTCGAGCACGATGAATCTTGGCCAAAAAAATTGGACGAAGAGTTATAGGCTACGTGCGAGTCCGTTCGAAATTTTTAATGATCGAGCCAACCCCGTGTTCGACGATCGTTCGTTCCGATTGCATCCGTGACTCTATTCTGTGTGAAATACAATGGATACGATAGTGATCGCGTTTACATTCTCGAAATACGACGAGATCGAATATGTCGGCGCTCGATCGAAAAGAAACATCGAATATTTTTATTAAAGCGGAAAAATAAAATTGCTTCGAATGATATCTTACGTCTCTGCAATAATAATCTTCCCAAATTTTTCTTTTTGAAAATAATTCACATTCCAAATACAAATCTTCGGGTGAATTTTCTTGAAATTTCACCGATTCGTTTGAATTACTTTCATTGCTATCTTCTGTAAATATGATAAAAGTAATGTCTAGATAAACAGTTATTTAAATACTGCGATAAAATGAGTTTATATTCTACTCTTACCGCGAAGGATAGCAAACAAATGTTTCCAGTAATGATTTTTGATAAGTACTTATTACAGCACCACGGCCATTAATTAATTTCATTTCGCGCCTTAGAGTATGCAAACTATTCCGTAGGCTATTTTCGAATTACTGCGAAGAGGATAACTTGCTCGAGCATTTTCTGGCGGATGTAAAACGATATTACATCTCCAGGAGGAACGGAAGAACGGCGAATTGTTTTTGGCCGGTTAAGAAAGGAACCAATTTAGCTTTTTCGAAAGGAGCAGCAGATATCCAGTTCGTTTACGCTCGACGGAAAGATTGCGTTCCAACCAATTAGCAAATGCTGGCTGCGTTCACGGGAAATTCAAATTCCACGGGAATCGTTAACGCATTCCAAGATATCCGGACCCGTGTTTTCCGAGCGATATTTAATGCAGCCAATTACTTCGAATCGCGGTGCGATTACTTTCCCGTTATGATAAAGTCGCGCGGAACGGTTTATCCGTCGACCAACATTTTTTCTCGAGCTTTCCTCGGGCGCAGAGTTTTTCCATTGAAAAGACGAGCGCGAAATAACCCCGGGAACAAAATTACATCGTCGGGAAAGTTAGTGTCCTGTGAACGCGGCATACGCAGCAGTTTCCGGAGGCTAAGGAAGAGAGATAATTGCAAAAACGTTCGCTGATCTGTACACAGTGTCTAAGCAACAACTAAACGCTCGCTGCAGTTACCGTTCCATATACAGGGTTTTATGCACGGTGGAATATTTTAAGGGTTGGCAGAGACGCTCAAATGGAACAGAATGTGATCAAAGACTTCATGTTTGACTGAATCTCTGCTGGAAACTCTTGTCGTTTAATGCTGGAATACTGGAATGAAGTTTCCGATACTTCAGAGAATTTCGCAACCTCCATGGACCGAGTACAGATTTAATTAAATTTCGAATTTTTCAAATTTTTTTAATTGTACTTTCCATAAAATCAATACACGTGAATAGTCGAATACAAAAATTAAAAATGCCAACAATTACTTCACTGCTATGTATTAAAACAAGAAAAATTCAAACCTAAATCTGCTGATACAATTGCCGTTTACTCAAAAATTAACCAATGGATTAATAATGAAATGGTGTTATTGGAAGCCATAGTACATGAAACGATGAACCAATGTTAATATTTGTCACGAATAAAATAGTTGCAGCGTCTATTTCAATTTCTAAATTCAATTTGTTCGTTCATCGGTTCCAAAGAATATAAAAAACGAGGATGATCGTTTACTTCGCAGTTAAAGTCTGAGTACCCTGGGGTCTACAAGTAGAATACGTGTTGCGTGTTGGCTGAGCGTTCGGAAGAATAACTTTCTCTTTCTCTTTAGTCGATTCAAGAAATCTGGCATTTGTTTTTCACTTTCTCTTCACCGCGTTTGCAGGAGAAGCGCCAAAAAGCGTCTTTATCGACACATTGTACAGCTTCCTTTTTAATGCTCAAGCTCCCACTCTAAGACTTATATCTCAATTTTATTCTTGAAAGGATAAAATAACTTGTATGCTATTCACGTTACCCCTTCAGTGCACGAAGTGGACCTGTTAATTTTTAAAAAATTATCTTCGAAAGCTTCCTCTTTAATGCTCAAGCTTCCACTCTAAGACTTATGTCTCAATTTTATTCTTGAAAGGATAAAATCACTTGTATGCTATTCACGTAACCCCTTCAGTGCACGAAGTGGACCTGTTAATTTTTAAAAAATTATCTTCGAATTCCTCAATTCTTGTTGCACTAGTAGTTTTCTACAGCATTATATAAGAGTAGCTCTGACAATGAGTTTTCAGAAGAAATTTCAACTTATACTTCGGACCCGTGCAGTGGAGGGTTAAATAAATGTTTTATCAGTGAAAATTTACCGAGATCTCGAGAATACATTCTGCACAATAACGTCTTGAGATTATGTTTTTGTGGTGCGGGTATAGCGCACGCATATCGGTACGATAAACAGACTGAAATGGGTCCTTGGCCTAGACCAGGCATGTTCAAGTAGGTCTTTCACGAAGCAAGAGATGCTTTCGAGGTTCGCGAACCGGCCAGCGAATCACACGACGAGCCAAACCATAAAAAAGACGGGCCAGTTTGTGTGAGTGAGACTTGTCGGAGGTAGTCTCTGGTTTAGTAGAGCTTGCAGTGGTATTCGAGACACAGCGAGACCCCACCGCCGCGCCGCGCCGCGCTGGCTCTTCAGGAACGTGGCATGCGCGGCGTGGCGCTCTTGGTTCTCAACTTGCCGAAACTGCCTCGTACGTGCACCCCTTGGACATGACCTAGACATTTCAGCGATCATACAAAGTGGTATGCCTGTTGGACCACCCTAAAACTCGCGGACATCTGTGACTGTCTCGCTATGACTGTTCCGGATATGACTCCATTCTACTTACATGAGAATTGATGAAGTGGCATAGCGAGTGATATTATTTTAAAATCGTCACTCATTTCAAGTTCCGTCGAAAATTATGCAGTCTAGAATTAAATTGCGGTTTTGACACGTGGTATTTAAAGAGGGTAGTTTTAATTATCCATTGTAATCTTTTCAATGACTAATATTCTTTTTAAATATCTGATACTAAACTTAATTCAGTAACGCATATTCAGTGTTACAAATACTCATTTACCCTCACGATGATCCCCTATTCTGACTTATTACTAGACTGCGGATCTTCGTTCAAACTAAAATTGTTCAATAATTTTAGTAATTTGAAAATAATATATGTATACATAGTTTGAAATTCTTTTCATTTTTCTGTCCTGTATTGCACTAATTTTTGTTGTAACTATATAAACTTCACAGTGTACCCTATTTCTACTTTCTACACACTATGAGTCAAGATTCAATAAGACAATGTTAGAGGCCACGTGAGCTTGCAACCAGGAGCGGGCTACAGGGTCCGGGTTATAAAATTAAGAGTTCACTGCAGGCTGGAACTGCTTCCACTCCGGGGAAGAAAAATCGCCCGATGGCCTTAGTTGATGATCTTTTAGTTACTAGTTAGGCATTGATTGTGATTTAGGGCTCGCTAGAAAACCGCAGAAGCACCAAAGCGATTAACCTGAACCTGCAGTAGACGAAATGAGTAGAATGAGACCATAAAGATCGAACCAATTGGAGAAATCACACCGTTCTGAAAATCGATTTATGTAACGAAGATACTACAAAAATCTCAATTGATATTTATTTATTGTAAGATTGTTCAGTCACATTTCATGGAAATTATTAGGGGAACTCGCGGCATTACTAGTTAGGCAGTTTGTGTCATTCGTAAGTGAGCAAATCGGGGTCAATATCCCGAAGGCTTACGCCTATAACTTCCAGATGCTGAGGTGCAGTCTTCTGCAGCGTCTCAGTTAGAACTTCGAGCTATCAGCTCTCGTAAAATCAGGGTTTTAAGGAAAGAAGAACGTCTTGAATCTTCTGGCCACAAGGGCGTCTTCTCTTCAATGCTTCTTTGGTTGTATGGATATGACAAAAGACCATTAGTGGGATTGCGTTCGACAGTACTTCATAGTTCATGACTCATCTCCGATGATGGTACGGGCCCTAAAATGTTATGGGGTGATTCGAAAGCGCGGATATTCGGTATGTCAAGAGTGCCAATATTCTGGTTTATTATACAACTGGGATAGAGATTTGTTTTTTTAGAATATTATTAATAATCCGCGAAAGCGCGGATATTCGGTATGTCAAGAGTGCCAATATTCTGGTTTATTATACAACTGGGATAGAGAATTGTTTTTTTTTAAATATTATTAATAATCCACGGATTTTTGTGAGCAATAGGGATTGTCCAAGTTAATTTCAACATACAAGAGGTACACATATATTTATTTATTTTATTTATATTTTCAGTGAGTTAATAATGATACAACAGTATTTGTTTTTAGTTTTTATTTAAAATTCGCAATCCAATTATTAATTTTCTCATTGCGGCTTTCATTGTATTCTATAATATGTTAAATTTATTTAAAATAATATATATGAATAGCTACCTGAGAATTAATCAAATAGAACGCAAGCGTAACTGACAGAATGGGGCAAACAACATTCTATTGTGAGAATAGTACTAACTAATACAACTAGAACAGAGGCTCTCTCGAGTACGACCGCTTATGATATAATAGCATGATCCACGCATAGCATTCAATCAGCACAATATTATCTAACAAAGCAGAATTTCCTCAAGAGACGAACTTGAACATCCTTACTTATGGCTTTCTTGCTGTGTTCGATCTTACACGTGTTTTAGGAGCCATTTAATTCTTCCGATAGTATAATATGAATAATGTAAAATAGATTCCCTCATTTCTTCTCGTATCAAAATTTATCAAAATGTTTATGTTAAATAATACGAGTTATGAGAATTCAAAGCGTAAATGTTTTATTTTTTATCTTCGTGCACCGGTGAACAAATTCATTCAGCAATCTCCCACAAATACAGCAAAAACTCTGAAACGGATGATTTCGACTTTCCCGGTGATTCCAGCATAAATAAATTGTTGCAGAGTATAAACTTAAAATTTCGTATAATTTTTGCAAATATATTAGTCTCCCTAACGACGCATGAAAGCAGATAAAACTAATTTAAAGCTGCTATTTCGCCGGGTATAATAACGGCCGTAGTTGAAACGACTTTCAACTTTGAGCTGGTGGGAAAGAGGACAAAAAATGTGGCAAAGTTGTAATCCATCATTCAGCCGGGTCTTATTTCGTTTCTCCCTCGGTTCGTCTTTACATTGCGTCGTTGCTCCGCTGCCGCGAGGTAAACGTCATCAGAATTTACCATCTCCTGTTCCGCATTATCAGCGGGGATACGTTATTTCTCCGGGCGGCGTAATGCGTATATACGTTTAGCACAGCATTACCGGTGTCCGCGCGGGCGCCGCGCTCGTTATTTATTGCTTATTCGTTTCAGTCCGCTCCGGAGCAAAACAGTTGTATACGGGGAACCGTAAACTGATCCTAGATGCACACGATATTGCGCCCCGTTCCCGCGCCATCCCGTCCCGCGATTCCGCAGTCGTTTTACAGCTGACCGTGGGAAAATTGGAAAACTTTAACATTCCACCTGTACGGAACAAGCTCCCCGATTGTTTATAAGGACAGGGTAAGTCGGCCTGCGATGACCCACTTCGTTTAAAGGCGTTTGTCTGCTGTTGAATTTTCATGAAATCAATTTTTCTTTGCATTTTGTGTTTGCTATAAAATGCCGAAAAAATCATAAATAAATTTTTAAGGTTTTTTTTTATAATAGAGAGACTTCAAATTGTTGAGCTTCCGTAGAAACGTTTGAATACGTACTTTCACGGAGTCGCCGTTCATATTTATAATTATATTTTTTAGTAGGTATATTTGTTTTCAACGATTTCTGATGAATTTCTTGCAAATGGGTGAATTTCTTCTATGAAAGAGTGTATTTTATTTGCAAACAAGTAAATCTAATCTGTAAAAAGTTGAATTTGGAGTGCAAAATCTTTTTCAAAGCATTGCTCGTTCGCAAGCTCGGGTGGGTGTTACTCCAGTCTCTTCTATTAGAAGATACATTTACACGAGTTAACGCTGCCACCTGGGTCCAGGTACAAATCGAGATTAAAGTTAAGCCCACCTGAATATTCGAATTATTTTTCCCCCACGAATTAATCGAAATCAATTAAGGGCATCGGGGTTCGGTAATGACCGTCGGTATTTCATGGTTTTCGAGCGTCCTAGAATCAGAGTGGCCTCACGGAAAGTTCGGAAATGTAATTGCTAGTCCGAGGATCTTTATGCAAATTCAGATTTTCATTAGTACAAATCGGAAATTGTTTTTCAATGATCTGATTTCTTAAACAAGTTTAATCAGAACACTATTCTTGTTGGAATACTGATTTTTTGGGTTTGAGAAGCTTGTGTATGAATGCCTGAATATTTGCAAGCTATCACTTTTATAGTTATATCCTAAACGCCTAAATTTATAGTAATAATTATTCAATAACGTTTCTATTTATTCTATTTACCATTTTGATAGAGCTGAATGTAATTTAATTGAATCATTGAATTCTTAAAGTACATATATTTTGAAGCTTGACATAAGGGTTGAGGAAACAAATTTATACAAAATGTTTGATCTACAGAAGTGTGAAATTAATTGAAATTAGATTGAAATTGAACTGTGAAAGGATGAATTTGATTTTCGAAGGGTAGAATACGAGCTGTGCTATGTCGCGAATGTGGAGTGCAGAACCTGTCAAGGGAACAGAATCTTGCTGGTGTGTTGGTGACTCGGCCTCGGTTCAAACTTTCTCCGTGGAAAGCGTAACCTCGCCCTTACCCCCTTGTAACCCTCTTCACGATACTTAGGCTTAACCGTAAAACAAGGTACGCGATGTATCTGCATGCTCTTATACACCAAACCTACTTTCGTATGCTCTACACTCCTGGGTAAGTGCTCTAAATTATCCGAGCACCTGCACAACGCTAGATATATGTATACATACATATAAAGTGCCGGTCTGGCCCGATGAATTTTCCCACCCCCGAAAGTTCGATGGAAAAATTTTCCGCGCGATAGCGATATCGATCAGACGACGAGGGGGGCAGGAGACGGGGGGTCGTTTAATTGCTTGACAGTGTGTGCTCCTTTGACGTTGTTTGAAATTTTCCGCCATCGCCATTGTTGCAGAATTTCCTGCAACATCCGCCGGTTGTTATTGATATTTTCATTTTTTTCCCCGACCCGGACCCCGGAAAGGATGACAGGCATGTTCGAGTCAAGTTGTACGCAGCGCACAAAGGACGATTAACGTTTTCGGATCTTTGAAAAATTACTGGGCAAAATCGTTCCCAGGCATTCGAGCGATTTTATAATCTGAAATGGCCCCTGGTTAAGAGCGGCCATTTTTGAACGGCACTTTCGACGATCGCGGATTATATTGCGGGGCACGTTTTATGAAATTTCGGCAACTGAACATCGCTGTGCGACATTTTCTATTAATGAGTTTTAACGTTGCACGCGCGATGCGAGGATGTCGAGCACCGAACAGTACACGATTTATAACATCGATAATAATTCGAGGTGAAATGTTTCCTTGAACACGATTGCTGTGTGCGAATGACGCAATTATTGGAACTGATTTAAAAAATTAATTTTTTTTGCTGGTGCGTTGATTGCACGAAATTTTGTTATTATCTCAGAATAATTTTCTAATTTTTAAGCTTCTGTTAATACATTTCGATATCACCAAATTTTTATAGTTTCAGCAATTGAAGTGTTAAGGAAACATTATCATGACAAAGGACGTGCGATTGTAATTTCCACTTTTCAATGTGATGAAGCATAATTTTAACATAATTTTTAATTACATGTGCAGAGAATTCTTTTAACATATAATTATACTGTGAGAGGAAATAAGGAAGTCGTGAAAATAAATACCTTTCGAATTTGGTTTGGAATTACACGCCCATGTCTCTGTATGAATTAAAACCGTAAAGAACCGTTGTTAAGGAAGGGCATGATGTTGGAGTGAAATTTTTCGAATATTTCTATGAGAAGAAATGAATGTCGGAGTCAACGAGCGCCAGCGAAGCCCCTACTCTACATTTTCTACTTGTCGGTTCGCACAATGAGTTGAAAATTTCGAACACTTACATATGAAAGGCAACCAAGCGAGAAATACTGAGAACGTACCAATAAAACTCAAAGTTTCTCTCGATTTTTAAGACGTGTCTGCGAATTTCGCAGTAGCGTCAAACCAGCAAGACATACAGATTGCTGATTTTGAAACACGCAAAGTTCTCCAAAAATTCCGCAGAAAAATATGTTAATAAATTCTATGGAAGAATTTTCACCAAATAGAAATATGCCAACCAACAATTTCGAAAATTTCTGGGAAAAAATGCTGTGTAGTTAGCTCCGGTAACTTTCACTATTATAATAGGGAACTTAAGCTGTCTGTAATGTTCCTTTTTAAGGCAGCTATAATATAAATTCTTGAAGAAAGAAAATCTGAAAATCTCTGCTAAGATAGTTTTAATCGTATAAATAGTTCTGAAACTATAAAGTGACTTTGTAATGGACAGAAGTCTCGTGAGTTTCACAAAGAAATTTTCCAACCATCTTTCGACCATCGGTGACTGCTTTATTCTCGAAAAAGCTTTCGAACTTCGTCCGCTATAAGTCTAACATCCGCTCCAGCGTTGTTTAACGAAGAAAATGGAGCTAAGTAATTGATTTTACTTAAGACAGACATTAAAAGCAGTGTTCCACTCTCCCCATCCTATTATAGTTTATGTATTTCATATTCTGTTTCATGTCTGGGTTCATTTGCATCATTATTGTCTCTATAATATTCATAACTATAGAAGTGCATATAACAATCTATAACAAGTGTGTACGTAAAACAAGTTAAAAAAATTACGTTCTGTTAGTCTCGCTTAAATCTAACAATGAATCACTGAAATATGAATTTTGTTTTTTTTTTCTATTTGTCTACTTAAATCATTTTTCGTTCTTCTTCAGGACGAGTTAATCATCTCATTTATACCCCACGAATAGACTGACCAAGCAAATTCAATTCGGTGAAAGCACACTGCACCAACTACTACAAACCGTGTAATAGTTAGCTCGCGTTACTCGGCCGTTTAAAAGTTCCCAGTATCCGCAAACATTTCAATGAAACGGCAACTGTAAGCCACGGGAATTTATTACTGCGGACCGCGTAACTTCGCCGAAATTCTTCGATGACAGAAAATTCGTAAGTCTCGAAGTTCGATTTTAGTGCCAGCAGTTTCTGTCCACGGAAAACAAGGAGGCAGGCCGTCATTCTGGCGGAGGACGGGAGCGAGGCAAGAGGCATCACGTGTAAATATCGATACGGACCGTTGAAGTTCCGAAACTTTGGTAACTCGTATACAAAGGCCGGATCACCTTGTACTTGTCAGCCGAATAATTTAGTTTAGTGCCACTGCTCCTAATCTAAGGGACTTATTTTCATGAAAAAGATATAAAGTTTGTTCCGTGCTTTCAGGGCGTACGTACCTCCACAGTTGATGACTCCGAAAGTACACACCGCTCGCAAAGTTTATGCGAGTCGGCGGTGAAGTTATATTCAAAGAACTCCGGGTGAAATCATATCGTTGCCCGGTATGTACGTCTCTACCTGCGTTCCCCGCAAGAAACATCAAAATAATCTGTTTGAATAACACCGAGAGCAGCAGCCACCATAGTCGTTACAACGTTTATTTCTCGAGCTAGCCCTCTGCGAAACCTTCGCGCGATGTAAAATTTTACACCGGTTCGATAACTATTTTATTATATGACGATGCGCGCGGAATACCTCGCTGCTGGCGAATGTAAAAAATTTGTTGAACTTATTGGAAAGCTCGAATTGCGGGGGATGATTGCATGCAATTTGATACCAGCTCATTCTGCAACCATACTTGCTCTCACATTCTTATACATAAGGTGATACACGCTAGTAAACGAAACACGGTTTAGAATGGGAAAAATGTTTTAAGTATTAAAAATACTGCTTTTATTTGTTTATGCAAAGATTAATTCCAATATAGGAAATTACTGTTTTATTTTAGTAAAGATTGAATGTATTCTCCTATAAACATCATAATTTCAAATACACACTATTTTTAGTTTATAGGAGAATTTATTCAAGAAAATCATGAAAGACGGTTTTAACCAAAAACGGTGATTTAAAGAGTATATCTTAATCAGTAACACCGATTATACTATTTTCGTTGATATGTTCCTTGTGCTACATTAATAATCCTACAAAATTTTTAACAATAACTAATAATTGTAACACTCAATATTCTGTCAGAAAATGATTGAATATTCAACTTACGTTGCTGTGAAATTGACTTGTAAAGTACACAAGGATTTTCGTCCCGGAAGATGAATTAAGAATCTGGTTATAATATTTAACATGCATTCTCGAGGTATATGCTTATGTTACGGTGCTTGTCTTTGGTTAATAGAAACATCTACGATCAGTAACAAAGCGTGGGTACACAGGGGTACTTCAAACATTAGTTGCTTAATGAAGTAGTTCTGAAGTTTGTCCCATGACACCGCTGGTGGTATTGTTAATTTACATCGTGGACGTAGTACAAATTAAATGATCAATTACAATGCATCACGGTTTAATATTTCATCGCACCTGAAATCAATTTCTGGTCCAGCTTATTGCTGGTTGTCCGTAATATCTAGGGAAATCCAAATTCGTTAACACACGTTATAAAACTTCGAACATTTCCTAACAAGTGTAAAAAAAATCGACCATATATTTTCACAGATTCTACAATTTTATTTCGGAAATATTGTTAACTTTTCATTACCTAACAGTAATTGGATTAATGGGCACCGGGTCTTACCGTCAGTGGGTTCCAGTAGAAATGTCGAGCAATGGTCAGACGCCTGGACAGCGCTACTAGAAATTCCATCTAACACTAAACCTACCACTGCCAATCAAATGAACGATCTCAAATTTTTTATATTATAATTATTGAAATTAAAAAAGTAAATTACACACATTTCTTTCTTGAGCCATACATTATAATTAGACTGGGGATACAATATAAAAATAGTGTGCATTAATTTCGAAAAATAGCAGCCAAGTAGAAAGTATTTATTCTAATAATTTTAATAAATTAGTAATAATAATAATAATCAAAAATTTATAATATTTTCACCAATTTAAGCTGCACGTAATAATTTACATCATAAAGACAGCAGTCGAACTGTGATAAAAATCGTATAAAATTTTTTTAAGGCAACACGGACCAGCTAATTTCAGTGCTCGATAGGTTTAATGTAAAATAGGCTCCGTAGCACACGCTTTCGATTTATTTTATCACGGGCTATCAGTCTGTCTCGGATCGTTTCCTGAAAAGCAGTTTGACAAATCGCTGGAAACGCTCCGGGAGCGTCTTTTAATCATACAATCAAGGATATCGTTTCGGGCGAATCGAAAACATTCCGTCTCACCCCCCGGCCTCTGAAACAGTGGCTAATAAATTGCCACCCTTCGCTTTTTCTTACTTAAACATTTGTCTTGCCTCCCCTAGCGGAATCAATCCGTAGGATTATCTGCAAGGCGGAGTCACTTACGAGGCGAATACTCGCCCGGAGAACGATAATAGAGGAGGAAATTATTGATTGAGAGGTACAATAAATCGTCAACGTAGAGTGATATACTTACTGGTAGCGCTGACAGCTGGTCCGATGACCGAGTACTTGGGGTTACCGGTAACGGCCCCTGGGATGACCTTGTCCAGCTCTGAAATACATTATTGTAATTATCCTCGGAATATACAGTGCCGTTAATTACAGTTGGGAGTCGCGTGTGCGAATGGAACACGGCCAATTTACCGTAGCAAAGGATCCCCATTCATGATTTATCGCCCCCATAAATAGCCGGACGCTTGAACACCACTTATTTCTTGCCCATTTCGCACGCGACGCAACGCGTTCCAAATTCTGATCGTTTCTGATCCAATGAATCACGAAAAACAAACGCCGTGATTAACATTGCCGATTCCGTGGCCGGAATGCACGATCGATCTTGACAAATCGTTCATTACGTCGCGCGACGTTGCTGCAACGCCTAAAGGGATCTATCTAATTAGGGCCGCCGGCGCTATCGACTGTGCAATAGCGAGTCTCCAGCAAAATGGCCACGGTAGCTAGCGAAAGCTCGTAAGCTCCCTGCTTCGCTGGTACGCGGCCGAAACTTCAAAGGATTTATCCGGGAAGATAACTGACGGTCGGGTTTGCAGAAAAACGGTGGGTACGTGCGAAAATTTTGCGCACTGCTTTGCCGACCGAGCAGGAAAGGTGGAAGAAAGCTTCCCGGAAATTCTACTTCGGAGAGCTTTCTCGGTAACGACACTCTGCGAGGAGCTTGCGAAACGTTTTCGCAGATGCCTGCCATACCGACGCAAGAAATATACGAAAAATGGCGCCAGACTGCATTAGCACCCGGGGGATGATCAACTTTTTTTCAAACTTTTTTTTATTTTTCGAACTTTCGTTTAACTCTTTACCGCTAAATCCATTTAAAAAGCTCGTGGAAAGTAATTTAGAAAGTTCGGGATCGTTACACTTTCAGATACGAAATAATAAACGATAGTTCGTGCGGATTATATATAATTCCTTGATTTAGCTTTTAGTAATCTGTCGTGTCAAAAATGTTAGAAACGTGAAAATCGTCGAGTTTAATTGCTTTTATTTGTTGCACGAGTTTTAACAGGAATTCTTTCAAGTCTGGTAGTATGGCAGCGAATTAAATTCACAAGCATCCCTTTTTTTTAATTCTCCTCTGCACCGCACAGTACAGAGCGTAGAAACTCGGTAAAGGAGCTTACAAAAAGTCAACTTCATTTATCATTGACATCTCAATGGGTCAAGCGCAAAAAAGTTACTTTCAACCGCTTGTAAATCGAATTGACTTTTAACATCTCGTCAGAAGTATCTTCTTCAGATAATGAAGTGCTTAACTAGTTTAAACACTGTTGATCAGTAACGATTGACGCTCGACGATAATTAGCACTGATCCTGGATGTAAAGGAAGTTGCACAAAAACGTTAATAACGAAATCCGAGCGACACGAGTACATGGATTGTCCACAGATTAATTAACCGATTAACTATTTTAAAAAGCTGCTAATTTGCGACGTACCGATTTGAATTTACACTTGTACTTACTTCTCGATAATAAGCACAGATTGACATACGCATCGCTCGGGGTACGCGACTCGATTTCCAGGAGTTGCGAGCGGTAAAGGAGACGCCGGAAACGCGGATGAAATTAGTGAAAGAGAATAGGGGAAAGGATGTCTGTGGATTTTCATAATGCTGTCGGATAATGCTATTCGTTACCCACCAGGATGCGGTGCATCGTCCAATGGCTGGAATTGGAACACCGCCTTGAATCCCTGGCCCGGCCACTCTGAATTAGCGACGAACTCGACGTACAGGTCTGGCCCCGTGCTGAGTACTTCTACTTCCGCTCCTTGGTTGCAGAGTACAGCTATTGTGGGTGCCCCTGAATCCGTTCCGTCGTGCACTCTGATTAAATCCGCTCTATTCAGGCAACTGCAACAGGATGCCTTTCGTTAACAACGACAACTTATCGGTATATTACCCTGGGCTGCGAATAAATCGACCGAAAGCAGCCAGATTCGACTGACGGCATTGTGGCCCTCCGTTAGGCGAAAACGTCGACCAAATCGAAAAGTCTGTTCGTAGCAACAAAGTTTATTAGGTTGTTGCATAATGACCGATTTTAGAAGGTAAATGTTATAGAGCGTTTTGCTCAAGAAATATTATTGCAGAAGACGTATTAAGTTACGTCACGTGTAGCACGACAATGTAGTGATGACCGGTGTGGATGCCCCTGAATACTCGCAGCCATTGCTTCCCCATGAGAATTACGTATAAAGAGATTAAAGTGCACGGGAGTTATCGAATTTAATAAATTAGCGTCGCGACAAATAATGCTCGCGTTTGTTTCGAGATGTTTATTATTTATTAGTGGTAGATTAGCGTTGCGAGAGAACGATTCGGCTCGGCTCCTTCTGAAAAAAGCGGAAAAATTTCGCGTGTACTGTGAAATTCACGCGAAGTAGAAAATTGCTCGACACCGGTGTCCGGCGAGTAAATTGTTTTCTGTTTGTTGAAACACGCCGGGGTTTTAATTAATGTTTTAAACGCGTTACTTGATGCCGGGCCCTTGCACTATTTTTGTGATAAAGTCTGTCGCGCGGGAGAGTGTTTTGAAATTTATTCTGTGCGTGCTGTTGTGTTCTCGTGGAATTAATTTCAAGTTTTACAGAATTCTCTTCTGAAATTTTTTGCACTGACTTGTCGTGGAACGAGCGTTGATTATCATAGTTTTGTCGAGAAGAGCGTGGAGAGAGCGGTGAAAAAATGATTACACGAATCTAATGAAATTTATGTTCGCGAGTTACGTTGCTTCTAAACGGCTTCTGTTTCTAATTGCATTTTTCGTCACCGAAACGTATAATCTTACTCTAACAGATTACAGAATGTCAATTTACATTTAATCTAAATTCAATTTATACCTGTCGGGATTACCCGAGAAAGACGAGAATCCAACGAAGAACAAAAAGCAATAGCACATCTCGCTCAGCAAATTGGCGCCGTTCATTTCGATGAAATAAAACCGTTTAGTAAAAAAATCATGCGAACGCACTCGACGATTTCAATCGGTCATTTCCGAGTATCTCTCCGGGCAAAAACATTATTGCAAAATGAGTTGCTTTGTCCCGATTTAATGGGAGCCGAAGTCCAGCGAGAGCGGTTAACGGAGATTACTTCGTCGGAGGAGGCAAAAAAAAAAAAAAGAAAAAAAAGAACCGGCGAAAATCCATATATTCATCAGAGCATCGTTAATCCCTTTTACGTTCTGGCCTGATGAACGAGTTCCACGTCGAAAGGGACGGAAATTGAAACGCGCAGCGGGAAAAACCTGCACGACTTTCCGGCCTCCTTCATTTATCGACGTGTTCGCGCGGCTTAAGAAGAGCGCCTACTCGCCGTAGTCGATTCTCCGGCGGTCTGAAGTAGTCCGCGCGAGTGCTACTGTGTGTTCTTCAAGGTCTGCTCGACGAAGGTGAGATAAATTTCCTTCGAGTGACTCGCCTCGTTGCGAAATCTCGCGAAAAAAGCTGCTGGGTGCGCGGGGGCGGAAAAAGAAGAGAGGCGGGCCGAGGTCGAGAGAGAGAAAGAGAGAGAGAGAGAGAGATAGAGAGAAGGAAAAGAGTGGCGACCGAGAAGCCCAACCGGGGTTAAAGGTGAGGCTGCGAATGGAACGACGATGAAAATGAAGAAGAAAATAGGGCGGACAAAGGCGGGAACAAGACCGGGAAAAGAGACGAAAGAGAGAAATTACTGGTGGCGGTTGTTCCATCAATAGCCATCCGGTGATTCCCCTCGCGAGGTATATACGCGAGCTACTTTGCTCAATTGAACGGAAGAGAATTACACCTCACGGCTACAGGCGTCTCGGAGCCTGGTGATCCGATCGATTTAAAAGCTTGATCGATGATGACCACGGGATAACCTTATTACTTCCACCGGTTAAGCAATTACGCGAGCTGAGAAATATTATCGTCGGTACAGCCGGAGATTAAAGAGTCCGCCCCCGCCTTTCCGCTTTCGTTCGACGCCTCCTGAGCGTATACGGCGCGTGCATGTATACAGAATGGGAATGTGTGGCCCGAATCTCGAACGGAAATGAACTATTCCCTGTGAATAACGTTAATCGAGAGGCCCTCGTATGGAACATGTAGCCGAAAGCTGACACCACCGATCACTAGGTTGAATTAAACGTTTGGTTTGTTGGAGTCGTTGCGATAAGACGAAAGCGAATTTTATTTTGTACGAGGTTGGAGGTGAGTTTTGATTTATCAGTAACAGATTGTTTCTTCAAGAAGTAAAATGTGAGGTACAGTGATGGGTGCAATAATTGTGTATTTTACTTCTTAATAGTTTCATTTACGTTCAATATGTTACTTGGACCGTTTTAATCAACATATTAAAATGAGCAGGGTGGTGGATATAGAATTACCAATTGGTATATTCAAAATTAATTTTAATCAGCTGTTTGCTTTGCTATGATGCGTAACAGGATGGAGGGTTCTAGTTAGCATATTGAAATGAGTAAGGCGATAGATTTGGAATTACGGATCAGTTAACATTAATTTTGATCGACTGTTCGCGTGATTATATAGAACCGATTCTAAACCAGAAGTAGACCGCATACTATCGCATACAAGTTCCCACGAGTGTTCAGAAATGGATGTATCGAGTGGCTGACGGAGAGGAGTCTCTTGGTATACATCAGCCCTATTCAGGATAATATCCGAGTGCATCTGACAGTGCGGCTCAACGCTGATATATCGAGGCATTTCTCAGCGGTCTTCCTCACTCTTAGCAAGTTTTACCACGACTCGCACGGCGAACGTTATCAGGCTCGAGATTAATTAATTGAATCGGTCGAATTGTAGCCTCAGCTAACGTTCCATTTCGTTTGTTCAGCCCGTTGATCCAACGTTTAATTAAACATCGCTTAAACTTCCGACCTCTGCGTGTTTTCGATTCTTTAAAACATTAATTATGTAGCAGCCAGTACAAGATCGATTTTACAAATTAAATTCTTCTGTGACGCTGATTTTTCAACCTACTTTTCGATCAAACATTTAATTCAGAAACATGGGTTAGGTTAAAGTAGTAGTCGCTTTTCCAGATTTTCGTAAAAAATAATGTTTAGTCTAGTTAGTTGAAAAGCGAATGCAAATTATGAAGAAAAATTCTGTACTTCTTTAGTATGAGAATTATGCAGAATTATCCAGAATTATTAAGAATTATTCACTGTAAGAACAGTAATAAATTTTTAACTAATTTGTAGTTAATCAAGTTGATGGACATTTATAAAATTATATTCTCTTCCAAATTATTCTACACCGTATTTTCTGTTAAAATAAATCCATATTAAAAATTGGTACCTCGAATGTAGTACTATTCACTGTTAAGAATTGTTGTTAACTCAATTCTTCACATTTTTGGGGAAGATTGTGCTGAATTTAAGTTCTTGCTACGTGTACGTTTTACAATACTTCATCGAGAATAATAGCGACCTAATGGCACCAAACTTCACATTTTAGATTCTAGTTATTCAAACGAATGCAAAATGAAATATTTCTGTGAATTTATCTCTTGTCTATATAACGTAAAATATTTGTTGTTCTAGTTACTAATCAATTTTCTAACAATATCTACTAAAAATGATCTACTTTAATTATTGTTAATAATGTTACCAATGAATTACTTCTACAACCAGACCAACACAAACGATTACAGTATTAAACAGCACACCACTATATCCTAACCATAAGAAATATTGCAGTAGAACAAACTTTTCTCTTACTCTGGTTTTCGCAAAATAATCCATGGAAATGCGAATTTGCATAAATATCTGCACTCTACCAGTTCTACATTTATTTTAATCGAACACGAAAGTTACGAATAGAAGGGGGAACGGTATCAGGTAAACACTAAGTTGGACGACAATAATTCAATGGAAGTTACATCCAGTCACTTACCAATTTGGTATTTCCCTTTATACGAAAAGTTCAAGTAATGTACAATATCGCATATAATCCGTGAAATATAAAGTAGCTTCACACTGTTCAAAGTTTTAAGAGCGATAGTAAAGCGAAGATATAAGACTGTCGGACGGAAACCAGATCCTTTTTGGAAAAGTTAGCGACTCACGTCAGCTCCGGAAAATTGTGAACGGTACATAACTATTAAAGACGGGTACTAGAGAGTCAGCCGGAACAAGGGGCACTGTAAAAGAGAAGCTCGAAGCAAAATTAAATTTTTAGGCAAGGTGCAACCTACGTTATAAATATGAAACTCGCTGGAAATGCGAATTTAGAGGCGGGTGTTAAAAATAATACCACTTTGAAATATTACTATCAATATGAAAAATATCGTCGACACAGAAAACTAAAGAAAATATAAACTGTGGTTATACAAGTTCTTATTTTTCACGAATGCTTTGTCAGATTAAAAATAAAATTAATTTAAAAATGATCCATTGCAACTTATCGTTACATCGGGAATTTGTAATTTGTGTCATAAAAAGTATTGTGATTTCTTTCACTTTGTTATGTCATCGCGAAATCAAATTTTTACAAATATCGAAAAGCCAAAATGGTAAAATATATGTGTATACACAGTAAATCTGAAAATCTGATTGCAAAAAGTGAAATTAACAACGGGATTTTGAAGTTTGTAGACTTCCGACAAATAACGTTTCAGAGAATTGCCGAAAAAATTGGATTCGCTGTAATTACAATTTCGACTGCAGTAAAAACCATAACGGAAGAAATAAATTTCTATTTCGCTTCTGTTTTGTTCGGCCGCTCCGGGCAATTTTGAGTTTTCATAAAGATTGGGCAGCCGAATGAAAGCATTCTAAAATTTTAATGTCCATTTCACCGCGAGAGGTAAACGAACATTCGGAGAACATTGGGCCGAATACAAAACATTAATTCCAACGAAAACACAGCTAGGTTAATCGATTCAACGGAAACAGTGAAACGGACTCAATCAATTATCCTTTGTCGGAGAATGTTTGTGCTCAGCCGAAAACTCGTAACGATACGATATTAGGTCGTGCACGGAACGCGGAAAAAATATGCACTTCCCGGCGAACTAATATTTGAGAGTCACAAATTTTCGCGTTGCAGTAATTGCAGGTTTTTGTAGCTGCAGCTTGAATCGGCTATGAATCAACGCCGCCGCCGATATAAGCAAAACGGAACTACGGGACGGTCGTAAAATATTACGCGGTTCTAACAGGGTCGGCCACTCAAGTGAATTCGAAAAACAATCTATTTCGCCATGTATCCGTTTGAACAAATTTTCCCGTGTCCTGTAAAAAATCTCGGGCGAATCAGATGACGAAATTGATCTGCGAGGGTTCGAAAAAGTTCTAAGTTTCGCAATCGAAGTCCATGTTTAAATAATATAATTTTAGTACTGTAGTCAATAAAACATTAATAATTTGAATGGGTTATTGAACGAGGCAAAATTTCGATATCATTATTAAATTAATTAAAGATTTTAAAAAGAGATTTAAGAGAAAAGAAGAATATGGTCTTAATCAACATTGAAATAAAAATATACTCGTAAACAATTCCTTATTAATGATGAATTTTTGGTTCGAGTAGAAAGGAAAATTGTTGGTTCAAAGAGAAGTGGAACAGAGTCTATATTGTTTCCAGTGAACAAAAGGTACACATAAATTCTTGATGGAAAATTGTATTTATGAACAATACTCCAAGGCGTGCGAGCTGAATTCTGAAAACTTGTTCCATCCTCCAGACGTCTGCAAAATATTGTCGGCGTGAAAGCCGATTATGCTCTTGACGATATTTCATTCTTTCTCTCCCCTGTCTTGTTTTCGTATTCCGACTTACGTAATAACATAATACGATTTCAAAGTTGTTCATTACTTGCGTCCGCCTCGAAAATTATACTCGTTTCGGTCTCGCGGAGACATTTGACGAGCGAGTGCAATCTTTCTGTTCACTCTTATGTAATTTTTTAAAATGTGAGAGTTCAAAATGTGCACGCAAAAAATTCCTGAATGACTTCATTGTGTTTATATCGTTGCAAACATTTTTTAATTTTCCAACGGTCAAATACATGCTGACAAAAAATTCGGAAGGATTTCATTAAAGAATATGGAATGTTTACAACGTTGCAAAAATTTTTTAATTTCCTATCAGTCAAATACATGCTGATAAAAAATTCAGAAGGATTTCATTAAAGAATACGAAATGTTTATAACGTCACAAAAATTGTTTAATTTTCCAAAAGTTCAATACATGCACAGAAATAATCGCGAAGAACTCCATCGAGGAAAATGGATTGTTTGCAGCATTTGAAGCACAAATACTGTTTTGCATGTTGCATGGCCCCTTGTCTTCCGAGAGCAGCAGAGCAGCAATCGCATTCGTGCGTAATCGAATGGAACGAATCTCGGATGTTGAATTTTGATTGATGTTCACGAGTGTACGTAGAGCCCTAGTTGCCTGGCTAGACACAATGGGTACGACTTAAACGGCGATAGTGTTCATTCGAATTCAAGGTTCCGAAAGCTAGGAAGAGAGGTCAACTGCGGAATGAAATTAAGGAAGCTCGATACAGAATTAGGACAGAGTTTGAGGATTTATCAAGGATTAACTCCTGCACGCTGCAGCTGGAAGTCTCCGTGCACCTCTTGTTTCCCAAGTCGACCTCTCCCCATCACCATTCCCAGCTCTAAGTCTTCGTGCAGAGAGGAACTTTATGTGGGTTAAGTAGAATCATGGTCCGTGCCACGCTCAAAGGATTTAGGGGTCAGGTATAGCCCAGCACTACAGGATTTAAAAAAAGAGAATTCCCGTGAAAGTACGTTTCCCGTCACTTCAAGTGCCTATTGTGGTAAGGTTAATAACGGCTGATGGTTAAAGCGCCGTGTTAAATTCGTACGTTTTTATTGCCGCTCCTGAGCCACTATGAGAGAATGGCACTGTGTCCGGTATTATTCTTGTCCAGAATTAGGGGAACAGCCACGGCATTTAGATAAATCGGTATAGTCTTTCTTACCCGACTAAAATGAGCTTTTGCTACACCTATTTAGCTGTACTTTTAAACGAAGCTCTTTTAAATGAATCTATATGATTGCTTTCCCAAACAAAATTAAAAGAAAAATTCATATTCTTCATTAACAAAAAAAAAATATTGAGATAAATTTATTTTCTTCACCATAAATACAAATCTTGAGACTTCACACACTATAGAGTTGTACACGCTACTATGACCAATTAGACAGAATATATTAACGTGTAAATGATATTATACTTTTTTATTAATTTATTACTACATTACTATTCTGAATGTGAATGAAGGTGTGCTGTGTATTTTATTTAGATGCAAATGAAACAGCAATTCAATAATTACTTGTTGTTAATTAGTTCGTCACAAATGGCAGACACGACATTTTACCAAGGGGGTTACGTTGAATAATTACATTGCAATATAATTTGAAATGATTTAATCTACGCTGCTGTAGTTTTTCTTCTCCCACGAGAGAACGTTTATGAAAACGGGTTGAAAGTAATAGAATTAAATTTTATCGTGATGCAGATTGTTTCGTCGGTTTACGAAACGGTTAACATCCTCGAGTCAGGAGATTTTACGGCGCTATCCTGTGAAGCTACTTCGAAAGACGGGGGAATTCATGATAACCTGTTTAAAGGGACTATAACAGAGCCCTCAGCATTACCACATGACAGATTTATGTCCGTAATATCGAACGCATTAGACGTTTGACATATTGGCGACCGTAAAGTTTGAAGAAGCGTAAGATTTACCTTTGATTCATGGCTGATAAGATCGTTGGATGTCAGCCCGTTGACGAAAAACCGGAAATCTCGTTAGGTAACGACGATATGCGTGTAACGAACGCTTTGAAACACGGTACGATGCAGAAATTGCTTTTATTAACTTAATAGAAATTATCTTAAAATTATCAAACGAAAAGTTTTACCTTGGGTAAAATTATTGGGGGAAATTATTTTAGTTATTTAAGCTACGAATTATTAAACTTTGAATGTATGCTTAACATGTGAATCTACATGATGAAATAAGTCGATAAAAAAGAATAATGTTTTTTCGTTTGAGATTCCAAGATATTTAGGTTGAAGATAAGCGTCTGATCATGGCCAACCAATACTACTTACAGGGAATGCTAGTAGCATTTTTCTCTAAAACGAAGCCTGAAACTAAATATTTTTCCCCAAAACAAATTTTTAAATCATCGCAGAAAATCTGAATTTGTCCAAAGAAGAACGTCAAATTATTCCAGTAGCAAGTATGTAAAATGGTTTCCTCGATTAAATGATACAATCATCCGGGGCTTATTTTTCCCAAACGAAATAGATTCGTCCGTCGCCTAAGCGTGCAGCCGGACAGTTTCACTTATCGGGAAAAGCTCGCTGGTCGATTTCGCACATCGGACTAATATATGGCTGACATTATCGCTGTTCTACGAGGATACTGGTTAGACAGGGAAAGGACAGGCACAGACTTTGTAATTTTATCTCACATAGCACAATTCGAATTTTCCCAAGAAACAAATTTATAAGTCATCGCAGAAAATCTGAATTTATCCAATGGAGAACTTCGAATCAGTCCAGTAGCAAGTATGGTTTCAGGCACAGCCTCAGCTTGTCGAATTAAATGACATAATCATGGTTTCAGGGACAGTTTCAGCTTGTTGAATTAAATGACACAATCATGGTTTCAGGCACAGCCTCAGCTTTTATAATTAAATGACACAATCATGGTTTCAGGCACAGCCTCAGCTTTTATAATTAAATGACACAATCATGGTTTCAGGCATAGCCTCAGCTTTTATAATTAAATGACACAATCATGGTTTCAGGCACAGCATGAACTTTTATAATTAAATGACACAATCATGGTTTCAGGCACACCCTCAGCTTTTATAATTAAATGACATAATCATGATTTTAGGCACAGCCTCAGCTTTTGTAATTAAATAACACAATCATGGTTTCAGGCACAGCCTCAGCTTTTATAATTAAATGACACAATCATGATTTTAGGCACAGCCTCAGCTTGTTGAATTAAATGACACAATCATGGTTTCAGGCACAGCTTCAGCTTGTCGAATGAAATGACACAATCATGGTTTCAGGCACAGCTTGTTGAATTAAATGACGATCATCCGGAGCTTATTTTTCCCGGCGAAATAGATTCGTCCGTCGCCTAAGGATGCATCCGGACAGTTTCACTTATCGGGGGAAGCTTGCTGGTCGATTTCGCACATCGGACTAATATATGGCTGACATTATCGCTGTTCTACGAGGATACTGGTTAGACAGCGTGGGAAAGGGTGGGTATGGACGAAGGGAACGAATCTGTCCAAAGGAGGTAAAAGGAGGGTGGAAGAGCAAGGGAAATAGGGAAGAATACCGGACCAGTTCTCCACCCTCGCAGGATTTCTCTCGCGATTGTTCGCCAGCTGCCAGAGTCAGCTTTAGGTGGCTTTATATCAAAGTTCCACGACACCGATGATGACGCCTACGTCGACGACTAGCGGTGATGTCGCCGAGCCTCGTCGTCGACATTATTACCGGTTCGCAAACATTTGGACAACTCTGATTAGTTTAGTCGTTCATTTTAGTTTACGCCCTTACCCCGTTGCCCGGGGTCTAGCGCGAGCGCGCGGTATATATGTATATTTACGCAACATTTCGCCACCCGTAATATCCTAAGTGAAATGCGCCACTATAATATTTGTACAGAAGTGATATGCAGCGAAACCGTCTATATAATCGCGTTGCTCTATTAACATAATGCGATTATGGGGAGAGCGCGATTTCGCGATTGTTTCGTACAGTCCCGGCTCGCTTCTATGTCAACCGCTGTGATAAATACAAAGGTAACTGGTCCGCAGACGTTTACACGAATACAATAGATTTTGGGAAATTGACTCACACAGAATTTATCACTTTGACTGTCATACCATCCGTAGTAACGTGACTTGATTATTTCGCCAGCAAAAACTAATTTCTATATAAATCTGCTGTATTATTTTCAACGTATTACAATTATTAGGGAAAGAAATAACTGCTGTTAAATTATTTACGTCTGAAGTGGCTACTATATTTTTATACGAAGGATATCAATGAAGATTGCCTAAAATATCTTCTACGCTTTTGCTTCTAGAAGAGGCATCGATCAAAGCCGAATATAAAATTACTATCTCACGCAAAGTGGCGTTGCTTGAAAATTCAATGATATGAAAAAATAAGCTGGTTCAATGCGTGAGCAAGCACTAATGAAGGGAAGATAAGCTTATGGAACACAATAAACTGTTGATATTTCCAGGACACGCAGCAATTCGTATGGAAAATAGACTAGTTACTTGAAGCTATAAACAGTAATATTAATAAATAATTCAAAATCACACGTCGATGTAACATGAAATGTATAAACTAAATGTATAAACTACCCTCGAACTCAAATTCATATGCATTGTGAATTTTATCCACGACTGGCGCTGTATTAGTAAAGAATTCAAAGTTACGATAAAATAAAATATTAACTAAATAATTATTGGACTGGTATTCGTGACTGGCTGTGTATTAATAAATAATTCAAAATCACACGTTACAGTCAAGTAAAATATTAAATAATAAATCATCTGGCACATTCGTACGTGTTGTAAATTTAGTTTATGACTGGCAGCACGCTAATAAACTATAATTCAAAATCACATTACAATGAACTAGAATATTAAATAAACAACCATCCGGCTCGATTTCGTAGGCATTACAAATTTCGCCCAATGATTGGCGGTATTTGAATAAATAATTCAAAATCGCGTTGCAATAAAATATCCTCGAATTCGTATGCGCTATAAATTTTGTTTATGACCGGCGGAATATCGGTAAATCCCTGACCAAGGGTTCCAGGCACTTGCTTAAACGTAAAGACGTCAAGGTGCACGGGTAACTTTACGGCTCTTTAGCGTTACCTTGTTTAGATCCCATTAAAGTTTAAACAAACGATTGAATGGAAAAAATATTAATCCCGGGAAGTTTATCGTGCACGCAAATCTCCATTGCGTGTTTAATCCACCTAAAGCCTTGGTCCCTTGGTCGACGGGGGAGGGAAAAGGAAAGGTTGAGGTACCATCGAACTGTAACGAATACAATGTTCGGGCTCAGAGAACTTTTAAATAGAAAAGTTTCGTCCCGGCGGCACTCGCGATCTTGCTACTCGTTATCGTGCCTCGTTAACTCGTAAACGTTAATAACCGACAGGCGTCGTAATTCACAATTAACCGAATAGAAGCACAACTGACGTAGACCGTGGCTTTCATACGAGGTCACATCGGTCTTTTAAAATTTATCACACACTACTGGAAAACGGTGCCCGTTAAACTTTCACAGGCAACCTCCTCCCCCCCCCCCCCCGTAATTAAATTGTTTAATTGCGGCCATAGTCGTTAGATCGAAATTGATGGGTCACGGAAGTAAGACTCCAGAAATGATTTCATTGTTATTACGTTTTACGTTCTTATTAGACGGTGTATTACCGTCAGGAATTCTGTCTAAAATAGCAGTCGACGTATTAAATTGCTAGGTACTAAATTGATCTCACAATTAGTGTTAAATTGGATCACGATCGTCTCCGAGGCAGAAAATACCTCTCTTAGATAACTGGTTAACGTTACATCCACTATAATGGCGCATCCAAGGATAGCAAATCGGTATAAACGCTTCTATAATGCATCTGTTTAAGCCATTATCTTGAAACAATTAATTATGTGCTCACGGAACACTAACATGAATTTCTCTGTAACGTGCTACAAAATTTAAGTTTGAATCAAACGTGTTACATCAAATTTAAGAACGTAATATACAGGGTAGATCAGAGGTCAGTAGAACGTATGAAATTCGAATTTGTTTATTAAAGTGTGCATTTTTAAAAGATTAATTATTCCATTTTAAACTGGTCTAATTTGAGCCACTCTATGATTCAGTGAAGAATTTCTTTATTACAGTCACAGTATATTAATTGTGAAAAGTACTTTTTAAAATAATTTCTGACTCGATTGTTCTTCCTATTCTCTTTACCAAGGATTTAAGACGACAAAATCCCACTTCGGTAAACGCGAGCAAACATGCAATTTTCGAATGCAAAGTCTTCGCGTTCATTCACGCGAGAAGTTTTGCACGTGCGGCTCGAAGTCGGAAGAAATTTCATAAATTTCGCCCCGGCATTTTATTCCGATCATATCGCATTTTGCAACGCGCGCCTTTTGACGCGACATAGTTTTGTAAGTTATAAATCGGCGGTCCTCGACCATAGTTCATTTCATGGTGCTTTCTTTACCGCGTCTGAAAAGGTCGGGACCATACTTTGTGAGTTCATGTCTTTGATCCTCTATGTTAAATCTTTCTCCTTTACTTCCTCTCCCTCTCCGCCTGTTTTAAAACTTGCTGAACTCAATTTCTGTACGGGATATGGGATGGATATACATACAAGCGAACTCCTTAATTCAACATACCGTGACATACAGGTATCACAGTCGAGCAAATTTTCTTTCGAATAAAAATCTCTGCTGTACGGACTGTTCCGTAAGACGTGAACGTAAATGCAATACCGAATGCATTACAAAAATAGGAGAAAAGCCATAAACCTACGTCTGAGTTCACTAGACAGTGGACGTTTGTGTTTTTACTAAAATTTGGTTTATACATCTTTAAACACAATAATTTCCAGTATAGAATATAAAATTATAGTAATTTTGTTCATTCATAAATTAATAGTTGGAGCAATGAATTTGCAGTCTACATTTTCTTTCGTAGCTTTTTTGGCTTCCCTAATATAATCAATAATTTAAAAACTCACCTTAAGTCTCCTTTTTGTAGAAAGATTTCCTCGAAAACTAATCGAATCCTCTCCTTTAATCTGTAACAATATAACAGCATAGTAAATATTATTTTTAACATCAATGTTTGATAAAGAATTTAATAAAAATAAATTTAAAAAGAAGATAAATATATCAAATATTATTTATATATGTACACATATATTATACGCACGAATGGGTAATCCATTGTTTGATTAATAAGATCGCAAATATTTCAGCACAAAACATTTTCTGTGTTCAACAACAATGAATTTTTTAAAAAGAATAATAAATATTAAAAATTAAAAATGACGAATTTTTATTCTGTACATATCAAATAAATGAATTATAATACGACATTGATATTTCTGCTTTTCTGTAAAAGTAAAATAAAAACTATCATGCCACACAACAATTTCCTGGATTCTCTCCATTTTTAATTAAGCAAATAACATATAATATCATCATATTAAATTCACTTATCCGAGATGCGAAGTGCGCGGTAAACTTTGAGCGATATCGCACGTGTTAAATTAATTTAGCAAATGAACCTTTAATCATTTTAATAGAGTGATTCCGGCGATATTTGCATATGCATCGGATTTCTTTAAGCGTGTCTATAATATGATTAATTAACGGCGAAATGAGTATCGGAGCGGTTTATGGTATTAATGTTATGACAGCTACAAATGCGGACCGAACGGAATGTGCATGCGTGGATAGGCGCGCATTCGTCAGGTTTATAGTTATGCGCCGAGCGTCGCACCGCCGCCGTAAATGCTGGGCATACTGAAGTGCAAACGCAACTTTGATACAATTACTGCAATTAAGCGGAAGCCACAATACTACGGAAATCATATCTGCATATTGGCTTCGCGCCCCGGTTAAATTTACTGCGTACGGACGACCTTCTTACAGCACACTAGTCGCCATTAGAAATAATGATTTATACATAGGGCTTCCACAATAAATGCATTTGTACCTACACATATTCTTACTAAATTCAAATACGTTGCAATGCATATGAATAATTAATTAGACGAGTCCAGATTATATTAAAATTAGGACTCTTATAGACAAGTTTAGAAAAATTGAAATTAATTATGACTGTGCGACTCTGAAATTCTTTCATTTCATAGTTATTTTTTACTCTTTCGATATAATCCTGTAGATTTTGACGAGAAAATGCCGAAAATTCAAGTTTTAATCTTAGGAATCCTCTGGTTCAAAAGTCATGCGTGTTTAAAGTTCAACGATTTTTCACAATTTTTGTCAAACAAGGGCGCCGCCATGTTGGTATCTAGTGAGCGTCGCGCGTCGTCTAACGAGCGCAGCCGCTAGGTGCCACCACAAGCACGCGCTGATATCGATAACATAGATTTCTTTAAACATTTTAATCAGTTGGATATATTGACATTTTAGAATTTAATCTTTTTACTGTTTCATATGTTACCATCCCATGTTTACAACAAGTTCATAAAATCCGCAGTCTGCTTGTCAGTTTATTTAAAATGTAATTACGCGACAAGTATCAAAAGTGGCAAGGTATAAGCTGAATGTTTGCTGAATAATTGACACAAGGAACAATCCAAGAACAACAAACTGCCAAGGTCTACCTCTCGCGTCTTTTGTGAACTACATACCGGGGGCCAGCATCATCTATCAGCGTCTTTTACCACGTAGTCGCACAGTTATTTCAAAGATCCGGCCTTAAGAATACCAGCACTTCCGGCATCCCCGTGCCAACATCTCGCCCCTCTTTTTCACTCTGTCCGGCCTTTTATGCGGTTATAACGAAAACGCTCAGCAGACCCCGGCATAAACTTTCGACAATCAACGTAACAAGGAGCGGAGATGAGAAACAAGGAAAGTTACGCGTCGGTCAGGAAACCAGAAAATTTCTAGTGACAAGACGAGAACTGTCGCGCTCCGTAACAAAATTATATCTACGAGAAATGACTATATAAATAGAGTTTAGTAATGCCAGACAGATTTCAACAATCTCAACTTTCGACTGTTCCACTTTTGTTCTTCATATCGATTTGATCAAGCGATAGATTATCAATTTAGAAATGTAATAATTTTCACGAGCTAGTGGCGATATCGAACATGTTTTTAAAATTGTACAATTGTTTTTTGTGTCTTGAAATAACATTTTTGAAAAATTTTCATGCAAGACATTCATTTATTTTTGCATTAAATTACACATGTTTGTATTACAAAATTTAATAATACAGATCGAAATTATATTAGAAATAGCCACAAGTATTGCCACAGCTTTCAAGATGTAAAACATCAAAGTTCCATCAGCCCGTGATAGGTTACTAACTCTGACATAAGACAAATAGTATACGAGTGATCAGTCAAGAACAATTTGAGGTCGGACCGAGGATCTTTATCTAAGACACGAAGACGAAGATATCGCGCGGCTCGGATGTTAATTAACTGGCAACCGGATTACGGATTGGAGCCGTTAAATGCGCGAGAACGTTAGATATATGGCGTGACTCGAGATTGGTCTCGGGATGCATTATATATGGATTATGTCGGGATCAGTTTGCGAGCTTAATAGTAGGTCAGCCTAGTTACCTTGCCCGGAAGAGGTACGAGCACCGGATGTTCTTTGGGTAAGAGGACGGGTACCGTGGCGAGTAGAATCGTCCGTACTGCGGCGTTGACTGTGAACTGACAAACTCGAGGTCGCACATCGTGCTAGGAATCAGCACGCCGTCCGTCTCGAACAATCCTGGAACAGAAAGGAGTGATAAATGGTCAGGTGGGAATGCATTTCTCTCGCATGTCTCACCCCTGTCCTATTTTTTTCCCCACCGTGCGCGGAACTTCTCGAGGAGATTGTGAATACTTTGGGGACAGGCTAAACTTGAAGAATGATACTCTGAATCATGACTGTATTCTTCGGGACACACCATAAATACTGCATTGTTGTGGAAACTACTGACAGGGAACGCTGCACCAGTCGTGCGCGTCGATTCTCGCGAAATTTTGTTGGATGGAGATTCGCGAGGTGGAAACAGCCCTTAAAATGAAGAACAGAAATCTTTTTCTTCTGTCGTGCTTCATTGGAGGATTTATAGATTGCGTTAAGTTCTTTAGGAAATTTTCATCGAAAGCTTGTTTTAATAAAGAAAATTAAGAAGTGCTAGCTTTTCATAAAAAATTAGATTATATTCGTAGGTAATGCACACATGTGTTAGGCATGGGAATGTTAGACCTCAAACAAATGCTATTTCACCATTGCCTTTTTCCAAACTTTTTTCATACAATTATTATTTCAACAGAATATTAGTTTAATAAATTCCTCTTTCAATTAAATACGATTTTTTTTTAGACCTGTATTACTGTATATTTGTTATATATTGTATAATCAATAGTCACTAAAGGAGGATCGATAGCAAGGAGAATAATATAATAGTGTTCTTAATTTAGTAAATGGTAACAGCTAGAAGGAGGGCAGTCGATAAAGTAGAAATTTAATATCCGCCACGGAGTAAATAATGCTATCGTCGAATCGAAATATGAAATCTTCGTTCTGAAATTATGACTGAAATGCATAGTTGTAATCAGTAGATTGAATCACGTAAATGGAATCCTGAAACGTTTCGTCTCTTGCTATGTCTGGCTACTGTAATGACATAAATATCTGAAACGATCTTTTGTCCGGATAATTAATTTTTAAGGGTACATTATTTTTAGCGTGACATACTTAAAGTAAAGTGCAAGTGACTTTAACTTCCATCGTTAAATAGTGAACGTTAAGAGGAAAATCTATGCCAGCTGTTTATGGCTGAATTCGAAGAGACCTTTGAACCTTTGAAATGTCGAGGTTGAGTACATGTTCGTTTATAATTTCTTACACGAAGTAAAATCCCAGAAATTTCTTCATAACTAGTAGGAAGGCAGAAAATGTTTTGCTATTTCGTGAAGTAGATTTCCAACTTGTAATGTATGCAAAAGTCGTTTGCTCGGCAATTTCACGTACAGGGTGTTTCAGAAATCGCGATACAGTGTTCCTAGAATATTTTGTTTTCAGAATACTAGCAAAAAAAGTTTCCAAATCAGTAAAATTGGTATTCTATTTATTTTTAATGCAGGAGGTTCTGTCGAGTGGTTGCGTTGCACTTTTGGAAACATCCTTTATAACATAAAATTTACGTTACCTGTATGTATACCGTTAATCAAAAATTAATTTGTACGTGGCTCGGGAAGTTAGAAGCAAATACACCAGCAATTAGTGGCGTTATAACTTTATTAATACCTCAATTCATGAAAATACAGTTTGCATCAAGCGTAAATAACAGCTGAGTACACTAATTTATATTACACATCTCTGATTTTCACACGGCTAATGATTCCAACAGTGATAACAATTCTGTAATATTTGTGAATTTGTAACATTCGAAAATGGGGAAGCTGTATCATTGGAAATAATAGAATTTACTCGAACTGCATCAACATACCAAATTGCACATCGTTTATTTATTGACTTATGTTTTTATGAAATAATCCTATTACTTCATTATTTGTATACTGCACCATTCGCAGCGAATACCGAGTATTTCTAAACAATAATACCCAATTTAACCTACATAGTTCATTCAATCAAATAATTATTCATTACACTTCATTTTTTAGAATTAATTTGTTCGAAACATATTGATCACATTTAGGAAACAGAATTTAGTGAATATAATTAATCAGTTCCGGAATAAGATTACTACTGCTCCATATATGTTCCATCCTTGATTCTTTTTTCTTTCGATGTATAGGTTTATTCCACTTGGTATTCGAGTACAATGACGTCACGCTGCAAATTATGGACTGGTTTGGAAATTAAGGAAGCTAATAGGATTAATGGAAGGTCGAATGATAGAATAGTTCCAAGTAATTTCCGCTGACCCGCGCGAGATCAATATCAATTTAGTTGTCCACTTCTGAGCGTTATTAATGTTTCGGACAATTTACAGAAGTTTGCCATCGTTTCTGGGTACCCTCGGATGCTTTGTATTTCGAGAAACACCAGAAATTTCGGAATTCCTCACATTCACGTCGAACAGTTAAAACTTGTCTCAATCCAGAACACCGTATGTTATGTCTTTTCCAATTCCCACGCAACCCATATCGCATATATTCGGAACGCTCTTCGTCCCATATAAGTTCACGAAATTTAGGGTTTCCGTAACCAATACCAGGCAGTTCGCAATCTCCACAGGCCGGAAGCATTAAATAACTCGGAACGTTATTTATCTGCAGTCGTTTGAATTTAATTAGCATAAGTGACATGTACTGCTTCAAAACTCTGGACTTTTTATAATGCAGAAAACCGTAAACAAATATCGTTGGATGCGGATCTGGTTTCTGTTAGCAACGTATTTATTATTCACCACTCCTCTTATAAAATATTTGCTAATGGAGTTCGCAAGCTCTTACTGGTGGAAATGGACCGGACGCGATAATACTTGCATAACAATAAAATATACACATAATAATGAGCGTCATTAGGTACATATATTATCGTGCACACCGCTAAAATTCGCTCGTGCCTGATCTAATTTCGATAATAAATACCCTCATTAACTAGTTATTTGAAATTTCATATCGACTATTAACGAAACGTCCCGACTAACCATTTAAACGGAATTATTAATTTTCAGCCTAGATTTAAATTTTATAAAAATTCGTCTGATCTTCGATTATTCTTTTTTTGAAACGTTAACCGAATGCACACTGATGCCAGACTGCGGATCTTCATGCAAAATAAAAATTGCAAGACACAGGAGTCTCTTAGGAATTACTGTGTTGCTTTATCAACTTAAAAAATTGAAAATTACATACTGATACGGATTAAAATTTCTATTTTTCTCATAAATGGAAAAATGAAATTTCACGTACAGGCAGCTGAGTTATTGATTAACAGGCATCTCGGTTTCGTTTTAAAGTAGACGTGGCAGTAAAATCGCCGGCTATGATTGCGCATATTTCGGCTGAAATTTATTTATTCAGTCCATTTATTAAACACGCGTGCGGTAAAGCCGAAACATTTCGCGTCATTGTCGGGTAACATATTCGGATCGCATGAATCGCGATTCCGCACGTGTGTGTATGTGTGCGCGCGCGCGCGTGCGTGTGTGCCGTTCGGAATTATTTTTCTCTGAAGCAGATACTGTGTAATTTAAAATTAAAGCCGGACATTGGAAATCCGGGAAATACCAACGAGCGCGGAAAAGTAGAGGATATTCCGAGCATTCCAATTTCGTTGCAAATAGATCTGGAAAAATATTGGACTGCTCCGCGTTCGATTAATTTGTCAAATTATTTTCCATCTTTATTATTACGGGAGGATCCGTTCTCCAATAGAGGATGTAGCATTTATTTCGTGCCGGCCACACGGTAATGATTGTGCACGCCATAAAGCAAAATAAGTAAGAGGCAGTTACGAGGCAGGATTATGATTTTTTGTTTTTAAAAATTATCTTCATTACCATCCACGAAATATTCGTTATTAACGTTTTCATTCTCTTAACAGTTACAAAATATTCAATTTGCACTGTTGAATACATTAAAATGGAAATGAACACTTGCAGATTTTTAAACATATCATAAATAACATTATTAAATTCTATAGTTTGTGCATGATTTAAAAATTTCCCTTTAGTGCAGGATATACTTCTTTCGAAAACTAGTGAATTATTTATTGGTACATTTTTATAAACAATTTGCTGGTACATTAAGACGTATTTTCCATGCCTTCTAACTTAATTTTATTTACCACAAAACAGTCGAATTCTCTGGTTAATTGTCGTGGTTTCGACGATGTAATTACCACTGATGCAACGATGTCTTGGGCAATTAGACAATTACAAGGTAATAGGGAAAGGGGTGCAAGGTGCTTGCGGCCGTGTTCGACGCAATATGACTGACCGCAACTACTTATCTTGACAAATGGCGATTATCTGCTTTAGGAACGCTTGACTGACGTAATCGGACTGTAACATAATGACACGTCAACGCCTAACTCTGCGGAGAACCCTCCAGTCGCCGCGCCGGATTCGCCCATCGAAATATGCGAACCCGATTTTATCGATGCTAGATGACTTTTATCGCACTGCTACGTCCAATTTGTAGTAATTATTGACGCATTATGTGTCGAACGTAATTAATTCATGATGCACATTACTGGTCAATAATTCCGGATCATCTGAATTATTATCTCTTTGTGGAATACATAATAACTGTTAAATACAGATCAAATCTTTCGCAGTCTATTTCAAACCGTACTGACACTGAATGTAATTATTTCACACACCAGATTACGATAATAATGTATTAGCATATTATGTCATCCCTCGTTTAACTGCATTGTCACCGATGTGTCTCTGTCTGTTTATTCCGTGGCCTGGTTTGTCATCACGACTTCGTGGGGATTAATGATTGATACGTTTGTTCGCGTTGTTGTTATTCATAAGAATGCAATAGTTTAAATAATTCTGTTACGACTTTTAACTTTCTTCTTCCGGAAGGAAAATATTGTTCAGTTCCCATAAAAATGGTGAATTAAAACTGATTAATAGACTCTGGATCTTTATGCAAAATAAAAATTTTCTGTGTCAATTGCAAAAGACATATTCTCCAATTGTTTGTGTTTTTACTGTTCTAAATTGCACCTACTCATATTTGCCATAAATTCATAAAATTCGTAGTCTACTGTCGAGGACGAAATAATAAAAATGTCAAGATTAATTTTTTATCCAGCTGTAGTTTCTAATTCATTTTTTGTAGCACGAATGTTTTGCACATTCGTGATTAGTTCAGTAGGTCACGACAAAGTGTTTATAATTCATTCGACTATACGGCACAATTCCGTGTAGTCAGACTATTTAGGTGCAGTCCTTGAATAATCGAAGAAATTTCGCTAAATAATTAATTCTGCTGTACATGCCTGATAACTTGTATACTACATGACTCAGCGACAGGCATCTCTTCGAGCTCATCTAGGAGAGAGCATAGTGCTTGTGAAAGTGCCATTCAGCTTCTAACACAGTCATAAACTCCCCGAGTATAAAATAGCACGGACAATCTGCTGCCAAAACAATCATAAAATACGCTCTCTGCTATGTCGTTTTTCAAAGTTCGACGATATTGGACAATATTACTAAAACTAAATATTGCCGAACTTACTCTGTAAAATGTAACATAAATATTAAGTCAGCCGCAGGAATTTAACTAACAGGACCATAAATTTTCAGAATTTCAAAACGATCAAATCATTATCAATGATTAAATTCTTCTTAGACCCACTGTGTATTGCAAAAGGAAAATATTGCAATAGTCAAATACAATAAAAATTTATATATAATAAATGGACATTACGAAAGGTCTATACTACTTAAGAATTAATAATTTTAGACATTATAATGAAAACCACTAAAAGTCAGAATAAATGAATTCTTGTTACTTTGATAAATGAAAAATGGTCACTATTGTGCTCCACAAATTTAGTATTAAAAACGAAATATTTTTTGGGTGGAATTGTGGAGAACGGTGCGCGTGGGTTTGTGTAGTTTCTGTTTTGGTCAGTTCGTCCTTGAAATGGGAATTTCCATAAAGTTTCGTAGTTGACACATGATATTTCACATTTGGTAAAACCGGCGTATTGTTCTATAAGCGAAACGACGAGTGAGTCGCAATTAACTCGTGTACCAGTTTCGATGCACCGTTAGACATCTACCGTCCCGCGGAACAATGCTGTCATAAACCGCGGCCCCTGCGAGACACCCTGAGCGATCGACACGGCCAGTTCTCGGAATCGGTCCCTTAATTAGGTCGAACTGTCCCGCGACCGATTCGTCCTCGAGGAATTGTCGCTGTTTCACCTCCAGGAAATAATTGACCAATCATCGCGTGTACATTTCGCTTTTCATTCGGCGACCCCGTGACACAAACTTCATCGAAAAATCGACCGGTGAAGAATTCCAAACCAGCAAAAGCGTAAAACCAGTAGTAGCATTTTTTGGAATTGTTCAAAGAAATGTTTAGAAATTACTGCTAAAACATTTTCTAACGGTAATAACAATTACTCGATAAAAAATGAATTCATATATTTGAAAAAGTTCCGAAAAATAATTCTGCTTTTAACGTTCGCGTGTGTATGTAATTCTTCAAGAGAGAGTAGACATTCTTAATCGAGTGTAAAGACGTACAAATGAGATCGTGAAGTTGGACAGCAACAGTAACGACGTGTGCATGTTCACGATTCAGTTGCAAATTCTCTTGGGTTGCTTCCCTGTTGCGATTTTACACCATCACAATTAGTGTTGGTGCTTTTCTTGACTTCGCACAACGACATTTCCAGCATGCTGTTCTAATACTGGAATTTAAGCGAGAACCATTTTCTTTGCTAATGGAGGTGGCAAACAACTCGCAAATATATTTTTCGAAACTTCGGTAACAGACAAATATTTAGCAGATTTACTTTCATGGGGAATTGACAAAATCACGAGCTCTGTTGAGCTTTTATAAACTTTATTGTAACATGGAACTTTCGCCCACCAATTTCGCACAACCGTTAACGATTAAAATTGTTACTACTTTGAAAAATTGATTAAAAACTCTCAGTCTATGAAATAAACTCCGATATAAAATTGTTTGACTATGGGTGTCTGTTTGATTCGAGATTAAAATTGCTTATTAAAAAATTTCTTAACAACTCTCTAACTATAAATTATAGGTTCCCAGAGTCTCGGAAATAATCGCCGATAGAAAATGTGTTAAGTAGTGTTTTAAGCAGATAGAAAGTCGAAAGTATTAAATAATGTTATAAGCAGATAGAAAGTCGAAACTATTAAATAATTTATTAAGCAGACAGAAAGTCGAATTAAGTAGCCAGTTTTAAATTAAACAATTGAGAAAAATATCGTTGGAAGATAAAAGATTGAATTCAGTATTTATTCGTGCAAATTTCTGATTCGATTCGTCAGAAAGCGGATCCGCTATCAAAACGTCGATTCTCTTCGGGAAGAGATACGTCCATTAAAAATAGATCGAACGTCTTTGACTTTTTCGTAATTTTATTGTGGACTTTCTCACAAAGTCGTGGAACGTTGAATATATATCTATATACGTGTATATGTATCCGTAGCCTTCGCGTCGGTGGACAGCATCGGAACGTTGTACGTATCGCAGGAAAGATTTCCAGTCGAAAGAGCAACGGGGTAAATTTAATTTTCAGATATTCGCGGGGCCAGTTCGGTTTCAGCAGAGGTGATTTCTCCTCTCTTCTACCCTAGCTGGTTATGAAGCAGTTTCGTACCGCTTCCGGCAATGCAATTTCCGTCAGCTCGCCGTTGGATTCTTTTCTGAGGAACTTTGAAGATAAATGCGGAATCGCTCCGCGCCAGGTAAATTATGTATCAATTCCCTCCGTTTGAACTGTTTGCCGTATTTATAATTAATCGTTCTGAAAATATTTTGCGGCTCCGATTAACGGATGCTCGGATCCTGTACAATTAGCGGACTTCATTGTACGTAATTAGATCACTGTTCCGTGTTCGAAATTTTAATTTCTTCAGCGTAATTTACAATGCCTGAAGGGAATTTCATTTTCTCTTTCAATGATTTTAATTCTTTGATATTGGAATACAAACAGCTGTAAAATTAATTTTTGTATTTAATTTTCAATTCTTCTTTTAAGATATTAATTGAAACAACACAAGCTCTATTTAAAAAAGATAGTAGAAGGTTTTTTTGCATCACAATGTTTTATAATATAATATAATTTTATCTCTTTTCAGTATAAACTTATGGAGCAGGTAAGTCTTCGTATATTACATTCATGCGTTTAACCACTTTATACATTATACTTGGATGCTTCTTTATAAGGGCTTCTTTGTTAGCTTAATAAAGCAAGATTAGATACTCTTGGGTTATAAGAATTGTCGACTTTACGACGTAGAGAGAAATAAGAAGATAATGAAAAGCCGTATTTTCAAAGCTGACGTTAACAATAAAATGAGAGGTGAACAGTTTTTTAATCATTGTTTCAATAGAAACTCCTTGTGTTAATTTTTATTACTAGATTCTAGAATTAAAACTTGCTCTTCTAGATATAAATAAAATTCAATTGAATCCGACAAATAATTCCCAAATCAAAATTAATGAGTAAACTTCGTATTTTTTGAATGGATAAAAATTGTAAATTTCGAGGGTCTTATTTAAGGGACAATTTCGTAACTAGACAGATGACGACTTAAACTCCCCATAATTTACCGTGCTTCGTATTATCTAATTACAAACAAAATCCCTAATTTCCACACATTAATAGTGATCGATATTGCGTGCAATAATCTAATCCCATTTGTTAAAATTTCGGAGTGACATTTATAAAATTTTATAGCAGCGTAAATATGCAGTGAAATTTTTGCAGTCCAATTAAAAAATGACGTTTGTTAGTACCTAGTTTAAATTACTATTTATTTATACTAAAAGTCCAATAGTAAGATCAACATTGTTCTCAAAGAAGCAGGTTCGAAAACACGTAAAAGAATACTGTCCAATAAAAATTTGAACAGGTCTAGCTGCCATAAAATCATAAAATTGTCCACCTTAGCAGGGTTCAAAGAAGTTTCTTTTTCTCATTTCCCAAAACCGCACGGACTCACGGACCAACCTGACACTATTTTTCCAAAGTTACGCGTCTTGGGACAGCTGCAACAACGGAGCCCGCAGTGTGCCCGATCGAAATTTAGATAAAGTTATTAGTTGAAACTTTATCCCTCATCAGACACATATTCGCCAGCGCTACGCAAGGAAATTGGAGATCATCCGCGTTTTCGACTACTCTGAAAGCGCGGTTCCCCGCGATTACGTGGATCGCAGAATGTGCTAACCTCGGCTCGCTGAAACTTTCGAAAGAGCCAGGAGCATTGTTTGGGACGGCGAAACGGGGAAGGGGGTGAATTGGAACGACGAGTTTCGCGGAAGTTGAAACGTTCGTTCGCGCGGGGGCGTTACCTCGCGGGGAACATTTAAATGTCCCTTTTCCTATTCTCGTTAAGGTGAACAAAGTGTTTAAGACTGTAAAAAAGGCACTCGCGGACCTCCTGTAAACGAGATACCGCATTGAACGCCCTGTCCGGAAAAGAACCGCCACGCCATGAATCTTTTACGATTTCGCAGTGCAGCCGCAACATCCCCGGAAATTCACCCTTTCCCTTAGTGTCTGATTGCGCACACATGCTCGTAAAATACTGCATTTTTATCTGCATTCGTTCAAAATTTATGTTGATTTATGTCACACATTTTCGAGCACCTGGCCCGTAACGCGTTCAATTATGATTAACAGGTCGACGTATGTTTCGCCTTGATGTAACTATATGGATTGTAATTAATTTCGTGTTTCATACGTGAAATGTTAATTAGTAAAGTTGAAGTATTTTAAGAGTTTCCTAGCTCAATTTCGTTTGAAAGCTGCATATATCTTTACTACATTTTTACTGTGGTAATAGTGTCTTTTAGTGTGTGTGCTTTAGAGTCTATAAACATGGCTTACATTCCAGTGATCACGACGGCTACAGCCACCAAGATCACAGATAAAGAAACGAAATTGTACTTGATTGCTTTTCTTATCACCGAATTTTATTTTCACTTGGTTGTTCTTGAATTCGTTTTACAAGATAAAACATTAGCCGCTCTACATTATCAACATTAGCGCGCTTATGCTGCCATCTGGCGGCTCCGCTCGTTAGACGACTCACGACGGTCACTCATGCCAACATGGCGGCGCCCTTATCGATCAAAACTAGCGAAAATCGCTGAACTTTAAACTCGCATAACTTTTGAACCAGTGGATTCCTAAGATTAAAACTTAGATTTTCAGAATTTTCTCGTCAAAATCTGCAGGATTATATCAAAAGTGTAAAAAATTTCTGGTTTCCCCAGGCGAAGTTCATCCAATTCTTGAGTTATGATTTAAGTTAGGATCCGCGCTAAATTTATTTCGGCCAAGTATCCATTAACAGGTAAGTGGCCCTTTGTGGACTACAAAATGTTCTCATCCACACTGAACGATGTAACTAATTTTAAAGTTTATGGCATTTTAACACGTGTTTCCCTAAAACGTCCAGAATAGCAGTATAAAATTTTCGGAATGCGTCACGAAGAATCAGGCACGCGACGCGATATGGCAAAACCGTGACACCTCGAAGCAAAGCTGACGAGACGTCGAGGTTTCCAGCCGGTCTCGCATGATGCCGCGACCGCATCGTTAAAACGAATGCGAAGATTATGCGAAAATGTGACACGTTGTCGCTCGCGATCCTTCTGACTCGTTCGGGAGTCGCGGTTGAACACGTCCAGGAGAACGGCCTCGGGTTTCAAGCTTGATTCCACCGGCAACTTCCTAAACTCTTGAACCGTGTACGACCCTTTTGAGACGCGGCTCTGTTTTTCGTTCCCTTCTTTCTCGACATCCTTTCTCTGCGTCATTTCTTTGGGAATTCTTGCCTTTTCCCCCACTCAGCTTTATCTCGGTATCGTCCTTTCCTTGGACCGAAGAAAACGAGATCGATCTTGAAACTTCTTTCCTGTACAAAATTCGTTCTGTCAGCTATTGTCACGTTCGGGGGTATTGTCTTTTAGCCCCCTCTCTTTTTCTTTTCTCGTTGAGGAGTTAGCCCCATTCAGAACCGTAAATTTCGGGCAATTTATAGATCAATATATAGATCGAGTGTTTAAAAATTTTGTAACACATCCAAATTGCAATGAAAACTGCCTCTTCAGCTGGAACACCATGCATGTCCATTTCCCCATAGAATCCTGAAACACCGAAGGATACAATACCTGTCCACCCGCAACAAATTTATTCCGGAATCTTCATTTTAATTCTGCAATGTAGTTGGAAATTTCCTAAATAAATTGTGCCGTTTTGAGAGTACAATCGGTGTCAAAAGTTTCCCGGGAGAGTGGGTGTGCTCGTGCATCTTTGTTCCAACTAAAAACTGCTTCAAGAAGCTTCCACACTGAAACTTGCCGCACTGTTGCAAATTTGAACGCGATTTAAGAGAACGTGCACGTAATTTGTTTCCTGCTGTTTGTTCCCGAGTTACCACTCTCGTTTCTTTGGATTTCTCGAATGTTTGTTAGCCATCTCCTGATCCTTTAGGCCTAGTTTTCTACCACTTGCTGTATTCGGTCTCCGCGCGTCAGGTTCCTTCCTCGTCTGTATCTTTCCCGCTTTCATGCTCGCTCTTATTTTCTTCGAAAACGTCGCAGGATGTGACGCGAAATTTTATGCATCGACACTCCGGCATGCACGACACCTCCGGCATCGCGGCGGCCTGTAAAATATTCAGATGAGATCTGTCGGTCCTCGACCCCTTCCTAACGTTGCCTCCTGAATTTCATGTACCGTATAATACTCGCGTATTACGGCCGTGCGATTTCTCGACAACGAGATTTCGTTCTCGTTTAACTGTAATCGCGTTCGAAGGCCAGCTTTGGCCCCAACGCTTCAAGTGGCCGAAATTGTTTACGCGACTACGGAAAAGAAAATTTTTCGAAAGCGATTATTAAACCGCCGATTTTATGGATTTTTAACACTTGCAACCGTTTAAGATTATTGACACTTGATGCTTAGGCAAAATAAAATTTTCTTGGTGTTACTGGCTAACAGTAAGTAAAAGTTTATTTCCTCTGTAAGTAATATTTCATTTTTTATCGTACCCTAAAACATGAGTATAAAGATACTGGAAAACTCAATGATGTTTAAAATCGTCTGAACAAAATTGTCGAAATATAGTAGAGTGAAACACGTCGACTATAAAGAAAAATGTTGAAAGCTTTTTAGCCACGTGTTCAATATGTCCTGTCATTCATATTTTGGGAATTTTCTATTCCGACACTATTGTTTTCTAGAAAAAAGCTCCTTGTTCGCGATTTTCCCCAGACGAAAACATGCAAGTTCGGAGAAAAATTCTTGTCGGTTTTCAATGTCCGACATCACGTTCCGTGTTCGCTTTATCGCCGCAGTTTTCGATAGTCTTGCCAGGGCCGGAGAATGGAAAAGCTGAAAATGTCGGGTAGAACCGAAATTTTCGCTGGAGCTGAGTTTTCTGGTCCTTTCGGCGGAATTGGTCAACGGTTATGATTTCCAAGTGCCTTTCACCTGTCGGTATGCCTGTGAATTTCGTATTTTCGAAAACGAGGTTCACCATCGAGCAGTAACAGAATGCTGCAACGAAGCAAAATTGTTTGGTCGAGAATGTTATTTAATCTCGGTTTCAATCCGAAAATCGCGGGAGCAAGTTAGATTTAATAGAAATACTTTGAAACCGATAGCGGTTTCGGAGAACTTTTCCGGATTCCGTGTACGCTCGACTCGTACTTCGCGCAATTCGCGAAATATTAACGCGAAACGAAGTACACGTATCGAATTTATATCTGATGGATACCCCGTGTCTTTATTTCTCGGGTTCACAGCGCACCGATAAAAGATATCGATAATCTTTCCGAGCATTACACTCGGTTTCTTTGGGCTCTCCAACAATCACCCCGCTTTCCACGTGACCTGAGTTTCAAGCGTGCAGTTTTCCACCCGGTTCACATTAAAGGGAATATCTGTTGTTGTTACACCCTCAATCAGAATTGCACGGATCAGTTAATTGTTATAATTACTTCTCTTTGCCGTTTGGTTTGTTAATTAACTCTTTGCCTTTGGATTCGTTTCGTTGACTGTCTAGCAAGTGCACTGCCAAGAGTATCAATTTATTGTAGGATCACATTTTCGACGAACATTTAACATGCTTAACAATATTTTAATATCTCTCTCTTAAAAAATATCTTTATTTATTGTGCTTATTTGATATTTGATTATCGTTGGAAATGTCTTTAAGTGGATATGTTATTTAATCAACTACACTTTATACCGTATATACTTTATTATTAATATAAACAAGCTAATGTAAATAACGCCACAGTGTTTCCTCGTATCTTGCATTTAGTGAACTGTACAATGTTGCGATCTGCTTAGGTTAGCTGTTTCTACCGGACTGACGACGGTCCTGACTTTATGCCCTCGCCTGGGCCCCTCCGTCCTTGAGCTAAACCGCCCCTTACGCCTTATACCGAAGATATACCCTTATACCTAAGACTCTATACTCTATGGTATCGTTGTATTCCAACAATTATCAATTGTATACGGATTTCATCTACTTTTCGATATGCTTTCGAATTTATTTTTTAACCCATGTGCATACTATCGTCATCTTTTAGCTTCAATTTAAGCTCCCACATGTTTGATAATTCCTGTAGGAATACATTCGAAAATTAGCTCGGGATATCCCTGCAAAATCGAGCCTATTTTTTTAATCCGAACTGCCGGTCAGGTTTCATTGATCTTTCGATATGCTTTCGCATTTCTTTTTGAACCTAAGTGTGTCCATCATAAAGCTCCGCTTTTCACCTTCAGTTTAAGCCCTCAAAGGATTGAAAATTGCTTCGGGAATGCCTTCTAAAATTGACTTGAAGAGTCTCTTCAAAATCGAGTCAATTCTGTGCGAACTGATAGTCGGGCTTCATCGATTTTTCGAGAAGCTTTCGCATTTCTTTTTGAACCGAAGTATGTCTATCATAAAGTGCTATCTTCCACCTTCAATTTAAGCCATCGAACGTTCAAAAATTCCTTCGGGAATGCCTTCTAAAATTGACTGAAAAAATCCCTGAAAAATCGAGCCAATTCTGTCTGAGCTAATGGTTGAGATTTGACGACATTCTCGAGATGCTTTCGTAATTCTTTTTGAATCATCTTCAATCGAAATGTACAAGAATGTTATATTTGTCTAATATGGATGCAATAGTATTTTTCATTTTTAATAAACGTCCAAGTAAATCTTTCAACAATCATAATTACGGTTTTGATCGAATTTCCTACCAGAGGTAGTATTCTGCAATTCTAAATATATACAACTACGTGCATAATAAACTGAATAGCTTTGTGAAATTTAATATTTATTCTTAAGGTAGTATTCTGCTGCTTCTCTAATATTCATTCTCATTCCCCAGCATCCAGCAAAATTTCTATAAAGGGAAGATTCTGATGTATTATATTCAATTCGAACTATACCATGCAGGTACTAAAATCATAATAACTTACATATAATACAAAAATATTGCTAAAAATCCACTAAATAAAAATAAAATAAATATCAACCTCTACCAGTGATTTGAAATAAAATATAGTTGTGCTTTTACTCGATATTTTAATTATAAAAATTCAAATGAATGTTCACCTTGCTTAAATTAATCCTAAATTTTAAATGAAAAAATATTGAGAGTCCGAAGTATTCAAGTCATTCTATAACAATAACATCACCTAGAGAATACATACGAATAAAATGTGGATCGTCATTAGTCCAATAAATCAAAATCGTATAAATTCGACATTGCACCAAGTAAAATGTTCGACCACTACAAAGTAGCGTGACAAACGTGCACAACGACAAAACAACATTAGCGATCAAATTTCCAAAGCGTGCCCGGAACCGGAAGGAGTTGACCAGCAATTTCTGCACCATCGATTGACAGGTCATCGAGTGTCGGAACAGTTTCGAGTACAAGCTGCTCGGTGGGGCGCGAAGACTTGGACAGAAAAATGGCGAATTAAAAATCAGCTGATCGCTAGAAACTCTCATCGACCTGGGTAACTAACCGTGCGAGCATCGAGCACTTTCCCGGTGCAGTTTCCCAAGCGGTTGCAGTTGCCGTCACAATGAGTTTACCAAAATTTCGCGATAGGGGTTGCAGAGGGTGAGAGGGGCAGTCGGAGGGTGCATCAAAGCTTCGTAGGGAGAGATGGACGCGATAATTGAAATTTTCATCGGTTGGAAATTTCACAGTTGTCGGGTTCTGACTTGTGTCGCTGCCGGAAAAAGCATCTGCGCATGACGAAACTTTTCGAACAGTGAATTACCGAGCATGCAAAAGCGACACGGAAGATGACCGTGTTCCCGCGAAACTTGTTACACAACTCGAACACGCAGCTTCGCTGTTTGCGAAATGCGGCCGGCTCATTATTTTGTCCCGTTCGCAGCGGGGCTTTCACTTTCTTAGCTGAATGAGCCCCTCGCAGCCGCTTCTTCACCGCCCTTGGAACACTATGAACGTATGCTAATAATGCCGCGCAGCGCATGAATATGCATGCCAGTCACTTAATCGTGTCGTGTCGTGTCATTTAATCGCGGGACACCGGGCTGCTGAGACTTCGCGAAATTTTTAACAGCTCGCGCTTTTAAATTAAGTAATAAAAATTCAAGGGGCCTCGTGCTATTACGGCTCTCGTAAGACTTTGATTTTTTTGCTGGCTTCCGAACTAGAGAAAAATTTAATTGAATATCGCCTACTGACGGTTTTACGAAAATGAAAGCGACGTGTTTCGAGAGCTGATTTAAATTATTTTTTGGGAGAAAATATAATATATATTTGAATACAATGAATATATTTTTTAGTGTATTTTTTAAATAATAGAAATGTCTCTTGAAACTTAACATATTTAACTAAAGTTTTGTACTATATCGCTTCTTCTTTGGAAAAAAATATTTAATTTATTTTATTACATAAAATTTATTCGAATAAAAAGAGGACAGAGTCATCTTGGGCAAATTTCGTTTTAAAAAATTAATGCATCTCCTTATTTTTTGGGAAATTGTCGAATTAATTTTTAAGATATTAGGGATAAAACTGTATACTACTTTCGAGTGGTAGTAACCAGTATGCAACGACATGCAAGCTCATGCATGAAACGCAAGCTTGACCCATTAACCCAGAGACATTTCAAGGTAACAGTATAATACTTATTCAAAACAAGAACTTGTTGCTGCAGAAGTGCCACAAGGGTCTCTTCTGGGGCATTTCTATTTAATATACATATCTCTAAACGATATAATTGCCTCCCCTAAAACAAACGGTGTTATATCCTGACGACACAGTTATGTTATGTGTAAGCTCATTCAGTGCCACAGTAGCAGCTAAATAAATGCAAGTCCCTCTTACACAACTTGAAGCCATTTATTCTAAATGGAGAGTCTCGCTAAATGTAGTCGTTTCACAACTTCAAGCTATTTATACTAAACGGGAAATCTCGCTGAATGCAGCAACCTAACAAAACCATAGTATTCCGGAGAAAGTGTAAACATGTCATCAAGCTACCAAAAATACAAAAAAAATATGCAAATAAAGAATTCAGTGAAATGTTAACTATTAGTTGCTACTACAGTTAACACATTTCAGTAAATAAATTAGCTTCTGTTTAAGCCTCTAACAAGTGAAGACATATTTTGTTGTACATCGAAAAGCAGATTTATTATCTGGACTTAAAAAAATGCTTTTATTCTAAACTAAACTTATGTCAGAACTGTGTATTTCATTTTCGATCACGATTTAACGCAACAAATATTGTAATAGAGTGAGTGACAGTATTGTTTCCAAAAAAATTTCCAATTTGGCTCGAAGTTTTGATTCGGCATTGAAAAAGGTGCTGCTCCTGTCCATTTTGTGAAACTGTACCAGAACAAAACTGCGCGTTACACAATGCATTGCTGAAAAAAAACAACAAAAAACGTATCACAGGTACTGCAACATCCTGCCAGACACCATCACTGTTTAAATCAAAGGCGCCATAACACGAACGTAACACTTCTACACGTAGAAAGGTGCATACAAGTAAGATATAAAGGGTGGATATGAAACCGCTATTAAAACAGCATAAGCCATAAAAATCTATTACGGTTAAAAAATCTGTAGCCGGTAAAGCGCTACAAAACCATCATTCGTAAAGTGTTATTACAACGAAGAATTGGTCGTAATAACCAAGTATACCGCAGAAGGCTGCACAAGGGATGGAAATAAATGGTACCACTTAGGCAAACCGTGACAATGTAAAAGCCAGGTTTAATATGTCCAAGTGAATGAATATTCAATTTGTCGCGTTCCGGTTAGACGGCGTGGTCGCAGTCCAGGAGAAAGTGAAAAATATTACAATATAAAACGGAGCACTGTTAACAGGACGCAGTCCCGCTCGTTTAACTTATGAGCTTCCGTCCAGATCTCCGAAATTGCTTCCAAAGATAAATACCCGAGTTCCACTGTGCGAGAGGAGCACGTGGCAAGGTAAAAGGGAAGGATTTGATTCGCCGGCAGTAGTACGGTGACCGAGAATCCGATAATAAAACGAAGACACAAATAGTTTCTCAGGCTCTTTTGATCAACTTGTATACTTCAAAGTTTCGTTGCACGGTGTCCAGACGGCTCTAAGATGAAGAGGGAAATGTACCCAGTTTGTACCTGAGACAAGCAGTGTAAATACTAGCAGGCTGCCGGACTTTGATTGTAACAGTTTTGGATGCTTCTGACACGGTTCGATTGTATTAATTATTAATAATTGGGTCTGCTAATGACTTCTCTCCTGTTCCGAAAACCATGATTAACAGATATTACTTTTATCAATTTATTTTCCTTTTTTTCAATTCATGATTACCATCTCTGTAATGTTTTAATGCAGCCTCTGTATTGTTCTAGACTTATTATATTTATTTTCTTCAATTTTTAAACTTTTGTATCTTTTTTGAAATCTTTACTGTAAATACGAAATTATTATTTTCATTTACCATTAATTCATTGTTACCTATACTGTAATTTTTTAATGCAATATTGTTCTTTATCACTGATTATATTTATTAATATACATTCTTCTATTTCTCAGCTGTAAACTTGATTTTCAAGATTTTTATTTTAAAATGTGTATTGCAATGTACGTAGAAACAAAGTGCAGCAATTACAATAGTTGAAAGTTGAAACTATGCCACTCAATTAAATTATTTATAAACAGGTACTGAATATTTGTTATGCACACGAGTGATATTTTTCATTATGCAGCAATGGAGTTTCGTCAAAGAGTCGAACACTGATTGGTTCAGCTGGCAATTCATACGCCATCCATTGATCAGTTCGTTCGACGATTGACTCGCTCGATTTCTTATCAATCGGAAGAGGTTGTCGTTAAAACAAAAGGTCGCAGCGACGTATTTTTAATTATATGTTAGCAAACGGTATCCGGCAGTTTTCCCCAGCGAGAATATTCCGGACAATAATCGAAAAAAAATAATATTCTCTTGAAGCTTTATCAATGTCTATAGCGACAAAAGGTTTTGCCCCTTTATGTTCCTCTATTATCGGGAATAAAAGCAAACGCTTTCACTTGACCCAGATTCGCGGCGAACGTAGTGCGAGGATTTTTTTCTCATTCCGAGCGAAGAAAAAGCTTCGCAATTTTTTTTCCTTCGTGCTCAAAGAAAATGAGGTAGACTCCATCAGAACGCTCTGAATACTGCCGGGAAGAAGTGATGAAGAATTCGTGATTTTAGCTTTTTCGAATAATAATGCCAGTCATGATGCAAATTAAGTCCTTTCCAATATGGGAAACATCAGGCATTGCCAGTGGCATTTGTTTCCCAAAATATAATCAACAGGGTGCATAAGATGTTATTGCGGTTACCTTATGCTACCACCAGTTTGAAATCACTTTGTTAATCAAGACAAAATTTAATGATTTCCACATTGAATTAAAATTTTATTTTCTTCTGCTTCCACTCTTACCAGCAATTTGTAATCATATTGTGAATTTATAAAGTATTTGGTGACTTCCTAAAAATATGAAATTTACATTAGAGATATATTTAAGTTTGTCAAGCAAGTGAGAAATAAATGATTTTACTGGATAGATAAGTGATGCGATTATATTCAACTACGCTTGAAGCACATTCTGTAAATCATGAAACAATATGAAACGTTTTATGTTCGTAGATCAAATTTCCATGAGTTCGTCATTTCTTTCCTGTGTAATGTTCTGCAGTTCCACGGTTTCTCTTTCTGAATTATTCTTCAGCTTCCTAATCTCCGCGATTCTGAAGGAAACAGAAGTGGTCTCAAGACAGGGGAAATTGCAACTGACGAGAGTTATCTTGGATACGGTGCTTACGTATATAGCACGGTAGCAAGGTTATAGAGATATGACGTTCAAGACGATTGTTATAAGTTGCAGACAATTTTGCTCCTACTCTGTGACCATTTTATCCACGTGCTCTTTTCTTCTTCTTGTACTTCCACTTTCGCTCCCTTCCTGTTCTTATCGCTTCAGTTATTTTTCCGTCTCCTCCTTCTCTGTTCACAACTTTCTCATTTTCTGTATTTTTACACGAATAATAACCATTCTAATTAATGCGTCACCTATTGTATACTGTTAATTGTTGCGACGTCCTGAGAATTGTTTTACTCTTGATTGGAAATGTTGAGCATAAAATTGCATGTTACAATTAGAAACTAAACTTTTATCTTTTAATTTAATACTACCAATTGATATGTATGCAAATAGTTTTTAAATGTCAATATACAAAAATTTATTTAGCTTCTTATGTGCTCTACAGCGATAAATTTAATAGGGAAAGTTGGATTTGATAAAATTCTCGTTTTCTTAAATTAGCACATTTTCTTATCATACCAATTCATAAAAATCCCAAGTCCAGTAATTACTATTAATTGCCCGAGTTCAAAGGAGATCTTTAACTAATCTTACTTTAATAGTTCTTTACTAACGGTAATTGGTACGCTGGTGGAAGCGAGGAATTGCAATTATGGCACAGATATCGCCGTTCAGTGTTTATGACGCGAGCAAAATGAAAATTAAATTCGAACATTTAATATATGCCATACGAATTAGCAACTTTTAAGTAAGAGAAAAAAGTTGGATAAGCACAACTTATTGGATGGAGAAAAGTTTAACCTCCCATAAACTTATTGAAACTAATGAGATGTCTAACTTACTCTGTGCGTATCCCATCAATTTCGTGTCATTAATTTCATTCTTATAAAAGATTTACAAAGCTCCTTAGTTCAAAATAATCTATTTAAAACTTTTAATAATTTCATGTGAACATTATTTTATAGAATGACCTTTTTCACCAAGAAACAAATGAAACTAATATTCGTATAAAATGAATTGGCTATTCTTCGTAAAATGTCAAAATTTTTTTCTGTTTCATAAAAGACACGCAAAAAAATACATTGAAATGCATGTAAAATAGATTTTTAATTGTTAAACAAAAATTGATTGAAACAGAGAAATAGATAACGGGAATAATTTTTATTCTCTTACCTGCAATTATTTGTACAATAAATTTACTTTTCATCGTTTACCTTGCACAGCGACTTTTTCCTAATATGAATGCATTAATGATAAACATTCGCGCTACAAACGTTATATTTTTAATTTTGCATGTCGTGTACATACCAATATAACTAAACAATTTTATAATCGATTAAGAACTCAATTAAAATGTTTTCGTATGAAGCTTCGTTTTCGATAAAGATACAGCACGGCTTACTACTGTGTCTGACCAATGGTTGATATTTCTACTTAGAACGCATAGAGACGAAGAATTGCTAATATTTCAACTACTATACTAGGCTCATTCTAAAGCATAAAGCCTCTGCTTCTAGAGTCTCCATTAAAATTTTTTATTAATTAACATTTTTTAAGATAAATATAAAATAGAAACGTTACTTATCCTGTTGGCATACAAAGTTTCTCTTCTTCCCTTGACCAAGGGGATAAGAAAGAAGCGCCCGAAATAAAAATCAATTTCTAATCTCGCGGAGATAATTAAAAAGCCAGTTCCAGACGACAGTTACGCAGAAACTGATAGTCGGCGGATTCAATTCAGTCACCTGGCGGACACTCAATTCCCACGCTTCCCACGGTCAATTTTAATCCTTCAAATTTTCTTCTGCCCCGTCGCGTCTTGTAATTCGGCGGGCGCCGGTAAATCCGGCATTTTTCCCGGCTGCTGGTGGAATCCTCGGGAACATTTCGAAGACGTTCCGCGGTGGATGCTGGGTACAAAAGCAAACGAAGGTGGCGATGAAAGAGATGAACAGCAATGTGTCCGTCCACGGTAACACACGCGATGCCTGGCCAGAGAAACTGAGCACGTTGTGCACATCCTCTGTTGCTTACGCGGAGCCCATTTAAGCTTGAGATCCCGCGCGACATATAAAAGTCGTGTGTTAAGCGAAGAAATTAATTTCGCGGTCGTGTGACGTGTTTTGTAGCCTCGGAGACGAAACGCCGCGCCGCGCCGCCTGCCGCCGCCTTTTGTCTCGGGCGAAACTTTCAACTTCCATTTTATAATTGTGGCGCTGTTCCAAAGTTGCTCGCGAAGCTAAGTTCTACAGAAGGGGTTCAGGTAAAACCGCGCGCCCTCTTAAGCGATTCCAGCGACACACAAAGCGGTTCGTAATTATCTGGAATTTATGTTGACCGTTTCAAGAGCTCGGCCCGCTAAATAAATTTCAGATGTTTCACTTAAACTCCGCTCCGATACGACGCACGAGCCGGAAGCTGCCGCGGGGGTAATTGATGGCATCGCTCGGAACCATTACGCGAAAAGTATTTTAATGAGCTGAACTCCGCCCGAACGTCGGGGAGAGAATGCGCCCGGTGTCTGTGCTTAATCGACGGGGAACGAATTTTGACAAATTTTTCGGCGCCCGGGTTCTGTATTTCGCTGTGTTATTCAATTATGGCTGGTGTTCCCGGTTTGTCTGTATTGTTAAGCATAAAATAGAAAATAAGTGAAAGATGGAGATGAGCTATCCAGTTAACAATTTTAGAAAAATCATAACAGTTTAGTCAATAAACAATATCATAACTTGAAAAATTGTAAGAGATCCGACTAGAGAAATATGCTTCACGACGGTCCAAAATTTTTAGGACCCCGTGTATAGTGGATATAGCGTGAGACAGTGCTTTAACATTCCATTCCACGCGCGGCCACTCACGACACAATCCAAAGTTTTATTTCGTCACTGTGGCAGGCATTCCGCGGGATCGGTTGATCACCGTAGATAAATGTTAGGTGCGTTTGCCAGCTGTGGAACGCGCGAAAGTTTGCCAATACGACGAGAAATAGGTGGTGGCGGTGAAAGTCATAGGTTCACGCCGGTTATCCGCGTGACCGGAATGAAGCGGAGACTGTGCGGCCAACAAAGACCGAGATCAATCGATTTCGGAGTCGTTTACGAATTGGCGAAGGTAGGAGAGCGGAATTCTCAAAGGGCTCGGCAAGTCGTGTGCACAAGACACCGCAGTCTCGTGTTTGTCGACATCAAGTAGCGGGGGGCCGATCGACGGGAAGATTTTTCTCACTTAGCCAGTCAGCTTGAATGTTGCTTGTGTTGCATCAAGTATGTTATCGTTACTTTGACACAGTAACTCGAAATTTGACACAGTGTAAAGATTCAAAGAGTTGAATAGCATTGATATATTAATTTCGAGCTAGTAAAATTATTAAGGAAAGGAAAACGTTCTTAAATAATTCCTATATCTTATAACAATTTGATTTTTAGGTAAAGTGCAATTGGGCTTTTATTTTATGTACCTACTTGTATGATGTACTGATCACATTTTCATTGTCTGACTACATGTCACCCTATTCTACGGGTCTCTGCTACAGTCTTATTCCACTTGTCTAACTATATGTAGATGATATCACTTGTACAACCATAGTATATCCTCATTCTACTTGTGGATGAAAATAAGACAGTTGCAATTATACAATTGTACTTCATTAACGAATAAAAATACCGTATATAATCGAAAATATTTACATCAAGACCCAATATTTTACATTGTAAATCTGTTTCTAATTTCATCGAGTCTACTTCGGCACAGTCGTAATTTCTTTCACTCCAGTAAATCGCGGGCTATTCAACGAAATAAAATGCAATCCATATGCAGCACTGTACGTTTGATAAACATAATAGGTCGAGCGATTGCAGCCGCAATTGCAAGAAATTGTACAAGTGTGCGCACGTCCCCTATCCTAAAGCGCAGCATAAAAGAAGGAAATCGACGTTTTGAACGACCAGGCTCAAATCAGCGCTTTGAGTAACGACTTCGCCGGTTTCCTTAATAGCGATTTGAATCCAGGAAATTCTGAGCACTGCATCAAGCGAAAGACCTTTCGCGAACTCTCGCCAACGTGATCCGGCCATAGTGGTTTTGATTTAAAGCTTCGCATACACCGGGGTAAATGGGAATGAACGATTCGAAAGGTGTTTCCTCGATCCCCAATTGGTTCTGGATGGAAACCGAAAATTATCTGTCGTATTATTTTCGATGAGAGTAAAGTGACCTTTCCAGTGAATGTGAACATTGCCAAACGTTAAACGACGAATTGGAAATTCTAATTTCAATAGACACGCAGTTTGTTTGTTCATTCAGTGGACTGGACTTTCATGGTGCAATCGATGAGAATCGCGAATTGTTGCAATTAGAACGAGGAATATTTTCTGTTTCCTTTTGCTCGGTGAGTTTTGAACGGTGAAAAATGTATGGGCGAATCGATATGACATTGCCGAACTGATATTGAACGCCCGAGGCTGGACTATCACCTTTTTCTTCAAATATTGAGTTTCACGAGATCCTCGTTAGACATCGTATCGGAGCACGTGGGAGGCGTGGAATAATTAAGCGCCAGCTTGATAATGGAATAACAACGCGCTTGCTTTTACTGTAAATAATGCGAATAGGTCCGGAGAGTGCGAGCGACTCTGTTATCGGTGCACGGCGTAATTGTAATTTGCATTGTTTAAAATCAGATAAATAGCAGTTCTACAAATCGATCAGCGTTGTCCAATGTGCCCGAAGTGTTCTCGAGCGTTTGTGCTGCCCGTTATTCGTCGTCTCTAAGGATAGTATTAATTTTCATTGGAATTACTCGTTGCAAATACCTGATGCTTTAATTCGTGCTTTTTGCAGTGTATGGCGTTCGCAGTTTCTACCTGTAGATATCTGCAAACCCACCAAAATGCGAGGAAATCATACAATGCGCTTTATTAACGAAAATAATTGAATCGGTTTGCAGAGCCGAATTTGTTTGCTCGCTAAACATTAAATTGGAAATATCAGAAAGCAAATAATAGTTCGTAGAATTGTTAATTGCTGACTAAACTTGATCGTCGAGCAACGATTTGTCGGGTGCAATCAATAACGCAATTAGCGTTCTGTATTTCCAGCATTAATTTTGTTAGTTAAATATTTAATTTGTCTAGTTATAGGATGATTCTACTGGTTTAATCATAGGCTATTTCTGTTTCATTGGCTTAACTTTATGCTGTCCATATTCAACCTAACTGATCATAGTCCATCCACATTTTAATTGCCTGACCATATCTGCCTCTGTTCTACTGCCATCAGCAGTAGCCTCATTCCATTTGTTCAACCATAAGTTGTTATCTATTTGTGCAATGATAACATGTCCCTATTCTACTTTTTGAATCATAAATCTCGGAAATATTACTCTTCTTATGTAAATAATTGTATACCAATGCTTTCCTAGTATGGAGAATATTTGAATTGAATATAGAATCAATCAGAGATTGAAATCAAATGTCGTCTGCACACTGCAACGAACATTGAGCAAAAAAAATTGTAAAATAACTATCTAGTTCCTCGATCTGAGAGGTTACACATACATAGATGTTTCTATCCGTCCATCGACGTTCGTTAATTGCTTCCGACTATATGAATGTGTACATATGTATAGCTCACAAAAAAGCTCGTAAAAAAAGAAATGCCACTTCTGCTTTCGCGTAGTTATTAACGATATTGCCTGAAAACATTTTAAAAGAAATAGATTGCAATATTTATGTTCTGTGGTATCACGTTTACGAAGTAGGAGAAAAATATATGTGACGCGTTTAATGAAATGAAATAAAGTGGCATGGAAAAAGTACAATTGACGTTGATATGGGATTACGTACAATCGATCAAAAGTTGTGGATTAATTTTTTTTTATATTTTCAATTCATTACCTAGTAATCTTTTATTAGGTGGGAACCCACAATTTATAGATAGAATTCATTTTTTGTTGATTCTTGCATTAACAAAGCAATCAACAGAAAAGCGCCCTTGCAGTATACTTATTAAATCATTTTTGTTCTCTCCGCGCCCTGAAAGAACTCGTACCACTTAAACCCTTGGCAGCGTCACAACAAAAAACCATTAGCATTATGCGGCGCGATATTCGCATGACAGTCACTAAAGCAGTCTCAGGCGCGTCATTATACTCATTATCAGAACCTGAACTACATTGTGAAAATTAATAAGAAAATTCCGAACGCTGTTCACAATAAAAAGTATGCAACGCTTCAAAAGCAGTCCTTAATAACCTTTAATAACCTTTCGCACTGAACTGTTGCCTAGGCGTCATATTAAATGACTATGAAACATGACTAGTGTCTCACCGGCCATCAATTACCTATGAGAAGACAATTAACACGTGCGCTTGCATCATTTGCTTCACTGGCTGACTTCACAGCTACAGCTAAGAATCTTATAAATTTTTGGCATTTGCAAATTTCTAAAATGAAATGAAAATGCGTTAATAATCACTTGTGATGTTTCAACATTATTTTTACCAGATTCATTAATCGACGATATGAATTTTGCTTCTATACTCTAACTATCATAAAATAATTTAGTATATTTAATTATGTAATAAAACATATTAATATGTGTAATAAACTTCATAAAATTTTGAAAGATGTTAATAATTACGTGCTTTTACATTCTACTTGCCTGACATCCTTATTCTGTCTGTCTGATCATAAGCTGACCCTATTTCACTTATCTCCACTATTCACATATCTCTATTCTACTTGTCCGACCACATATCGATCGCATTCCACTTATCTGATTACAGGCCATTCTTAATCTTCGTATCGGATCGATAAAATTTCCTATTCCACTTGCCACATCATAGACAGACTTCACTTAGCTCATTATAGGTCGCCTTAATTTCACTTGTGTAGATATATGTTGTGCTTAATTCAGTTAACTGTTTCCATTCACCTTTCTGACCGTATCTCTTTTATTTGATTCCAGTACCTTGTAATGGACGCAGAGAATTTTTATTTCGCATAAAGATCCGCCGTCTACTAATCACCTAGATTGTGCTAATTCCAATTTTTCCCGTCAGTAAATAAAGACTAAAAATAGTCGTATAAATTAGGTAAAAATCGTGTCGACGCATTTACTCAGCAACAGCTTCGAGTTGTCGGAAACGGAATGGTCAATCTCGCGGCGATCTCGAAAATGAATCGAACGATTCCGTGCGTGATGTCGCACAACTGTTTCACCCTTGAACGGCCGTTCCGGAAACGGAACTGCAACGGATAACGATCGCATCGTCGATATTTTTATCGGAGGGGGCCGGAACACGTACTGCCGAATCGACGGAGCACACTTTGTTGATGCTAAACGTTGTTTCAGAAACATGTCGACAGGAGCGTATACACGGTATGTGCACCCGAACGACTGTCGTTTCACACGCTGCCGACCAGGGAGTAAATACTGAATCGATAGCCCGTTGTATTACCGGCGTATGGCCGGTTGTAGATATCATTCGGAGGACGCAAACACCGGCAATGACGCCGTTCCCGTATAATTGTTAATTAATACGGCACATCTGGCGGTACTCGAACGATAATGTTTTGCAAAATATCTTAAACGAGTGGCGAGAGAGACAGAGCCGAGGCCGGATGCAAACCAGCTGTGTCCAACAATGGGAACAGTATTAGTGACCTTGTTCGTGATTTGAAGGGAATTGCGTTCATTAGAGAGGCGAAAGAGCAGACAAATCTACGGGACGAAGCACTCGAAACGACTATTCCCGTTTATGTCGATGAAATTGTCTTTACGGAGAAGTAGATGCAATAAAACCTGTATTTCAAGGCACACGGAATGGACAATTTTAACGTTTATTCCATCAGTTAAAATCTTCAAGTAGGTTCAAGCCAAAATCATTTTTAAATCCATTCATTTCGTTTAAAGAAAGTTATAAAGTGTCCATGAAGAAGGAAAATTTGGGCAATTAAAATAATATAATTGTGGGTCTCATATAAATTAACGCGCGATTTAATTAAATACAGCGAGAATCGCAAAGTTTTCGACTCAAGTTTTAATTTCATAGGAGATGTGTAATTGAATTCTACTATGCAAATTTTTGTGAAACTTGTTACATCTCATACCGAATTTTCTCTTTACACAAAAAGATTCCAATATGGCGGTGTATTAAGATTAAATTAAAAATCGCATTGTCCTAGGGTGTTCTCATTTTCTTTCTTTCCTACGGTTATTATTATTCACATACCATTCAGAAATTGTTTCAACTTCCTTATTCTCATTTTAAATTTAACGCACGTATTTTTAGACATCATTAATTTGGACAATGCAATGCACAAAATTTATTAATATTGCAGTCCATAAAGCAATCGTGAAATTATTTATTATAAGATACATTTACCTCGTGAAATATGAATTGCCCATGACCAATAATTTCGCCGCAGCAAAATGCATTTCACAAAACGTTAAAGCACATCATTAAATTTTGGAGCTTTCGTAATTTTGTAGAGAAAAAAATTGAAATAACTGTTTACCTCAAAACTAATTCTGGCAATTTTTGCCAACATGTTTATGTGAAAATACGCAGTGCCGTTATTTCAGATAATGAAATCGGTGGACTTGCAGTACCCTGCAATGCGTGAAACAATATAACCACAAAAATCAAGTAAAATGAACCAAATGCATTGCAAAAAGGAAATGAATATTAAATATTTTCTACCTTCGTGAATTACGAATAATTCTATATTTATCATAGGGTCATTTACTATATTTAATTTTCGTTTAATATTAAAAAATTCTGAGTTACAACAATGTACGAAATTTAAGTTACAAAAATTAAAAATAATTTTAAGGTGACTGTCACGATTAAGAAAATGTTTTTTACAATTTAACCAACGATGAACCCTTAACTTCGATCAGACGTACTCATTACAAAACCGAATGATCTCTTTCGAGTTTCCGGGCACGTACTAACGCCATCCCCATTATTAGTTGCAAGGTGTCTAATGAGCATCCTTCCAATGATCTCCGGAAGTTTCGCCACTGGAAACACAAGTTACGGATCAGTCGCATCGCACAGATTTCGACTTTCGGTCCCGAAACTTCGAGCTCTGGGAACCCGTAAATACAAAAGCGAATAGTTTCCCTTGCCTCAGACGCATAAATCTTAAATGACTTTCGCCGAACGTCCTTTCCAAGGACAATTGATAATAGATCGAATCCCTCTGATTTCATCCGAGACTCGGAGACATCGCCAAGGACAAGTTGAACGAAACCCTCAAAATTTACTGCTCTCTCCATCTGGACTATTTCGGAGTAAATGGTGATGAATGGTCTTCTCACGCTGAGAGATCGGAATAATGAAGAAGGTCCCATCGTCGAAGATATTGAAAGTCTTGATTGTTCCTCAGTACCGAATTTTGTTCAACGAGTGACGTTAAGTTGCATAAAAAGTCAATGTTCATCATTGAAGAAATTCAGTCTGCCAAAATTGAATTGCAGAAGTTCAGGTTACTTGGAATAATTTTTAAATTTTCTAAAAGTATGAACTTTTTTCTACTGTGAAGTTGATGAAACTAAATAAATCTCTTAAGAATAAGATATAGGATTTTCCAAGTACAGCTGCTCGACTTACATTATAATTTATTTATATCAATTATTTTCCACTTGTGCTATAAATATTAAAATAATTCAACTTTTGGTGGAAAATAAACAATGGAACTTGTTTGTATTACGCTTCGATCTTCATTAAATTGATAATGATGAATGATATTCGCTCAACTTGATTACTTATCCTTAGCTCACTCGTCTGCACGTTGCAAGCTGTTTCTACTTGCATTAATCTTTATTGCCAGTAGTATACTAGTTGGATTCTACGATAATTCGATATGAAATTGGAAGATAGTGAGATTGATACAACAGATATAATTACAATACCTGGATCAATAATCAATCTTCGTTCCTCATGTACATTTCTCAAGTTTTGTAAAAACTGAAAACCACTGGCTTGCGGTGCCACCTAGCGGCTACGCTCGGTAGACGACGCGAGACGCTCACTACATACCAACATGGCGGCGCCCTTGTTTGACAAAAATTGTGAAAAATCGTTGAACTTTAAACACGCATAACTTTTGAACCAGAGGATTCCTAAGAATAAAACTTGGAGTTTTAGAATTTTCTCGTCAAAATCTACGGGATTACATAGAAAAAAGTTAAAAATTTCTGGTTTCCTCAGGTGAAGTTCTTATTCTAACCTACAGATTAGAATGCATTTAAAAACAAAACAAATTCTGAGAAAGTAGTAGAATCAATTTTTATTCATTCTCATGTTTCTCTACTGCTGCTAAAGCTGTTAATCCAGAAAATGAAATCCTACTTGCCCTCGCTTGTTCCTCCAGTCCCATAAAACTCGCATAAACGTCTGCAGTCTAACTGGGACCGAATAAAACAGCGTTCACGTTAATAAAGCATAGATCAAATGAAGAAATTCAGGAGCGATTAAAGCGAATCTGGGTCGTGGGTGAAAATTCCTATGGTTCTAGCGTTAAAACGGGTTCGAGCGCAAAAGGTTAACTCGTAGGAGTTTCTTCCTGGCTGTGTGTTCCCCCTCGCTGCACCGCTGTCATTTCATCTGATAGAATTTCCCCAGAGGAAGAACTGTCAGGCGAGGTTCTCTCCCGACCGATTATCGTATCCAAAACTTCGGAACGATCCCCTAGCGTCGCGCGACCGTAAGGAAAGGCGCGTTGTTTACTCGAGTCGCGGCCGAAACAAAGTAAGTAGAACAGTAAATTGAAATAGAATCTATCTTGGTATCGACGCAAGGCATCGATCGTAAGAGAGAGGGGTGGGGGTAGGGGGAGGGGGGTCCCTCTGTGCCTTTCAAGGAAGAACATTCCGCGACCGTCTCTATTTCCGTAGGTGATCTGATTTCGTGGAATTCGATTATTACCCTCTCCCCGGCGTCCTTTGAGGGGTCGACTCCTTTGATTTTCTGCGCCGATAAGGAGAAGGAAACTGTACACGTGCAAACGAATCAATTCCGACGCGGTAGATCTCGATAAGAAAATGAGGTCCCGGAATTGCGCCGTTTTGTGGAGAATTTCGAGGAAAACCGTTCTGCCCGAGGACACGGGGAAGACGGGACACGTCGCCGAATTACCAAACCGAACCGAACGCACAACTTCTTTGACGCCATCTTTCATCCGCGCTTACGCGTTGCCGGTTGCGCGACGGATTTCGCTGAGCCCGCTTTCTGCGAAAAAATGTAAATGTTTTAAGGTTTTCTGTGATAGTTGATGCAGGTTTGAGGATGAAAATATCATGGACACTTGGTGGTGTCTTAGATTAGGTTTGCGGAGTACTATGATCGAAATAAGGGAACTGTTGACAAATAACTTTAGCAAATGACAACGCTATTTGAAAGTTTATTTATTGAACAGAAATAATATTTGGTGCTTGTCAACAGTGAAGTTTGAAAGTAGACCTATACTTGTAATAAATCATGCGTGTCCCTGCTAGAAGTTACTATCGCCAAAGTAACTTTTGAGAGTCTTGACAGAGCATAAATTGCAAGGTAAGAGGTTAAACTAGAAATTTTACATAATTTCATCATGCCATCGAAATTTTCAGGACACCGATGATCCCTTGTTAGAAGTTATGATTGAACCAAGTTTAATCTGTGTACTGGGTACGCGCAGTATAGTGTTATCGTGATATTAGGAATGCGAGATGCAAATGATCTTGAATTTTATCAGAGGCCTGACAAATACTTTAAACTTCATTTTAAACGGGGAAAAATGTAAGTCGATATTCATTATTTGACTGTTCGTATTTTGTTCTATGAAAACAATAAAATACAATTATTAATCGCCTTTTACAGTGGAATACGCTTTATCTACACGGTATGTATGCAAAAGAATCCTGAAACAATAAAATTTATTGTTCGATCCACTGAATTGTGCAGATCAATTTTCAACTACATTTCCAAATCGAAAACTTCGCGGAATAGCACTGGTATTGTAAAAGAAATGATAGTATTGGAAAGTTTCAACCCCCGGCAAGCGCTCTATTCTATGCTACTCTATTCCAGTTCGTAATCCATTTTTGTTATCGCCAGGGACAAGCCGATTATCATGGAAACATAATATTCTGTTTTTCAATCGCGAAAAAGTTAGCGAGAAAAATTGGAATTTCTTCGAGCGAAACGCAATCGCGAGGGACTCGTCGCTGGACGATTCGAGGGTGGTCGTAATCCCTTTTTAAATATACTTACCGACTGCGAGTTGATCTACCGGGGGCCTTTGTTTGTCGTTTGACCGCAATTGTTGGACAACTTAACGCCTCGTCCCCTAGTCCCTGAGAGCGTTTTGTTGTCTTAAGGACTCGTAGAACCATGGAGTTCGTTAAGGACTGGTATGTGTTAGCAATTCAACCTGCACACCGGCATGGTGACTCAGTATTTGCGCACATATAATTATTCAAATTCGCGGTAATGGAATTTGGAACTAGAACGGCGCTCCCGTGTACGTAAAACCCGCGGCTCAACGATATTTGTCTATAAAAGGCGGCAAGTCGATGCTGCGGACTTAATTACACGGCAAAAAACGTTTGAAAAGAGTGAAATGCAATTAACACCTTGTCAGTGGCTGTACTTTTGTCAGTCGGTGGCCAGACGACTTACAGCCATTAGTAGACCGCGTGGAATGTAAAATAAAAATTGTTTAATAGATATTCAGTAATTTATTAAGCTGAAATTAATAGATATTAAAATACGCAGTGAAGTCAGAAGAATTTTCAGTATTGACAAATACAATAATAACAAAGATTCTTGACTATTACTTTCTCTTTTTCGTTGATAAAATGTTTTTAGTGGAGCTTTTTTGTAAGTACCCTTCGACTAAAATATGAGTTACTTTCTTTCAAATAAAATAATACTATTGTTTATTTATCTAGATTTCATAAAGGTGTGATATTTGATAAATGTATTATTCCGATGTATGCAACTATTAGTGAGTAAAGCTGAAAGTTAAAATCTAGAAATATAACACAGTGCAGGTATAATGTCTAGTATGTCAGTTAATTGAAAGACACGATCGTTTTGATGGGGAAAGTTTCGTGCGGCAGAAAATTCATTTTGCCTGTAGTAATTAAATATAAGGGAAGTGCAGTACCTTGTTCCTAACGTTTGCTATTATTACATTATATAAACTTTCTCGTACACCTTATTTGTTGGTTTACTGTGTGCATTAGTTTCACATGAACATTAATTTATCTGCTCAATAAGCATAATTAGTCATTCAAAAGGTAATCAAGCATTATAATTTAGTATTTACATTCGTCGGATCAATATAATTGTTTGTACGAAACAAAATCGTGTATTTCGATGAATATTAATAATTCCAGCGCTATGTGGGACAAACCGAATTCACATCTTATTTATTTGTTGGTTAACAGTTTCAAAGAAATTTTCCGTTTTTGTTCACTTTCGCAGGACAGATAAATCCAATAGTATATTTATTCATACACAATTGATCAAATAAATTATTGTCTGGTGTCAAAATATTTTTATTCCAACATTTTCTCATTTGACAGTATAACGCAGGATAGAATGAAAAAATTTTAGATAAATTCAGTTGAACTCTTTGACGCCTCCTCCACATAATATTTGACCGTTAAGGTCGGTCAGCAATTAGTAACGGAGTACTGAGCTGTTAATTGCTGCCACGTGGTCTGGCGCGTAGCTGGTCTCGGGTCGTTAAAGCAATACTACTTGAACCGTGTCTACAAATGAAATTGACAAGTCCCCTGGTCGTTTCACGTGTGTTATTCGAACGGCTAGAAACACTATATTCTACATGTAGTATGTGGAAAACGTCTATCTTTATAATGCATACTAATAAATTAATTTTTATGAGATGAATAAACCTCCGGGATTTTTCTCTTGTTCAGCGAACATTCCAGACAAACATAACAAAAACAGTTTCCAAATAATACAATTTAATAAAATTTAATATAATTTTATACGGTACTGTTTTATATTTTCTGTGTAAACCGTATCTCTTTTAGTAGAGTAGTAATTTAACGAAACATTAGTGAATATTAATATTCAATTCAGCTCACGTATTTTACAAATAACATAGTTAGCTAAGACCGGATTTCAAAATTTACAATACAGTATTTTTCAATTAAAAATTCCGATGCATAATGTGGACCTGCAATATCAATGCCTCTGGTGAACGTCCTAGACTTTGCTAAAGGACAATGTTAAGGCTTATCGGGTATTTAAGTGTTGCGGCTTGTATTGCCAAGGCTATCGCTTTCCTCGACAAGCACGTCTCAAGTATCTAACAGTACTTCATCTGGGAATTCCACAGTCTCTTTGTCCACAGACAGGGAAGTTTCATGCTTCATACCGGTATCCGAAATAATTGTATCGCACAGCAAATTGAACATAATCCTATTCGATTCTATCCAGTAGAGGCTTTGCATATCTGCAGAAAAATTGGGGCACATTTAAAAATCATATACGATTTAAAAATTCTTTATGATATATCATACTTCAAAAAGCTATGGTCAGAGTTATTTTTAATCCCAGATCATTTTTCCACTTACTATAGTTTATTTATGTAGAATAAAAAAAGGTTGTCGATGGTACTTGCTAGGCCATATTCGTTGTTTCAATTTTCAGTCTGTGACGTTTCATTTTTTCAAAGAAGCAATTTTCATGAGATGCATGAAGAACCTTTAACCCTTGACGACACTTTCGAGCACTTACTATTTTAATAGCGCAGACAAAAATAGAAGTACGAATGAGCTCGAGAGCAAAATAAATTCACTCTGCAATTATTTAGAACGATCGATGTAGGAAGTTTTAGGACGCACTTGAACTCACGGTGGATACGTTTCCCCTTTTTCGTTCTGTGCACTCTGTAAAATGGAAACCACACTGCTTCTACAATTGTTGTTATATTTTCCTACTCATTTATGAAATTAGTTCATTTTGTGAAAGTTTTCAAACAATTTTCAAGACATCGTCGAAAAGATTATTAATTCCAGGTTAACGAAGTGTTGTTTTAAAGTTATGTTTTGTTACCTTGTTTTCTTCCACCTCCGTGCTATTATTTTGTATTATTCTCTGCGTAACGTCTGATCCCAGTTTTCTTCCCGCGCATTAAAAATGAAAATTTGTGCTTTTCTGTTTACGTTTGTAAATAGTTTTTTCCTCTTCTCTGAGAAACTCGTCAAATCTGGCTTTGCCGAAATTCTGTTTAAAAAACAATGAGAAAATAAAAAATATATCTAGCTATTTAATTAAAAATATTTTCCTTATGTTTGAAACATTTTCAACGCATGGGTATATTAAACAGGTGACGCTTCAAAATTCAACAGAGTACACGTTACGTTTACATATTTATGTATAACCGAAAATTTGCGTACTATGGGCCGGTGAACTCATTTCGTTAATGTAATTTAACAGCTACCCATTGAACGTTTATTATAATATATTGCAATATTAAAATTAAGTCGTGCATTATTTATTTCACAAGTGCTACTGATCTGAAATATTAATATATTGGCTGAATCTGTGTCTATGATATTAATAGTTTAATTAATTTTTTCGTAATTTTTAAGAGATTGAAAAATTTGTAAGGATTCCAAATATTTTAATGACCATGTATATTAAAATTATCAACAACTGTTCAGATACTATTTGTTGCACAAAAATGATATACATCATACGATCTTTTGTATATTTCTTCAATCTAATTTAAACTTCTCGTTTACTAAATGCTTCTTTAGAGGCGCACTTTATGCACGCGAAAAACAATTTGCGTGTGCTTAAAAAAAAACGTAATTTAATAAAATTCCATGAACCGAGCACCGGCCTGGACAACTAACTTCCTTTCTGCTAATATACAACGACATATATTTCCTGTGTATAAAATATTTACATACATATTGGCTGCCGTGCCTCTGTAACAGTAGTTTACTATATCGCATGTATTCTTTGCGTACATGCAAGCGAAACCGCAATCTGCTCAGGATATTTAATAAGCCATATTATTTTCTCTGTCGGGGAAATATTAGATATTTTTCTGCACAAATCATTTTTCAATGCAATCCAATCATTTTTAAAAAACTTGCAAAAATTATTACGAATGCTACAAAACATGCTTCGTGTTCATGGCAACAATGAGTGACTTCGATAAATTAGTAGTTTTTTCAAGGACATTCAATTTTAATATTAGTACAAAAATACTTCCTCGGGGTTCGTTTAAAATATTATCTAGAGGTTGACAAAATATTGAGTAACAAAATTTTCACCAATATTTAAAATATTTGTAAATCGAATTAAGTTTCGTGAAATATGTCGTTTCATTTTAAAATTAAATCGTAATACGTTCCCTGTCTTGACTTGAATGCCAACATTTCGTTTACAGAATTTTAATTGACGGTAGACAGTAACGTAACCATGTTACACATTGTATTTCGTTCTACTCTCCATTCATTTTAGCACAATACAGTCTCCGCAACGTAAAATCTGTCAGTATACGCTCGGCGAACACGTTAACCGATTAAAACATATTTAAATAACTGTTACAACGAATTACGACGCTCGTAGCATCGGTAACCACTATTACCCAATTACGTTACGCGGTGTCTGATTATTACGTGGTCCGACAATGGAATTCCGGCGTGATGCATGCGAAACGAGGAAATTCAGTGGCCAGCCGACGCACGGAACGCAAAAAGAGCGGGAAAACGCAGGATCGTGGACTTATCCCACAACAAATAGAATTTATTTGTATACCGACACGACGTGACGGGACGCGCGAGTTATGCCCAAGCGTGAATTTACCATTGTAAACGTCATGGAAAATTTAATCCCTTAATTTCCAAATAAGACAACAGGAGCACAGCGAGGCGGCTGATGGAGAATATTTCACAAGTATATACAGGGTGTCCCAAAAATTTGTTCCTTGAAAGGGGCGGTTCCCGAGGATGTTTGAAGGGACATTTTCATTTGCAAAAATGTCCGCTTCGGCTTTGTTAAGGAGTTATTAGCGAAAAAACACTGACCAATCAGAGCGCTGAGCGAAGCGTTGGTATCGCGCGGCGGTGAAGCAGTGAACAAGAGAAGGAGCAACAATTGATTTAATTAGATCTCACTAATTCAGCCGTAAATGCAGTTGCTGTTTCGAAATGTGTTACTGGGATTTTAACAAGTTGAAAATAATACATTGGTGTTTCTAAATTATTTTAATCTCTCTACTGTTTTAAAATTCATCTACTCATTTTTCCTGCAAATGCATGGTATCAGCAGTCTAGTGATTACATTACTTGATCGTTGTGATTTGTGCTCAAATACAACTGCAGTTCGTCGTGTTAAATCAATTTCTGTTCTTTCTCTTGTTCACTGCTTCACCGCGGCGCGACACCAACGCTTCGCTCAGCGCAGAGCCGCTCCACGCCATCGTGCGCCGTGGTCGCGCTCTGATTGGTCCGTGTTTTTTTTTGTTAATAACTCTTTAACAATACCGAGGTGGACATATTTGCAAATGAAAATGTCGCATCGAATGATCCGAGGAACCCACCACTTTTAAGGGAATCGAACATTTTTGGGTCACCCTGTATACAGCTACACTTTAAATTTTATTTGTCCGCTCGGTGAAACGCATTCACAGGCCCGGCGAGGGAATTAAATTTTCCCCTTCCGTCTTGATCATCTTGCGAATAAAAGCTGTATCCGTGCCGGAACGACACTCTTTATCGCAAGATATAGAAAACCCACGGGCCAACAGCTGGAAATCAGTATTTCTGCCGTTATCGGCTTTTCATTTCCATTTCAGGTCTTTTTTTCCTTCGATCCCGATGATGAATTCCGTTTCGACGTTCCTCCACGCGGGATAATATCGAATACACACTTCGTGCCTTTTTTAGCGAGCACATAAATAACTGTGTTCCGCGTATTCCGTTCCTCTTCTGTATTAATAATGGATATCCTTCAGTAAAAGCTATGGAACAACAAATCGCTAACGGAAAATTGTCTGCTTTTTTTTGTACAGAGCTTGATCCGTAAAATATAAAATAATCGATATCTTTCAATAGATTTAAAAAGCAGTACTTTCTGTAGAATTATTGAAAAATACAATATTGAAGAAAGCTTGTAATCTCTGATAGTTCTTTATCAGATTTTGAATTCTTTTTTACTTAGAATAATTTTAATCTAAAAAAGGAGGAAATTTTGAATTCTTTTTTACTTGGAATAATTTTAATTTAAAAAAGAAGTTAATTTTGAATCGTTCAAGTATAATCGAATATTTGAATTTGAACAGTTAACATTATTCTAAAAATTTCTATTCGAGTGTAAAATAAAATTGATTCAGAGTTTTTGATGTCCGATAAACTGGAGGACAGATATCATGTGAACTGTCAATGAACCAATTCCGCTTCCAAGTCCATAGGCGATAGAATCTAAAAGAAAGTAAAAGAAACAAAGTAAAAGAAACTAAAAAAATTTGAACAATCAGAAAAAATTGTAATGAAACTTTGGATTTTTTATTAAAACAAAAATGAAGTTTTATAACTTTGTCTATAATGTCAAATAACTATTTATTTGCGATTGAAATATTTTACGTGAAGACTACATAATTTTTATAATTATACTAATACTTTCAATAGGGTAAAATTCGAGTTCCCTTTCTGTGTCTACATTTCCAAAAATTTTATCAAGGGATCGTATTAAAATAAATGTAGTTGAACGTCAGGAACTATTTTTTTCACCGTTTGCAATCGTTCTTTGAACAATTTGTTCGAAAAAGTGTGCATTGCCTGGCAAAGAACTTTGCTAACTTTATTGACCCTCGGAATGTGAATAGGGCGTGCGGCAGCAGAAAAATACTGTGCGTTATTTTGACCAACAATAGAACTTCCATTTCAGGCGGGCTTCAAATGGGAACAGCGAATGAAATTTCATACACGCAAAGTTGTTATAGAAGAAACGGACAGGTTGAACATTTTACAAGGAAAAAAATTTGTTGAAAATATCGAGACTCGTTGGCGTTTAATTCTTTCATCGGACGATATATCGCATGCGTCCATGGATGGACCATGGTAACGCGTTCAATCTTTAAATTAGATACAGGTGGTCTTATGGGAGTTCTAACTTCGCACAAATATACAGTTGTATCAAATTTCCTCTGCTGATCATAGATTGCCAAACTTTCGTTGTCGACAATAACAGAAGCTGTTTCGCTTAATTGTAGAATTCAAAATTAGTTTCTACCCTGAGCGTGTGGCCGTAGTGGTCTACTGGCGACCTGACGTCATCGTGGGAACAAAAGCTCAAGAGTATCCTTTTGAACTAGTTTGATGCACTTTTCGACTCGCTTGGTACCTCTTTTTTACAATATCAACCACCTCGTAGTAATGCATTACGTTCGCACATAATTGTATTCACATATAGGTCACGGGATAAATAAGTCAATTATGTCAGCGGATGCGGGCGACATGAAATGACAATGTTGAAAATCATACTACCGAGGTTAATAATATTACGCGTACAAATTAGTTCGTAGCTTTCTCTTCGTTTTATTGATTATTTAACAAAACGACTAAAATATATTCTACTCTTAAAAATAATCTACATCACTTTCTATTAATTTGCTTTATTTTACAAATAATTAATATGGTAGTTCAAAATGAAGTTGGAATTTATTAACTTTGAGATCCATCAATTTATTTGCTTAATAATAATGATAAATATGTATTTATTTTTATTACATAACGATTATAAAAATCATCTTTACAAACAGTCATTAAAAGCATGAAACAAGAAATGGAGATTATTGTTATGTAAATGTAACTATACATCGGTGGCTTCTAATAAAAATACGTCATAAATTAAAAGAAAGTAGAAATGAATTTTCAAAGACAACAAACAGTTTGTAAATTCTCAAAAAACCAATGTCATGAAAAAAAAAGATGTAGTGTACAATCCGTGTACAAATAGACGTGACATATTTATTTCAATGTCCATTAGCTTGTTGCACTAATTTTTCGAAGATATTCGAAACATTCGCAACAATAAAGGTACATGGAGGAAGCGGAACAATCGATTTAACAACATTTTGAAGCACCGCATGACAAATAACTCGCAGCCATAATGTCGGTAATGCTACAGTAATAAATTTCCAAGGAAAATTGTAAACTCGCGGTTTCTCTTGGACATGGAGGGGTTAAATTACACCCATGATTTATCTCTCGGTTGTCATTTAGGGGTTAACTTGCAAGCATGCTTTATGTCCAGCTTGGACATTTGGGAGGTTAAGTTACAAGCATGGTTTATGTCCCACTTCGACATTTAAGGGTTCAGTTACATGTATAGTTGTTGTTATAATGAATTTATACTCGACTGACAATTTAAAACTCACTCGATTCATTTCACGGATATATTTCATACATTTTACCGATGATATGGAAGAGTGTATCACGTGGAGGAAACAAATTGTGAAGTTCTAAAAATAATAATTGAACTTTCCGAGTATCGACGTGAAAATTGTTTGAAATCTCTCCACGTCCCAGGCAAATTGGTGATCTATAGTTTGCAGTTATTGTTGCCTATAAAAGTGGAAGCAAATTGGTACAAAAATCTAGTTTTATTTTAGTGATATTTTTCCACTATTTTTTTTCATACGATATTACGGAAGAACTAAAAAATATAGAAACCATGTTTTTTAATTATCCGGATTTAAACGAAGCTAGAAAAGAAATTTAGCAATGCCCGATTTCGATACATTTTTTATTTATTTCTGTAAATTCAGGTAATCTCACCTTTTGGAAACACATCAGTTTTATTCCTCTCGTTTGAAATGCATACTAGTGCACGAACTAAATCGTAAAAGTAATTAAGTTGCACAAAAGATTCGTCTGAATTAGTACATTCAAATGCACCTAGGAATTAAGTGCAGGGATAGAGCAAGTAGTGTTATAATCTTCAAAATGCACTGTTCAGAATGCAGGCACCTTTGACCCCGAATTCTAAAGCTGATTATACGCAGATTTACATTTTAATCTCACTTTTGGTGCTCGAAATAAACCAAAATAATGAGCAAATATATGCAGTAAAAAATAGAATTACATACAAATTTTTTTCTGTTCAGAAACAAACAGATTTCCTTCAATAATGTTTCTAAAATAGTATTCGAATACATTATTACGAACTTTGGTATAATATTTGTGATGGATTGACGTTAACAACACAAAATTTGATTCTATTTTATCATATACTGTTACACGAAAGTTCGTACGGTATCTCACGCGTGTCATATGACCCAAAACTTGATTAAACCGTACACGTATAGTGCAAGTTCTCGTTTGATTCGTAGTCTATGCCTCCAATTTTGCAAATTAAACCTTTGAGCTGCGCACAGCTTTACGTACAGAGTTATTAATAAATCAAGGGAAGTAGAAAGCTGGTGGGACATGAAGACACATTTTAAATAAATGAAGTTCGTACGAGCACGTACCACACTCGCGTAAATGTTTATTATTATTTCTACTAAGTTAATAATATCGGATAAAAATATATTTTAATTATAATTTCATAAGAATAATAATCCAACATCGTTCTTATGAATAATAATGCAGAAATCAATGCTTTTGCAAATAACATATACCCAAATAAGATATCATCTTAATTATTTTTTAATTTATTTGGATAATGCCCTCTGGAACAGAGAATAGAGATTGTACAGAACTTTTCAAAAGTTCTTTTTCGAATGGAGGGCAAGGCCCGAGCATAATCAATGTAGACCTTGAACATTCATTCGCGGTACGACGAACACAATTTATCACTGCATGTTTCCTCGTGGAATCTCGAGATATTCAGTATCGCAGAACATCAGGATAATGGCCAGGTGCATCAACAGCAACAAAAGGTATCGCGGAATTCCGTTCCCTCATTTATAACAGTACTCCGCGAACCAATAGTTCATGCACTTGAATCTCCGTCGGTTTATCATTATAGCCGAGCCTGCAAGTAATTACAGAAGGCTACGTGTGTATATATGTGTTCTAATTCTAGTACTGGTTTTCTTCATTCAGGCCACCGATAATTAAGTGACTCGAGCTTTCAGCGTCGCAAGGTTTGATATGGTTGGCAACAATGGCCTAGTAAGACGAGAGGAGGAACATTAATTCCGCTATACGAGAACGGCCGTCTTCGCAAGTAAACTACAAGCACTCGATGACATCCCTATTGTCGTATCATTACGTGAGGATTAAACCGAGTGCCTTAATCTCGTAACTGAACTTAGGTTTACGTCCTTTGAAACTGCGCTTCAAAGTGACTGATTATTAGTCATTTCGAGGGACTAAGGGTATCGCATTATTCTATTCATGAACCGTTTCGGTACCATGCACGTGTAACAGCTTATGAGCCGGGACACTACATTTTTGCTAACTATACTAACTCTAATAAACTCGGAAAGTATTTTAATAGTTTAGAAAAGAGTTAAAGCCTTGTAAATCTGTTCTCGTGCCTCCGAAATATCTCAAGTCTACCTATTAACAGCGTTGAAATGTTTCGAAGTGCAAAGAAAAAAAGTAGATTCGAAACTTTCACTAATTGTAGGAACTTTAAAGCTATGCTCAGGAAATACTGTTACACTCCAGTAACAAGCTGAAATTTTCTATACCCCCTGTTCTCGTGCCTTGGAAATGTTCCAAGTTCAACATGGTCACATATTCATAGATGAAGATTAGATTTTGAAGACACGTGAAACCAGAGGACATTTAGCAGTTGCTCGAACCATTACACGTGTGCTGCCACGTCGATCATATACGTGGGTGGCACAATTCTTCATCCACGTTTAAAAATGAATTTCCTTAAATCTTAGTTTCTTCGGATTTCCATGAACTGAAAGAGTTCAAGAAATAATCACAGTTAAAAGCTTCGAGTCTGCAACTTTCATTACTAGACTCCGGTTCTTTATGCAAAAGAAAAAGTTTGTGCATCAATTGCAAGACACAGGAGCTAAATATTTTATATTTTTCATTAATAATTTTAATATAGTGAAAAGAATATATTGATACTCTGAAAGTCTTCTAATGTTTTCACTGTTAAAATTAATTCCGGAGTTTATTCTTACCATAAAGTAGACTCCCGTATAAGGCAATCGAAAAAGTGAAAAATTCAAAAAATATATTTTAAAAGAGTCGGTCACATCAAATAACACTGAAATAAATTTTTTCCAAAAGTGAAAGACGAAGATGGGACTTCAAAGATGAGCTTTGTACCTGCAAATGATAATAAACCTGTAGATTTATTTCTTGATGACGATTCATAACATTTGCATTCTGAAATCGGACATTTCATATGCACGAACTAACTTCCCCGAAGGAAAAAAGTAAAAATCGATCTAGTCTCCTAGGATCCACATCGAGATTAGCAATCGCGGCCAGTGGAACACGAGCGGAATGCGTCGGCAGGAGTCGAGCTGATTGAAAGACGACGCATCCACGTCATGGATCTTCTTCATCGCGATGGCCGAGTTCCACCTCCGAACTCTGCGACAGCAGTTCCCGATCCATGAACGGCTCTGTCTGCAAGAGCAAAGCAAGAGAGAGAGAGAGAGAGAACAGAGAAAGGCAACGTTTCCGGGAGACGAGCTCCCGAGGTCAATCGAGTGGCTCTTCTCCGCCACAGTGACTTCTGTCGTAAAGAAGACAGAAAGGGTAGGGAACAGTCGCATAAACGAACCCCGGGCTGCGATTCCCTCGGGGGCTGGTGTTCCTCAACGGGGGGAAGGAATTCCCCGAGCAGAAGTTTCGTCGCGATCGACAACACGGCATCCTGGGATATCGTCTCGCATGCGATAAGGGCTGGTGTTCTTTCTTCTCTCCCTCTACTTTCTCGTACCCATCCTCTCTCTCCCCCCCCCCCCCCCCCACCCCGGCGATACTTCGCCGAGCCACAAGAAAGTACGGCCGAGATACGTTTTAAATTTCGTGCTCCGCCCCGGCAGATAGATTTTAATGGACTTTGTACGCAGGACACGTAGTCACTTTGCGCCAGCAGGCTGCTCGTGCCACACACCGTCTGCCTCCTCCTGTCGTTCCCCTGTGTTCGCGCGTTCTCCGTTAAGGACGATGCGCACATAGCAGATTCAGTGGCTTAATTCCATTTAACGGAACGACCCGCCACGATTAGAAATTGGACCGAGATTTGAACGGCTGATAAAATGAACCGGACGTCGCGACGGTCGCTTTTCGCTCGACGCGTTGCACAAAGCGTTGACAATTGACAAAAATAAAAAAAATCGACCAGTTTTAGTCACGGCAAAAATATGTGACTCTGCGCAGAGACGTTCGAATTGGAACAATTTTCGAATAAAGTGATTCAAAGATCAATAAAATGAAGACAAAGAATCGTACATTAATATTTAAGGGCTTGTTATAAAGGGGAGACTTGAATCTTTAAACACACATTGATTTTAGTCATGGAAAAAATTTGTGACTGCACGGAGACGTTCGAATTGGTACAATTTTCGAATGATTCAAAGATCAATAAAATGAAGACACAGAATCGTCCATTAATTTTTAAGGGCTTGTAAAAGGGAGATTTGAATCTGTAAGCACCCATTGATTTCACCAAAAGAATTTTTTTGAAGACTGGTGTATTTTTTATAACTGTTAAGGAAATTGCTTATATCGATTCTGAAGTACTAAATCCTGATTTGGGATCACTGCGCGACGCGAACGGTATATCAGGATGGTGCTGTAAAAGGTTTGATTATTAAGGTCGACGTAACAGCCGCTCCTCGTTCACGGGACAAGTTTGCGCGCTAGTGAATTCCTTTCCCCTAGCGATATTGAAATTCTTGATAAAGGAACGAACCGGTTACTTGATAAAGAAAACTTGGATGTACAGCTACGCTCTCGCCTGCGCTTCCGCGCGCGCTGTATAGATAACGAATGAGAACGGGGGAAATCAATTTCTTCTCGCTATTAATCATTTTTATCAGATTCGAGGAAGCTCCTCCTCCGGTGTGGATTATATGTTACATAATTGGAGGGGAAGGAATTATAATGATAAGTCGGAAACACGGGGAGAAATGAAATCTGTTCGGGAGATTCTCCGTGTTGTACTAGGTCCTGTTCCTCTGGAGACACGTCCATTAGGGCCATATTAAATCGTAAGTTGGTGAAAATATATATTGGTTTAATAATACTGTAGAATATATTATGAGTGATTGGTACATTTTATTCTTTTAAACAATATGTGTAATACAGATTTAAATCTCGCAAAGAATTAATAAAACATAAGATACCACATTATATGTTTATGCAATGCTTCCTGTGCAATTGAAATTATATTTTAAACAATTTCGACAAGTCTTTAAAAAATTCTTGATCATCGTTTTATAATATTTTATAAACAACATATTACAATTTTTATAATATTTTATCTAAGTTATAACCTATTATATTCATTCTTTATTATATGGTTTAATATAAAATGATTCTCAATTATTCAAAAACTAAAATTTAATTAGCCATATCATTGAAGTAATTGATTATACAATTAAAGTCGATAAATTGATCGTATTAATATCCGAATGCCCATGATCTTAGCAATAATGATCCACTGTTACAATGGACAAGTTTAGGTGCGCTATTATTCGGTACACGAATTGCAAGTGTAAATCACAGCGTGAAATAGTAACTGCACAATTTACGCAAGCGGATATAATAAACATTGTTGAATAGATATCCAAATTTTGCGAACGGATATAGGACTGCGAACGGTTCTAGGATGATTTATATCGGCTTTGCCTATAGATGCACCCCCGCACGATTTTAACCACCCCTATGCATTGTATTAGGATTGTACGAACCCACATGTATAACACGCAGTATCAACCAGCTTTTGTAGGACTACGGTAAGAGAAACGGAGTGCAGGAAGTAGCCTTGCCCTCAGAAATACCTTCGGACAAGCTTGATTTATACGGTCCGACCTTGTTCCCCCCGAAAAGCCGCATAAAATCTTTTTATGCTGCGTGTTCTCTTATCGATTAATCTCGGAGCTTAATCTTCCTCGTGTCCTGCCTTCTACTCCAAGCTAATCCCATTACGAAAAACATTTCCTGTGGAAACGACTTGCCACTGTCTGACCACTGTGTGTATATTCTACTTGTCGCTGTCAAGTACCTCGTCGTACGTCATCGTACGTTTTTTAAATCCCTATTCAACAAAAATGTTCCGATTTTTCTGTCTCAATCTTCCTTACAAGTAGACAGCGTATTTTATGAAAAAATTAAGGGTTCTTCATTAGCTTCTGCTAAAAGGCTTAATATAGGGCTTGTGCGAAAGGCACCTAGGGCTAATCTAATACAGTTGGATCGAATGACATTTAGCGGCTTTAAGATATTTTTATTAGCAGAGTCAAAGATTATAGATCCATAATCAAGTTTGGATCTTATTAGGGCGATGTAGGTTCTTAGAATTATAGTTTTTTCAGCCCCCCAGTTTTGGGCCGATTCGGCTTTTATGATGTTGAGTCTTTTGGCACATTCATTTATCAAGTAGTTAACATGTGCTTTCCACGAGAGTTTATTATCGAATATTAGGCCGAGAATTTTGATCTGGTTGGTTCTTACAATGTTATGTGTGCCGATTGAAAGTTTAATGGCTGAGTGGTTTTTGTTTGATATTGAGAAAATTATATATTCGGATTTGGTACCAGAGAATTTGAAGCCAGCTCTGTTCGACCAGGTTTCTAGTTGGTCCAGTGTTTCCTGTAGTATTTGTTGAGTAGTGATTAAATTGTTTCCACTACATGAGATTGTGCTATATCATGTTCAACCTATTAAATGCATTAAGAAAGAAAATAAACTTCTATTTTACTCCAGTCTGTCGCAATTCAGGCAGAAAATTTATATTTTGCATAAAGCTCCGCCGTCTACTTATAAGATATCGTTAGGCTTATCTTATAAGCCTAACGTCGGCATTATAAACTTCGAACGACATTACGCGCTTCTTTTAACGCTCGTTCTTTGAGCACCTGTCTGAAAAGGGACGGAGTAATTCTCCGTGAAACCGCTTCGAATCCGCTGCCTTGGTCGTGACAGTGCCGTTATGAAATTGCAGTTGCGTAAAATGAAATTGCGATGGGGATGCAGTGCGGGGGCGGCCGAGGAACGCTTCGAATCTCGGAAAGAACGGCGGAGGGGCCTGTTTCTGAAAGTATTAAACCTACGGGAACGTGACTGACTTGCTCTTTCTGTTATTTCCTCTTGGCCGACAGTTACGGGCTCCCCCCGCGCCGACCAGTAAACACGGCCAACCTTTTCGCAACTAGTTATCTCGACGCCGGATGTGCCGGAAACTCAGAAAACGCGAAAGTTTCGCGTCGCGGAACGCGCACCCCGCGAATAATTTTATTCCGCGGGCCTGTGGATTACCTGTGCGCGAACCTGCCTCCAGAATACGTTCAATTCGATTCTTACATCGCGAAAATATCGGCGTTGAGGGGGTAGACCCACCTCGACTATCTAAAAATGTGCCCTGTCTTCCGGAATTTTTGTCAAGGACAAAATTAAAAAGTAAAACAATTTTAATTTTTTCAGCGATATTAACATAACTCTCAACGGTAATTATATAGAAAAGGTCTGCCTACTCCGATTTTGAGGAAATTTTAATATGTTACGCAGCAACACATTCTGAACAACTTTTTCCTATTCCAATATAGGGCGGTCGCTTTTAGTTTTCGAGATATTTGCAAAAAACAATCGCGAATACTGTATTGAATTTTTCGTATTCCTGCACGCTCCGCGGCAACGTAATCCTGTCCCTAACCCAAACCTAACCCAGACCTAACCCTAACTAATTCTGATTGCATGATTTTTCCATTATTAGTTCAAATTCTGTATGAAGGGTATATAGAATTCAGAAATTATGCGATCAGAATTAGTTAGGGTTAGTTGGTGGGGGCGGAGAGGGCTGGCCGACCACTCATCCTAAAATCCAGAAGTACTCTTTCAAAATTGAAAGCTCCCCACAACGTGTTTACAAACAAAAAATAAACAGATGCGGAAGAGGTTTACGTTGCCGCGGAGCATGCAGGAATACGAAAAATTCAATACAGTATTAGCGATAGTCTTTTGCAAATATCTCGAAAACTAAAAGCGACCCCCCTATATTGGAAAAGGAAAAAGTTGTTCAAAATGTCGATATCTATAACATATTAAAATTTCATAAAAATCGGAGTAGGCAGACGTTTTCTATATAAATTACCCTCTCAACTTTATTCTCCATTTTTTCAGAACAAAATATTTAGAAACGCCGGAGTTATTCGTTATTTTTGACGCGGCCTTCTATCGGATGACCGCCATTGCTGGCAAAAATTAAAAATTCTTTTATTCTCAATCCTGGAGGTATTATCAGAAACGTAACGTACGATTTTCGAGAAATTCATTAATTTTGTAAAAATGGCAGCAGTTTGAATAAAAATTTCTTTTCACGTTGGAAAATCAACTTTAAACATCTATAGCTGGTAAAATATTTGAAATATCAAAAAAATTCTACGCTGAGTTTCACAGTATGTAGAATATTCGTTGAAAATTTGAGGAAAATCGATCGTGGAGTTCCTGAGATTTTTGCGTCGGCCAGGTGTGAAAATATCATTTCTGGGAAATCCAAACGAAGTTTCGACTCGCCAGTATTTCTTTATTACACCAAGACCGTAAGGGCGTTTCAAATTCTGAAAAATCGCTTTAATACAACACTCTACGCACACACTTAGATTCTTACATTGCTCGGAAAAATATCGACATTGAATTCCGTTCGTTATTCCCCGTTGCTTGTCACTCTTCCGTGTGTTTATCGCTGCTGTATTCAAATCAAATTGCATTTACCTCGCTGTTTTTTTTATTACTCATTGCATTCCCCTCACAGACAATGAATAATGCAGCGTGTCTCTTTTTTTTATAACTTGTCTACCCTGCTGCGCGGGACACGGAACGATACATTTTATCTGTGACGCGTTTCCGAAATTATTTCACGCAACTCTAACGTTGCACCTTTGCTGTGTGATTACGTTACGTTTGTTGCAAGTTATGGGATCGTAATTTATTCCTTCTCTTTTTCGGACTATAAGAATTAATAAAACGAACGTGTTCGGTTCGTGTTAAAAATTACACACCGACAGAAATTTATGAATGTTGCAATCTTTTGAGTTCTCGTATAAGTCGCTCCAGCTGCAGAGGGAAAAAATATATAATTAAAGAACCGAGTTCATTAGCACTTCGGTCGTTTGATGCAGCCACAGAGTTGGAGTATACTTTTTAATCAAATCTTCTTAGAGGTTACATTACTAGTTTGTTTCATAGTTATGAATGGACTGCGGATTTTATGCAATATTTTGTACGTACAACTCAATCGTCATAAAAGTTGCGGAATTAACCTAAATAATTCGTAGAATATTTAACTTTTCATGCCCCGAATTATATTATTCTTGTATGAATTAAAAATAGTTTAAATAACACATGTATACCAAGTATAATATATTTATTTATTCAAGTATAGATATTGTATTTTGATTATTCGGTTGTATGTGCATCTAGTGATAATACAAATTAAATCAAGAATAAAAATATAATTAAATTTGTTTGCTCTATAAAAATTTCAAGTACTTTCAGAATACAGGATTAATAAACCACACATCGTGTATACCGTTCCCAATTAGTTCATCGAGTCCACGTGGTCCAGAAATATGATTTTTAATTCGATCAGACACACCGCAACCAGTTTTTAAATTGCTCTCGAGCAGAATTGGGACTTGAACAATGAATGCTCATTAGTTAACGATCGCGGCAATCAAGCATGCAAACAGTGTCGGTTTACAATGATCTGCGACGTTTCGCGCTCCGGGCTCTGTTATTTGATGTTACTTTTAAATCGTGTCGAACGCACGTTTCGAGGCGGCGACCGTAATTAAAATCCTGTAATTTGCGGTTCGGGCCACAGATCGTGAGAATCGGCGTCACGCGACAGCCCCGACGCGTTACGCTTGCGCGATAGACGGAGTATATTATGGCAATTGCCTTAATTTGCACGGCCGCCGGCAAATTGATACTAAATCAGAAACGTCCTTTCACAATTAATTTAGGAAATTCAATCGGACTGACCGAATACACCAAATGACAGTATTTGATGTCCCAACTGAGCAGCGGCAAATGTTTGCCAGTTTATGATAGACATTTGATAACGTATTCCACGGTTCTTGTAAATGATCGACTCGACTGATAAATTACTTTTTTAAATATTTTATGTACAGGGTGTTCCACGTAACACTTTTCACGATTTTTCAAGTACTTGCAATAATCTGTAAAAAAAAAATATTTTCAACAAAAGTTGATCATTTTTCGATTGGCCATACATTCCCATCGATCCACAAGTGCATGACATTTGTGTAGTGGGGGAATCGACTCATGGTGGGGACCGTATGAAAATGAAAAAAATTTTCGTCCACATAAAAGTCTGCGGTACAATTATAATTAATGTAATGTACATAATATCCTCTTAAGGATCTTTATAATCTTAATACGTTTATGGCATCTGGAACTAGACGAAATAAAAAAATAATTCCGAAGAATGTATTAATCGATGAAATAAATCTCTCTAATCTAGTTTTCATGAAATACTCCATAAAAGTGTACTGAATTTGTAGTCTAGTTACGATACTGTGTAACGTTCCTCTTACATGCACGTATGAAAAGTTTTAACGTTCTTTAAATATTCGGTTCGCTCCAGTTGTTAGTAGAACGGCCGAAATGAGTACCAATAAATTGTCGGCAGTCATTAAAAGCGCGAGCACATTCGTTGTAATTAATCGTAAATTGCGCGGGCCCTCGTAAAAAGAATATGCTCCAATCAAACGTGCAACGTTCTCGCAGATAATAGTCGTTCAACTGGTGGATCATTTCCGAACAGTCAGACGAGCGTGTCCGACGAGCGTCAGTTCCGCTCCGGTGTTCGTTGTCCCGGCGCGGCGTTCGTTAAGCAAATTAACTCTTGAACGAATGGTATTGGACACACTTCGCGCGGCCAATGACGGGACGACATTTTCTTAAGTTTCATTAAGTTTACACGTCGCCGGGCGGAACTGGTAACGACGCAGGGTGGTGTCGCTTACGAGGCCGTGAACGGAGACGGACGGGACGGGACGGGACGCAAAGTTTTCTTCAGTCACTCAGCGACCCGTAAGAGGAGATTTACGTTAACTCGTGAAAAAGTTTTCACGCTTAAGTAGTTTCTGTATCAGATGTCCCGGAGGTGTCGTAGAGTATGCAACAAACGGAAGAGGTTGCATAAAATGGTTTCGAGTTGTTTTCCACCCCCGATGGGACCACCAAAGAAATTATCACTTCTGCGAGGAAGCTCCGGTACCCCACTAGAATCAGCTTTAGCATACATTTGTTGAAAGAAGTCCGAACGTATAACTCCTAGTCGTTCCTTTCGTGGTATCAATGTAACAATTATTATTTGTCTTGTAATTAGGCCGCGGATTTTGTGCATTTAAAGTCATTTAAAATCGTATTCCTTAATTTTTTGAACATTTGAGAAACAATGCTTTAGAATATCGAGTCATAGATAATGCTTTCAGGCTGAAATCAAAATATTATTTCTTAATTTTTCAAAGTACGACAAAAATAGATTTTTAAAACATTTAATCTAATCGTGGGGAAAGTTTTAATATTTTTATAATGCAGTTCCAAAGGCACGGCTACTTATGTGACACTTTATTCTCTTATATTAAAATTAAGTATTAAAAGTGAATATGAGTATTTTGTTCGCAACAGCTTCCAGAAATTAAAGTTTCCCAGAGCAATATATACTGCACTGCTTCAAAATGAGGAAGTAGTTGGCAGTGTAATTGTATTAATACTGCTTCCCAGGATGATAAACGCGAGTTACACATTTCTAATTATGGCGATTTGTCAGCAGTATTCCAAAATATGTAATATCAGAGCGTGTCTGGTCTCAAACTCGGGCAACTAGCGGAGGTGCTTCACGAAATTGTGGCCATTTCTAAAGCGCATTCCAAAGAACCTCGCAGAATTCTCGTAAATGTTACATGAAGTAACATGCACAGATGTTAGTATACGTACAGGGAATATCTAGGGTGTTTCTAAATGTCTATGATGTTTTTCGAGAATCATTTCTAGCCACTCAAATCATAAAATCGGAAAGGATAATGGGAAACTGTAAAAAAGTTTATGAAAATGTATAAGAATATACTTTGAATTTTTAAAAAATAGTTTCACATATTCTTATTCATAGTATAATGCAATAGTGTTTTTATACAGACTTATAATAATTTTTAATGTTAATAGTTTATATATCTCGAATAAAATCTATAATATTACGTTTCGAGTATTACCAAGCTTTCCAGCATCTTCAATTTTTCATACAGAGTACCTCTTTCATCTCAAATCCAGTGAACCATGGAAAAGGTTAAAGACGTCTGTCAAGAAGCTTTAAGTCACGTCCATGGTCCCTCAATTTGATAGCATGAATATCAAAGGATTCAAGAAAAGTTCCGCTTCCGGTCAAGTACTCTGTGGTATTACATGCATGATACATTCTAAAGATTCTTGATCTGGTTTTATGAACAGAATGATGGCGAGATGAACGTGGTTTCATCGTTCAAGCATACGCCTCGGATTTTATCGTTGTGACAGTTCTATTATTGCCACGAGAAATGTGGCTGAACTATTCTTCCGCCTAATAAAATGTGTGGCACCAGGGGAACCACTTTTTCAAATATCTAATAATGGTTTTGAAAATATTGCGTTTTCTTCGGAGACAAATGAATGGAACGAGTAAAATTGCAACTAATGCAAACTTGGTTTTTCAGATACTTTTCCACTCATTAAAAAAAGACTATAATAGAGCAACAAAAACTCATAGAAACATTTCTTGTCATTTACAATTATTAAAACCACTATTTACATATAAAACGTTCATGAAATACTAATTTTATTATCAGGTAATAATTGTTTATGCTAATGAATGATTATTAGAAAAATTTGCTTGGACTGTTCATATTTTTGGATGAAAAATGTCCAAATCATTTTAGCGATATATTCAGCAAGTTACATCATGGCTAATAGTTTTTTGGTCACTTTTTCAAATATCTAATAATGTTTTTGAAAATATTGCGTTTTCTTCGGAGACAAATGAATGGAACGAGTAAAATTGCAACTAATGCAAACTTGGTTTTTCAGATACTTTTCCACTCATTAAAAAAAGACTATAATAGAGCAACAAAAACTCATAGAAACATTTCTTGTCATTTACAATTATTAAAACCACTATTTACATATAAAACGTTCATGAAATACTAATTTTATTATTAGGTAATAATTGTTTATGCTAATGAATGATTATTAGAAAAATTTGCTTGGACTGTTCATATTTTTGGATGAAAAATGTCCAAATCATTTTAGCGATATATTCAGCAAGTTACGTCATGGATAATGATTTTTTGGTGACGTTGTTGCAATTTAGCGGCTACTAACTGCCCGCGGACTTCAAATGGATTCTGATAAAGAAGAAATCGAATCTGAGTCGATATCTCAGAGCCGGTGCTCTCCGAGTAATTAGCACGAAGCCGCTGGTAGAGAAAGTTGAAAATAGTCCAGGAGACTGAATTACCCTCTTTAATCAATACCAGTGCAAATAGCCTCGGGACTTTCCGTACTTGTACCATATTTCCTCTTTATCTTGAACATCGTAACGCCGCTCGCTTTATCAGAAACGATAAGCTAGCTCGGACTCGTTAGAATTTTAATCGTAATTTGCCGAGTTTCGGGAGAGGGAATGCTCTCGCGCGCGCGGACGTTCTTACTCTTCGACACGAAAATTTCACCTCGAATACGGGGCTTCTCGATTAGTTACAGAGTATTAATTAAGACCGCGACACGGGACTCTTGATCAGAGAATCTGTAATGTCTGAAAATGGGTTACTTAAATTATGGAAACATCAAGCTACGGAGTAATTGCACTTAGAATATTTATTTACTAACTCGCTCGGTGATGAATTAACCACGGAGAACACTTCTTCGGAATTTTCGTGTAAGCAGTGTTGTTCAAACTTAAGAATAGTTTGAGCAGGTTCCGTGTAGTTCGAGATAAGTAGCTACAATGAATCGAATAGTCTTGGGAAGTTTCATTGTCCTTTGGCGAATTTATTTATTTACAATAGTTATTCATGTACTTTAGTGCGTCAAATTCACAAATGTTGAATCACAACTCCACAGAGTTGTTACAAAATAATTTAGTTAATGAGATCGAAACTGGGAATATAAAACTCGTAGTACAGTAGAACCTCGCTAGTTGCAACCTCGTTTGTTGCAGACTGCCGACTCCCACCATGGGATGTTCAAGGTTCTGGAACTCGTGGTGGGGATTGTGGAGGTTATGATTGGTTACCTCTTTCAAGCAACGAGCGAGGTCTTACTGTACTTCCTGCTCCCTTAATCTTTCTGTGTATTTCCCTATTTCGAATAAAATGATTTTTAATTTACTCGAATACATCACAACAAAAATTAATTTGTAGATCAAACAATAATGTCACTATAATGTTTCTCATCTCTTTCAACATTGCTCTAAAGCTGTGATTTAAAAAAAAATAGAAACTAGTTACTATATGTAACATGGCGTCAGTAATCTTGATTAATTTAAAAAAGAATTTTCTTTAAATTGTTCTTATCCTTCCTCGAGGGACGACGTAATTTATTTACCATTTTACCATCGCATGAGAGTGTTTGTTAATTCCGTAGCATGCAATGGCCCGGCGCGCTAATGCAAACGATCTATTAAACACTTTTAACTGTTCGATGACGCGGCCGAGTGTAGCGAGATAAAGTTTCGAATAATATTATGAAATTTCCACTGATTATGGAAGACGATCGGATTCTCGTTAACGAAGAGGCTGCGAGCGATATTTATAGTGGAACGACCGCCAAAGAACCGCTTTTGCAATTTTCCCGTTAATTGCCGAATTTCGAGGAGATTGGGACCGTGAGCTAGCAAGCGTGGTAAATCAATTAGCTCGCAGTAATGTAACTTCCATTCCATCTATTTTCACGAGGCACGACGCGTTATAACGACTGCGCTCGTTGGCAACGGCGATTGAAATTCTTCGAAGACGATGGAGCTTGTTTATTCCCGAGAGTGGAAACGGCTCTGCCAAGAGAAAATGAAAAGTTCAATTAGGACCGATTTCTTAATTTTCATATCGATTAAAACAAACTGCAACTAATAATTTCACAGAGTGCTACTTCTGCAAATTTCAAAACACCGCAAAATCCAGCTTGAAGAAGAAACAGTGAGAAAAAAAATATTCTTTTAAAAGAAGTTTTAACTAAGGTAAAAAAGAATAGTAATAACTGCAATGTAGGATCCTAATGAGTAGACTGCGGATTTTACGCATTTAAGAAAAAAATCAATGCAATACAAAACCGTAAAGATTTTAGAATTTTGAAAATTCCTACACTATTTTCGGTTTATTAAAATGATTAAAAAGGGAGAAATACATATTTATTAAATCTCTGGTTCAGACAATAAACTTAGAAAATTTTTAATTTGCACGAAGATCCTCGATCTACCGAGTTATTATGAGTATTACTTGTAATTTAATACGTATAATAAAATTGAGTATCGCTAAGGTGATAATCGATAGTCGCATCTCCGATATCGTTTTGTTTTCCAGGGCAACAACCATTTCGTTGCACAGCGCGCGGTTCCCCGCCGCGGAAAAAAGGGATCTCGATATTCATAGTCATTAGCCGAATAAATCCCGTGTTAAGGCTTTCGCGAAACTGGAAAATATTGCCGGTAATACTCATTAGTCGTGTAAATGGGAATAAAGGAAAGTAGGACCGGTGAGGTCGCGGTCTCCGGTCACCGCGATAATCACCCCTCCCCCGTTTCGCACCGCAGTTGCCGTCCGTCTGCGCCCCCTTCGGTTTAGCCCCTGTTTGATTAAAACTCCCCGCTTACGAGGGAGAAATTACATTTTAATTATACATGGTTAATCAGGCTATGCTTTACACCGGGCAGACGGTCGGCCCTCTATTTCTTGTTTAATGGACAAGCAGAACCCACGGGGCACACCGAATTTTCTAGCTAGCCGCTCGAGACACCTCGAAGTGGGTCCGCAGGGAGATGCGCGGGGAGAAAAGCGTCCTTAGTTTCCAACTTTTCGATTTTTTCTGGTCTCGCTCACTTAAATCCTGACACTCGCCGGGGAAATGTTCTGTGCCAAATTTGGAAATAATTCGACAACCCGACTGCATTTCAGTGGACCTTTTAAAATTTTAACCCTCGCACAGCGGGGCATTCTAACTAACAAGTGAACATATTCAGTTCGTAAACTTATGTGAGATATAGTTCTTCGAAAAATATTTGACACGTATTTTTTTTATCGGCAACCATTCACTCCGAGGGGGTGAAAACAGCCCTCGAAGTCAAGGGCCACATTTTTTGAGAAAAAAAAGTTTGTTAAAAAATTCTCGCGCGACTACATTTCCCATTAAAAAATACACATTTGAAAAAAATCAATTTTTTTCGACTTCTAGTTTCTTAGATATGTCAAAAAATGTGGTTTTGACCCCTGACTTCGAGGGCTGTTTTCACCCCCTCGGAGTGGATGGTTGCCGATAAAAAAAAATACATGTCAAATATTTTTCGAAGAACTATATCTCACATAAGTTTCATCAAAATCGGCGTCTATCAGCTGCTCCCTTGTAAGGTGTTATTTTTTAATTTTTAATAAATATTTTTGACCTACTTCTTGTAGATACGTTAATATTTCTATATTGTTCCTAATACAGCCCATTCAATTAATTCGCCAAAAAATTAACAAATTGCTGGCGATTTTTTGATACTCTTGGTCAAAACGACCCGGACTTCGGGTATAACTCTGTTGTAATGCTAGATTTAATTTTTATTAATTTTTACAATAAATACTGTTGCATATGGATCCCCTTGATACAGCTATGGGCATCTGAAACACGTTGGAATACTAAAGACTTCAAATACCGGAAGTTCGAATAATAGGGGTCCCACTCTACACACAAATCTGTGATTGTAAGGAAAAACGCCGCATGTCACAATTCCAAAAAATTTGAGTTCATGCAATAACCCTTTGCACTCGGAGTTACTTTAACTCGAAAATTAAACATTTCTTCCGACCTAGAATAATTCCATTCCATAAGATTTTTTTTTATTTTATGGATATGAAATTGATATAAAACCTCATACAATACTTAAATGTTCAGTAATTGATTAGATACCAACTTATTTAATAATGGAAACAATATTTTGAATAATGCCACATCAATTTTTGTGGTGACTCTGAGTCGCCACTCGAGTGCTAAGGGTTAATTGAGCTTTAGCGATTTACGTATTTACCTGAAAAAAGTCAGGAATACAAATTCGGAAATCTCAAAAAAATAATGCAATTTAACCAATGTCCTATACAAAGAATTAGTGATCAAAACTTTAAACGGCAACATCTCGAAAGTCTAAGTATATCTTCTTCCTTAAAACCACAGAAATGTGCACACATCATTTTCTCGCCAAGTGTCACAATTTCTCGGGGGGGTAAAACAAGAAAAATCTTGAAAGAAATTTTCAGGCTCCATGGCTGAGGACCAGCCTGGTCCACAGGGAGCTACGGTTGTGCAGGCGAAAAGCGTGGCGCATTGATGGTCTCGTCGAAAAAGGAGCACATATTTCACCGATACAGCGGCCAGGATTTTCCCTCCGTTCCCTCCTTTCTCTCCTTTTCCTTTTTCTCGCGACATCGGCGGTTGCCGGAGCGCATTCGTCAGTGACGGCTTTCGCAGCATGATGGATCGAACAAAATGGATTCGTGACGTTTCCGCACGCATTAGGACAGCGCCTGGCGCATTTTTCTTTTCGCGTTTCGTCAAGGTCTTTGTTCGTTTCCCCGGCCGCAAATCACTGCCGATGAAATATTGGCCACGCGGAGGACGGTGTAATCGGCGATCATGCTATGCCGCTGCGGCTGCTGTGCCAGTATCGCGAAGATGAAGTCTCGCGTTGGTCGGGATCCAACCGAAATTGAATATCGATCGAATTAGCCCGGGATCAACAAGATCCTTCCTGCGAAACATTATATGTTAGGCTGGTTTGATAACACGGTTTACGGGTAAGCCAGCTGCCGAACACCGATTTCCCTATCTGTCGTCTAATCTCTGTCTGACTAATCTCTTTGGTTATCAGCCTCCATTATGCTCGGTTGGCTTGTAGACAGATTCTGGCCACCGCGGATTAACCGACGCGCCGGAATCTGTTTCGAGTGGACGCGCGATGGGTCGGGCTCGGCCCGAAATGTTTCGTCCTGTGAAAACAACCCGCCAAGAAGGTGTCGACGCGTTCGTTGTCACGTTGGCCGTATGTGGATGACGCGTTCTTCGTCCGTTTTCAAAATTTAATTTTGTTCGTGGTATACTGTCGGGGCAATGTTTAGTTCGGAATCTATTTATTAAACATATCTCCAAGATTGTACACTCGTAGATAAGTATTTGTAGGAGTAAAAAAATTAAATAAATTAGAAACTAATATGTATGTATAGATATAAGCTTCGATCCCAAATGCCTCGACGAAAACGGTCCAAAAGCTACAAAAATTAAAAAATTATTAAAACTGGACTTGGAGACAAAATATACAGGGTGTCCCAAAACTACTGCGTTAAATTGAAATGGGAGGTTCCTTGGGTCGTTTCAAGCGACATTTTCCTAAACAAAGCAGCGGGCGCCATTTTTGTTAAGGAAAATGTCGCTTCAAATGACCCAAGTAACCTCCCATTTCGATTTAACGCAGTAGTTTTGGGTCACCCTAAATATGGCATTGCGAACAAAATAGAATTCACTGAATTAAACAAACAAAGAGCAATCATAGAGAGAAATGAAAGATTTTACTATCTCCGAAACTGGAAATTAATTAATGTTTGCCTGAGAAGCTCATGAGTAGACTCCGGATTTTATGCCTTTATGGCAGAAATGAGTACGTGCAATTTAGATGAGAAATATAAATTTATATTTAGCTGCCAAACTTTTTATTTTGCATAAAGATCCGGAGTCTACTCATGAGGGTTGAAATAAAAAAGAATTTGGCTGTGAAATCATAGGGGTCGTTCAATTTGACTATTCGAAACACGAATGGAGAATTAACTATGAGAAAAAATGTTAAATGCCAGTAATTGACTAAAGTTATCTAGAATGAGTATCCACAATTTTACCTGAAAAAGGTATTTATATCTAAATAATAACACAATGTAAGGACAGTTCAGTTGTTCCTATTAAAAAATCATAGAGCATATTTAAAAATTTTTAAAAGAATCCCTGATAAACAATGTGTAAAGTCCAGTTTATAGTAAATTCCAAATAGTTCTGTTAATTTTATTAATTCTTCCACTTGTTTCTATAAAAGAACAGTAAAAGATGTTCGGCTAAGAGATATAATTGGACTATTTCCCTACAAATTAGAAAATTACAGGAAGATTTAAGGAAATTAGTGAACTTGTCGCAGATGTCCTTATGCAAATGACACGGGTCCTTGAGAAGCGGTGGGGCAGTGGTCTTTTTTCCTTTCTCGTACACGGGGAAGATGGTGCACATGGGGTGGCAGGCGCGCGAGGAAATTGTACATTTTGGAATTGCAGGGAAAACCGTTCCCCCGGACAGAAAGAATTATGTCACAGTTATGCGTTGCGCGTGTAAGCTGGCAGCGAGCACGTGAGCGAAATAAAAAATCCGCGGGGTGGTCCAGCATGTTTAAAGCTCCGCGTCGGCCAGTCATATTCGTGAAGCGTTTACTAACGAACCACGGTTTCGCCAAATCTCCACAATATTTGCTATTTAGTTTCGCGTCACTTGCAAATCTGCCGGCAGAGTGTGCGGACACTCGTCGCCTCGTGATCGCTTGAAAGACGATACGCGCGATCCTCGCTTTTCTGTAATTAGCAGAGAATTAAATAGGAGCAGAAGACCGGAGAGCACGCTTTAAAGAAATTTAATACGATACTGGTAATTGATTCTGCTACGGCACTCGAGCACTCGGTGACTAAACTTTCGATCTTTATTAAATACGCTTTACACTCTCGGGAAAGATTGAAACCGAGAAATTCAAGAAAAATTGATTCGCTTTTCTATTATTTTTTCAGCTAATACTAAAACTTAATTTTGTCATTCATATTGATTACAAGAGTACCTTCACTCTAAATGTACTTGTAAAAACAAAATCGCATTTCTCGTTTATCGATACGAAATATCCATAAACATTAAATATCATAAATTATCACAGAGTATATACAGATTTGAGAAATGGACACCGTGGTACAATGTTTATCGGAAAAATATTTTACTAGCCACCAACAGAGTTTATTAACAGAGCGCGGATTTTTATGTAAATTCCTATTTTCCAAAAGCAGAATAAGGAGAAAATTTATTTCGCCGACAAAAATATTCCTTACAGTAAAAATGTCATTATTGTTTATTAATGTGAACGTTTCCTCATATTTCGCGCATTTGCCAATACCGTAAATGCGTATCTTGTTATTGATGAGTGCTGCTGGAGAATTTAATTCGGAAAATCGGAATTTTTTACAATTGCAATAAAATCGGTTTTCCGATACGATAAGTGTTTATGCTCGGCGGCTGTCTCGCAAAATACTGGACAAAAGAAAGCATATATTGCGCGCATGGAAAATTTATCTTTTCCACTCGTACGCGCATAACAAGTCATAATTAAAAATTGATTGTTTGCTAAATAATAAATAACTGACTTCATTATCGACTGGTAACGCACACTACTCAAAAATATGTGGAAAGTTATTTGTAGAATCGATAACATATTCGTGTTTCTGGGTCGAAATGGACCCGAAGGCTGTCATTCAATTATAAAAGTGTCCATAGCGTATCTCCGTATATCGTCCACGAATAAAAGAAAATTGAGAGAGAAAAATTGAAACATCTGCATGCACCTGATATTAGAAATGAAACAAGTTGCGTTACTCTTATTTCAGAGTGAACAGCAAGTTACTAATTGAACGATCCGCGTATAGATTTTCCCGGGGAGCAAATGACGGGAACGCGTGTGCACGCTTTAATTAGCCTTATTTTCAAGTGAACGCGTTCTTGCGAGTCTTTTCAACGATCCCCGGATAAGTTTAAAAATATTTTCCAATTGAGCTGGCACGGGTCAAAGAATAAGCCTCCACTCGAAAGAGTTTCATAAAACGAAACCTGCAGTTTCTCGATAAGTATGCCAGTCGAGTAGACCTTCTTCCCTACCTAGATGAGAGAAAGAGAGAGAGAGAGAGAGAGAGCTTCCCTCTCCCACGATGAAGCTACCAAGCGGCTTTTGTTAACAAGCCGTCAGTCTTAATCTAGTTTATTCCTTGGCTTAGACTTCTGGGACAATGCATCCGGCTCGGCGGTGTAACGTCACCCTCGAAGATCGACGGGGGATGCGAGTCTTTATTTAATTTCCGTATTTGCAATCTGCCGGGCGCATTGCTGCGGGCGCGTCGAAATATGCTATGAAAAAAATCGATACGTCGTTATACGCTTGATGGCTTCCTTGTTTGCTTTATTCGACTAAAAACCTCACTCCACCGCAGCCCTAGCTCCGATATATACCACTTTTCTCTCGATCCATTGTACCGTTCCATGCAATTAACCGAAAGACCACTGAGAACACTCGCGGCGATTATTTTATTATTATTATTATGCCGATAGGTCAACTGTGAACATTCCTCTCAATTTTTTATTTCCGTGGAGCACGTGATAAATGCTGGAATATGGGGATATTTTTTGTCAGCGGCTGGCGCTGTTCCTTTTCGTAAAAATAAAATTATTATCCTGTAATATGCACGTTTTTTTTTGTTTCATAAAATTGCACTTATTGTAAATTCATAAAAATTTTCAAATATAGTTACACTTAGAATACAATTGACATATGTTACATAATGAATGTATATAGAATTTAATTTTGAAAATCTTATTATATATTTCAAATTGGTAAGATGCGAAAGAAAATAAAAAATACATAATGTATAAACTAACCTATGATATAAACAGTCCTTTTAATTTAAAATTAATTGCTATACTGTGTTATAAAAATTTAAAAAAAAAATTATATTTAAAACTAATGTATCAAGCGAAATATTTAATTGTCCGAATTACCCGAATTAAATAGATTGAAAGTTTTATCTATTTTATGATCGAAGTTCGTAAAGAGATGTAAGAAGAAAAAAGTTGGTAATTTTTGCAGGTTTGCGTCGAATAGCAAAGTCGAAGTACATATTACGGTAACACGCGCAATTTCTATTGAGGGCAGTTAATGGCTAAGTTTTACAAACAGCCAAGAAAAGATCGAGTCGCATTACGGATTCTGAAAGTTCCTCCACAGACAGGAGTATGAAGTAAGGTGAAGTTTCCCTGGGCACTCGGAAGCATGAGTTTGAAAAAGGAAATTTGAGGTGTGCTGTTTTATAGCCTGCAGTGTTCGCAGTCTTGCGAGTTAGGTTTAAGAAACTCAATTTCGGAGATATCAGCGCGAGACTATTGATTTCGGAGAACCTCGGCTTTAGAGTGGAACTGACCGACAAGATACAGTACCTATCTATCCGGGAAAGAAAGAACGCTGCGATTTTATGGGATTTATATCGCAAGCAACACTTATTCCGATACCATCGACTTACTCATGGGATTTTTCCCAATTTTACGACTGGAGGTATACGATAATCTGTACGTCTATGCATACAAACGAGTCCTGTGAGGTTAAACTGTATATACAAAAAAAAACACAAACTTTGTGTATGCAGTGACTCCAAAAATGCATTTGAACAAGTTTTTCGAAAGTGAGAAATGTAAAATTCAAGTGCTTTTTGTACACATTATAAATAATTTTGAAGTATGACTTCTATAATAGGCATGTGGAGTTCAATATTGAATGATTGTTTTTCAAACGTTTATTCAGTATATTTTTCATTTTTCTATGACTGTTTTGGTGTTTTTTGGAGAGTATTACGTGTAAATACGATTGTACAAATAAATGCGATGTTATTGACTTACGTCTATCGATGAACCGGAAATTTCCGAAAAAGCCGGTTGCATTCGACGGAGGTCCCTGTGTGTGCAGTTCCAAAATAAGCGTAGATCTTGAACTGTACAATATTTGCGGAATGTCCCGTAGTTCACCGCAGAGTACACCAGACCAAGGAGTGTACTCAGAAACACCGGTGGTCTCCAAATGTAGAAACACTTTCACAAAATCACCACCCATGCAACTGGAACATAAACAGAGTGGAAATTATTACGACCTTACAAATTACTGAAACACTTGTGGATTCATATGAAAATTATACCGTAATTCATACATCAATAGCAAGTTATCTATCAACATAGGTTTTAAAAATGTATAGTTTTTGCACTTTAATGCAGTGCAATGCAATGCATTCTTCTGGAATAATAATTTAAACGAAAATTATTCAACTCCTTTTTGATGTAGCATAAATATTATAACTTTAATTTCCTATTTTCTAAAATTATTGGAAAATTAAGTGATCCTTAATATTTCGTTATTTGACGAGTGACATATTGTATTATATGCCATTAGTACGCCGTGGATTTATGTTTCTATACCCCCTCATCAATAAAATTGAAAATTTCATAGAAATTAATATCCTCTTATAGCACTCGTAATCTATTCAACATTTCTCACATTCAGCGAACCTGTACCGTCGAAACAGTAAAATACAAAGACCCGCAATCTAGATATTTATTGTTCATTCCATTTCGTTATTAAACCATCTATCCGTTATGGAAAACAGGTTTCAGCCTCGTTGAGTCTCGCTGAATGGCAGACAGAAATACGAAATGTGGAAACGTTGCCAACATTTGCCATTGAAAAAAAAAAACCAATCCGCGATGTTCTAATCGAGGTCCGTCGTCCATCTGGGCTTGCGATACGTCAATCACAAGCGACAATAGGAGTGCGATGGAATTTTATAATTTCAGAATCGAACAACAATCTGAAGCTCGACGTGTAAAAAGTCGATAAATCAAAAACGCTCGCGATGCAATAAAAACTTTCAAGGTGCGAAGCATGCTAATGGTTAAACCGCGTGAACCTAAACAAAGTATAAATTATGAAAACAATTTTCTACTTATAAACAATGATTAAAATAATTTCTCACAATTTAATAAAGTATCAAAGGAAATGGACTCCTACTTGGTTCCTGCATTCTGCAACTAAAACAATTTTCAGTTACCACGTGGTGCGGCTAATTTGTCGGGAAAAGAAAAAATGGCGCAGCATACAAGATGACCTGACGGATAAGGAGAGCAACGTGATCGAATTAACCTCGTGGAGCCCGTTTCGATACCGCCAATATACGCGATCGGGCGGGTTTAAGCTTACGGGGCCGTGATACTCGTAGAATGGCTAATTGACTAATTAGTCCTGGCACCGAAACGGAACAGGTGTTCGTAAGTCTAACTGTACACAGATTAGCGGAGTTCGCGTGCTTAGGGAGCACTTCCGATCCGGCATTAAAGCGAAATGCAATGTCGAAATTAGCACAGATTATAATAGAGCCGGGACGCTTACGAAGCCAGTCATATCCGCAAAAACAATTTACCGGCTCGTTAACGAAACACCCGAGTAGAGGAGGCTCGGCGACGTATCCTGTGCGAACGTGTGAATTCTGGAAGACATTCATTAGCCCGGGCTTATCCCGGGCAAGAAACTTAAATCCTTAAACTCCGTCGGCACGCGGGAATATCAAATTATAATCTAGAAATTGTCGCGAGTAAATTATTTGCCACCCCCCCCCCCCCCTCCCCACACCTCCTCCGAATAGCGCGAACGCGCTAATTACACACCGCGGCAGCTTCGGTCGGAATTTACTGAGGCTTTAATGATCCCGTTACGCAACCTATTCATCACGACCGTTCGGACGGTTTCTAATTAATTAGCGGTAGACCTCTCGCCATATTCCATTTGTCGTAACCGTTTGCCGAGACCCGACGACGTTGTAACACTTCATCTCGCGATCGAAGAAACGCAATTAACCTATCGGCCAAGAAATCGTGGCGCACGCACCGCTGCCATATTTCTTTCTGGCGAACCAATAGAGCGCTGCCTCTATCAGATCGTCCAGGAAGCTCTGCGGATTTTTTTTTTAAATTTCTGCATCTTGCCCAATTATTTCAATCGGTTACGAATGGTAACTTTATTTCCAACTGTTTTGCAAGCTCATTTCGTTGGTTTAGCAGGGTCTCTCTTCAAAATCTCTAAAATCTGACAGTTTTACTTATCAGATAAGTATAAATTGTGATAATTATTTTGCCAGAAACCTGATATCTAGGGTCTGCGCCCGTGTAAATTGGAACCGGTTATTATAGATATTACATAGATAAAAATCATTTTTCATCTCGTGTTACCCGGTCATTAAGCAGGCCAGATTTCCACCGCCAATGGCTCGCGTCATGAATGTTGCAGAAAATTGCGTGATGAAAATGTCATGTTAGTGTGGGATGATAAATATCTTGTTAACAAGGGAAAATATAAAATCATTATCTGTTTCTCTTTTCTAATACAGAGGTGAAATATTAATATGTACAGTGACTCCCACTAATATTCGGACACTCTTAAAAAGACGATAACTTTTTTAATATTCGACCTTATAACTTGAATTTTTTGAGAATTTAGAACAATCGGTTTTGTTATGTAACGTGAAAAGAATTTTTGAAAAAATTGCAATTGGTCGGAATTGGAGCGAAAACACTAAAAGTTATATTTTATAACTTTTTTATGTGAGCTCATATTGAAAATGTAGAAAATACGTTTCGTAGATCTGTATCGATTAAACATATTCTGAAAATTTCATTAAAATCGGTCAACGTTGAAAGATGGTAGAAATTGCAATTTTTCACGATTTTCGGCCTCTAACTGCAATAAATCTAAGAATTCATACATCTTTTAATGCCTGTCTTTTTATCCCACATTAACCGATTTCGATGAAATATTTTTTAAATTTTCAATATAGACCCACATGAAAAAGTTGTAAAATGCAACTTTTAGAATTTTCTCTACAATTCCGACTAATTGCAATATTTAAAAAAATTTTTCTTTTCACATCATGTAGTAAACTAATTGCTCTAACTTCTCAAAACAAGTTCAAATTGTATATATCAAAAAAGTTATCGTTTTTTTTAGAACGTCCGAATATTAATGGGGGAGTCACTGTATTTAGTCGGTGGACTGTCTTTTCTACAGTTTTTTCAATGACTGAATGGATCTTTTATGTAGCATGTCTGTAGGTATTTTGTTGACAAACTAAGCCAGTTAGAGTGTACGCTATCGACAGCCACGACCTTTTGAAAAAGTATCCGAAACGTTTCCAGTCACAGTTTCAGGTGGCTTCATCAAGAGTCAAATGATACCGATGCTCTTGGATATCGGCGTGGTTCGCCACTAGTTAAATAGCGTTGCATGGGAACACTTGTCTCGACCATGTTCGCGTTTCCATTGTTTGACCAACCGCATTTTTTTTCGTATTGGTCAGTTGTCGGGCCATGTAAAACACGTTGGACTACTTTAGCCGAAACGACACGGTTTACTCTCAAAAGCTTTAATAGTTACAACTGTGTGACGCAGGCCCGTAAAAGCTTCGCTACGACAAAGTTTATGACAAGCTCGCTTGAGTTCAAATTTCAAGGGAAATTTCGGTTGCTGAAATTAGAGATAGGCTGAAGTTGAGCGTCTAGAGTACGTCCTACAATTATCGCGCATTCCCGACGTTTCCATAACGGTGGTCACATTTTTATTACACCGTAAAACTAATTTATCGCTATTTTTATTTCCATCGTACCAACAGGGTTAAGCTCCTATTAAGTGATAAAACTTTCGCGATATCCATCGATCTTTATCGAAATTATTTAACATATTGTACAGGGCGACCCAAAAGTGGACCATTTAGAATTTGTTTATGGAAATGTGAATTTTTAAAACGTAAATGAATATTCCATTTTTACTACTGAATTTTGACACAGCAATGTGTACGTTTTCTAATAAAAATATTAGAAAATCGAAGTTATTTATTTGATTTAATGAAAATCGAACAATTGAGATTTGTCATAGTTACTCTCTCAACAATCTTACACCTAATAGATTCTAACTAAAATGACAGTAATACAACAATAAATACAATAATGATATTCATATAAAAATAATTCTCATATGCTAAGGGATGTATTAACACTTTTACAATAACACTCTTACACCTCGAATATTCTAACTAAAATTACAATAATACAACAATAAATACAATAATGATATTCATATAAAAATAATACATCCCTTAGCATATGGGAATTATTTTTAGTATATTTCTCGATGGATCGAATAAATCTATTATCTTCCTGAAACGAAATTATCTACAGAAGATTTAAACGAACGAACCGATGTTGCGTTTAATGACAATCTGTTTGCTAATTTTTAACGATAACAATCTTATTAACGTCCCGGGGTAACGGCACTCTTCCACAAAGGAATAACTCTCGAATCTCGACTGATAATGGCGAGCTGTTAATAAGAAGACATTAAGAATTATTATAATATTGATTTGCATGTTTCCCGAATATTTGCGTACGGTCGCTATGCAAATGTGCGAGTCCACCGCATATTTATGAGGGACTTCGTATCGTATAGAAAGTAACGGAGCGAGAGGTCGAACGAACAAAAACCGAGACCGCATATCGAGCCAGAGAGCAGAGCGTGCTATTAATCACGTCCCATAATTTATCAGCTGTATTTCCGGCGAACCGTGTAGCTCCCTCGGTCGCTAAGATCGTCCTTGTCAATTAGCGATCGGCATCGATATCGGAATTCTGAGGATAGAGGGAGAGAGAGAGAAACAGAGAGAGACAGAGGTGTGTCCTCCGGCCAAGGTTTCTTACATGCGAAATGCTAAATGTCGGGATCGACGAGTCACCGTTGTGTGATGGTATGTTAGTGCCGTGGGGTATTCGTGCCTGCTCTTGGCGGTCGGATTTAGTAGCGATATTCACGTTGGGAAGATACAGGGTATTGGACGCGTGAAATTACATGTCCCTTGAGACAACGACGTTACTGTATACAGACCGCTGAGAGACATCGGCAACAGGAGTACACAACGAAATTTCGCATGTAACGTAATTTGCTATGGATCCACAGCTATTTAACCCGCGGTTAAACTTGCGCGACCCGTTCTACCGAACCGCCGCGCCGCGTTTCGTTAACACCAACACTACCGAACCGTTCATTTATTTTTAATGATTAAAAACCTAACAACCCACGAGAATTCACGTAATGATTTCCACGTCTTCGCGATTATAAATTAACTGTGGATCTTCGTACGAAATAAAAACTTTTGAAGTCAATTACAGGGAACAGAGAAAAACAAACAAACATTCTCATTTAATGTCTTCACAGTTTTGTATTACTCATTTTTGTCGCGAGTGCATTATGGTCTGATTGTAAACATTAACTTGTACAGTATGAATCACATTAATATTCTGATACTCTTAAAAAAACGATAACTTTTTAAATATTTGACCATACAACTTGTATTTTTTTGTTGACAAATTAGAACAATCGGTTTTGTTACGTAACGTGAAAAGAATGTTTGAAAAAATTGCAATTGGTGGGAATTGCAGAGAAAATACTAAAAGTTGTGTTTTACAACTTCTTCATGTGGGCTCATATTGAAAATGTAGAAAATACGTTTCGTAGATCTGTATCAATTAAACATATTCTGAAAATTTCATTAAAATCGGTCAACGTTGCAATGAGTTATAAACGTTTACAGATGGTAAAAATTGCAATTTCTACTTACTGCAATAAATCTAAGGATTCGTACATTTTTAATGCCTATCGTTTTTTCCCACATCGATTTCTGATGGAACTTTTACAATGCACATAATTGACACAGATCTACAAAACATATTTTTTAAATTTTCAATACAGACCCACATAAAAACGTTGTAAAATATAACATTTAGTATTTTCCCTGCAATTCCGACCAATTGCAATTTTTTCAAAAATTTCTTTTCACATCATGTACTAAATTAATTGCTCTAACTGCTCAAAGAATTTAAAATCGTATGGTGCAATGTCAAAAAAGTTATCGTTGTTTTTAAGAGCGTCCGAATATTAATGGGAGTCACTGTATGTCGAAAAGTTACATCAGCAACGCATAAATGAAAAAATACATAATTGATGAAATTCTATATAAACCACTTGGTTTAAAGCAATAAATAAATAAATAAATAATTGATGAAATTTCGAAACAAATGGAAAGACTGCAACCGAAAGCTTTGAGTCTAATAAACATATAGCATCGCGCGACTGTAAACACAACAATCACTCTTGATATGTGAATTCCAGAGGCATTCGCGTTCGTCATAAAATGTTTTTGCCTACTTCCACCTGTTTGAAAGCTGTATCTCGGTCTATCTGGCTGGATCATTCTGCGTCGCAAGTAGAGTATACAGAAGAGGCATAAATAAAAGTGACAGAATAACAGAGAGACACACGAGCATCCGAGCGTTTGTGAATTAAATTCTTGGCAAACATCTAGCATGGTCGGTGACATGACAGTGTCGTCAAAGAACGTGTCGTGCCACGATACCGAAAAAGCCGCCGATCGTGAGGCATTGCCGCTATCCTGGCTCAATATATGTATATAGATATAGTATGTGCATATAGACGTACACACATACACACCGATTCACAATCAAAGATGAAAACAGCCCTTTCACCGGCTACACTCGAACCAGCACGTATCCGCTTTGTTCGTCGGCTCTTCTCTGTTAGTCGCGGGAAAAGAAGAATTTTCTGCCACGATTTATTACGCTGCCAGAGATATCGCGTTTGTCACCTTTGCTATCACGGTATCTGACCAACGTTTTACGGACTCGTTACAGATCGCCATGGAGACCGAAGCCGAGAATAAAAATGGAACTTCCATGCACCTGTAAATTTTTTAACACTCATCAAATTTTTACAACTTAACCGTTAAGTGGCACAGTGTTTACGCGGATTGTGAAGTATCATAGTATGTAGTACCTTTTCTGAAATTCCATATCAATTTTCTTTGGTACCTTTCACCCCTTGCACTACGATTCATGGTTGCAGTGATTAGAATTTCTTTGGAATTCACAATTTTCGCGAAGAAGAAAATATTGTAATATATTATAATAAATAGAATTTAATTTCGGTTTACAGGAAATTAATAACATACATGTGTATTAGAGTTTGTTCGAAATATTCATCACGAGTCTAACTCGATGGTATGGTTCAAGGAATTAAGCATGTATAATTTAAGATTAACCCTTAGCACTCAGATGGCGACCCTGATGCACCACTGAAAATTGCTATGCCATTCTTAAAAATATTCTTCACATTATTATTTTTGTTCGTATTTAATAAACTACTAGACATTTACATATTACATGAGATATTATATCAGTTTCATATGCAAAAAATGATTTAAAAAAAAATGTATAGAATGGAAAAATCTTTCGTTTTTCAGTTAAAATAGCTCCGAGTGCAAAGGGTTAAATAACCCAAATGCCCAGAGGAAAATAACAAACACGATATTTGCAATTATTGTACAATAAGTAGCGAAAGTTAGTGTACAAAAATTGTCTTGGGGTCATGTGCAACTCCTATATATATACCAGTTAAGGGTTAATACCTTGTAATGTGATTTTCTTCCTGGCCACAACGATTTAAATTCCTTCGTATTTATTAACTTCATAGAAAAAGAACGAAAAATATTTATTGTGTGCCCACATGTACTTTATGCTTGAACATTAATAACAGAAGAGTCAAATTTCTCTCACTGCTTCTGATCCTTCTCGCTGTAGGGAAACGTTTTGAAATATGTATCGACGCGAGAGCACAAATTAATAAATTTTAATGAAAGAATTAATGCGTCGGATCGACGCCGTAATGCGATTTTATAAACGATTTACCATCGTGTTATGTATTTACTTGGTTTTGTTTTAATGTCACGGGCTGCTGCATTTTCTGCTCGGGAGATTTTAATTATACATTAGACGCGGACGTTTTTCGAATGAGATTATCTCGAACAGATTATTCGTGCAATTAGGCTGTTCTGTCGGAACAATTGTTACAAATGAACCTGGATTTTCATAAATAGGTTTTATCTTTTTCATTAGAGACAGAACATTCCACTATTTAAAACTACGAAATCAATAAAAAGTTTCTCCTCGACCTTTAAATAAATCGAGCAAAAAAAAAAGGAGTAACAAATGATACAGACGTTCTATAAATAATAATATGCTAACGAAACGTTATCAGAACCGCAATTCAGGACGATTAAAATATAACTTTAATTTTTCGCTATTTCCATTATACCTGCACGGCAAAAAATATTTTCACGTTACGCAGCAAAGTCAGGTTTTCTGGGAATCCGGTGCACCGGCAAAATAACGTTAATAACACCCGATAACCTTCCACGGCGAATACAGATTTGCTCTCACAGCGAGATTCCGACGCATCCTTTGTTAATACTCCCGGCAAACGCTTTGTTCCTGTTCAAAAGAGTAGCAAACAAGATTCGTTCCACCGTAATTCGGTATGAAAATCGATAGGAAATTCCGCGAAGCAGTCGAACGACCGCGATACAACTATAATCTGTATACCGCACATAAACTGAGGATCCACGAAACCGCGAAAAATACGGCGATGGAATCGATAAAACAACGATAGAAAACTTTTTCCCACCAGATGAAGCACGAAGCAATCTTCGAAGTGAGATTCGATAAGAATCGCTATTCTTCGGGCATTTTACAGCTATCTAGAACTTCTGGTAGGGAGGGGGATTCCTATTTAATTTCGCGATACGTCATTATTTTTATCGGTTTTCGAAAATCCCTTCGAGCAGGCCGTCGAACCTCCATTTACTGTAAAAATATGAATTCAAGAGTGAAGTTATTTATTTCACTATCTTTTTAGCTACCCTATAGATTCATTAAAAGATGTTCATTTTTATGCAATTTATATTTCGTACAATTAGAAAACGTTCATTTTACATAACGATCCATATTATTAATCAGTATGCGATGCTTATGAAAATATTTTCAGGTATCAATTACCAATTTTGATTAAAACATTCGTGCAATATTGTTGTTGGTAAATAGCAAAATGATATAAGTTTCTGCACTCAGTTATAAATTGAGTTTCACTCGAGGCATGAATTAAGGGAGGAGCCCTATGTAATATGAAATTTTTTAGCAGTTTTTTTTTGCTGAAATCGATAGAAAATTTCCTCAGGAATACGATAAAAAATAGTTAGAAAGTTATCGGAGATGTTTTTGTACGTTATTTTCAAAATAAAGTGAAGTCTTGATTGCACTAAAGAGGCTCGTGCTTCTCGAAAAGAAGAAAAAACCGCTGAAATGCAATATTTTGATAAAGAGGAAGATCTGTTCTATGGCTTCGTAGCTCGTAAACTAATTACTCGATCTTTATGAAAGTTCATGTATATATTCTATAAACAATTGGCCTCAGCATGACGAGCTCCGATTGTTTAATTTTTTATTTAAAATTTTGTTATTACCAATTATTTATATCAGAAAATCCGTTTTTTTCAAAACGTCGCCATTTTTGCAATTTTGCAAATTTAAAACAAAGATTAACGTCATGCTGAGCGTTTTTGCATAAACTAACGATTCCATTTGGATTTTTTTGTTTTGGATAAATTTTGTGCACTGTACGCTGCACGGCGCATTTGCAGGATGCCATTTTCAAGCCGTCATTCCACCATTATTATTGTTAGAAAATAAGAATGTGTGTGTATGTACATGTATATTGACGAACATAAGAGAGCATTACCTGTTCCCCACTCCTCAGTTGCGAGAGACAAGCGAGCACGGAGTTCGCAAAGGAATGAATATTTTGTTATTTATTTAAACAAATCAGTTAGTTACACGAAGGACGCCATGAGGCGACGAACAATTTATATACGTGTTCAATAAGTTTATAATAAAGTTAAATAGTTAATTGTTCAGTTTATATTTATAATCTCAGTTTATATTAGCTTTTCTTAACAATTATTAACAACTAAACTTAAAAAACCTATTTTTTGTTACAGTATAACATCAATAAATGATACCTGAAATTTTAAATCATTCTACGCATTATATTTAAAATTCTTGAAAAACAGGCCATTTACATAGGACTCCCCCTTAATGATATTGGCATCAGAATTAATATACATAGTAGAATCTCAATGGCACAAGCAGAAATTCTGTTAAAATCCACTTGTCAATGAACTCGTAAAAGTCAGTCAACACCCACTTGCCAATGAACGTGTCGAAGCACAATTGTAAAGCAAAATGAGGCTGAAGAGTTATCAGTGAAATCGTGTTTAATAAAAGTTGGCCGAATCGAACGGCCGGGTATCATTCGCGAGGTTCGGTGAAACAGTTCCAGCACGTCGCAGTGCGCAAAAAATGGGAACTGATTAGCGTGCCACAATTCAAAAAGTTCTTCCTAAGAGCTCACCGAGATCGTTGGCACGAAATCACGGGCGTAGCGTGCAAAACTTCACGAATAGCCCTACTCTGATTGGCCTTACGCCAGACGTATACCCCTGAGGATCTCCGAGCGTGAAGAATGTTTTTGGAATATTACGTTAGAAATTTATATAGCATGTCGAGACCTAGCCGTGCCCGCTTGTCTACGACTTACGAATCGAAAATCGTTTAACGTCGCGGCGCCAGTCGAATCTTCTTCCGGGAGGACGAGTATAACTCACGGAATGTGGAGACCTCATTGGGAATATCGTAGAAATTGGAAACCCATATAGATCGGTCTTAACTTGTTAGCGTTGCGAGTTCACCTCGTATAAAATACGCGAGCAAAAATATGTTTTAATATTGCATTAGACTGGATAATGCTCAGTTTAATTTAACGTGCTCCATTTGCAAGAAGCTCCCTTTATATTACAGTGGATGATCAAATTATTGGAACAACTTTTACAAATTGATATTTTGTACAAATTCCTGTTTATAGTAAAAAATATTTATTTACAGATATGTTTATAGTATATTATAGACATTTATTTATTTATTTATGCCCGAAACCGTGTATGGTTTATCTAGCATACATTAGTATAACACTTTACAATTGACAAAAATTAGGGAACATATTCAGTTGATACACGCCGATTTTGATGAAACTTATGTGAGATATAGTTCTTCGAAACATATTTGACACGTATTCTTGTTTTATCGGCAACCATCCACTCTGAGGGGGTGAAAACAGTCCTTGAAGTCAGTGGTCAAAACCATATTTTTTCAGAAAAAAAAAGTTTGTTAAAAAATTCTTGCGCCACTACATTTCCCATTAAAAAATACTCATTAAAAAAAATCAATTTTTTTCGACTTCTAGTTTCCCAGATATCTCAAAAAATGTGGTTTTGACCCCTGACTTCGAGGGCTGTTTTCACCCCCTCGAAGTGGATGGTTGCCGATAAAAAAAAATACGTGTCAAATATTTTTCGAAGAACTATATCACACATAAGTTTCATCAACAACCAACTGAATATGTTCTCTTATAAGCTAAATTAGAAAGTTGAAAATAAAAATTAACGCTGTAATGTCTCGCACGGCTAGAAAGAAATTCATAATGTAGGGAGGGTAATATTATAGACATATTTTTAGTAAATTACGTATTATTAGGACTAATTGTTTTGTGACTCCCATGGAAGATACGTTCGATTTCGAAGACATTATACTTATAATTTTTTCGCGAGGCGATATCGTTGGAGAATCGGTTACCTGACAGGTATCGCTTTAATAAGCCATTAGCGTCTCGAAACCGACGTTGCTGGCATTTTCAGCGTGCGAGGTATCGTGCAAACGACATTTCGATTCTCCCGCGCGCCTTCCAATCAGAAATCGTGACTTAATTGGAGATGGATACACGGCAACGTATCGCGTGACGAGAATTTGGCTTCTGTAGACGGATTCTGGAGAATTTCTGGCTTACGTACGTAATAGATTATTGATCGGAAAACAACACAGGGGAATATCGGATGTTACCATTCTATTAAATACGTGTCTCCCACAGTGTTTAATACCACAAAGTACCGTAAGTGTACAAAAGCCAAAGAGTTTTAAATTATTGAGAACAATACGGAATATCTGTAATGGAATCGTGTGCAATTTCCTTTCTCATTCCACCATTTACGTTGGCATGCTCAAGCTACTGTCCCGGAGATATTATCTAGCTCTTCGAATTGTAAGTCACGTTGCACATGAACATCGAGCCACCCATGGAATCGGATGTACAAGGTTAAACAGGAAATTGTTATTATCACTGTGCTGGGATTCTTTCGAAACATCCATTCGGTTCACTAGAATTTACGTGCTTGATTATATTGGGGGTAAAAATGAATCTATGGATTCAATTTCCAAGACAGGAAAATATCAATGATTTTTCAATAATATTACTTTACTGCTCTTCGACAATTTTTATATGAAAATGAACTGACACTTTCTGTGTTTCCGTGAACAAAAGAGAATATTCATTATTTTTTACGTATTCTCTTCATTCCATTATTATCAAGTAATATTTTATGCTTTTAATGCGCATTGAGAAGGCTGTCATAATTTCTGCACCATAGAAAACTGACATTTTTCTTGTATTTAATCAAAAACGGGTAATATTAATCATGTTTTCATCCTTCGCACACAGTGCCTTCATTTTACGTCTATTATACACACATTGATCAATAAATCATCGGCAAATATAATTCATAATGTTTGCTAAGAAGTAACACAATATCGTAATTCAGCTTGATAATGATTTAGCTTTCGGAATCAATTGCTACGAATTGGAGGATATCAAATTTAATTGTTATGCAAATGCACCGTTAATTGATACTCTTAAATCTGTAATCAAGCAGGGAGCTGTAATTATAACATTTGTAACGTTGCAGTTATTCCGATAACACGTTTCATGAAAAAAATTGTGTCTCGCATAAACCGAGTCGCCATAAATCACACTAAACAATGACTCGGTGAACTCGACTTCCGCGATTTGCATAATTCCCAACAAAATTCTAATGCCTGCCGGAGGAATAAAAATTACTGCAAAGTCAAGAAACTTCGCAGAGAAGCAGATTCTTGGTAACCAAGGTGGTCCCGTAATCGATTCAAAAACAGAAGGTGCTCGGAACATAATTGCCGCGGCTAGTTAAATTTCACTTTACGCAGCAGATCACTTTTTAAAGACGGCCTCCTCTCTTAAGTCTCGGAGACGTTGCTGCATAAAGACCGAAGCTAGGCTTGAATCGAGAGAGACGAGGAAGTTTTTGTGCACACACGCTTTTACCGGTTTTTTCTTCTTTTTTTTTTTAATGGAAAACACGTATTACGGTGCCAAAGTGGAACCAAGCAGACGTCTTTTTACGGGCTCGTCGCCGGGCACCAGCCATTCGGTCTGTGCTTGTTTCGAGTGCGCAGCCATTTTCTGATTTGAGTCCGGGCATCCGGCCGAGGATGCAAAGAGCATCGGCGCTAGCCATTTTCTGTGTCTTCGCTTCCCTTTCATTTCGTTTCTATCGGTGCGTGTACATTACACGCGCCAATAGATACCGGGATTCCTTCAATATTCGGGAACAAAGTCGCGAAAGTAGGTGCACGGACGGGTCGCGACGCTCAGCTCTTTAATCTTCATGAAACTGACGTCGCGACGACATGCTCGGAAAATCGAGCGCCATCGCTCTTTTCATTCCACCTGTTTCATGGAACTCGAACGTAATGTTAATCCCGTTTGTACTATCCTTCTCGAAACTGTCCTTTTCAACCTGAAGCAGTTATCCTTTTCCCCGGGTTCTTTAAAGTCGCATCAACGTAGCAGGCTAGTCTTGTTAGTAACTTTGCCTCCCTTAACAACTTGATGAAATTCTTCTATTTTAAATTCTTTAAGCTCTGTGATTAATAGCGGATCTTTATGGAAAATAAAAATTCTCTACAGCAATTACGAAATATTGGGACCAAGTAAAAAGTCACTTTAATGATGATCAAAAGTTGAAAATGCTGCATCAACTCATTTTTGTTATAGATTCATAAAATCGGCTACTAATGGCAAAATCAGAAAGCATCATGAGCCTTCTTATCACGTAACAAAAGAATCAAGATACGACTCACAATTAGTGAATATAAAATAAAATAAAAATGCACAAAATCGGCTACTAATGGTAAAATCAGAAAGCATGATGAACCTTCTTATCACGTAACGAAAGAATTAAGATACGGCTCACAATCAGTAAATAAAAAATAAAATAAAACTGCATAAAATCGGTTACTAATGGCAAAATCAGAAAGCATCATGAGCCTTCTTATCACGTAACAAAAGAATGAAGATACGACTCACAATTAGTGAATAAAAAGTAAAATAAAAATGCATAAAATCGGCTACTAATGGTAAAATCAGAAAGCACGATGAATCTTCTTCTTGTGTGACAATGAGAAAGTAACATGAAATATAATGAGTGAGAGACAAAATGTATAAAGTGAATTACGAAATGAGTATGCATGAATGAGTGTGCAATGGATAAAAGAAGAATGTATTTTGTTTAAAAGATTTGCCAGTCGTCGTTAATATGTCAAAGAGTAAACATCACTTGTAATCGTTAATTATATTAAATATATATTTATACATATATTCACTGTTTGAACACTTATCACGTAACAAAACAATTAAGATACGACTCACAATCAGTAAATAAAAATAAAAATAACACCGTATCACTTAAATATCATATTCGGTTATTTCTAATCTATCTTTGTACCCGACAAGTGCATAAATCTCGGTCCGTGGAATTTTTATGGTTGTCCTCGGCTCGTGTTAAATCGATTACCAGAGATTTTCCGGACCCGGTGGGTGGACGCTCTCGACAGCGAGAATGTGTCAATTGCACCCCTTCTTAACTTTTTCCCCAGGTAGGAATATGTGGCAGGATTCAATAGACTTCAGAGAAGAACCGAGAACTTTTCGGTGCGCGGCCAAACGAAGGAAGCCTGTAAAACCAATCGGACAACTCTATCCCAATGATTATTTCATCTATCGGTTTAAATCCGTCCTCCATCCTGGACCGTTGATTGCGATTGCCGACTTCCTTCCTCGGCCAGGAAGCACCGGGGCGCGGCGTTTCTCTTTTCCTCGTCACGCATTCTTCCCTCGCTCCTCAGCGCCGGGGCTCATTCTATCGAGCTCGCAAAAGCGCAACGTAACCGCTTCAAAAGAATCCCGACATTGAACAGGATCGATGCTCCGGCAAATTTTTAAAGACCGTGCAACCCCGTCGCACGTAATTACTCCGATTATTAAGACCATTAATCCGTGACGGATTAATTTCAGTGCCTGCCGGCATTCAACTTCCACGAACCCAGGAAATGTTCGATTTCACAAACGACGTGAAACTGTAAATCGCAGAGGTTTATTCCTGTGTGTTTCTTTCGATAAAATCGAATTTTATTGAAAAATATCCTAACAGAATATTGAATATTTTCACTATTTTAAATTCCTACTTTTACCTTAGACCGTGGATCTGTATGCAAAATGAAAATTTCTCGCATCGACTACTGGACGCAGAGTCTAATAAAATTTTTCATTAATAATCAGTCGAAAGTAACATTCTTAGAATCATCTTTTCAGTATTCTCATATCATTTTACTCATAAATGCATCAAATCCACAGTCTAGTACAACTTATTTTATGATGTATATGAAAAATAATTCAATAAATTAATTTCATCGGTAAACAATTGAATAAACGCATTTCTGTAATTTTTATAAATTAACGTGATCAGTTTTGAATTAATTGTTTTAAAAGGTGATGCTATTCTAGTAGTCGCAAAGTACTATAACTACTGTAATTAGCAATAACCATCGATGCTCACAGTCGCTAAGTAATTGCAATTATTTCTCACGAATTCCTGGCCACTGAAAGTTTCCGAGCACGGTGATTAAGGATTTCAAATTAGTCGAATTTTATACCGGTCCCAAACGAATTATTAAATCAAATTAACTGCGCCACAGTAAAAATATTTCAACGTGAAACCACGAGGATTTCGCAGAAGAGTGTGCGTCCGACAGACTTGCAGGTAGAGACGGTGTACGTGTGTTAGGAAGTGTTTTAGTGCATGGGGATGAAAGTGCTCTTAAAAGCGATCAGCGCATTGTGAGAGAGAAATACAGCCACTACAGCGAGCAGAAAAAGTTTTTCAACCGACCGTTTAAGGACAAAGTAATGAGAGGACGTATTACGGACCATTCAAGGTTCAACGGGAATGAAACAATTACTACGTTCGTAATTATTCCGTCACCGTCGCAATATATTTAATACCTGTTTCCTATTACTCAGCCTGTAAAGGATCTTTCTTATCTTAATTGAAAATCATACCGGGACAATTACCGAATGCATTTCACAATTCTTGTTATTTATTCATATCAATTATTGACAATGTTAAAATGCAGTAATAATAGTTAAACATTCAACATTTTAAAATTTCATTCACTGTAATTTCTTATTTCATGATAATAAAAACGCGTTGATTGCAAAATTACAATCCCCAGATAATCCAACAAAATCATTTACTTAATGAACCCAAAACTAGGAGGGTAATAATAAAATTGAATTTTCTTCGTTAGATTAAAAATGAATTTTCAAACCTAATTAAAAAATGGTCACCCGGACCAATTTACAATTTTGTTTTATGTCATGCAAATGTGATTGTTATAAGAACCAAATTTCTTGAAAATTTAATGTTCCACTGTATTTATATATGTTGTGTTCTAATTCTGTACTTTTTGTAAAAATTTGATTTCGTTATTATTTTTCACGAATTCTTCGGCGGCTTTCCGTAATCGATTAACAGAAATTAATGAACAGGCGGTGACGATGTGAATGCGTCTGTGTAGGGCCAGAAACTAGGTTCCATTGTCATAGCTCGATTCATGCCCAGGGCACGAGTTGTGGAAAAGCGCATAGCAGGGACTCGAACATTGCGCGTTCGGTGGTCTTGAAAGACCCTTTGTTGTCAGCCGCGAAAATGGCACGTGGCCGAGTTCCGGTAGCAGAGCATTTTATTGGTTACCACGTATCGTTTAAAACTCGACAATCACCTCAGAGACGATGCACTCGAAATTCACTTGCACAAACGAACGCGAGAGCCTGCTGCGAGACGCTATCAGAAACACTCGCCGGGAAGACTTTGCCGTTAATTGCCGCGAAAGTCATTGTTGCACCATTACATTTGTACTTTATAGTTCTTAATTCTCGAAAAATGCACGGTGCAAGCTGAAAAGTGCCTCGCTCCACGTGAATCGTTGAGATTTAATATTAATTATTTTCGATTTTAACATATGTTTAAATACAGATAAAGAAACAGAGATTTTCATAACTGTATTTAATAAGATTTTCAGAATTTTCATAATCACTTGAAAATTTCGTTTTTTTTTTTAGTTTTGAGGTTGTGATATAAGATCGCGGTGCAACCACACGTGACAGGACACGTCGCGTTTCCATCGAGTTTAAATACAGATAAAGAAACAGAGATTTTCATAACTGTATTTAATAAGATTTTCATAATTTTCATAATCACTTGAAAATTGCGTTTTTTTTTTAGTTTTGAGGTTGCGATATAAGATCGCGGTGCAACCACACGTGACAGGACACGTCGCGATTCCATCGAGTTTAAATACAGATAAAGAAACAGAGATTTTCATAACTGTATTTAATAACATTTTCAGAATTTTTATAATCACTTGAAAATTGCATTTTTTCTTAGTTTTGAGGTTGCGATATAAGATCGCGGTGCAACCACACGTGACAGGACGCGTCGCGATTCCATCGAGTTTGCGACTGAAAAAATCGAGAGTATAGTATCGTTTTGCAGGATCGTCTGTGTCTATCAGTCGATTTGCAATAGCTTAACGGAGACGAGACTCGCCGCTTTCAACGCTTCGCAATTGTACCGACTGCGTCGCGACAATGGAGATTTAGGAATGCGGGCTCAGCTAAACAATGGAGCTTCATGAGGACCTAAATCCGCCGCAATGGACGTCAGTCTGCGACGCACGTGCAACGATCGATATTTTAAGGTGCCATGGTTGACCTTGTGCCGGGTACGTCTTTCGATTTTGTTATTTATTGTCCAGAAACGACGTCGTAAACGGGGAACAGTATTGGATACCTGGAAACGTCACAGCCAGGATGAAAAGGAACGATTTTTGCTACCTCTGTTGAAAATTTAAAACGTAATCTGATTCTTACAGTAAAAATAAGAACGAATAGTTAAGCTGTTTAATTGTGAAAGGATGAATAATTTGTATAATGAGAACTTTATTTTTATTATGACAGTATTGAATTACTGAAATCGTTGGAGGCACGATGAAAAAGAACGATTTGCTACCCCTATTGAAAATTTCAAACGCCCTCCGATTCTTCCATGGAAAATCGGAATAAATATATTGGCGGCTTAACGACGAATGGAGGAGTGATTTATTTAATGAGAATTTTATTTCTGTTAAGACAGTATTGAATCAGTGAAATCGTTAGAGCCAGGATGGAATTGAACGATTTGCTACCCCTATTGAAAATTTCAAACGCCCTCTGATTTTTGCACTATAGATCAGAATAAATATTTGGGCTACTTAATTGTGAATGGAAGGATAATTTATTTACAACGTTAATATCGTTTATGAAATAAATCATTTTTACTTTAAACCTTATTAGTAGAACATATGAAACGGACATATGAAAATTATTTTTTGTTGACTTTGATGAAATATATGAATTCTATCTTGTGAGTAAAACCAGATTTATATGGAGGATTCGGGATAGATTTTATGACCAACAATTGTTTTAGGGTATGCACAATTTTTGTACAGTAGAAGAAATTCAAAATTTCACATACGTTTTCAAAGCGTTTGACAGAGATCGCGAATGGAATTGAAAACTGCTGTTGTACAGAAACGAGGGGTGGTTTATAGATGTAATTCGAGAGCTCAATAGAACAATTGGCCGCGTCATGCGTTTTCAATTTTTAAAACTTCATCAGAATGTGAAGTGTTCGCACGCGTCCATCAAGAAAAACGAACGAAACCATTATAAATACAATAACGTATTCCGTGCAGTAACATTGCATACATATTAAAACAATGAATAAAATGAAAAAGCAATTTATAATACATTTAACGTCAAATTCGATGAAGTGGTATGTAAAAACAGTACAGCATCAGCTTTTTATTAAATTTTCTATAAACGGGTCCATGTTCAAAATTTATCTTAAAAAATATATATTAATTTAAATATTCCTGTTATTCAACGATATGACATATAAATTTACATATTGTTCTACTGCGGTAAAAACTGAAATAAAGACAGTAAAGTAAATGTAGAGCTACAATGAAAATATTGAAATTTCGTTTCGAATACTCTGCGAGCAGCTCCAAATAACTTTTTGGAAGTTTCAGTGTTTAGTGTGCGTGCTCTGGAAAGCGTTAATTACGTGCTAAATTTAACGAATGACTGACTTCAAATTATCTGCGTTCACAAGTAGAATGATCGTTTTCGTTGATTAATGTTTCTATTCGAGCAATCGCTTTGAAAACTTGTCACATTATATTGCCTGGAAATTATTGTAGACACATTTTGAAGCCGACACGGTCCGCAAAGTTTACCTAACTTACTTTCCGAAGCTAAATGTGTGTTTTGCAGTGTTGAGAAAAATGTTGAAGCAGTAAATCGAGGGAACTGCGCTAGTTAAATATTTTATGGGCGACACTGAAAATGCACATCAACTTTTCTGTCTGGGGAATGCGTTCTACGGTGCACGAGACAATTTAAAGATAAAACGCAGTGACTGTAACTAACAACTAAAATAAGTTGTAACCAAAATATTCAATTTTAGTTTTCTCAAACAAAAATTCTTTCGATGTTATGACGAATGGCGAATCTTATACATAAAAATGAGTGAAAACATTTAAAGAATTTATAAATACTGTTTTAATATTTCTAATTCGCTAAAATTATTAAGAAAATGAATGGAGACAATTTTTGCATAAAAATCCAGTGATAGACGTCTCCGAAAATAAATTTCAATTACTTTCCATAAAACTGTTCAGGACGTTATTTTCGCTTCCAGATAAAACGAAAATTCCCGTCGCACTGATACGTGAAAGCACGGTACACGCGTGTAACATAATATACTAAGTGACTCAATTGTGATATTGCCGTAATAATCTGATCTGTAATTATTTCCAGCACGCGATTCCTCACGTTCGAAGTCTGGTCATGCGAAACAGGAAGCTCGGGTGGCGTGATCGCCCCGGAAGCCGTACGAAAGTCGAAAATTTTACGGGGCCTGGCCGAGTCTGGTAACCGGTTAAATCGATAGGCAATCGGCTGAGTAACTTTTAGCCGAACGAAAGCGAGATCTCTGCCGCGAATATTCGCTGATCATCCACGGAACTTTCAGTGCTAATCACTAAGACCCGACGCATACAAGCGAACACTGATAACGAACTTGGCGTGCGCGTAATCGCGGATAGTCGCCCGCCTATGTGTTCGAGATTGCGTCCATACAGTGCCGCCTGTCGTAGCGATGGGATCAAGTTCAATATGTATTCATGCATAACGATCAATTCGATATCTATGATCCGTTTCATTAAGTTCGATTAGTACTCGTGCAAACGAATTCATTCTCTGTATTATCGAAGCGATTGTACCTCGACCACTCTTTCGTACCTAATATTATATTCAAACTACGTTCGGAACTCTAATTATAATTAGACTGCGGATACTCGTACGTTTATGGCACATTTGGTTCTAATAAATTGTTTTAAATAGAACCCTATCTTTAATTTACTATTCAGATAAATTCATCTACAATGAAAGAACACAAGTATTATTGAATCTTAAATGCAATGGGACCACAAGTATATTATGTTTCTTATTCCTTTTGTAATTTTAAAAATTGAATATTTTAGTCATTCGCGTTTTTATTATTTTTTTTTGTATCATCAATGAATTCATTCAAATGATTTATTTACTACCACATTTTCTTGGCTTTTATCTATCGTAATTTTGTCCTAATTGACAACGAAACTTAATAAATATTAAGATGGCTGTCGTATTATGCGAAAACTAAGTAATTCGCACACTCCCAATTTATTCGGGCATAGTTCCTACGGTACTGGTAGGGAAGTCCAGACGATCGCAATACTACTTGCGACACACTTGGTCCCATCGCTAGCTCTTCGAATCGTAGTCGGCCACTCGGCGAGCACGAGAATGTCGTGACTCGCCGCCGTAACTCGACTCGGTGAAATTCCGGGCTCGAGTACTCCGTGGATATTATCGCAGAACCTCGAGCCATCCATCCCTATTAAAGCAAACAGCATTCGCGTGTGTCGGAAGATTTCCTTCGTGAAATTTGTTTCGGCACCGCAGAAATCTTCCGAATGGTGTCTCGGTTACATTTTCTTTGACACCGGAGAAGAACGAGAGACCCCCGTCGAGCACTTGCTCATGCTTGACCGTGTGCCGTAGCCGGCCATTTAATACGACACGAAACGCAGTTGTGTCGGCTAGTCCTGCCGGAGGACCTGAAGTGGATAACAAACACCTCAGGAACCGTTCACGAGGAGCAGACAGCGCAATAACTTCTTAGGGTGCTTACGGGGAAACTTCGGTAAGCCGACGACGGTTACCTACGAAATTCCTCGCGTGTAACTACGGTTACGTGGCAAATATTTAATTATCTGACACTACGTTAAAAACTGTACGATTACGGAAAATTTATTGTTACAAGAAAAATACTTCTGCGTGGCACTGGCGCAAGGACCTTGTTTAACAGTATACCTACCGAGCACTATACGCCTTATAAAAATGACGAGATTATTTCAATTTTTGCAATTTTGACTATAATGTATGCTTGGCTAATGAAATTTCTATCGGAAAGATTTTTATAACTTCAGTAATTTAAAACAATACATAATTTAGTTAATTCGTTAATAAAAAATATTCTGTGTGGTCAGGATGAAATAAAAATTGATCGTGATAATTTGTTGGATCTAGACATTTTTGTTAAGGTCCCAGATCATGTTCTGACTGTTATAATGTACCATCTATTTTACTTGTATATTACATTGTATAAAGAAAAATCGCGGTATCTTGCGGAATGCAATTTTTCTTTTAAGTTTGTTGTACTTTTAGTTAACTTCCATTTGGACAAGGATTTATTCCGACACAGAAAGTGTACGAAGAACAAGTTCATTCCGTTAAACGGAAAGCTGCATTTACTTCATTGCTTCAAAATGTTGACGTTTGTTACGACGAAGTCAACGATGTGTAACACTCGGTAATTCCGTTTTATGGTGGGTCGTAAATTACAGGAGCAACTGTGATCTGATTTGTACTAGTAGCAGGGTTAAGTAAGATTTAGCTGGGCAAAGGCGTGCAACTTGCGTCGATCTGACTCCACGGCGCCTCACAATTTTACGATCCACCATAAAACCGAATGACTTGTTGATGGCCTTGCACATCATTGAATTCGTTATAACGAAAGTTACCGATTGAATATTAAAATAAACTGTTTCAACTTTGCTAAACGATTTGTACCAATCTCTTTCACATTACCAAGTAACTATTTCAAATTGAGATTTATTAAGACCGTGCGAAATGATGCGATATTAAAAGGGGCTACTGAAATCCCATTAATAGAGGTATCTGCGTTATAGAAATTACAGTACATTATCGTTAGAAGATAAGTAGATTAAATTGAAAATGATTCAAACATCAGAGAAAATAAAGATCACTCATTATTTTTCATTCGTCACGACTGTTAAGGTCTTCCTTTAAAATGTGAGAATATTCTTTCTTTAAAAAACTAGTATAAAATTTGCAATAATATAAAAGCACAAAATACAGAACTTGGCACTCGGATGGCGACTCTGAGGCACCACTGAAAATTGCTATGCCATTCTTAAAAATATTTTTCGCGTCATTGTTCGTATTTAATAAAATACTACACATTTACATATTACATGAGATACTATATCATTATTATTTATTATTTCTTTAAACCATATAAGGTTTATATAGCATATACATTGCAAATTATACAATTTATGATTATGTTACAATATGCCTTAATATCTAACTTATAATTACTTTACATTAATTTTGCTAGGTTTGAACTACCTAATTGAAATTAAATTTTAATCGAGCTTTCATATGCAAAAAATGAATAAAAATTGTATAGAATCGAAAAATCTTTCGTTTTTCAATTAAAATAGTTCCGAGTGCAAAGGATTAGAAACGTGGAAAGAAAGAAATCAGATTTTAAAGTACTTTAGTGTACAATGTGTATACGATAAAACCGAAGAGTCTGATTAGAGCACCACCGATTGCACGGCGCATTCTGTTAAACACAGTCCCCGAATAAAAGCGTAATTACACGTACCGGCTAATCGCGAATCAACGCAGGTGTTCGGATAATCGAAGTTCCGGCGTAATAACAGCCGGGGTAACGATCGATGGCTGGAAATTATGAAACGGTCGAGCAAGTAAACTCGAAATTCATTCCCAAGTTTCCAGCGGGATCTTGCTGGGAACCAATCGAGGAAAATATTCAGGTAATTTCGTGCTCGAACTCGTTACGTCCACGCGGAATAGGGGCTAGCTCTGTGCCGTTCTAGCTGGGCTCCGGGGTAGCGCGCAAGACAGTCTGTCGTCTGGTGGGAATATGATCTGACAATGGAGAGTGGCCATCTCGGCCAATAATTTAGGAAATGTCGTCGACAGAATACGAGGAGAGTTTCTACTCTTCTCGGGGGCCCAGGCTCCGGGGCTCTGCCAGAGAGAATTTCCTCGACGGAATTTTACCGTCGTCGCCGTCGCCGTCGTCGTCGTCGTAGTCGTAGTCGTCGTCTACTCGCAAAAACGGGACACAATGGGACAAGCGTTCCGCATCCATGTAAAGGACTCCATTACACAGACACTAGATAATGAGCAACCGAGAGGACACGAGCCGGCCAGAAGCCCTGGGCTTTGACTTTCGGCGTACGGATAAAAGATAAAAAGGCTGTCGAGGATTGGCCCCCGGTAAGGTCATGCATGTATGGATGCGACGTGAACGACGCTCGGTTTCCCCTTGTTTCCCGGGGGCCCCTCCCCCCGTGTGCACAGAGAGAGAGAGTAGCTCGCCGCCCCGGTGGTACCCACGCCACGGGCTCGGGGATCAGGCGTCTGACTTAATACTATCGGCGCTTTTTCCTTCCTTAAATCCTAAGCCAGCTTGGATAACGAATTTCTGAGGTAACTTTCGAGCCTCGGAAGGGAACTGAATCCGGATTATCCGTGATGAAGTGCTTCGCTGGATGGCAAGTGTAGCGGCTGGCCGATTAGAATTTTGTTGCAGCCGAGTCGCGCCACCGTATGAAGAACATTTACGCCCTTCCGGATTGGATACACGACGCTGCCTCGAAAAACTATTTCTATACTCTTAATTTTTTGAGAAACTTTCGATATTCCAGTTGTTATTTCCTAAGAGAGAACTCTTTTTTTGTAACACAATTTTAACCCTTTGCACTCGAGTGGCGACCCTGAGGCGCCACTAAAAATTGCTGTAGCATTATTAAAAATATTATTCGCATTATTAAATATGTTGGTATCTGATCAATTACTAAACATGTAAATATTCTATGCGGTATTAACATCAATTTCACGTCCACCAAATTTAAAAAATCAGAGAGAGAGTGAAAATATTCTAGGTTGGAAGAAATGTTTAACTTTCGAGTTAAAATAGCTCCGAATGCAAAGGGTTAAAATCACACGGTTCAGGAAAAAGAGGGGACCAAATTAACTGGACTTTCGAAACTGAACATTTTTAAAAATTGTATATCCGATATTATAAAGTTCAGAGTACGCTTTATTTCGGATGGTTCCTGTGAATGCGGGGAAGAGGCTCAGGACCTTAACCATGTTATTTGGCAATGTCCAGAACATGATTCAGAACGAGGGCATTTAATTGAACTGCTCCTCAATCGAAAATATTACCCTCCCTAAATTATTAATTTCTTTCTAAGCGTGCGAGACATTACAGCGTTAATTTTTATTTTCAATTTTCAAGTTTATGTTAATTTAACTTAGTATAACGATATACACCTCATTGTCAATTGTCAATTGTAAAGCGTTATACTAATGTATGCTATATAAATCATACACGGTTCAGGGCATTAATAAATAAATAAATTATAAATTTCAACCTCAATTTGGTATTTTCGAATAAATTCGACGATGCAGAGAATGTATGTTACTATGAAGTTTCAAGCATGCTGGTTGCGAAGTATTAAATCTTTTTCTTCTCGTACAGCTAGCTCCTGCTTTTCAAAGTTTCAGCACATGTACGTTTAGAAATATCAAGACATACTGTTCTGTTCCCAGGGATTTGCGATCATTACTTAGGATGTAAAAAGGAGAAGGAAATAGAACGTGCATTCTGTTCCGGTCAGTAATCGGATCAAACCCATAGAGACGCTTGAGATCTTTTTTAGACGTAAAGCACGTCACACATGACTCCTACTTCCCAGCGACTCCAGCTTATCGTCTTGTTTAAGACGCGGAAAGTGTTTACTAGATGAAAGGAACATATAGTAAGTAGTTGAAGGGAGATTGAAATGGCACGTAAAAAAAGTATCTTCGCGAGCCCCAACCATAAAGTGCGTGTTTTATAAATCGTTATTGATCGATAACGCTCTTTTATCCTCATACATTTTAACTGGAAAAGCATCGAAATAAAAAGAACTGTAAGAAATATGTCGTGATAAAAATCATCACTGAATGTTTTTATATTATTTTCAACGATTGCTACGTAGCAATACAATTTAAATAAAAATTATGAAAGTAAATTAGCAAATTATTTGGGTCATACGACAGAAATAATTTTATTAGATAAGGTACGCATTCGACAAATTATTTTAATTAATAAATTAGATCTACCATTAACTTTCAATAAACTGAGTTTGATTAAACAGCTTCTAATAAACTGTTGAAATTGGTGACAAAATTTAAGTGGCAAATAAAGTTTTAGTTGTCAATAAGTGCAACACTATTTATTGAACGACGTCGGCCTCATCGCAAAATTCTCTTTTCCAAGTTGATAGTACTGGCCAGTGATAGGAAGTGTTTTTCTAGTTGGTACTATTTCGGTATTGGTAACGCTGGCGCAGAAGGTAATAAATTTAGCGTATAATCTCGGTTCGTCGTTAAGTGGACGGGAACCGAGCGAAGCGAGTTCAGCGTAACAATTTGTTGAAATCCCTCGAAATCCCGATTCGTACAGTCGACCAGCCAAGTCCTCGGCAAACACCACTAAGGGACTATCTCGGTGACAAGAGATTTGTACCTTGGCGCTACAATCCTGAAATGGTACCTGTTCCCAGAATAAATATGCCTCTCCAATAACAATTATGCTAATTTACACTTTAACCAGTAATCGGTGTAACGGAAACTATTTTATCACGCGTGGTCCAGAAATTCATTGCACTATCCGAAAATGGACAAGTCAATAAGAAAAAATGGTACTTTTTATTTCGTGTTCCTATTTATTACAGCAGTATGTGTATAGTGAATGTACAAAAAATTTTTTAAAAATATTGTACACTGCGCGTATTAAAAATACGTCTATTTAATTTTCTGAGAGCTGTTTTTCATAAAAGAGAATAATTATTTTTGTATTAACATTTTATCATATGTTAATTGAGAACATTTCTCGGATTGAATATACAGCTAATTTTATTGCAGAACGTTCCACTCGCAGGGAAAAATGTTAACTTTCCATTTTTCAATAACGAACGACAAATGTTAAAATTATTTCCGCTCCGATTCGTTGTAGGCAACAGAGAATTTAATTCTACTCCGTAAAAAAAAATTGCATCTTCTTCCCTAACGCGTCGTGCTTTATAACAGTTTAATTTTCATACGTTATTAAACATTTGCCGCTGGTTACGACATTCTCGCCGGGCCGTACAAAATTCTCTTGAAATTTACGCGCAATTTTCTCGATAACTGCACAGTAAAGGCCAACGTCACCATACCTTACCTCGAAACTTTCGTGTCCTTATCCTTTCTAGACAAAATGTTGGAATGTTAGGCGAACGTAAAAATGAATGACACTGGCGTGCGTAGTTTCTTTTTTTTTTGCTTTACGGCATATTAAAACAGCTGCTTTCATTATTATTCACGATTTTACTGCGTTGTCGGAATGCCGGTAAACATGAATTTTTTTAATACAGGATTGCTGTACCAATTTGTTTTTCAAAAGTTTCTGTGAAGTATAGTTACCACGTCGTAAAAATTTTATTCCCTTCTTTATGACTTAATCGATAACCAACGATCAGCTCATTTGTTCGAAAGTACTTGCATTAGAAACGTTGTGAGACTTTCATTCAATTGTTAATTATTGACACATTATGAGAACATCAATTTTAATCAATATGAGAGCTGTTAAAGTTATAATAAATATGAAGTATAAAACCAAGCCTACTCATCTTTATTAAAATCTGTTTAGTTTTTACAATTATTAAAAATAATTAGTACATCAAAAAAGAATGAAATCGCAATTTGGACAAATTTTTTCTACGAGTTTTATTTATTTTCCACAATTTAATTAAATTACACTGTGTATCCTGACCCACCCTACACCAAGAAAATATTTACTTGACCGAAACAGTACTAAATTATTCCGCCACGCGAATTAGTAATTATGATTAACAAACTTACGTCGACTGCAGTTAATACTTTACATCGACGTGAAATGATCGCGAGCCGGAAATTAAAGTGGTCGGGCTCATAATTAACGACTTGTCGTGCATTTGACAGAATACATGCATTTAATGGGCGATTAAAATGCATTATTTTCGGCGAAACAAATTAAAGCAATAAAGCATTGTGTACCCCGTGCGCTTGTTATCAAATTAATGTGTTTTATCGGGACAATTTCTCGCTAGGGGATGATGTACTATGTTCTCTCTTGTCAGATAACGTACGTATATACATTATAGATCAACTACGTCGTGTTATGTATCTGATACTATTTTAACACACCGGGTGGTCCACAATTCTTCATTTAAACTTTGAGTTTTTCATCGGTAAAAAGAAACCCTAAAATATCGCGTAACAAAAAATTAGAATAAATGCTTCTCAAAAGTCAGAACAGAAATATGAAATGCATAAATGATTTTTAAAAAATTTTATTTTATTTATACGTAGCACAAGTGGTTATTACTAGTCGATAATGAAGTTGTTTCAATTTTACTTTTGCATACATCCGATATTTCATTCTATTATTCGGTACGATATTTGTTAAAGAATTTATTTATCCTGTTTAACAAATAACGTGATATCTACATGCGTACACGGTTAAAATTGCGTGGTGAATCGACAACGGGAAACAGAAGGCAATATTAAATAAACAGAACATTGGCTATTTCTGAACTTCACGAACGGTTAACTGTAAAATATTAAAACATTTATATCAGTGATTCCGGAGTTTAACGAACCGAAATTGCGCAATCATTTTTGTTACGGGCAATGTGTTTTATCCGCTCCATCGAATAAAAATATAGCAGTTGCTTTGCTTCCTTCGGTCTGCGATGCTCGATGATAATGCAGCAAAGGGAACAGAATTACCTCCCAATCGAATTCATTATTCCCAATTAGCAGCATCGGATTTTAGAATTGTAAATAACATCTTCGAATTACCCATGCACGAACAAATTTCTTTCGTGATCTTAATAATACCTTCGCGAAAGTTAGTGCGCCGTTTAATGGCAGCTCCATAATTCAAATTATGCTCCAAATCTAATATCTTAGTTTCGGTAGGCAGACGAATTTAATGGCTCCTAGAACAGCTAACAATGAGAATAGGTAACTTTGGTGATAATTCCCACGGAGGATTCAATTATTTCTTCCCTGTACTTCGAACTGTTCAGCTTTTGTATATAATAGGCTGCGGAACTTTATGGAAATCCGCTATTTCGAATATTAACTCGCGAAAAAGTTAGATGGGCTCAGTTTAATATCTTGCAGTACGTGTGCCATTACGGTTAGGAAAATTATAATTTTGATTAAAATTTTTGTTCCATTGCATTTCAATGGTTGCAATTCAGTAAATGAATGTAGTTTGTCAGAAGTTTCACAAATTAATATCTGACCATAATTTCTTTTTTAAATTCGTGTTGTGATTTATAATTTGTCATGTGTGCAATTTCGTATGCTTAGACAATATACTCAATTTTGAAAATGGGTCTGAATATTAATAAGTATAGTGAGATACTGAGCGTAAGTGAAACGTAAAAATCTATAGTATACACTCGTTATCTATAAAAATGGCTTTTGAATAGTGCGTTTGTAAAGAAATACTTGCGGAAACTTCAGTGCTTAAAACTGTCTCCGCTGCAGTCTGCATCCAAGCTGGTGTTTTATTTTCTGGAAATGTCACTGCAGGGAACTCGGGGGATAAAAATGTTAATTAAATGAAACTGCTTAAAAATTATGAATATCGTGGGCAGACTCTGAATCTTTATGCAAAATTACAATTTTCTAGAGACGTTTAAAAGAGTACAGTTTCAAAGGAATTTTTCACTTTTCCTTGTTGTATTTACGACGTTAATAACTATTACATCCTTCTTATGCCATCATCGTGATTATCGTTTAATTCATTTCATCATGTCAAAAATACATTTCAGGTCATGCCTGTTGTCAATAGACATAATCAGGACCATACACGATTTTCATCACTGTGCATTAAGGTAACAAGGCTTCATCAGGGTAGATCTATATTGTGTGGAATGTTCAATGGCGGTGTTATCTGTGAATTGTACAAGAGGAAATTGTACATCGAAGTATGTAGTAAGTATTTTAGAACGTGTCTTAAGGTTTACGGTATTTGGAATGCCAATGTCAAAAGTTCTGACAGAAGTACGGTTTCCATAAGGATATTCGACAGGAGTATTCATGCTCACGTTGCCATAAAAGGTGTCGTGATCGTATACAACTCTGCGATGATCGCCAAGGCAATATTGTGAAATTGTATGCGAAAGTCTGCTTAGGATACTTCTACATATGTGCCCCCATATTTTTAAAAGCTACGTGCACCTAAGAATAACAGAAATTTAATAGAAGCACAATTGCTGATACATAATAATGGAAATAATTGAGACTATATTTTGTTACCATTTAAAAGTTTGATTTCTGATGAATTGCATGTATATTTCTGATCATTTATGATAAATTCTATAAATCTATAGATAGAGACATTTTTTCCCCCCAGAGAATTGCTAGCAATTAGTTTTCAAATGGCCGAAAGATAATTTTTTCGATGAACAATCACGTTTAACGCACCGGTTATATCTTCGAAATACACAGACTCTTTTTCTGTTTTATATTTACTTTTATTCCCCAAGAGACTGTTTTTTATGTTTATTTCCTGCATGTATCCCTATCTTCGTATCACTGAGCATTTTTCATGCGTTTGTTTTCATTATCTTTGGGTTTTTATAGGTGTAGTTATCTTTTATACGGAAATTTATCTGAATATGTGTGTACAAACGAGGGCGCGGGGTGTTTCAAGTACCGGGTATAAGCGAAAGACAAGTTTTTAATGTCATTTTTATGAATGACAGTACTGAGCCTGCGGAAATGAGATCAAATGATGCTCGTCTACGTAGACTTCCCGCAAACATTTTTAGTGGCGATTTCGCGGCGCAGAGAACAGCCTATAAACTGAAAAAGTAAGTCTCGTCGAAGAGCTTTCATCCTGGAATCTATGCAGTATACATCCACTAGGAGTAACATACATTTTCATAAATTTTTAGAAATCTTCAATAACAACCGAATAAATAAATTTATCAATAATCTTAATATATCATACGAGCAGGTGTACGTTCCAATAAAGAAATTCATGTGTTCAATTTCTGATGAATATTTTTGCTATAATGTATTTTGCGGAGAATATTCTTGTTATAATACAATTTACTATATCCAGATTATTACATAATTCGAATATTTAGTATATTACACGAAGGTTCATTATTGCCCCGTTAGCTTACAATTCACTCGGTGATTACGGTCATAAGACTCATTTCATTGATAATAAATTCTCAAAGGGAGAATTAATTGCATATTCATTGTAGGTGCCCAATCCTTGTAAAGGTTAAGTACGCATAACCACTAAATAGAATTTCTCTTTGATTTACGTGAACAGAATAATATACGTACGCATTAAATTCTATTTAAGATCCTCTTGCACAAGTTTCGCTCTACATTATACTGTGAAATAATTCACTTCTAGATTCTCTATTTACAATTAATGAGAACATTAAATTCGATGATTTCAATGAAGTACTTCAATCAACAATGAAAACCAATCAGAGTCTCAATAAATTCATTCCTATAATATACAGACTTATAAGACAAAATATTCCGTTTTTGTTTAAAAATGATTGAAAACATAAAGGTTTCGCGAAGAATGATTTAATAAAACGAATGATCATATTTCCCAATGTAAATGGGCGAAAAAGGTTTTTAACCCTTAGCACTCGAGTGGCGACCCAGAGTCGCCATTAAAACTTATTGCTCTACCATTATTCACAATATTGTTTACATTATTAAATATGGTGCTATCTAATCAATTACTAAACATTCAAGTATTGTATGAGGTATTATATCAATTTTTCATATCCACAAAATGAAAAAAAATCGTATAGAATGGAATTATTCTAGGTCGGACGAAATGATTAATTTTCGAGTTAAAATAGCTCCGAGTGCAAAGGGTTAATATCTCGTTACGAGATTATTAAAAACAGAAAAATTTTGTAGAGAATTAATTAATGAACGAATTTATCGATTTCATTAAAATTTACTAAAAACCTCGGTGAACATATATTTATGAAAAAAGCTCATTTCCAATTTCGCCATTCGGAATTGTTGACAAGGTAGTTTTCTGCAAATTGATTATGTAAATTGTGATTGCGTGCACATTTCGGTAGAAAACGATTGAAATCTCAAACGCGGCGGTGTAACTCACGTAAGAGATACCAAGAGAGTCATTTGGACTGTTCGGGGCCATCAGGCTCGCGCTGACCTATTTGATCATCTGAATTCCTATTATACAATTGCCTGAATACGTAGCAGATTCGACATCGGTCGCGCTGCCGCTAATCGCAACATCTATCGACAGTTATCCTCAAACTCGTCCGCAACTACGTTTCTAATGAGTCCATTTGATATCTGTCTCCGACATTACATCACTCCGTTCATCAATCACTTCTCATTTGATCTGCTAACGGGTGCTGTATCGCTGGTGCCCTGTAGCGAGCGCGTTCGGTACTCGACAAGCAAGATCGCTAATTTTCCTTGTTGCAACGATTCGCACAGGTAAATCCCACTGTGGAGTGCTTTGTAGAATCAATATAGGCTCGGAGCCGCCTGGAGGAACGGCCGCCGTTAATTTCTCTATGGATGGAAGCTTTTATACTGCGACTTCGCCATTAACCAAAGCAGATATTAAACAGGCGACGCCACCGGCGCCTGAACAGTAATAACAACATCGCTCTTGGATACGTCACGCGTCATAACGCGTTTCCCTATTTTTTTTTTCGACAATGCATGCAAGAGAAATATAGAGAGAATACCGTGTAACGTCATTAGAGAATCCCGCCAGATTCTTTCTTCCGAACCGTCCCCGACACCGTCGCATGTAACGCGTTCGAGGATCCGGCGAGAAAGAAACTCTCAGGTGTGTAAAATGGAACGAGATTTCATGTCCCTCGTGTGTAACGTCGCAGTCTTTAGTTGATGACAGATGCGGATGCTTTATGCGCGCTGCGGAACTGAATTTCACCGGAGACTATACCATGCTTTCCGGCATACTTTCCTCCATGGAATTTGTTCTTACCCTCAATGGAAATTGATATTGAAGAACCAGCTGTCACAGCTCCATTCGGGCCATGAAAATTATATACCGAGCAAAAATTTTCATATGTACGGAATTTCATTTTATTCGTTGTCAACCTTCTTTATTGTCTTTTAACTTGTTAACTGGGTACGACGAAATATTTCGTCATACACGGACTACTACTGGCAATGGACATGACGACATTTTTCGTCATGTAATGAAGAAAAAAGTCCCCGTTGTGAAACGAGTTGATACAGTCTCCACCAAATTCTCGAAATATAAATTTTTATTAATATGGTATCTCTCATCTTTTAATTTTATATTCCTACTTTTATGTTGTTAGAAGCTGTTATCAGTAGACTGCTGATTTTTATACAAAATAATATTTAATATTGAATATATTGTATACAGGGTGTCCCAAAATTCCTTCAACTGCCTGAAATGTGCGATTCCTCAGGTCATTCGAAGCGACATTTTCCTTTTCCAAAATGTCGGCCGCGGCTTTGTTTAGGAGTTATTAACGAAAAACGCGGACCAATCAGAGCGCGAGCTACACGCGTGTAGGCAAAGATCGTCCGGAGCGTCAGCAGAGTCGAAATACGAGGAAAGTTGTCCCGACCCAGCTTGTTACACATGTGGATTGAAAAAAGGTTGTACCCTGTATACCTGTGTCAGAACGACTGAAATGTCACGAGATCCGCAACAACACAGACGAACCTCGCGCATCTGACCGCGCACCCCAAACAAAACAAAAGTCGTCCCGACCCATTATGGTATATCGAAAATTACTGTACTATTTATACCAGAGTTTTATGAGTGATACGTCACGATGTATTGATCAACACGGACGGTTTCCGCGTATCTGCGATGACGACAGTCCTCGTATCAAGGACTTACAGACCCATACGACTACTGGCTCGTCGGACCATCTTTGCCATCAAGCGTCTAGCTCGCGCTCTGATTGGTCCGTGTTTTTCGTTAATAACTCCTAAACAAACCCGCAGCGGACATTTTGGAAAAGGAAAATTTTGCATCGAATGACCTCAGGAACCGTCCATTTCAGGGAGTTGAAGAAATTTTGGGACACCCTGTATTAACACTTTGCACTCGAAGCTATTTTAACTAAAAAAACGAAAGATTTTTCGATTCTAGAATATTACAATTCTATAGAATTTTTTTCATTTTTTGCATACGAAACTGATATAATATCTCATGTAATATGTAAACGTCTAGTAGATTATTAAATACGAACAAAAATAATAATGTGCACAATACTTTTAAGAATGGCATAGCAGTTTTCAGTGGTGCCTTGGAGTCGCCATCCGAGTGATAAGGGTTAATAATGAGTACAAAAATATGTACTAATATACAAAATATATAATAAATAATGAAGAGAATATAATCTCACGGTACAGCACACACTGCAGATTTTCAAGAGCTCCCGAATATTTACCAAATAAACTGGAAACTTTCACGGAAGCTCATCCGTTTTCACGCCATTTTGAAAATATTGAATTATTTTACTTTCTCAAGACTCGACGGCAAGACCGGCAAGTGAATTTGCATAAACATCCCCTACTGATTAGCCCGGTATCAGACCGAGAGCGGAAAGTTTCTCAGCATTTTCCTTCGCGTTGTTTTTACCAGCCAGCGACATACCAGTCTCGGTTGTCGTAACCTCCAACACTCGAGAATGATCGATCATACTTTAGAACGACTTAAATGGGACTAGGTGAAATAGAATGGGAATAAGACGGAAGAACAATGTCAAATTGCTTTGTAAGTAGTATGATTGAGTACGGGTCGCAAACTACGAGGCGCTCTTCAAGGACAGGAGGAATTCGGGAGACGAGACGTCTCTACACAGACGTAGCCAGCAGCAGAGCAGAAAGACGAATTCTACTCGGTGCCACCTCTTGAGCGATTACTAGGACGCATGCTATTTTCTCCGTTCTCCTAAGTTCTGCCGCCGTGATTACACCTGTCACCTCCTGTTCTGCGGTTTTGCGACGCTTCATCAAGGCTCCTGTTCGCTGTCTTAAGACGTGAATCCTTCGCCATGGCTTTACCTTACATTTCCCTCATGCGTATTTAATTCGTGACAAAATGACGCGCGCCGTGGGAACTTGACAACCGAAAAATGAGAAATCGTTGGTTTAGATTGCACGTCATACATTTTTGATATTGTACATACAAATTGGGGAAGGAGTTTGACGTAAAACAATAATCCAAAAATACACTAGAAAATTATCTACAATTTTCTCCGAAGCACAGCCTTTTACAAAAATATTTTCTTGCATGCGTTCATTTTTATCATTTTTGCTGGAATTAATCCATTTTATTACGAGGCACCCCTTATAGACAAATGTTGTCTCTAATTTCCGCTTTAATATTCCAATAATTACAATCAGAGTAGCATGTGTTAAATTAGTTGTAGTTAATTTATAGGCTAGACATTGTGTTCAAATTGTTGTACAGGGATTATTGAACAATAAATTACATCAATCTGATGATATCAAATTGTTGAATATAATGCTCACACATATTGCACAACAGTTGGATTTATTAGAAGTGTTTCTAAATGCAGTTAATGCTTCTTCTTGTATTTATTTGACTCTCCATAATTTTATTTGGTTTTTCAATTATGGTTACGGCGCTTTATTGGTCATGGCGCAGAAATAGTTTCGCAATACTTTATGACTGCGGATTTGTATGCAAAATAAGAATTGTTAATTTGTTTATTTGTTTCCAAATAGAAATTTCTTTCATTTTCTAATGATTTTAATTTTCTAATCTCTTTAATGTTTCATATCTCCCCCACACATTTATCACATAAATGCATCAACATACAGTGAGTGTACAAAGTGTTCGTACACCTTTTAAAAACGAATAACTTTTTCAAAATACGACCCAACAGCTTAGGTTTTTTTGTGACGTTATAAGGATTAGTTTACTAGCTAATGTGTAAATAATTTTTTTTTTAATCGTTATTGGTCGCAGTTGCGAAGAAAAAAGTAAAGGTCACGATTTTTAAATTTTTTATCTGTGCCTGTAATGAAAATTTATAAGGTGCAATTGGTAGGTATAAGTAAGATATATGCATGTATAAAGTTTCATCGAAATCGATCAAGGTTGTCATGAAATATAAATGATTGCAAACTGATTCGCAAACCCTAAATTCAAAGATTTTTACATGTTACAATGCCCATAGCTTTTTTATACATCAACCGATTTCAATGAAACTTTGTACATGTTTATAACTTACTTAGATTTACAAAATATATGTTTAAATTTTTCAATACAGGCACAGATAAAAAATTTAAAAATCGTGATCTTTACTTTTTCTTTCGTAATTGCGACGAATAACTAATTGAAATACATTTAATTAAAACTGAAAAATATTATTTACTTTACGGATATTTTCACCCTTCACCTTTCACCGTCTGAAAACATCAATTCAACGAAGCAGCCTTTCACCGAATTATCAATAACTCCACAGCGATATACATATACAGGGTGTTCATTTGAAAACTTTCCAGCCGAATATCTCTAAAAATATGAAAGATATTAAATAGTGTAAAACACGTGTCCAAGGATTTCGAGGGGGAAGGAGGGGGGCGGGGGCAGTATCAGTTTTTTATTTGGGTGGCGTTTTCAAGGTAATTTGAAGGTAAACTTTGTTTTTTCAAATGGAAACCTATATTTTTTATTATGGGATCTTATTGTACTCATCGTATGAAAATTATTGGTCTTTTTACGTACAATAAGATCCCATAATAAAAAATATAGGTTTCCATTTGAAAAAACAAAGTTGACCTTCAAATGACCTTGAAAACGCCACCCAAATAAAAAACTGATACTGCCCCCCCCCTTTCCCCCTCGAAATCCTTGGACACGTGTTTTACACTTTTTTAATATCTTTCATACTTTTCGAGATATTCGGCTGGAAAGTTTTCAAATGAACACCCTGTATACATAATTCCATCGATGCGATGATGATTGAAAGAATCCTCACTTACAAAAAGCTCCAAGTTCAAGTGCCTCGTTTCTTCCCGTAGTCCGATGAATACCTGGTGAAAGCGCGGTCTCCACAATGGAATTACATTCATCGCGAGATATCAGAGAATCAGCCGGGATAAATAAAAAAAATTTTTTTAAAAATAAAACAGAAAAGGGAAGAAGGATAAAACTCAAACAAATCTCCGGTCACGTACACTGCGCTCGATTGTATCCCGTGACTTTATACTATATCGGCATTTTCCCAGGCACAATAAACATTTCATTGGATCAGGGTGGGGGGGAGGGGGCTGAAAAACTCGCAGTATCGTTCCAAATTAATTCGATCCGTCCCGTATTAATCGGATTTCGGGCGCGGGCGACAAACCCTCCATCGAAAAATCCGTGGAGCGAGCGGGTTCTACGGCGTCGAACCGTTTCGGGCCGGATATATAGATTTCAGCTCGGCCCGTCATTGATATCCGGACGTCCGTCTGTTCCGTTCTCGGGGGCCAGAGAACAGAGACGTCCGGGGAATACGAAGCGACACGTTTCGCTGCTCGCAACGTCACGCTGTAAAACAACAACGTAGAAACACGGTGGAAAAAGCGAGAGAGCGAACGAAAGAGGAAGGAGGAAGAAGAAGAAGAAGTTATAGCATCGCCGACGAAACTGCGACGATAAATAAAAAGTATCGTTGCTTTGCTATGCGCGGGGTGGACGAGAAATTTTCTTTTCTCTTCTTCCTTCCCCGCCCGCCCCCCGCCCCATCCACCCCCCGCGCCTCTGTGTTTTTTTTTTCGTCCGTCCGACCGTTTATTGGACTTGTTTCGCGCGCGTAAATAATGCGGCCGTACCTCTCCGGAAACCTGGCCAGCAGCACTCTTTCTACAAACTCCAGGCGGATCGTAAAACTGCTTCCGAACGGTAAGTCGACCGTAACCTTATGTTACATTTCAGCGGTCTGCCTGCCGAAACACGGTGAAATATCGCCTGTAAATTCTCTTATAGATATCGACGGTCCCCCATTATAGGTATTAATGTTCGCTGGATCATTAACGTTCGCTCGACGAGACAATTGAGCACGCCTACAAGACTGAGGCACGTAACGACCGACGATTATTTAGTATATATTGCGGTTTGATGAACGGCTTTCACCCTTGCCGTCTATATTTTATGGGAATCGAACGGTCCTCGAAGCATAGTCACGCGAACGCTATGTGTGATTTGTGTTTGACTTCTATAGGCTTCCAGTTTCGTTTTGGCGTATACAGTGTGCCTGGGTAGATAATTGAAAGAACGTCGTGTGCAAAGTCTCGAGACGCGAAGTGAAAGACACGAATGGAAATATGCAGTGAATGTGACGGTGGGGAGATGTGTAAATAAATTAATCAGTTTCAAGTGCTATAGGGTTGAAACGGTGCTTCATTAAAAAATAATTGACGTGTTTTGTATCCTGGGAAAACATCTCGTTAAAATTTAAACATGGTTTTATGGAAAGAATTAAGAGAGTTGTGTAAGAAAAAGTAAAGTATTCATTATATAATGTTCTTAATTGATTACGCGAGTAATTTAAAGGGTTACGTAAGAGCGATTGAGAAACGAAATTAAAAGAACATAGCACTTTGTGGCCATTATTATGTTTTAGATAGTGTAACTTTAGTAACATTAAACAATTTTAAATTTCTATAGTCTTGAAGTATGTTATTTAATTTTTAATTCCACAAATTCGTGTGTACAAAGACAAATCGTTGCGTTACAAACCATTTCAATTTTTAAGATTCAGTTTTCTATAAAACAATTTATAATTAACACTAGTCTTCGAAATAATGTCAATGGAGATTGAAGTTGCTTCAATAAAAAAAAAGGTAATTAGGCAACGTATCGGAATGCTGTAGAAAGTACATCACGATTTATTCTGCAGGAGCTAACGTGCGGACAAATACGTTCTGATCGACTATTTTTATCAAAGGACAATGTTGGAGCACAACATCGACAGGTTTGAAATGCATTGATTTCACAGATTGCTAGAAGCTATTAACCGTTCACATAATTGATCGAAACGTCAAACAAGTATGCGCAGATTCCTAGGGATTGCAGTTCAAAGGAAATTCCATAACTCTATCGCGATAGCAATTAGTGGAAAATATTAATGCAAATTCATATGCGCAGATCGTGCATTATTGGTCACAAAGATCAAAGGGCGAATCAGCGGGTCGGTTATGAAATTCAAAACACTTGTCTGACTCCTCTTTGTTATTGCTCCTTAGGCCAAATACGAGAAATTAAAAAATTCAATAAAATGTCAAAGTTAAATATTAAAATTTTTTTTTTTAAACACATTTTTTTTAATAGGTGATTTTATTTAAGTTTTATGTAATATTTTTAAAAATATGTGAGATGTAAGGATCTGAATTTTCCCTAAAAATTCAGCTTCTTTTCTTCGATGTCTGCACTAGACACTGGAAACGCAGAGCGTTCAAGTCAACTGATAACACCGCTAATCTCGAAACGAAAAAGTAGGTTCATCCCCTGCGGGTGGTAACTTTTTCTTTTTACTTCAATATTTACTTCTGTGTAAACCCTCTCAGTTAATTGGAGTTGCCAAGATCAAATACAAGAAAAAGCAAATTTTTACATATTTCTTGAAATTTATTTTAAATGCACTTCTCCTGCTAAAGTTAAATTTTCACTGTTGTAAGCTCCGATAAGGATATAGAAATAATTACTGCGTATCTTTAAGCAAATTTTCATAATTTTGCAGAAGCCAGAATATGAATAGAATTTAATTCGATGTGTAAAAGATTCCTCATGGTAAATATAAAGTAAGAATATCATTGTATTTTATTGATTCAATTCGTCGTGATTATAAAATTTTTTAAAATTAGTTCTATTAAATACCAAAAATATCGTCCAAGTATGAAAACGTATTTTCAAGCACGAAAATAAATTAGTACTCGTTTGGAGGACTACGTGAGTCACTAAAAGACTCTACGTAAGAAAAGGAGAGCATAGGAAGCAAAGGAAGACATGAAAGATATTTTCTCTCAAATTTTGAATTAAGAGTGTCACTTTCGCCTGAAAGCGTTATTATCGTTACATTACACGACGATCGCATTAAACTACTTTTAGAAAGCGAACGGTTTGAAAGCACTTTGCCATGAAAGTAGTGGAATCTGCATCGGACGCGACGGAAATCTGAAAGGTTTCGCACAGCTTTATTAAACGTCGATATTCGAGCACCATTTTGATTCGATGTATCGCGGCATTATCATTCTGCCAGATTCGTGACCCGCTTTTTGCACATTCGTATCGGTTGGCTTAGATTGCTCTTCGGATTGTCTTCGAGTGGAACGAAAACTGCATTCGGGGGGTGCGCTGGCACTTCAAATCAACTTTTGAAACTTCCGACACTGAAGAACGCTTTTTATTCGCAAATACGTGAAAAATACTATAAACCACAAAAAAAACCCTTTACAATGACAAGAATATTATTGAACATTTATTTTTTGTTATAAGTTAATAAATACCTATGATCACATTTAATACGCTCCAGTACTTCATCGAAATGGAGTTCTACTCTTGCATTATCACATTCTAATACCGAATAAAATACATTCCTCGAGACTCAAAGGCCTACTTCATAAACAGATTCGAAATGAGGAAAATGATGAATTGAAATCTTCCCTAATACCACATGTGCAGCACCATATTTTATTTCGAACAAACTCTCTGCGACCAACATCAAGGGGTAATGGATTTGTCGTGAAATGGCCCATAAAAGTCTTTCCACTGCTCCGCCACTGTATGAAGCTACACTGTACTTCGAAAGCTTACAGAGAGACAAAATTTTTGAAAGGAACAGCGAATTCGACTCTCTACCGTGACGCATCCCACGTATAAATTCCATTAAGCCCGTCGCTCCCTCGGAACGTCTTTAATTTCACTCAGCCGCCGTCGCGCGTCGGGGGCGTAAAATGAAGCAGATATACAGCAGTTCGTAAAAGTAAATTTTTGTTGTGTTCGCGCTACATAAGGAGACACTTTCGACGGCGTTTATCACGAGGAGGAGCAACGCAATATCGTTCCCCGCGGTAATCCGTCGAACAGTACCAAGAAAATATTTTCCTCGGCGTCGCACAGTGGCCAAACAGCGATTTTAGCTAATAAAAGATCATACTTGATGAGTGCATCTTATCGTAACGTGTATGGGATCACAATAACGGAGAGATTTCAACCTTAAAATTCATGGCGATTAATATTCAAGTATGGCAATCTGGACAGCAAAGAAATTTTAAAAGTATTTTCCAGTGATTTTTCCACTCTTTGGTCCGTGAGTCTGATCATACGCCAACCTATACTACTAGTATAATAATATGATGCCTCTATTTTACTTGTCTGACTATGGGGGAACCATTCCATGTGCCCGATAACTGATCAAGTGAAAAAGGTCAACGCAATCCACTTCTATCATCTTATATCAACTGCTAATAATTATTCTAGTTTAATAAATAAATTTCCTCTTATTCACAGGGTCATACTTCGATCTGCGAATGTATACTTTTTTACCTCAGTGTCTCTATAACCGGCATGTATTAAACGTGTATTTCATTCTCTCACCGAAGTTATTAATTCTCTTCACAAATCTAGTAGTTCTTCAACAATATAAATTACAATTTCAAAGTTTTTTGTTATCTATTCTTAAATTTAAAAATTTTCACAGACGCAATTCTAGTAACCCTTGAAGATGATCTAAAAAAAGATCGAAACGTCGGAAATGCTCTGTTAATTTGCAATATTGCTTTGTAAATCTAGTAACGATTGATCGAACCTTGCGCCGAAAGCATTAATATTTCTCTATTAATTCACAGTGTATACGGAAAAAACCATTGCACCGTTATTTAACTACGGAAAAGCAGTCGCCAGAGGACCACCTAACATCCAATGTTCTCAACCCTAGAAACATCGAGCTTTTGATGTTTAATTAGCTGGAATCGGTGTTTGGCGCACGGTGCGTCAGCCGTCGCGTCGTAACGCGTGACGGTAATATCGAGAGCAGCAGTTAGGCGAAATTAACAGGAAACGAGAATCCCCTTAGTCGCGACGTGGCCGGGCCATTATTCCATTTACTCGACCGTCCGCCACCTTCCCGTATGAATCCGCGCCAGGATCGAGTGGCGTTCGTACTTGGTGGGATGAGAGCCGCTGTAATAATTACTGGATAATTATTCCTTTCTCGGTGGCAAGGATTTCCATTGCTTTAACCGACCGAGAAGGAGGGGGGAGTGCCTTGCCGCCCGACCCGTTCTCTTTCCTTGTCCTCTTCGCGCTTTATCTCCATCGACTCTGATTCGGCTTGCACGGTCGCACCAGCCGATTTTCCTCTTATCCGGCAGATAGAATGTTTCTATGACGGGTCTAATGGTGGCTCCCGCTCCTCGTAGCTGCACAATCTAACGCACTCGTTGCTACTTGCTCCTCGCCATTGTACTCGGGATATACTATCGATCCTGGCTTCTCTTTCTTCTTCCTGCCTACCGCCGCAGCTTTTTCACTCCTCCCCTCCCCTCCCCCGCAACCTCCCCGCACAATCCACCCCCGCACACTCCAGGCAAGCGAAAAAGTGCCGCGGGAAAAGGCGAGAGTTCGGCTTCTCGACGGCGCGCGGCGATTACTTACGCGCCGAATAGGACCGGATAAAAACGGATGCCGATTCACTGGTCGTTTGCCTCGATTCGACGTAAATAGGGACGATCGAGCTTCGAAGTGTTGCCGAATGTACTGGGTGGCTCGCATTACCCTATCAGATTTTATTCACGCCCCGGCCAAAATGTGCTTGAACATTGTGTTTCCGAAACTCGAAAAATCATCCATGTAAACTGTTGTAATTTTGTTGTAAAAAATTGTACAACGACGAACCTGGTCTCATTTGAAGCTTGAAGGCTCTACATTTTCTATTCATTGTTTTTTATATTATACATATAAATTGTATAATTGGGAAAGAAGTTTGACGTAAAACAGTAATTCAAAAATACTCTACAAATAATTTTGTAATTTTCTTCGCAACAAAGCCTCGTAAAAAAATATTTTCTTGCACATGCATTCAGTTTTATCATTTTTGCTGGAATTAATCCATTTCGTTACGAGGCACCTCTTGTAGAAAAATGTTTTCTCCAATTTCCGCTTTAATATTCCAATAATTACAAGCAGAGTAGCATGTGTTAAATTAGTTACAATTAATTTATAGGCTAGTCAATCTTCAGATTGTTGTACAGGGATTAATGAACAATAAATTACATCAATCAAGTGTGTTTCAAGAAGTGTTTCCAAATGCTGTTAAAGCTTTTTTTGGTATTTACTTCACTCTCCATAATTTTTTTAATCGTCTATGTAAACTGTTGTAATGTCGTTATAAATAATTGTACAACGACGAACCTGGATTCATTTTGAAGCTTGAAGGCTCTACTTTTGCTAATCATTGTTCATTTTGATCTGACACATTTTTGCTTATAATAGCAGGACAATGAAGACATAAGGGGTTGGTGTAAATGGGAAACATCCCTCTTCGTATCAATTCATTCACGAAAAAAATTTTTTTGCAGATGCTTCAACTTGTAGTATATTGTACATATTCATAACGCGAGAGATAAGAAACATTATTTACTTTTACTTACTATTATCTATAATTGCGACATTTTTTAAAAAATAATAAAAAGAGAATAGGGACGGATCAACATAAATGTACGTTTGAGTATGTGTTACGAATTTTTATAAGGAAAATGGAACACCTCGTGAATGATTGAGTTTTAAATACATTTATGGGACATTTTGTTCGCGGAATAACTCGAGAAATTTTATTTACATTTCGCTGAAATAAAATTACTTGCTTCAATTCCTCCGGCAATGCGAAGAATATTTTCGATATTTAACTTCAGAAGAAACTCCGTCGATCTCGGCTAAATATCTTTCGCCCTACGGTAGTACACCTTCCGAATTAGCCGGGAAAGTTCGACCGAACTCTTAAAAATAATACTGCGTACTCATGAGAGAGCAAGCTATGAAAATTGGCTGCGGAGTGTTCAACTCGGTTGCACCTTTGACCTACTTCTGATTCCCCGTCATGCATTTTTAATCGGTGAGAAGAGAAGTATTTTTCCTGGGAGCATTATCGCTCACTGCTCTGAAAGCAGGAAAGAATAGCGCAAAGAACTTTGGTCTCGTGGCGATATAATTGACGAGGGAGGCATGAAAACGCAAAGGGGAGTCCGGAAGTCGCGTTTTATTTTGTGGGAACTGAAACGAGGTGCAGGAATTCGCGAGCTTCAGGACCGTATATCGAAAGCAGTAATTACGGAAAAAGTGTTATCGTTTTGTGTATCGATTAAATATTTTCTATTAAAATATTCGGGAGAAATTGTTTGCAAAATATTAAATAAATCCAAATCGAGTTCACGTTTATTAGTGAATTGTTAATTCCCAGGGTTACCTTATAATTCATTCTGATAAAGATATAATTCCCACATTTTATATTTATCACGATGAATATTAGATACATTTTACAATATTCGCGAAAATGTATTATTCCAATTTTTATTTTCACCCATCCGTTGTCGAGAAAAATGTTTATAGGAAGTTTTCCAATAATTCCCCTGAATAAATCGAACAAATTATTCTTCACACATTTGTTCGTGCGCAAATACGTATAGCTACGGTTTTGAAAAGTTATTTAACAATGAGGCAGAAGATAGAGTACCGTTTCAAAGCGCTCCATTATGCACAGCATTCGCGATTTTCCGAAGAAAATAAAATAAAAGCGCCGGCGATCTATTATATCGTAATTGTGGCCTGAGCTTTTCTCTTCAGTCATAAATACCAACTTTTAATTAAATAAAAATTTCCAGCATCCATTTCCATTCTGTTGCCGCTGAAAAACTCCAAGTTTAATACACAGATAATAACCCTTGCCACCGATTGTTTATCAACTTTACCCGACACTCTTCCAACCGAGAATTAATGCTGATCTATACATTTCAACGTCCATTGTGTGGGAGCACGGAAGATCGGGGTGGTTTATTGAAAGGAAGAAAAGCTCAGTGACATCACTAAATTGTAAATTCTCATTGTCGCGGACCATTTCAGAAAGAGTCAAAAAGAACTACGGTCAACGTTCGGGGGCTTGTCAGGCAGCTAGGGGACTCTATAGTGTCTATTCGTTAGTTTTCCTTGAAGTCGCACCTGTTCAGGTAACGCCAGCTTTTCTCTCTCGACATCATAAATCGATAAGGAGGCAGCAAGACAGCGACGCGTCTCGATTTTCCGCGAAAGTTGTACCTCCTCGTTACGAACTCTTTCTTCTCCGCTAATCGGCCATGGTGCCCTTTAATCTTCGTTCCCTCTCTGCATTCGCCCTTTCCTCGAACGATGAAAGGGATGATGTAGATGATCCACGGTATGGACACCAGGGTGTAAATTGATTGATCGGAAAAAGTTCCCGGGGAAATATCTGCTGTCGCCTTCGCGGAGTGCTGGCCGCCGTATTTTTCTTCGAGATTAATTAAATAGTTTAACCTAAGCGAAATTTGTTTCAGAACTAATTAGCTACGTGAAAGCGGCGAGTTTTATCTCTGCCCGGTGCTTTTTTCCTTTTTTCCGAGACTTCATCGCCACTCGCTCCACTTTCGGTTCCGTTTGTTTCCACGCTCGACGGATAAAGACGAAACGAAATCGATTGTCACTTCAACGAAGACGTTATTTTCGAAGACGCGAGTGCTCGTCTTACAGCTGGCTGTAACAATAACTCAATCAGCCCTCTTTCTAGATCAACATATACGAAATCTGCGAAATCATCGTGTATCATTGTGTAACCTATTCCTGCTTCACTCGTCCGACCATACGGTACTGCTATTCTACTTGTACTACTAGAACTCGTCTTATCTTACTCTAACTGATCTCGAATGACTTTTACTAATAAATTTTAATTTTAAAATAATAAAATTCGCCTTGTTTGGAAGAACAACCATTTCAACATAATTTGTTTCCATCTTCGTTGAAACATTCGTCAGAAAAACAATTAATTAATTTAAAGTACAGATCATATATGTACAGAAGTCCAACGTACAAAATTTATTGTTCAATCTGAAATTACATTCTGCCTATTATTAAATTTCATACAGTAATCAATCAAATCGCTGTCAATACTTCATTTTTAATTAAGTAGTTTACAGATTTCACTATGCAGGATGTTTCTCTCATCGGAAACAAATTAAATGGAAGGTCTGCATCGTTTCCACCACAGTTGCATTTAATTCCCCCTTTGAATGCATACTTGCTATCGCGTTATATTTAGCTTCCTTTTTACGAGTAACGTTCCTGCGTCGACCGCGGAGGGAGCGAATTATAACAATCCTTTGTCGAACAACAAAATGGTAGGAATTAAAAAATGAAACGACGAAGAAAGGCCGAGAGAGGGAAACCGGTTACAAATGAACTTATTCCCTGCTCTCCGCGAGGCCGGTTCAACAATTTCGACTTTGATGTCTCCTTTGGCCAAATACGGAAAGGTTTCCGTTCCCTTTAATTCAACGACGGAGCGTCAGGATTTTGTTCGGGTGACTGCCCAGTTACTTTTTTCTCCCATTTGGCTGTCCACCATCACCCACCCATGTAATTTCTTCTTCTTTTTCGGGTCGGGGTTCCCTCATGGGAAAGAAACAAGTGACCAATTCTTTACTCGAGTAACAAGTCTGGTCACCAGAACGGTGACGAACTGAACTTCCCTCGGCCTTATCGATGAAAGGGAGTAGCCATTCTGGATACACAGCCATTGCCATTTCTCTCCACGTTTGCAAATACCGTGCAAAAAATATACGCTTGCACAACATCGCGTATTTATAAAAGTTGTGACGATTAACTATGAAATATATGTTTATTATAATTTTGAAAACTGTATGATGCTAAAAAAAAAGCTTTGCAATAATTATATTTCATTTATATACTACAAAATCACTAGACTGCGAATTTTTTTGTTTTTTAAATATTAAATGCATTGTTATATTATTATTAATAGGAAAAATGCGTCCCTATATTTTTCCTGTATCTTGAAATTTACTCAAAATTCAATCTGTATGTAAAATTTTCAAGATTCAATACAAAATTTGATCATCTCTTAAGAATTTCAGTGAGTTCTATTACTCTAATTTATTATTTCCATAAATTCCATAAAAACCGCAGTCTACTGATTTCATATAAAATTATGAAAGCGAATGTTCAAAGTGCCCGGTGCCAATCGAAATAAATCAAACGAATTAATTTGAAACAAGCATGTAAAACTGGGGAAAAAGCTGAACTTGCGGAAAATGCTACTTTTCAGCGGCAAAATTCGGTTACATAACACAGATATTATTGATCGGTGTTGTTCGTATGCACTCGTAACATCAGCAACCAGAAGACAATCTATGGAACAATAAAACTTTGCCGCGAGCGAATCAATGAGTGGAGTGCACGCCGTCGAGTGAATCGCGAAAGGGAGGCATGCAGTGGGACTGCAGAACTTTGGATTACCGAGGAGCTGTGCGTTTCTCATAAGAACCGAGACGAGTTGCGAAACTGGAGCTATGTCGTGATAATTAGAGACTTCTGTTTCGCGGAACGAAGGGAAGTTTAAGTTTCCAGCAAATCGTCCCATTCATTCTCTTCCCCTCGACCTTCTGCCGCTGCTGTCTGTTGCAAATATCTTTGGCATTTCTCGTTACGTGTGTCCGTTTAATCGCAACTTCCATTATGTCACTATTATTCATAACATTCATGGTTTGCTCGCTGCTGCACTGAACATTCCTAAACTTAGCCAGTCCTTCAGCGAGGCGAATATTCTGTAGAATCACAAAACATTTATCATTTTAAATAATTCCCAACCTATACTTAATTTAATGCTTTTTAGCTTTAATAATTTATTGACAATATTTTTTGCTGCTGATTTTAATGGAAACATTTTTGTAAAATATTTAAAATGTTCGCATGAATATGTACGGGAAATTAAAATAAATGGTTTAAGAATGTTTCTGTGCATTTGTTATGTTTTACAAAGTATTCAATTTTCATGTCATCAGAGCGAGGATACATTAAGGTAACAGCTTCCATCTGCAAAGCTAATAGTGCACATACTCGCCCGGGAACTTTTGCAAGTATCGTAAACTAAACAGAATATTAATAAAGTCGCAACAGCATAAAAATAAATTAATTTTAATACGGAACATATTTCAGTGTAATTTTGCCGGAACTTTATGGTATGTGGCATGTACACAAGGTAATATATACGAGAGAGGGTCAAAATGTTCTCGGAATGGAGGGGAAGAAGATGAAAAATGCTATGTTGCTATTTATATTATACAATATATTTCATCTTAACGTCAACGCAGTTCTCCGACAAAACAGATAAATTAAATTAAATGTACGAACGAGTAATGAATATCGTAAAAACAAAAGCATGCTTCTTGCTTTGGTTTAGAAAATATGGAACATTAGTATTGTAAATGGGAAATTTTATAAAGTGTATTACGTGATATCAAGGATAATTTAAAACATCTGTTGTTTTTTATCAGGGAAACAGTTGATCCTGAATGAATTAAAATTTCTGGCTACAAGTAATTTGGAAAATGGTGAATATATTACCTTATATTATAACAAATATTATATTTTCTATAAACAACTTACTAATGACAATAAGATTAAAGTTTTTATTTCTGACGGTTTCATATTTTCGTATAACCCGCGAATGTGTTTAATACATCGCTGTAAGAAGCTCCGCCATTATCTTCCGAGAACAGTTTTCGATACAAAGGTTAATTTGGAAGTTAATAAAGGTCTCCGCCGGCTGAATAATATCTTGGCACTCGCAGCTGGAGTAAGTTTCCAGGAGCGAAGGATCTCTGCCTATCCCTAGCTCGTCGTTTTAGCTGCTGCTGCGCGTTCTCTCTCTCTCTCTCTCTCTCTCTCTCTCTCTCTCTCTCCTTCTCCCCCTTCACTGCTGAACCACTTTCATTTAAAAATTAATTAGAAAGAAACTTCAGCCGACGGCCAGTTATCAAACTATTGGTAGGCTTCTTCGTCATTTCATATCGGTTCGAGAAATAAGAAATCCGAAGTATTATTGCGAGGGAAAATCAAAATTATGGGCTTCAACGTTGCAGTATGAGTTCTCTGGAATTTAATTATGTTGGCGATATTACGTGACCGGGATTGTCAAGAGACATTAATTTTCTTAACAATACTAAATCGCGTAAATACCCAGTATAGTGGAAATATTGGAAAATTGATTGAATTTCATAAAGTAATTAGACGATCGTCCCAAGCTATCATCATTTACAGTGTTTGTAATATAAAATGCATGCGTAGATTTTTGCAGAAATATGTTTCAAAAATCTTTGCATCAGCCAAGATGAATAATTATGAAATTCGCAGCTTTTGTGTAGATCTATAAAGCAAGTGCAAGTGCTAATTCAGGTTTCAAATGTCTGTTAGCTCCATGCACATTGAAGGGATTAAGATAAAATTCGTTCCTTCTTTTATAGCATTTCCGCTTCGCTGCTCATCTCCTCCGTTTTCATTTCTCTCCGCCCTTTATTCCGCCCTCCCGTTCTATTTTCTTTAATATTACCTTTTCTATGGTTTCGCCCTTTCCGCCGCTATTTGTATTCTCATTCAATTCTATCTACTTTCAGCTCACACTTCATTATCTAATGAAATTTTCTACTTCGGATGTGATGGTGCCTTAACCATCGACCGGTGGGACTGATGTTATCCTTCAAGCGTTGAGTAGTCTTCTGCGTCCCTTCAAAAGGGTAATCTTTCTTTTTATCAAAAAAGTCTACCCTGTGCTGTAGAACACCCTTGAAAAGTTTACGCACTAATACGAACGAATTACTTTTTAGAACACTCCTGGAATTCCGATGAAACTAATTTAAGTTGGAGTTCGTACATATTTTCTGTAGGGGTCTGTATTTTTATGAAAAACTCTTCGAAATATTTTTACAATTTTTACGTATTTTATTTACAAAAGGATTTATATTTGTACATTGGAAAAATCGAGCATTCTTTTATCTTGAAAATTAAAATTATCTTAAATATTCTGATGATATTTTCATAACAATGAAATAGTTCTATAAATTTTTATCTATTTTCATAAAAAAATACGGTAACTTTCTTTTATCTTTAAAATTAAAATTATTTTGGTATGTCCTAATGATATTTCTAAATTTATAAAACGTATTCAGCTGTGCAACTTTATTAGCTTCCATAGATTTGTAGATTTTTTAGGAAATATTAAAATGTCTAGAAGTGAAATGTTTGCTCGCATTTCGGAAAATTGATCAGAGAACACAAACACGTTTACGACGGGGAATAATACTTCTTGATGCAGAAGGAAATGAAAATTTTTCGAGTTTCTGGGTAACGACGACAGGTACGTATACTAGTCCGACATTGTTGCATGCAGGCACTTGGTTTTAGTGGTTGTAAAAGCTCCGGGAAGAGTAAGGGTGTTTCAGAGTCACACCCCGGAGCTACTCGCCTCTTTTCGTTACAGTCGAAAAATACTGTAGCTCACGGAATCGTTAAAAATGACGCACGCGATTCGGCTATTTGTTTTACGAGTAATCACGACTGACTTCCAACAACGAAAATGAAACAGCCGAGATCGTTTAATTCAGATCTATTACTCTTCGTTTAATCCCGACGTGGCCTATGTTATGATGCACAGGAGTGCAAATTTGCATTCAATTAAAACTGCACTTGCAAAGTGGAACTTCTAAAAATAGACTGGTACACGGTAATAAATTTGATAAACTTTTGAGGCATATGCTATACATGAATTTACTTCTCTATTATCCGAACTTTTAAAATTATTCCACTTAACCCTTTGCACTCGGAGCTATTTTAACTCGAAAATTAAACATTTCTTCGGACCTAGAATAATTCCATTCTATGTATATGATTTTTTTTTCATTTTATGGATATGAAATTGATATAATACCTCGTACAATACTTAAATATTTAGTAATTGATTAGAGAGCACCATATTTAATAAACTAAACAATATTGTTGATAATGGTAGAGCAAGTTTTACTCGAGTGCTAGGGTGTTAATATTACGGATAATATAGGTTTACGATATTGTGAATTAAAAATATGTTCCAAATTGTTAGGTCTCGTTTGAATCAGAAAAATGTCACGAATATGTCAACGTTATAAATTAAAAACAGAGGTAAGTTTTATTTCTCGGAAGGTTTGCAATAAAAATAGCCAATACTTTTTATAGGATATTAAATTGATAAACTAGTCAATTAACTTTCCAACGTTGAAGGGAACAAAATGTTGTTGCACGACTGGAAAATTGGAGCGCGCAAATAACGGGGCCCGTTTAAACATATTAATCTATTCATACGGCATTTCTTGCGACACCGAGGGTCGTGTGTATTCAAGTTTGAGCATTAAGAAGGCGAAAGGGTGAAACGACGGTGAAATCCACGGGGCGAGGCAGCCGAGTGACAGAAAATGCGAGTACCTGTACGGCGCGTCGGGCGGCGGAAATCGTGGAATGCGGAAAACGCGAGAGGCACGCGTGAAGAGGAGGAAAACACGTCGACGGGGGCGAGATCTTTTGAATTATTCATCCGGGAGAGAGGGCAGAAAAAAGGCCAACAGAGGAGTCGCGCAATCAGAGAACCGACGCTCGGTTAATTCGTGTTTCGTGCCTCCTTTTTCTGCAGGAGGGACACTGACGGAAGGCCGAAACGGTTAATCATCGCGTGGCGCTGAAGCGTTGTTCCTGGGACTTCGACGTCGACCGCCGTTCCGGGGGACAGAATCAAAGGGAGCGGAGCCGATATGACTTTGCCCTCGGAAATTAGAAGCGCTGCGTGATCGGAATACCGAAAATTTCGTCTTTTGTCTTCGAACCGGTAAACACACGCCCCGTCACGCTTCGACGGGCACTTGAATTTTCGCTCGTGATCGAAATTTAACAAAATTTCTACGTGAACACCGGTAATCCAGTAAAACTGCCACTTCTACGGTTACGTCGGACGAATGAAATTACTAGACTGCGGATTTTTGCGCAAAATCAACATTGTTTCATTTCAAGATACAGAAGGTACGCACAGTCAGTTTCATAATGGATTGCGCACACTTTAAATCAGAATGAATGAAATTGAATTTTTGCAACCTTTTTGTTCGGACTTGTAACGAAAATTTTTAAAAATTTCTTTTAGACTCGTGGAACTTTGCAGGACCGAACTTGTTATACATTTATTTTTTATAAAACAGCCAAAAGGATTACCACATGAATTTTTAGAGGTTCATAGTGAAGGGGAAGCTTCAATCTTCAGATATATGGTAAATTCAGACATGAAAAAATTTCAATTTTCCTAGAAATATGGTACTCCAAAACCTTTCAAATTATTTAGTTTTTGAAGAAGCTTCGAGTACTCCGAAAATGCATACAAAGTTATATTTCTTCCATTGAAATCTCTTTTTATTCCTCAATTATTATGCATTAATGCATTGTTAGTTCATTGTTAGTGCATAAGTGTCATTCGTAAATTAATTTTGGAATAAATTTCAGTTTGGAACGACGATCTTGAAAAAAATTATACTAATTTCTATTGTTCTGTAAACTTGAATGAACTGAAAATAATTCTTTTATATACCTGAACTGTAGGTGACACAAAACATTTTACTGTTTCATTGTATTTTCTATGGTCTTATAATCTTTACTTTTCCGTCAATGCAATGATCACGACTGAAAAGCATCGGTAATGTACGGTTGAATGCTTGGAGGAAATAAAGGGAAACCTCAGTTGCGCTGATCATTTGTATGGTGAACATGTCAGATTTCCACGTCACGTACTAGACGTAAAATGTTATCGTAGCTCGGAACGTCGGTCATTCAGTTCTAAACAAGCCTGTGAAACAGTTGCCTCCAGTAAATCAAGGAAGTTCTCCAGGCGAAATAACAAGACAATATGGTTAAGACTTATCTCGAAGTCACACTGACATTAACACGTAATTTCACCCTTAATTACTAAACAATAGTTCGCAAAATATTTTCCCCTTTGTATTTTAAAGAATTTCGAGAATGAAGCAGCAAATATTTTTAACAAGCACGAAATCCGACAATTTTCGAAAATCATTTTGGTGTTCAAATTGCTTTGGGAAACTTTTACTTTAAGAAGTATAAATGAAAACCTCGTTATTGGCATAAGAAATTTTTCAAGCACGAAATGCGATGCTTTTAACAAGCACGAAATCCGACAATTTTCGAAAATCATTTTGGTGTCCAAATAATTATTGGATCCAGGAGAACTTTTACATTAAGAAGTATAAATGAAATTTGACCTCGTTATTGCCATATGAAATTTTTCAAGCACGAAATCCAATAATTTTCGAAAATCATTTTGGTATTCAAATATTTTTCTGATCCAGGAAAACTTTTACTTAAGAATACATGAAATTTTACCTCATTATTGCCATAAGAAATTTTTCAGGGGGCGTAAAAAATATTCCTAGAGCAACTCATAAAAATTGAATCTTCCAATATGAAATCAACACAATACCCAAGACTTTAAAAAATATAATAGAGTGTCAATACATTTTTAATTTTGCAAAAAAGAATAGTAAACAGGGAAACAATAAACTTCCACAGACAACTATAAATCACCCAGCACCGTAGTAACAACAATAAAACGAAGTCTCCCGAAAATCCACGGAAACAGCGCACAGAAAAACTACAAACAGACTAGGAATCACAGGCGATAAAAAATTCGGCAAAAAACCCGCCCCAAAAAAAAAATACCCGCCAGTAGACTCTATAAAGCGTCGATGGGTTAGGGGTAGTAGCGTTACAAATACCGCGTTTTATATTCGTCGTTTCAGTCTCTCAACTTCCGTTGCCGTATCCGCGTAGACGTTTCCAAGCAGTTTGCAGGGCACAGTCTGCTTCCGGCGAGTGTCATGTAGCTGTTACACCCCCGCGTTCCATTTTCCCTCGTCCACCGTTTCTGGGAACGAAAGGGAAGCCGTTTTCCGGGGGCCAGAATCTTGCCGTAGGTGTAAACGGTGCGTCCCGACGCCAGTCGAATCTATTATCCAGAGGGAAGACTTTTGTTGGCGGTGGGGTCCGTGTGCGGCGTCTCTTCGAATTATCGAATATTCCCGTTTCTTGCGGCCGTTTCTTCGATCGCGCCGCGATCACCAGCCCATTTCTATGCCGCCATTACCATTAATAGCGTGCGCCGTCCTCGTAAAATCAATGAAAGAGTTTCGCCCGGGCCCTTTTTTTCACCCCTCCCCTTCCCCCTGAACATTAGCGGCGCCATTTATTCGCGAACGAAAGTTTTGTCTCGCTATCTCCGTTTCACTTCGGACTCCTCCGGTGCTGCAGCTCGTCCAACGATTTCCGTTGCATTGAATATTTCATAGAGTTAACGTCGCTCTGTATTTATGATAATTACGGGATACGAACGATCGCGCTGCGGCCGCCGCAGACGAGGACTTCCGGTCCTCCTTTGTGGCACCTTCCTTCGAGAGCCAACGAGTCTAGCGCGTCTTCCATCATCCCGGTCGAAGGTCGAACTGCTCCTATGTATGTATACATACTTTCTTTTCAAATTTATGGAAATTTTGTCCCGCGGAATTCGTTCAACGAGAGCAACAACCGAGCGAGCCAGCCAGCCACGCGCAATGGCTCGCTGAAAGCGGCGCGGCGCGGCGCGGCGGACCGCATTAACCGAAAAGGATAGTGTCCCGGGCACACGAAGATGGATGGAAACGATAATGGTGTTTTCGTTCGGTTTACGAAGCGCCATCAAATTGCTCGTTTATAAACATCAAGCGTGAGCAATTTCCAAGACAATCCCGGAGAATTATGAGTTTCCATAAGCAATTCCGGATTCCGCGGGCCGCGATCGAGCGGACCGAGTTCAAACTTTTCAACCGGGCCGGGGCTTCCCTTCCGGCGACGTGGTGTATTCAAATATCCGCTGGTAAGTCGCCGTTTTCTTTTTTTTCTGTTTTTTTTTTTTTTTATTTCAGAGAGCAGTTTTTCTTGTTACCGGATAGGAAATACAAAGATTCTCCTGCGAGCTGTGCGCGGATAGCTCGGGAAGTTTGAGTTTCAGAAATACTGTTCTGGAGGGACCTGAGGGGATGATCACAGTTTCGATGTACAGGGTGTATAAAAATTATACGTCACGAACACCGTGGAGGGATTTTATAACTCTGGATCGGTGGAGATCTTTAAAAAAATGGACCTCGCAAAATTGAGCTTGATCGTTTCTTTCATGGTCGAAAAATTTTTTATCGCATCGTATAGTATTCATCGCAAGGAACAAAAGTCTCGTAGGAACAATGGTTCTCAAGTCAACCGTTATCTTAAGAAACGACTTCGAAGTTTCGTAAACTAATTTGTTCCATATGTGTACAGGGTGTCCCAAAATGGTATAAACGGGGAGGGAATAATTCTACATGAGATAATAAATTGAAAATATGGAGTAAAGTTTTTTTATTTGACACCTCGATTTCGAGTAATTAGATTTTAAAAATTCAGCGAACACGCGTGCTCTTGAATAGGAATTGTCTGATGCGTCTGATCATGACCTACTAATTCTACTTCTTAAAATATTAGGTACGCGAACTTGACGGATTTTTAAAGCCAATTTTGTCGAAAACTTTGAATTTATTTTCTCATGTAGAATCATTCCCTCCACGATTATACTATTTTGGGACACCCTGTAGACATACGGAAGAAATTCGTTTACGAAACTTCAAAGTCGTTTTTTAAGAGAACGGTTGACTTGAGAACCATTGTTCCTTTGAGATTTTTGTTCGCTGCGATGACTACTATTCGATGCGATAAAATGTTTTTTGACCTTGATAGAAAGGGTCAAGCTCAATTTTGCGGTCCAATTTTTTAACAGATCTCCACCGATCCAGAGGTATACAATCCCTCTGTGGTATTCGTGACATATAATTTTTATACACCATGTACACTGCCGCTCAAAAGTATATGGACACTTACCGTGTTCATAAAATTTGTGATATATATACCTATTCATTATTAAACGTAATGGATTCTAATAGTCCTAAATTAACAATTTAGTTTTTTTTATTTTATTACGCTATAAAACCCCGCATGAGATTATTAGCAGCATAACGAATATATGCACATGATTGCGCATGCTAACATTACATGAATACCTTATAAACTAGGATTAACAATAAATGGAAACATTTCTGAATGTTGAACTAAAGGTATAAACAATGAGAGTTAAGGAAGTTACAAATATAAAATAAAGGGCAGAGAGAGGGCCCACACAGAAGGGCATCTATTGTGTAGGGTGGAAAGTAACCCTTGCTGCACAGTTTATTCAATTTTCTTAAATAAATAAAAGTCTATCCGGTGTGTGGAAAAGTGCGTTATATTTCGTTGCGTCCGAAAACAATGTCCCAAATCTAAAAAACATTTGTGAGAAATTTTAGAATCTGAGTAGAATAATTCATAGTGAAATAATGAAAAAGTTAATAGCCAGGATGGTACGACTAGTAAACGTGGTAATAAAAGCACGCGGTAGATATGTAGATGAAAAGATGATATAATTATTTTTTATCACTATCGGTGAGATATTTAATAATATATAGGTAATAAAATTTACTAAAGATATCATAACTTTTTTCAGGTAGTTAGAAGAAGTAAGGAAGTGTCCATACTTTTGAGCGGCAGTGTACACGTCCTGTCTCTTGCAATCAATGAAAACAATTTTTATTTTGATTAATATGCTTTTATTTTTATTAATATTCCCTATACTTTACTAAAACAATAATTCAGAAAATTCAGCTGTGATCGTTACGTAATTAAACAGTTTCGTTGTTTACGAAAGAATAAAATTGAGATCGAATTTGAATCGACGATTTCGAGGAAAACAGATTTGAAAACTGATCCGACACACAAAATGTAACGTGGCAGGCGGTAAAAGCGAACCGGTGCGGGGCTTTTACATGAAAATAGAACTTGGACACGTAAAGTAAAACATTTCGTAACTGGGTTTGTTTTCGAAAAAATTCCATTCGGATTTCGACCGGAACGCTATTGAATGGGGAACGGCTAAAGTGTCTGTTCGCGACACACTGTTTCTACTTCCTGTAGACACTAACGCATGCCTGCTACATAAACTTTCCAAGTTGATTACCTTGGAAATGAAACTGCGTACGAAAAAATGTTGTTCGAAATTTTCGTGCTATTTTTCCATGTAGTACAACTTCTCTAACTCTCTCTCTCTCTCTTCCTCTCATTCTCGTGACTATGCCACCTGTTCGCTGACAAAAATTGCATTCGTTTCCGACGTGAAGTCATATTCATTTGTTAATAATGTTACTGTCGTCGAGTCGTGCACTTTTCAGCAATGCTGAGAAGGAAGAGTATCTCTGTACTCAAATATTAAATCCTCTTTGAAAAAAATGATGTCAGTAGGATAACCAATATTCCACAACTTCACATACAGTTAAATTGAAAAAGGTAGCATAAATGTAGCAGCGTTAAAATTTATAGTGATACAGTCTATGATGAACAGTTTGCGTAAACCAGCCTGTGAAAGTTTATACATAAAATCTCACAATCTAGTCCTGATATATTCCAGCACGTTGTCCATAAAAATATTGTCAAGAATGAAATGCTACATTGATCCATGCACGTAAGCTCCTAGATCATGGTGCGCGAGCGAACTGAATTTGTGTACTGAAATTTCACGTCCTCGCTAACCATGTCTGACATTATCTTATGTGCGGTGCAATCTTCACACTCGGGGTCCACTTTCCTCACCCTCGAACCACCCTGGCAACCACAACAATCCAAGGGAAGAGTCACGAAGTCTGGCCACGATGTTTTTAAAGTAAAAAGGACCGTCTAGCCGGTGCCGTAAACAGACTCTCCCCGGCTCTTAATTAATTTAATATCGCGCGATGCGAAGAAGTTGAAAAGAGGGGGAGAGGCCACGCGACGTCCCCCCCCCCCTTTTTCCGGGATTGTTTCCATTCACACGGCCATGTTGACGGATCGCCGCGGATTGTCACACTCTGCCGGCCAGGAATTTCATCTTGCACATAATTAATCTCGGCAATTACGCACCAGACAAGTATAATTCCGTGCTAGCGTCGGCATCCGGCCGGTCCGCCGTGAAAGCCGATGCTACAACGTTCCGCACTACTGTGCCCGCCGCAAACTCGAGGTTTCCTGTCCTTCCGCAGTAGCTGTTCCGTTTTCCATCCAGCGAAACAGCGGACGAAGCTCTGTCGCTTAGTTTCGCCGAGACGCGACGCGTTCAAATTGCCACATACCTGGCCGGAATGGAGCGACAGAGGCCGTGTCCCCCCTGCGTGCGCGATCACTGTGACAAGTAACGCGAGGGAACGCGGTTACTTTTCCATTTCAAATTCACCCGGCGCCTTGTATCCGTCGCACTTTGTAATATTTAAGCGACCTGGCTCGCCCCGACGCGAATATTCACGCTCGCTCCGCGCCGCCCGGCCCCTGCGACTTGACTTTCGGAAACTCAAATTGCGAAATTCCCCGACCGTTAGCGGCCGGTTCACTTGGCAAAGAAATCCTCGCTTACGAGTGTCCGATTCACCTGTAAAATTAAAGGATCACCGAAGTATATAGGGTTTTATAAAATACAATTAGCACTGGAGATTGTTCAACACTATTTCTACCACTTTCTATCTATTTTTTTTTTTATTGAGCCACTGAAACCTGTTGTAGGTTTATTTCGGCTTTAACAAAAATACATTGGGTTTACATAGTGTAGAAAATTATAGTTTTGATTACCGCTAGAGGTGAAGTTTGCAGTCCTTTAAAAACTAGAAAATATATGTATACTAGTTTTTATATTTGGTTCTGCAAAGAACATGTGCGCTTTTAATGGCAGAAAGAACTTGATTTTGCGCAGCTTGTTAACTAGCTTAATTCTTTGGGGATCGTATAACTGACGTATGACATGATCTAGATTCTCTGACTCAAAGTTACACCTACATCTAGGGTCATTGACAATATTTACTCGACACAGAGAGGCCGCGAGATTATAATGATTGGCCCTGATACGGTTTACTGTGGTTGTGAAACCTCTTTTGGTATTGTACAGTGACTCCCACTAATATTCGGACACTTTTAAAAAGACGATCACTTTTTTAACATTCGACCATACAATTTGGATTTTTTTGAGTCGTTAGAACAATCGGTTTTGATACGTAACGTGCAAAGAATTTTTGAAAAAATTGCTATTGGTCGGAATTGCAGAGAAAATACTAAAAGTTGTATTGTACAACTTTTTTATGTGGGCTCATATTGAAAATGTAGAAAACACGTTGCGCAGATCTGTATGAATTAAACATATTCTGAAAATTTCATTAAAATCGGACAACGTTGCAATGAGCTACAAACGTTTAAAGATGGTAGAAATTGCAGTTTTTCACGATTTTCGGCCTCTAACTGCAATAAATCTAAGGATTCGTATATCTTTCAATGCCTGTCGTTTTTTCCCACATCAACCGATTTCGATGAAACTTTTACAATACATATAATTGACACAGATCTACAAAACGTATTTTTTAAATTTTCAATATAGAGCCACATAAAAAACTTGTAAAATGCAATTTTTAGTATTTTCTCTGCAATTCCGACCAATTGCAATTTTTGAAAAAATTTCTTTTCACATCTAGCTGTACACTAGTTGCTCTCACTTCTCAAAAATAGTTCAAATCGTAATATCAAAAAAGTTATCGTTTTTTTAAGAGCGTTCGAATATTAATGGGAGTCACTGTATATTTCGACTTGTAGGGCTTTTGTAAAAGTCATTTATTACATTGACGTGTTGTTCGGTTTACAGTCAACGAGGTACTGCTCGTATGTATCTTGTTATAACATACATTGGATGCCTTGGCAACACCCATGGATTATAAACTATTACAGACTTATGTTTTTACATAGAATCACATGCTTGTAAAAATGCAGTACACAATGTACAATTGTTATACTTCATTTTAACTGTGCGTCGAACAGATATGAAACGAACGCGTCGTTCTTAACGTCGGTGTTTCAATCGAACTCTTTCATGGAATTGCTGCAATGTTCCTGAAGAACAATTCCGAATAGACCAGCAATTTTTTCACAATGTCCGTGTGCTGCTAACCGAACCGAAGAGGCTCGGAAAAATCGGTCGATTGATCGAAAAGAGAAAAACACGCATGTTGATTGGTCAATATTTTTCGTGAGGGTGGAAACAATTCGTCCGGAATGAATCGGGCGCGAGGTGGTTCGATTTAATTAAGAAACCGAGCACGAGAATTGGCCGGATCGTTTGATGGTGTTTCTCGGCATTCACGGTTTCTAATACGATTGTTCCGCAGATCTCGTCGCTTACCATTTCATTTGTGGAATGAGATATTGGTTTTCCTCGTAGAAATACTATTTATTAGTCATGACAACACACGGTAAATTCATTTCTGTCGAAACCAGAATCACCTTTCCCAAAAACACAACATTTTCTTTAACCCTCATCCGTCACTCATTTCACGAACTGAATCTGTCCCTCGGTGTCAAATTGACACAGTGGTAAAAGATGGATTAATATTGTTTTTTTTATTCAAATTAACGAATTAATTTCTAAGGATTTTCGGTTATGAGTTTCGCATTAAAAAAATAAAAGCTACAAATAACAGGACAATATAACTTATTTCGGGAAAACTGTGTCAAATTAACAAAAGGGATGGATGAGGGTTAAAAAATATTCAATTATAAGGGTTTTATCCAATCTGTTTTAAATATATCTTTCAAATGTTTAATTATCCCCGGATTAATTAGAGAAACGGCAGATATCGCATCGGAAAATCATCCGGCGAGTCGAAGATATCCCTGGAGCTCCTTATGAAGCAGCAGACCGGTGATTCAAAGCTATCCATTACGTAATCTATTAAAACTTCCGGCGAGTATACGTCGGAACAAGTTGGTCTCGTGTTTAGTACACCGCTACCTATCGAATAAAGGCCAACCAATATGTATCCATACAGGTCCGTGGTATCGTGTGTTGTTATTGGATGGTGGACTATCACGCACGATGGAGCTTGTATGTGGACATTGCATGGCACACAGATTCAGTTATCAAAACGGATGGCTCCATTAGAACCATTATTTTGCCGTCTCGATTCATCATGCAATGATAATATTGTATTTTAAGGGTGATTATGATTAAGAATCGCGAGGCGCAACGTGCACGTACAGGCCGCCCCCCCCCCACCCGAAGTGTGTGTAATCGATTACTTTACCGGCGGACAGCATGTCGACGGTGTTTTTCGTGCAAGCAGAAAACACATCTCGTTGAAATACATCGCCCATACACCATCGAAATTCCGTTTCACCGTATCGAAGTAACCGATCGACGATTCGTCTTAGTCACTGGGAATCGAAAAACATCGGCAACGAACGCTGTGTGTATTTCCTCGATTTGTTGGACAGACTCCGCTTTCGAAGTAGTCGCTCGCATCGCCGATCGATTAAACGCGTTTAGCTCCATCCTGCTCCTAGAAACTATATCTTTACCCGGAAATATGAATTGTAAATTCCCTTGTGTACACAGCGATCCTTATATTTACCTCATCTTATCTTATTTGACTCGCGAGTTAGGCAAATGGCATACCTGTCTAATAAGATATAAGGTTGCGAACTACTTTCGTCACTAACGAGCCGGAACAGGGCCCTTGCTGCTTTAATGCCCCTAATTTCGTAGTCTAAGTATCCGTTTTGGAAATTGGTACAAATTGTATCTTGTTACTGGTATTTTTGTAGTGATCACATTTTTATTCAATTAAGAAAAAAATTTGAAGAAATTTACTTAAAGGCTGCTGGTCAAATAAGTGTCTTGAATTTAAAGAATTATTGAAGCTCATGTTCAATTGAAAAAACGAGAACGTTGAAGATAATACTACCTTGACTGAGACTGTACATTCCATTCCTTGGTCTCAATATCTAAAGCATATGTGCTTTAGTTCCCAGTCAATTTTAGGATCATGTCTCTTCTACCCAAGAGTACCTAGGCTATCGTTCGACAATATTTGATCGCTTTCACCACACAGAATTTATAGATGAAAATACAATAAGGAACTACAGTCTTTTATATTAACCCTTAGCACTCGAGTGGTGACTATGAGTCACCATTAAAAATTGCTGTGCCATTATTCACAATATCGTTTACATTATTAAATACGTTGGTAGCTAATCAATTACTAAACATTTAAGTATTGTATGAGGTAATATATCAATTTCATATCCATAAAATGCAAAAAGCACATACAACATTGAATAAAATTTATTATAAAAATTTCACTAAAATTAATTTAACATTTTAACCCTGTACTGGAATTATTCTAGGTCGGAAGAAATGTTTAATTTTCGAGTTAAAATAGCTCCGACTGCAAAGGGTTAAAACGTGAATAATGAAAAATCCTTTTTTCAACTACAACATCTTAATAGAAATTTTTAACGTGTTTCGTGAAATTAGAACTCCATCGAGTGAAAGATTTTGAGAATTTTATTTTCGGAAGTTTTCATGAATGTTTCAGCGTAGAAAGGTTAGGTGTAATTCGATTATTTGGAAAGTAATAATAGATCCGGAAAGGGTTAAGATAGCGAATTGTACTTTCGGAATTGAATTCGCAGCGATGAGCGATCGCATCGACGCAAAGCCGGTCGATAATTAGAATCGCGGACACCATGCCGGAGACTTAGGCTCCCCCAGAAACTTAGGACAATGTCTGGTTCTATGCATATAACTCGTACCAGTGGCGGCTTAATATTGACGTGTCGTATCCAAAGGCGAAGTTTCCTCTCTTCTCCGAGGGATTTTCTCAGCTTTAGAATATACTATAGTACACAGCGTTGTGTAAACGATAGCCGCACCTCTGCACACCATATTAATAGGGCCATCTTCATGGGCAGTTTAATATTGGATACGAAGCGTCTGGACGGTCCTTAGGAGCAGATACGATTTATGGCCCCTGGTGATGGAGGATTTGTAAATAGAATCCCAGCTAGGAAGAGTACCCCGAGGATAGGCACGTGCTCGGTATAACTCTACCACTCTAAGAATTTCAGGAAGATTTGACCCACTGCCATGAAAACAATATACCAAACAATAGCCTCCATCTCATGGTTTTATTGGATTCTGCTTTGTTGATGTTATGTGGGTTGGGATCTGTCAAAGGTGTTCATAAGCATAGTCTGTCCTCGTGTAACTTCGGCAAACATCGTTTTCTTTTAATTACACTTTTTAAAAATGATAAAGCACTAGTAGAGTCTCCTGGTTTAGAGAAGTCCCCATTATAAAAATCACCAAAGAGGTTATCCAGGCACTAAATCTGTCCCATTATCCGAGCACTCACCAGATCAGTTCAGATAACCGAGATCCCACAGTACAAGTAAATGACTCGCCAGTAAATTACCAGCTAGTAAATAACCGCGTGTTAAAACTGACAGGAAGGGTCCCTTCAAGACCACCGAAGGTATTCCCAAGAGTCGCAAAGTTAGCTAACAATTTCGCTGGCGCAGGGCGTGTGTGCACGGCCCTTCACTATGATAGAACACAAGCATCAATAGGTTGATCGCCCACGTGTAAACAACGGAGCATCGGTCACGTTGAACCGGGGGATGTAAAGAAGTCCCAGCCGAAATTTGTAAACAGCCGATCCCCGGTGGGCGATCGTTCTTGACGGTTCGCGCGTTGTCGGTGCAGGAACTTGCCTAGCCCAGAGAAATTTCCGAGTCGAGCGAGAGACCCCCCCCCCCTCCTTCTCCGGGGCGCGTGTGCAGGCCACGGCGTTCGGAAGCAACGCGCATTACCCAATTGTTTGCCCACGTTTCCGGCAGTCTGTCCCGCCGTGTCGGAAGTTCCCGCAGCAGACGCGGCCCCGTCGTACTTCGATGCATAATGCCTGTCAGCAGAAATTCCAGCGCATATTTGCATACGTAATCGCCCCACGGCTGGTATCACGCACGGTCATCCCCCGTAGACGACCCCGGAATTGTCCAGGGAAGATCGATCGTCCGATCGAACGATCGATCGATCGATCGGTGGTCCATCCGAGCCGGCTGTAATTAAAACGGCGCGGCAGCCGGTTTTAGGACACGTATCACGCGAATCATTAATATCATTCGGCGGCGCGGCTCGCCTAGCTGGACCCATGTTAATTATCCGTCTGGCCCGCATTGTGCTCGCCGGAACAATCGACGCAACGACGATATTACATTTTCAGACGAAGCTGAAGGCCGAACGAAGAAAATAGGCACGATCATAAAGGAACCAGAGAGCGAGAGAGAGAAGAGAGAGAGAGAGAGAGAGAGAGAGAGAGAGAGAGAGAGAAAGAAAGTGGGGGAAAAAGGAGGAGCGAGAACCGCAAGTTCACAAAAGGGAGATTCATATTCCGCTAGGAGAGACATCGGCATTCGGGGCGGAAAATAAAATCTTCGGGAGGTTGACCCGTCCAAGGGAGAACCTCGTAGCTATATTCAGAGGGACGTTCCTCGTTTTCGTCTCATAAGTTTCTCCTTTCTGAACGGTTAACCGACTCCCCGGGACTAGGCAGTGTCACATCGCTGACCCTTCTCGTGGCCGAGCGTTCTAAACCAACCGGGATGTTCCGCGATATGCATTCGAAATGCTGCTGAGCTGCACCCGGAACTTCCTCTGGCGTGCTACGTGCGAGCAGATTCTCTTATCAAAATAATATCTCTCTTAAATCGCCGCGGTGCGAGATCGCAGAGTGGTGGCAACGCTAACCACCGGTTCCGCTCGGGACAACGAAAAGGGGATGATGTTTTAAGGGGTTCGTCGAGGAAGGGAATGTTAGAGTGTAGGGCTGATTTGGGTACTAACAATCTCTTTTCTCTATTGAAAATGAAATATTCGTCGGACACAGTATAGTACCTAGAGCAGGCCTCGGAATTATGTGCTCGCGACGGCCGGTTTTCGAAGGCTACGCCCCCTTGGCCCCCGTCTCGCTCCCCGTGGCGGCCCTACTTCACGAGCCAGCTCAGGCGCGTACCATAGGAGCTATTCGTGGTGCATTAGGGCGACACCCGTATCAATAGGTTTTCACATTACCGTCGAGGTACTATTGTCAATGCGCTTTTTTTTTGGCAGTGGTATCCACTGTAGGCCTATTCCACTACGTCGCGCGATAATTTCGAACAACAGCTGCAGAAAATGAATTCGGAAAATAAATTCGGAGGATAAATTTAAAAAATAGTTTTTAATTGTATCATCCAAATTGTATTAACATGTGGGATAACTTGATTTTCGTTGGCAAATTGGTAAGATCCACGGGAAGTTTGGACGTAGCTGTTCGCTTCGCCGACACTTACATTGTAACACTCTGTGGCAGTGATGGGCATTTTTGACTGCCGCAGTCAAGAAGGATCCGCGGAGCTTCCCCCACCAACCACTCTTTCGTGCAGCGCGCACCTGCGATCCGCAGCGGTGCCTCGTGGCTTCCAGTGCCATCGTTTTCCCCCTCATACGTCCCTCCATAGCCGACTAGGTTGGTGAGAGAAGCAGGCAACTCAGGGGACCCTATCGTGCCCATCACTGCTCTATGGTACGCGCCTGAGCTGCCTCGAGAAGTAGGGCCGCCACGGGGAGCGCGACGCGCGATCGGGTAGAGGGGGGTTGCGAGCACATAATTCCGAGGCCTGACATAAAGTGTTAAGCTGCAAAAATAAGGGATGGATGGGGGTCGAATTAATCGGTATCCAAAATCGAGACTTTTATCACTGAATAGGCAATTGGTTTCACTTTCGGTAAACATGCAAAATAAATAAAACTTTATTGTTATACAATGATTCAATATAATCAACTCTCGAGTCTTAATTAATGAGATATTTGTTGATCCTTTCTTTCATTAAATTTATTTAATATTTTTTTTATACATACGACGAGAAACAAATGTTTCAATAGAAATATAACCTGTCGGCCAGGCCAGATCTAGAGCTATTATTCTAAACTGAACGTTCCGAATGAAATTCATTTAAATTGTGTTTCTCCGGCTACGTACGAGCAGATCCTCTTATCAAAATAATGCCTCTCTTAAATCGCATGGGATCGCGACGCGGTGGCAAAGCTAACCACCGGCTTCCGTTAGGGAAACAGAAAAGGGGTTGGTGTTTTGGGGGGGTACGTCGCGACGCGGAACGTCACGACGCTTGTATACGTCTCGTCTCGTCTCGTCGGATAAGACGTACACGGTCTGCAATCCCGCCAGTAGCAACTACCAGCAACTATCAGAGGAACACGCCGTACAAATATCGAGCAATCAGCCGCGGTGCTCGCCCCCGACAACCTAAAGCAGAATGCCTCTTATCCGCTGATCCGGTTTGCATCACGAGACCTTGTTACCTGGCTGGATGAGACGGTGAACAGTGGGCTTGCCGAAAATTCTTCCGCAACTAACTCCGAGTTTATTCTGCCAGAGGAACCCGAGTTCCGGTTTATGGCGCAGACGTGACTTCTTCGCTGTTTTTCGGATCGACCCTTGAACCCTCGTATTTTGGATGACGTTTTTTTTAGAAAAGGTGTGTTTTTAAATTAAATTTAAATTTATGACTGTGTTATTTTAACAAGCTGCTTGACAGTGTTGTTCTTTTAAAAGTAACAGAAGTAGTTAGAAGTTTCTTCTTCTATAGAATTAGAAATTTTTGATTTTAGGAAGCGAATCGATGAAATAATAATTCTTCCTGTTTACATAGTCGGAACGCAAGGAAAGCAAATTGGATTCTATGTTATTTTAACAAGCTGCTTGACAGTGTTGTTCATTTAAAAGTAACAGAAGTAGTTAGAAGTTTCTTCTTCTATAGAACTAGAAATTTTTGATTTTAGGAAGTGAATCGGTGAAATAATAATGCTTCCTGTTTATATAGTCGGAACGCAAGGAAAGCAAAGTGGGTTCATGATACGTCAATCGTTGCGCGGAAACAAAAACAGATTTCCAAGCGTTCTGGTTCTAATTAGAGTTTGAAGTTTCCTCGAACATGAATGAGCGAAAGGAAAGTGCTAAAGTAAAGCTACGTTGAAGTGGTTGATCGCAAGAAACAGTGAAAAAGTCGCGTTCTTGTTATAAACTCGAGTTGCGTCGTTCTTAGCAAGTTTCGCCATGCAAGAAATAAATGGTTGCTTTCTATTCAAACCTTCCCACCATTTATAGTTTAGAATTTGCCTAGTCCTCGAACATTAATGATTTTTAAGTGAAATATAATTTCTTCTTGACTTTATGGCGAAACAACTATAAAATAGAACAATTATTACAATGGTCAAACTTTTTGCCAATTTTCCAATGTTAATAATTGTTATTTCCAATGTTGATCAGCGGTAGCAATTTTTATAATTAAGAAAATAATAACACGGTCTACGAAATGCTAGTACATAATTCAACAGAATGTTCAAAACAGTGTTCTAACAAACTCCAATTTGTCACGTGACAGCCACAACACTATTTTGAAAAAAATGACCAAACTTTTTGGCAACACGAGCGATACTGTCGGCGAGTTATCGATGAATGAATTATTAAAAGTCGCAGTTATGTACGCGCAACGCTCCCGCACGTATCAGACTTCAGACTCTGAACTTTTCGCGATCGTATCTGAATACCAGGGAAGTAAAACGTACATATATATACATATACATAGAAATGCGAAGTAAGGAACTGAGTTTTGAGTATGGAATTCAAATGAGGCAGCTCCCCAACGAATAGGGAGGCAACGTCCTTCAGCGATTGGCCCTGCGATGAATGTAAATATTTATAGGCTACCGGGATATGATTCCGCGAAGGACCGGACGTAAGACCCTATATTTTCGCCGAATATCCATACAATTACAGGAATGCAGACCGTGAATGATACGCGCACTATCTTACGAATGCAGATCCAAATCGATAAAATGGCGGCGGAGCTCGGTTAGGGACTTGACGATGAATTATATTTTAATAACACACTTTTTTCCCAATTTCTGTGTAGAAATGTATTCCTTTTCTTAATCTTCTGAATTAGTTAAGAATCAAATGAGAGTACTAAATTCTTTACATATTTTTATAATTCTTATATGATCTAGTTATTTTTGTTATAGACACTTAAGAAAACAATTTCTGACCAATATAAAATTAAACAATTATCCAAATCAGAGGTGGCTCTATTTTGATACAAATTTTTTAAATTTTCGTTACAAATCCAAATGTTGTAAAGAAGTAACTTTTACTATTTTTTTTTCGTAATTCAGACTAAACGAAATTTTTCTATATAGATCGGTCTAGTAAACTAGCTCGTCAGCAGAGATGGGCAAAATTTTCATCTAAGAAAAAATTTTAAATAACGCATAAAAAATAAAATTTTTATTCATTATTCGATAGTTCGAATATAAAAAGTATCTTCATTCGACGAGCATTGAATAAATAATTTTATCCGACGAATAAAGATATTTTTTTTTATACGAAGCGGCTTTATTCGAACTTCGAATAATTTTTTCATCTTTCATCTGTATCTTTTATTCGAGAACTTCGAATAAATCATTCCACAACTATAGCCAACTCTAATAAACGCGAACCATCGAATAATGAATAAAAATATTTTTATTCGTTATTCGAAATTTTTATTTACATGAAAATTTTGCCCAACTCTGCTTGTCAGTCGTTTGGTCCACTTATAAACAAATTATTCTTATTATTATTATTTATTATTGCTTTAAACCATATAAGGTTTATATAGCATATACATTGCAAATTATACAATTTATGAATACATTACAATATGCCTTAATATCTAACATACAATTCCTTTACATTAATTTTGCTAGGTTTCAACTGCCTAATTGAAATTAAATTTTAATTGACAATAACTTGAGGAAGTGAAAAATAACAAGTTATTCTTATTTAAAACTGACTGTATTCTTATTTGGGACTGAATATAACCCAAAATGATATAGTCGATTGATTACCCCCGGTTACAGAAGCAACAAATTGCGGCATCTGTCTCGCTCGGTAAACGCGAGCCAGTTATTTTGGCCCGGGCAATATTGTCAGGGCTTATTAACATATTTACTCACTTGCGTTTCAAGTTACGAGATGCTTGAGACACGCGAACATCCGCGGTCTGGTAATAAGGGTCCCAAGTAAATGGACATCGACTGAGCACAGCCGAGTTCCCAACAATTTCCGAACACTGCATGAAATATCCTGGCGCGAACCGTGTCGCCTCTGGAGTCCGCAGTGTCTCATGTTCCCCGCATTTTTGCACGGGGAACACTCGGAGATTCACCGTGTAACGACTATTCCGCGGAATTGAATTCTAGATGCGATTCGTCCCTTGACGTAGGGCGGAGGCGTGTTACGAAAAGACTGCGGTGACTTTGGCCAGTTTTGCCGTGGAACAGGCCAGAAAACAAAAGGGAACCGGGGTAGCCAATTTGCAGCGGCGTTACTTGCCCCCCCCCCCTCCCCCCGCACACATGTAAATCCGGCGCAACAAACTGTTTCCTTCGTCCCCGTAATAAGGATTCACCGTTGACAGGGTTTAAAGAGGATTTCTGTCCCTCCGGGATGAACGTGAATATGCACTGCGCGGGCACCAACGGGTTTTATTCTTATAATGTTGCGGCGACTCGGCGCACTAGGGATATTCAGCTTTGCCTTCTGTTTGCCGTTGTCTTAGTCGTAGGAGCATTTTTCCTCTCGAAAATATCCAATTAATCTTTGTGCACTAGCACTGCTGGATACGTAATTTCATATTCGCTTGTAATCTGCCGATCGGATTTTGTGGATGTCAAGTAACCACTCTCGAATTTTTCGAAAATTTTACTGTTAAACACACCGACGGTAAATAAAGTGTTACATACCAGCTCATTCTACAAAAATTATAAAGAGTTACAGACGAATATCGCAAAAAAATATTGATTATAAATGTTTCATCATGTGGTGGGATTTTTATTTTTCTTGTTGGACACTCCAAGGTGAGGTGAAGGTCAACTATTTTTTTTAAATGGAATGATATTGTGGGCAACACTTCAATTTTAATCCTTTACTTAAAGTTATTACTAGAATTTCAAATGCAAAACAGTGTAAAGACATTGGAAGAATTTAAAAACATTGTTATCTTATTTTCGACTCCTTAAGATGATTAAAAAGAGGAAATACACTTTTATTTCGCGCAGACAATTTTTATTTCGCACGAAGATTCGCAGTCTATTCTGACTCAGGAAAAAGAGTTACTCGAGTACACAAAGTTAGATTTGGACACCAACCTTGAATTACAATAACTATTCCGGGTACTTTTAAACGAAATTGCGCAATCTAAAATTAATGACTATGGAAAGGAAGAAAAACTCTCTGCTTAAACAGAAGCGATGGTGGTTTTATTTCGGAAGTTTAAAGGAACTTCTCGACCAGCATCAAAATTTCCAGCTCTAATCCCCCCCCCCACTTTCTATGTGAGCAGAAAGAAGAAAGTTGATCGTTCGAAGTTGCTGCTCCGTTAGTTTAATTATAACTAACACCGCTAGGATTTAAATCAGATTCAAAGTCTATTTCATACGCAAATCTAGTCAGCTTCTATCCGAGCCAGTGAATGTGTCTAAGATATGACCAATTTCACAGAATTTGCGTAGATTCAGAACTTAGTCTTCGCAGGGTGAGTACGGACCCTTGCGTGTAACCGTGGCGATCACCATATTGATTCAGGGGATTAAGAGGAGTACAACGAAATGTTCGGTTTATGAACTATACTGTTATATTGGTACTAATCTCTTTCGTAATGTAAAATATGTCCTCTTGGTATTGTAAATTTCGTAATATTTAGAAATAATTTAAAAATATTTCAGTTGATGATTTTAACACTAGAATTGCCGGTTGAGTCAAAATGACATTTCCGTTCACAATTGCTGAAATTATAAAAATGTTTTTATCAGAAAATGAGCTTTCTATTGAAGCTCGTATTACAAGAAAAATTGTATAAAATTTGAATAGATTCAGTCTTTGTTGGGTTGTTTGCATCGTAAAGCGTTGGTATTAGTCGCATTTATTACTCGGTAGTTCTAGTGTTAACATTTAACTGTTGTATTTGTACTAATCTCTTTCGTAATGTAGAATGTCCTCTTGGTATTGTAAATGTCGTAATGTTTAGAAATAATTTTAGAATATTTCAGTTGATGATAAATTTAACACTAGAATTGCCGGTTGAGTCAAAATGACATTTCCGTTCACAATTGCTGAAATTATAAAAATGTTTTTATCAGTTTTCGTATGAGCTTTCTATTGAAGCTCGTATTACAAGAAAAATTGTGTAAAATTTGAATAAATGCAATCTTTGTTGCGTTGTTTGTATCGTAAAGCGTCGGTATTAGTCGCATTTATTACTCGGTAGTTCTAGTGTTAACATTTAAACAGCATAATTTATTGCACGAGTGATTCCAGTGAGTGAACACCAGGATCTCCTACTCTGGAGCAGTCGAATACCTTCGGTACTATCCCATTCCACTGGTCGGCTAGCTGGAGGCCCGGTGAGACCTTGACCCAGGGATCCCATTAGTACATTCCGTAACATGAGAATTCAATTAAACAACAGGATAAATGCGCGCGAAAAATTGGAAAATGTAGAACCGACTGTTCCCGATATTTTTCATTCATTAAAACAAAAACACTTCGGGAGAGAATTGCACGGCGGAGGAAGCTTAAACTGGAACGGGAAAATGTCGAATACGATGTCAACGGTGTCTAGCACGTTCCGCGGTGCAATTTTTTTCCCGCGTGTTCCTCCACTCCTGCAAACTTTCCTGTTAGAACCGAGTTTTCCGCCACGGGGAAATTAGAATTTACATTCTGGCTGGTCGAAGTTTCGTTTCGGTTTCCGAATAAATAAACGCGAGATCACGATGGAGAAAAGTTTTTCTTCTCCGTGATCTGGGATCAAAATCAGTCCTACTTTCCCTTTTACTCCATGAAATACGTGCCGTTTCGACCAGCGAAAGTTTCTTTTGCCCGGTGCAACAGATAAAAATGTCACGAGCGTCGTCGTATCGACGCGGCTACCGAGCATGAATCGATGCTCATTTTAATTCGTCGAGCTGAAATAATGGGGAGGAAGGTATTACAACGTTCTCGTTTTAAATCCCCATCTCTGGCATACTTCTGCCGAGTGCTATAGTAGTTTCTAAAGCGGATTCCCCGTGCTCGAAACAAAATCCTGCATCTGTTTTAATAAGTTAAGTTTCCCTTGGAAGTAGAGCTACACGCAACGCGCCGCCAAGTTAATACTCCTTAATAGAGCGCCGTGTAAGAATCTGTTTAATTGAGGAATATCTTTGCGGAGCTTGTTATACAGTGGATCCGAGAAATATTCGAACATTTCTTAAAAAATTCTCGATATTTAAATTTAAAGCTTGAAGCTTGTGCTTTTACAAAACAGTGAAAAATTTTATTGTTTGCCTTCACCACGTTTTTGTTCACTTTTCTATTCAGATCTGGAAATTACATTTTTCAAAATATTTTTCACTCTGGTGAACATACTGATGCACTAATTATTTTCATTGGTACAATTATGCGATAAATACTATTTTGTAAGAGGAATGTTCTATTGAATATAAAGTTCCACGGGTCTCATTGCGACAAGACACTTTGAATCTGGAAATCGTACTTTGCAAATTCTGCACCTTCGTGCGTACATATTGCTGGGCCGAGCATCCGTATAATTTAACATATGAAACGCTGTTACATCTGGATCATCTCTATTTTTGTTCGTTATGATTTATTCAAAATTTCGGTCCAACTGCCGCGTGCACGGATCTATGTATAATGCAAGTTCCAGTCGACCATCTTTGAGACGATCTTTTTTCTCAGAGAGCTACAAGTTGGTCTGTATAATATATTCATCGCACTTGGGACGGTAAACCTATGTGCACGATGTAAGCAGCTTATGGAATTTTTTCACTTAATTAATTGAACATACGTTTCGTTTCCATCGGAGCTCTTTGTATAGTTGTTCTTGTATTTATTATCTAGATTTTTAATATTATTATTAAAGGATGCGAGTGCTTATTTGCAAAGTAATTTTTGGCGATCCCCTGCGTGTTCTATAAATTATTAAGAAGGAATTGGTTAGAGTACTTACGAGGGTCGAGCACGATAAATGTGGAAGTGATCGAATGACAGCTCGACGATTTCGTCAGGTTGGCCGATGAACGTGTAAAGCAGGCAATCGATGTTCGACGGATATCGTTTAGGGTAGTAAGGAGATGTAAATGTGCCACCTTGAGGTCTGTCTGAGCTGCTGTAGACAACGCATGAGCAACCTATAACAAACACGTTAGTATCATTTTCACTTCCATTTATCCAGATCTCACTGAAAATCTCAAGATTAAAGAAAAAATCGTTTCCTTATGAAAAGAATTATTTTAAGGATTCATGAAAATCGTCAGATTCAATGAACACGAATGAGCATCCAAAAAAGATTATCATAGGAATAATCGACGTATCTAATTTGAACTTAAATAAAATAAATCTTATTATTATTTATTATTGCTTTCAACCATATAAGGTTTATATAGCATATACATTGCAAATTATAAAATTTATGATTACGTTACAATATGCCTTAATATCTAACTTACAATTACTTTACATTAATTTTGCTAGGTTTCAACTACCTGATTGAAATTCAATTTTAATTCAGCATAACTTAAGGAAATCAAAAATAATTTTCAGGATTATAATTTATTACATCACTAGATAGTGTTGAATTATTTTTCTTGAAAACGTACGAGACATTGAAAATTGAATCCTATCACGGATAAAAGTTCTAGAAATTATTTTCATTAATCAAATAAGTTCCCCCAGTTATTATTACAAAATTAATTTCCCTAACAAAAAGATAACCCAACAAAGATTATAAAAGAAATGCTTCGCACGCGCCAGAGCAACCTCAATGCCGTGAATCAAAGCCAAAGAATTGTTCAAATGCTTGCAAATCATTCGTGTGTGCAAGAATGTTAAATCGTAAAACAGAATGCCAACCATACCGTGTGTAAAGATGTTTGGAATTCGATGAAACCATGCCCGAGATCGAACCGAGAATATTTCAGGTTGAATATTCATTTCCACTAGGATCGCGCCAAAAAGCTGTTAATTAACTCTCATTTTCGGACAAGAGAACGGTACGCAATCAAATGGAAATTTACGAAGCTTCTCAATATCGCGTCGGCAACCGTTGCCAGTAGCAATTCTAATGGGAGGACATCAGAATCTCATGATAATGAAATCCGCCACCTGACACTGTCCCGAACTAATGTCTCGCCCGAAAACTTTTCTTATTTCCAAAATGAACTCGTCACTTCTCTCATCGATCTCCCCTCCCTCGCGCGGTGGCGTCGCTTGCTCCGGCCCGATCACACTTCTTCTAACCACAGTTCTTTCTATAATATCGAACCCGTCGTCAATCTCGAAGAATCAAATTGAAGTTTGCCCTTACCCTGTGAAGGAACGCGGCTCGCTGGGGACTCGTAACTTTCGCGACGAACTTCCCAGGCGAGAGCAACGAAATCATCGATTACTCGGACAGACGGTTCCACGGTTAATGATCGATCGGGAACAATGAGCGAAACCCTCGTTGCCTGAGGTGGACGAGTCTCTTACACTTTCCGGAGTCCAGAAACAAAGTCGATGCTTTTATCCGACTCTCTGCTCTGTCTTGTCTCGAGAAGCGTTGGGCGATTAAATTAATTGATGTTAAATGTAGAAATTAATTTGCGGTGTCTTTCCCTTGAAGCTTTTTGTTTGGAAATGATCAAGATGCACTCGACCCTTGGAAATAATCTCTCGTATACAGTGACTTCCACTAATATTCGGACACTTTTAACAAGGCGATCACTTTTTTAAGATTCGACCCTACAACTTGGATTTTTTGAGATGGTAGAATAATCGATTTTGTTACCGTAACGTGAAAAGAATTTTTGAAAAAATTGCAATTGGTCGGAAATGCAGAGAAAATACTAAAAGTTATGTTTTACAACTTTTTTATGTGGGCTCATATTGAAAATGTAGAAAACACGTTTCGTAGATCTGTATCAATTAAACATATTCTGAAAATTTCATTAAAATCGGTCAATGTTGCAATGAGGTACAAACGTTTAAAAATGGTAGAAATTGCAGCTTTTCACGATTTTCGGCCTCTAACTGCAATAAATCTAAGGTTTCATATACAGGGTGTCCCACGTAACTATATATTGCAATAAAAAAAATGTTTGTCGAACTTTTTTTTATTGCAATATATAGACAATCGAAAACTGATCAACTTTTGTTGAAAATATTGTTGTCAGATTATTGCAAGTACTTAACAAATCGTAAAAACTGTAACGTGGACACCCTGTATATTGCAATGCCTGTCTTTAAACTTTTACAAGGCATATTATTGACACATATCTACAAAACATATTTTTAAAATTTTCAATATAGACACACATAAAAAATTTGTAAAATTTTAGTATTTTCTCTACAATTCCAACCAATTGCAATTATGGAAAAAATTTCTTTTCACATCATGTAGTAAACTAATTGCTCTCACTTCTAAAAAAAAGTTCAAATCGTTTGGTCCAATTTCTGCATTTAAAATTTATCTGAATTCTATATCGAGGTCACAAACATCTTTATGAATATGGTCTTCCTAAAGACATAATGCTGTTATCCCTAAGGTAATTTTTCTAATAATTTTATTAAAATTTCATTCATCTTTATATTAATATATGATTATATAATTTTAAAGTTTCATAATTAAATTTAATGGCAGTCACTGTAGCTGATTAACCACTGTCACGCGTACACGTGTCACCTTATTTCATTGCGTGGAACGTAAGGGTTAATTGCAAGGGTCATGATTGAAGTCTTAATAATTTGCTGCGACAATGAAAGACCTACCGCTTCGTCAGCGGAATGCGGGACGTGGGAAAATTAAATTTCTTATTTTCCAATTGACTTTTCCGCTGTGCAGCCGCGACGCGAAACTGCTGCCGCGTCTTCGCAACAGCTCACAGGAGAATACAAAAGGCTCTGTGTACCTATGGTTAAATAACGGGTCGACACTTGAGTTATATTGCCGGCACAATAGGTCGAGCGGATCCTTCCAACTTTATGCATCGGGGACTCCATTGTAGCTGGCGATGCGAGGTAATACCGATCGAAAATCACACGTTCCTTTTTTTTTCGTTGGTCTTTCATGGCGGAAAATGCGCGCGTTGAAACGAGAAAGTATAGCTTTCAGAATTCCGTCCACTTGACCTGTGGATTGGGATTAAGCTGCCAAGCAAGCGATACGTCTTGCTTATTTCGACAGATTTTATGTTTTAGAACAATAAGTTTTATTTGCATAATTATTTCAGGTCTCAACGTCGGTAGATAATATATATATATAATGTACAAAAAATCTGTTGGACAGTTAATAATACCCTTGCTCGATTTAATTAACAAAACAGTGTCAATATACTTGCTGGTTTCATTAAAACAGAATTTGCAATAATAGAGCAATCGCTTTTGCGAATTAATATGAATGAAAATTACTGATACGAGGTACTGCTTGAAAGGATTGATTAAATCAAAAACGCTGGTGCAACGGTATCAGTGACATAAAATTAATCAAAGGGATGCACTCTGAAGTAATATTCCATAAAATGGTCATTCACTTACACCGATCTTCTTTAATTTTTTAAATGTCATCGACCACACGAAAGGACAATATAATCTTATTAAGCAATTAGTGGAATTAATTTGATTACGCTCTTGGTGAAACTTGATAATTTATTTCACATGAAATAAACATTCTTTAGAAATTCAGGAAGAGGCAAAAATGAGCTGAATTCCATTCTGAATAACTCACAATTGTGCAATTTAGAAAGGAACGTGCGTGCGTAAAAAGAATACAACGTTTCACAATGTTTCATGACTGTACTTAATTGCATGCATTCTGTTTTCGCCTTACTAATTCTAAAATATTTATATTAATTGCGAGATGCTTGGAGGAGCTGTAAAAAACATTATGCAACCGCGAGAAAAATTTAGTTGGAAGCTAGCAAATTTCTGTAATAATAGTTGAAATTAGCACGGCCATGAACCTCCATTTTCCCTTGTTCCGCGAGGCAAAAAATGCGGTGCGTGAAAATGCAATATGAATCTCCCGACAGGTAAAACATCCGTTTTACCGTGAAAAACGAAGCCATATGCACACAAGTTTAAATTATTATAAATCCATAATCCTATATTATAGTATCCAGTGAAACCCGATACCACAGTCCCAATCAAATTTTTCAAAATATTCAAACATCTAAACCGGAAATATAAAATAAACGATATCGACAAATCTCAATTAAAGGAAACAAAGCTCCTCTATGCAAAATATTCCGAATTTACAATGTTTGGTAACACTCTGTAAATAATCAATTTATTCTGTTTCCACAACCCACGTTCATTCAGAATTAAACCATAGTGCGTAAAGCTTTTATTTCCGAATATAAAATACAATTCGCTTGAAAGATTAAAGTGCTCCGCTATAAAATTGTTTCATCCAACAGACTTTTAAAAATAATTTATACTGTCGCTGTATTATACGAAAATCCTTTGTACACGATTTTATCGAACATTTTGTTACGCATTTCCAACGGGAGCATTCATATACACCCATATATAAATAATTAAATACTTGAATTTTTAAATTAAGATATATTCTTTCACTTATACAGTAATATCTTAATCAGTTCGCCTACCCCCTCCCCTGGGGGCATACTTGTTTGTCGTCCATAATTTCCAAGAAGAAGAAGAAAATTTAAGTCTATTAAATCGCAACAAAATAGATTGTTATTTCGCTGTAACACAGTTTTCGTTCGACGCAACATCTTCGAAATAGAAACAAGTTACAAAATATTGTACATTTGTCTAGGTGTCTTCCGCGACATTACCGGCGGCGGCAATATTTCTCTCGCGACTCATCGATCTTTATAACAGTTCATATAAGATCGTTATCGGATAAACCAGAAAAATTCTATCAAAGTTCATGGCCTGCTGTTATCGACGGTACTCTAGGGCGGTCTCGATGGAAGGCCGGCAGAACGATCGACGAAATGTGGGTCATTACGAAACCTCGTCGATACGAGTGCAATAATTTATCCGAAACAATATCACCGGCCTTCATCGTGATTAGTCTGCGTCGACGATGGGGCCAGCAGTTTCCCTGATTATTCCCATGAACGTGATCTACTAGGAGGCATTCGTCGGACAGAGCGCGATTGCACAACGTGACTCGAAACTTTCGACACCGAACGAAGGCGTATTCTCGTTTCAAAGGTCCAATCCAATTTTTCTTGAAACCGTATGGCCGGATCAAGAGATCGAAAATTACTTTCCGCCGAATTAAACCGCGAACACGTCATTCGATCACTCGCCAAACATGAAAAGATGTTCACCCTTCCGTGAGAACTAGGACTTTCGAAATTCAACTGAAATTTTGAGAAATTGTGAATCATGTGCTCTGGAACACGTCATTCGATCACTCGCCAAACATAAAAAGATGTTCACCCTTCCGTGAGAACTAGGACTTTCGAAAATCAACTGAAATTTTGAGAAATTGTGAATCACGTGCCCCGGAGCATTAAGAAAAATCAATACAATGCAAAAAATGTGTGAATTAATAAATTTGTTACTTTTTTCCACTAATTTTTCATATGTTTGGACCCTTCCGGTCTTTTACATTATTTTTAGTGGTTAAGGGTGGACATACACAGTGACTCTCATTAATATTTGGACGCTCTTAAAAAAACGATACCTTTTGATATTGGACCATACGATTTGAACTTTTTGAGAAGTTAGAACAATTGGTTTGGTAATAACGTGAAAAGAATTTTTGAAAAGAGTTCGATTGAAACAGCGACGTTAAGAACGATGCGTTCGTATAATGTCTGTTCGATGCACAGTGAAAATGAAGTATAACAATTCTACATTGTGGACTGCATCTTTACAAAGATGTGATTCTATGTAAAAACATAAGTCGAAATATACAGTGACTACATTAATATTCGGACGCTCTTAAGAAAACGATAACTTTTTTGATATTGGACCACACGTTTTGAACTTTTGTGAGAAGTTACAACAATTAGTTTACTACATGGTGTGAAAGAAATTTTTTAAAAAATTGCAATTGGTCGGAATTGTAGAGAAAATACTAAAAGTTGCATTTTACAACTTTTTTATGTGTGTCTATATTGAAAATTTAAAAAATATGTTTTATAGATCTGTGTCAATTCTATGCAATGTAAAAGTTTCATCGAAATCGGTTGATATGGAGAAAATACGATTTATTGCATAGAGGCCGAAAATCGTGAAAAATTGCAATTTTTATGATCTTTAAACATTTGTAGCTCATTGCAACGTTGACCGATTTTAATGAAATTTTCAGAATATGTTTAATTGATACAGATATACGAAACGTGTTTTCTACATTTTCAATATAAGCACACATAAAAAAAGTTGTACAATACAACTTTTAGTATTTTCTCTGCAATTCGACCAATTGCAATTTTTACAAAAATTCTTCTCACCTTACGTAACAAAACCGATTGTTTTAACTTCTTAAAAAAATCCAAGTTGTATGGTCGAATATTAAAAAAGTTATCGTCTTTTTAAAAGTGTCCGAATATTAGTGGGATTCACACTGTACATTTTTAATCAACTCCTGAAGATTTTTATTGTGCATAAAGATTTAACGATTGCTCTTCTAACCTACCAGCTTTGCATAGATTTTAAACAAATTTCGTCGACTAGATGTTTCTATAGAAGCGATCATTTGCCTCTGTACAAAGAATTACGTCATATATGACTGACACGGCCCTCAAAGCATTAAAATAGACTTATTATGATGGTAATGAGAGTGTTACCTTCTGGTCAAGGAACTAGACCGCGAACTTAACGAGCAATACCGGAAAAAACAGCGTGTCTCGCGTGATACGCGTTAATCGCGTGGCTTACCGGCTTCAGAAGATCTTTAGCAAATTAGCAAAAAACACCGTCACGTCGGCCCCAACTTCAGACCGCTCTCTTCTTTGTTATTCTTTGGTAAATGTCAAACAAACGTTTACTTCTTCTCCTCTCATTTGTGCTTTCGCGCATCTCTTCCGCCGGCGGCACTTCGCGAACCCTCTTTATTTTATCGTTTCCTCCATTTCCATTTTCTTGAGTTTCATCTTTCATGGCGCGAACCCTTTACCCGCTAGAACGATACCCTTGTGGCGCATAGCGAGGACGAATGTCCGCTGCGATCGCGTTTGTCCTAACTCCCGAAGTCATTAAGTGACGACCGAGCACGAGCTTTGACATTTCGAGCACGAGAAGGATCAGTTTATTGCCTGGTGTATACAAACATTTATAAAAAAAAATTGTATTGAAAGCTGTAATGAAACTTAAAAAAATACGCTTTGTAGATGTCAGTTATACGTATAAGTGATGAGAGTTTGATGAAAATCGATTAACATTGCTCGTGGACTGCGAACGATTTAAAATCGTGAAAATCTGAATTTTTCATCATTTTTCGTTGCCTGTAACTGCCATTTTTACGATTTTTTTACGATTCCAGCTCACAGCGATTTTAACCAACTTCGATTATATTTTCAGCATGCTTGCAACTGGCACGACTCTACGAAACGTATTTTTTTGCATTTTCATTGCACAGTGAAACAGAGCTTCACCCACAATTTTCTCAAAAAAAAAAAAATAAAATGTTACTGTATAATAAAATCGTGAATCTTTCAAGAAGAATACGGGTCGTGATAAATGCACGTCTCGGCTCGCGTTATGTAAAAAGCAGATCATCAACACGGAAGAGGGTACAGTCTATTGGCCAATCTCTCTCCGGCGAGCTGATCCGAAATCCCAGCGGACGATCATTGTTCGGTCACGTTCTATCCCGCTGATTCGAGCATCTTTTCGCCTCGCTTATTTATAACCAACGGCATGGCGGCTTAATGGATAAAAAGTGACGCGGCTTTTTTCCTGTGAAAGTTACAGAGCAGAAAACGAGGATACAATCCGCTTCTACTGTTCGCCCGTTCCTCCTCGCTAGATGGTTTATGAGGGACAATTATGCTGGTCTCGAGCGGAGGATACACTACATTTAACGCTTTAGCTGGGACTAAGTTACTTTTCTCAGGACGATGGCTTACTTCCCTTTTCGTAGACGATGGCGGCCATTTGGCGGTTTAAACTTAAGCAGCCAGCAGAACTCGCTGGCAAACGTTACTTCATCAGTATTGCCCGCGATAACGTTGTTTCGTGAGTGCTTGAGTACTTTGCTCGCATACGCTCGACGTGCCAATCAAAGAAAGCTCATAGGACTCGTTTAAAGCCCAAATCGACTCTCCAAATAGACTCCGAATATATAAAAACTCAATTATCTAATACAGTATTCTCGCGATAAATGACCCAAATGTCTGGACGATAATTGTCCCTGAACTATCCCCACTTCTGCGGGGTATACCCCGTGAGGGGCCATAAAACTCGAGAGGACTCGGCCGCCGAGAAGTGTAACATGATACGAGTCGGGTATATCAGTGTGACACCAGGAGACCACTACTAATCCAATGACAAAACTTCTTTATTTTTCATTATTTTTTTATGGAACTTTCACCAACATATTCCTGGCATTTTTCTAATGAAAATGATACCAAATACGATATAATTCCGATGATATTTACGTGTGTAATGGACGATAAAATTTTCGTGCGCATGGAAGGACAGCGTATGGGAAAGAAAGAGACGCGGAGAGTCGCAGTCGCCGGCACAGTTCAAAGGCCCGCCGCGCCGGGTCCTCACAATGTAATCCCAATAAAAAACTTTTTTATTATTACTGATTTTTTTATGAGACTTTCACCGATATATTTGTGACATTTTTCTGATTAAAATGATACTAAACACGATATAATTCGCATCATATTTACATTAATTGCCGTTCATATAATTTTAATGAGAAGTTACGCGGGGTCGTCCATTATACACGTAAATATAATCGGAATTATATCATATTTGGTATCATTTTCATTAGAAAAATGCCAGGAATATGTTGGTGAAAGATCCATAAAAAAATAATGAAAAATAAAGAAGTTTTGTCACCGGATTAGTAATGGTCTCACACCGATATACCCGACCCGTATTATAATGTTTCCATTTCTCGGCACAAGTCAAAGAATAGTATCCCTGGACGATAATTGTCCCTGGCCGGACCCGTGGTTGGGACAATTATCGAGAGAATACTGTATATCCTATATTTATTTTTATCGAATTGATAACTGAGGAGGGATTTAAAAGTAGACAATCCTATGGCTGCAAGTTAAAAATGAAATGTAAAAATCAATGCCAAAGCACATGTGCAGCCTTCTCCGCAAGAACAGCCAACACATTCGGTGTTCTTGTGATCTTTTAATAAAAATAGGTTACGTCAATCAGTGAAGTCCTATAGCACAACAGTATTAATACCGTGTGTATTAATAAGACCGAATCTGGGTGAAGTAAGGGTGCAAGTTATTGGTTCCGAATTATTTCGGCATCGGCGAGTTTTAGAACCGACGTGGAAACAAGTTAAAAGTGACGAAGGCAAAATGTGTAAGAAATATCATCTTCGAAGCGTGGATATTTTTAAGCTGCACAATGCTCAGAATTCGAACATTGCGGATCTATTATTACTTTCCAAATAATCGAATTACACCTAACCTTTCTACGCTGAAATATTCATGAAAACTTCCGAAAATAAAATTCTCAAAATCTTTCACTCGATGGAGTTCTAATTTTACGGAACACGTTAAAAATTTCTACTAAGGTTTTGTAGTTGAAAAAAAAGATTTTTCATTATTCACGTTTTAAACAATTGAGATGGAGAGTGCATATCCAAAAACTGCGACAGAAATGTATGGCATCGAAAAGAGCAGCTATCGGTGTCCACTCGTTTATCTTGTCAAGGTATCAGTTGCCAATATAAATTATACATGAAAATGGAATAAATACAGGGCCGGTGTTAAATGAATGAGTTTATAATGTCTCCGGTCTACCGTGAATATTCTCTGACAAAAAGAAAAAATAACGTGTCTCGTCAACAAATCCTTCTGGCTTCCGTCGCTAAAAATGTTTATAAAGTAGTCTCCTAAATCGTTCTATTCGTGTGAAACTCTAGTGGCCTAGTTACTAATAGGTTTATTAAGTTCTATTTATTCTTATATCTTTGCCCACCGGGCACCGAGCAGTTTGCAAACTTTCTTCATCATATCGACGACAGTTTAAAAGTCACTGCTCGTTCCCTTGATCTTTCCTCCTAAAACTGTTTTACATGTTCAATTTTTCATGTTCCACATGTCGGAAGTTAATGCTCTCGCGGTATGATCGAAACTTCGCTTCTCAATGAGAATTTATGATAATGATCAACGTTTTATGATAATAGCCGATCCGGGGGTAGATTCTCCTACTTTCTCAGTCAAAGGGAAAAGGATATTAAACACTTCATCTTTATAAATAAAGGATTTTCTTCGCCGGATAGAAAGGGAGCGATCTTTATGCAAGGGAGCTTAGGTGAACTGCTTTGTCAGTGAAAGATATATGTATAACGTGTGACGCTTAAGCGATTGCACGTAAAATACTTCATCCCCCTCGCTTTCGCAAAAAAATGCTTGTCCCGGAAAAGTTTTGCATTTTCAAGGAAAACTGTGTATCACGTGCGATCGATATACTGCTGCCTTAAAAACGTCACAACTACGGTGTAACGAAATTAATGGTTTTTTAATCCCTCAGTAGTGAAACCAATTAACGGTGTAATAAAATGCAATTTAAATTATTTCACGTCACCCTGTAACACCGTGTATTTACTGAAATTTTTCCAGTCTAGTTACTTTCATAATTTAATGGAACGGTCAAAGTGGGGGCACCTATGAATAAAAAATAGATCGTGGGTCTTCGTACAAAATATAGGTGTACCAAAATTCTATCTGTACAACTACATCTTCCTGCAAAATGAAAATTTTCACTTACAAAGTACAGAAATGGAAATAAAAATTTGTTCCCCCCATTAATAATTCTAACGAATTCAATTAATTTTATCCTTCTACTGTTTCATATATCAACGACCCATTTTTGGCATAAAATCATTCAATGCTTCTAAACACTCTAATGTCGCAAAAAATTACCACGTTTATGCTCAGGGGACTAAAACCCGGTTTCTTTAACCTGTGCTTTTCAGCAGGTTCCCACGCACTCGAGGCCTAATTACGCGGGAAACGCATAAAGCGGCGATTTAGGCGCATCATTAGATAAAAACACGGCGTTAAACGTCCTCGAGGTTGTTTCGGGGCGGCAACTAGTGGAACAGGTTCCGAGCAAGCGCGGAGGCTTTAAGTATTTCACGGGGTGGCGGGTCGGGAAACTTCGATATTAATTCTCGGGATAGGTCCCCCAGACGGGGGCGGGCGCGGGCGCGGTGGGTTATCTTTTCGCGTGCTTTGGCACCGTTTTGACTTTTCCAGGTTCTCTGGCTCGTCAACGGGAAAGTTATTTACGGGAGGCAAGCCGGCGCATTAAGACGCCCGCAGCTGCTGCCCGATGCTTTATATCTCCGCAACACGATCGTGATCTCTTTCCGTCTTCCGCGGCCCCGGAAAAGCCGGCCGCCGCTCCCCGGAGCATTATATTGTAGTTCGAGAACCCTCGCAGGTGATTCACGGGCCGCTGACACGGTGCCGATCCGCGCCAGCAGGTCCTGGCTGGCTGCTGATAGTTTACCGATACACCTATGTACACCTAGAATCTAGATACATAAGACGCTCGACGCGACGCGACGCGACGCGACGTGGCACGGCGCGGCGGCGGCGGCGTGGGCGGAAGAACGGCACCGTGCGACCTGGCAAACCATGAAGAGATATTATTGCGCCCGGCTGAAACACTAGAAATCACTTAGCAGCCGATTGCAGAACGGCGGGTTGACTTTTCAGGATCTTCGGCTGACACCGCAAGCTGCCACCCCCAATCCCGAACGATGCCCCGACCCCCCGCCACTCCTCGCGCGGAGTTTCGAGGGAATCCGCGACTTTTTGCCTCGCACAGCCGCGACGGATCAGGAATACGGCCAAGACGGAGTTAGTGTTTATTTCTCGGCTGTAATGCCACCGGCTGTCTCCGAACTACGGCGTCTTGGAGAACGTATGGAACTTGAACGGGGTCCGTGAGTCCAATTAGTTTGTATTTCGTTAGATTATGTAATTTAATAAACGAAATTAACTGAACTGAACTTTATTAACACAAGCAAACGAATTACCTAGCACAAAGGAAACACGTCTTTTAGGTTTTAATGACACACGTCAAGTGAGGATCACGGGCTAGAAAATAGAACGATGCGTCGAACAAATAAACAACTGTTTTATAAACAAACTGAAACATATCGAATCGATTATAATCGAAAATTAGATTAATTTTGACATATTTCAATACGCCCCCTCAAAATTAAATCTATTACATAATGAAGAAATTACTCTTAAAGTCTTGTAATTTGTTCTAGTAATTATGTGTGTTCTTTCCAATTACAATTTTAAGAATGGTCCTAAAAACAAAATTTGGATGCACATTATTATAGATTAATTGTACTACTACCGGGTGGAAAAAGCACTCAAATATTGTTATATGAATGATTAAAATAATTTTTACTAAGTTAACGGATCCCATTTATTTGCAGACAAGTTCATTAAAAGTTTTGCACTCATTCGATATTTTATTTTATACTCCCAGAGAATAACTATTGACCTTTTCCAGCATAGAACTTTTCCTCTCTGTTATTTTAAAATTGGAATAAAAATCATACAATTTCGTTACGTTTTAACATCATAATTCAGTAAATTAATTTCAACCAGTCATATTAAAAGCTGTAGATCAAAAGCAAATGTTTCATAAATTGTTGAAATAAAGTGGCCGTTCCAGTACAGTTAAATTTCGTATTCGGATGAACATAATAGCTGTCAAGGATTAATTAATGAAACAGCTATCTTGCTGCTAAGCTCGACACTATATTTGTGTTAAGACAGGTGCATGTATTTTCTGCGTGTATTTTCTGTGATTATTTGTTTCCTGAATCCACAGGGAGATGTATTAGGTGTTTAGAATGTCAAGATTAGGTGTACGTGTATGCGCTGGAGGCAATGACTAGGGCAATGGCGTTGCTTATGCTATGACAGGTGTAAATAGTTGCGCCCATGTTCTCTGCACGAGACGTGACATTACATCATCCTAATATTCAACATCATTTTTTCTGCGCTTTGTATTCATCTTGGAACGTGCGTTTCAGTGTACTTTCATACACAAATACTGACACTACAAGAATTTTTGGTACGTTCTTGTTGCCAAGTAGTAAAATTGCATTTCTTAACTAGATTTTTTCATAAATTCCGGAGGCGGTCATTTAACTGAAATTATTTTTAAAACATAATGGCATATACCTACAAAATAAAAAATAAGAATATCACATTGATATCTCGTACCGGTATGCTTTTATGTCACTTTAAAGATGACAATAAGAATTTTTGGTACGTTCTTGTTGACAAATAGTAAAATTGCATTTCTTAGCTAGATTTCTTCAAAAATTCCGGAGGCGGGCATTGAACTGAAATTATATTTAAAACATATTGACATATACCCAGAAAATAAAAAAAAAAATAAAAAATTACATTGATATCTCGTACCGTTATGCTTTTATGTCACTTTAAAGATGACAATAAGAATTTTTGGTACGTTCTTGTTGACAAATAGTAAAAATGCATTTCTTAGCTACATTTTTTCAAAAATTCTGGATGCGGTCATTTAACTGAAATTATTTTTAAAACACATTGGCATATACCTACAAAATAAAAAATATAAAAATCACATTGATATCTCGTACCGCTATGCTTTTAAGTCACTTTAAAGATGACAATAAGAATTTTTGGTACGTTCTTGGTGACAAATAGTAAAATTGCATTTCTTAGCTAGATTTTTTCAAAAATTCCGTAGGCGGTCATTTAACTGAAATTATTTTTAAAACATATCGGCATATACCTACAAAATAAAAAAATCACATTGATATCTCGTAAAGCTATGCTTTTATGTCACTTTAAAAATGACAATAAGAATTTTTGGTATATTCTTGTTGACAAATAGTAAAATTGCATTTCTTAGCTAGATTTCTTCAAAAACTCCGGAGGCGGTGATTTAACTGAAATTATTTTTAAAACATAATGGCATATACCCACAAAATAAAAAATAAAAAAATCACATTGATATCTCGTACCGCTATGCTTTTATGTCACTTTAAAGATGACATAGCTCTTATTTGACGACCCTTTACGTACAACATCCTAAAGTAATTTTTTCCAGGTTCTCCATTTGGCCCCCGGCTTCCGTGCACATACTGGCTCGCGATGTAGGTACACGGCATCAACAGCGAACGGAACACCGTGTGTATATCGTGGCGGTTCGGGATACTTCGCGATGCATCCTTTCACCCCCTAGCACAAGCGGATATCCGTTGAAAGCTCCGCCGCTCTTAGATCACGCGATTACCCCGTGGACACAGAAAGGCTTCTGCTAAAAGTTGTCGGATAAGGAGGAGAAAGGGGGCTGCTAGCGGGACGAAAAAAAGAGTAAGAGGAAGAAGAAGAAGAAGAAGAAGAAGAAGAGAGGAGTCGGAAGAGGAGGAATAGAATCTGAAGAGAATGGAGTACCATCCGGTCGGGCGGGAACGTTTTCACCGCGAAGGGAACGGATTCCTGCGATCTTCCAGGCCAATGAATCGACTAGTTACAAACACAATGCGACCGTTCCCGCATTATTCCGGAGATATGGACGCCGCGGATAAAATCGAGACCCGAAAATCCGGCGGGGGGCAGGCCGTCGCGTTTCAAATGCGCGCGAGTCTGCGGTGATCGTATCGTGCAATCACAGTGAATGCAGTTTCACTGTTGACTCCGCCAATGTCTCGCTCTCTCTCTTTCTCTTTCTCCCTTCCTCCTACGGCGCATTATTCGGCCAGCGAATACGGAGAAATTAATTCGTTGTTAAATACTGCTTACATTGTTATTGACTCTGTAATTGATTGATCGCATTGGGCAAGCCCGTTCGTTCCAGTTAAACGAAGTATAGATTATATAATTACTGTCATCTCGTTCGCCGGCTGTTGTATGCAGGCTACGACGCACAGTGTTACAAAACCCCGAATCCAAAAGGCCAAGCATTAAAGACACTAGAAGAGCACTGAAAACCTTTCTAAAAAAAAATGTGTACTAAGGTTTTTGGGGTCGCTGATGACGAATTTAATGTTAGATTTACATTTTAAGTAACCGTTCGTTAAGAAAAAATTAATTCACCAAATTATTAATATTATTATATCTTGTTAAATATATAAAAATTAGACTGCCGGTGTAGCATTGTTTATAGAATATACAGGGTGTCCCAAAATTCCTTAAACTTCCTGAAATGGGTTTCCGAGGTCATTCGAATCGATATTTCCGTTTTCCAAAATGTCCGCTGCTGCTTTGTTTAGGAGTTATTAATGAAAAACACGGACCAATCAGACCGCGACCTAGACGCGTGTTGCAAGCACACAATTGTATTGGTATTCTGCCGTCTTGCATAGAAAATATAAACCGCGAATATCTCTTTTTGGCGAAAATATGTGCAAAATTTTTTTTTGACATTATTGTGAACATATTCACAAATACTGTCCATGCTAAACGAGCATGTTGTTCGGTGTTGTTTGTTTTTTTATTTTGAAAGTCGGACAAGGACCAATTTTCAATTACACAATTATTCTCTGAAGTGTACATATTATATATAATAATAAACTATATAAGAAGATTAACACAATTTGAAGAAATAAGCATAACAGTTCACAGTATTTGAATAAAGCAAATCTGAACTTAAGATATAATTAGGCAATGTTAAAATTAATTTTGGAAGCTAATTTTTATATTTCCTTGTAGTTTAAACAATTATATAACGATATCACCACTCACGTGATCAATATTCTTTACTTCGAAAAATGGTCCTATGATGAGCTTTTCGGCGTTTTGGAACGCTGTGCGACGTGTTTTCAATGCGCGAGGCTTTGTCAACGGGAAAGAAAGAGTGGCTACTGTTTTACTTATGTAACGTTCAGCGAGGGACCACGCAATTGTCACACGGACCGCGAAGAAAATTGTATCATCGGGAACAAAAAGAATTCGTTATTAACTGCAATTACATATAATGGCATACTTCGTTAGTGTGCACCGCGGAATGCCGCGAACGCCTGCGCGATGTGACTTAGCAGAGGTTTGTGTACTGGGTAACTCGCAGCGCGCGTCTGTATGCGATATAACAGAGAATGTTCTTTTAGGTACTTTATTGTGGCCTGACAATTTCACGTGACAGCCATTATTTTTTCATAAAAGAAATTTCTGCGTGCTGTATTACGGATGCATGTTGCAGTGCGCTTTATTAGAATAAATTCGCACTGGTACAGCGGAGACCTCAATTATAGGAATGAATTCGGCTGCGCGATGCATAATCGAATTTCTCGATTACTGCTTATATTCTGATCGAAGAGGGAATGTGTCCATTTTACAGTGTTCGTAGATATATATTTTGTTGTATTTTATTTTTGTAGTGTAAATTCTGCATATTAATCTTGTTTTATTTTGTATGCTCAAGAACATTGTGTTCGTTGAATATTTAAATTTATTTATTAAATTTTTAGGTACGTCAACGTGTAAGTCATTATTTTATATAACAAGTATCTAGAATTGTAACACATAAAATTCATTTCAGCTGTATACACTAATACATTTAATTAAATATAAATGCTCAGTTCTTGGAGTTAATTAATTAACTTTGCGTCCAGCGAAGTGCGAAGACAACTCAGTTATACAATATAATTAATATTTGGAATTTCATTAACAATTTCTGCAGTAAATCACGAGCAGCCGATGCATATAAATTGCACCTATACGCTCTCCACCGATTAATGGTGATCATAAACTCGCGGGAAGGGCCATCACCAGTACACAAATGGCTTTGATTCTATCAGATTCAGTAATTCGTATAAAGAAAATCGAAAACAGAGGTGCCACGGCAGTTAATGTTAATTATCACGTTATTATCGCAAAAATGGCGGGTAATTCGGTCTCGCAGTTGGCCGTAACGCGAAATCGCCATTCCGAGAGGAGCGTCGTCGTCTAGAGCATTCCTTAATGATCCCAACAAACTCTCGAACGACTGCCATTTAAACATCTCCGGAGCGTAATTCAATAAAGGCGATGGCATCTGCAAAGGGAAAAGTGTCCGGCAAACAAGCCGAATCTTGCCGGGGTGAAACGTGCGATCTGACAAATTAAGAGAAAGTCATCTTAACCGAGAGCCTGGGTGCAGATGAGCAGAACAAGCAGCCGCAACGGTAATCCGCAAGCGGCCGAGAGAAAAGTTAATTAAAAGTAAACGTCCGGAAGTCGGCGAAGTTTCAGCTCGATAATCTAGAGGTGGAGGGGCGGGAGGGTGCGGAGGGAGCAAAGTGTATAAGTATGCAAGAAGAACACCGTCTAAAGGTGTCGCGCCGGAATTTCTGCGGGCAACTCGGCTTGGCGGGCAATCGAAAAATGTCCAGGGGATAATTGACGCGAGCAGATGTTACGAAAACGTTAGTGTCGAAGGGCCAGACGTAAAGGCTGATCTCGTAAAAATGACACGTGGCAAGAAGGCGCATGGAATAGGGGAGGTATTATTCTCAATTTATCTCGCGCCCACTTAGCCTCGTCTACTCGGTGGCATTGGTTCTCAAAGGAATAGTCGTGCCAGCTGGCTCGGATCGATACTCCGTGGAACGTATCTCAGGTTTTTGCCGGCCGCTGTTCTTCCTTGTCGCCTCACGTTTCGCGATATTTCACGGGCTCGCTGTTATGTCTTTCGAAATTTTTGAAATTTCATTTCTGCACAGTAATGAAACAGACGTCCGTCCAGCACGCGCACGGTTCAACAACGCAGCTCAGACAATTTTATCTTCCTCCGCTACTACTCTTATCAAGCTATCCGCGAAATGTTTGACATTTTTATTTTGCACTTCGAGAGCGCGATAATATAATACTATTTCGACTCTAGATCGAGTAAAAATCGCTGAAAATAATTAGGTTTGTCGAAATGTTCGTTTTGGAAATTGTTTTTTAAACTTGGATGATCCGAATGGCCATTTTTCATTTAATTTTACTTTTCTTTTTCTGTAAAGATTTCATCTAACTTCGGCTACGAGCGACTACATTAAACAAATATTGGTACATGTACGTCGTCATTGTGAACAAAATGCGATCTTGAATTTTGTCTGCCAATTTCTGTTAGCTCCTCCCCCTATTACCCTGCGACATGACGTGTTCGGCAACAGGTGGCAGAAAATTTGATAGGTAATTCTTCCGAGCGAAATGAGACGAAAATAAAACTAGCTGAATTTCTTTTGGCCGTTGTTTTTTAATAAATATTTATTGATTAATTAGTACTGTATTGGGATGCTGTGTATTCACAAATCTTGGACACATATGTTCAAAATGTTTTCACTGATTGCAAGTCACAGGAGCCTAATAGAAATGTCTTTCTTCTTTTAATAATCTTCTTAACCCCTTAGTGTCCAAATTTGTATTTAACTAAACAAATCACATTTTAATCATTATTTAATTCTTTTATTGTATATTATTGTCAAAAGAAACACGAAAACCCATTTTACATTTTTTTGTTTTGTTATTTTCGGGTGTACAAATAAAATTCGTGTGACAAAAATAATATAGTCATATAGTATAATCGTCAATAATTATTGCACATTATGGTACTCCATGAAGCAATTTTTTTCTCATTGCGACACAAATGCACACCACATGTAGAACACTTGCTGTGGGGCTTTGATTGCTTCTTTTTTCGTCATATATGACCCAATGTTGGCCAAGGTTTCCCAATCTTACGTCATCGGACACACTATAATTATATTTCCTTGTACGATATGCGTTCCTTGCAAGTGCCTACAGGCAGAAGCGGTTGAATTACGCTCTAATGACTATACAATATAATGGAAGAAAATAACGGCAAAGACTTTTAAGTACCTTCAGGGACTAAAGGGTTAAGCTGGAACTAATACGCTGATGTCCTTAAATCTTTTTAATACTGCTTCAAACTGTACGTACTCATTTCTGTTATAAACGCATAAAATCCGCAGTCCACGGATTACACTGGTTACCACGAGAACCCGATACTCCTCTATCTTCTCGTTAACAAAATTTAATTAACAGCGGCTGAAATATAAATTCCAGTAAAATAAAGTTAACAATTCCCGCGCGTTTAATATACGGTTCGGAAGAGCTTTGGAATCGGGCTGACAATCGCGGTCGACATTGAAGCCGTAAATAGAGGACAGCCGGGGATATATCCGGTGAAGAGGTTAATTCTCTCGCGAATGCCCCATCAGAGTATCCTTTTTAGCGTTCACCGGAGTGTTTCAGCCATTCAAAGTCACCTGGGTTGCAATAACGCGGCCATAAATCGACCGGCCGGAATAGAGCGGAGGAAGCGGACAATAGCGGCGCGCGAAGATCTGCCCTTTAAACGAGTGCTAAAAAGGCCAAAAACTGTGCGTAGTTGGAAAAATCTACTGTAAAATTTATGACATCGCCGCCCGGACCCATTGGATTGTTTTCGCCAAGTGCGCGCCGCGCGAGCCACTTCCGGATTACAGAGAGAGAGGGAGGGGATTTCGCGTTCAACTATTTGGACGATCGCGGCGGAAGGAATCGTCCGGTGGTGAAAAAAAATTAAAAAAACTAACAAGAGACCGGTTATTTGTTACGTAAACAATGGGTGCCACTCTCAATCTCGATCGCGCGCGCGGCCCTCCCACTCTTTTATTTACGAACTTCGCCGAGCGTCGGCGAACGTTTCCTCGACCGGCAGAGGGCATTACCGGCGAGAACGAATTCAGATACGTCGCCATTTCTTTATGAATCTCGGTCCACGACGCGACGCGTTCCGTTTGATGAATTTCACGGCGAGCAAAGCGAGCAGAGCGAGCATCAATCTAGGAGCAGGTGGTCAAACTATCCGCCAAACAGGTCACCCAGGAATTTATACATCCGTTGGTATTGTTTTATCTTCTATTGGTCGGGATTTGCGCGCGACGCTCAGCGACCTGAATCCTCTCTTTTTTTTTTTTGTTCTTTTTTATTCGTACCGGACGCCAGGTATTTATTCATGAATCCGAAATGACACTGTAGCCGCCGCCGCAACCGCCGCCGCGACGTTTCCGTTTCATGCGATTGGTTCCCCAATCCAGCGAAAGTTACATAGACGGAGCCACACGTGATTTACACACTTCTGGGCTACGTGCGTGTCCGTTTCTCGCGTCGCGCGCGTGCGAGTGTGCGTGTGTGTGTGTGTTTTTTTTTGTTGGTTCGATGCAAATTTAACGCGCATTTGAATTGCAAAGAGCGAAAGGTAAATTTAGGAGACAAAAATTGGCGTGTTCCGTAATATTTAACGCGGCCAATCGCAAGCGGGTACTTATTTAACGTTCCCGTATTTGCTTTCAAACAACCGGTTGATAAATTGTTTGAAGACAGGGCCGAATGAATGATGCGGTTCACGCAAAAATACTGGAAATCCGTGGCAGAATCGACCGTTCTCGTGTTACGAAAATTTTTTAGTTCGCCGTGGAAAAGAGCATTGTTTCAAAATCGGATGTTTGAAGCAGTTCGGATCCGGTGAAATTGACAGAACTGATGGCAATATAAATACGTACAAATAAGAAGAAAAAATAGTGTCGTTCATTTCGATCTTTAAAAATTGAACCCAATAAATTCTCCTCTTAACAAGAAGATCATCGTGCAAACACTGTTTTCAATTATATTCGTGCAGTACACTTGCTTTCGAATAATAAACTCGTTTCCCGTTCAATTCAATATTTGCTTTCGAAAGCCGAAAGCTCGGACGTGGCATTCGCCTCGGGTAGCCAACAGCCTGCGGCGTTTATTATTTTTAAATAGAAAAGCGCGGAAACATGTTTCGAATTCAAACGCCGTCACCAGTTTATTAAAACAAACATCGGATTACTTGTTGATAGAGCCAATATTTCCTGTCAGATTGATTCAGAGTAAGCGCAGTGGCTCAGTGTACTCAAAATATATTTACGATATCACACCTAGCAGACCCTATCCGATAGTTTACGGTTTCCAAGCCGAACCGATCGTGCTAGGGTTAGAGGCAGATATTGAGCGGACCGATAGACAGCGCCCCCAATGGACCATTCAGATATTTCCTGCATTTTGTACGCTGCGCCGGCACGATCGAGCAGAAAATTTTTCACATAATATTCGAGCGAATCTATACGTCGACGCCATATGGATGACAGTGGAGGGTCTCGAGAACTTGCGATTGCCCGTGCGGGAAAGTATTTTCTGGTTTTTAAAAGAATGGACAATTCCGAGGCTTTAGGTTAATGCACTGACTGCTGTTTTCTCGAATCCAAGTATTACAAACTGTACATTAGGTTCGTAAACCCCTTTTCTCCATCCTTTAATGCGGCCATTATAGTTGCTGCATTCTGTCGTAACTTTAATATGTAACACGGGAAGTAATTACGCAAGTATTTCACTCTTGATGCCAGATTCTGTAATTACTGTTTTCGTAAAAATTGTTTTCTCAGTTTAGTTTGTTCGCTATAAATGAAATGCATTACAGCTGCAACTTTCTGTTGTAATTAGAAGTACCTACTTCAACAGGCTAGTATAATATCTTGAACAATTTTTTCCAGACTTCAAAATTATTACAATATATTCGAGTGATCGCAATTTTGTTAGGACCTGTGAAATGTAACAATAGCGTAGTACATTTCAAACCAATTAATACTTTTATTAAAAATTTTGAAATCCGTCGATTAAAGTCTTTTTTTTTTAAATTGGTTTCACTAAACCAGAAATAAAATAAAACTGGATTATATTTCATTAAACAAAACTGTACATACTACACATGCGAAAAATTGCGCAGCATATGTATATCCCAATTTTTCAGATTTGATTGCGTTCAAGTATTTGAAATTTTATAGAATTTTTCTGAGTGATCGAAATTGCACCGCACTTTAAACTTTTGATCGCCAGTGGGAATTCGGAAAATGATCTTGCAAAAAACCGAAATGCGGTTAAAAATTGTTCCGCCTTCTCCGGGATGGACAGATAAAAAAATACAGTAACCGTTCGATCGCAATACTCCATGGTTCAGCAATGGCTGACAGCGAATCTCGGTAAAGGGATCAACGGGATTGCCTACCGCGTACTTCGCGATAAATCAACATTACGATCCTCACGTCGGGATAGCATGCAGGTAGCCTAACACGCACGGCCGAAGACCACATTGTCAAATACCAAAACAATCCGCGAATTGTTTACAACTGTTTCCAATGCCTGCGAGCTATTTCGAATTCCCCTACCTCCGGCATTCATTCGGAACCGTCCGCGACGAGTAATCCGCAGAATAGTTGAAAGTAATTGAACCCGCGCAACTAATTATGAACTTCGTCGATCATTTCGGCCAGGATGCAAAGTCGTGAAGTGAAAGCGAAAAAGTGTTGCGGAAAGCAAAGTTCTGTTTTCTGTGAGGACAAGCCAAGGTTTGTGTGATATTCTTGGTACATCGACGTTTCTTTCGGATCTTTCCAAGTTTGTAATTCGATGTAACCTAACAGTGAATTATTTTCTTGATGTTCGGTCTTGGGACGCAAAACTTTTGATTAATTTTCATCTTTATATCCAAATCCACTTCTATAGATTTAACTAGTTAATTAATGCTCTTAAGATATTTTACAAGAAATAATTTGAGAAAAAGATATTTGAAAAGTAAGTGAGGAATGGGGTAGTCGGGTGCCGACGGCTACGGTCGAGTGCGGTCGGGTTCCTCCGGCGAACGTCGGAAAGATGGCGGACAGTTTGGGACTGCGGAGCCGAGTGCGCACGCGAGGGTCGAAGAGTCACGGTAAATTCTTTGTTTTGTTTGTGTTACCTTCGTGTTTATTATTGATGATTAAATTAAGCCAGCCGTCTCGATTTCTCAAATACTGCATAAATACAGTGGGCAAGACAAGTATTGGCACACTTTTTGCTCTCATCTTTAAACGTTTGCAGCCCCTAGCAACGTTGACCGATCTCGATGAAATTTTCAGGATATGTACAATTGATGCGGATCTACAAAACCTATTTTTTAACTTTTGAATACATTCAATTGCAATTTTTCCAAAATATTCTTTGCAGGTAGTGAACTTTAAAACTAAATTTAATATATTTCTCTTAAGGGGTTACACCACCTTGGCGCCCGGAAAAATAGGTATAAAAATAAATTTTTTTTTAAGCTGCCATTAAGTATATAAAATGATCTTTATTTGACACATATATATAGTAGTTTTATGAACAATTTACAATATTAACGATCAAAAAAAATGGCGGAGATATAAGCCGATAAGTAGGGCCCTCTTTTGAAAATCCTTGCTGATGGTGTACTTGATTTCTCTGTTAGGCATCGTCTAAAACATAATAAATAAATTTTTTCTTGTTTAAAAGGGTAATAGCTAAAATGTGACGTAGGGAAAAATTTTAAAAAATTTTTTTGTACAAATGACAGCTGTTTGAAAAAAACTGGAATTTGCATCGAAATTTTTCTAACTTTCGAACATGGCACCCAATCGCAAAAATCCTACGTCACATTTTAGCTATTACCCTTTTAAATAAGAAAAAATTATAAATTATGTTTTAGACGATGCCTAACAGAGAAATCAAGTACACCATCAGCAAGGATTTTCAAAAGAGGGTCCTACTTATCGGCTTGTATCTCCGCCATTTTTTTTTATCGTTAATATTGTAAATTGTTCATAAAACTACCATATATATGTGTAAAATAAAGATCATTTTATATACTTATTGGCAGCGTAAAAAAAAAGTTTATTTTTATACCTATTTTTCCGAGCGCCAAGGTGGTGTAACCCCTTAATTAATTTTAAAAAACAGTTGCTATTTAAAATTGCACTAAATAAAATTTATTATAAGAATTTTCACTAAAATTAATTTCAAATTTGGTTGTTGCTACAAGTCGTATGGTCCAATATTAAGAATTGTGCCAATACTTTTTCTCCCCACTATAGTTTCCACGCTCGCTTCCCATGAATTTGAAGTAGTAGTTTATTAAAAATCGAGACGCCACGTAACAGAAAAACAACCATTCGGAAAAGAACAATTTCCCTTCCCCATTAAGATAAGTATATCGTGTAAAAACAACATACCGGTTAGTAACGAGAGACGTTTTTTCCTTGGAAAGTAATTATTTACCTGACTCGGTGAACATTATTCTGCGCTCGGCGATATTACGAATGCAAATGGTATAAGACCGAATTAAACTGTAGACGTGGCGAGTCGGAGAAATGTGGAGCATAATAAAAAGATGCGCAGTGAAAAACAATCTTGCGTACGATTTGATCCATCGTCGGTTGTGCTGCGCCCGAGACTGCGCGCCTGAACTAATAAGCCTCCCTTGTGCTGTTTAACTAGAGAACCAATTATTCGGGTATCAATCTCGGCGGGATTAAATATCGAACGTATCTCTCTCTCTCTCTCGCGCGCGCGCGTACCCGGTGAGCAATTATCAACGACCGTGGAAAGAATTCCGCGATCCGCCCAAGCTCCGTTCAGGGGGGAGAGGGGGGGTAATTTATTTTCCTAGCTAGGTTTCCGCGCGCTGGCCCGTATACGTAATTTAATCAATAAGCTCGGCAGCATCGCGCGCGGTTGTTTATTTCATTGGTATCGCGGCGGCGGCGGCGGCCGAGTAGCGTTGCCGTTGTAAATAGCCGGCCACGCAATTCCTCGGAGTGCCGTTAAACGTAAGGTCAGTCGATATCTCGAATATATTCGTCGGTCCGATAAAAACGGTCCGCGCTGCCGCTGGACAAAAGGGGGCAAAAACGGTCGACTGGCGGTCTCCGAGCACTGCCTACATACACACCATAGGGAGTAATAGAAAACCGGCTGTCCTGGACCCCGAAGTGTTGTCCAAGTTTCAAAGGGGGAGGGAGGGGAGGGGAGGGGAGCGACCGAAATATGCGTCCCGTGGCCGAGAGAGGGTACACGGCATTAGCGAAATCGTAATTGAAATATTAATTTATGACGCGTAACGACCGCGCCGTAATTAACACGCTCTGTAACCCCGTGTCGACGGACGTGCAATGCATGCATTACTGCGACACGGCCGCGTTACATAAATACTCGGCTTTAGTCTGCTCATAATGCCAGATCATAATGGGCAAAGTGTACAATTCGACTATTATCTCGGGGATACCGGCATTTACTCGGTAAAATCCGTCGATGCATGTGCGCGAGTGCGACCTACACCCCCTCTTCCTCCTCCGACTCCTCCTCCTATTCCCTCGCCCCCCCCCCCCTCCCGACGATGAAATTGTTCATGCATACGTGAAACATATCGTCGCGAGCCCCCGTTATTGCGTCCCCGTAAAAGTGCGTCCCGTTCGCCGCGGTCGCGTTTCAACGCCGGGAATTGAAGGAATTCCACCAGAGGCCATCGAGCTATTGCGTTTCCGCGAATCGACGTGTTTAGCGGGCTGTTTCCTGCCGGCGGCGTTCCCGCGAAAGTTTATACGTTTCAAGGTTAACCGAGACGGACGCGTGTCGTTCCACCTACCGGCTACGTTCGCAGCAATTTCATTCAAAAAGCTTTGTCGGTGATTATTATCATTATTTGTCGGAGAAATAGAGAGGCCGACGCTTCCCGTCCGATGCACGATTGACGTGGACAGCTGCGCCTGCCGCGAGCTGTTTAAGGAGTAAGTTGGAAACTATCGGTGAATATCAGCCGTAAATATCGAATTCGCATATTGGGGGAGATCAGGATTTCCGTGGCCCTTTGTTAGAGGTTAAATTTGTGTTCTTGGGGTTATTTTAAGAAAAAAATGCATATGTCACAAGTATCGAATGGGCCTAGTTTAGCCGGTAAAGTAGATCTCCTGTTTTTTGTAAATCTGCAAATATCTCGGTAACTATGCAAAATATGGCGAAATATCAAGAGACCTCTTTTGTAGAAAATTAAATTTCCAACAATTTATGTCGTATGACATTTTTTTATCAGCTGCGCAGTTTCCGAATATATTTATATTTCGAAGTTGCAGAACAACTGCCTCCCCCCCGAAATGATGGTCGGGAGAACGTAAAGGCTCAAAACTGCTTATACGAGACTCAAGAAATGTCTATGTATTAAAACTCAATTAGCAGTTAATATTATTGATGTATTAGGTTAGGTTAATTTACATTACTGGCCAAAATTGAAAAAAAACATAAAAAAAGAATTTGTTTAAATCTTTTTGCATTATAAAGTTCATTATCGAGGACGAAAAAATTATTTTATAATATCCCAATCCATTCCGAATAAAACAAAAAAAAGTATAGCTCAATCGGAGAAACAGTTCCTGAAATAAAAATTCGTAAGTGAGGCCTATTTAACACCAAAATGGGCAAAAATCGCAAACTTTGAAGGCCTGGCATTTCTAAAAAAATTCGAAATCAGCAAAATGACCCCTCTAATTTCACATGGACTGCAAAATATTTCAATTAGAACAAAATCGAAGATGGTGACCGCAAAAAGTGATCGATTCGGCATGGAATGACCCAAAGGAAAGTAATACCGAGTTAGCAATAGCCTCGAGGTTTGTGTTATGGGGAATTGTCTGATGAGAGATATTATTTTCTATACTAAAATGAATTGTAATTGTAACGTTTATTAACTTTCGAGATGTTGCATTTATGGCAGGAAAGCGAGCGACGATTATCCACTCGTGCAATTTTATTCGAGTAACTTCCTCAAACTGGTTGATCAGGATGCAATCGAAATGAAACCGGTGCAAGTATTTGTGGATTTCATAGAGATGTTTCAGCAGGTGTTCATCGCAGGAGCCCTCAAGATTCAGGGATTAAAGTGAAAAAGGTGAAAGGTTTCTCGGTGCAACTTCGCCGGCTTAATGTAGTCGAAGATATCGGAACGGAGGGAATGAGGCGATAGAGCCGGGCATTATTCTTCATTCATTATTCGACGCGACGCGGCGCGGCGTCGGTGACTTTCTTCGGAAAATCGATGACGAATAGAATAATTTCGTGAGACAAAAGAAACTTTCCCCTTTGAAAAATTAATTTTGGTAGTCCCCCCGTTTATCATCCGCGGTGTCCGACGCGATACGATGAATTGCGTTCTGACGGTGCAGTAACTCGGTTGCTTAATCAATCAGAGATAGAAATTCAAAGATCCTTAGTGTATACAGTGACTCGAATTAATATTCGGACGCTCTTAAAAAAAACGATAATTTTTTTGATATTGCACCATAAGATTTGAATTTTTTTTGAGAAGTTAGAGCTATGAATTTACTACATTATGTGAAAAGAAATTTTTTCAAAAATTGCAATTGGTCGGAATTGTAGAGAAAATACTAAAAGTTGCATTTTACAACTTTTTTATCTGGGTTTATATTGAAAATTTAAAAAATATGTTCTACCATCTTTAAACGTTTGTAGCTCATTGCAACGTTGACCGATTTTAATGAAATTTTCAGAATATGTTTAATCGATACAGATCTGCGAAACGTGTTTTCTACATTTTCAATATGAGCCCACATAAAACAGTTGTAAAATACTAGTATTTTCTCTGCAATTCCGACAAATTACAATCTTTTCAAAAATTCTTTTCACGTTACGTAACAAAACCGATTGTTCAAACTTCTCAAAAAAATCCAAGTTGTATGGTCGAATATTAAAAAAGTTATCGTCTTGTTAAGAGTGTCTGAATATTAGTCGGAGTCACTGTACATTAGGGTGGACTTAAGCTATACTTAGTGAAAAATTTTTATCGAGATACAATGCACGACGCCCCCCAGAATTGTTCCCTTAGGTGAGAAAAAAATTTGTGCAAAGTTTGAGATCGATCGAATAAAAGGATCGCATGGCGCATTTAAATTGAAAATTTTGAAATTCACCTTAATTATGGAGTATGATACATCGTTGGATTTGTCTTTTTTTCTGAATAGGAATATGGCATATGGAAGTTCTTTAGAATATAAGAAATAGATCGAATAGAAATAGACTTCATTACAAAACTACAACTGCTAATGTTATTTTACTTATACAGGATAATACATATGTCCTATCATCAATTAAAATTTTCTACATTTTAATGTAGGTATTTAAATATCTCTGTTATTTGTTGTTGATTTTTGGAAGCCGGTATACTCGTGAATAAAAAACGTAAGAGACTTTATTTTTTATGTGTTCTCTCGTATGTTGCCGTAATCGAACTGAGAGTGAATCGTTATAGGAAACAAACGTGTCGCGCACGTCGAGATGCTTCTGTTCATAAACATTTGATGCAGAAACAAATTAACGACGTGCCCGTCACGTCGGAGAACATTCATATTGATTTTTTGTATATATATATATATGTATTTATCTATATATCTATATTTGTGGTTATACGAAAATATGCCAGAGGAGAAAATTGCACTGTTCAATAAGGTCAATAGAATGGTAAAATAAAAAATTTTTTGGAAATCAAATTTTCGAAATTTCGATGTTATCGTAATTTTTATTCAAGGTCATATAATTTTTCCATATTCCTATTCAGAAAAAAAAGACAAATCCAACAATGTGTCGTACTCCATAGTTAAGGAGAATTTCAAAATTTTCAATTTAAATGCGCCGCGCGATCCTTTCATCCGATCGATCTGAAACTTCGCACAAATTTTTTTCTCACCGAAAGGAACAATTCTGGTGGGCGTCGTGAAAAAAATTCGTTGGTCGAAAAATAAGGTCCAGCCTTACTGTTACATATTAACGCCATCGGAATGATGACTTAAACCCTTCCCAATTTCCCGTACAACACAGCATATTTCAAATATCGCTCGCTGACATTGATGGCAAAAAATGATCGATTCTGCTAAGAACGGCTCCACTGTAATCGGAATCACCTTCGCCCGGTGGAAGTCGGAAGATATGACTTGGCAAACTGTCTAGGAATTTCCGAAAAATGTCTGGTTCAGATAGCAGAGGGCTAAGTGTTGCGTAGGACCTTAAATAAACCAGAAGCGGTCCGGGACGTCAGGAGCGTGATAGATTGTCGTATTATCGGTGTCCTAACAACATTTTTCTTCCCCCACCCCTCCCTCCCCCGGCTGGCATCGGAAAGCAGCCGCTTGGTCAGCTGGTGGCCGGGCTATGTATCAATTATACGAAACTGCATCGTAGGAATACATAGGAAGATATCGTCGGGCGGGTGGGCACGAGTCGGGCGAATACGACTTTGCTTCCTCTCCCCGGGTGGTCGTCTGCGAATGGGTGCAACCCTTCCCCCGTTTTCACGGAGGGAGATCCGATGGATTGGTTAGGTCGCGCGATAAAACGAGCTCACCGGGACCATTCCGCGATAGATTGACCAATATGATGGATCGGCTCTCCGGTTCTATTGCGTGGTAACCAACGACGCGGACAGAGTTACCTTGCCCGGGCATCCTGAATTAGGATTCCCATTATTGTATCTAGCGAGCACGCATTGCTCATCTTTGAAACTTCATAGATGGTTTATTACGGCACCGCGTCGGCTGATCAGGCTCGAACAGAGCGGACCGAGAGCAGTTACTGTTATAACGGTGTATCGTTAATCCGGGGTCGGGTAATTGGTGTTCCGTTTAATCCGAGCTCAAGTTCTGACAAAGCCCTTACTGATATATACAATGTATGGATTACTTTCATTGATACCGGCGGCGCGCCCGACGCGGTTACATTTATTATTCAAATGAGAGCCATTTGAAATTTTGATTGACCCCGGTTCGGGATCATTTCAGATATTTCGCTGCGCACGCTCGGCCCAAAAGTTTGTACATCTACGCTCAAATTCTTAGTTTTCATTCGTTATAACTAGACTGCGAATCTTTATTTATTTATTTATTTATTAATGTCCTAAACCTTGTATGGTTTATACAGCATACATTAGTATAACACTTTATAATTGACAATGAGGTGTATATCGTTATACTAAGCTAAATTAACATAAACGGTAAACGCTAAATGCGAATCTTACATTTTTTGAGAAAGTTAAAAATAAAAATTAACGCTGTAATGTCTCACACGCTTAGAAAGAAATTAATAATGTAGGGAGGGTAGTATTTTCGATTCAGGAGCAGTTCAATTAACTGCGGATCTTTGTGCAAAATAAAAATTGTATGCTTTAATTGCAAGACATAGGAAACAAGTAGGAATTTATTTCTCTCTTTAGTGGTATTATTATGTATTAGTATATTGACACTCTTACGTTCTTTTTATCTGTTTATTGTTTCAAATTACACCCACCGATTTTTGTCATAAATGAATCAAATCCGCAGTCTAGTTATTACGTTTGTTCGAAATGAAAATAATTTTTTAACTAAAATTCTTTTAAGTAGAAAATAGCTGTACAAAAGACACTGGGAAAATATTCATGCATTTTCAATTTTTCATTTTCATTCCATCGATTGTGTTTTATTTATTTATCGTGGAACGCTTTTATAATGTTCGGAGCTTACGAATTAACTGAAGCTCATTTTTCACATAGTCTTCTACGTGTAGTTGCATGCGATAGTTTTTTTCAGTATATTGTCACACACTCATTTTTCATCACCTGTAACTAATCCATCAAAAAAGAAAACAGCCATTGCGAGGATACGTAGATGATTGATTACACTCTTTGATCAATTAAAGAAGCCGAGAATGTACGGCGTATCAGCAATCGCAGAGAGATCGAGGAAATCCGTTCGCCCGGTGTTTTGGCTGACATCCAAACAAAATTTTCTGCTCTGTGAATGCAGGCAGTTTTGCTAACTCGCCAGTGATATTGGCCGATGCTTTTTAAACTTTGTCGCCTGGAAGAGCACTTTATGTTGAACGTGCTACTAATTGACTATTAACAATAATTTCTTCCTTGATATTCTTTAAACCAAAGTGGATTACTTTATGAAAGAATAGTTTGTGCAATATTTATTACTATAATTAACGCCAAATTATTTGTTTGAATTGTCACAGTAAATGTCGAATTATATTTTTTTCATTACCGTCTCAGCTACATTATTGAATTTATTTAACTAAAAAAAGTGGATTACTTTATTACGGAATAGTTTGCGCAATATTTATTACTATAATTAACGCCAAATTATTTGTTTGAATTGTCACAGTAAATGTCCAATTTTACTTTTTTCATTCCCGTCTCAGTTACATTATTGAATTTATTTAACTAAAAAAAGTGGATTACTTTATTACGGAATAGTTTACGCAATATTTATTACAATAATTAACGCCAAATTATTTGTTTGAATTGTCACAGTAAATGTCCAATAATACTTTTTTCATTCCCGTCTCATTGTCAGTAACATTATTGAATATATTTTGTACACTAATTTCAAATGCATTTAAGTCAAAAGCAATTAATCAGTGCAGCGTAATGTAATTTCCGCCGGTTAGTCAGGTTGACAAAAGACTTCATAATATAGCAATTAAAATGGAAAACATTTAGCACACTTTATAATCTCAATTCATTCCACTCTAAGCAAATATTTGCAACGTCCCACGAGGCAATGGACTAAGTATTCTGATTCCAGTAATCATAGGAATTATTTCACGGAAAATTGCACCAGGCTCTCGCCGAGTAATTGAGAGGACTCGCAAGCACGTTTCAATTAAGCGTCATGATGAACGACCTGCTAAGCATTGTGTTGTACGTTACGAATTAGGTTTTCGTCAATAAAACCGCAATCGAACGTTAACCATACGAGTGTCGGTGTTACCGATGCTTCCGGTTGAATTATTTCAGTTTCACACTGCCCCATCAACCGATACAACGAAAGTGCAAGGTATTCATATTGGTATCACATTCTAGCGGAAATTACCACTAGTTTCCATAAGTCACTATTTCCTCTAATTGCCAGTCTGATATAATTACTGAAAACAGTAAGTATCATCACGTAGAAATTCATAAACTAAATCGTTTCTCACAAAATGCAGTAAATAATTATAAGAATGAATATTATTAATTATAAAAGTGAGGAGTATGAATCTCGATGAAATAAAGTTGCGAGAAAACGGAGAACAAAGACGACTGGGAAACATTATATCGGACACTAATGAAAAGAATAATGGAATGAAGATTCTTTTATGTTACCGTAACACCGGTACAGTAACAAACGAAGTTCCTTAAAAATTATTAACAAGCTTTTTTAACTGTACGACGAGATAACCGGAAGTTTTCGAATATGGCAACGCAGCAGACAATAATTATTGCGCATAAGGAGATTCTCGAACGACAGAAGGATCTCAGGTCAGTAATGAGGCAGCATCTGTACCGGATGAAGTGGCTGCAACGGATACCACTAGTTACTCGAATTGATACTATACAGTTCACTGACGCGTTCCCGTCAAGTGCCTGATAGACATGCAAAGGACCTTGTATTGACTGACTTCGTACATACGATAGAAACAGCCGATCCTGTCGATCGTAGATCTCGACGAATCCGAGCGAATCGAAGGCCCCAATGGGGCTGGCCGCACGATTGCTCGCTCGTGGTTCGGCCCACCTCTTCTGTTAATCACGCGCCGTTCTGTCGAATTTCGCGTCAAATGTTGCGACTACGATTCTCGAGAGCCGCTCGAATTGGCTCCCTTTGCGCATTCCGACCGACCAAGTGTCGCGAATACCCTTTTGGCAGACCCGTTGTCCCTCCGGCCGACGAAACTTTCGCAGGTTATTTGTGGATCAACACGAACATCCTGCAGAAGATTCAGAAATAGTTCCAAACCTACCAGTGGCAGTGACGTGCGAACGTTTCTGGAAAATTGTACAACGCGTTGCCATGTTGCCCGAGAGTATTATTATTTATTATTGCTTTAAACCATATAAGGTTTATATAGCATATACATTGCAAATTATGACAATTTATGATTACGTTACAATATGCCTTAACCTTTAGCACTCGGATGGCGACACTGAGGCACCACTGAAAATTGCTGTGCTATTCTTAAAAATATTGTTCACATTATTATTTTTGTTCGTATTTAATAAACTACTAGACATTTACATATTACATGAGATATTATATCTGTTTCATATGCAAAAAATGGAAAAAATTTTATAGCATGGAAATATTCTAGAATGGAAAAATCTTTCGTTTTTGCTAGGTTTCAACTACCTAATTGAAATTAAATTTTAATTGAGCATAACTTAAGGAAATCAAAAATCATTTTCAGGCCTTTAATATCCGGGCCGCATAGAAACTGGGAGACAGTACTTGTATCGGAAAAGCGGTGATAGAAGCGTGCCACGCTCAGCTTCATAGATTGGGCATTGCCAAATAACGTGATTTAGATCTTGTGATTCAGCACCACACTCACAAGCACTGTCGAAAATAAAATTAACTCTGGCTAACGAAGCGTTTAAATTGTAGTGATTAGAGCGGCACCTGTTAACAAAGGTTACAAAGTTTCTAGGAAGCCCACGCTCAGTAAACCATGGCATACCATCATCCTTATGAAAATATCGGCTTCCTCTTTGACTAAGTTGTTAGTAGATATTCGTGTTTGAATTTTAAAGTCACTGAGAAGATCGGTAAATGGGATCTTAACCCTTAGCACTCGGATGGCGACTCTGAGGCACCACTGAAAATTGCTGTGCTATTCTTAAAAATATTGTTCACATTATTATTTTTGTTCGTATTTAATAAACTACTAGATATTTACATATCACATGAGATATTCTATCAATTCCATATGCAAAAAATTTAAAAAAATTGTATAGAATGGAAACATTATAGAATGGAGAAATCTTTCGTTTTTGAGTTAATAGCTCAGAGTGCAAAGGGTTAATATCCAACGTGGGCTCTTCGTTTGTCGCTTCTTTCGCAAGAAGGTCTACCTTCTCATTGCCAATGAGTCCATAATATGTGATGGTACCCAAATGAATTTAATAAAATTTTGCTTATTGCTGTTAGATACATAGGTGAAATACTTATTTTTAATTTCGGTAAGATGATGGGAATAACGGAGTGATGATTTTTCCAGCGATTTAATCGCACTCAAAGAGTCGGTAAGGATAAGAAAGTTCATTCCTGCATGCAAACTGATGATACCCAGTGCATGGTTAATAGCACAAAACTCCGCAGTAAAAACTGATGCAGTAGTTAAATATCTCGTAAGGGATTAGAGGCATTAGCAAATTGTTCCTGCTGGAACTTTATGATTTCGAGGTCGTTACATGCTGAACATCAATTTTGCGTAGGAGTAGGATTAAAGGATATGCTTTGCAAATTATTTGTATGAGAGTATACAACTTCGTACCTAGATAAAAATACTTAGGTATTAATTTTATTCGTTTTATTTTCTTGAGTATCAAAGGGTTAAGAATGAAAATGATTCCCTGAAAGTATTAATAATTCATTCTAATTTTGTTATTAATAATACTAAAAGAGTTCTTAAGACTATCGGTGCAATCATGCTCGCAGTGTTCCGCGTTTCATGCTTCATACCTAAACTCGGTTTCCTCGAGAACGTATTTTTCGTTCATCTCCGAATGATACACCGATATGACTCGCTACTTTCATCCTTTGACCTTCCGACGCTGTTAGAGATACGTTATTTATGTAAGTGCAGCTGCCAGAAGGATTCTGGTAAAAATATACGCTCGCATGTTCGCTTCGTTTATGTAGTTCTCGGGTTTAATCCAAGCTCTCGCGTAGAATATGAAGAATGTGTCAGAAATCGTGGCGTAACCGAGAAACAAGCGATTCCTCGCTTAAAAGAAAGCCAAAAATGTACTATAAAGTTTTCTCGTGTATGCTACCTCTCAAGAATATCACGGTAAGAAAATCCCTTTATATTCTTGTCGGATCGACCATACATATCTTTCATATTTGATTGGATCCGATCTAGATTATTACTCCGCGATAATAAAAATATCTTGCGAAATTTTCACAATTCTTATATTTCGAGAAAATGTGACAATTTTCCTGGAATATATTTTCCATTCGTTAAAGTCAGTTATTTCAGGTATTATGCACATGCATATCACTCTGTGCTATCTTTGATCAAAATCTTCAAATTTTAACGGGAACGTGCTGTCACTGTGAGAGTACGTTGTCCGAGGGGATCCCCGATATAAGTAGCACAGCTTGTGAATTTTTGAAAAAATAGATCAATGATACATACAAAGCTCCCGACTGCAGCCGAGGAAACTTAGATTGACTTTATCGACACGCTTTTCCGGCTTATCAATGTCAGCTTACGAACGGAGACGAGATACTCGAAATATCATGCAGTCGAGTGGCAACAGCTACGAAAGTTTCGTAAATTGTTAATCGTAGCCATCACGCAACTTGCTAATCCCGTTGTGTACCTCTGGCAACCCGAACAACTTGGCTCTGCAATTTTTATTCACTGCTGTCGCTTCTGGAGGACGTGACCGACGGTTTCCTGCGAATTGTCTGACGTCGCTGTTTAAAAATATACCGAAAGGGATGTATCCGTTTTATTCTCGGCTGCGAATTATTTTACGATTTCGTTCAGGTTTAATCACGTGTCTATGTGGAATAAATCTTTGGAATATCGATCAATTTTGTGCTTCTTGAAATATTTCAATTTCAGTATTGAAGTTTAGATAATTGAAATATATTAGTGGACTTTGATCAATTCTTTAACGTGTGGTTTGAAAATTGTTTGTGAGAGTAGTCCACTTTTCGGAGCGTGTCTGACCATATACACACTGTTTCTACTGCATTCTCTTTCTACGTATTTTAATTTCTTCTTTAAACCAAAAATTCAAAGAATAATTTATTCGACAATTCATACTTGTACAATCTACCAAAATATTTTTTTCACTATGCATAATACATAGAATTTTATACACAATAAAGAAATTAATTTTTTAAAACACCATTTTAACACCGTATCAACAATTTCATTGAAACTAATAAGTCAGATGTTTCATCTCAAATTTAACAATCCGTTCGCGGATCTCCGAGGCTAACATTACTGTTAAACGACCGCGTATCGACGTCACAAAATGCATTTATCCCCTTTTTTCTAATTTCTCCGCCACACGTCACTCGAAAACGAACATTAGCCAACGAACGCCATGACCCAACATATTTTTCCAATTCCGGCCGGCTCCACGTATATTTCGTATTATGTAAAGAATTTTGTGGATCGTCAAAGCTGTCGAATACTATCGACATTTCCGTTTGCCGTCAAACGTAAATTGATTCAGGCTGTGTAAACTCCGGGGGAGGGGGAGGGTGGTGCGAGAAAGGTGCGGCGGCAGAGAAGAAGAAAAAAAAATGAAAAGAAGGGAAAGCCCTCGACCGAATTTCGTCGGAGAAATGAACTTGACGATTCAACAGCTTGACGAGGCATCGATCGGTGTCGCGATAGTTATTAATTATTTTCGACGGTGGACTTATTTTTAACGGGGGTGGGGGTGGGGGGTTGCTGGTCAATCCTGAGCGCGCGGCGGTGATCCCTGAAATTGAATTTCCATGATGCCAGATATTCGTCGCGAAGTGGCGGGTCGGGGGTCGGCCGAACATATCGGTTGAAAATTGTGCTCGTGGAATTTCATCCCTCCCCCGCCGCCCCCTCGCACTCACGCCCTTTTTTCAGTCCAGGGATTTTTATGGCGACCACTCGATTTGTCGCGAACCGACTATATCACCGCTGCCGCCGCCGCGGACACCTTCACGCCGCGGTGTGAACGTATCGATTTTATCGTCACCGCTGTCCAACGCGCCGGAAAACATTTTCGGTGTGAAATTGTCTCGCGACCTACTTGTGCGTGTAACCGCGTCCGATTTGTCAGCGGCGACGGGAAGACAGCGCTCGCCTGAAGGACGTCGGGGAACGATGGCAGCGACCGAACGCCCTGACGTATCGCCGAAAAGTCAAACCGCCGTTCCCTGGCGTATGCGGCTGTCCCAACTTCTATTCTACCAAACGCGAAAATGAATATTTCATTTTATTCGTATTTTATACTTCGGTGTACGCTTTTTCCGCACAAATATGCGAAGGAATAGAGTAACTTTCGACCCGGGAAAGGATCAACGAAGTTCTGTCCTTCAGTCAGTTGTTTATTCTAATTTTATTCTACTCCAATGCAGGATTTATGTAAAAAATGAATTATTTACAAGAACGTGCAGACTTACATTTCGATGCGAAACAAATTAACACACGTTGTACTTCTGAAGTAGAAGCTTGCTCTGTGACTTGTTTAACTTTATAATTATACTGGTAACTTTTAGCTTTTATTTAACACATTTGTTGGTTATTTTGATTTTAAATACAGTTTTACGTGTATTTATCTTCGATCGTGTATTTATCTTATACTTCGGTGTACGCTTTTTCCGCACAAATATGCGAAGGAATAGAGTAACTTTCGACCCGGGAGAGGATCAACGAAGTTCTGTCCTTCAGTCAGTTGTTTATTCTAATTTTATTCTACTCCAATGCAGGATTTATGTAAAAAATGAATTATTTACAAGAACGTGCAGACTTACATTTCGATGTGAAACAAATTAACACACGTTGTACTTCTGAAGTAGAAGCTTTCTCTGTGACTTGTTTAACTTTATAATTATACTGGTAACTTTTAGCTTTTATTTAACACATTATTCGGTTATTTTTATTTTAAATACAGTTTTATGTGTATTTATCTTAGATCGTTTTGCACTACTGAATTTCTTGCTAAATAATGGAGAACTTAGCTGAGTGAAATAGTTTTCTAACTTTAGAAGTTTCTGATCTATTGCTACGGTTATGGCTTCGGTATGTTACCTTGTAAGTCAGTGTACAGCTGTAGCGGTGATTGGTACCGCATCACAGTTGCACCTGCGATACCTCGTATGCTTGCTGAAGGGACAACTAGCGACATATGGCACAGAATGATTGCGTTCGATATGGTAAATGTTTATAATAGTTCCCGTAACAGTGTGTATATTCGAACGTACATATCTCCTTCTCGCATGAAATAGGATAACAGAACTTACGTAAAATAGAAATGTTGTGTATTAATTCTATTAAATAGGAGTTACGTAAAGATATTTTTTTAATAGTTTTAATAAATTGAAAATAGTCTAACCACATTTTAAAATTTTTCATAAGTGCATAACATTCACAGTCTAGTTATTGTCAAGGGGCAAAATAAAAAAATTTTGAACATGCAAATTCCGTATTTACACGAACGTGTATTAATATTTACTAAAGAAAATTACGAAGAAAACTTCAAGTTTAATATATTTTTTAAAGGAATGATATATTTTAAATGTTTTATGCGAACATACCCCTAATTCAATGTCAAATAATTTTACAGAAATTGTTTCCTTTCGACCCTCCAGTTTCGAAAATAGTTAGAAAATATGGCTCCAACCTCCAACTTTAGGGGTCGCTTACACCCCTTCAGCAAGGATAGCCGTCTATAAAAAAAATACGTGTCAAATATTTTTCTGAGAAATATCTCTCATGTAAATTTCAACAAAATGGTCTTGCGTGGGTTCGACACGTTCCCTTGCAAGTATTACATATATTATATATATGTATGTGTAGATATATTTCTGGCTTGTCCTAACTTTAAGTTCAACAGATGAAAAACGTATTATTTATTTTCTTGCTTGAGATTACTCGAGTTGGCTTCTCATTTTCATAATTACCAACATTTTGAGTTTTTCCTATAATATGTGGAATCGTATTTTAAAAATACAAGACTGCACGAAAATTCAATATCGAATCGTATCTTTTTAAATCGTTACAGAGAATACAGAGTTCTCTCAAGCAACGCTGAAGGTACCGAAATTTGTATCGTGCACATAATAAACACACATTATGGTCGCCGCCAGCACGCTCTAGTTTGGCCAGTCTGGTAAACGTGACCGCCCTCGGCTGCGCATAAATTCGAAAAATCCCATTACGTTATTTGTAACATAAACGAAATCTAAATAAGCACAGAGGGATATTAAGGCGAGACACTTTCAAAATTACGCAGGTGTCCACGAATTCCACAAAATCGATTTACTTATTTAAAGAAGCCCACTCCTCTGACATAACCTACATCAAATAATTTGCTGGTAGTTCGATCAATTTTTTACGTATACTTGTAATATTGACTCGTAAATCTTTAAATCGTGCGATTCCACTTACAGGTGACGTCACTAGTCATCCGTCTATTGGTAGGTTGATGGGGGATTTATCCCATATTCTGCAATGTTTCAGTTTTAATTTAATTTCTATCGAAAGTTCTTTGATTTTGACACAAAACTCATCGAAATGGCCCACTGTGCGTCGCATTCACAAAAATCGATTTTTTTCAAAATCCTGCGGTGGTAGACAAATTTTTCGACCAGATTTGGAATCAGCGTGACAAAATCTACAGGAAATGATATATGGCATGTCAAAAAAAAATATCTATCCGCGGGTGATATTCGATGAACCACAATTTTCTTGAAATTCTGCAAGTTTAACAAATATTTTCAAGGTTAAAAAACGTTCGTACCATAATCTCACTATTTATCCCATATTCTCCAATGTTTCAGCTTTAATTTAAAAACAAAAATCGTCGCTCTTTCTCATTTCTATCGAAAGTTCTTTGATTTTCAAAACAACAAAATTCATCGAAATGGCCCACTGTGCGCCGGTCCCAATTCGGGAGCCATCGCCAATCATCGGGGACTTGCCACCACTCCGACGCTCGCGATCCCGAGGATCCGACCGCAGTTTATTAGATTCACGAAAGTCAAATCAGCCGCACGTGTGTTTCGTTATCCCTGTTAACCTTGTCAACTGATTCGCTTGTTACCGAGGACGCAGAAAGTGTACGACGCAGAACAAGGACCTTTACGTGGTATGTACCGTTTCAGTGTTTCATCATTCGATAGAAATCAAGATTATTTATCATAATTTTTATCTAAATTTGTGTTCAAGCTAATTCATTTTTCATTGAGATTTATTCTCGATCCCTAGTGCCTTCTCGGAATAATTTTCTTCTGTGCCACGACGACCAATCGTATTAAAATACGAGTGGTGCGATAGAAATCAAGCTTATTTAATTTTGATTAATTTCAACTTATTTATTTCGTATAAATTCGGATTTATTATATTCGGATAATTCAAAAATTCTATAATAGCACCGAAACATAGGGTACAGGGCTCGCAGGGTCAAATATGCGAGGAGGTAGAAAAATTGATAACGTTTTCGAAATCCACAGCTTTGCATGATTAATTTCAACTTATTTATTTCCTATAAATTTCGGATTTATTATATTCGGATAATTCAAAAATTCTATAATAGCACCGAAATATAGGGCACAGGGCTCGCAGGGTCAAATATGCGAGGAGGTAGAAAAATTGATAACGTTTTCGAAATCCAGAGTTATCCATGATTAATTTCAACTTATTTATTTTTCTTATAAATTCGGATTTATTATATTCGGATAATTCAAAAATTCTATAATAGCACCGAAACATAGGGTACAGTGCTCGCAGGGTCAAATATGCGAGGAGGTAGAAAAATTGATAACGTTTTCGAAATCCAGAGCTTTGCATGATTAATTTCAACTTACTTATTTCCTATAAATTCGGATTTATAATATTCGGATAATTCAAAAATTCTATAATAGCACTGAAACATAGGGTACAGGGCTCGCAGGGTCAAATATGCGAGGAGGTAGAAAAATTGATAACGTTTTCGAAATCCAGAGCTTTGCAACTGGAGTCCGCGAGAAGTGATTCAGCGAGTACAAGATGAACTCCGACTGTTTATAAGACATAGTTCATAGGGGTTCATCTCTCGACGGATATTCGGAGGGGTTTGTGGGACGTACACGCGTTAAATGCAAAAGAGGGAGAGCGCGTGGGTAGGGCCGCGTGCACCAGCTGTCGTTGGGCCTCGTTGCCGTTCCTGTCACGTCATTGCTATGCGTTGCCGCGATAAATCTGGCGTGCCCGAATCTCTCCCGTTATTACTTCACGCTATATGCTCGCCGGCGAGCTGGGTTGCCTCGCCAACGGGACCAAAATGCTCTACGGTGTTATACATATATATGTTTCGTCTTTCAAATCGTCCCCTTTTTTATCTGTCAAAATGTATTCCTTATTGCCGTCGTTCTCATCGCACGTAACCCCCCGCCCGGCGTTATTGAGACGGGGCGAAGGAATTACGGCACCGATATGCTTCTGAATCGCAAGGACGTGGTCGAACGCCGATATAAATGCACAGATGCGTCCGTATTTACGAAACAAGACGTGAGCCGCCCGAGAAACGAGGATGCTTTACGGAATCCGTCGTTCCGCGCGAATAAAGCATGTTCCTTTGATAAACGTGCTCCGCGTGTCCGCGTACCGATCGACGCTTTGAACGTTTTGTTTAAAAATGTGTGCGTCAGACAGGTTCGAAATCATTCTTTCAACAAATTCCCGTATCCTTAAAATTATTCGGCCCTTTGTACTCGAAGTACTAGATTAACTACAGAACTTTTATTCCACGAAACCGTGCGAATGAGGAAGAGCGAAGTTAACCACTCTTAAATTTTTAGCAGTTTATTAAATACTATAACGAAAGTAGAAACTGTAGGCAAAAGGTTAAAATGAAAATAGTAAAATTTATTTTCAGTTTATAAGGATCTTGTGTATCTGTATTAGGTCTTGTCATAATTATGAATGAATATTCATGGTAGTTGTAAATTCTTTTGATATTTTTACTATTTAGTGTTTCATTCTATTGATATTTTTACTATTTAGTGTTTCATTCTATTGTTATTCTCACTATTTAGTGTTTCATTCTATTGTTATTCTCACTATTTAGTGTTTCACTCTATTGTTATTCTCACTATTTAGTGTTTCATTCTTTTAAAATATAATTTTGAGTACATGGTTTGAATAAGAAACATGTATTGTTCTAATCTACTTTCAATTGTTCTTTTCTTAGCTATAGAAAATAGAAATCCACGGAGAGCACAGACGAGGAACAAGTCAACTTTGCTGTTGCGCGTGTTCATAAGACGGCCAAGTTCCGAGAGAAAATCCTTGTAATACCATCGAGAGGATTCCGGAGATAAAGGAAAAATCGCTGTTGATCCTTTTCTTTATTTAAAGGTGCTTATAGACTTGAGAAGACTAAGCCGTCGGTGGTTCTTTTCTCGATGATACAAACTTCCCTTCTTGGTTTCAATCAAACCACTATAACCTACTACTGCGCCGAGTGAATACGCAATTGAACAGACAACAATATCTGATTTCCATCTCGGTGAGTAATACATAAAGTTAGTACTTTTCGACTTTAGATCAAATTTCTTCTACAACATGAAAATTAATAATTAAAGTTTCACTTAATCTCACTGAATATCAAATATGATATTATTCGAAATTCTCCATACATTCCATTTTACGTCCTTGGATTAATATTGATCTGAGATATGTCCACACTGAAATAACATTCAGCAACTTTTAAGTTTAAACTATTAAGTTAAGCACAAAAGGTGCTCGATGTTGCCTCAGTCTAGACACAGCTTTAACGAAATAAAGTTATACAGCTCCGGAGAAAAGATTGAAGAATCTTTAAACGCGATTTTCTCAAAACTGTATTTTTCATATTGGCGACCATGATATCCCAAAAACTACTGAACGGATTTCGCTCAAATTTTTATGGTATAGTCAGCACATCTACGTGCTCAGTTCTCGCCTGTACCAAAATGTTTCTGATATCTGCTATAGTTTTTTTTTAAGCAGAAAAAGACGAAAAAAAATGACGAAACTTGAAACTTAACGTTTAAAACCGTGGCAAAAATTCAATTTTCGATATTTTTACATTAATTTGGTACCGGCGATAGCCGTAGGTCTACAAATTAAAATGCCGTTTGATTTTTGATATCAAATGATCGATACCTCCGGAATCATGGTCGCCATCAACCTACTTTTTTTACACATGAGTCTCTTCTGAACGGTGTAAAGATCCAACTCGTTATTGTGGTTTGAAAAAATTCTGAGAGACTGTTAAAATATCAATAAATGTGTGGTAAAAATTTCAAGATTGTATGTTTTAAGGGTCCTTCAAAAAAAATTCCTTAAAAAAGCAAGAAAAAGTAACACTCACATGGGATGACCCCCTTACAATACAAAAGATTTTCTCGTAGTCCGAGAAATTAATCACATATTTTTTGGAAGATCGTTGTGAAATTTTATAATCCAGACTACTAGTATTTTCGCTTAATAACAATAACCAAACGAGAACATTGTTTAACACTTTCTAAAAAAGTTACTGCTTCAAAGATATAAAATAACACGTACGAATCATAAGACTTGAAATTGAACGCAGTTCAGAAAAGCATTAAACAGATGAGCAACAGATTCGACAAATAAAATTATCCGCGTACAGTATCATCTCGATCTAAACCTATAGAATCGTTTCTGTCAACCATGAAATCTATACCCTGTGCACGTAGCAGGTCGCTCAGATTTTTCAAATAAGAAAGCTTCTTATACACGACACACAGACAATTACGATTCTCCTAGAGGTTCATATCGCTTCGGTAGAAAGTCGAATATCGTAGAAGAATGCCGTCGGTTCGGCTATGAAACGATAAAGTATTGAAGTATCCCCGATACGAGGCATTGAGATCCAACAGTATTAAAGTATCGAGATATTAAATCTCTCGAAAGACGCATCCGCGTCGCTGTGAATAATAACGAGCAACAAAACCAGCCGTCGCGTCGGGAACCTCGCGCCGACATCTCGTTATCATTTCTCCGTCGGCTGATATCGGCTGCTCCCAATGAATAATACACGGGGAAAAGCAGCCACGCATTTCCCAGCTCTCATTGGGATTCAGGCTTCCCGCGATGCACCGCGGCACCGGGTATTCATCCCACAGGTGATCAGCGGGAATAAGTTTAACACCGCCGCGGAAATTGCCAGCCGGCCGGAAACCCTGACAAACTTTTCCGCAACTTGGGTAACAAGGTGAGCTCATCAAACAATCGTGGGTGCGAGGCCGCGGATGAAACCACGGTATTGCTAATCGGTTCAATTGGGTTTCGGCTCTGACTTTCGAGTTTCCACTTGATTGGATCGATAGGAGCCAGGTCAGCCAGCTAAGTATAGTTAAGGCACGGTTTAGATCAATTAGAAGCCAGACAATGTTTCTGCCGGAAAAAATTTCCTCGATCGACCGACTGACTAACCGTTTCGAGCCATCGATTCGGGGCTGCTGGAATTTTTAAGCGATTTCGTCAAGGATCGATATCGACAGTCCTGATTCGTTTCGAAAAAATTTATGTTGAAACTTATGCGTTTTTATTTGAATTGTTGGAATTTTGTTTCTGTGAGATTTTTGGAACTTAGTGAACCCCTTTAAAAAGTATTCTTAGGGCATAAATATTTTATAGTATAATGAAAGTTCCGTGTGATCAAATTAGTTTAGAACGTTTATTATAATGATCGACGATTGTTTTAATATCGATGAATAAAATTTTTATTGCCATATTTTATTAAGCTCTACTCAAACTAGAATTTTTCAGAATTTCGCTTCATCTATTCCTATTGTAATTTGAAACATAAGAGCGGTTTCAAAACAATAATTATTTGCTTATATTAAAGTCGTACTTATATTCAATTTGTTAATATTATATTTCTACAGTTGACTAATTAACATAGCTCATCGTAAATTATAAATGCGACTTTGGCAAACAATGTGATTAATATTTTGCATTTCATTATTCTCATTTTGAATTATTGATCATTCTCATACCGGTAGGTAATGTATTAAAATTGTTCAGGTCTCCCCTACACTAATTAAAGTTCACAGTAAACCTGCGTGAAATTTTGATTTCTCGATACAATCGTATTTAGATGCCATTAATAATAAAATGATGAACGTAACTGATACCAATTTGTGATAACCGAACATGTAACTTATTTATTTTATAATAAAGTCTCTGAATCATTATCCAACTATTGGAGAAATGCAGCGAGGAATTCTCGTATTTCGTACCACGGACGTATAATGATTCGCATCGATATGCATCGTATTCGAAGCAATAAGACGCTGTAAACAACTTGTATGCATATCATTTTTAACTGTCAGCTGTTGTTCGAATAAAATTCTGCAGTCTAGTGCTCCGCATGCGTTAAAAATAAACCACCGTGAAGATTTCATACTATTCTCATAAAAAGAGCATCATGAATAAAAGTAATGAGAATTCTGTGACTTATTTAAAAATTATATTTTTCAAGCTACATCTTCAGCATGCCAGACTTTAATTACGTTAAAACGTTGTCTAGAAAATTACGATTCCCATGATAACGTGTTCCAAGTACTCTAACATGTAGTCCATCAAAGAGGTATTTGCAAATTTTTTAAATAACGTCCTCCCATTCTCTGCAATTTGCATGCAATTTGTATTACACGGAGGACTGTTTCGAGTTACAAAGTCAAACTAAAAGGTTTGTTAAGATAATATTGAATTTTACATTTCCTTTCAATATGAGAAACATCTCATTTCTTAAAACATGCTCACTGAAAATGGAAACTCGGAGTAGATATGCATATTTTCTTAAACGAAACACTCGGAAAAGAAATATTACCATTATCCCTTCGTTTTCTCAACAGTAACTGTAGAATATTATTTTCATTTACTTTAGAACGAAGCGAATCGGTAAAATAACTAAATAAACTCTTCTCTTCTCAGAACAAAATTCTTAACTGTTTATATACCGAATAAGAAAATACTTTAAATATTAGGAGTTAATATCACTATTATTATTTAAAATTAAAAAATTAACTTCCAAGAATTTTCACTGTGACGCGAACGTAATCGGAATTTTTCAACCAACTCTGTTTAAATGCTTAAAATTCCAATACTCTTTTGTGCACCTAACGAGTGTCAAATTCATTACGTAACTTTAATGTAAAACATTGCTCGTCGCAATAATGTAAATTACTTTAAAGACGACGGGGAGCGCGCGCTGCTCGTTAATTTTGTGCCAAGATGGTCATTCCGAATAATAAAACGTCAAAGTCCGGCGCGGCTTCAACCAGCTGAGCAATGAATCTTAATTACAGGGACGACGGTACGCACTCGGCTACGTGAAATGAATAGCTCTTTTAATAGATGTTCCTCTCGCATCGACTTACTTGCTACTTTAATGGAAGTGCCGCGAGCAAATTCGCGTATATATATATATATATATAACAAACCCCGTTCGCACCCAGTGAGTATAGGTGAAGCCAAAACTTTCAGCACCTTCTGCGAACGGTGTTATTAAACTTCATGACCAGTCCGAACGGGTAAGCGCATTCCGCGCGAAGATTAAACAGTTGATACACCACCATCGCGTCGTTTCAGATCAAAGCAACGGAAATGCCTAAACGCTGGAGAGGCGTCAAGAAGCTATCAGCATACCATATGCATTTCGCCTGCATTCTGTTTGTGTACGCTAACCCACCGGAACATGTGAGACCGGTCTGACATCCCTTTACTCGACAAAATACCGAGTCGTATATTAACTCTGATTTCGTTTTTCATACTGAAACTTCTATGTTTAGCTCTTTGTACTCGGAGCTTTATTACCTAAAAAATTAAACATTTCTTCCGACCTAAAAATAATTCCAGTCTATATTATTTTTTCACTTTATGAATATGACATATCTCGTACAGTACTTAAATTTTTAGTAATTGATTAGCTAGCAACATATTTAATAATGTAAACAATATTTCTAAAAATAGTACAACAATTTTTAGTGATGACTCTGAGTCACAAGGTTAAGGGTTTGAGTCTAAGGGTTAAAATCACAAAAAGTGGAGAATAATTATTAGATTAATTAATTATTTCTTAATAGGAAAATTATTAATATAGAGAATGTAGAGCATGAAAATTAAAATGCAATTCCAATCTATTCTAATTTATTGTTTAAATTGAAATTGTTTACACTTGCTATCACGTACAATACATACAGACTTGTACAAGCGGGCAGGGGGTGATTCTACATGTAAATATAGATCGAAAAAAAGGAATAACATTTTTTCGTTTGACGCCTCGTTTTCGAGAAAATCGAGTTTAAGGATCTGCAGTAGAATTGGTTGGTCATGATCAGACGCGTCAGACGATTCGTATCGCATAGCACCCGTTTTCTCTGCATTTCAAACTCGATTTTCTCGAGAACGAAGCTTCTGATAAAAAAATTTCATTTCATATTTTTGACTTATTTTCTCATAAGGAACACTCTATAAACAGTCTTTTTTAAATAGTTTTCTAATTTCTTTTTCGATTTTCTTGTTCTGCCATTCGCACATTCTCCCGTCGTAAGATACACAGAAAACTAAAAAAATTGGGAAAGTTCTGCGGTACTTTTCGTTGTCGCGGATAAATTCGCACGAACCGAAATCTGCGAGAGCCAGTCGAGCGAAAGAAGCCGTAACAGAAATGTTTTACATTGCATTATCGTTACGGTGCCGAACAGAAAAACCATTTCCACCGTGTGCCGACTTTTTATAATCATAGGATCGTAAATTCTTTCACGCGGTGTAGAACGGAACACGGCAAATGCGATATCGCGAGTATGCATGTCCTAGTTTTGACTGTTTGTTTACGGGGCGGATCACAAAGCGGCCGAAAAATGTGGAGAAAATGGTCAACAGGCTATAGGAGAGGGAGGTGGAAGGAACAGGAGGAAAAAGGGACGCGCGGAATGCTATTTGTTCCGTGCTGTTAACCGCATATGTGACACGAATTGTGGCAAGGTAACAGGTTCAGTGATGCCAGCCGAAGCAATGAATACCGTTTGTGCTGTCCACGGTTCACCAAATTAAATGCGATGCACCTTTTGCATAACGCCGCGAACGTCGCCCCCGGGTCTCTATGTAATGAAACCGGACGCCCTTTTTTCACGGCCATTCTTTTTTTTTTAGTTTTTTTTTCTCGCGAATTTTCATCGCCGAGCGTCTCGAGGAATTACGGCTGTGTCACGGCGCACCGTTTCAAATTAGGATTTTACGATAGTCTTCGGATCCCGGGGATTCAATTACAACACCGCCGCCCACTAAATACACCCGCGTTCGTATTCTCTGCCGCGAGCCTCTTCCGCCTCGGATGGACTTTAATTAAAATCGTAATTTTTCTTCAACGCACAAATCGTAGTTACAACCGCGTCCCGCTGTCGCCTAACGAATCATTAACACCGAAATAAATTTTCTCGTGCTTGCTCGTTCGGCCGGCGACAGGGGTGTAAATCGGACAAATTGGTGACGCGGGTGGATTCGCATGGGGAAAACATTGTTGCGAAAGAATTGGCTTGATCAGATAAGGTTTTGTGATTTGAGAAGATTAGGTACGTTAACTATCGTTTTTCAAAAAATTAGATATAAAAAGCCTGAAAATTATTTTTGATTAAGTTATGCTCAATTAAAATTTAATTTCAATGAGGTAGTTGAAACCTAACAAAATTACTGTAAACTAGTTGTGAGTTAGACACTAAGACATATTGTAATATAATCGTGTGTTGTATGATTTGTATTGTATGTGCTGTATAAGTCTTATATGGTGTAAAGCAATAAATAAATAATAATAATAATTCTGTTCCAATAATACGAGTTTTATGTATAGCTAATATTTTAAAACATTATTAGAAAAGATGCCATGAGATATTAGCAGATTTTGAACCGTAGATTTTCTATATAAATATTATAAATAAATGACATATTCAAGATCTCAATTTAACATTAATCCAGTGTTATAATAGTATTCATTGAATATCATTCAGTATTTGTTACAACTGAGAATTTAATAATAGATAGAATTTTCTAAAACTTCAATATTATAATATATATATAAGAATAACGACGTTATAAATGTTTGATACAAATATAGGTACATATTTCCATGTCACTGATAGGGAAGAAACTTCAAACTCGTTTTTCTCGAAAGTTTATCTTTCGAGAAAAACACGATTAAAGTTGGAAATTAATATTCATCTCGCGTGACGTGTAGTCGTTTACATTGTTACAATTTCCTACACACATACAATAAATTACGAAAATTTTTCTACAAGTATAAAATATTATGCGAAAGCCCAAAAACAATCTTTTATCCTATCGAAGTCAGCAGTGCCATAAAGAATTAAAATCCCATTTTTACACGAACTAAAAATGATTAAATTTGTTATCGATTCCATTAAATTTGCCATTTTGTTAAATAATTGTATTCGTTAATATATAAGTACTTATTACTTATTAATTTCGCCGAAAATTCATGGTGTCAGTAGTTTATTGATGAATAGTTTTAGCGATGCAAAGCACGTGATTTCTGCGTTTCAGTTTGAAGCCAATCATGGCAAATTAATGGGTCTAAATTTCTTTCGCGTGCGAGCAATTACCGGCACATTACACGACTGATTGGGAGCGAGATTATCAACAACACGTTGAGTTTTAATCGGATCGAACCAGACCAGATAAATCGCGGACAAAAATTGTAAAAACGATCGTGGTTGGACACACCCTGTTTACACGCGATAGTATTTAGCATAACGTTTAATTCACATGGGTCTGCAACACGGTTGCGTAAAGTAATTACGTCGGGCTAATTAAGATACGTAGATAGCCAAGTTATTTACGAATAATTTCGCGAATATCATTAACGGTGAAAGCGCAGTTGAAAATGGGTGACTTTTCGTCCACGATTTCCTGCCAGTTTTTAAACACCCTTTTTGAAGGTGTGTTGAACATTTGAATGTGCTGACTCGATGAATTTATTTAATTTTAATACAAAGCCACAGACTTTGGGTTGTTATTTTTCGGGCTAAGAAATACTTGTTTATCCTTAATTTAGAAGTAGCAAGTATCCGAGTGTCCGATGACCGACATGAAACTTGGCTGGGGTGTAGATCAGCTAAAAGCCAGGAACACGTGTTCTTTGGAAAGTTTACTTTGGAGGATGAAACAATCTTCCGAAGTTTCTGTTGTCTTATGTTATTCCGAGCGTGATTAAAAATTCAAGAGAAAATATTGAGTATTATTCATGGTTTGAAACTGTTAGTAGAGGATATCAAAACAAATTTTTATTTTCCTCAAAGTAATGTCACCATCGTATAAATATTGTAACATTTATAAAAATATTTGGAATGATGACGTCTTTGTAGATATAAACTGCATTGTCGATCTAAGTAGAATGAGCACAGTATAGTCAGACATGTCTTCATATTCTTTCTATGTCCTACAAACTGTAATCTATACATATTCAATCTAATAATACCAGTGGGATGGGATTTAGTATTCCAAAAAATTCAATATTTTTATTAATTGACATGGTGTCTGTTTACTTAATCAGCCAATTTTTAACCATTTTTAAATATCGCAAAGTTTAAGAGAACATCTGAATCGGATTACTGAGATTCTCCTGTTAGTCACCCAAGTAGAATGAATGCAGCGTATAGTCAGGCAAGTAGAATAAGTATATCATACGGGCGGGCAAGTAGAATAAGTACAGGGTGTAATCAAACAAGAAGTTGAAAGTTAGATTTCAACAAATTAATAAGCTAGCTTTAAACTAGATCATTTTCCAAATAATTTTCTTTCCTTCATATAAATAAATGAATATAATTACTAAATAATTCTTCATAACAAGGACTATGTTATGAAAGATTATTCAAATGAACAGCGAAGTTGCAAGAAATTTTTCATTGTTCTCTAAATTCTCCGTAGTCTGTTTCTGCAGTAAACTACTCTGAACCGCAAATATATCACGTTTAACATTATCCATGGAAATCGTGCATATCTTAGGCATGCTGCAGAGTATAATTAAGTACCGTGACACACACTACGTAAATTAGTGCCCGTAGCAATTTAAATTGCCGTGCAACTATGTAAATTTCATACCACCCGAGCGAGGATTCTTAATTAATTGTTATTAGCTGTAAATTTTCCTCTTGCAGTCACAAATTCGATTCGACTACGTAGCTTTATGGTTCTAAAGACGTTTACAGTTATAGTTACACTTTATAGACTGTAATTCATGCTCGGAAGTACACTATACTTGGTATGAAGTAACAATAACGAGGGATCTCGAATCGCTTAACTTGGCTGTACCAAGTACGACGTAACTGTGCCATTTTCAGGAAATCCAAATCGTGTGCATTTGTTGTTTATTTGAAGTAACATGAAAATAGTATATGAACAATTTTGCTTCAAGCTCAGAAAGCATCTTGATTTTTTTAATATAAAAATGAAAGATGACACTGGCAGATTTTGCAGATTATTTAGGGGTCTCTTGTTTGCTTCTTATTTGATAGTATATTTTATACAAGAAAATGATATTTTTCTTTAAATTTTGAGATGATTCAAATTTTAACATTTTCAATATTAAGAAGATATTGAGGTGCTCGAATTCTGGAGGGACGCTCTGCATATTCAAACAATGTATTACATATACTGTAACTGCATTTGTAATCAGGATACAGCAACCATCGCTGTATACCTCGTGTTTAACAAGTATTTTACCCTTCCTGTCGCACGTTAGTTAAACATTTTATGAGTAAACTAAGGTTTTTATGTATATACTCATAACATACTCAAATTTCCATAAAAATAAAATAACTTCAAGCTCGATAATGGTCTCTCTAATAAATCCTCGGTAAAGAAAAATTTCTTCTGGACTCGTGCGTCTATAAATTAGCACTTAAAAATCTACATTTGCATAAATATCTATCGATCTGTGTACCCTGATGAATAACGCATGGCATAACCATTCGTCACTCTCGCGTAACATCAACAAAACGTTATGAATCACGCACACGCACATGTAAACTGCACGATATCGTCACTTATACATCATTCAAAAATTTCAATGTAACGAGGAGAATGTTGATATAGCGACGAATAAACGTACAAATAAAATCCCTTATCTATCTCTTCATTTTGCTGTTCAATTAACATAATGGCAAAAAATTGCATGTATAATGGAAAGACGAATGAGAAGGGATCATGATATTGCTACAAAAATATAGATGTAGAGAATGCTATATGAAATGAAAAAAAAATGAAAAATTTATCAAATTGACCCGAGTGATGGACACGAGTTAATTAATATTGCGCGTTTAATAAATAAAGGTGTCTAATTCCATCTACTATCATTTTTAACAAAATGGCAAAAATCAATATGATGGGCATCGATATTAAAAAACTGAGGATAAGATTAATGTGAAATTGTTGCTATATAGTTAATAAATTATAGTGCAGTACGTCTACTTTTTCAGAAACGGTGAAAAATGTGTCAAATTGACTGAGGGGAGGGATAAGAGTTAATTAATTTTGCTCGTGTAATAAATAAAGGTGTCTAGTCCTATATACCTTCATTTTTTAATATTTAACGCGCGGGCACATGGTTGACACATTTCCCGATCATTTTTCAACGTGTATCTACGGAACCGGTGCAGCAGAACCATAGGACACTATCGGTGATCATGTACGAAGCGGGGTAAAGCATGTAACACGCTTCCGATATAGCATAAATAAGTGTCGCAATATACGAGGGCGAACGAGTGGCTCCATGCAATTCGTGACTTTGAATAAAATCAAGGCTTCGCCTGTGTGACAAAATTTCAGCTAACTTTTCTGTTAGTACTAATCGAGTTTGGAGACAGAGCTATTAGAATTTCGCAAATTCAATTTTTATTAATCAAGCATTTTCCATGAAACATGTTGAAAATTAATACTCTTCATTCCGCCGTTGGTTTCACTCATTGCAATCATCGTACACAATCAGGATATCTTTATTTTTGTGAAAAATGCATAAAATATTTTTAAAATGTTAACACGCATGATTTGATCTAAAATCAATGGAAACACTAAATTTTTAATACTGAACATAGTAAACAGATATTTTCAATAAATTTTCTTCGTAGAATAATTTTCATTTTTTAGAAGTACTGTTAATGGGTTTGGTTAGGAAAGAAATCGCAGGATAATTTTGCAATTTCTCCGAATGTATGCAAATAGTGCATAAGTAGATACTTGAAATTAGATTAGGGTTGCCAAACCTGCATTACTAGATGCACTATTCAGATAATTGTAATATGGCAGGGTGCGCTCGTTTCCAGTGATTAAACCACTGTTTCTATTGGACGTGTTGCCTGGATACAAACGCATTCGAATACCCAACTTCCGGTTATAAGTTGAGTCCGATGCGACTTATGTTCGCATGATACCCGGAAACGAGTCGCCGATCAATCCCATCGGTTCGCAGAACACGACGATCGATCGTCGTCTAGTTATAAAGCAATTTAGCAGACTTTATGGGGGTTAATTTTTTACTGGACACGATTGGCGGCGGACGTTTCAGACGTATGTGCCCACAAATTGGAAAAATATCTGGCGGTTTGTACACTCGACGTTGTCAGTAATCCGCCGTTGATGGACACACGTGATTCTACGTGGTTTAGTGCTTAACAATTTAGGGTGACGGGGGAACATACGATACGACTGCGTACGGACCGTAAACAAACTGTTGTTTAAATTATTGCCTTTAATTACGACAGAAACAGATGTCTGTTAAAAATAAAATATTTATGCTACCGGCAGTTCTGGTGAAAAAAAATCATAAAATATTATCGGTTCGAAGTCATTTTTAACAATACTTTGTTCTTGGTCGGATTTATATCGAAATGATTTTAAATTCAAAAATTACGAGGTAACATTGAATTTAATTCTTATTGTATGGCACTTGAGGCACAAGAGAATGAATGTACAGAATAAATATAATATTTATATACACCGAACAACATTAATTATCTTCATTCATATATCATGGAAAAGTGACTCCAGTACACCATTCATATCCACTATACAGCCGAGCATGCTATTGACATATTGACAAGAATGTACATTATCTTCTGTTTCATAATAATATATTCTATAATATAAAATATGAGTAAAATTTATGACTAGACTGTGGTATTTATAAAATTTATGACTAAACTGGGGTACTTATAAAATTTATGACTAGGCCAGGTATTTTCTAAAATTGGTGATTAGACTGGATATTTATTGATTAAATAAATCAAAGCTTATTTAATCCTCTCGACTGAACCAAAATATTCGTTCAGATAAAAATTCTTAGTTTCATGAATCAACCCTTAGAATGTGAATTTTCGTAAGCATCGCAAGTCTATTTATAACAATAAATATTTAGGCAAGATATGAATTCAAGTAGATTCTAAAAGTTCTAAATTATAATTTAATCTAAACAACTTTAAGCTACGAGTATTTGAAGTGGATTGAGAATTTTCCAAGAAAAAAAAAATTTTAGAAACAAGTTGGGGATGGCGTACCCCAGGCATCAGGTTATCGGGGTAAGGGTTACAAGTTACCAAATTTCCAATTAAACGAGAAACTAGGCATAGTTTCTTTCCGTTACCTGGATGTACGGCGTGGCAGTGGTTGAGGAGCGGCAGCCAACAGAGCAGTAGCACCGCTCTCTGCATCTGAAACAAAAACCGCAAGCATTTTTCACAAGCGTCCTGTTTAATTACTATTCCGCAAGGGCGACCGCCTTCTGATATAATTATACACTAATTAAAATTCACGATGAAACAGCCCGGCATCGAGAGGGCCACCGCGACAAGCCAAGAGATCAAGCTCTAATTACGTAGATAATCCTGATATCCAGCGAAGAAATATGCGAAAACCAATACTCGTATCCAACTATGAATAAATCTCGAAGTCAATACGCTTTTAAGCTTCCTTCCTCTACAAAACAGTGTTCTATGGAAAACTGAAGACACACGTTACTTCAAAAATGCTGTAAATTCAAAAATCTTTAAAAACTTCCAAAACTTTTCCTCGTAAATGAACTTTCCATAGATTTGAAGATTGAAGCCTTCTCTTTGCAACGACACCGAAAATTGATGTACGATATTTTTTCACTGTTTCGTGGAATAAAAATTAGAAACAAGTTTGGTCGTGTAAATACCTGTACACACCTCTCATGCAAAGCTCGATAAAACGACTTTAAAAAAATCGTACATCAATTTTTAAGGTGTCCTTGGAAAGAGGAAGCTTCAATCTACAAATCTATGGTAGTTTCAGTCACGAGAAAAATTATTGAAAGTTTTCACAGATGTTTGAATGTACAGTATTTAAAAAAAAATCACGTCTCCAATTTCTCGCCAGCAACATCACGAATAATATCGTAGATGAAAAAGAACGATATATAATAAAACTAGAGGCTTCTAGCTTTAAAATGAGTCTGAATTTATTATCGTGCGATCATTTTTTACGAAGTTATCGCAGTTCAAATATAGGAATTTTTTCGAGAATCAACACTTCTTGGATCATCTGTAGTTACGCTGTTTCTTTAATCATCTGTACAATTAGACTGGCTCGACTGTATATTGAGCACAGTAACTTGCAAATCTCTGCACAAGCGATAAAGGCTAGGTTGACCGTCGATCGAGTCGATTCTTTCGGTACCCTTATCAGCGCGAACAAATGAACTCTCTCCGTGGAGAACGGGCGCGCGCGTACACGCACGAGCGATCTGCATACAGAGGCATTCGTTCGCGATACGCTGTACGGGGGTTTTCCGCGGGCGAAACTGTTTCCAGTTGCGGAACACGGGGCCGCCTCTCGCCTCCGCGCGGAAAAGAGCCACGCTCGGAGATCCTTTACGAAATGGAAAACGAACAGGACGGACGATTTGTCAAATTGATTCGTCCAGCCAACGCGCAGAATTTTAAGCTCGCCCACGAACAGAACAGGCACCAGGTTCCCGAGTGGACCATTAGAAATTTACTTGGAGAACGGGTGCAATGGAACTCGCGTGCGAGCACCGCATTTGAAGGACGCGAGTTTTAAAAGCAACTGCTGGATCGGTTTACAGAGCCTTTCTATCACCCTTTTCAGGAGAGTTGTGATATTAATTAAAATTACTTCTTTGTGGGACCGGAGTCCCTGGCGGTGAAAATCGCTCAACTTTAAACTCGCATAACCTTTGAACCACTGAATTCCTAACATTAAAACGTGGATTTTCGACATTTTCTCGCCAAAATCTACAGGATTGCGCAAAAAAAAGTTAAAAATTTTTGGTTTCCGGAGCTGAAGTTTCGACCTAATGGATTGCATACTAAAACATAGAGGATACGAGAGTGCTGGCGTACGGGATTTTTCTGCCTCCACTTTTGTCGGTATAGACGGAGATAGATCGTACCCACATTTAGCATGGAACAGAACCTATACCCATATTTAGCATGTTAAAAGTGGGCATGATATATCTCTGTCTACATTGACAAAAGTGGAGCTAGAAAAACCTCGGAGCACTCTCATATCCTCTGTGACTAAAATCACCGATGCAGTATAGTTTAACTATTTGTTGAATTGTGTTTTGGAGCAATTTGTGTTGCTCCCGTATATCATCTTGGTAATTCAGTTTGATGAGATAACTGCGATAATGTGCGAACTAATCTATGAGCTGCCGTGATTTTCCAAACGAGATTCGAATTCTGACAACACCACGCCACGAATGAATTCTGATTGATCCTCCGACGAGATGCACCGCTGCACCTACGATAACTTAATGTCGTAAGCTAGTTCGGCTGTAACTTTGTGAAGGTACGTTGTAACACGAGAGTTGTGTAACGAACTTGGGCGAGCAAACAACTTTAAGTTTGTATAGCGCCAGCATTGTGTGTGTGTGCGCGCGCGCCGTGTACGTGCGGCTCCCGACACCTATCTGCCGCAATCGCTATTCGTTTCTCATTAATCAAATTAATAATGTATTTATTAAGAAACTCGAGGATCGAAATTAGTTCTAAATGCTGCTCAAACTCCAGTGGCTGGTAACCTCCTTACCAGTTGTGTTATAAATACATATCACGAGCTGAAATACACCGCCCTTTAATATTAATTTTGTGGTCATGATTAATTTTACTAAACCCCACAATAAAATCCAGGAAAATTTAATATCAAAATATTGCTGGTATTGAAAATTTTATATGTGCTACCAACAATATGCTATACAGTTTCTCATAATTAAATATTAATTTTGTACAAAAAAATTAAAAACCTTCAAAATACCAGGATAATAAATATTGTTCACTCTTCTTGAATCTATCGATTGTTTACAATTAATTCGGGTAAATTCTACTCTCCAAAATAATCTCCATCACTACTTCGTATGCATTTAAAAAGTTCCAATTAAAACTGAAGTTGCAATTGATGCGAGCACCACGAATACAATTTGTTCTCACCATACCAACACATACTAACTTCCCGACAGATTGCGATAGTCGACTTACTTTCGACGGCGACTGTACGTACCTCTTAAAAACGTATTTCGAACGAACGAAACAGGGCCCGTAATCCGGGAAAATAGCTCGCCGTAAATATGAATTAAGCAAATGACGGAGATTCATTAAAATTGCATCATCGATTGGTTTCGAATGTCGAGAGGTCTCGCGCGGTTAAATCCACTTAAAGCCTCGACAGGGGCTGGAAAAGCTTGGATCCATCCGCCTGATATCCCGCGGAAGATCGTGCGGCCACTGAATTCACGTTCTACGAATACCATAATCCAAAATTGCCACGCTCCACGTACGTGTATGCACCGTCGAGGGTGTGCTCCTTTTATGTGGACACGTATTAAGGAGATTTTTCTGCACCGGCGCGGCGCGAGATATTATACCGCGCGACAGAAGGAAAAAGGCAGGACGAAAATGTAGGGAAACGAGATATATTTAGGTTCGATCAATGTCGCGTGAAACTGTAAAAAGAACGGATCCCACGCGGAGACACCGAGGAGTTATGAGATTCACGGTACACCCGGCGCGCGTTCCCCTTTTTCAGGAAAAGGTACTGTTGACATTGCCGAACAATGGCAGGGACCCTCTCAGAATATTTCGACCCCTTTGAAATTGAAATGGCGCGCCATTGCCTATGGAAATAATTAAAATGCTGACATTTCGCCGATTCTTTTCCAGCAAATTCGGCTACCAAGCTACCAAACATACCTGCAGCATACTTTTTCTATGCTTCTCTCGCTATTTTCCGGTGCGTTGAATTTTTTATGCAAACCGTTTGCAGTGGATGTTTGATGTAAAAAATTGGGAATACAACAGAACGAGCAATGCGAAAATCTCGAATTAAATAGTTATGGTTACACTGTGCGTTTTAGGCAATTAAGAGTAAAATGAGTAGGTCTTATTGCAAACAGTCGTGCTTTTCAGATGAAATAATAATCTGCCTACCTTCAGGACAAGTTTATAAACAAATTGATATAACGTAACAAAGCAATGGATCCCCTATTAATTATTTCTAACGATCAAGGTGGCACAAAAATGTTCTGAATGGTAATTCTCAACTTTTTAAATAATCAATAATTTCATAATCCATTGGTCTTTATTTTCTCCACTAGTACTATAATTAATAATATAACAGTTTTATTAACTTCTTCGTTTATGAACACATAAAATAAATAAATATATAAAATAGTGTACGAGATAACAAACAATTGGAATTATTATATATACAATAGTACACGTAGATTTCGAAACCTAAAGTATGAAGTTTGTTACAAATGTTATATTGAAGTTAATACGTGAGGCGGCTTTAACCAGAGCTCACCACCTGGTTATAAAAGATTAATAAACACATGAAATAAATTATGAAAATACAAACGCGTGAAAACATGTGCAGTCTATAGTTTCGAAAGAATTATGTAACGCCTCGTTAACGATTGTGCAACGCGTATTAAATTAAACGTAACCTTACATGAAAACGCGGAATAAAATCTGCAGCTGAAGCGCGAAATAATGCGTTGCAGTAATCACATAGCGGCGATAAAATAACACAGCATTATCGGAATCGTTAGCAAGCACGGTAAAATCGTTTTCTTGGACATTCGCGGGGGATAATAAAATTTTTCCGACGATGCTTCATCCCGGTTAAAATCGTATTATCGGCGAGCACGCGTTACACACGTGTGCGTAGCTCCGCTAAGGACATAATGCGACCGTTAATTTAGTACGTAATGGCGCTTCAACGATGGCTAACGGTGGAAAGCCGCTTTTTACCGGCTCGCAAACGGCACGGATCGCCACGGTAATATCCGGCAACGACTGTTTAGAGGCGAAGCGTTGTCCTGCAAATAAATTTCCTCGCGACAAAAGTCCGCCCCGAAAGTGGATAGGGGAGCGCTACGAGTCCTCTCGACGAGGCTGAACGGTATTAGTTTCATTTTCGAAGCGGCGCGAAACACACGGAAAACAACTCGGCACAAGAGCCCCGAACGGGTCGAATGTACGTCAACGATCACACTCGCTTAAACAACCCTCGATCGATACGAATTCACCGGCGGCGGCGGCGGCGGCGGAGGCTGATGAAATGTCGCAGAATTGTTTCTTGCTTTTCTCAATTTTCACACCCCCGACCGCGACCGTTCTCGGGCCAATTTCGACCAGGATTGTTAATCAGATTTTTCATAATAGAAATCTCCGCTGCCGAACCAACCCAAATATTAACACGTATCCGACCGGCGCGCGGTACTTTTTCTCTGATCACTTTTCCGTTGTTTCCTAAAAAATTGCGCTTTTATTTTTCGCCATTGCTCGCGGGCTGTTTAATCCGTTTTCATTTAAAGAAGCCGTCGATGTTTATTTAATGGAATACATCCGCATACATTGAAAACATGAGTTGCAGATCGAACATATATATTATCATATACTCCTCTGTAACAAAGTGAAAAACCATTTTTTTTTAAACTGTATATACTGGGTGTCCCATTTAAGTTGAGATTGTAAAAAATCGTCGAAGACATGTGATTTATAAAAAACAAACTGACACATGTCCTTTAGTGTTTCGAGTGGGGAGTCAGATGGCATTACTAGCTTTTTAATTCGTGGGCGTTTTCAAGGTTATTTCAAGGACATTTTGTCTTTTTATCATAAACCTATATTTAAAAAAAATGTTTTATACAGAAGTTGTGCATTTTTTACGTAGAATATTATTCCGAAATAAAAAATGTGAGTTCAGACAAAATGACCTTGAAATAACCTTGAAAACGTGCACGCATTAAAATACTAAATATGTGTCAGTTTGTTTTTTTTTTAAATCGCATGTCTGAGATTTTTCACAATCTCATCTAAAATGGAACACCCTGCATATTTTTTTATGTGGCAGTAAATGTATGTATAAAGAATTGTTTTAAAAGACCGTGCGCTTACTGCCACGGAAGATACATATATATACAGACTATTTTAAACAATTTTTAATGGGCATCTGATAATAAAATATAATAATAATGTCTGATATAATTAAAATTAAAAATCTAGCGATCCAGAAGTGGGAAATTATTTCTAGACGATGACGAGCTTCTGATGGGTGAAAATGATCTTTGGTGCGCAGAGTTGGTTCCACCATCGGCACGAACCACCATCGAGCCCGAGAGCAAGACGTTGTTGGGACTTGCATCGCCGCTGCACACGTGCGTTGCATTGACATTTGTCCCCGCGGCTGCTGTCTCAAAATTGCATTAGCGTCGGCTCAGGTCCATAGAAGAAGTAGGCCGTTCCAGTTGCACTCTCGCGGAGGGAGAGAACGCGGCAAAGGTCAAAAGCGCATGAATTGTTGCGAAGTGCCTCGGTCCTCCACTTGCTAAAGTAGTACAATGCGATCGGTGACCCCGTTTCGTGCCGGCGGCCTGAAAACCACCGGCGACTGCTGACGTTGCTGAAAAGCTCCGCGATCAACTATACATTTCTGTGCCTTTATTTTTTCGGTTTTTTTTCCGCCTCTCTCTCTCTCTCTCTCTCTCTCTCTCTCTCTCCTTCGGAACTCGATGAAGAGGCGACTTGTCAAGCTTGGTTAGATAAGACGACACGTTTCCGTACTCTCAGGCTCATTTTCAAGCATATTTGCGCTCCCTCCTCGATCCTGGTATCGACCGAACTAATTTTTATCGAACCCCTAGTTCAACGAGTTTGTCTTCTGAAGTGCAATAACAGATTATAGATGCTTGTACGAGTTCATATTTTTATACGTTCCTAGATATTCCCAGTATAATAAGAATATATGCGTGTTCAAGATTATTATTGGTAACTTGTAGCATGTATGTATAGAGATAGTTTTTAACTCTTTTATATATTTCGACCAAGATTAAATTTCATTATATTTCCCAACAAGAAAGATGAATAAAAGAGAAATCTGCTTGCAGGTCAAATTGATCCGAACGAGCCATAGCGGTTAAGAGAGCAGAAATTAAAACGAAATTTGTAGTCCCTGTTACAGGTTTTATTAGATTACCGATACAAAGAAAAGGCATTCAAGAGCGATTAAGCTTTTTCTGCAACCGCATCCTGCACAGTCATATCTATTTATTGATTACAGAAAATCCGCATATCAATAATAATTGAATTTCAATTTTTATGCTGTATAAATACGTAGAACCGTGGGGAATATAACAGAAAAATTATTTTTTCTATTGTAATTATATTCTTTTCAATTATTTTCATTGTACAGTTTTGTAAAACAAAAAGCATTAACTTCCATGTTTAAAGAATTCGTTCTGGGATATGTTTAACACGAGGAACAACAATTTCTTATTCTACAAGTTTATAAAAAGTTAAAATTCATTGTATTTAGGAAAACACTGAAAACAACGAAAACAATGAAACTGGTTGCCATGCCATAGTACTTTTAGGGACATCCGCAATCTAGTAATTAACTATTTGATCAGCAGCCACGGGTGAAAATTTTAAATGAAATTCCAGCATTCCGAAGCTCACGAAATGCGAGATCATTTGTTTGCGACCATTCGGCTGTTCAAGCAGCTCCATCCGGAACTGCGAGTGCACCACAGTGCAGATTTAATTAATTCCGACTTAAGTATTGCTTTTATGCTAAAATATGTATAGATTTTTATTTTGCCGCGCTGTAAGAGTTCCAGTTGTACCGAACTTTGGTATAAATCTACACAAATTATTTCAACTTGACTCGCCGTTTAAAATACGCGTAATAAATTATGAACTTTCTGAAAATATTCGCATATTTAAAATTATAATTAAAATACAGAGCATTCTGATGCGATAAATTCAATTAGTGCCATCTCTACCTTTCTTATATGAAACTCTTCCATGGCTTCGACACTAAACGAGAAAAACATTTAAAGAATTTAGAAACACTATTGTATTATAAATGTTATTGAGGTTTTCGATCGTATAATTGTTGAAATAACGATGTGTGATGTTTTCGGCGCACGATTCGATCTAATATAAACAATCTAAAGCTATTTTCCAAGTTTGTTTAAACTTTTTTCGACGTTTCGATCCCCATTTGGATCTTTTTCAAGAAAAAAAAAGGAAAAAACTGCGTCTGAAAAATTTTTATAATTTTAATATAGTAAAAAACAACGGATTCAATACACTATTAAATTACTGTATTATAATACTGTATTAAATTACTCACTTGCTTCATGAATTGCTTTATGACTATTGTATTATTTTCAACGCACTATAATCATTCAGATAAGAAATAAATTGTCATTTTGCATAAAAAACCGCAGTCCAGTAGTATGTTCCCCAGTTTAAAAATTAAATTGAAAATCTTTTTTATACTTGCTTGAGATGAAAGTTCCTCCAAAAACGAAAAAATCTAAAACCGGTTTTATTTGACAAATAGAAGTGTTCTCAACACAGTACACCAACAGTGTAACAGTGTATTGACAATATATGTTTTCAGTTTCATAGCGTTGCGAAGACATAAATCGTTTTGTATTGCCCATATTTCCCGCGATATTTAAATATTTGAGGTTCAATTATTGTTCGCGAAGATTCGAAAGAGGTGATACCGGCATCGAACCAACGATTTTACTAGGGCAATCTTGCTTTTTATAGACGGTTCGGATGTATGCATTAGTAACGAGCATATACAACCTCTGTTCCCGGGGCCGTGGTGGTTGTTTGCTCCGGCGAGATAGATTTGTATTCGTATCTTTCGTTTTTCTTCAAGTTTTATATCGCGCCTGTGCTGCTGCCGTCACATGTTCCATTGCGAACAATGGCCGCTAGGTGCTGAGCAAAGAGCGGCTCTTTCATGAACTACAATCACCGATGACAGACTCTTTTAAAAGGGGACCATCAAAATGTCACGAGAATACGACACGCTCCGTGTCACATAAATTTTCCGCTTTACTTGCATTCGCACGGATGCATCGCGGCCGAGACGCAGCCAAACAAAAAAATATTCATCGACAGCGCGGCGTCTACTGAGCGATCTTATTTGCGGCCGCGGTCGTTCATTCCGTGTTAGCAAAGTTAATTACTTCCACGTTCGTGTTGATGAAGTCACGAATAGCTAAGATATTTTTTAATAAGTACAAGTTTTAATAAGTGCCCCTTACACTAGATCACGCATGTAGTTAATCCCTAGCTTATGTACTATTTGTTCTTACAAGATTATTACAATTTAAATATTGGTTCCACTGTAAATCATCAGAATATTGGAAATTTATTCTAATATTAGGATCGATATTTTATTCTATAGAGTCTTCTTCAGTGTCATAAATTTGGCTCAGCATTTTTCGCCCAAGTTTAATTTTTTGGTCGGTAAAGGTTTAAATCAGCATGTTGGAAATGTCCATTCTATTTGTTTTAACGTTGCACAGTATATTTATAGCAAGGAGGTCTCTCATATCCAAATTAAAAAATTCAAGTTGCGTTCGGAATAAAAATCACAGAATTTTAAAACGGTACAGAAAATAAAAATTAAATTCAATCTTGCCATTTTTCATAAACTTTTAATACTCGATAAGTAATATTTCAAATAAAAGAATATGTTGACCAAATGAAAAAATTCCAGATACCATTGCAAGAATAAGGCTGACATATTAACCCTTAGCACGCGGATGGCGACTCTGAGGCACCACTAAAAACTACTATGCCATTCTTAAAAATATTGTACACATTATTACTTTCGTTCGTATTTAATAAACTACTAGACATTTACATAATACACGAGATATTGTATCAGTTTCATATACAATAAAATTTAAAAAAATGGTATAGAATGGAAATATTCTAGAATGGAAAAATCTTTCGTTTTTGAGTTAAAATAGCTCCGAGTGCAAAGGGTGAAAATGATACAGAACACACGCGATCAACAGTTCATCCGAGAGGCAAAATTCTCCGAAAACCATAAGCGGCGGTGCCGTGAATCAACTCTGTATTACGAGTCTGCAAGAAGTCCGGTAGAACCGGAAACACTCTGCGCCTCATCAATAATGGTAGCAGCAATCTACTCGGCGGGGAGTTCCGTAAAATTCTCGCAACCCGAAGACATTTGTGTACTCGAGGACAGTGTGCCGTTCGTGCAACATTAAACAGCGCATTTCGTTGCGTAGCCGGCATGCATCACCGTGAACGATGGAAATTCGCGTGCGATTGCCTCGGCGGAGCTCATTCGAAGTAGCAACTGCGGGAACGACTGGAGCCGATAGGTACCATTCCGCTGGATGTTACCATTTATTTATCCCTCTGTTTCTTCCCGTTTCGCAACGCTCGGCCGATTTCGAGAACCATGCTAGACCCGCGACCCGTGTAATGAGAGATTCGTATGCCGATTCGATCGCATGCTTAGAAAACCGTTCGGGTTCCTCCCCCGGCCCGGTGCAACAGATCCCGGAAGTCGCAAGCAAGCCCGCGGCAAACGAACGACAACGTTCGCGAGACGGGAAAAAATCCGGCAGGAAAAATTGCACGGTTTCCGGGAACTTTCCACGGGACACGGGGGAAGATTAGGGGAACGGCAGCCACCGGGATGCTGATATTTCTAGAGCGGTACCTCCCGGCCCGGAAGACCACGGGAAATATAAAATTGCCATTTTCTTCGGCGGTGAATAAAACTGCTCCGACCAACTCGGAAACTACTCTCGACTTCGTTCGGGCTTTACGAATGGCTCGCTATTCCGGCACCGATGGCTAATTATCGGGCGCGGATGTTTGTGCAATTTCCCCTTCTTGTGCATGAACGTCGCTAGTTTAGATAGTTACACAGTTTTTGAGTGATTTTCAAGTGTTCGTTAATTTTTTAAGAGAAACCATTAATTATAGCCGAAACGATTTTAAACAGCTTTATTAATCCACGATGCTCTAAAAATGTCTGTTTCGTTTGATTGTGATTTTATATTTTTAAGCAATACAGAGTGTCCCACGTAACAGTTTTCATGATTTTTGAAGTATGTACTTGCGATAATGTGACAAAAAATATTTTAAACGAAAGCTGATCAGTTTTCGATTGGATATACATTCCAATAAACAAAAATGTTCGAAAATTTCTTTTTTATTATTGTCAAGGCCACCTTCATTTTTTTTAATGGCACTTCAAGGTCATCCGAAGGTCATGGTATAGTAGATCGTTGAATTCGTCTTGACACGGGCTGTAATACTGTTATGTCAAAAATACAAAGTGCCATTTAAAAAAATGAAGATGACCTTGACAGTTCCAGAAAAAAAATGTTTTTCGAACTTTTTTTTTGTTGCAATATTTAGCCAATCGAAAACTGATCAACTTTTGTTGAAAATATTTTTGTCGGATTATCGCAAGTACTTAAAAAATCGTGAAAACTGTCACCTTGTATATCCAACTATAATTCAGTATTCAAATGAGTATGTTTTATAGCCTCTGGAATCAAAAAATGAATCAATTTCTATCGAAACAGTATTATTTTCTAATTATTAATTTTTGATACATTTTTTAGAAAGACAAACATAAAATACAGAAGAACAAACCTCATTGTTAAAGCTAACAACAAACAACGGAAACACTAAAGCGATAAAAACCCAGCAGAAATTGTGTTTTTCATGTTCCGCCTTTATCTCGAACGCCTAAAATAAAAAGTACGGACTGGTTTTTTTTAGACATTCTGAATACCGCCTAAAAAAAAAATAAAAATACTACGAAGTGTAGTCGTTACATTTACCGAGTAGAAAATTGCGAAGGAAAAAATGTGAAATCTCCGATTGGACTATTTTAGAGTCAATCTTTCATCTTTTTGTACGACCAACATACGGAATGAAAATCGATCCGAGTAATTTTTCACTATTATACGCTTCAATCTGTGATATTTCCGTATTGATATTCTATATTTTATGATGGTTTTTCCGATACATTTGATATATGAGAATATCACAAGTTGTACGTCATATCGACGAGTGAAACATTTTTCATTTCGAGATAAAATGGTAGATTTTAGTTAAAGATAAATTACAGTAAGCCAGATTTCAGTGCTTCGTTGAAACGCTACAATGGCTGCTACTGTTAGAAAATTCGTGAAAAAAACTTGGAGAGTCTAACCGAAAAATTGTCAATCCTTCAATTCCTGTAAATTCAAAAAGTGAAAAGTCTCTACTTCCACAATCCTGAACTCGGTTTCTTCAAACTCTCTTTTTTGTTATAAAACCGAGAAAAAAAGTGAAGTTGTGTTTCCTCAATAAAAATTTACAAACCCGAATGATTCTACAGGGTGTCCCACGTAACAGTTTTCACGATTTATTAAGTACTTGCGATAATCTGACAAAAATATTTTCGGAAAACATTTTTTTTATAGTATTCTCAATAGGTCACCTTCATTTTTTTAAATGGCACTTTGTATTTTTGACTTAACAGTATTACAGCCCGTGTCAAGACGAATTCAACGATCTAGTATACCATGACCTTCGGATGACCTTGAAGTGCCATTTAAAAAAATGAAGGTTACCTTGACAATAATAAAAAAGAAATTTTCGAACATTTTTATTATTGAAATGTATAGCCCATCAAAAACTGATCAGCTTTTGTTTAAAATATTTTTTGTCAGATTGTCGCAAGTACATACTTCAAAAATCATGAAAACTGTTACGTGGCCCTGTATAACGCGAAATTAAAGACTTCACTGTTTGAAATGAGCCGAAGTAGAAAAATTTCAAATGTTTTTTTACACGATGTCAACGATCGCCAATTGTTCATTTACGATTCAGCGCGTCTTTGATTATGTGGAGTAGTTCGAAAACAATGTTTATTCGACAGAGGCAAATTACGTTCTAAAATTCGGTGGTACGGTGTCGGATCGCGTCGAATAGAGTACCAGTTGGGTCCCCAGCCGCGATTTCCCAAAGACGACATGTCGCTAGGCGAAAACAATACTTTTATGGAGGAGAGAAAACGCGGAGAACGCTCGTCTCGAGTTTCAGGCGCGTATAACTGGTAAGCGGCTCCGGGTATAGCCAGCGAGCAGGAAGAAATATTTTCGGGCGGTACATTGTTTGCGCGTCAGGTCGCGGGGTAGTACTTTCGCAAGTGTCATCCCGGTGTGTACACAGACGTCAGATAGGCTCAGCCACCCTTTTTGTTCGTTCTCCTGGCCCTTTGTGCCGTCGCGGAGTGGAGAATGACGGGGTCTCTCGGCCCTGCAGGAAATATATCGTGTTTCCTCCGCGAGAGCCAAAGTGGCCACGAGCCAGTAACCGAACCACTTGACCTGCCTTCTTAAAGCTGAAGAAAAGAAGCCGGCCCATATTAATCCTGCGCGACGAGACACGCTACCTGTTATGCTGGCTCCTTGCAAAATAGTCGCACGAACCCCGCATGTGTATCATACGCTTCACGCTACGTCTACAGAAGAACTACACCGAACTCTCAGTCTTGAAATCTGTGAAGAATTCATCCACAAAAAAAGAAACCACGCGCGGCAGAAGTGAAACTTCTTGCAGTCTAGTAATGTTTTTAGAAGTAAGTTAAGATTGGAAATGGTAAATAATCCTAATGAAGCGACAACAAGATCAGTGTTTGCAAGACATTTAGACAAAATTGAATCAATAATATTTATATCATATTTTAGCTATCACAAGCGAATTGTTTCAATGATAGAATCATAGAAAATCATAGAAAAAATAATGAACGATCAAAATTTGCGACGCAAAGAAGGAGAGCGTATGGGAAAGAAAGAGACATAGTTCATAGCATTTCCCATACGCTCTCCTTCTTTGCGTCGCAAATTTTGATCGTTCATTATTTTTTCTATGATTCTATCATTGTCATTCTATCATTGAAACAATTTTGTCTAAATGTCTTGCAAACACTGCATCGAGAGTTGTTACTGATCTTGTTGTCGCTTCATTAGGATTATTTACCATTTCCAATCTTAATTTACTTCTAAACATTACTAGACTGCAAGAAGTTTCACGTCTTAAATGTAATTTTGTAATTTATATATATACCTCTTCTTTTACTTAGATATTTATTCTGTTTCACACACGGAAGGTTTTGAAAATCATAGATATGTAAATTATGCTATGGTCCAGTGTTCTTCTCTCTGTAATATAATTAATTCTATTGACTTTAATTAACGTAAACGTAGTTGCACGTGCTGTCGTAACATAACCATGTATTTCTAACCTTTTCGTTTGATCCTACTACCGAGCGGCGGTAAAATCCTATCGCTGCAGCATTTTCAAATTTACTTGTGACGAATGCGAAATTGTCATAAATAATAATTTAAAAAACCACTTTTTTAACATGGACTAAAAAGTATAAAATAATTTGAAAATAAAATACTTGTAAGATGTAAAGCGAACCGTTTAAATTTTCGCGCCACTCGACTTTCGACATCCCCCACCACTTCCGTTACACATTTTCGTGTCGCGATTTCCGTGACGCGAATAGGCTTACACCCCGCCGAAAGAAGTTTCAATTTCAAAAAATTCTAATTCTAATAAGCTCCGAGTGATAAACCAGAATTTACATGTTTAGCAGTGAACGTGTTAACGAAGTAGACACTGAATGAAAAAATTGCACAACATGCGAGTAACATGGGGCAGCGAACGTGTTAATAAAGTGGCCAGTGAATTAAAAACTTGTCCAACATGCGAGACGGTGTATCGACGCAGTATCCCAGACTGCGCGCGGCATTATTCCGGGAAAAAGTGTCAACGATGTCAATGAAGCAACAACAACAACAACAACAACAACAACAACGTCAACAACAGGGTCTATGGAACCCGTCCCGTCGTGCCATCACGTTGATCAATCTTGAAAGGGCTTTCAACGAGACGGTTCTTGTTTTTCACCTTGATCTCGATTCACCGTGCTCCCCGTTTCCCTTCGCCCTTTGGAACGTTACGTGTACCCGTGTACTGCGTGCTCGCATGCATAGTCGATCGGTTTTCTCCGTAAATTGCACGGAAGCTTTGATCTCATTTCTTCTATCGGATAGCATTGTCGAACGCAGACGGTGCCATAAAGGACGACGGTGCGTTGATGAAATGTGTTGCGTGGACAGCGGCGATTGTTTACTTTCGAGACTCGTTCGATTTGAATTTTCAAAAGATTTAAAGGACTGCAGGGCGACGAAACTGTGGAAATACAATTCCGGGGGAAAAAACGCATCGAGCTTTTATTACGCGCGCAATCGCTCAAATATACTGTCCAAGAATAGACGTGTTGCGAGCACAGGGCACCACGAACATTCCACGCACCGATTTATAGGAACTGTGATCAAATAAAAATTCGTTTACCTTGTTGAACATTCGATCAGAATCTAAATAGAATAAAAATCGTTGCTCACTTTATTCGGTCGTTTTGATGCTGGGAATTTTATACGTAAGGTGCCAGTACAAAGAATCTACATTTTAATTATATCATTTATTTTATAGTTTTATTAAGAAATTTTATACTTCGTGAATTTTTGTAAGATGACCTATAAAAATAAGAATTTACATAAAATTTACAGGTATTTATAATATTGGCTGAGAAAACCAGATATTTTTCAACTTTTTTAATGTAATTCTGTAGATTTTAGCGAGGTAATGCCGAAAATCTATGATTTAATGTTAGGAATTTAGTGGTTGAAAAGTTGTGCGTGTTTAATGTTCAACGATGTTAAGCGTTTTTGACTGGTAAGGGCGCCGCCATGTTGGTATTTAAAGCGTCGCGCATCGTCTAATGAGCGGAGCCGTTAGATGGCAGCACAAGCACTTGCTGATGTCGAGAACGTAGATTTCCCCTATTTTTGGGAAGACGAGTACATTTCCGTATTGCACGGGGCCAGAAACAATTTGGTAGGCGCACGTACGTCGGAAATAGGTGAAAACTTAAACAACGTGTATCCCGGTAGAAAGAGCTCTATCAGCATTACTAGTAGCTATCTGAATTCACGTGCTAGAGTTTCACAGTCCCTTAAGTAGCGATTTGAAACCCGTGGATCCAATCGACTTCCTCGTATAGACGGCAAATTGAATCCAGTCATAGTCGGAACGCTCGCAGTAAGCTCTATCAGCACATCAGACAGCAAGTCCTGGGGAACTTCCTAATATAATTTTTCCAGCTCTTCGCGAAAGGAACACCGAGCTACAAATGCTTCCAAATCAACTACTAAAGAATGCTAAACCAGCGCCGTTCCCAAATTGAATTTAAAAAGCATACTTGAAGCAGAACACAACCGTCGGCAAAATAAGTTCGGAGATAAAAAAAGAAAGTACTTTGCCGTACGCGACCTAGCAATTTTTATTAGTGAAATAAGCAACATATATAAATTCATTTTTAATTTCCACTCCATTCAATTTGCGAATCAATTCACATTTCACTCAATTTAATTTCCAAACAATCGATGTTTAATTTAAACAACATTTTACCCACGCTACTGAATTTTATGTTTATTTTTATCAATGTCAGGTAAAAATTGTCAGGTTATATTACGTTTTTCCAGGCAATTTTAACTTTATATTTTGGTTGTAAAATTAACTGCTTGTGTAATTATTTTTGTCAAGGAGTAGTAGTGTTCCATAAAAGTTGTGTGAGAATTCTTCAGTAAATAATTAATCAATTCTTGAAGTGCACGTCACTTATCATGGAACATCTTGTACCGTTCTATAGAGCCAGTATTGATTGGTTTATCTGAAATTGAAGCTCATCAAGCAATCTCTCATCGATACTCTCTGTCTATCTCATTCTCAATATCGCGTTTAATTTTCATAGCGAGCTGATATCGAGGTGAATTGAATAAATTCAATCTCACCGTAAGAATTATTGCATTTCATCATATCTTATTATCTTTAGATCTGCCACTGAATAATCCATTAACTTCCATGGGATTTTAGACTTAACTTGAAGAAAATCAGAGATGAATGCTCGTGCAATAATATTTTACTTCATTTTCCAAGAATCTTCAAATCTGATAGATTTAGAAGACACGGGTCATCAGGTTTCTACATTTGCTAAGCTATGCAAAAATATCTTACAACAAAATGTTGCAAACAAATACCATGAATTGTCAAAGTAGAGGCTCCAAGCTTCAAATTTAGCCCCTGCAGCTTTTTTTGAACGACTAACAACAGTTTAACACGTTGAATGCCACGCCAGTTTGACAGGGATTGCCCGTGGCGCCACGATGAATTTTCTATTATACGATACATATAATATTGAAGTATCATCTGCAACGGATAAGTTACAGTTGATAACGATGTATGACGTGCAATTGCGTCGGGGGTCACCGGTGACCCCCGTGGCGCTGGAGTGCGATTTCGCGTTACTTCTAAAAATAAGTGATCAAAAATGCAATCGGAAATTATCACGACTCACTGATTTTTAGAAGTCGCGCGAAATCGCACACCAGCGCACTCATATTGTTTTTTTTCTGAAGACTGTGGTGGTTCACCATTTGTTTGTTTGAAATGCTTTAATACCACACATCGTAATATGCGCGGATAATAAATGTATATTTCATGTGTAAATAAAACTTTTTTTAGATGTTTTATAGTACATTCATTTCTTCAGCGATGGTAATAATAAAAATTTATAAGTATTGATATTTGCTTAAATTATACAGGGTGGGGCACTTAAGACAGGACACCTGAATAACTCGCTTGTTTTTGGAGATGGAAGAAAATGCCTCAGACCAAACTTATTTGGTATCGAGGGACTGATCATCTGATGTTACTAGTTTTTTTATAGATGGAGGCGTCAAGGAGATATGAAGGTCAACTCTGTTTTTTTTAATAGAACAGTATATTTTTTTACTTACATTCTGATACAGTGTTTCAATACGAATACAATGACCTATTATTAAGGTCATTCAAGGTCACTCAAGGTCAACTGCAAGAGAATACTGATCATCTCAAAGCACACTTCGAACACTTTTGTATCTTCCGTAGTTGTTGGCATATCGCTCTTGTAATTACTAATAAGGGTCACAGAACATAAACAAACATTCAATCACCATGTAAGCTTGTTTATATCAACGAACGTTGGCGCCCCCGCCAAGTTGAGTGCCGGTCACCGCGGTGACCTCAGTGGCATTCAACGTGTTAAATACCACAATTTTGTTAAAAATTGGAAGTATGGTGTTCCAATTTTTTGTTAAGCTCACTGGGGTTTCCGATGGACAACTTGATCGAGGATTAAAGCCCCATCATCCCGATAGAGGCAAAGACAGCCGGTAGAACCGCATAATAATCGTCTCTGCACGGACTCGGTGGTTTTGCGCCATAGTAAATCACTGTGGACGGATTTTCGAAGCGGATGGCGCGGGGAAAGCGTTAAACTTTGTCCTTTCCACGCGAACGAATCGCAGTTATCGTCGGCGGAAAGGTCTCGCAGGTTTCGCGAAACGGGCGTGTTCAAACGGTGTGCGGGTACTGTGGCGGTATCTGAACAAGAAATTCAGAAGGTGAAACGTTACGGAACAGCAGTCACAGTCTTCTGTGTGTATGTGTGTGTGTATGTTCTCGGTACCCTGGAACACGCCGGACACGCAAACCGAAAATAGTAGTCGAAACGGGGGTAAAAGAACGGAACTAACGAGTAGTCTTTTTTACCTTTCGCCGCGGGACTTTTCTGTGCAACGGGATGGGATCGGCGGTATGTCTCCTTCTGGCAGCAAATGGTCGGTCACAAAAGAAAAATGCACCGGGAAAACAATCTGTCTCGTTTTTAATACTCTTTCGCGGCGACGCGACGCGACGCGACGACGTGTCTTCCGATCTCTGGACTTCGAGATTTCTAGCTCCGGCGTGGCGTCGCTTCGCCACAGGGACCGCTAACATTTCACTCCTGACAGCTGGAGACAATGTATGAAACACTCTTTGCAATATTCATACGATCGCATGAGTTCCAAACCAGTCAGAAGTTTCACAAAGATCGTATTTTAGCATCCGAGAGACTAACTTTTTCGAACGGTCGCGTTCCTTAATTAATAATTACTGTGGGTGTGAACGTAACTGTACATAAAAATTCATGAACACAGCTAGAACATATATAAATAACTCTGCAAAGTTTCATGAAGATATATTGTTTACTTGATTATATAAAAATTCTTATACGAGGACAGGTCAAGGAATGAAAACTCAAACGAATGTTCATGTTTCCCCAATTTAATTTTTCTTCCATTGTTGGGCGACGAAATAAATGAAACAATGGTAGGAACTGGGCCATTTTTTACTACGGATGAAGTTTCTAATCTGTACAGTTACAAATTATTGCGCCTCGCAGCTGAATAGGACCTGTATCTGTAAACTAATTGCAGGCTCGAACAATGTGGAGTGCAATTAAATAATTTTCGATATAATGTATTATGACAATTTTAAACATTATTGTATCACGTTTTTTAGGCAGATTTGTCAACTCTATTAATTTAATCAGTTCGCAGGTACGCGTATAAAAATCGTAAGCCGACTAACAAACAAGAAACTCGGTCGAACTTTTTTTTAATACTGACTAACGATTCGGGAATCCTGAAATACGAACTTACAGATGAGATAGCCGCGAAGGATACGTTTTATTAAATCCACAAGTTCCGGAAAACTTCATCATGTTTACACGAGAACATTTATATCGTCTTTCTTTCAGTTCTGAAACTTGATAAAACATTTCCCCGCCCGGAACAGTTCTTTCAGTTTTTAAAAACTTCGCGGATCCGAAACTTCACTAACACTTTCCATGTGAACGTAGCCCCCGGACTGCGATCCAATGAAACTCGAACATTTTATCAACGTGCGTGTCGTATTTAATCAAACTTATCCATTTCAAGACGACTTCCTTACGAAATCCAATTTTAGTTGCGAATTAGTTACAACGAAAATCTCGACAACTCCGGATAACAAACTTAAAAATAGTCTGCGTGTGTTACAAATTTCTGTCTATCGACATTTCGTTGATGAAAAAGTATGTTCGGGAAAACATTTTTCAAAAAATGATTCAAGTAACATGCCAATCATTTACCGTTTTCCTACCAAAAAGAATTTCCGAAGAGTGTGCGATTTCTTTTTAACGGAGTTCTTGAATTTTTCAAGTTCATTATTTCATTCTTAATGCCGAGTACACATGTATTTTGTTACAGGTCGTATTCATCCCATAACTGTTTCGAGAGCAATCTCGCGTGGCCGTTTTTCAAGCAGATCTGTCCTGCACTAAAAGTGCACCTAACCTCGCGTGCATACGTCTTCGACCACCGCAATCGCAACAATAGTTATCATCGTTATTATTCTAGTTTATAATTTAGCATCACTTCTGAGCTCGCAGTTGCTGCGAGGCCGTGGAAAACGTATTCTGTTTATCACGGACATAATTTTCGGTTTTTGCACTGCTGACGTATCATTGTGTTTTGTGAATTGTGCAATCTATCATGCTTCTTGTGTGCAGCTCGTTTTGCCGCGCTGGCTGATTTTGTGTAATACGCTGCTTTCATGATAACACGGATCATTTTTCATGTTTTTTAAAAATTATTTCTGTCACGTGTAAAATCTCAGCTGCACCGAATAATGATAATTTTTTGACGATATAATAATTATTATTATCAGCGTTTGTTATTTTCTTCGTTTTGGATATACATTGGGCTAATAAACAAAAGGGCAAATGATTTTATTACCTTCTGAAACAATCGATATTTGATTTATCCGAACGTCTCAATCACTTTTTTCTCATTTATCAACGATACAATTAACCGTTTAATAAAGTCCAGCAATAAGCCTCTAAAGTAATAATGGCTTTTCGATATTGAAAAACTCGTTCTGCTAAATTTCCAAGTAAATCAGTGTCTTGGAAAGCACAAAGTTATTTAATAAACGACAAATTATGGTTCCATCGGTTATTGGAAAATGATTTCTGGCACGAACAAAAGTGTGCATTTTATTTGCGAGACGCTTAATGGCGATCCTTTTTTGGGCTAACGTCGCGTTGCCCGACTACAAACTGATCGACGAAAATCGCGCGCATTGTTTCGCGAACGCGTTGTTCTCATTCGCCGAATTTGTTTGAACAATTTCGCCCGATCCTGAGTGGAACATAACAATGCGCAAATATTTAACGACCCCCGCGGATACTTGTCCAGTATTTTCCGTAATCGATTTTGTAATCGATTCGTACTTCACGGAAACCCTCAATATTCCGCGATAATGCAAAACGCTCGTGCAGAAACGTGTCAACAACAACGCATCCAAATTTCGCTAGACATTTGCTACGTCGTTCTTTATTTACACGAGCCTTCGTTATTGTTCGGCAAACAATTGATTTCAATTAGTGTTGCTTTTTCACTGACAAATCAACCACGGTTGTCAAAACTGCTCTGATAACTAATTATACAGTCCATAGAACCTTTTGCTGTAAATATTTCACCAAAAATTGGTTAATTGAATCATCGAATATCAAGCATTCATATAATCAAGAAAATTGATTAGTCGTGATAAATAATAATAATAACATTAATTACGAAGCACAACTTCAACTGTTATGATTAACACCGTGCACCGTCAAGCAGTTCCATAAATTTAGCAATATGTTAACATTTAAGTGAAGTCAATTGTTTGCGATAATTAAATTTAGCAGAGTTCTGTTAATTTCGGAGCACAGATTACTCTATTAATTGTAGAATTAATTAAAGTTACTGGATGCTCGGAGCATTCGTCTTCGCACGTAATGAAATTAATCAAACGTGATGCAGGAAAATTGTGAATTTTCACGTGTGTTCGAAATATTATGTGATAATAAACTAATAAGTATTTTCCGTAAAAATTTCTTAAAACATGCAATAAGTAGAACTTATGTTTATACATTTTTGTAGGCAATTTTACTGCCACGTCAATCACATATACTAGATATTATATTTTAACGAATCTTTAAAATCAATTTTCAATATAACATATTAAGTGAAAAAAACTAGGTTGGGATCCGCAAAGTATAAGAAGGTGTTACGAAAGTAATTAATAGTAATAATATTATTATATAAGTTGTGCTGCTATTTTTGTGATTTTTTGAGACAGTCAACTTGTTAAAAGAACAAAAACGGTAGAATATCTTCAATTTCCGGAACCGCTGCAATTCCGCACCGCCCCTCAGATTATCGTGTAGGACCGATAGAAACGCGTTCACGACTGGCCGAGCAAGTTCAAACCAGATGGCGAGTCACAAAACGAAGACTGGAAGGTTTTCGGCGAATAAAAAATCGTTTTGTATTTTTTCGATCGTAAAATATTTTGGCGTGGCAGACGCAAATATTGTGTTTCATGAAAGGCGACCGACCGGTATCGGTATCGGTATCGGTAACGGTATCGGAGTATCGGATAAACTAGCGGCGAAAAAGGAACGCGAAGAAATGTTCTGTAGACATTCAAACGCGTCGTCGAGTTGATCAAAGAAGAATACGTCAATACGAGAGGGAAGATCGTCGAAACTCGCCCCGAGGAAGTAATATTATACATCTCCCACCAAAAGTTCGGAAGTATCGGTCTGAAAGGAACTCGGGAGAAAGACACGGGAAACGGTCGGATGTGGGCTGTTCGCCGAGTCATACAAGAAGAACGGATTGATCCCGAAAAACGTTCGAAGGGAGTTTTCCCTGGTTTCGCAGTTTCCCGCGGATGCGATGGTACAGACGCGAGCAAAATCACGCGGACCCTCCGGGCCATTTCCGCGACCGCTAACTACGACACAATTCCTACTTCCGCTAGTTGGCAACTTTCGAAATATTCAACGGGCGGAATCGAAATGGCCAAGTTCCAAATGGATCTCTCAAGACAGTTCGCACCGTGCTTGATAATTAAGCTGCGAATCTGTTCGTATATCATCGTTTTCGTACGGTATTTTACGGGAACTACTTGGTGATCAATAGACTGCGGCTCTTTGGGCAGAATGTGGAAGTTTTCTGCGCAAATTGCGGGCACAGGAAATATTTATTTCGGATGTTAATCATATTTGTAGATTGACAATAACATTTGGCTGTCTAGAATGCAAATGTTATAAAAGCTCGTTTCGATCAAGAAATACTAGTACAGGATTATGCTAGCAAATAAATTTTATTTCAACGTCAATAAATACAATTGTTGTGATCAATAGACGGCGGCTCTTTGGGCAGAATGTAGAAGTTTTCTGCGCAAATTGCGGGCACCAGGGCACAGGAAATATTTATTTCCTCATTTTTGTAGATTGACAATAATTTTTGGTTGTCTAGAATGCAAATGTTATAAAGGTCGTTTCGATCAAGAAATACTAGTACAGGATTTTGCTTGCAAATAAATTTTATATCAAAGTCAATAAATACAATCGTTGTGCATTCTTTTTATATACGTGGAAAAATAACATTCGAATGGGGGTGATTAATCAACGTACTATTCGTTGATAGTGAAAGGAAGTACAAGATGGAGATGACAATCTTGAAAATGAAGAACGTGAATGACCAAAAAATTCAATTTCCACCGGAATACAATCAAGAAACTTAAAATTCAAGAACGTACATTCGAAGCTAAAAAATATTCGTAAACATGCATTTTAGAATATTTTGAGGGAAGGGCGAAGTAAAATAAATTTGTTTGATTAAAACAGTACGCAGTATGCGCTACATCTAGCATCTGTTTTCTTCTTTTTTTACATTTAAAATCTTACTTCGCCCTACTCTCAAAATATTCTAAAATGCATGTTTACGAATATTTTTTAGCTTCGAATGTACGTTCTTGAATTTTAAGTTTCTTGATTGTATTCCGGTGGAAATTGAATTTTTTGGTCATTCACGTTCTTCATTTTCAAAGTTGTCATCTCCATCTTGTACTTCCTTTCACTACCAACGAATAGTACATAGATTAATCAAGTAACTGCACCAGTGAATAAACGGGCACTAGTAAATGAACGCTTTTGTATTTTTGTATTTTTTGCTTTTCCATCATTGTTCAATTACTAGAATGTAGTGTTCATTGACTGGTATTTTTTATATTTTTTATTTAACGTTTAATAAAGACAAATCATAATAATTTCATTTTATTTGTGTTCATTTATTTTTGACAAATGAAGTATAGCGAGCCATTTGGCATATATGAGTTTCCTTTAATACACATTTTTTTTTTTAAATAAAATATCTTCCTGAACAATTTCTTAAATGTTCATTCACTGGTGCAGTTACATTGTTTACGAATATTTTTTATAGTTTCGAATGTTCGATTATTCGACTTCATCAAGTATTTACATATTTTTACTACATAATGTAGATATTTGAAATAATCGTGCTATAAAGGTTCAAAGAAGATGTGTATAATTCCAAAAAAAGGGATGTTTTTAGGAAATCAAATCGATAAATGCTGAAAATTCTGAATAAAATGTAAATAGAATTTTGGGTAGTCGGAGCCGTTCACAGATTCATCGATTGTTCTGGAATTTCTGTCCCTATCTTCAGTATGATGAATGGGTGTAGGAGTAATTGTCCGAAATGGCTACACTATGCTGCTCCGCAGCTTTTTCTCTCTCTCCCGATTGGTAGCTTTGTCGTCGAGGACATTTCGGGACCTCTGTTTCGCGATTCCTCGTCGAATCGGATGAGAGGGCAAAAATCCGTACCGTGGAATGGCCCCTTCTTCTCATTCGGGTAGATTGCAACGCTATATACTTTCCCCATCCGTAGCTAAACCGTGTGCGTGTAAGTGTGTGCGCGGCTCCTGTGCACGGTGTACATGGAATCCGCGTAAAAGGCTAACCGCTATCCTCCTTCTCGTTACCCCTAGTGGCGCACGATCACTTGAACTCTAATTGAATCGTAAAGGTTGTTTGTATGTCGATCCCATTCGACTGAGCGCCATGCCAGCCCGCTAGAAACATTTATATAAAACATGTTTAGGTAAACCAAACGTTGCTTCCCCTAATGATCACCGCCAATCAGGTAAACGGTCTACAAATATTTATTCCGGAGACCTTGGCGTCACTGCTGTAAGAAAATATTTCTTACTTGTGAAAACATTCGTCTGTGATTTTTCCACTAGTCGATCGTTTCTAATATTGGTATAATATATGTGATTTTTGCACTACTCAATCGTTTCTAATATTGGTATAATATATGTAATGTCGTTAACGATTAAATTTTTGATGTTACAGAACGAAAGAGCTCCACACGAAACGAAATCTTATTCCACGGTTCCGGTTTATTTTTACATGTATCGATTTTTCCAGTTACACCATCAGATTGGAAACACCCTGTATAGTTAAAAATACGTGACATCATTAGTCTGGTGACATTACTTAAAAATACGACCAAAAGCAGTAGCTAGGTAATCAATGTGATTTGCATATTTGTTTATATATTTTTACACAGAGTAGACATTTTCTGTGCCACAGTTTAAATTATTCATGGAATATGGAATCTCTATTTACACAGACTGCAAGCTCCACGTACTCAATGTAGACCGAATATAAACAAACTGAAAATAGGCACGCGTAATCTGGAAGATCAATACACGCTAAAGTGTACATATAGACTATTTACAAAAGTGAAAAAAACTGTAAAAACTGAAAATATCGAAAATTTTACACAAACGTTAACAAAATAAACGACGAAGTTATAAAAAGATCAATATGACTACAACGAAACTATATTTTTAACAACCATCTAAAAAAATGTATTGTACATTGTGTACATATTGTACATATATGTACATCTTGTAAAAAAAAAAATTTTCACAATATTCACATTAATCTTTTCAGCATGCTAAAAATCGGGCGGATTCCGTTGATCCAGAAGTCGAAAAATCACTGACTCTGCCATTTGCACCGCAACCGAGCTGATACACGGGAATGCTGTTTTGCACAGTGTTTTCCGTGCGGCAGGAGTCGGTCGAACAACTGTTTTGCTCGGCAATGTTCGAACAGCTTACAAATAAACCGCGTATCAATTGACAATTTGACAGGTTCCGAGGCGCCTTTTCGCGCAATAATTCACCGGGAACGTAACCGGTGGCAGTCGGATCGCAAATGTCGCGAAATTCGCCGTGTTCGCGGCACGGCCATGAAAATGTGCGCAAATTTAACATTTAAATTCCATGCGGATACGCGTGCGTCGGATTGATAACTGGAGACGTGCACGGGAACAGAGCCGAGTAGACCGCTAATCGAAAGGAGGATTATTCTCTAGTCTGAACTTGGTAGATTCTTTTCGGAAATTTTTGTAAAGAAATCAGATGACTGTTTTGTATGCTATTATTATCATAATTGATGGCACAGACTTTAAATCGGAATAAGCTTTTTTATAAACGGACCAAAGACATCTTAAAAATGTTATAGTACATTGTAGATAATACCTTCCAGTTTGAGAATAAAAAAATTGTTCGTATTAGGACGTTTTAATTTTTGTCAGCAATCAGTGTACCAATTTTAAAAACGAGGAATAACTCTGCCATTTTGTAATATTTTGTTTTGAAAAAATAGGGAATGAAGTTGAGATTTATCTTAATATCGCTATAAAACTCCAGAATTTTTCAAAAATGTTATGGTACATTGTAGATAATACCTTCCAGTTTGGAAATAAAAAAATTGTTCATGTTAGGACGTTTTAATTTTTGTCCGCAATCAGTGTACCAATTTTAAAAACGAGGAATAACTCTGCCATTTTGTAATATTTTGTTTTGAAAAAAATAGGGAATGAAATTGAGAGTTATGTTAATATCGCTATAAAACTCCAAAATTTTTCACTTATTAATTATCCTCAAAAAAATTCCCGAAAGTATAGTATTTTTTTGTTGTTGAGATAATCAAGGTAGTCCAACCCCTTAAGAAAATGAAAAATATCGATTTTTTAAGGTTCCAGACCAGAAGACCCCTTAAGGGCAAGGGAGATGCACGAAGGGCGCGTGTGAGTAACTGCGTATACGAATTACAGGTTCTACCGGTGGCAATCGCTACCAAAACGCGCGCGGCCGATCTTGACGCCTGATGGATCACGGCCAATCCCGTTTCGCGATTAATGCGAAATAATTACGGAGCTAAGCAGAATTAATGGCCGGGCTCTGTCCATATGAAAACGCCGGCGATTCCTGGGAATGGAAGCCTCGCTGATAATAGGCCCCCGCACCCTGCGAGACATATTCGATGCGATGCGCCATTGTGCACTGACCGGGGATAATTTCATCGCATTTGTCCGCCGCGTTCTGAGCGAGGGCCACGTAAATGTGGTAACGAGCTGTTTGTGATCCCGCTAATTTCTTAATGTTCTGCCAATCTTCCCATTTCACCTGAAATTTATTCCTTTTTCGCGTTCGTTTAGACCGTCCGCCTGAAAGCCGGAAACCAACTCCGCATGTATAAAAAAATTATGGTACTAATTTCCTGGGCACAATGTTACTACAATTCTATTATTTTTAAACTAGAGATTTTTCAAATTCTTAGTTTAGTTGAATTAAGTACTTTTTACATTCTTTACTGTTAAATGCACAAATTAATTTTGGACAATATTGGACTCATTTTGAAACTAGAACGCTCCAGTTTCATAATTCATCGTTCATTTTATTCTAAGATTTTCTTCATGTTCCGGCGAGTCAACAACTAAAGACGTTTTTCTCGAGAATACATTCAAACGTTTGTAAAATACTATGAAAACATTTTTTTTAGCAGAAACCACTATGGATTTGAAGATTGAAGCTTCTCTTTAGTTCCACCGTATTAAAAATTGATGTACGATTTTTTTTTAGTCGTTTTATCGAGCTTCCAACGCGAGGTGTACAGCCAACTGTACAATAGTCCAGATGACACCATTAAGGCTTTACACGACCGAACTCGTATCCAGTTTTTGTACCGTAAAACAGTGAAAAAAAACCGTTCATCAATTTTTAAGGAGTGGTTGTAAAGAGGAAGCTTCAATCTTCTAATCTACGGTAGTTTTCTGTACGAGAAAAAATTTTTATAGTTTTTAGAGACGTTTAAATTAGCAACATTTTCGAGGAAAAATGGGTCTTCAGTTTCCTATCTGCTACATGAACACTGCTTTGTGAAAGCAGAGGTTTTAAGCTTAAATATGAATCCTTGCCCATGCTTGTACTATTTGTTTTCACGAAATTGTCAGAATTTAAATAGCAATAATTTTTCGAGAATCGGAAATGTTTAAATACTTTTTGGTATGTTTGATAAATGTCAATATAATAAGCTAGAATTAACATATAAATATTAAAACGCGCTGAACGATTTTCTGGCCAACCATAATGGCTGAAATTGAACGGATGAATAAATCGATGGGCCTTCACCGAACGGTGGTTGTCGGACAAATTTGAAAGTGATGAAAGCGACTCGAGCAGATCCGTTCGGTAATGAGCGACAACGAAATAATAATTTGCAATTCGTCCGCGGCTCGCGACCTCGCTGGAATTGCGAGGTAAATTACATACTAGACGCAATCGTCGTAACCCGCAGCAATAATACAGCTCGAGGGTGTCGTAACGAGATTCCAAATACTCTGGGAATGAGCTTCGTGATGCATGCCCGATGATGCTCGGAACAACTTCATCCGGGGCTAATGAAATTATAAGAGTTGACTCGTAGTTTTACGCGGCTTCTTTTTACATCAGCTATTCCTTCTGTCCGCTAATGAAACCAAACAAATTTAAATAATGGATCCCCGCTTCGGGATTTACGGCTGGAAACGTGCCTTGAAGTTGATTCAATTTTCATTTCGTTTCGTTTACTAAGAAATTAGTTTTGCCTCGTTCTATGATGAAAGGATAAAATTAATCCACTTCGTGCCGGTGATGTTACAACTTAAGCAGGAATTACGCTGTTGCGGATGGCAGATTTCACAAGCAGGTGTATTTTGATCTTCTCCGGGCAGGACAACTGCTGACGAAGCTCCTTGTTTTGGTTTTAGACCTCTTGCCGCACTTATAATACTAATTTCTTCCCTCCAATATGCTTCGTTGCAAAAAAATATTTTTTTCTTTTGAAATATGAACATTTCTGCAATAACAATTCGTCGACGACTCTAACAAAACATTAAATTCATCTATCTTTGATGTATATTTTCAGATACATTTAAAAAATCATAATTGTACCAATAATTGTAGAATGCAATCATAGTTCGATAACAAGCACGTAAAATTTCGACTTCAAATTAATCGATCAATTACTTCTGAAATATTACGTGATATCAAATTTACATGAAACAGTACACTAGAGTACTAAAAAGTCAGTATTGACCGGAAATAAAATCCAATTCCAATCAACATGCTGTAGCTGAATTTTTATTGTTAAAAGAATTGATTAAACGAAATATTGATCAGAATATATGGCTCCTAGCCCGTTAACGTATTATATTAATGGAGTCTATATACATGTGAAGCCATCTGCACATACTACTCTATTAGAACTGATGAAATCCTGAAAGGTCTCGTGGGAATATGAGAATTAATTACTATGAAAGCACGTGGGTGGAAAGTAAAAGAGATTTGTTCGAGGCTTTCATAGGTCGACGTCGCACAGGTCTTATTGTTCAGATTTCAGATATAAGCCTTATCCTTTTTAAAAAATTGTCTCGACGATGTGTCAACTATGGTCACGGTATCATTTGTCTCTTCAGTACAGAAGCAAACCATCAGACCAGAAATATAGACTATGATATAATTAAAAGTAAAAAATATTTTTACATTAAACATAGTGCAAACAATTTACAAGACGTTCACCATTTTGTAGGGTTATAAAATTTAGGATTAAGTTGTGACTTACATAAGAAATCTTTAACAATTGGTATTAAAAATAACAAAGGTACTCGACAAGATATTAGACAGAGTTGGGCAAAATTTTCATCTAAATAAAAATTTCGGATAACGAATAAAACATAAAAAAATGTTTATTCATTATTCGATGGTTCGAATATAAAAAGTATCTTTATTCGACGAGCATCGAATAAATAATTATATTCGACGAGAACTTATCCGATCAATAAACATAATTTTTTTGATATGAAATGGCTTTATTTCAACTTCGAATAATTTCTTCATCTTTTATCTGTATCTTTTATTCGGAGGCTTCGAATAAATCTTTCCACAACTACTGCTAACTCTAATAAACGCGAATAACGAATAAAAATTTTTTTTTTCTATTCGTTATTCGAAATTTTTATTTAGATGAAAATTTTGCCCAACTTTGATATTAGACAATTTACAGGTTTACTATTTTATGTATGTGAAATTTGAAAGAGACGATTAAGCATTGAAAAATCCTAAAAACCAATTTCCGATAACACTAAAACGACAGTAAAAATTTTGGGAACACTCGGGAAACAATTAAAAACTGTTTGGCCTTAAAAAGAAGAGTACCCCTTTCAAGTCTTCACACCCCGTTTCGAGAACTAGATGAAAAATTATTATTCCACTATCCCACACCGCCGGTAGATGATTAAAACATCGTTTTTTAATCCGAACAGAGCTCTCGGACAGAGCTAATATTTTTCGGTTTCACGCGAGCCTGCGAAGCGAATGTGGACGGTAAAACGACCATAAAATTCTGTCTCCTCCGACGGAATTATAAACGACGGAGCTTTTAGTACTGCTCGAAAAGAGATCACGCGGACGCGAGGCCGTGGTTTGATAAACGCGGACCTATTTAAAACTTGTCCGTGCGGAATGAGGGGGGAGGGGGGGCGGGAGAGAGGGATCCGAGAATTCGATGACGTTCAGCCTCGCTCGATATTTCTATGGTTTTAGGAGAGGTATTCTTCGCTCGTGGAGAGATGAGATGACTCGCGGAATCGCGTTACGTGATAGGGTTTAAAATATCGAGGAAGAGGGTATTCAACGGGAACTCGTAGATTCTCATGCATTGCTCAGAAGGGTAGACGTGGGGCACCGGGGTAGAGATAGAATCCAATGAGCCCAGCAATTCGCTCTATTCTCAGGAGTATGTAAACCGAACGACGGACACAGAATTGGTTTCGTACCGGTTTCGCCGTTCTCGCGAGGAGGCGGCGGCTTCCGCGGCAATAATTAATAATTTACCGGATTTACGGAATCAGCGGACGTCCGGAAAGGCTGCGTTTATACACAAACCGCGGGACCATGGTATACAGAGGTTCTGCCGAGTAGGTACGTCTTCTCTCCGTAACGCAATATCCGCCGACGAATGTAATATGCATGACTAGCAGGGTTCGAGTGTGACTCAATTTCGTCGCGTCATTTTACACGGGGCTCGTAGCAATTCATATTTCAATTTCTATTCCCACCCGCGCTCACCCCCGCCGCGCCGCCCCGCGCCGCGTCGACTAGATACTCGCTTTTTAAACGGCGTTCCGTTCGCGAGATGTTTTTCGACCAAGTTTATTCGACCGGCTCGCAAACAACGACGATACACATTTTGAATATTCCACGAGGCAAGATGAGACTAAGAGGACGCACGAGAGAACCGACCGGGATACGCTTCGCGACTACGAAAAGGATTTCCGAGATGATTCGAGTCGCTTCCTCCCGTTATAGGTAGATCCGAAATTATTTCCCTTGATATTTTTACCTCTGCGGCTATTCCTGTAAGCCGGGCTTTAAGGAATCCGATATTGGTATGGAAATTCATTCTGGCTACGATTTCTTAATTATAAATGGTGGACGTTCTTGATGGTCGTACAAATTAATTTCAATTTACCAGGAAGTGTTCCAATTTCGAGTTTCGCGAATTTGTCAGATTATTTTATTAAATTAATTCCGTCGAAATTGAAATTGAGACACTGTCGTGTGTGTGGTCAGAATGTATGGCCGCCATTTGAATTTAGGAAAAAGAGACAGATTTGTGTGAACCATTTTAAGCATTTTATTATGTTGACATTATAGACAGTAAAGAAATAAAAATACAACAAATACCGATGGATATAAAGAATGCCTGGAAGGTATTCATAGCCAGTCTACACACTCGATAACGGAAAGTTTTTCCCAGCGCACACCGGAAATCTCCATGGACAGAAGAACAGTAGTAAAAGTACACAGACTGAGAATCGGATACGCTAGATTGACGCACGAATACATACGAAAAAAAACAGTGAATTGACTGAATGCCACACATGCAATCTATACAGATCAATCAAACGTATACTGCTGAAATGTGTAAAGACCGTGAAACGTTACCGGAACTGTCTATAAATCCCGAATAGCTTAAATAAAATCTTCAGTTACGGACCAACGTTGCGAAAGCGAGTTCAAACTTACTGTTATCGAGACAGAGATACGATTTGTGAAAAAGCGAATGGAGACTCTATTGATTAACTTCAATAAAATTTAAAAAAGAAACAATTGTTTGTGCATGCATCTTGAATTTTATAATTTTGTGCTTTCGATTTCTATCAGAAACTGTTACCACTGAAGGCATTTCACAAAAATTTTTTTCGTGAATGAAACTACCGTAGATTTGAAGATTGAAGCTCCCCTTTACAACAACCCCTTAAAACTTGATGTAAGATTTTTTATATCCGTTTTATGGAAGAGAAATGAGCAGAATGTACGATCGCGTAAAGCCCTCTTGGTGTACCTTATGTTTTACTGTAAAATCAGCTGTATATTTTTCATTGAAAACTCGGTAAAACGATCAGGAAAATCGTATATCAAGTTTTAGGGGGTCATTGTAAAAGCTTCAATCATCAAATATATGGTAGATTTAGCCACGATAAAAATTTAGAATTTTGTCGAAATCAATTTGTAGCATTTCCAAGAAAAAGATATCTCAGGCTTTAAAATGAGTCCAGGTTTGTTGTTGTAAAATTTTGTATAGGAACATATAATAGTTTAAATATTAACAATGTTCCCATAAATAGTAAATTTAGTATGCTAAATACTATCTGGAACCACTATAAATAAACGAATATTAACTGTGGTAATAAACCCACTACCAATACCAAGTTTATAAATTATATGTGCAATAATATTGTAATAATGATATTTCATAAATCATTCACTAATTTTATTTAAATAATGCCCATCGATCCCCCCGAATAATATTCATGTATAAATTATTGATGAAATTTCATCACATACAAATTTTGCATTAATATTATCAAAAAATGAAACGACTGCTATCACTTCGTATACGGTATACATATAGATAACAGTGAATTCCAAAATGGTCCTTTAACTACTTGCAATAGCGCCGAGGGATTAGTACTCATAAAAACATAAATAAAAACTTGCCAACTGCTGTTAAAACCGCGACCATTTCCAGGTTTCTGGCGCAAAATAAACACCGAGCAGCGATTTATTCCCTGGGACGTAACTTAAAAACTACGTTTAATCCATTGGCAGAATAAGTCTAATGTTAAGCCGATAAAAGCGGGCAGAATACGAGGTGGGGGGGGGGGGGGGCGATGACGTTCGAAATTCGTGCATGGCGCCGATGAGGCCACCTGTTCGTGCAAACATTGTAAGCGTGGATTTGCCAAAATACTTCACTAATTTTCTGCCGATTTTTTGGTACGTAGAACTCATTTGAATACTATATATAAAGAATATTTTATCCAAAGTATTTTCGATAGTTACACATTTGGAAATTAATTTCAAACAAACGTTGAAACCAAGCCAAATTAAATTTTGCACATATATTTACACATGTTGGAAGTAATACCATGAATTTTTACAAAACATTTTATTGAAAACTGTGGTAGTTCTTAATAGATAATTTTAGTCTGATCATATGATTGACCATTTCTACTTCTAGTATAGGTGCGTTTTCAGTACCATATTTGGGAATTAATTTGAAACAAACGCTTGAAGCTAGCTAAATGAAATTTTGCACACATATTTATGCACGTTCGAAGTGATGCCATGAATTTTTACAAAATGTTTTATTGAAAACTGTGGTAGTTGTTCATAGATAATTCTAGTCTGATTATATGATTTACCATTTCTACTTCTAGTATTGGTGCGTTTTCAGTACCCAATTTGGGAATTAATTTAAAAAAAAAGGCTTGAACCTAGAAAGACAGAAATTTTACAAATATATTTACACATGTTCGAAGTAATACCATGAATTTTTACAAAACATTTCATTTTAAATTATCAAAGTTATTAATGAATAAGCAGGTTATGAAACCACAAATAATGGTTTCTAGATCTGGTCAAAGAATAATGGCACCTATGTGTGACCGAGGTGGCAGTGAACGTGTTTCCGTTACACGTACATAGCACCACCTGCTCGTGGGATCGAGTTGCAATTTAAACAACCCGTTCGGGCACAGTCGGCTATTTTATTTTATCGCGTCTACGTCGATGGTTAGGCGGGATCACGGTTAGGTAGGAGAAAGCAGAAAAGCGGCGGAGTTTCATCTGTCCGCCCGGTTGAAAACTACCAAAGCGGGGCCGGTGGAAACTTTAATGAAGGGTTCGGCCTCTCGGTGGGACGGGGGTGAGCGGGGCGGATGGGGGCAGCAGGAAACCGCGAAATCGTGACTGCAGGTGAAACTTCCGCTCCTTTTCGCCGGAGGTGAGGACTTAAGAAAGTTTTGTCCGCGGCGGCTATCGTCGCGGTCGGTAGATGGCGGAAAAGAATGCGAGAATTCATCGCTGGAACCAGGAACGGAACCGGGAACGGAACGGATGCCCACACCTGCGTGCCACTTGAGAACGTAGATATTTTTTAGAGAACGAATTTGTTCTCAATTCTTTTGTAGTTTTGTAGAAAAAGTGATTTATGAAAACATGAAACCTTTATTATTATTATTTATTGCTTTAAACCATATAAGGCTAATACAGCACATACGATACAAATCATACAGCACACAATTATATTACAATATGCCTCAGTGTCTAACTTACAATTAGTTTACAGTAATTTTGTTAGGTTTCAACTACCTCATTGAAATTAAATTTTATATGATTTAAAACGTGGTGCACGGTCTGGGAAAAAAATCAATTTCTTCAAGGTTCTAGATCAGCAGACCCCCTTAAGATTTTGTACGAATTAGGGTAACGAAAGTGCGGAATAAAACAAAAATCTAATTTTGTGAAGAACCTCTGCCCTTGCGACTGGTCGTCGCGACGCGTCGCCGCGGCGTCCTCGTCGTCTCGCCAACAGTACGCCATCTTTTCCGCCTTTTCAGAGAAGCTAACGTTTACTTTGCCGTCGAGATACAATTCTGGCTCAGTGAATTTTACAAGAACTCCGTCTTTGATAACATTTTCTTTACAGAACGCGTTTTCCATTACACAAAAATTGTTATTAAAAAGCCGGTCGGTTGCCGCTGCTTATCGAGCAGTGGCATGAGCCCTTCGTGGTCTGCGCGGTGTCCAACGTAGGAATTTATGAGAATCTCATTTTTTAGTTTACCAGTGGAACGATTGTTTACATCACATATGCCAAGTGATAAAAAGTTGCAGTCAAATAATTGATATGAAACGTGTACATAGTATAATTAATGTAGACGATTTTCAATTTTGTGTAAAGGTCCACAGACTAATGATGACTTCCTTAACATGTCTCGTTGGCAAGGGATTAACAGTTTGCTCGGGAAATTGTTGTATCACTTTACCGTAGGTCGTGGGAGTTCAACCGTCTCTGCTATGTCTCTTGAGGGAGCTGAGTTTGAGTCATTAGTAGACTGTGGATCTTTATATGAATCTCTATTTTCATAGATTGTGCTGTAGAAACCGGAATGGCTGAATCTTGCAATTAGACTGCGGATGTTCATGCAATTTGCAATATTTCTGGTCTAATTTCAAGAAAGTGGAATCAAATAAAATCTTACTTTCAGTGGCAGTAGCCTCTGTAGGCCTGAAATAAATAAAAATCGTATTAAATTCTGTCAACTTTTGGACTACAAGATTTTTTGAAAATTTTCGGAACTCAGAAATACATTAAGATCCGCAGAGTCTACTTATAATAAATTGGAATCATTAAATCATTCCTAAGCATTATCAATGTAAACTCCTCTTTAATTTTATGCATTTACACGTGTCATAAAGGATAAAATTCTGTACCATTAAAAGCACAATTGAAATCGAAAAGCACAGTTTCTATTGCTTTCTTTAACTCGGTCAGCAAAAATTTAAAGCTCGGCATTTACCACAAAGCAACCAAGAAACAAGGACCTCGAGTATAAGAAACACAAACGGAACATGTACGAAAGTAAATTCGTTCAAGGCAACGATGTTATTGGCAATCGTCTAAAGTCTAAAGAAAGTCAAAACCGAACGGTGCAGAGATTACAAGATAAGCGAAATAGGTCAAAGCGGTAATATAGGATAAAAGGGGGGAATCGTTCGCAATGGTGGAAAAGAACGTAAGACAGTAACAGGAAAGGATGAAATGCGAAGCACTTCCGTAACAATGCTGATCTCTCCTACGAAATAAAACATACTCGACGCTGAGGCAGCAGGGTAGAGGACGAAGACAACTGGAAAAGCGAGACGAAGAGAAGAGAGAGAGAGAGAGAGAGAGAGAGAAAGGGGGGAGAGAAAAGCGGAAGCCAACGCGTTGTTTGGTGGATGGCTAATGAGGCTCTGTTGGGCAGAAGGCAAATGCGCCTTGGAAAATGAAGATCGATTTTTCCTCCAGCCCCTGTGCTTCTGCTCGTCGTTACACGATTGCGTCGATTCAATTCGAATTTACAGATTTCTGCCCAAGAAATCATAACTGGATGCGAATGAAACAAAAACGTGGGATTTCATCTATATAACAATGGTCACGTGTAACATGCAAATACAGAAAATTTTAATATTATAGTAAGTAGATTGCAGATTTTCTGCATCAATTGCATGAAACAGAAGTTGAATACAAAGTTATTTCTTTCTTTAATAATTGCAGTTCATAGCTTAATAGTAAGCAATTTTAGGAATTTAAAATTATTTTTCTTACTTTCATGAAATAATTTGTAGAAATAAGAATATGCAGTCTAGTAATTGTCACAAAGGTGAAAAAGAATTTTATACATTTATGGTAAAGATCAGCTGGTAAAAAAATTAATTTCAATGAAATTGTTAGGAAGGAACTTTTTATCCAACTTCAGTTTCCTGTAACTGATACACGCAATGATCCTCGGTCTGACAATTAAAAAAAAATGAAAAGAATATTCTACAGTCTCTTTTATTAAAAACGTAGTTATTTCCTCTGACATTATATATTCGAGAGATCGTCAGCACCGAACGAATAATAAAACAATTATAGTACAGTGATGTCTGTCGGATATATTAAATTTATTAGTAATTTGATGGTTTTGAATTATTAAATTTATTGGAGACACTCCATCATATGTTCAATATTTTCGAATTAGTGCTTGGAGTTATTAAATTATAATTATGAATTTAATAACGCTAATGAGTCTGGTATTACGTATTCTGGAGCTGTCTTATTATAGGTCGGCGGAACACTGTTCTCGTCACACTATGTGTAAAGTAATTCCCAAGTGTCTTGGACCGATATGCCGCTCAATACCGTATGTTTCCCCTCGATCGATGCGCTGCATCCTCGAAATCTGTCGTTTAACATAGTTGGCTTCTATCCTCCAGTTTCTGTCGAGGGACTAAACGCTTCCAAGTTTCTTCGTTTCATCCCTGACTGCAGACTTGGTATTAGATTATCAGTATTGTCGTTAGAATCCATTATCGTAACAATAATATTCAGAGAGGTTGCAACGAACATATTGAACTATATTCTTCGTGGACATTTTAGCTTCAATTCTTCTGTGAAGTCAGTTTAAATTTATTCATAAAATAAACGGATATAAGTATTTTGAATGTACTAAGTACAGAATAATAAATTATGTAGTTCGGTTGACAAGTTCTATTGTTAAAAATGGTGAAAGCTATTGTCACCGGAGGATGCAGAAGAGGGATGAGTTATTGTTGAAGATCTTTTTTCTCAACACCGAATTCTTGGATTGACAGGGTACTGAGAGCCAGCACGTTGTCATGATGGAACAGCCATCTATCACTTTGCAAAAGCTCAGGTCGTTTTCTGCTGACTTGTGCCCATGAACGTAGCAACACTGTGAAACAATGATGGCTCTACAAATGTTCTACCACCTATCATCGACACGGAATACGTCTCGACGGAATCTTTGACAAAAGAAGACAATTCGTAGTAACTTTTTCACCAACCTATATGCAACACTTCTATTTTTCTCTCGAGTACAAAATAAGGTTTTGTACAGTACATATTCGTTTATGCAAATTCGTTTATCCCCTGTTATTAAATTGACACACTGGGAAAAAATCAAAGATAAGTAATTCCTTGTTGAAAAATATGGGAAATTGCTACGAGGAATGGACAAGGGTCAATAATTTTTCTTTAAAAAATTGCTGAAAGATTGCCGATAATTGGACTCCGGATCATTATGCAAAATAAAAAGTTTGTGCATCAATTGCAAGACACAGGAGCTAAATATAAATTTATGTTTTTCACTAATAATTTTCAGATAGTGAAAATAATATATTAATACTCTTACAGTCTTCTAATTTTTTCACTGTTCTAAATTGCACGTACTCATCATTGCCATAAATGCATATAATCCGGAGTTTAATGATGAGTTTCCTTGGAGAATTGTTGAAATGTTTCGAGAGAGTCGTGTCGTTATATTTGCATCATTTGTTGGCTCGAATGGTTTGATATCGCAGGGACAACATTTCTACAAGTAATAACGGCAGGGTCAGTTAGCATTTCAGCATGCAGGATCAACTGAAGCATATTTTAACGGCGACTTAACGGCAGCTAGCATCCTATCGTCTTACCGGGTACTAGGAAGCTATCCCGCTTTGCTCGCAAATAAATCGGATTTCCCTTGCTCCGTTTCTGTTTGCAAAGAAACAGAAACGCTAAATATGACAGCATTAACTGCTGCCTGCATTAAACTTCCTAACATCTACAAAGCATGTAATTTTTTCTGCTTAATAACGTCTGCGTAATCCTCAAAACAGACAAATAATGCATGTAGCTTTGACAAATATTATTTTTCAGATGCGTTTACGAACCGTAATTTGCAAGACGAATCCTATTTCACTTGTAAAAACATTCCATTAAGGTAACAGATGCGTTTTACGATTTCTTATTTTTTTTTAGATCTCTGTGCTTAATATGTACCTTGTAATTTTAAATCGTTTTATATTTTACAAAGCTTCATTCTTTTCTTAATAAATGTCATAATTAGATTGCGAGTTTTATTGGGTGAAATTATTATTATTTAAAAGAGAAATAAATGTGTAGCTCATCTGCAACAATTTTTATTTCGCATTAAAATTCGCAGTCCAGTCACAATAATCGAATAAATTTTGTAAAATAGTTTATGATACAAAAGAAATAAATTTTCTGTTTCACACAGTTTTCTGGGATTGTCACTAATACAAACGAACAGCAGGAACTAATTTATTTGTGCAGCTCGATAAATCTCTTGGTTAGATAGTTACTTTATTGTCATTCGTAAGTATACTTTCAAGCAGAAAGCACTTGGGGTCTGTACCTTAGCTGATCAAATATAAGAAGAGTCTAGAAGCCACATCACCCACGTGCGACACGAATCTATATACGTGTAGCCAAATGTACATATATGTATGTATATGTATAATGCTTTCGGAACTCCTGCCATTTTCACTTGAAATGCATACGTCCCTATGCAGCAAGAATCACTGGGTCACTGTGAATATATTACACACATGTGTCTACACTGTGTTCTTCGCAAAGCTGCTGATGGAGATAAAGTGGCAAAAACTTTTATAAACATGGTGTCCGAAAGTGATAAGATACTTGTGTCCCAAAACTGTATCAGACATTCAAGTCGTAAAGCTGTGGATTTTATCTGTCATATAAAATAAAAATTATAAATTTTGAATTCGATAACCACTATGGTGGCTCGAAAATGGGTGAAATGCAAAACGGTAAAAAGATTCAAAGAAATTAAATAAACAGTTGCGTTCTTTTCAACTCACTAAAATTATTTAAAAAATAAATAAACAGTTGCGTTCTTTTCTACTCACTAAAATTATTTTAAAAATATATAAACAGTTGCGTTCTTCTCAACTCACTAAAATTATTTTAAAAATATATAAAGAGTTCTGTTCTTTTCAATTCACTAAAATTATTTAAAAAATAAATAAACAGACCTGTGCTTATAATTAATGCGAACAATTTTTATTTTGAGTCTACTGACCATCCTCTGCAGTAAAGGGATTTTTATGAAATTCTATAGTCCAAATCGCGGCATTTTTGCGATAATCCGACTGCGACGTCTACAATTTGGCACGATTCTACTTCTCGAAAGGATCACCGCACACTTTTCCAAAGTAGAATCTTCGTCTCTGTGACCCTCGATGGTTGGACCGTTCGCGGTGACTGCTTTCCAACGTGGACATTTCCATGTGTTTATCCGGAAGTCTAAGGACTTACACGGGCACCCCAATTTCACAAAGTGCAGCAAGAAGTTCGTGTTTATTGGGTCCGTTCGCCGATGGTTAATCGCATTCGTTGGATACTTTTCCTCGGCCGGATCGTCCAACTTCCTTCGCGCCTGCCTCATTAGTACTAATTAATGAATTTGCTTGCCAAGATAAAATCGATGCCTTTTAAATTACGATCGCGGGTACGGCTCGCCTGGGGACATTATCTTGCACTCTCTCCGCCCGTTGCTGAGTAACGTGCCCGTTTTTAATCATAACGTATGGGTGTCATTAATTTAATGTAATTATTTGGCGAATTAGTCGCACGTCCGAATTCCATCGTGCACGCTCGAACTTTATTACACTCTGTTTTCCGAAGGAGAGGATCATCACGGTAGCTGTCCACTCGCTCTTGTAACCCATATGTTATAAATCCAAAATAATTGGGATCGTGTGGACAGCTGTTATGCTCATCGATCATAACCTCTTCTTTCGGAAAGCACGTTACAGTGTTTGGTCAGGTCCGACAGGTGGTGATTGAATCAAGTAGACCCCAAGTACCATTGAAAGCAGAAATTCAAATATTTGTAGAATCCATCCCCTTTTCGGTTGGACCACCATTTATTAGTCACCCTGTATATGAAACTCGATTTTCTCGAGAACAGAGCCTCATATGAAACAATTTGATTCTACATTTGCGACTTACTTTTTGTGTAGAATCCATCCCCTCTTCGGTTGGATCACCATTTATTGGTCACTCTCTATATCAAACTCGATTTTCTCGAAAACAGAGCCTGATATGAAACAATTTCATTCTACATTTGCGACTTACTTTTTGTGTAGAATCCATCTCCTCTTCGGTTGGACCACCATTTATTAGTCACCCTCTATATCAAACTCGATTTTCTCAAAAACAGAGCCTCATATGAAACAATTTGATTCTACATTTGCGACTTACTTTTTGTGTAGAATCCATCCCCTTTTCGGTTGGACCACCATTTATTGGTCGACCTCTATATCAAATTCTATTTTCTCGAAAAGAGAGCCTCATGTGAAAAAATTTTATTCTACATTTCCGACTTACTTTTTCATGTAGAATCCACCCCCTCTTCGGTTGTAACACCATTTACTGGTCACCCTGTATATCAAATTACATTTTCTAGGAAACAGAACCTCGTAGGAAAAAATTTTGTTCTACATTTCCGACTTTTTTTTTGTGTGTAGACTCTGCCCACTTTTCGGTTGTACCATCAGTTACCGATCACCCTGTATATTGCGACCGGCGAACAAGCGACGTCGGTCGGTGATAGGCATGAAAATTTCAGGACAGAGTTAATGACGCCCAAAATCGTGGGCGTGCTACCGCCGTTCATCCTGCAATTTTTAAGAGCTTGATAATGAGGTGACACAACCTCACCTCGGCGCGCTCTTCTGCCTTGCAATCCTCTTTTCCTGAGTTCGACCGGGTCAATTCGCCAGCCACGAATATATTCAGAACCATAGGGATTGTCTAAGACTAGCTGGCTCATCCTAGGTTAACAGTTGCGAGTGAAATTAAGGATTTCGCGGGGAAAGAGAGTGTCTTTTTAATTTCAATTAACGGCTAAGTTATCTAAATGTTAGCGGCCCAAAAGGGGCGTGCTTTTAATTAAATTTCCTTGGAGGAGGTGGACACAGAAGCTGGATTGCGACGAAATGGAATCCTGTTGTCACTGTTCAGGTAAATTCGGTTTAATTAATGCTAAAACCTGCGAACCTAACTGCACACCAGACGTACACATTCTGCTCGTCATAATTTCCGGAGTGCATCGAAACAAGCAAGCTCCTCGATTTTATTCTTGAAACGCGGCTGCATTGTAAAAAATGGGTCAGTAATATAAAAATTTCGTAGAACACGGTTATTAAAATAAGAATCATTTTTGTTGTATATTTTTTTTAACCGAATTGAACCTGTTCTTAATATGTCACCCGAAATTGGAAAAAAATTAAAAAAGAAGTCTGTCTCCTCTCCGAGAAATAAATATTATTATTCATAACGTAATTTGACCAGAATGGCTGCCATTCGAACAGAATGTAGAAAGGCACGTTTTAGAATTTATGCCATCTCCGAATGAAATCATGCATTATTGCAGAAACAATTATCTTGAACTGCTGCTTCTCTCGATGTAGGTTTTAACTTATGCTTGTTTACTGGTTCTTCATTACAGTCGTATGACTCGGTTATGTTAACCGTGAGCATAATTATTGTTCAAAAACTAGCACAGAAACGTAATTTGCGCTTGTTTTTTCTTCTGAATAAACAAAAATTTTCTCTTCATTTATTTTTTTTAATTGATACAAAAACGTAAGTTTCTTGAATTGAATAGAAGATAAAATTTGATCAATTTCATTAAGAATTTCATTGTGATTGTTACAACCATTAAAACCTCCCCTCGAATCCTTAAATTCGTTATTGACGAACAATGGACAGACATCAAGGCTTGAATTGAATAAATTAATGGGAACGCGAGCCTTAACCATAGAACGTCTGGGTAACAATAGGTTAACAGTTCCCCCGATCTTCGGCAAACCCATTTGCCCCCATCGAGTCATTTGCTACCTATTAAATACAGTGGAGTTCGTTATAGAGTTGCTGTAAGCCATCTTAAGCCAGCCGAATCTACATACTTATATGTAAGTGTGACCCGTGAGTTAGCACAATGAATCTTTGCTTACGAAACTGGGGGCTTTTGTTCCTGCTTAGCTGATAAATCCAATAGTTCTGAAGTGTCGATAATTACACGTTTACGGAACATTATTGTGCACGGGAACAGGGGGAGAACTTGTAGCAATTGTAATTAGTTTAGAACTCAATTCCGATCGCAGAGAAAATAATCTATCGTTGCCGAGGCTAAAGAGCACGCAGCAGTAATTTGATTGAGTAACTTCGACGTTTCGAAATTAACTACGATTAATCATGTTTGCTAAAATCACTATGATATTGTTGATATAAATACACGCGAGACAGATAAAATATAGTTGACACTATCCTACTTTCCTGACAAATACAGAATATGACAGATGGACGAAAACGTTAGTGAGTTGCATGGAAAAGCACGCACGTTGTATAAACAAGGTTTGATGTTGAAATATGGAATTCGACATTGTTGTTCTACTTTTAAACATTAAATCACTTCCTGTCCGCTCGCCCTATAAACCGCTTCTGTGTATGGTAAACAAAAATGATTTTCAAATAAATTTTTATCCGGTTCAATGAATCGTTTGCGACAAATTATAGTAAGTAATAAAACAAAGAAAACATGTACGTATACGATTATAAAATATTAATGAATTGGTAACGATAGAGTACAGATAAAAATCAAATTAAAAAACAATTTTGCAGTATCTAGAGAAGCTACGATATGGAATCTGCATTTAAAGAAGATGTTAGAAAACCTGGGGGTTAGACCATTCAGGATCTGGATTAGGTGATTTTCAAATAAATTTTTATCCGGTTCAATGAATCGTTTGAGACAAATTATAGTAAGTTATAAAACAAAGAAAACATGTATGTATACGATTATAAAATATTAATGAATCGGTAACGATATAATACAGATAAAAATCAAATTAAAAAACAATTTTGCAGTATCTAGAGAAGCTACGATATGGAATCTGCATTTAAAGAAGATGTTAGAAAACCTGGGGGGGTTAGACCATTCAGGATCGAAGCGAACGTCAGTTTGATACTTGGCATAAATCAGACGCAAAAGGATCTGCTGCCACTGCTGAAAATAATATCCTACGTGTCACTTCTTTATCGAAAGAATAGAAGTCGCCTAGGATTCCGCCTCCTATTTGTCTGGAAAACGCGAGAATCGATCTGCCATCGTACTGTCAAATCCAGAAAGGGATGTCAGGTTTAGTTTAACATGTCGCGATACAAACAAATAGCGGAACGCGGAATATCGCGCAACGACGGATGCGTTTAAGAGACAAACGATTTCGGAGGCATGAATAAACGCATAAGGAAAATACGGTATACAAAATTTCCGTATTAATTAACCGGCCGCGTAAAAACGGAACGCGGTCTGCGCCGTGCACTTTTGCCGGTTTTAGCAATTTTTTTTTCGCTTAATGAGCACCGCGACAAAAAAATAAAAGTTTTATCTGTTTATTTTAAAATCCCGGGAAACCGACTGTAAAGAATTCTATGGAACTCCGGCGTGTGTGGTATGGAGTGATCAAATTGAAATCCAGGCTACGCGGTATTCCGCAAATTCGACGCAGAAGGCGAGAGTTTCGCGACGATTGTAAACATACAACAAATTCCGATTTCTGCTGGCTTTGTAAAAAATATCTGTAGAGCAAAACGCGTGCGAAGTTTCTTTTAGGTTTGTTTCGTTTGCAAAATACGTATATCTAATTTTGTATTATAATTGGATTTGTGAATATTAAATATAATTGTACTTTTGGATGTAATTAATGGGCTGTGAATTATCATGCAAATGTTAGTGAAATAAAATATAAATTAATTCTTGTTAATATATGCATTTTACAAATCTGCACATGCTATGAATGCATACAGATCCTCTAGTAATTAAATATTGTTGTTAAATAAGTTGTTAAATTGTATTCTTTATAGTACGTATACAGTGTCAGCAAGCATATCTAAATTTTAGTCACACATTTTTGGAACCGCGATATCGAAATTGCAAAATTTTTCCATAAATACACCACGGCCAATAACGTTATCTGATTTTTATGACGCAACCACAATACACCCGCATTCTTGCTAGATACTACGACCAACATGCTTCAGTATTCCGTAGATAACACTCGCTGTTTCAAAGAGTCTTTGTAGTGATTCAGATTTATAGCACTGCTATTTTGGAAACATTTCTAGCTGGTAACAGTGTTCCACATTTTAGTTTATTCTGTCTGAATAAAAACAATGCTTGTGTGGTACATGTTTGTGCAATATAATCTTTTTAATTGATCTGGATCTGTATTTGTAGTTGCTATTGGAACACGAACTTTCATTTACATCCGATACATATGTTTGCGAATAATAAATAATACTAGATAATATCGAGCGGAAAAAGCTTAAAATAATAATGTTTGATACTATTTTTGTTTAAACGTGTCGCACATACTGCACCAATATAGAAATGCAATGTATGAAAGTTTTAATATTCATTCAATTTTTATTCCGCACAAATTGCATAAATCCTCGAGCTATAAAAGCAGCAAATAAAATCCTATTTCATTCGAAGTTTACCAGCGTCGTGCAAACAGATGCGAGCTCGTAAAGACGTGATAATAACATGGACTATCGGCCATAATATTCCTTAATACCCGGCAGTCTGTATGGCCGCGTAATCCGTCTCTCATTCATTCGAATACATAAACAAACGTTGTTCACACAACGATATCGAACGGTAAACGGCTCCGTGGAAGCGGGGGTGGAGGTGGGGCGCAGCGCATTGTGTCCCGCTATTATTCACTAGGTCGAATGCATTCGCAAATATGCGTGACGCATCCGCGGCGACGGCGCCGCCGGGCCGTTCTGTTTATCAACGACAGGACGCGATAATTCGATTATTATTATACGACGATAAAAATCCGCCGATGGTATCGGTCTCATTAACCATTGGTGTGCGGATGGCCCTGGCCCAGGCTCATCGAAAATTGATGGCGTAACGTCGACCGCACTCGAAAGATTAATTACACGAGTGTCGTTTTCGTATCGACCGGCCCGGGTCGATAAGTCATCCTCGGCCTGTCGGTGCCGCGTTTTTCGCCGATCAAATTAGTCATCGTGGGTAATCGAGTTTTCTTGCGGCGATCATTTGCCAAGGAGCCAGCACACGCGCTATGTTTCCTCCTGTCCCGGCGTCCGTTGCGGCTCAAAAGTTGTTTACCCTCTTCGAATTGCTGTTTACGATAGGTTAATGATTTTACGGAAAATATAAATTGGTATTTCCTCCCTTAATAGTTTAATAATCTTAAATTTATATTTATATTTTTATTCTTTAAATTTTTTACTTTAAATTAAAATCAGTTGAATTTAGACAGATGTTAAATGAAAATATACAGTCCTTGACAAAATAATAAGACACCTAGCATATTTTTTAATTTCTTGTATTTAAAGGTGGAAAGTGTACACTCCGTTATATCCCGAATACTACATAAAATCTTAGGATTGTATCGCATACCATAGCAAAATTAGTAAATATATATAATACAGTAAACGCTCGATTCTTGTCCAACAGCCGTGTTTTTCACGGACAACTATCGTGCCCGGACGTGCTTTTTGATTTATGACTGCGTCTAGATATCGCGCCGACGCGCCGAGCGAGACTTCAATAGAGAGCCGAACATAGAGAAGGACAGAATGAAATACGGATCGCGTGACCGAAGCGTGTTGCCGTCGCCGGCACAGTTTAAAGGCCCGCGTGTTCTCACAATGTAATGCCGATTAAAAATGCTCTATACTAAATACAATTGAAACTATATCGTGTTTGGTCATGTTTTAATCAGAAAAATGCAAGAAACAAGCCAGTGGAAGTCCCATAAAAAAATAATGAAAATTAAGAAGTTTGAACATTCGATTCATGGTGTCAATGTAGCGGTGTTCACACCGATATACCCGAGCCTACATCAATCGTCGCCGCCCTCCCGTTACCCTCTCTCTGCCAGTACCGGATTGGTCACGTGACAGATACGGAACGCGTCCCGTGACCGGCAGCGTGGGGGAACAGCGTCGTAGAAGGGGAAGGTAGAGTGGGGACACAAGTCTTGCGACTCTGCGTTGAGGACGCATCTCGACACATTATTGACAATAGACTCGCGTGTCCGTTAGTTAAAGGTGCCAACAAACAATATAATCATTTAAATATCAACTCGGTACACATTCTCCAAGAAAAATATTTTCCTAGACTATACTATGCGTCGGTACAAATCTACAAGAAGCGAAATAAATTAGCTTAATAAATAGTTGACTTCGTCAGTTAATGGACGCGTGAAGCGCTGGTAAACTTTGCTAAACCTTTTTACGCGAGCTGAGCGTTTCGCAACGCGCCGAAGCTAATTCGGCACGGGGCGGGAAAGTTCTCGGTAGTTTTGGGACTAACCTCGTATAAACCTTTGAATGAAATTGATATTGAAGTTCACGAAGTATCCGGAACTTTTTTGAAAACAAACCCGGGCTTGGCGGGGCCGAAGGAATCCCCGAAACTTTAATTGTTGCTCCGGAAGGAACGAGAGAAGAAACAGAAACGCAACGGGTTTCACCCGGGATGCTCGGCAACTTCTCGGAAGTACTAAATTGGTTTAGCCCCGGTGCCGGGCAATGCATCAATTGATTAGAAGTCACCCGGGCTGCAGGTTTTTGCGAAAAGTACCTACACATCCTCCTCCGGGTCCTCCTCGAGGTCGACGTCGAATCTATTTGTCGGGGCGCAAGCGTGAACCTCGAATACGCAAGAGGTCCGTCCTCTTCCTTCCGCATTGAAATCACGTTTGACTAGACAATCGAGTCGAGCACCGAAAGTGAAATAAAACGAAATGCAAATGTCGAGGTGAATGCAGTTGATTCGATGCACAAAAACAAAAAGAGGAAAGAAGGTCGAACAAAAAAAATAAAAAAACGCATTCGGCTGCCTAGAAACCCTATTCTCTCATCCAATTTACCGATTTAACCCTTTCGAGCACGCCGTTTCCTGGACCGATGCTAGACAATGGAAAAACAATTTGGATGGTATTGTTTTTCCGTTTTATATGCCACTAATGTCACAATGTCCCTCGTTCGATTAGAATGCCGGGGAAACGAGCCAGTAAAGTGTGTAACATTGTTTGCTTCTATCGCCTTTCTCTTTCTGATTAATCTCGAATCGAATTTTAGAGCATCGTGTTGTTCGATCATTTCCGGGTGGTGGATATATACATATATTATGTCGTCGTTCTGGGAATTGGCAATTTTGCAATACTGTTTAGAAATTATTTTGCATGGATTCCGATTGGAACGATAACGCTCCCTTTTGTCAGTATATATTGTGCTTAGTGGATCAATAATTAAATTCACCGTTTAAACGAGTTTAGGTTTCAGACTATAATTACTTTGCTGCTTAATTATACAGTATTGCAATCGCAGTCACCGGCGACCCAATTGTTTATATAAAATTACATTTAATGCCACTGGCGTATTTTCTATTACTTGTGTCAATTATCTGGCAATTTATGACAATACTGAATAAATTTACATTTCTCATAAAAATGAAGACATTCATTTAATAATTTCCAATGGAAACGTCTATGTAATTTCAATAATTATAAAATAAAGAATACGATACCGGTTTGACCGGTCGTGAATGGCTGAATTAATAAACTTTTAATTTGGAGGACAAAGTCTGTGTAAAACTAAACCTACCACTGCCTAATCGCAAGTGCCACGAATTAATTCGCACACGTAATATACTCATTTGACGTTGGTTCCTCTAAAAACGCGACGAAATTCCGGATACGCGGGAACAGTGTCCCGTTACAAAGAAAGCTCGCCTTTGACAAAAGATATTCTTTCGTTACGAATGAAATCTCAAACGCATTTTGCTTAATCAAAAAACTAACGAGACCTTTTGTGTTCGTCGACGAAGTTAGTCTGCGGCCGGACGCAAAAGGAGCACGATACGTCTCGCACACGCCGTGGAAAACATTCACCCGTTATTATGTTGCGGTAAAAAGAAACTGGGAGAGGAAACGACGCGACGCGGTGCAAGGTGCAACGCGTTGTGCTTTCTTTGAGGGCTGAGGAACGCGAAAGGACACGCGCGTAATGGAATTCTGGACGCGTTTACATTCGCCTGATCGTGAGGCAGAGTGGAGGGGGGGGGGGGGTGAAAGCGGCGCGCGACGATCGAGGTAATTGCCGCGGACCGAGAAATTTCGGGAAAACTCGGGGGCGTGGGTGGCCCCTTTGACGAGAGCATTCGAAGTCTAACGTGAAAGCCATTCTGGCCCCCGGGGGTCGCACGATCCTCCGACAAAACGGTTCCTTTTGAGCCATTTCACCTTTGTTCGACTACAACGGACGCACGTGGTGGGCTGTTTCAACGATTTAGCAGTAAGGAAGTCGGACGGACAGAAATCAGCAGTTAGGCAAATATTTATTATTTGGGAAACACCACCGAGACATTCTTTTACTACCCTTAAAACTCTCAGCTTTTTGGGGGTGCTTTAGAATAAAAATTCGTATTTTTCTTAGACTGCGGGAAATGAATATAAACTGTTCGTAAAATTTTATTTAGAATGAAAAGAAACATATTTTGTATCGCAAGGTCAACAGAAGGTCATCGTATTATAGATCATTAAATTCGTCCTTTCGGCGAGTATGGTACTGTGTCAAAAAAATATGCGTTGTGTATCAAAAAACTTAAGGTCACCTTGGCATCTTCGAAAATATAAGGTACTCGAAAACAAAAAATACATTCTTGTATCATCCTGTATAATGATTTCCAAAGCGATGAATTTTAAGAGTGTGTGTAACTTCTTTTGTCACGTATTGATTAAAAAACACAGCTTGGTTCTAATTTTCTCGAAATTTCTTCGTTAATTGCAATCCAGGATTCAGTAATAGCTGTTACAGCTCCCGATACAGAGGACGCGATTTTATCACACTTAACTCCGTTTCAATTACCTATTTGCGAAAAAGGCCGTCACTATCGCTTTCCACTATTTCCATTCGACACCGGTGCCTTGTAATAAGACCAATCAACATTTATGCGACCGTGACGAAGCGTCCGTAAGCCGCTATAAATTCTGGCGGCCTAGTGGATCGATCGCGGAATCGTTTTAATAGGCTCGGTACGAGATCGAACAAAAGAAGCGTGAGTCGTTACCCGGGAACGATTTCAATGCCTTGGAAAGGACTTTCCCGATCCGTAATCTATAATGGACTTCATTTTTTCTTTCGATCCGAATTTACGCGAGACGAATAATAATATTAGCTCCGCCTAATCTTACGTCCACGTAATTGAGCGCGGAACGAAATTACTCGAAGCGTTTGGAATACATTATGCGATTGCATTAATGTTTTTAGACTTGGAATACGGTAAAGCCTCGCTGGTTGCACGAAACGGAACGCGTTCAAAAATCGAGGTTGTGACGAAACGCGTCACGTGGCCTGGCCCTGGTGGAAGAGTGGAGAAAGGTAGAGTGGGGAGACTTAATCTGACAACTCTGCTGACAACTGACATTCAAATTGCATTAATAAAAAAAAAGCTCATGGTGAAAGTCACAATGATCGAGGTTCCAACGACCGAGGTTCTACTGTATTAATTATTCTAATAATATTGTAGATACCAGAAAAAAATTCGGTTTCCATCCTAGAAATGAATTCAAGTCGATAATTCGCATGTGTAAAACGCATAAAGTCAGCATCAACAAAAAATGACATTTATGACGGTGATATACGCGCTGCGCACGAATTAATGCAACCTCCTGATAGAAAATTCTAATGTTCCGTTTCCGATCGATCCGTAGGCGGCCATCGCCGCAGAACTCCTTCTACAGTTTACTTAGTCGAATACACCTTATTTCCCCGGTAACATAACAAGCAGAAATGCCGGGGACTATGGGGGCACACGGAAAACGTAATATTTACTGTATATAGAATTACCGAGGACTCCGGCGGAAACGTTTGCTCTACAGCTGTAAAGATTGCTCCAAGTATAAAAATACAAATACGAAAATAAGTAATGTCGTACCGGCGAGTACACCGTGTATTCCGGTTTTTTGATGTTTGGCTTCCCGGTTCCCCTGCATCGAGATACGGACGGAACGGAACCATCGTCCTTAGAATTTAGTTACCCGGTTCTGTGGTTTAAAATAAAAAGGGACTGTTCTCTCGGTACCGCGGAGATCTTAAAAAACACCTTAAGAGGTACCGGTGAATTATGAACTGGAAAAAAATTCAAGACCTGCTATTCTACATAAAAGGTAGAAGACATATTCCAGTGTACTAATATTTTTCTCTGTTTTCTTTCTATTCGTATCTCTGTGTGTGCCGTACCATTTGTCAGCGTTTCTTAAAAAGACGCTTCGCAGCAGCACAGAATGTTTATTTGCAAAGTGTATTCTAGTTCCTTATTCATTTTAACATCACCAGCAAAGAACCCTCCGGTAGATATAGTTCTTATTTCCTTGGAATTATCTTGGCAAGTATTTTTCTTCGCTTTTCTCGTTCGCCTAAATAAATTGTAATAAAGGATTCAAACCTCGTCGAGTACAATGTCGTATAATGAAGAAATCTTTCTGATTTTGGCAAGTGTAAAGGTAAAGTGTTATTTTATGTGACTATTTAAAAAAATAGTCGGGAAAAATATGTTTACTAACATACTCGGCCGGCCGAGTGGGGGTAGTCGATGACGTAGCCTGCTTAGATCAAGACTTTGCTGTATTCGTTTTTTCTCATTATTTTCATGCAATCCATCCTTCGCGATTCAATTGTTTGATAAAGTACTGTTACGAAGTTGTCCATTTTGAACGGACAGCGAATAAAAATAATAAATCTGAGATAAACGGGACGCAGCGAATAACACGACACAGCGACAAGAGATCGAAATGAACATTCAGGTCGGCCGCGAAGGTAAATCAATCCCTAAACGATACAATATCATAAATTGTCAATAAACGTTACCGTAGAAACTGTCCGGCTTACAAACGAGCGTGCATGCAAGACGCGCCGACGAATTTCAATGTAATCTACAGCCTTTTGAAAAACACGTATACTCTGCCGGTTAACAACAATCGTAACTCTCTTTTATTATCTCAGTTACATGCGCACCGTTCGCGGAACTGTCGATTGCACCGACGATTGACGAACACTATCGGTGGGCCGCGTCTTTTCCCTAAAAATCGCACGGGCCGCCGGAGCTCGTGTTTTCCGCGTTTCGCAATTATAATATCGACTCGTGGCCCGATCCCGCGGAATAGATACCGGCCCGATAGAATTACGCGATTTTCGCATAAACAGCGTCGACCGGGTATTACGGGACATTGTTATTTGAGAATTCATACGGTCAGGAGCCAGGCCGATTAACGACTTTGCTACGTTGCACTGCGCCCGGACAAATTGCATCGTGAACTATGCGAATGTTTACAACCGGATCCACTTATAACAGTAACACACAGGTCGCATACTCTGCTAGCGATCTATCGTTCCCGCGAGCAATTCCCTGCACACTATGCGGAACGAAATTTTTGCATTAATTGTTTTACCGGACGATTTATATTTCGCGCATTTAGCTTCCACTAATTCATCGGTGCGTTTATTATGCGAATACGCGGCTTTATTTTCGGAGTGTGTGGAGACATCAAAATACGATTTAACATTAGCGAAGTATAGAATTTTATTAATGATTTAAGGTGATACACAGTTTTTACGTTTTTATTAACACATATGGAAGCTTTTAAATTAAATACTACCTATTTTTTAACTAATCTCGCTTTGTTCTATTAGATTCAATTAAACAAATATATTCTATTAAATTCGATGTAATAAATTTAAAATTTATTTGAGTTTTTTATTCCACGATTCAATTAGAGATATAGTAATTGTATTCAATTTATTTTTTAACACATATTTACGTACGCTTTTGTAAAGGTTATATAAAATTTATATATTTATTTGTTTCATTCGGTTACAAATACGAGAAACTTTGTAAAATATATTTGGATGTTGAAGTTTTTAAAATGTAGCTCGACGTTAATATCTTGTTTGAATATTACAGTTTTAACAGATTTGTTTTGCACGCTTTTATTGACATTCTGCAACGGTAAATATAGCAATGTTTCAAAAAACTCCACACACCGCACAGTGTATCTCGCGAATAACAACAATCCAACAATGTGACGGCTCGAAAAATACAAGGACATCTGTAGATATACTTTTCAGTGTTCTACCTCTGTGAACAATTTTATACAAATATTGGTTGTTATTTCGAGACCGTCTCTTATGAGAAAAAGTCATGAAGACTCGAGAATGGTTGACAATGGTACTATCAGGAGTATATTGTGCCCATATATTTTGTTAACATTGTGGTGTAGACTTTTCTAGTTCCGAAAAATATGAAAGTAATATTTGCCTCTCTGCAAGCTGTTTCCACCTTGTAACAATCTTTATTTTCTACACTGTTGAATATGGTACCGAGTACTATATTACTACATATTAGTTTATATGAAAACTACATGTCTGTTTTGATGGCATTTATTTTTACATTAAAAGTTTTAAATTTTAAAGAAATATAATAATTCGTGAACCCAACTATTATTCAGTTTGCTGCAGAAAATTAGGTTAGTCAATTCCTATCTTAATATTTTATTAATACAGTATTTCAATATTCCTTCAATTTTGTGGAGTAGTGTATTTTATGTAGGAACTTTTGATAAATTAGCTGCAGAAAATTGGGTTAGTCAATTCCTATCTAGATAAAAAATTCAACAGTACATGAATACATTAATTGATATTTTATTAATAAAGTATTTCAATGTTCCTTGAATTTTGTGGAGTAGTGTATTTTATGTAGGAACTTTTGATAAATCAGCTGCAGAAAATTGGGTTAGTCAATTCCTATCTAGATAAAAAATTCAACAGTACATGAATACATTAATTAATATTTTATTAATACAGTATTTCAATATTCCTTGAATTTTGTGGAGTAGTGTATTTTATGTAGGAACTTTTGATAAATCAGCTGCAGAAAATTGGGTTAGTCAATTCCTATCTAGATAAAAAATTCAACAGTACATGAATACATTAATTAATATTTTATTAATACAGTATTTCAATATTCCTTGAATTTTGTGGAGTAGAGTATTTTATGTAGGAATTTTTGATAAATTTGTCTAGCTTTTAGCCGGAACATCTTAGAAAAACACATTTCCGCGTCCGATGGGATGCACCGAAATCGTCGATACATTAGTGCGTGCTGTATTGACGCGGCTGGCTTGTCGTCATAGCGAGACGTTCCTGGAAAATTTATTTCCACACGAGGTGTATTTGCACACGCGAACCTGGCTCGGGACGACCTACATAAGTAAGTACGTGTTGCCCGACGTCCAAGAAGTCGGGTCACAGTTACACCCGCGGCGTCGTCATACCTTGACCAAGGATACGGTACGAAGCGTCTCGATTGTTGCGTGAATCGCCGTTACCGCGTCTCCATGAATGGAATACACGATTGGTGACAAAAGCAAAACATTCCTCTTTGGTACGAGTGCGTAAAACAATTAAAAAATTACTCGTGAACAACTTAATCCCTATATGAATACAAAAAATTTTCACTTGAAGTTTCTTACGCGATTTTTTCCCAAAGCTCGTTGTAAATCAAATTTCAAATAAAAGTTATGTTCTTGGGAGAAATCTTATGGCGGTTTTAAATCTTCTCCGGGTAGACGTGCTTCAGCTGAGCTAATTTTGAATGACACTAAATGACCTTGACTGACCTAAAATGACCTTTGATGACCTTGAATGACCTAGGAAGACGAAAGTGCTATAGGTCGGTGAATTTGTGTCGGGACAGGCTACACGTTTACCTAAATATAAACATACGGAGGTCACCTTGACATAAAAGAGCAGAGGTCACCTTGAAGTATTGGCATAAAGGTTAAAAAAGAAGAATCTTTCAAGGATTTCAATTGTTGCGTAGATCTCCGTTACCCTGTCTCTATTAATCCATTAATGTATAATTCCTTTTTGTGAAAGTACCACAATTGAAAAATTATACGTGATTGCACAAAAAAAGAATTAGAAGAAGTTATTTATATACGTAGAATCAGAATGAACCAAACATTGTCTCTCGGGGTATAATATAAATTATAAATAATGCACGATGGTATAAATTTGTTCAGATAAACAAAGGGTCGAGAATAAATATTTCCAAGCTACTTATTTTTCCGCAGCCGGACACAACTTATACAATTAATTTTAAGCACGTATTCTGTTCTGCGAGTTGCTGTCGAGTCGCCGCGTTTCTCGTTACTCTTTCTCTCTTCTTCTGCTTCTTCTTTTTTTTTATTCGCGGTCTAAGCTGCCAGCAAGTTCCAACGGTAACAGTCCCGCGGCACAATGGTGGCAGCGAAAAATTTATCATAAAAGATTCGAGTTGGAATAGGTATGAACGGCGAAACGCTGCGGAGACAGCTCCGTAGAAATAGTTTTTCACGCCGCGATATGTCTGTACTAAGTGAAGACGAACGTGCATGGAATCCTCCGAAACGAAAGTATCATCCACCTATGCGGAATGTTAGGAATATTTGTAAAACAGCGGTGGCACTTTCGCGATGATGGAAAATGGAGCGTGACGATTATTCTGGCTGCTCGCGGCGGTCATGCCTGGATCCTATTATTGAAACTTTTTCTTGCCAGTGAAAATAATCTCTTCGTGAAAAAATGTTTTAAAGTGATCAAACATTATTATTCAGTGGCTCTTATACGAAGTCATTTGAAGTAACTGTTTCCTCTGCGAAAATGTTCTCCGTGGGTTTGTTGAGGAATTATTGACGAAAATCGCGGACCAATCAGAGCGCGGCTACTACGGACGGATTCCGGCTTGGCTAATGTCAGCGCCACGCTCAGCAGGACCTGTCGCCGAGGCGGAGTCCGTACGCTGTGGCAGCGCTCTGATTGGTCCGCGATTTTAACTCCTTAACAAAACCGGGGAAAATATTTTCGTAAAAGGAAAAGTTATTTCAACTGACCTGAGGAATCACCCTGTACAAGAAAGTACAACATTTTTTAGCCATCTTGTATCGGTTTATATTCACCAAGTGTACATAATATTAAAGTCTTATATTCGCTTAAATAATGTTCCCAAAACGCTATTTTAATTCTAGTGGTGATTAAAAATAGTATAAATGCGGCCCAGATATTAAAGGCCTGAAAATAATTTTGATTAAGTTATGCTCAATTAAAATTTAATTTCAATGTATATTCACCAAGTGTACGTAACATTAAAGTCTTATATTCGCTTAAATAATAAATAGTGTCTCCAAAACGTTATTATCATTCTAGGGGTGAATAAAAATAATATAAATAGGATTATGCGTCCCAGATATTAAAGGCCTGAAAATAATTTTTATGAAGTTATGCTCAATTAAAATTTAATTTCAATATGAGGTAGTTGCAAAATTAATGTAAACTAATTGTAAGTTCAAGTTCAATATAATCATATATTGTATAATTTGTAATGTATGTGCTATATAAACCTCATATGGTTTAAAGCAATAATAAATAATATTAATATAAATAGGCTTCCGGTAGATAAAGCGCTAATACTAAATTGTTTGAAGCGTTCGACAGGATCCTGACCAATGTTATAAAGCAAGGCATTAAACCCAGTCGAACGAACGCGTTCAGCCAGCACAGAGAAATATTTTCGCAGTCTGCCGGTATTGCTCAGCGAAACATCGGGAACTAGGATACAGCAACTAGCAACGCAAAGTCCGGGGCTTTGCTCGGGATGCTAAATGGACGCCTATAAAATGTCGAGGAGCGATGCTCTATTTAGAAACCGAAAGACCGATGTTGCGGCCACGTAAGCGATTGTTAACGGGTAGTTTGAAATCACGGAATGCGGCGCGCCTCGATCGAAGAGTTGTCGTCCAACTTCTCTGCAGATCGTGGTCCCGACAGATTTCGGTTTACCTCGGACTTACGCGCGGTATAATTGTCCGTTCGTTTTCCGAGATTCGCGTGATTCAGCTCTCGTGCTCGCATGTTCGAAAATTAGACGTATTTCGGGGCTAGTGCACCGAGATGCGCAAAACCGCATTCTCTCAAGCGTCTTCCTGTTCAGGCAACAACGCAAGCACCAGTGACCAAGTTGGCGTCCGACTATGAATTGAAAATAGCCAACTGTCGTCGACGAATAAAGGAGATTAAACATTCTCGTTCGAAATTCCATCAATTTGTTGATTTTTTGTTAGGTTTTCCCAAAAAGTTTCGTTCTCGGTCAATGCGCACTAAGGTGCACCTTAATTTTTGACCAACGAATTTTTTCCACGACGCCCTCCAGAATTGTTCCTGTAGATGAAAAAAAAATTTGGGCAAAGTTTGAGATCGATCGGATAAAAGGATCACGTGGCGCATTTAAATTGAAAATTCTGAAAATTTTGAAATTCACCTTAACGTCTTTTTTTTCTAAATAGGAATATGGAAAAATTATATGACCTTAAAAAAAAAATAACGACGACCGTGGAATTTCGAAAATTTGATTTCCATTAAATTTTTTGTTCTGCCATTATATTTACTTTATTGAACAGTGCAATTTTCTCCTGTGGCATTTTTCGTATATTTAATATTAAATATGTATGTAAATATTAAATATAAGTTCTTTAGAATATAAGAAATAGTTCCTTGTTACTATCCTGTAGAATATATTCATTTACATATATAGTATGCTTCATTACAAAACAACAACTGCTAATATGTTATTTTACTTATACAGGGTAATACACATGTCCTACCATCATTTAAAATTTGCTACATTTTAATGTAGTTATTTAAATATCTCTGTTATTTGTGGTTATACGAAAAATGCTACAGGAGAAAATTGCACTGTTCAATAAAGTAAATATAATGGCAAAAAAATTTTTTTTCTTTAACTCCATAGTTAAGGTGAATTTCAAAATTTTCAGAATTTTCAATTTAAATGCGTCACGTGATCCTTTTATCCGATCAATCTCAAACTTTGCACAAATTATTTTCTCATCTAAAGGAACAATTCTGGAGGGCGTCGTGGATTGTATTTCGATAAAAAATGTTCTCAAAGTATAGCTTAGGTCCACCCTAATGCGCACAATGCAACTTGGAAGTAATTTTTTGAGAAAACAAATTGAACCACTACCGAACAGTCTTTTTTGTCTATTACTTAACATGTTTTATATTTATCGATAAAATATTAGAAAATATCTGGTTGTTTCTTTCTGTCAAAAAGGTTACTGTATATATAAATCCATTTCTAACACATATTTTTCAAAAAATTCATAGCTTTTTTTTAGAACCTCGCGAGAAGTAGACGTGTTTCGGGTTAGTGTACCGAGATACACAAATTCGCATCCTCTTCAGGCTCCTTCCTCCTCAGGCAACAACACGAATCGCACCAATGACCAAGTGGAAATCCGTGCAGCCTTCAAAAGCTTCTTCCGGGCCGCACTCGAGCCCCACTTCTATCGGGCGGGCATTGTTTGGTTCACTTTAACATCGCGCTACATCGCGATACATCACGTATCTTATTACCCAGATATTTACAAACGCAGAAAATGCATCGCAGGTGCATCTTGCGGAGCACTCGCGAATTTCAGCAGCGTATTGTTCCGCGAAAGCGTGCACGTTGTGGGGAAAAATTCACTTGACGCTACTTTATGGAGAAGATCCTATTATCAAGTTTTATAGCGGAGTGTAAAATTTGCAAATGGCGGTGTCGGTCGAGTGCGTGCGAATTCGAGATGGCAATTTGTTCGAACAATTTTTTCTATAAAATTTTAGCAGCTATTCGCGTCACTTTCCATTCTATTCATTTGAAGAATGAATAATTTTATTAATCCTTGCTTCCTTGTTTGATTCTTCACAGAAGTTGAATTTCAAAGAATATTTTCATAACAGTATACGTTATATCGAGTTGCAAAGTATCGATCTATTGAAAGAGTATCTGCTTCCTTAATTGCATACGTTCAATACCTTATGTACATTCCATTGGTTTAAATATCAAACGAATAAAATGGACGGCACATAACGTAAGTTAAAACATTGGCTCTCGTTCAGATAAAATGCCAATGTTATAAAAGGTATAGCCCGCAGAAAATTTACATTCGCAAGAAAAGTTATTGAGGTTTATATCTTGCATATTAAACATAAAACCGTAAATCGATGTCAATATTTGCCCAGATCCCAACAAACGAATTGCGTGTCTACGCCATTTTTAATGCATTCTCGCGGATTTATGCTGTTTCGTTCAAATCTGAATTAGTATTGCCCTGAATTCTTATTAAAATGATTACATTGATCTTTATCTTTGTTGGTAGTAAACAAATGAGTATTATTTTTCATTAAACGGACTCGTACGAATTTTCGTGTATGCGGATTCATTGTTTTACGTAACATGAACAAATTTTACGGATTCGTAAAATAAGGATAGCACATTTAACGAATGTTCTTCCAAATGAAACCCATTGCTCTTCACAAATCGGGCCGAACTTCATAACGCATTAATGCAAATTACAACCACACTACATGATGTAACTTCAACTATTGCGCTTTTACATAATTTCCGCAAAATACTGTTGTTATCTCGTTACGTTCCGTAATGCTGTTCGCAATTACTCATGCTACACGAAGCTCCACAATGGATCGCATAAAGTTAATTAAAACATTGAGAGTCTCCTAGGGTTGGGCCACTAGCCATTTAATGACGAAGCAATTTTGTCTTAATGCGAGAAACTCTGTAATTAAGTTGTTGATGATAGTGTTCAATAGAGAGCACCGTCAAACTGAAAATTGTATATAAGTACAAGCCATAACATACTGGCAATTAGCTTTAATTTTTTTCAATAAAATGACCAGTAAAATAAAACAATTTAAAAATACAACTAATGAAAATATATGGACTTGAATGTTATAGTTAAAAAAATAATGACATGCTGTTTAATAAATCAATGTTGTCTATACATCAAAACATGAAGATAGTATTTTAAACAATGCACGTTCGCATAAGTGTTCAGTTATGATTCTGCCTATTTCTCTCGTAAATTTGTCGCAAAAAATTGATCGAAATCGACGACCCCATTACCGTGACTTCCTGTCAGAGTGTATTTACTCAACCGTTCGCTCTCAACACCGATAATGAGCACACGCCGCCGCACCAATTATTATTATCCGTTCGGTATACGCAAAATTCTAATTATTTCGCAAATTGTAAGTTAGCGAGAGGACCGCGTGAGAGCGCACGTACCACCGTCCGAAACGAAGTTATAATGCACAATTTATGAGATAAAATTAATTCAGGAATGATATAATTAACATCAGCCCATTACTACGGTTCATGCCCGCTCTAAATGAGACGTAATTTACAATATAATGAGTCGTGTTATGCGAAAATTCTCGGCGAACGTGTCTTTCCACAGTGGAAGTGCCGTTCAACTAAGCATTCCCAGGTTAATTAATTGCCAGCCACAGTGAGTCAAAATAATATTGGCACACGTTTTAAAGGACCATTTTCAATATTGGATCGTACGACATGGATTCATTTTTCAGAAGTTGGACCAATTAGCTTAGTACGTGTCGTGCAAAAAAATATTTTATTAAAAATTTAAAAGACAGGTTTCGTAAATCTGTGTCAATTATACATATTTTGAAAATTTCATCAGAATAATGATTATATCAAAGCTATCATAACTTACCAATAAATAAGTGTTAACACTAGACCTACCACTTAATTTTACAATTATTGAAATGATGAAGTTGCTTACATGGAAATTGATTCGATAAATATAATAACTTTATTCAAGCACACATTGTGTTAAAAATTGCACAAAATCTAAATAAATGTCATTTCTGTAAGCTAAAACATTGGAATTGCTTTTGGTGCTCGGTAGGTTTAGCGTTAAATTATAAGACACAAGAAAAAGTCAGCAGCCCATCGAATATCAGCAAACAATATATCGAATAGTACATAAAATACATACTGTCATAAAAATAACTTAACACACATTAGATCACGTATACAAAGCCTAGGCGTTTAGACGATAAAAATATTGTTCATGAAGATTTAGTGTGCTTTTTCCAACTTCTTCCTCATTACGTGAAAGAAACATAGAATGAAGACTTGCAAAATTTAGATTTAGACAACTCATTTAACACGTAAGGATTTGATCAGAAAAAAATTTGTAACATGACTTTATATGTGCAAAAATAACTTAACACACATTAGATCACGTATACAAAGCCTAGGCGTCTAAACAACGATATAAATATTGTTCATGAAGATTTAGTGTGCTTTTTCCAACTTCTTACTCATTATATTAAAAAAACATAGAATTAAGACTGACATAGTTATACTAAAAAGATCTTGTATATTCGTTGCATTGTTTGCAAAATTTAGATTTAGACAACTCGTTTAACACGTAAGGATTTGATCAGAAAATATTTGTAACATGCGCATAAGTGCATATGTGCTTTATAAGCGCATGGCATGTAAGAATTGCCACGAAATTCAGTGGGAACAGGAAGAATGGTCGGGGCGCGGGCAGAGCCAAGCGTTATGTTAAGAATTACTATAAAAGGGCTTTATGTAACCGTGGCTAGATACCGGAGGCGTTCGTGTGTTGTAAATGAAATCCAGGGTCAATTAAGTCGAGGGATCGTCGCATCTCGTAACCCAGTCAAACCGGTACCGAGCGGAGCGAAAGAAACGGACACCTATTTTGCACTCTTGAACGTAGATTGCGCTCCGGTGTATACGGGAGCGTGCTTCTAAAAGGGAAACCCTGCGTGTTTCGCTGAATTTCTCTTCGGCAAGTTTTTAGACGGTAGACCAGAGAGACCCTGTACAGCTATACAGACCAAAAGGGAACACAGCCAGGCGAGCTCGCGAGAGGAAACGCCTTGGCCTTCTCATTCCGAGTATTCTGTGGGAAATATTGTGTCTCTATGACCCCGTGGCTGCTAGCCGTACCACGTACCACGAGCAAGTGACGGGCATTGAAATCGAACTTGCTCGAACTCGGCCAACAGCGAATTTTCTCTGCCTCCTCCAGGGAACCGAACGATTTTATTACGATCGCCAGCGACTTACACAATGTTCTTGCATTGATTCTTAACACTCTGCCAGCCGGAAGCGTATTTAAAGCGGATATTCCGTTTCATGGGGATACATCCATTCGATGCCTATATGGTCCCTGGAATATCATTGACAAACGGTTTACACTCATTTTCAACGTTATGGCGTTTTATTAACCCTTTCTGCGTCTGCATCAAACCGAACTCATTTTTGCATCAATTATTTATTTTATTGGTTTTCATTACATTCTTCAATAACGTTTTTGTACTCTGTATGTAAGAACAATTTTGGTACTTCTCGACTGGTTTAAATAGATCATTAAAGTTACATATTGTAATTTAATTAAATTATGGGGTGTGGCAATTTATGAATTACAGGGAACACGTTGGCAAATGGTTAACCAAATTGCACAGAAATGGAAAAATAATTCAGTTCAGTTTCTACCTGGACATCATTTTCATTCAACTGTGTCGGACTGCAGTATAGTGAGCAATGTTCAGAGGACTCTTGAGACTTTACTTGACTGTTTTATTAGCTTCAAAATCCTTCAATGTACTGTTGGGGGAAAATTGTGTTTTTAATAGATATATTAAATTCATTTCACTATTTCAACTCATTGATAGCTTGAAAAATGAACTTTAAATTTCACACAGCATATCAAATTTCAATTTAATTTTAGAAGAAAAATTTGATTAAACGAAAAGTTACACGCTCTACAGAAGCCAGAAATAGCAGGATAACTTGACTATAATTACGTACTCTAAATGTACATAAATTTTCGGTAGAGTTTAATCAAACCTAGCTCTATCGGTTGTTTTAATCATGCTCGAAATGGTTCCCAACCAAAATACTAGGTCCCCTATAATTAGTGATTCTGGATTCGCATGCATTAGGACAATTCATCTGCACCGAGAGAGAGAGAGAGAGACGTCGTATCGTTAAACGAACATTCACAGATGATCCGAGCGAAAAAAGTGCAGCGTCCAATGGTTTCCCGAGCAAGAAGCTCTCCGATTCGCTGACAGAAATTACAGAAATCATCCGGCTTGAATCGTGCCAGCTGACCCGAAGATCCTCGTCCGTGCAAATCGGCAGAAACGGCGAAAACATTTAATTGAACTGAAAACTTGGAACGCTCTACCTCTTTCGGAGCTGTGCCCCGTCGGTTCTATTGGATCAAGAAGTTCCGATATAATGGTATCTTTTGGCGGCAACGAAAGAACCGGAGACCAACACCACTTTTGATATCGTAACACGAAAAATTTTCAATTGGCCTCGTCGAATGCTGTTTATTTAAAATTTAAAGTGTACAATTCCTTCGGCTAGATTAGAAAAATTAATTCCACTGCTCGATGCTGGGAGGTTCTAAAAATAATGGTGTTTAAATTTGGAGGAAGACGTCTTCAATCCTTAAAAATGATATGTGAAATGTTTTATATTATTAAAATATATAGCAACTGGTAAAGATTGCTTTTTAGTTGATGTTAAAATTTTTAATGTTGAAAAAAGATGAAGGTAGGTATGTCTGAAAAATCATTTTCAGAACCACAAATAATGCACAATTCTTCAACAATGTAAAAGTCTTTTAATTTTGTTTTAATTTGCTTCTTAGTTGCAAAGAACATTGCGAGTTTCATAATTTCACAGCTGGTCTTAAAAATCGATAATACCTACGGACAGATAATAGACTCATAATAGACTGAATCGCGGTAGTGCTTTGTCATTTACGGTAGACCCAAGTATTACTATATACAGCTACTATTATTTGTCTTGAACTGGCTTGGCTCTAAGCCCTTCATGGTCGTAAATGACTTGATGAAGCAATTTTGACACGAACTATACAAAGACAGAGAGAGAGAGAGAGACGGAGAGAAAGAGACAGAGAGAGAGAGAGAGGAAGAGAGTAATTAGCTCCTCGGTTGATAAGTAGTGTAAGTACATAATACTGGAAAATAATTTTCTTGTAGGTTTAATAAATATCGAACACGGCTTGTTTTAACATGAAAACGTAAAGTAACCTCTATATTAACAAAAACGTCGAGCTAAAAATCATGGATACTGTTTACTGTATTTGTTGTATAATTTTTAGTCATTTAAGAAACACGTTCCAATATACAAAACTTTATCTCTTAAAGTCATGAACTATATTTTATATTTATTAATTGTATAAGCAACTTATCTTTCAACACTTCGTAGTCGTGTTGCTTGTTTATATTTAGTGGTATAATGTTAAAACCAGCGTAAACAATGTTTACAATTTTTTTTAGTGAAGAGGAGGACCGAGAAGTAGGTAATAGAGCCATAAAGAAACTGGAATGGAGGCATCAAAACAGTAATGGGCCTTTTGAACCGAGACTTATAGTTACGAGAAATCTTATTGAGGCTCGCGAGCAAGCAGACCAAGGACTTTTTCTTGAGACTTCAGGGAAGACCGATCCTTTTCCCGTTTGAAGTCTATGGATTTTGCTCGAATTACTCATGAACACGATCGACGTTCTATTCGGTGACCACAGAAAGCCGACGACCGACGACGCTTTTCCTTTTGAACATTACGGCATGACCCTTCGATCGCAAACTTCTTCACGGGCCGCAAAATTCTGTCGTGTGAAAGGCAGTACTTTTGCACCATATATTTTCAAAATGCTCGCTTTCACCGATCCCCCGTAGTGCCTGATCATTTATTCACATCGTCAATGCAGTATAATGCAAGCGGGCTGAATCATAAATAACATCCGCTTTTCCTTTTCGAAACTTCTGTCGATGAAAGCACTTTGCAATGAACATTGATTTATTAATTTTTTTCGATCCTCGCTGATCGTCACGTTAGCCCACTTCAATATTGTTAACGTAATTGTTATAGTTCGACATTTTTCCTTTTCTGTGACGTTCGTTATTATTTGATTCAACAGCTCCATCGATCAGCGTTAATATTCCTTGCTATAGCCATTTCGATGAACTGTTCGCACCTTTATAAACATTTTCTTCTTCATCAATTTTTTACTCCGAATTAATTAGAATTTCTTTAAACAGTGTATTCTTTTTCTGGTAATGGCAATGTCAATTTTCTTCAAAACTTTATATTTTGAGAAGTTTTAAAACTTGTCTCCCCACTTTACCTTCCCTTTCTACGACGCTATTCCCCCACGCTTCCGCCACGGCACGGTCACGTGACGCGCATGTGTCACAATGTCACGTGACTAATCCGGTACTGGCAGAGAGAGGGTAACTCTTTCCCCTGAATTCGAGTAAATTCCCCTAATCTGGTGTCTCTGGGTATGAATACATAAAAATCTGGTATGGTATAAATATATAAAAATGATTTTATAAAGACATCGTTTGTTAATTTATAAAAGGACCAAACTGTGTGTTCTGTAAACATAGCATTTCACGAACACAAACAAATACCATACATTTCTGTATCATGAATAGTGTAAACCTGTTCGATTAATCAATCGACCGATAAAAAATCGTAAAAAATATTCGCAGTTTGCCAGCAGAACATTGAAGCCGCGAAACAATAAATGGTTTAAATAGGAACTTTCTATTGATTCGCCTGGAATAAACCAGCACCACCTATTGTTGAATAAACCGATCGGCCGATTGATACGCAATAAAATATGATACACAAAGGGAAGAATGACCAGTCTTCCTCTCAAATCGTGGCCGAATCGATTTCGTTATACAGATCGACGGCCCCCGCATACATGAGAGATGTGTTGAGCAGTAAATACTTCATACCGCGGGTTCAGCTCTTCGAATATTGAAAACTATTTTCTCCAGCTTCGTGGCGTGCCGAATTTTATTTTTCTGTGGTTTACGCGCAAGATATATGATGAAACAGAATTGGAAGAGAAAACGTGCACGACTGACAATTTTTCTTAAATTAATTTTTTTTTCTCGACTCGATTTTCAGACCGATTCAATTCTTGGCCGACGAATTTTCATATACAAACCTATCAAAAAAGAAAAATATCTTGACGAAATTAAATTATGTTATTAAAAGAAGATCACATGAATGTATTTGTTAAACCTTTGTGTATATTTGAATTCATTTTGTTATTTCCATTCGTTAATCTTGACATATTAAATTTAATGCAATGTATCTCGAAATGCTCGAATTTGGAGCAATGTATTTTCCAGAAGAAAAATTTCACCATAATCATAAGTAAATTAAACAAATACTCCAATATGGAAAAATTCAATTTTTTTACAATTCCTGTATAAAAATTATTAACTGGTTTATTCTTAATCTTACCCAGCTATTTATATGTACTCATTCGACCACACAATCGATTCCTCGTCGATCACAAGAATAACGATTATTGGTGATGACAGAGTACATAACACTTCGTCGCCCATAAATCTTGCAGTAGTACAACGTGTGGTAACATGATTCTGTTAATTAGCCATTGTCAAAATGTTTCAGTCGCTTATCACGGATTCCGCGATTCTGGAACTAATTACGCCTAAATAGTGACGGTATAGCTGTCACTATTACATTATAAGCCATAATAGCCGTCAACATTATGTCATACATGCATAGAGAAATTCCCATTTCTGGTGTAAACTGTATCCATGTGTGCTGGCTGAGAATGAATAGCTTTGTATTTCCATTCAAAGCTATTCCGGCGAGTCTTAGACGGATTTCTGAAAGCGTTTCTAATAAATCAAGTGAACAATACGAACAATTACCCAAATTTCAGTTTAGTAACAAAATAAGCGATTTTTCATATTCCAAGTTACGTTGTTATTTTCACATTGGTGAAAGCATGTGCGGTACCGACATTTTTTTAGCCGACCGCGAACTACATGAATACAGTAAATATGGCGAGCTTCATGTTTATTAATCATCGCCTACCATTTATTCGTCGCAAATTCTACGGGACAATCGTCGGGATAAAACGATCAGTTGTATTTTAATTCCCATTTTACATAAATATAGCCTCCGAACGAGGTACAAAAATTGTAGTTTCAAAATTTCATCCTTTTTCCATTTCGGTCGCGTGAAAGATTAAAACGTGATGTTATACAGTGGACAATTGTATATTTAATCCATTATACAATTTCTATCGTTTTCATCAGCTTTACTTACCCGGTTAAATCCATCTAAGATCAACTCTACAATTATTAGAACAAATAATTCTTGGCACACATAAATTGTAATGAAATCAAAATTTCGAAAGGATCCACAGCCCATTGTGCGATCTCCAAGACGATTCACTATCATCAGCGGATTAAATTCGGATTGTGGATTCCTTTCAGACACAGTTCGGGTTAACTGTTCAACCCGAAAGGATCCCGTAAATGATGAACGATAGAGCTTTTGTCGGAGGTGCGCGGCCCCTCTCTCTCTCTCTCTTTCGGCCGAAAATGGGAAACGGATTGGCTTTTTCCCCCACACATCCCTGCGGATTACTCGATGCTCATATTCGTTGAAAGCACTTCGATGTTAATAAACGTTCTCACTGTATCGTCGATGCCGGTCTAGGTCAGAGCCTCGATACGCGACGCTGCTCCGTGGCACACATGGGAAAACTTATTTACCTGGCCGGTCGTACAGCCTTTTCCATCGAGTTATTTGCGAGCCCGCCGAATCAGAAATCTTTTTTCTTTTTAATTAAATAAATAGGCACACATTTCGAAGCAGCAAGTGGATTTACGGCTGAATAAGTGAGCGTTTAATTCAAGCAGTTTCTGCTCCTTCTCTTGTTCGCGTCTTTGTCACGGCACACCACTACGCTTCTCTCAGTGGAGCCCGCTGGCGCGCCAAACCATCTTTGCCAACACGCGTCTAGGTCGCGCTTTGATTGGTCCGTGTTTTTCGTTAATAACTCCTAAACAAAGCCGCGGCGGACATTTTCGAAAAGGAAAATGTCGCTTCAAATGACCTCAGGAATCGCCCTTTTCAGGGAGTTGAATTTTGAGACACTCTGTATCCCAAATATAATTTTTAAAGAGTAATTTATTAATTATTTTAAAATTAATCTTTCTTCGTACCATTCGATAAGGCCCCCAAAGAAAATCCTGTATGGCCAGTAACGAGTCGCTACCCCCACCACAATAGTAGTTACAGAGTGAGCACAGTTAATAAATTATTTCTCCTACTCTGCTTAACAGAAAATTATGAAAAAATTCACGAACATCCTCCCGTATAGCACGCATGACTATGAATTTTTTCGGAATTATTGATTGCAAAATGAATTTTTGAAAAATCTTAACCTTAAAATTACTGATTTTATAACACCTCAAAGTAACGAAAAGATATCAACGCACAATACTATTATAATATTCCAATGACTATGGAGCCGCGTGTACCGGTGCAGAATGAAGGATTAAAATGGGAAAACCATCTTCAAAGAGCGTTCCTGTCTCCGGTGGGCATGTTTCGAAGGCACAGTTAGGTAAGACAGAAGAAGAACGAGGTATAATGGGGAACAAGGTCGGGACACGCGAGAACTGTTCTCGACAGCGTTGTTGTTTACGACGGGGTGCGTGCACCCTTGCCTTTATTCGCTTATTCCGGTATCGTCAGCGATGCCGCTCGCATTATCATTCCGCGCGTGGCCGCGGTTCACCGTGTTATAATAAAGCAACCTCGCCGTTTGTCAGACAGTATTTTTCCTTCGCGTCGTGTTCTTCCAATAAACATAATGGAACACCGTCGCGGACCGTGCACTGACAAAGCGACTCGCGACGTTAGCCTCTATTACGTATGCGCTCCTCTCCGGCTATGTTTACACGTACGTAGCGTCTCCTCCTTTTATCTCATCGACGGGTCTTGACCCCGATGTCTGCCCGCCCGGAAATATGCAATCGGCGCAGCGTTTTGCCGAGACACCGAGTGCTAGAGACGAATGACTAAGAAATTCTGTCAACCTCCCATTGCTGCCTGTAACTTTGAACTTTGAAATCGCATAATTGACACGCCGAGGGGGTATTCAGGAATTTTTTTCAGGAAAACTACCGAACCTTTTGCATTGAGATTTTGCATAGGTATTTGTTGATATCTGAAGCACGTATGTGATTTTTTTCAAGTAAAAATAATCAAAATTATATAAGTATTTTTTTATAAAGTGGTTTTTTTTATAGTTGTTCTTTTATGACGAATTGAAGAAGAGAATTTCATATAAACTGGAATCTATTGATTAGATTTATTGTACCCCCACGGTGTACAATTTCTAGTTTATCCCGTACATCACGATGAACACGATAAATCTTCTCTAACACGAACCAATGTCCTGTTTCATTTTCTCTTCTATGAATTATCTAGTGTTTGAAACTGTGAATTTGCATAAATTTCTGCAGTCTACTGATAACAATGGTATAACAGACTCTACTGTCGCGAATTTTTTTAGAGGTAAAATGTGGTCAAACAGTCTTGCTCAGCTCCTAATTAACTCTTATGTCAATAGCCGAGTACCCGTTTGCTACTTGCGTTTAAAAAACTCCTCTTATATCCACATTGAAAAATTGCTGAGGATCATTTCGCGGGAAGCTTCAAATACAGAGATTTCGGAATGATTAAACATTGTTTATTAATATAAGAATCAGTAATACTTGTATGCATAATATGCCAACAAGATATTTTTAATGAAACATAATTTAAAATACCGATAAATTAAAATCGGACATTTCAATTGTTACAACTTAATATTTACTTGCGGAGGACGGGATTCTTTCTGCCGTAAACAGCCGTAACGATGCGTGGAAAACGCGCGGAATGAAAGCGCATTTTCACCACTATCCGAATAATCGTAGTTCTCCTTGGCTCTCGATTCGCTTTCGAACGAGCTCTCCGGCTGAGCTTCCTTGGATCCCGGGCGCCATTTCGTAACTCCTGGAAATCCCGCTTGGTGAAAGTCAAAAAGTTCAGCGTGGCTTATTGTTTGCCTCTTTGGAGTACGCGCCGCGGAGACTCTGTCTCTGTTAAATTAAATTATCGCCCCTGGCCCTTTATTATCCGAGCAAGACGTGATTCGATCCTCGCCGGTGAACGTTGTATTTACCCTCTGATAACGATAAACGACGCCGGTGAATTCCGCCGGGCAAAATTATTTTAATTGCGTCAATTAAAGCGTAATGTATTTTGCGACTGCGAAAAGGTTACACGATCGTCGTTTCGTTCATGATGCTGCCCACGTCCACCGTGACCATTGTAACAATTACGGTTATCGGAGTTTCAGGTCGACCAGAGATTTTGCTCCCGGAAAATTGAATATTACCTAAACCCGTTAATATAAAAACATTTTGCATCGTATTATTCGGGGTACCAAGTGTTGCCAGTCGGTAGATCGCGCATGATTTAACGCGTATATGCAAATCGAGAACACGGTGAAGTAAATATTTTAATAACGGACAATGATTGTTGCACCTCATTTTTGGTTTACTATGTGAACCGAAATGTTTTCATTAATTTATTGGCAAAGATATGTGCAAATATATACACTGTTCTATCGTGAAATATTGATTACTAAAAACTATATCGAGTTACAAATAAAATAAAATGTTCATTCAGCTTAATTAAATACTGTATGTTGTGTTTTGCAGAAAAATGGAATTAAAAGTACAATTATTATTTGATAGAGTGGCGTGATAATAATGACGACTTCATTATCGTCGAACAAAAAATGTGCTCACTCTCTCTCTCTCTCTCTCTTGTAAAAAAAGGTTCCGATTAAAAGTTACATTCAAATCGTACAAGGAAGATCTGCGAAGTGTCCAACTCCGAATTGGATAAAACTTCCAGGATTGTGGCGCAGTCAAAAAATAAGAAACCTGTATTTTTTCAGCTGCGATAACTTAGGATCAAGGCGTGAGAGCATCCCCTAAAACTTTCGCCCCTCTGATGTTATCTAAAAAAACTTCTCCGAGCTATTATACAAGTCAGTTTTTTAAGTAAACCCTTCACACAACTGTTTCACAAACAAAGATTGCCCACGAGCACAAACCAAATTATATTTACAATCTCAGTTTGAAATAAATTGTCTAGAATGACATGAAACTTGTTAATTGGAAAGTTGAATAAAAATCCATTACTAAAAATGGAGGATAAATAAAAATGAATAATTTTAGTATGACCAAAATACTGTAAGGGTAGTCTTCCCTTTATGTAAAATAAAAATGTTCTGTGTCAAAATATGAATAAAAATGTCTGACTTCTTTTAATAATTAAAAAAAAAATAATTTAACGATATTCCTTAACTCTTCTGTTTCATTGTTTTGTATTTGATCTACACATTTCTCACAAAATATGGACGAGTTTCGCTGGTGGTCGTAAAGTGACGTTAATTCGATGGTAATCGTTGATCTCACTAACTCCTCGAGTCATTAATTCCCCGACGCGAAGCATCATTCGGGCAATCGAACAGACAGTTCAATCCTTGAATATTCATACAAAAAGCAATTATCTGTGCAGTCAGTCGCAGGGCATGTTGTAACTCGGACAAGAGCAACATATCCCAATCAGGGCTAACACGCGAGGAAGAGGTTAGCGATGTCAGTTGCTTGTAAACACGTTGTTTAGCTAGCCACATACCCACGGTAGCCAACGTATACTCTCCATCTGGTTGTAAACGCATCTCCTGTGGAAAATAGACGACGCAGAAAATTCACGCAACAACGGGAAACAACCCTTGTAAACATATCACGCTTGAAATTGTTCTTTCGATTTTTTCAAGCGCAATAATCATCGATAAAAATCGATCGCCGAAGAGCGTACACCGGCGCGGTGCTGGAAAGAGATTCTTTGAAATTCAAATGAGAAGATAAATAAACTGCACTCTTCCCGTAAACTATTCACGTATTTTTCCTGCTTTCCGAAATTCTGCGTTATTTGTACCGAACATACGAGCAGAAAGATGTTTTGAATTTAAAGTACATCGCCACTTTACTAGGAAAACAGTGAATTTTTCATGGGTGCATACAGAGTGTGTCATATGAAATATTACAAGCTGTCTTTTGCCAATTTATTGCACGTATCGACGTATTTATTCTGGTATTAAATGGGGACCTCGAAGTGAAAAAAAGCAAAGTGCTTTCCGTAAAATATTTATAAACAATTTTTATTGGAGCTAAGTGATTGTATTTAATTACCACAGTTCTATTGGAGCTCGATCATTTATATTGGCGAATAGGGGAGAAAACTAATTTTCAGATAAGATTTCAGGGCTCGCACGGTAAACAGTGCATGTATACATAAATTACACGATTGTTTGGTTTAGACAGTGGCCAACGATCGTAGAAAGTTTTCTAGGAAAGTGACTTATTCATAGCCGAAAAAAAGTCCCACCAATAACATCACATATTTTGTCGTTGATGATATATACGGTCCGGCTAAAATGGCAGGATGCCAAGTGGGTGGTGTTAGTGGGATTCGTGGCTTGAACCCGACGCCAAATACATTGTCCTGCAAAAACGGTTGATTTATTATGACCGGTGGTCCAGGATGTGCGATTTTGTCGGACCTCGTACAATCGCATTCAACCCGATAATTTGCCTGTTCCTCACACCGCGCCGCGCCGGTAGTATCTTTCTACCGTGACTATTAACTTCAACGAAAATCTCCAAGTTTTGATTCATTCTAATGAATTTCTGATTCAATTGGCCATGGAGGAAAAAGTACTCTTGTTTTATGGATTCTGGAAATTATTTAAGGATAATGTATCCTTTGAATATATTAAGTCTGGTCATTAATTAATTCCGTGGCATCTCTTCTTATTGATATCGACCCGGGTCTATGATTTATTCACTGTCATAACTGAAATGAAAATCATCACGTTTTATCCCATTTTTAACGCAAATAATTTTATTTTACATACGTCCACTGTCTAGTTGCATTTATGACAAAAATCACTAAGTATAATATAAAGTAGTAGACGTTTTAAAGGAATGTAAGAATAACAATATGCCAGTTTTGGCTTATTAAAATTGTTAAAGTAGGATCGAATATTCTAGTTGGTTCTAGTTTATCGATGCAAATAATTTTATTTCGCATAGGTCCACTGTCTAATTGCATTTATGAAAAAAATTAGCAGATATAATATAAAGTAGTAGACGTATTAAAGAAATTTAAGAATAACAATATGCCAGCTTTGGCTTATTAAAATTGTTAAAGTAGGATTGAATATTCTAATTAGTTCCAGTTTGTCGATACAAATAATTTTCGTCTAATTGCATTTATGACAAAAATCAGTAGGTATAATATAAAGTAGTAGACGTATTGAAGGAATTTAAGAATTACAATATGCCAGTTTTGCATATTAAAATTGTTAAAGTAGGATTGAATATTCTAGTTGGTTCCAGTTTGTCGATGCAAATAATTTTATTTCGCATAGGTCCAATGTCTAGTTGCATTTATGACAAAAATCACTATGTATAATATAAAGTAGTAGACGTATTAAAGGAATTTAAGAATTACAATATGCCAGGTTTGGCTTACTAAAATTGTTAAAGTAGGTTTGAACATTCTAGTTGTTTTCTAGTTATTTCGCATAGATCCACGTGCTAGTTGTAATAATTTGTAGAAGTCCGAGTCTACAGACAAACATTTCGAAAAACGAGTACCATCCGTAAAATGGTCCCGCGTTATTTGCATAATGGACCCAAGCAAGTTGATCCATTAAGGATCAAGTTTAGCATAAACGATCCTTACGTCCACTCGTCAGGATTGCCGGAGGTTCGACATCTGCGTTGCCTCTCGAATCCCTCGATCCCCCTCGTTCTTCATGATATTACCGTCAAACGGCCTGCAAGCATTCAAGGCCACTGTCTATCGATACTAGCACGGCTGCACTATGATTTATGATAGGAATAGTCGACGCAGAAGTGCCGGCCACAATCAATCCATCTTAAGTTCGGAGGACGATGCTCCCTTCCATATATACTTGAGAATCTGGCATCCACTGTGCCATTGAATGCGATCCCCTGTCCCTCTTTTCCTTTCCCAGATTCCAGACCCCGGATATTCCATAACGCGGGACATCAATTTACCAGCAACATCTCCTTTTTGATCTCTGGCTGCTTATCGTTCAGCGAATAACCGACAGATTGATTTTAACGTATGGTTGCTACCAGGAATTTCGTGGAATTCACCGCAAAAATTTAACGCCGCGAGCGACGTAAATCCACGTTCGGCGCATTTTTCGAAGATTTACGGTCTAACTGAGGCCAATTTAGCAGATATTTATTTCGGCTGAATTTTTCGTCGGAGATCGGAAAACGATGAGTTTTCGATGTTTGGGCATCCATTTAAAAATTTTTTATTAACTCGTATTAACTCATTCATATCTGCTAATATTAAGAACCGATGATAGCAGTCTTTCAAATAAGTAGAAAGGGTAAGTAATGGTCAGACAAGCTAACTCGTAAGAAACTATGAATAAATTTCATTTAACGCTAATAATAAAAATAAAAATAAATTGCCAGCATCGTAAACACTGGAATAATTGAGAAATTAATTTTCCGATTCAAAAAATTGTTTACAGTGGAATTCGAGTACAGATATCATTAATATTTGTCACCATGTCCCTCTATTTCATGAACTTGCAAATCCCACCGCCGAATAAACAAATAAAATATTACGTCCCAGCCCGCACGCGCAGATTATTACTTTACATTACATTACAATTTACCTTATTTATATCACATCCCCGGAAAAGTCACCAACACACGATCATTTTTGTTACATTGTGCTTCGCGTTGTACCTCACGCACGCGATTCGCGTAACCGGTACGTAATAATCCGTTTAGCATGTACCACAAAACAAGTTTAGTCTCGTTCGAGCGTATAATTTATCACTGTCCCGGATGATATTCGCTCGAACTCGAAATCCGAAGTCCCGAAAGAACTCGTTTAACCGGTGAACAATGGAGCGCGCCGCGCAATTTCTCAAATCTCCGTGTGCTTTTAATTACACCGTAAACGGTCGCGGCATTATCGCGATATTTTCGTCACTGCCGCGGCGCAGGATATTAATTACCGTAATTCACGCTCGTATTCCGATGAATTAGAGCGACATCGGTCTGCATCAATGGTTTCCGAACGATCGAGCATCCTTTCGAAGTGTCGAATCTCGATCTTCGCTTGAGAATTTTTTTAAACAATTCTACTAGATCTATCAATTTTCAATTTTCATTGTGTTCTTGGCAATTCTTGGGAAATATGAACATAATTTTTCAATCCAGAAATGATGATCTTAGTTGTAGTACTTTAAATATTCACAGTGATCAATCCTCGAGGAGTCCATATTGGAAATGGTACATTTGGAAATTTTTAAAAATAGTGGACATACCGATCTTACATTTTAGTGGTACTTTTAACAATTCTTAAACAACGTGAATATAATTTTTATATGCAGTAATATTTTGTACGAAATTATGAGAGTCTGGACAGCCTCCATTTTGATTCCGCTCACAGCATCTCTATATTCGAGTCGATACCTGGAGGAGAAACTCAAGAATTTGACTTCCGGTTCCCAAACTTTGCAAATCCAAGTGCGCACTACTGTATTCCCTAGGGAACATAAATCTTCCAGTCGTGTCCGTGAGTTTTCTATCAAGCAGCGAGATTATTCTGCTGTTAGATCTCCCATTAGAGTCTCCGGTTGGTGACGCGGGAAGAAGGTCGCGCTTCGTAGTTTTTCCGAGTGAAACTCGAAAATAATACAGGGCCGTCAGCGAGTTTCCGGGGAAGTTCGCGCGCGCGTCAAGCGAAAGAAATTTCATCGTAGTCCGTGGCGAACTCGTTTCCTACTTTTCCTCCCACTCATCGCGATCAATAGGGTCGCGTGTTGTTCGCGGGCTCCTCGATCATACGCACGTCAAACGAGCATTCAGCCACGCAAAAGGGCATTAAGACAGTGAATCGCGTCACAGAGATCGTTTATCTCCCGGTTTAATCGTTGCGCGAAACTAACGCGTGGGATCGTCTCTCTCTCTCTCCCTCTCCCTCTCCCCCTCTCTCTCTCTCTCTCTCTACTGAAGTGCTTCAACCATCCCGATCGATGAACCGTGCCACTAAGTTATTTCGAATGGAAATAACATCGCCGCAAAGTGGAAGCACGGATAACGAGATTCGAAGCGACGCACGGTCGTCCATGCGCCCGATCTAGCTGTTCATTAAGATTTCAGCACTATTCGAAAATTCAAGGATATAGTAATTTAGGTAATTGGATTCGTTTGGACCATATTATCTTATCAAAAATACATATTGACTTTAAAAATTCAAGGTGACTTCGATTTTTTAGGGATTGAACTTTTCATTTTTAGTTTTTGTATTGAAATTCGTAGACTTGTAAATGCTGTTCTAACCACAATTTTTAATAAACCCTATTAATTTCTTCGTTTTTGAATGTGATGGACATTTAGAAATAAATATTAAAGAAATGCAAATATTAGGCAAATACAATTTTCAACAGAAATGGACACCTAATATTGAATAGTAAATATAATATTAAATAAATAAAATAGTATTATATTATAAAATGTTATAAAATGTTGATTTTTAAATGCTCGTTCTAATCACAATTTTTAATAAATCCACAATTTAATAAATATGATGTACATGTAGAAAGTAATATACATTCGATAAACATCGATATCAGGAAATTGATTTTTTACCAAATAAGCTAGATCGAGCCAGTGGACCACTGTGCGACGCCCTGCTCATATCGCAGCTTTTTAGAGCGGACCAGAAGTGGTCGACGGGAAGGACTCTTGAACTTTATAACGAACTATTCGATCGTAAGTTGCACACAATGTAATTCAATGCTATTGTCGCTTATGTGTTCGGCCACGGTAACATGTAACGTGGTGGTTAGTGAAAATTGCCGTGTATTGAGACGCAAGGTATACTTTAGACTGTCTGGCAAATAGGTATTTAGTGCCCCTTAGAATTCGAAGTTTGCAACTTTCAATCGCACTACATCTAGACCATAAATTTACTAAACGGCTGATGGTGCTCATTCAAGCATTTTTCGACGTCGAGCAGAATAAACAATTATGTTATTATTTAAATATTTTCGTACCTTATTAAATGTAGTTTTAGATACTATTTCAATTTTTAAGTTTTAGTCTTTTTTTCAATTTTCTTTTATTTATACACGCCATACTAGGTAGTTACCAGTTCATAATTAAGTTAGTTATGCAGCAACATCGATATCAAATTAACAATTTCACAAAAAAGCGGAAAACTTAATCAAGTAACTTAAAATGAATAAAGAAAACAATTTGCACAATCATCGCTGCCAACATTTGCCAAAAGTGCAAATAATATGCGCTAAACGTACAAATCAACTCAGAGTCAGTTGCGTGAATGATAAAATTAAATTTATAAAAAAACGAAATATGGTAAATATTTTCTGCAATATTATTGAACTTTTGCCGTTGGCACGTCTAACCCGACGTGCACCCAGCGCGATTCAACGCCGCGTTGGAAATAAAGGAAAAATTTGACGAATCTCGTTCACGTTGCATATCGCAAGAGTGTTATAGGTAGTTTGGATTTCACGTGAACCGATCTCACAGAACTCCGTCGCTCGAGTCGCCTATGGTCCCGTGGTACACAGAAAATTGTGTACCATGTCCCGCCTTGACAGGTCACCATTACTCGACGATGGTTTCATAGGCACGCTTCATACGTGTTTGGTCGTGACACCGGTGACATAGTGCAAGGAAATTTCACACCTTCCTAACCCGACCGAGCAAATCTTGCTCTGTCTCTGCACAAACAACTTCGTTGATTTCTACAGCAACGTGTGGAAAATGGGAATTTTCTGTCAAGACATACTTATCATTCTTGTGCGAGTAAAATGTTCGTGTTCATTGACAAATCTATTTACATAATCCACGTCTTGAAAAATTCTACAAAACTTTCCGGACAGAAAATTCTTCAACATTTATTACATACATTTTTATCTTTTGTCTTGCTATTAACTGGACTAATCTGTTAAAGTAATCGTGTCTTAAGAGTCGTATACAAAATGTAGGACACTCCACAACTGGTTGGTCACTACAATGGTGGTACTTCTACCTGTAAACATAGCGTAGAACGTACGCTAAATTTTTCCGCAGCTAATTTGTTCAGAAAGGTAAGTTTTTATTTCCCCCGTGGTGCAGGTACAATGATTTTTTAAAGGAAGTTTCGTGGAAAAATTTGTTTGTACGTTTTCAACATATTTTCCCACGTGATCACCACCCTCTGTGTTACATCATCGTGCATCACAATGCATTTATGGGAAAAATGAGACAGTAAAAAGACCAAATGTAATTAAAGAAATTAATTTATTATTTCCAATTTATTTCTGTGATTAAAGAACGGAAAATAATTTTTTATGTAGCCCGTGCACAAAATTTTTGATTTTGGGATTTTAGTTACGAGATATCCCACAAAGTATTTCTTGGGGGTTACAATTTAAGAAATTTCTAAAAAGAGACTATTTTACGTTACTTTATGAAAATAATAATAATAATGTGTCTATCCAAATTTTTAGCCATTTTTAAAAAATAATTCTATACCCAAAGCAATCAGTTTGTTGAATAATTCACAATCTCGCTAACCTTAAATTAGAAATTTTAGAACCCGTCAATTTGGCGGATCCCGTAAACCTACTGTTAATTAGATATTTATCTCGTTCGCTTTGAACATTTTTAGAGTCTCGGTAAACGATATATAGTGCTCTACACGGTTATAGAGGGTGTTTCGAGTGTACTTGGATATTCATGACACATGCAAGATATATGCAAGTTCTATATAGTTATATCAGCAAATGAGACTGGCTTTGGGGATACACTCACACACATTCGATCCTCTGTAATTACTTGGGCCGTGCGAGGAACTTGAAATGACGGGTATCCGACGCTCGGGTAACGTCGGAAAATGATCGGTCCTGGTCGAAACGGGTCAAAACTAGTCCGAAAGGGATTCGAGATACTGGAAGAATCACGCGACATAAAAACGTCGGGATTTCCGAGATTTCGAATACGCGACACAAGCTCCGGAATGGATTTTATTGGATTACGTTTATTACGAAACACGTTTTGGCTCCTGATTTAAACTCTGGAAAAAAGACCATGCAATACCATCAACTATGTATTCATTTTCGACGATTTTTTGAGAAACAGCATTTTTATTGAACTGAAAACAATTCCACCAATATTGGAAAACTAAAAAGCAATACAACATTTTGTTAACGCTTTCACAGGAGGGAAAGGAAACATTATATTTTGCAACTTGTGAGAGCTTACTTTGACGTTAAAGCTATGAGTATCCAAAGAATAGGGGCCCAGCCATTGGCCAGATTAAAAAAAAAATGGAATAATCGCCGGTAGATGTATTAAATTAATATACGTGTGTATTGAATTTGCTGGTTTGAAAGGCTTGAATTCCCTGGGCGATCTTTTTAGCTTCGCCTAACTGTGGATCAGCGTGCTGTGGGTCGAAAGGGGTTGCCATATTCTCGTCACGTGTCGAGAATCTGTGAAGCTCCGTATATACGTATCTCAGCCGAGCGATGCATGTACATATGCGGGCCGACATTCGTATCTCCTTCCGTACCAAGTTACTAGCTGACAAAGGAAAATATCGAGATGTCTGCGGTGCATTCGAACCGCGCGAAACTTTCCTTCGAATTGTTTTCCGCGAAAAGTTCCCCGCGCCTTTGTGTAATCGAAATGCCCCGCGACCAACGCGACGACATTTGTATGACAAATGAGCAAGATTTCGTGGCTGTTCCAAGTCCATGTGCTGAGAAAGGTGAGGATTACCACTTCGGGGAGCATGTTTCGTTGCGCGACGTATCGCTTCGGCTATAGTGTGGATAACGAAACAGTTTATGCATCGGGTGTTCCGTATAGCTAGGTAACAGATATCAGTAATTTTTTAATAAATGAAAATGAGATATTTGTTCAAACAGTGAATATATGTATAAATATATATTTAATATAATTAACGATTACAAGTGATGTTTACTCTTTGACATATTAACGACGACTGGCAAATCTTTTAAACAAAATACATTCTTCTTTTATCCATTGCACACTCATTCATGCACACTCATTTCGTAATTCACTTTATACATTTTGTAATTCACTTTATACATTTTGTCTCTCACTCATATTTCATGTTTCTTTCTCATTCTCACACATTCACCCCCTTTGTTTTTATTGAATACAATTGAATACATATTTACATCTTATTTAATAAATAAAAACAATTCTCATTTTCTCAGTCTCATACATTCATAATTATTATCATTTTCTCATTCTTTATTTAATTATTATCATTTTCTCATTCTTTATTCACCCCCTTTGTTTTTATTGCCTATTTCTAACATTTTCTTCACATTTTTTTACTAAACTCATACCACTTAAAGGTTTTGTTAAACAATCTGCAGTCATACGCTCTTTCGGCACATGCAATACTTGTAACTTTTCTTTCAAAACAGCCTCTCTAATATAACAACATTTTGTCTCTCACTCATTATATTTCATGTTTGTTTCTCATTCTCACACAATATTGAAGATAATCTATAATTTCACTTGAGTATTTGATGTTAAATAGATATTTTTTTCAATTGTACTGTAGCATAGATTGATAACTAAAATTATTTAATATTATAATAATATTCGGTAATTATGTTAATATTAAGTATACAATATGCACGATAAATTTTATATTATGATAATGCGTGACACTTGGATACCTGGTGTGAAGCATTGACAATATTTGCTTTAATTATACCGTGACATACCTTGATAATACAAATTGTTTCATATTAAGTACATAAAGTGATAAATTTGCAAAACAAAAATGTTCTACCTGAATTGCTACAAACTGAATTACTAAAGTAAAATAGAAAATATAATTTTTACTGTTTTATGTTCATTCTACTAATTTCTGTCCTAAGTGAATAAAATCCGCGATTAATACATTATACAAAATATTGGACACACTCGAAAATTTAATCTTGAAATATTAAATCAGGGATGGTGTGGTATTTGCATTTCGCGGCACGAATTGCGTTGTGAAATATTTTATTTCGCTACGCAATTGGAAAAATGTGTTAACAGAAAGGCAAATGTTGCTCTCGCACTGCATGTTTCTTTTTCAACGTTCATGTATTTGCATCTCACGTATACGTTTTCAATCAAGTTTTATTAAACGACGGATTTTTTTCGAGACTTCAAAACACGCAACCGAAATTTTTTCCCCTCCGCGTTCCTTGTTTTCGCGAAAGTCAAAATATTTATTCTCTCGCGAAATATTTAAATAAAATATTAGTCCGACACGCACATTTTTCCCGAGCATTTTCAGCGCACGTGTGTTTTTTTCCATACCTAATCCGCTCGTTATGCGAAACGTAAACATTTCGAAGGAATTCCCGTTGAAGTTCGCGAAAACGATGTAATTCATTTCACTGCGGGATGAGATAAATCTCGCTACGTCTACATGCCGTACACTTTAAGTAGTGTATCCAATCTTGGATCCTCCCGTGTAATCTATCCAACTCTCGAGAGCTATTAAGCGGATTCACGTATCTGCGATTCAAATGAAACAATTGCGAACGGAACACCCATATCATCTCACGACAGATATTTTCTGAAAAACCTTATGTTTTTGCATTAGATGACGAAACGCGTTGCTATGTGTGCTCTGCGGATATACAACCGGTTACCAAAGAGACGGGAGTCTCTTATGACTGACGCCAATGACGTAGAATCGGTTACCCCCACTATCGCGCTCCGGTAACCTGTCCGGGCTTGCCGCGACTGGCCGGGTGGGGGTAGCCGATTCTACGTCATCGACTCTGGGATCACTAGTTGCCCAGGCCAGAAAATTAACCACCAAATACAGTTCAAATTATATCGTGTTTACTGTCATTTTAATATTAAAAATGCCACAAATAAGTCGGTGAAAGCCCTATAAAAAAATATTGGAAAATTAAAAAGTCAGTGACTTAGCAGATTCAGCAGATCACAGAAGAAATTTGCATCTCAGTACAGTTAATATTGAATTTTTCATGAATAACGTTATTTAAAAGTGTTAAAAAATGCACGTGAGCGATCAGTGACTGTATAAACCACTCCATATAGATAAACCTTTGAAAACTATTAAATTATCAACAGGAATTACATTTTCCCTGAAAAATCGATTGCGAACTCCTTTTGTCACAAATTCTATTATATCTTGATTTTTATTGATTACTTTTTACAATAATTTGCATAGAAAAGAAGCCGCAACGATGTCGAACAATGCTCGCTAAAGAATAAATTATTGTGTTAACGGTATTTTGAAGACATGAAATTTTCCGATAAATAAATTGCGACCTCGATCGGAGCTGCCCGCGCAATTTTCTGCGCATCGGAGAGTGGGATTTCGCGACTATAAAATGCGGAATGCGAACCTCGGTCCTTCAGTTCTCGCCAAGTCTTGAACACTGTGGGTCTCCTTTTTTCCTTCCCCTTGATCTTGGGTTTTTTATGCCTCGGGTTAAGGATGGGTGGAAGTCCTTTTTCTGCTTCTTGTTTTGTCTTGTCGCATCTTTTTCTTATTCAGCAAAAGAGTAACCTCGCTTCCTCGTGTCGTTGCTGACTTTGTTTACTTTGGTCGTTATTGTCTCCTCTTTAGAAGAGTCTTTTTCTTCCTCCTCATTTTATTCTGCCCGATTCACTTGTCCGTTCAACCTTAACGTCGCCTCAACGTTAATTTAATACTTTATCGTATATACCAGTGTTTCAAGACTCTTTTAAAAATCAAGAATTCACTCTGATAGATTATTTCTTAATGCATTACGACGCATAATTAATTCTAATTTGATACTTTTAAGGGTCCCGTCGACAGGTAACGTTAAATCACGATGCATTTGGCACGAACAATTATTTATAGGTTAGCTGGCCACTCGTGTGGTATTTGAATTATATTCCCGATCCGGAAGAGCGTAAGTGTAGCATACGCAGTCATTCCATATTAACCATGTAGTTATGGTCGCAGTTCACATCTCAATTACGATACATGCTGCGGTTTCACCCTGACGTTGCACTGTAAACCATCGAGCGTTGCGGTAAAACAAATGGTCTATAGTAATTGATAATTTATTCAGTTTAGCCGGTTCCGAAGCTGAAAATATTGGTTGCACGCGCATCAACCGGTGTAAATCGTTTCTATCCAGTTTTCATGACACTTAACTCGAAAAACAATATTTTTACATCTGAATTTCAAGCATTTCTGAAATAGACGAAAATAGTATTTAGCATGCACAAACAATATTCTATGTCACAAAACCCCACAAGACATCCTGTGTATGTGTACAAACAATTTATCGAAGCATCGGTTTAATTTTTTATTACTAAACTGACTTTTTTGTAAAATCAAAATTATTCAAGTCGATCGTAAGAAATAGAATTTGAATAAATTGAAAATTATGTAACAGCATTCTTAACTAAAATCAGTCTCAAATTATATACTTAAAGATATTTGAGAATATTTATACAGAATTTTAGTAAAGGTCCTTAAATTCTTGTAATACATTTACTTTCTTTGACTCGTCCATTTTTGCCATAAATGCATACAATCGACACTCCACTTATTACGTAATTTTCTTGAGTGAATTTCCAAACGAAATTAATTTTATGGCACGTTTTTGAGTTGAGGGAAGCAGTTCAACGCCTGGCAATATTATAGAAATTATTATCCACTTCGGCTGGAGTATATGCTGAGTTGGTAGATTATAGTTTGAAGGGGATGGCACCCCAGTGGCATACGATACGCGATATCCATCACGGAACTGTGAAATGAAAGCAGAGACGCCTCAGCGCACCGAAAGTAATAGCCAGATTTTCGAGAAATTTTATACGATTCTACTAAATTTCGAACAATCTGCCGAAATCACGATATCGCCAACAATACAGATACATAAAGTCTGTCGATCGCTATTTGCGATACTCGCATCTGACGAACGATAAATGTCACTCCGTAGTCATTCCCGGATCCGAAGCAGTGTGTAGTAGTGTCTCGTTTGCAAACAAAACGCCTTGGTTTTCTCGTAATTTTTCCACGTACTTCGTTGCAGCTTTATTTTCGGATGTTCCGGCGCTGTTCCGCCCGTGAAGTATCATAAAATCGCGTAGTTTGTAGTTAAAGTTAAACGACCATGCACTCCTTCGCTTTAACTCGCGCGCTCACTACGGCACGATTTAACATTCGACAATTACACAACTGCAGTCTGTCTGAGACTGTCTCGCCTCCGAGATACTTGAAATGTTCATTAATTTTACAGTGTAACAACAATGTATCTTATCTGTAGATAAATAGTTTGTTGAATGTTTATCACTTCCAGAATATCAAGTACATTGATATAATACACCATAAATATTTTTTGGCATGTCACATACTTTCACTAATTCTTTGTATAGAAAATCGGTTAAACATAATTTTTTGGAGCTTTTCGAATTTTTGTTTTCCAGACTTTGTGGTGGTAAATACGTAAATCCTATACTCTAAAGCTCAATTAATGCGTGAACTCAAATTTTTTTCAACCACAGAAATCAGTGTCGGAGTTGAAAGCGATAGCAAAGACATTTTGACTGAAATAGTGCCATTTTACTAAAATTTCATTTTAACCACTGAGCAATATTTCCCTTTAACTTCGACTAATTTTACTTAAATTGTTTCAGATATCTACAACAGTCGCGATCATGGCAGCCAGTGGGAAGCACGCTCGATCTCCGTACCATTTTTGCTCGGTAAAAAATTCGTAAATATTGCTAAAAGTGCTGTCAAATAATTAAAACAAAGTTTACCTTGCCCGCTTACTTTGGTAGCCCGCAAAAATTTCTGAAAGACTAGCTTTGGCTCGCGCGTTACCAGAATGGCCCCTTAATTGTCCGTTATTATAAAAATTCGCAGGTTGATTAATGCCTCGGGGGAAAAGAAGCCTGTAAGTACAACTAAATTGAGACCTAACGAATAAGCTGCCGGATGAGGAGAAAAAGTTTCCCGATTCGCAGGCGATCTAAACGCCATTGTGTCCCGGCGCCCTCGGTCGACTGGGACTTTTTCACGGCTGGAAACGGCAAAAATAACTATCAGATACTCGGCGGTGATAGAGGTAGGGGAGGCACGCTCGCTGGAAGAATCATTTATTAAGTTTATCGCGGCGAAACGAGTAAAACGCGAAATCGAAACGACGTACATGTCTTTATCGCGTTGTTCGTCGGATGATAAGAGCAGTCGTGCGCCCCCGCGGAAGCGGTTACGTGCGTGTCCATGGGTAATTTGGCGGTTTTCGCGTAGTCGTGGTACACACATAATCGCGTGGTCCGCCGAATATTCAATGTTCCCTTAATATCGTCTCAAATATCATTGTTCGGGGCCCCCTGGGTTCTTTACGTGGCAGGTTAAAACGCGATGCAGCACATTCGGCCGTCGATCGATTCTCAGTTGTATACAGGGTGTTCGACTACGGGTGGGAGAAAATTTAAGGGATGGTTCTCCATGACAACATAAGTCGAAAATGAAGAATAAAAAAATTGCGATTCCGGCTTCGTTATTTAGTTATTAACCCATAACTAGACTGCGGATCTTTATGGAAAATTCAAACTTTCTATCTGAATGGCAACAAATTGGGCTGAAATAAAAATTTAATTTCTTTCTTAATATGTTTAATAGATTGAAAATAATATAACAGTAGCTTTAAATTCGTCTAATGTCTTTGCTATTTTGAATTACACCTACTCATTTTTATCATAAATGCATAAAATCCGCAGTCTGCCCATAACACCATTATTAAAAATATTGTTTACATTATTAAATATGTTGGTATCTAATCAATTACTAAACATGTAAGTATTCTATGAAGTATTATATATCAATTTCATATCCATCAAATTTAAAATATCAGACGGAATATCTAGATCGGAAGAAATGTTTAACTTTCGAATTGAAATAGCTCCGAGTGCAAAGTGTTAACAATTAAAAATCCACCTAAAATGCGGCAACCTATAACTAAATAACGAAGTCGAAATCGCAATTTTTTTATTCTTCATTTTCGACTTATATTGTCATCGAGAACCACCCCTTAAATTTTCTCCCACCTGTAGTCGAACAGCCTGTATACGTTCGTTCGCGTTTTCTCCTCTATTGACTTAAGGCAAATATCACGCCTGCCGACGCACTGAAATATTCTTCATTCTTTGTTTGACCGGGCCGGTCGGTTTGCTTATCTTTCATAAATAAATCTTTATTTGCATAAGCTACATTAGCGCGCGATCAAATGCAATCGAAATACAAGCGGTCGCCGCCGCCCCCGCCGCTTGCTGAGGTTAGCGCTTTAATCTAAACAGTAGATCAAACTGGTTATGATTGCGCGATGATAACCTCGTTGCGAACACCTTGTGTGACAAACTGCTGCGACAAGCACCGGGGACTCTGAATTAATTCGCGTTTTGCTGGACATTTGTATGCCTAACGTTCCTTAACCCCTTGCTGGAGAACTTTCTTTGCGGTCGTTGCAAGTTTATCCCCAATATAATTTTACAGGGAAGATAGGAAAAGATATTTATTGTATTTACTTCTTTTAATTCGTCTTGAAATAAACGCAGAACATTGTGTAGATTTTATTTGAAATATTCATCTGACTCGTTATATCTTGCATTTATAACATCTAAGAATATGTAAAATATATATTTATTAATATATATACGTGTAGGAGTGAAAATAACTTTCCGTCGCAGAACGCAATTTTTATTGCATATTTAATTAATTCCGAAACAATTACGCGACACCAGAGGCCAATTATGTTGCCAATATCGTTGACCACAATAACCGAGACGCCGTTTTTGAGAAACGCGTTGAAAGCGCAGGTTTAATATTCGTTTTAATATCGTCTCCTCTGGGAACGCGTGAATGAATGCGCACGGTATTCGCTATTCTTTACTTGCGTCGCGGTTCACTTTTGTCGGCTGGCCGTTTGCAAATAACCGTTTCCATAATAACACGTTCCGCGGGCAACGATTACCGAGTTATAATGTCTAACCGCCGGAAATCACGGAAGCTTTATTGAACCCCGCTGCACCGTGGATTAGGACAGGTTAAAGGGGAGGTTTTAATTTCCTTTTCACCGTCGCTTTTCATTACGATTTAGTTGAATCTCCTTTCATTCTGCTCGGCAGCAACGTTCATTCTTCCCTTCTTTCTTTTGTTGTTTTAATTCGTTGCGTTTGTCTCCGACCAGTTTCAAAGACAAATGTTCAAACCCTCCAACGTGGAATTCGTCGGATATCGAAGACACGCTCTGGAGATATACGAGATTTCCTTTCGCGCTACCGACTTCCGAATATTTCAGAGGTGTTACGTACCAGTTCGCGAAACGTTCCGCGAAAAGCTGTGTGCGGTACCTGACGCGCGACGATTATACAATACAATCTCGTGGAAATTGTATTTAACGCATCGGCGCGAGCTTAAGAACAACAAACTTTATTATAATCTCGGATTTTATCCATTACTAACTAAGTGGGTGCGATTTAAAATAGAAAAAAAAATTTAGGAACATCGATATGTTTTTAACTTTTTCAGATTCTTGAAGAAAGAAAAATGTTTTTATTCAGTTCCTATTGCTTAAGAACAACAAACTTTATTATAATTTCGGATTTTATCCATTACTAACTAAGCAGGTGCGATTTAAAATAGAAAAAAAAATTTAGGAACATCGATATGTTTTTAACTTTTTCAGATACTTGAAGAAAGAAAAATTTTTTTATTCAGTTCCTATTGCTTAAGAACAACAAACTTTATTATAATTTCGGATTTTATCCATTACTAACTAAGCAGGTGCGATTTAAAATAGAAAAAAAAATTTAGGAACATTGATATGTTTTTAACTTTTTCAGATTCTTGAAGAGAAAAAAATTTTTTTATTCGGTTCCTATTTCTCGCAATCGATGCAGTAAATTGTTATTCTACATAAAGATCCGCCGTCTAATTATATCAATTAATCTTGTAACCCTCTTGCACCATGTACATCCTGACAAATTTTGGTTCATTCAATAGATTGTAATGAAAATTAATTTCCAAATTTTTAAAATTGTCTAAATTAATTGAGATATAAAGGAACCACTTTTATATAGACATTTAGTTAGTTTTTAAAATAATTGTAATGGATTGAAAATAATGCAGCAGTACATTCTTCGAATATGTTTTTACTGTTGTGCATTTAATCTGCTCATTTTTGTAACAAATGCATCAAATCCGCAGTTTAGGTATAAATTATAATCTAGCATCGAGCAAGCTACGTTATCTGGTCGGCCAGTTCGAACTGCCAAAAATGAAAGACCGTGTCTGTGTCATAAACCATGCGAATGTGCCAGCCTCGACGCGAGGTACCAATAAGAATTGCAAATAAGACGGAACATGCGAGTTTACCTTCGAAATCGGCTATTTTTCCGACGTAAAACTTACGGACCGAAACTGCGCGATCAAAACAGTCATTTTTTAATGGAATTCTTTTCTAAACGTTCAACATTTTGAAATCTGGTCTAAAATGAATCTTGATTAAATCGTAACAAACGTTTGTTTCCACAGATAAATCGATAGAACAGATAATATTGACACAAGTAATATAATGGAGAATTTTCTGTATACAATATCGCAGAATAGTTCGCAATTTCGGGATTGCCGGGAATATAAAAAATGCGTAAACTTTTCATGTCCTACTTGACGATACGCATACGAGATGTTACGTAAATTTATATTATCAATATTAAACAAGTCAGACCATACACGACGTGTTTCAAAGCGAACAAATAAAAATTTGCCGACATAGTCTACAAGTAATAATGAAAACTATATTACGCGAGCATAAAGCTTGGGTAAAAAATTCCAATGTCGAAACGGAAAATCATCCCGTTTCTCCTTTGCAGCGTACATGCGGCCATACATACATTGCATGAAAACGCAAATATTCGTTTCAATGCATTTGATTTGATAAAAAAAGAATAACTTCGTTGTAAAGTAACACAATCTGAATGAAAATAATAATTAACACCCTCATTACCTTTATTCATAATTATTATCATCTGTAACATTTATTGTGCAGTTATACCTTAATTACAACTAAAAAACGTAGTAAGAAAAAATTAATCACACAGATAAAAACTTTACTTTTCCTAAGATTATCTTGGTTGTTTAGATTTAAAATTTATTCATGTTTTCTAGTAGCAGCTTTTTAAGACAATGGTGATGTAAAAATGTATCTTCCGTATTGCTTTTAACCAGATATTCGAATTTTTCTCATTCGCATTACAATTTTTCCGATTTTCGGCATTGCATTATCACAGACAGTTTTTGACAAGGAACAATGAATACCTCCCGAAAGTGACAGAGCCTAAATTGCTACGTTCCACGGTTAATTTGCGGCGAGGCAGAAGGATCGATATATGAAGCATGACGAGGGTGGTTTTCGGAGTTTCCCAATACTCCCACATGCAGCCTTATGAACCTAATTGCGAGACCCATCCTCGTGTGTACGATAGCTCGGGAGTACACTTTCAAAGCATCGAATCCCTTGGCGATAGTGCCAAACAACGTAACTTCAGACACTCGTATGACCTGCGTTCGTCCATAAATTGAGACACGATGTTACTAACATTGCAAAATTATGCATTTCTCATTCTTCCGACCTGGGCGAGTCCATTTAATTACACACAGATCCCTCAATTGTGAGCATTTAATTCGTTGTATCTTTTTCCTAACACTTGTGTAGTATATAATTGAATCTTTATTTTGTTGTAAAGGAAGTACATTACCATATATTTTTTAGAAAAAGCAACAAATTTTTCTTTATCAGAAGCAGTGTGTTTTATTAGTAAAATAATCAATAAAGAAGATATTATTTCGTTTCCTGCAAATTGAAAAGCATTTATTTTGTTGTTAAGTAGATGCATTATTTCAGCAGGTGTGTCTTTACGAGAACGAAGTAATAAAATGATGAAGTGGAAATTATTTCTCTTTCTCCTAAAACTTGTACATATCGCCTAATTGAAAAGCATTTATTTTATTGCAGATTAGGTACATTGATTCAAGAAACATTCTGGAGAATTGACATAATCTGGACGAATTAAAAAACGTTCGATTTATTGTATACTCCCTTACAAAGAACGCGTGTCCCAAATATATTGTTCATCGATTTTATTTACCATTGGTGTCAATCGTGCGTGCCTTGAATAATAACGCAAACAACATACAAGCCGGTGCTGCGGCTGCACACATGCTTGGCGGAATTAAGCAAACAAAGCTGTGCAGTTCCGGTTTGATTACATTACATTTCGCGCTGCACTTTCTGTTTCGGGAATTGAGAGATCCGAAGGGAGAACTTATTCCGCACTGTAAATATGTTCCGATGGTTATACACTCGCGCGGTTAAACGCGCAGAAAGTGCTGGACAATTTTTGTTGGTTGTCAAGCAAACCCGTGTCAATTTACTTTGATATCTCATATGTGGCCCGTGTGCGACGCGCGTGACGCACATATGCAACGGACGCGGGCCACACTAAAGATAAATCGTGTTTGTAAACTAATAGCATCAAAGCACGTCGTTTTTCCTCTGTTAATCGTTGCTCGTGTGCCGGCTGGAATTCTGAAATATCGGGTTCATTATTCCCCGGTGTTTTGATATTTTAATTGCGATGTGCCAATATTAATGACGCAAACGAAATTACGGACAGTCTCTCTGCACGTTTGCCAAATTAACACCTTGCATCGTAAATTTGCTCGTTTGTGCGTGTTTCTGGTTGCTTGAACGCTCTTTTAAATTCTCAAAAGAACCATAATTATTAACGAAATTAATATTCGCGATATTCCACTAATTTCAGCTTTTGTGAATTACGAAAAATTTAGCGATATTCAAACACACGGTTCTTAAAAGTGCATAAACATGGAAAAAATGATTTTCCAATATGTAGCAACGGTGGTAAATAGGATTTACGTTGGAGTTGTCAGTAAAAATTTACGACAGCCGTAGTCCGAATTGATTGAAACGGGAATGTAAAAGGTCGGTTTGCGCACAACAGTTGAAATCGGCGAAGTCGAGCGTTTAGTATCGTAGATAGGATCAAATTCGCAGATAGATCAGCGGCGTGAAGCACGTAGATCAAGTGCACGCGCGTCAGTGTATCGAAGGGATCGATCCGGTATGCATGCCTCAAACGCTTGTAAGCGCGTGCATTTACGATCATTGCACGTGTTGCAACACGGAAGTACGAATGCCGGAGGTATATACGTTTTCTTGGCAATCCGAATGGCTCCTACAGTGCAGAAGAAGTCATAAACCTCGACCTGTGTACTGCGAGCCCCGGTTCCGAACGCCCCGATAAATAAACCTGCCACAGTAGCGTAAATTTTGGTTCACACTAAGTTATAGGCGTGCAACGAGTATATCGCTCGAACTTTAAAATCAGCTGGAAACTGTTCGCCGCGAGCTACATGAAAGCGAAACGTTGAACGACGCGCCGCGCCGCGGTGCCAGGGAGGCTTTTCATTTTTAATAACTCTCATCGGACATTCTGGTCCATTACTCCGCTCAGACGAGAACGTTATATTTTCACTTTCGAAGAATAATGTCCAATATTTATCGACCATCGCGGAGAAATCGCACAGGAACCAGTATTGTCTGACTATTCCTCGATTTTTCCACTGCCGCCACAGATTGCCGATGTTTCAGACGAAGTGGTATTGTTTCACCGAACTCTTTCGACTTTTCTCCAACTTTTTTATTTAATGCCTTAATAATGCCAAATTATTCGATGCTTTAACCCCTTGACCTACAAATAAAACGGTGAAACATACAAATAAATAATACTATTTAATTTGGCTCAACTGGACAGTTATATGTAAGCTTAGAAACAGAAAATTTTATTTTGAACTTTGCATTGCTACATTTAATCAGGTTGAAATATGATGTTAATGGACAATAATTAAGTAACATTATAAAATGAATGACGTCTCCCAGACGTAATTGTACGTCAAGGGGTTAAATATTCATCACAGACGAATAAAATTTTATTCCGATTTCTGACCGAGGTACAAAATAAATTGTTCAATAAATACATTCAATTCCTAAGAGTTCGAAAGCATTTTTACTTCGAAGCAAGTGAAATTGGAATAGGAGAAAACCATATAATTGAACGAAACGTTCATTTTCTTTAATTGGTGCAAAGAAAATTTCTCTTCCTCATATAAATTCTTTATAAAAAGTTTCATAAAATGTTGTTTATAAAATGTTTTCTGTTTGAGATCGTCATCACAAGTCTGACTCGTTACTGTAAAGAGGTAAAATTAAAAATTTCTTCATTGAATTTATGAATGGTTACAAAAAAATGGCGCTCGTTTCCCATATAAAGCAATTTACCATGAGTCGGTCGCTGCTGAAACTTCCAGGGTGTTTTATAATTTCGTCCACTAACGTGGAGAGCGTGGGTAGGAGTAGGTAATTAAACGCGTCGAGAAATAACAGTGACACGGGAAATCAATTTCGAGGACGGGCAGGAACAATTGAAAAACTCGACAGAATGAGTCGGTTGCTTGTAAATGCAGTTTTGACACGGCCGTGTGCCAATGTGAATGGTAACTGGCGTCATGTGCTCGGCAACGCAGCCACGCGTTTACGCGTGAGTTATACATGTGTGCGTACACGCGATACGATGCCGTATGAGCGGTGCGGATGCTTTCGAGGCCCCCATCATCGCCGAATAAATCATTACCCGTGAAAAATATCCGCTGCTTGCCGGCTATAGAACACGGTGAAAGCAACTTGGCTCTTGTCGCGGTAGAGCGGAACTGCAGTGTTAGGCTCTTGACACTTTCCAGAGCGCTTGATGACGGAGCAACTGCTTCGGTTTGCCTCGAATAATGTTGTTGCATATGAAATGTCTGATTTCAGAATTTAAATGTTATGCGGATCTTTATGCAAAATAAAAATGGTCTGAGTAGATTGAAAACAACAGAAGTCGCATAAGCAAGCATTTCTTCTTTTAACCCCTTGCCCTACAATAACGTGTCAGACTCGTGATGAAGATTCTGAACAGAGTCTAATAAATATGTATGCTATTAATTTCCTTTAAATCGAGATGAAATTATATTTTGCTTTTGTTAATGTACAGTTACTGGAGAGCATGTGTAGGCATACAATAGATATAAATTTTCTCTTTTCTTAGGAAATTGCGAACTACAAAAAAGTTCTAATCACTGAAACCGTTCTCATTAAGAATTTTAATGAGTCGAAAATAAGAGAACAATTTCACCTATTCATTTTTCTTATGAATATATAAAATCTGCAGTTATGAAGCCTAATATCCAGAAATACTATAATAATCTACAGGTTTATGGTATAGCACAGTACTTATCTACGTAAGTGAATGTTCAAGTAGATGAGTCTTGCACTCATTCCGCATCGTGTGCTATTGCACTTAATCGTAGCTGAACGATTAGTTCCAAATACCCGGAACGATTAATGAGCGAGTCGTATCGCGAACCCAAATTAAATTCGTGTGATCTCAACATCCCGAATTGAAAGACGCGAACGCAACTGTTGGCCGCGTTATTCCGCGGGCGTTATTGGAACTTTTCGAAAATCATTTTTCACGCCTACAGTCGTGCACGCGGAGGAGCGGGACGAAGATAAATCTTCGACGCGAGGGAACCGTGATCGGGAGAACGGTGAAAAATCGATGAACTTTCTAATTAGTTCTCGACCGGGCCGCAGTTAATCATTGATCTGATCGCCTTTAATTGCGGATGCCTGTTTGCCGCGACGAACTTTATTATGGACGCGCGATGTATCCTCGTACACCCCGGAGCCATCTTGTTGCGCGAGATAAATTATAGTCGGCGCTAATTATTACACGAGCTCGATTGAATTAAACCGAGATTAATCGAGCGGAATTTTTCTGGCTTCACGCGGATCAAATTAATATCTGTTTAACCTCTTTTGCTGTTTACTTTTAATATCTGCTTCTTCAACGAAATAGTAGTGTCAAATTTTGAAGTGGTTTTTAATTTGTCGATTCAATCTGTTTTTAATTTTATTTCTTAATTTGCATAGTACGCAAGAATTAACAATCGTTAATGTGTTAACAATCAACAAGTATCTCCGAACGCATAAACAGTTATTTCCCCACCAATTTACTTTAAAATTATCCGAAATACCTGACCAAATTATTTAACCAATTCGTGCACAACTTCAAAGCTTTTAACGATATGTATAGCAAAAATTACGTTACGTAAATATATAAATAGCAGAGAGATGTAAAGGATAGCATTTACTCAATGCACTCTGTCGAAAGAGACTGTTTTTCCTACGGAAACAGAATGGTCGACACGGTAACCGAATAACATTTGAGCTACCATCGGCAACACGTAATTAGCATAAAATTGGTATATTCACTAATGGAAATGTATGCGGTTCCAGGAGCTAATTACCGAGGCTCTTGTGTCGAGTTCAGAATCATTCTTCCAATGAATAGTCAGGAGATAAACCGATTGACCAGTTAATGTGATTGATTGAGATTATTCATCCGCCAGGTATCGACATGCCTGGCGCAAAGTGGAATAATGCAGAGTCTAAAATCGTAAGCGCCATTGTGTCTGACCTAGAGCAGACACATACTCAGGTATGTAAATTACGCGCCTCGACACGTGCCATTAATGGCTGATTGCCTCCCTTTCTCTTCCACCCTTTCGTGCAAATAGCAAGCTAAAGCTTTCGACGAAAAAATCGACGCATCCACGAAAGCTTTAAAACGTGCTCGTGACCGGCTATCGGAAATAAAATAAAAAACCTCCCTATCCTATTTTTATCGTGCTCACGCTGGTTCGGCCCATTCCATAATCACACGAGTCGTTAAATTTTAGTGGGAAACATTAATTCCCCTAATTATTAATCTGTCAAGCTTGCGGGAGAAATAATTTTTGATCGAGCATGTTCTTGGCGAAGCTTAATTGATTTTCGTTTCAATGTATTTCTGATCGTCGCGCATGATTATTATATGCGATTATTATATATTCCATATCGTAGTTTATTTTAGTACGTTACATTAAGTCGATTAGAAAAATTGTAAAAGTGCCTTCGATGCAAAATTGCATCTTTAAAATTTTTAATGATATATTTTTCAAGAATTTTTAGAGCTATGATTAGGGTTCAAATATTTATTATACATTTTGTCAGTGCAGTGACATCGCTGAGATGACATGTGAGCAGTACGAACGTTTCTTCCATAGTTAACTACCTTATTTCGCAGTGTCAAATTAATTTATGTTCGCGTGCGGGAATTCAAAATAGAAATGAAGATAAATTATGATTCATGCTGGTATCTACTGTAATAGGTAATTTGCATATCACTGCCAGTTTTGTTACTGTACACCCCGGAATCCCGCAAAAAGAAGACAGACCTAGCCGCGAAGCGTTTGTGAAAATTTCACCGGTGACCAGCAGCGTGGACGATCTAATTTCCAATGTAATTCGATAAACGTGACAGATATAATTAACTACCGGCTTTTAATTTGCACTGTCGGGTATCTCTGACAAATTCCCGGGTACCCCGCGGTCAAGTATATTAAACACGGAAAATTCAAAACAACGTTCCGGGCAGGTATTTAAAATACCTATGGAAAACGCGCGGTACTAATCAAATTTTCCGTGCTCGAACAAAAATTTTACCACCGAAAAGTAAAATACGCGAATCAACTACACTCCCCCGGTGCGTCGATTATTTCGTAGAACTGGGGAAAAAGCACCGTCAATCAGGTCATCAATCCCGCGGAGTTCTCTCAGAAATGAGCAGATAATTATAGAAAAACGCGTGACCCGAAAAACCATCATTACGTTCCGAGAGTTGTACAGTAAACTGGCGCAAATAATACCGAACCGGAGAAGATCCTGGAAAAAGGTCACACGCGATGCTCATTCCAGCAATCGCACTATTTTTAACCCCGTCGCTCCGGGTGACGTGAAAAATAAACTACGCGCGATCCTTTACAATTCGTCGACGCACACGTGACTCCGTGTTCAGAGGTAGATTTTCACGGATTTGAAAATTCTACAAAATTTTTCGTTGCGTGTCTGGCAAACGGAAGTCGACGCACTTCTTAGAAAAATCCCGATGGACCGCTATGCCACTCTGTCAGCTGCGTATCCAAGAGACACTCAAAAGGGTGCAACCACGGATCTTCCTTGGGGAGGATTTTCGTGTCTGCGGTGGCAGGTCCGATCGTACCGATCTGGGATACTCGAACCCATCAAAGGGAGCTCAGCACTCACCATTACGTCGAGGATGCGGCGTCCCTCATGCTCCGACGTCCGATAAAAGCATACTTTTCCAGCCGGACGACGTCTCCGCTACGGTCGCGACAGCCTGCACTTTGCACCAATTCATAGCCGACGCACTTTCACGAATCCGGGTCCCTTTCCCGGGACCGTGAGCTGCAATCAGGGGACCAGCTACTAGGGACACAGGACTATTCCTCGTTTGCACACACTAGATCACTCCGAACAAGACCACGAGGACGTTGGACCTGGCGATAGGACGAAATGCACCCTGCACTTCTTTCGTTTGATAACACGGATCACGTTGAAGTGGAGATAAATCTACACGGTTCCTGGACGAAGATAGAGGACTCGCGCGACACGCGTTACTTTTGAGTTTCCGGCTAGCATAACCACGCCGGGACCGGTCGTCGATGCGACATCCGGTCTACCGGTTGACGAGGGGACATCGAGGTTTGCGATTCGAACGGTTTCCTCGCGAACGTGTATAGGTGTCACGCGAAAGTAAGAGTCGTCGGAGACGACAGGGTGCGACGCACACGACTCTCCAGCGGCAGTTGACGCGGCACTAGAGAAAATCGGAACCCGCTTGCCGCCACCGGACGCCGGATACCGGACGCCTGCGCCCTTCGGCACCGCCTCCACGAGCCACGAGACACGAGCCACGAGATTTCGTGCGATCGGCCCAACGCGCCAGTCCATTCCGAGACCATCCTACAGTCAGGTGTGTACCCGCCACGCTGTCAAATCGCTTCAATTTTAAGAGAATTTATGTAGCAACCGAAAGGCAGTTGTCCAGATTACAACCCCCTTAATGGTTGAACTATAACTATGTACAATATAACATTTCTGCAAATAAAAATTATATTCATAACATTGTCCGAAGGGTGAAAAAAGTACCACTAAAATTTAAGGTCGATTTGTCCACTTGTTTTAAAAAAATACCATCTCTTACATAGACTCTTTGAGGGTTGATCTTGAACATATATTTCTTCTAACATTCTCAACGTTAGAGCCACTAATTCAATCATTCATTCAAACTCAACATCCATCAAAAGCACTATTTTTTAATAAAAAAAATTATATTTTGTTCTTTAAGTACTGCGAAACATACCCTCGATACTGGCTTACATACATAGACTTCATACACTAAAATCGTATATGTATGTCTTCCATTTTGTTATTCATTATAAAATTAAGCAAGAGTAGTATGTAGAAACATTCTTGCCAATATAATTTTTCTGTTTGGTGTACATTTTTGTTTCATAAAGTATAACCATTCAAAACCACCAGACACAAGCCAGGTATTAGGGCTGTTTTAAAGATCCTGCAAAACTTTAAGAGTTTCAGATAGGATCATTTTTAGAACGTAATATAATTTTCCTGTTTGGTGTGCATTTTTGTTTCGCATAAAATATAACCATTCAAAAGCACCAAACATGAGCTTGTAGCTATTAGGGCTGTTTTAAATATCCTGCAAAAGTTTAAGAGTGTCAGATACGATCATGTTTAGAACGTAATATAATTTTCCTATTTGGTGTACATTTTTGTTTCACATAAAGTATGACCATTCAAAACCACTAGACACGAGCCTGCTATTAGGGCTGTTTTAATGATCCTGCAAAAGTTCAAGAGTGTCAGATACGATCATGTTTAGACCGTAATATAATTTTCCTATTTGGTGAACATTTTTGTTTCGCATAAAGTATGACCATTCAAAACCACCAGACACGAGCCTGCTATTAGTTTTAAAGATCCTGCAAAAGTTCAAGAGTTCCAGATAAGATCATGTTTAGAATGTAATATAATTGTCCTATTTGGTGTACATTTTTGTTTCGCATAAAGTATAACCATTCAAAAGCACCAAACATGAGCCTGTAGTTATTAGGGCTGTTTTAATGATCCTGCAAAAGTTCAAGAATGTCAGATACAATCATGTTTAGAACGTAATATAATTTTCCTATTTGGTGTACATTTTTGTTTCGCATAAAGTATGACCATTCAAAACCACCAGACACGAGCCTGCAATTAGGGCTGTTTTAAAGATCCTGCAAAAGTTCAAGAGTTCCAGATAAGATCATGTTTAGAACGTAATATAATTTTCCTACTTGGTGTACGTTTTTATTTTACACGGAGTATGACCACGGAAAATCACGAGACACGAGCGTCGAGATTTCATGCGACCGGCCTAACGCGCCAGTCCATTCCAAGACCATTCCACGACCAGGTGTGTACCCGCCGCGCCGCGCCGCCACGAGGAATATAATCAGATCCGGTGCACCGTTGGGGAAACGCTTGCTGTTCCAGCTATTAGGGCTGCTTTCATAACACCCCGCACTCTGGAATACAAGTTTTACCCCACACCAGAACTTTTTAGATGCAGCTTATACCCCCCCGGATGGCTATGCCAAGGGTGGTTGCAGCGTAGCACAATGCAGCTTGGTTAAGTGTCGCGCGGCTGGGGCTGAATCGAGACGCTTATCTAGCGCGGATTTTCGCGAGCTTGTTTGAATCGGAATGAGTTTCGGATGGAGTGAGAAACGGTAAAAATGTATGAGATTCTAATCGTTAGAGTATATGTAATACGAGGGACAGTTAAGTACAAGCAACAAAAAGTTTTAATAGTTATATAATTTTTCAAATTTCATAGCTTTTACAGCTCCACTACACTTTTTCCTAGAAATTGTACGTACATACATATACTGTATGTATAATAGTATACATATATTATGTATAATAGACATTTATGCGAGACACACCCGAACGGTTTGCAAAAGAAACATCGCCGAACTTTCGAACAGTATGAAAAATGATACTCTTATCGATATAAACCACCAAATCTGCTTTTATCTTCTACAACAAGCTACATTTATCTTCTTCATATGTTCGGACGTTAATGTGCTAAAGTTAGCGCGAAATTAGCTGGCCGGTCAAGGCCATTGAGAAATAAATCCCACCCCCGCTCTGAATATCCAGACTCGGAAGACCTGCAGCGAAATGTATGCGAAAGTTATTCCGAACTCTCATTGGATAATTTAAATATCGTCCTGAATTCATCATCCTCTAATTACACATCAATTTAGATCATTAGCAAGAAGCCTACCAGTTAATGATTTCCTCCGTCTCAGTTCTTACTCTGGTCGAATAGAGGTTCCATGCAGAAAAGTGTCTCAACTTTTCGTTCGGAGAGTTTTGCATTTAACTATTTCCATAAAAATTAAAAACGAAAAAAGAACAAAAAAAATGTGCACTTCGACCAGAATATAGTTATAAAGTTATTCTCATGACACAGCTAACTTTCACCAACAATTAAACGTATCATCCGACCCTACGAAGTAGCTACAGCAAACCATTCTTGCCACCCGGGTAACAAAGTGGCCCTCATGATCAACAACAAACTATCCTTCAATGTAGTTCCTGTAAACTATCCAGGTAACTTTGAGTACGCTATTGTTCAACTTGCAAACCCGTTCATGTTGTAGAGCGGTTTACAACACTCCAAACAATTTATTATCTTTATCTGATCCGGATGTAATTGTGGGCGATAAATCGCTCTTATCAATCAACAAAGATTTCAATGTTCGTCATCGTTCCAAATACTCTACTACTAAATTGGGGGTGTCGCAGTACCCTCTTCATGTTATTCTGGAAATTGTTTAAAGTGAAATCGACACAATTTAGAAAATGCTTTTCATATTAACCCTTAGCACTCAAATGGCGACTCTGAGGCGCCATTGAAAATTGCTATGCCATTTGTAAACATATTGTTCAGATTATTATTTTTGTTCGTATTTAATAAATTACTAGACATTTACATATTACATGAGATATTATATCAGTTTCATATGCAAAGAAATGAAAAGAAATTGTATAGAATGAAAATATTCTGGAATGGAAAAATCTTTCGTTTTTTAGTTAAAATAGCTCCGAGTGCAAAGGGTTAATGCCCAATTTTATTTCTCAGCTATTTTTCTTATCTACTACCTACGCTTGTATGTCGAATGCGAATGATGTTTCTACAAGCCCACTGAAAGTCTACATCAAATCTAAACCAAAGGCCAAGCGACAGGCAAAGGACCTCTCGCGTGAATTTTAAAAATCTTATAGGATCGCGCCCACCAAAGATTCACCACAAACCCACACGGACGCAAAAGAGAGTCACAGAAGTAGCGCGTTAAGACACTTAAAAAGGCTGATCCTACCTTTCTGGGCGGCTGTAAAAAGCTCCCTAACTCATTCAATAAAATCCCTCCATCAGAAGTTGACGGTGTTGCGGTGTCGACCTGTTTCGTCAGGTTTACACACCTTCAGCAGAGGAAGATCGATAAAACTGTCAGGGCGATTGAACTCCCCTCCGATCAAAATCCCTGGGCTCGGTTTTCTGTCACCTTTCGGAACGTGGACTTGGCAATAAACAAATTATCTTGCTGGATAAAACGATCGAAGATCATTTCATGCTGCTCCATTGAAAAAATGAAATTCATAAAATCATTTCAATTTAATTACTGACTTTATCTAATTAATGCTATTGGCGCACTGGTACGATCATTTGTTACTGTTAAGCACTTTTGCAAATTGTTACATCAACTAATTTTCGACGTTTCGATCTAAATTTAGATGATTTTCAAGAAATAATTTTGTTGTAATTGCGTTTGCTTAACTAATAAATTTTAATATATACTCATAAGAGTTGTTAAACCACATGTTGGTTCCATTGCGGTGACAGTTCACTTGTCTAATGATCTAAATTTAGATCGAAACGTCGAAAATTAGTTGATGTAACAATTTGCAAAAGTGCTTAACAGTAACAAATGATCGTACCAGTGCGCCAATAGCATTAATTAGATTTATTCAACATTGTCGATCGAAATAAGGGAAACCGTTAATTACTGACTTTATTCGTCATAAAATCCAGACTGCAGAGTCAATCAAGGTGTTAACGAACTCTCTCGTTAGTTAGCAATCATACGCATAAACAAAGTCGAATCTCCGAATGCATAATAATCTGCAAAATGATCGTTACGGGAAGGCGGCTGGTAACGAGCAGAGGTTAGTCAGGTCGAGATCAGCACTGTTGCAGATAATGGAATCGTAATGCTATTGCCTGATCGATGATAATTCTACAACGTTCGATGGAACGAAGTATAATGAACACACTGGAAACAGTAAGCTTCGGCGATTAACAACGTTGGCACGATACAGCTTTCAATGCGTTGGTAATTTCGCGCTGATCGCTTCGAATCGTATATCCCACAGGATAATCTCCTTACCTTGAGAACTATTTTCGCTTTGTGTAACCGATAGGTTCCAATGAAACCGCGATCGTTACGGGCACTAATTCCATCTTTCACTATGGCATTACTGCCATCGAAGCACAGACTGCCAAACGACCCAAGTTCACTGTACCGTGTGCGCAAAGCATTTTCAGATTTAGCGAAATGATCCCGTCGAGTATATTTATTTACTCGACTCCGTAAATATTCGTAATTCATCGCGGGATCCGGAGCGAATTAAATGGCAATGCTAAAAACTCGAAACCGATTATGTCAATGAAACGGGGCAAAATCACTGCGCAGAACATTCTACCGAAAATTAATTACTCCGACGGTAATATTTTTAGTAAAGTCACCAGATCTTTTCAATGGAAGGTGCAGAGAACAATAACCAATTCTGTTTTAACCCTTCAACAGCGAAGTCCGGGTCAACTTTGACCCAAAGTATCAAAATCGTCATTCAATTTCTCAGTTTCGGGCGAATAAATGAAACAACTGCTGCATTCTACCGAAAATTAATAACTCCGACGGTAATATTTTTAGTAAAGTCACCAGATCTTTTCAATGGAAGGTGCAGGGAACAATAACCAATTCTGTTTTAACCCTTCGACAGCGAAGTCCGGGTCAACTTTGACCCAAAGTATCAAAATCGTCATTCAATTTCTCAGTTTCGGGCGAATAAATGAAACAACTGCTGCATTAGAAAGAACAAAGATATGTTTTAAAGAATTGATAAATAAAGCAATGGTCCCAAAACATAAAATATTGCATTTGATGCTTCTTATTCTAGAGAATATGCATGTTGACTGGAACCTGATCAGAATCTCGAAGACTGCTCACAGATCTCCAAACTGCAATGTTAGTACAACTACAACAATATTACAACGGAATTAGGGTCGTTGCCTGAGATCTAACTATACCGATAAAGTGTTCGAGTTAGGCAAACAGGAATCGAAACGCATCGTGTTTCGTGAATATCATTAGGTGTTTAAATAATTTTCTGCTGTTCGTTTGGTAAATAAAATTCATATCTGAGCTGCACTTTTCTTTAAAATGAAATAATGCAGCAGCACCTGCTGCAAATGCTATTTTGCAGCAAGAAATTCGGCATTTTCAATGTAACGAGAACAGTTGCTGTTTATGCTAGACTCGGATGGCATATACTAAGTCTTAAAGCTTGTTTATAGTACTATCACGTACATACTATAGTAGGTACTCGCTCGTTGCACGACAACTGGACCAGAATTTCAGGCGAGATCCGAGGTTATAGCAATGAACGAGGTTTCCAGTCAATCGCGTAAGATTCGTCATTTATGATTGGCAACTCATCGACGAAATTAGCATTTCTATTATAATTATTAAATTCATTATATATTATAATTTCGACCGAGAAAAATTCACGTTATAATTATTAATGTTCGTGTTCCAGGTTGGCTTATCTGTGGATCTTCATGCAAAATAAAAATTGTTTGCTGAAATTGTAGAAAAGAGGAGCTGAATAAAAATTTAATTCCTAAATTCTTTTAATCTCTCCACTCTTTCATATCCCGCTCACTCATTTTCGTCATAAATGCATAAAATCCACTACTTATAACAATAACCTCTCATTTAATTTCAAGTCTGACAAGTCTGCGGCCGGCCGCGGATTCGCATCCGCATTCTCCATTTTGGCGCAATTTCCGCGCCGAAAGAAACAATAGACAATCGGTGGAAATAAAACAAATATTAAAAGCCGACCCGGAACAATGTGTCCATGCGTCGCTGCGGAACGGTGTATTTACAGACCAATCGTATCGACCCTGTTATCGATAGGCTGCGCAATTTACGTGCCACAGTTATGTTATTAGTTCGACGTAGGAACGATTACGCTCGCTTCGAATTGCCGGCCATAAAACCGAACTTCTGCTTTAATGTGTCGTAACGTCCCGAGCAGTTGAACAAAACTAGCCTGTCATCGTTCCCTGGCTAAGTTAGCATACAGTTTTCTTGATTATCACACGCCAATAACTTTGCCAGCGGGTCAAAGCACGTGCGCGTCCATCAGCTTTCATTCAGTATACTTTACAATGATTCATTCGAAGCGATAACGATAACAAGGTATATTCAGTTCAAGAATCATAGTTTTATATACATAAATATTTAGATATACAGTGACTAATATTCGGATACACTTAAAAAGACGATAACTTTTTTTTTTAAATTGTAAAATGCAACTTTTAGTATTTTCTCTACAATTCCGAACAATTGCAATTTTTGAAAAAATTTCTTTTCATGTAGTAAATTAATTGCTCTAACTTCTCAAAAAAGGTCAAATCGTATGGTGCAATATCAAAAAAGTTTTTTTAAGAGCGTCCGAATATTAATAGGAGTCGCTGTATATAAATTATAGAACGTAATACAGTTTTTTTTATTCGATGATCATTTTTTATTTAGAATATGGCCATCGAAGACACAAATATCCGAATATACAATTTTCTAGAATAATTGGTCTAAAATGTAGTCTTACAACGAACACTTTCTTCCTGTAATAAATTGTTTACAATAAATGTGTAACAAAGTGTACAATCAAATCCTTCACAGTAGATACAACAAGAAAAGTGTACTGTCTGTAAAAATGAAATATTAATAACGAATAAAATTTTATTACCGGCGAGTTGAATTAAACGTATAGCGAAATTCCGCTTGAAATCTTGACGGGGACGGTGGTGTACGGGAAAAATTCAATGCGCATTTGCATTAAGTGTAGTGCGAGTTGGATCGAGCGAGGGTCGTTATTATTACGGACATTTTAAAAAGTTTTTGAGCGCGGTTCGTAAAACGAGACTGCTGGGAAATTTTGATATCGTCCATGCAAGGTGTCCATCAAACGGGGCGCGTCTATCTGCAATTAAGGCCACGATGAAAAGTTACGTTAAATATTAAACGTTCCTATCTTTCTGCCTTTCGCGGTGGTTTCCGCGAAGTATATTACGAGCGGTAATCCCTTTTCCCTTTTACGGGCAGGTTCGTCTAACGGCGAACGAAGACGCCGTTTAAAGCCGGCAAAGCCCCATATCACACAACGGTTTTATGCGGGGAAATTAGCTTTCTTAACGATTCCGCGTTTAACAAAGCTGCCGAGACGTGTGCGCGGCGCGGCCCGCGTGTTAGTCGCCGCGAAATCCACCGAACGAAATAATTACGTTGAAACATTGCGGGCCTGGCTGCGAACGACCCTATAGAGCCGAGCAATTCGCGGCGAGAGAACACGTTCTCTCCGAGAAATAATAAAGAGCAATGTCGGTCGCAGGTTGACGTATTCCCCTCGCTCGCATTACCGCCAAACAAAATCTCAAGTGGGGGAGAAAGAAAAACGACGAAACAACGCGACGGCGCACGAAAAAATAAAAAAAAAAATATGAAAAAAATACTGGAGGGCTATACGAAAGTCCTGGTCGAAAGGCTCTTGTGCGTTCGTTCCCGTCCCAAAGTACCGCGCGCCCTCGCCATCAATTACAAAACCCCGCGCGCACTTCAAGCCACGTGCTTTACAGATGCGCACCTGTTAATAGAAAAAAAAAGGTTACTGTGTTTCCGATCTTTTGTCCAGAGAAGTATTCTGCCTGTTTTATTTTCATATTCAGTGGTATGCTACTGCGCTGCTGAATGGCTTTGTGCGAATGCATCGTGTTTCGGGCTGCACTTGGTGAACGTGTTTCGCAATGTTGTTATGTTAGGCTGTTGCATAGAAAATTCGTAACGGTAACGTTAAACAAACACTCTTCGTTCTATAGAGTCTTTTATTAAGAAGTATTCTACATTATGAAAAAGCGCTGTTTTTTTTAATTAACAATTTTTTACAGTTTACAATTTTTTTACAATTTTACTATCCACGTGTCGTAGAGTGACAACTCTAATCTTCGATTATGTATTTTCCAATGGTTATACAGGATGTCTCAAGACAGGTGGTACAAGCATGATGTTATTTTATGTGAAAATACAAGTAGAAAGATGAACAAAATTTGTTCGGTTGACGCTTCGTTTTCGAGAAAATCGAGTTTAAAAATTCGGCGACTACGTGTGCTATTGGAAAGGAATCAGCTGACACGTCTGGTCATGGCTAACCACTTCTACTTCTTCCGAATGCTGGACACGAGAGTCCATATTTTTATTTATTTGAAGAAATAGATATTGAAAGCACGTTTATTATAAAGTAAATTGTAAAACAGGTTTAAATATAGTTATGTATAATAAAAAAGTAATAGTAAAAGCAACTAATACAAATTCTACTTCTTGCAAGCTTCCGAGATCACGTGTTCCATATTATCACCGTGCAGCGCATATCTTAATCAATCATACATTCACTGTTATCTACAATTACTTGGTATAATTTATGAGGTACCTTGAGCATGATGAGTGACTAGGATGATAAAGGCATTATTACAACTTGTTACCCGATACCGAAAATATTTACGACTCAAGCACGTGGATTCTTAGAATTGTTTGACGCATATAACGTGTGCGTCATCAAAACTTAAATATTAGCTAGGGACAGTACAGGGATTGAAGGTAGTAGTAAAAAATAATTTTTATATAATTCTGACATCATTTATTAATTTAGTATTTTTTCGAAAAGATATTTTTTTTAAATTGTCTTCTTCATAAATTTATTAAGAATAATACTGCAGATCAAAACAGGAAACTGTCATTGTGTGTTATGATTAGTCTGCAGATCTGTATACATTTACTTGCCTAAAATACCAGAAAATATATTACTAAAAAGTTACAATATTTTTATTGCATCCTCACACAAGAAATCATTTAACGGACAAAATATACATAAGTGTATAATGATCCACAGTCCAGTTATCACAATACAAGGTATTCAAAACGATCCTGCACGCTTTTAATTAGCTTCAATTAATAATCACTGTTAATAATTTACGAGATTCGAGAAATTCTTTAGTCCACGTGCTCTCTCCAAATTTGATATTACAGTAACATTCTACATATCGCCATCACAATATCTGACATTTAATTGATAATTAGCAAACACTGTTTCAATGCTATCGATGTCAAGAGGAAGGAGGAGAGAGTGAGTGTGTGTGTGTGAGAGAGAGAGAGAGAGAGAGAGAGAGAGAGAGAGAGATAGGACAAGTCAGAGTTACCAGCCAATGAGACGATACCAGAATCGAGTCTGCGGCTGTGCATGATCGTGTTGCCAGTACTAAACAGTACGATTGTACGGTGGGGAATACTGTTGAACTGTTTGGTAAGATAGGACTATACTGGGTGCACCACGGAAATAGGGTAACCCAGATATCTCCGGTATTTATGAATACATGAAACAAAACTTCATTATATGAAGTTGAAATACTAAAAGTATTATGACCACCAATGATATTTACATAGCCTGGCTGACGTAGACCATTCTGCATAGAGCAGTTTATTCGAAGACTGTCAAATTCTATAATATTAATCATAAAATGTACAAAACTTTATTTTTAAATCTGTTTGAAAATGACAAATATTGACAAAATTAGTGACTTAGGCTACCCTATACAATATTAATCGGTAGACTACGGATGTCTTAATCAATTGCAATAATCAGGAGTCTCATAGAAATTTCTTTAATAATTTTAATAAATCGAAAATAATACATAAGTATTCTTAAATGGTTCCAATGATTCTACTTTAAATTCCACTTATTAATGTTCGTCATAAAATCCACAGTCTATTTACCAGAAAATATGCGAAACTCTGCAAATTATATGATGTGTATAGAAAACCGATATCAAAGTAGTGAAACTCGTCGCAGAAACCATACTTTTATCTCGAAAAGCACAATTCCGTGTTCAAGTAAGACCAATCGCACAAGTGACACAAGGTCGTAGAAAAACTTTAATAATCGAAAGGCTCCCAAGGCATCTAAACGCGAGAAGAAACTCGGAGGGTCCACGCGGCTATTGATTGACCTTGGTCCGCGTGGCCTTCCCCGCGATCTCCGAGCACGTTTCGGAGATTTTACGACACATCCGCAAATCCAGAAATAAGGCTGACCTGCCTGCCTGCCTGCCTGCCGACTGGCTATGTTCCAGGGTCCTTTACCACAGATCGTAATGCAGGTACAAACGACGACACTCGAGGAGCATTCCGTGGCCCGGCTCTTTGTCGCGTCCTCTAACAATTCGTCGGGTTATCGGGCAGGACCTCTTTGATTTCCTCTAATATCTCGATGATACGTGTCTGATAAGCCTTGACGCTGCGGCACTGGTCGAGGACGAGTTCCGCCCGTCCGTCGCCGTACAGCACGTGCTCGAGCTCGTCGGTGGAGCCTATGAAGTACTTCTCGACGGCGTCCTTGGTGAGCAACATGATTTGCAGATTCGTGATGCAATAGACCAGCGACCTGGCCGTGTACTCTTTGCAGGATTGAACGAATTCCGCGCGGGACAAGCACTCCTCCGTATCTAGGCCTTCGGTGGATAGCTCTGCTTTCATCGTGTCGCAGTACAGGTCAAAGAGAGATTGGAAATGAGCCGATCGAAAAGCACGATCGGTGTTCAGGTACAGACATAGAAGAAAGTCGAACGCCGGTGGGCCCTGGCGTATGAATTGATAGTCTATTATGTAGCAACCAGCCAGCCTGCCGGAAGAACCGTCCCTCCTGAGCATGATGTTATTTACCCAAAGGTCCCCGTGGCAGATCACATTCCTGTACTTGGAGGACGGTCGCACCAGATTAGGCATGTGTACGATCCACCTCGCAAGTCGGTCCTTCAACTGTCTACTCTCCTCGTCGGTCAGACCCTCGACAAGATCAACCATCGCGATGGCGCCTTTGACACCCGCCCTGAGGTATTTCCGTGACTGGGGGTCCTCCTCGACGAACGCATTTTCCACAAGAAGGTGTCCGTAGAGGTCGCCGATCGTTTGACCGGTGCCGCGCCTCAGCTTTTCGTCGAGGATCAAGGACCTCGAATGGAAAGTGGAGAGCGCTCTCACCATCCAGATGCACTGTTCCTCGTCGAACGGCAAGAACTTGTCGGGCGTGACGTAGCCGGAGTCCACGCCGTCCTCGAGGACAATAATCGTGTTATTCTTGCCGAGGTAATAATCGGGCAACCACTTGGACCCGATCCCCTTGCCCAATCTAGGCACGAGTTCGTCGTAGATGAGTACTTCCTTGTTGAAGGTGTTGCTGCGTATCAGGAAGCTGTACTGAGGGCTGATGATCGGCGGCGGTGTTTTCGCGAAAAATTTCAGCTCCCGTGATTTGTCGCTGCTACCGGTTCGCACGGTCACGGAGAGCGTGTAGTACGAGCCCAAGAAGCCATTCGTCTCGCCCAGGCTATCCAAACTCCAGCGCAAAACGCGAAAGTTATTCGAGCGGAGTTTCCGTTCGACGATCTTATTGATGTCGGGATCGGTGAGAGGCGGGGCCGGTTTGTCGGCGATGCTGCAGACTGCCGGTTCGGTTAAACGGGAAGAAGCTTGATCGGCGCTGATCGACGGCATGCTGAAGATCCCACAAATGCATTTGTCTGCACGCGATTCAACACTGAGTTTATATTATCCGCAATACTGTGGTACGCGCATGTGCATTTTTGATCGCGGCTAGGCGTACGCGTGCCGCTTACGTGCGATCGTAAATTAACATTCTGATATGTTTGAGGTGTCTAGACGTACAGACAGACGCCGGATACTTTAAACGGATACGCTGCTGGATCGCGAGGGGCGGGCTATTCGAAGTTAACGATTAAATAGAGCATCGCTTCGACAAACATCCCGGTTCCTGGTAATTTATACATCCCCGTAAATCTGTCGGATATACTTTCGAGATGTGACGAGGAAGCCAGCCGCGTGATTTAGGGTGTTTCACGGGGGAAAAAACGAGACCGCGATAGCACGCGTGCGTGCGGAGAAAATTTACTGGTGCGCGCGCGCAAGAGAGAGAGAGAGAGAGAGATAGACTTCAGAAAATGCGGGAACGAGTGCTTCGAAGTTTTGCGGTGAAAACCACCACGCGCTGGCCAAACCGCGGAGATATTCGCCACGAACTTTCCTGGCATCGATTGTTTGATTTAAAACGGCTACTTCATTTCACCCGGAAACGGCTCGCCAACTTTTTTTACGGATATCAGGCGGGACGAGGGTAATTATGGTTGCGTAAAGCGTTCGAGATATAATGCTGAGATAGACTTGGAAATTGTTGAACGTGCTGTGCGCCACGTGCGTGATCCATGTCGATAGTCCGAGACATAATGTCTTCTTCCGAGAGATATTAAGGGGGCGTTCTCTTGTGCAACAGATATAAATGGAAATGATTTTTAGCAAATTTTTTTCTGAGAAAATGATATAGGAATTCATTTTTAAAAAGACATTTTGAGTTTTCATTAAAACATTTTTACTAAATAATAATCATAATAAATGAATATCAATTTTAATCAAGTTTAGTGTAGAATTACATTCTTGAATTTAAAAATTGATACTTAAGCGTCGAATGTTCGAGACACGTATATAGAAACAATTTTAAATAAATCGAATGATTACATATGAGCATCCTTGAACTTTCAACAAATTCTTATTACGTGCACATGTTTCTACTTTTTTTTTATGAAAACTAAGGTAGGAAATATATTCCTCACATTACTAGATTAGATACTTATGCTAATATGCTTCATGTATTTTAGGAATTTGCATGTGCAATCAAAAGAACGATCCGCAGTATAGTTACCATATTTGAATGTCAACAGTAACTACTAATTATACATTAGATAGTATAAGGCAATCGAATTATCCAATCTTCTCCTTAAGTATAATGTCCAGAAAATTGATTGAGAAACTGAAAACTATCCATTTCCTCCACTTACAAAAACGAATAGAGGCAATTTAAAGTAGTAGACAGTTTAGAAGCATTTAATAACATCGCTGTATAAGTTTGGCTTAGTTAACATCATTCCAGGAGGAAAAAAATGTTTGACAGAAAATGACAATTTTTATTTTGCATAAAATCCATAGTCTAATGATAAGAAACACTTACTAGTAACACTACCCAACTGATACTCACTGATTTGAATGAAATTTAACGTACTTATTAAACACCGAAAATATTAAATACGTGTTTTTTTGTTTCGGATAAATACGCTTTTTAGGGGTAGAAAGCACCCCTCACATTTGTGGCTAATTATTTCTTAAAGGATACAGTTTCTGAAAAAAGTACTAGATCCAGAGTTGTACAGTTCAGAGTGATGCACACAAGGTCATTTGAAAATCATTTCATGTTTATCAAAGGGAGTTAATTGACCTTGAAAATCGACCTCAAGTGCATCACTCTGAACTGTACAACTCTGGATCTAGCACTTTTTTCAGAAACTGTATCCTTTAAGAAATAATTAGCCACAAACGTTTCCATCTCGAGAGGTTGAGGGGTGCTTTCTACCCTTAAAAAGCGTATTTAGCCGAAACAAAAAAACACGTATTTAATATTTTCCGGTGTTTAATAAGTACGTTAAATTTCATTCAAATCAGTGAGTATCAGTTGGGTAGTGTTACTTGTTAATTGAAATGACTATAAGTGCGAATTTGTTTATTTCGACAAACAGACAATGAAAACGACATCGCTAGCAAACAACCAGTACCGATTGATAATAAATAAAATAGCAGGAAAGAATCAAAAAGAGACCCGACAAAATTCCGAATGTAATTAATAACAAGCGTTTCAATCATAAATTGCCATTAGGCTATTAATTAAGGGGAAGGGCGGAGAGAGGGCTGGCTGGCCAGGTGATTTTCAACGATCAAACTCGATATTCGTTCCTCTAATAAAATCCAATTTACCGGTGATCGATCGGCTGAATTTCCACGGGGCGGAACGTGGCCACGTATAACTGTAAGTCAAGAAACGGGGAAGCGTAAAGGCGAAAGAGCGCGCAATGAACGCGTAATCCCTAGGAGAGGGAAGAAAAGCGTTAAAGTCCGCGGGGTGCTATAAAACAATTCCAAAGAAACTTCGAGGCCCCTCGTAGCTGGTGAAATTTATTTGCGCTCACCAGGAACGCATCTAACTTCCTGGCCAAGCAACGTATTAATGAGGTCACACTCTACATACCCCCTTCGGCTCCGTTACTTCCACGGTACCAAAGATAATTCGATTAACTGCGTTCCCGGGGTTAACGGGGGTGGCAAACTTGTTAATGTTACCAGACGTAAATAGACAGTTGAATTATCGCTGATAAACTTCTCGCTTTCGTCATTTCTCGGGGAACTTCTTCCCAACATTTTTGTTCCAGTAAAAATGGATTCTGTAACGTCAGCTAACGCCGGCTCTCGAGTTTTATTAACGCGTTCGTTGCCGAATTACAACTCCGAAAGTCCAACAAAATCGAAGTAATTTGGTTAACGAATTAAAAACCAGAAAAATAAAATTTATTAATATTCAACTCTTCTGGATCCTTCAGTTCCAATAAAATTTAATTTTCTTCAATGTATTACAGAAAGAATTAATTAAATAATATATCGATGAATTTTTGAAAAATCGGAGAATAGAGTGGTACTATTAAATAATATACAAGCAGCGCATGACGTATCAGAGACGTATTTATATGTCGAGGGATTGAAAATATCTTGAGTATTATAATTGTGTTACGATAAATTATGGTACAACAAAGACGATATAATATAACGGTCATAAAATAAATACAAAACCAGTCATTGTACCTGTAAGATCGTAATTGCACATTCTTGCGGGGGCTCGTAAAGTGGAAATTGCGACAGAAATTTTACGAGAACCGTAAACTGTCATTTACGCTAAATACAATGTCGCCTACACTGGAATTCTAACAATCGTTTTCATGTTCTTCTCGTTGAAACGTGTAATAATTGTCGAGATGTCACGAGCCGGTGTAATTCAGATCAAAGTTCGGATTTCCCGTGGAAACTTCGTTGAACCGTCATTATGTAACGAATTTTCGAGTCGAGACGACTTTTTAATTGCTCGTTTTGTGACGTTGCTGCAAGGCTACCGCGACTGATAGTTACCCAGCCGAGCACTCCTTTTTTCCGCGCGGCAGAGACCGGGCCGAAACAGAATTCTGATTAATTGACGTGGTTTTAATTAAACTTTTAATTAACGAGACCGAAAGAAAAAAAAGAACGAATGATTCCGAGACTAGGTGTTACCGTCCGTGACCGCGGACGATTAATTATCAACAATAGAGAAAAGTCTTGCGTAATAAGACGAACGCCAGGTGGTGGGGCTGAATTTATGCTCATAAATTTGCACAAAATCTCCTGTGATTACCAACCGGTCTCTCATCTCGCAATCTTCTTTCGCCACTGTTCATTTTCAGTCTACAAATCCGACGTTAGTGCGGCAAAATACGAAAGAGAAAATGGAAACAGGGAGACACACATTTCTGTTTCGCTAGAAATAGGTGTTATAAAATTTTTAAGAGAAAGACGAAAATGTTGGTAACTGTGGATGTTGGAAAATGTTGCGAGAAAATCGTTTAAATAATATGCTTAGTAATCCGTGAAAAATTGATGCTTCGTAAATTCGAGTTGTGCGTAATAAACATTATTGTCGATTGAATAATTATTCCAGATTTATTAATTTGCTTAAACGTTCGACTTGTTCAGACAAATATTTTAAAGCAGAAAATTTAAAACGGTAAGTAGGTACCAGTGAATGAACATTTAAGAAATTGTTCAGGAAGATATTTTATTTTTTAAACAATATGTGAATTAAAGGAATCTCATATATGCCAAATGGCTCCCTATACTTCATTTGTCAAAAATAAATGAACACAAATAAAATGAAATTATTATTATTTGTCTTTATTAAACGTTAAATAAAAAATATAAAAAATACCAGTCAATGAACACTACATTCTAGTAATTGAACAATGATGGAAAAGCAAAAAATACAAAAATACAAAAGCGTTCATTTACTGGTGCCCCGTTTATTCACTGGTGCACTTACCCTAGTATGAATTTTTAATTGTTTACAAAATTGTCATGTTGGTCCTTTAAACATTTCGATGCCCTTTTTATTTAAAAACTGAGTTTTATTACTTCGAATACCGAGGTAAAAGCATTTATATTATCGACAAATACGACTGCTTCAATTTTCTTCTTAATATACTATGCATGAAGGATTCGCATAAAGACCGTAATCTGCGAGTGTAATCAAACGTGGCTCGAATTTATCCTTCGCCGTGGGACATTAGTATACTCGTGACATACAAGTATATAAAGTTTTATGGCACCGGACTAAACACTGTGTTACCACTAGTGATGCGAATATCGCGTGTGTACTTTCCACCCTCGCGCCAAAGAAGTATTCGACAAGTGGCGTCTGAAAACAGTGACTGGGACAAAAGTTTTGCAGCAGTTTTTTGCGAAAATTCTCGTTGAATAGCCTCAATCTCGTCCTTGATTAATGATGGTGATAATGAGGCGCGATAGGGCCACTCCACGAAGATTATGTGGAGTGTAAGAGAATATCTCGCACGTAGGAAAAAGATCTTAATTATACTGTAAAATTGATATTCGAATGGAGAGACTTCAGAAATTTTACATTACCTTGTAATCTTCCATTATAATCTTCCATTATTAAACTGTGAATTCTTGGCCAAATTGGGTAGGTGTAATTTGAAAAAATAGAAAGATTAACAAAATTTAAATATGATATATAGATGCATTATTTCTGACTTGTTGAAGTCATTAAAGAAAATAAATTTCCACTTATTTCCTGTCTTTTCCAATTGATACAGACAAATTTCCATTTTGCATAAATATCTGCAGTCTATTTATTATAAATGGATTCAATATTTGATGTACTCCTTTCGTTCATTCGCAACATCGCAAAGTTTATAATCTATAAATAAATCACTTAATTATATTCCGTGGTAAATTGAAGCTGTTTTATAATGAACTGTCTTAAACAATAGATGCAACGTTATTCTCTTCGGTAACAATGACAGACTCCGCATTGCGAGGGGAAATTAACCGAAGTTCAACAATAGGGAAACAACTTCAAAACTTCCCGTTTAATTATAACCATTTCTGCTGTTCATTTTGTTATAATATTAGAATTGAAAATTTCCAATATTTTCGCTAATTATTGTGTACGTCGTTTGAAATGATCACCGGTGTCCGCATTGATTATTCTCTTAATTTCCGTTTCTGTATATATATTGCACACTACACATTAACCCTCTGACATTTCTTTTTGCGTTGCAAGAGATACCTGAGCCAAGTCCAAATTTAGAGACAAGGACTGCGTCATTAGACCTGTCGGCTGAACAAGATTGTGTCCATACGAACGTCACGAGTGCAAATGCACGTTCCGACATAGCTAACTAAAATTGACTTCCACGTGACGCTTGGAAATCTCGTCAAGAGAACTCCGTGTTTCATTGTCATTACGGTTTGGATTAAACATTTCGTAACTTTCGCCTAGCATCACGTGAATTTAATTATACGAAGTATTTCTTTTTGAATAGCTCAAGCTTAACTTTTTAACACTAGTAAATTTTTAATACACATTTTTATATATCAAGAAAATTAATCCTCGTTCTTTCAGACTCATATATGAAAAAAAAACGTGACATAGTACTAAAGAATTGGGTCATTTATAGGTGCACATTTTTAATACACATCTGTATGTTGTCATTGAAAACCTCGATGGGTGAATTAATATTTATTTCCTTCAATAAACAACCCAGAGAACTGTTTATATAAAATTTGTCACACTACCGTATTTTACTTATTATAATACACGTTGTAAACGCGTAAAGTCTACAGCTTAATTACGGCGAGTTTTAATTCACTGGACCATAAACAATAGAAGGTAACCTTATAATTCCAGTTTCGATTAAAAGCAGCCCCGAAGCGGTCCATTCATTCGCCTCTGGGAACATTTTTCGCAGGTTTTCAAATTTTCCATTAAGTCCTCTAATCTCGCGCGATTACATTTCGCCGATGTAATTCCGGGTTTAAAACGATACCGAGAGGAATTAAAAAATTGTCGACGTGCTTGCGAGCACGGCGAACAATTTCATCCGGTGTCTTCAAAGATAGTCGACGTCGACCCGTGTTCCGTGGCGTTTCTGTTTCTGCCGCCATATCCTGAGCATGGTGGTGTGGTTGCTGCTGGCATTGCTGCTTCCGAATGCTGGGGGTGGGAACACGTACCTGTACACGTAGCCAGAGCGTGCACACGGTATACCATACACTTCCGCTAGTAAGTTGGCTTCCAGTTTCGTGCCGGGATATATCGGGAGATCGGCGAAACTCAAAGGTCTCGCAGAAAGTATCGATGCGAATCCTAGAAACTTCGTGCAATCCGGAGCACACGTACACGGAACGCGTGCGTCACAGGTGGCTCCGTTGATTAATAGACTGCGGATTTGATGCATTTATAAACAAACCGGTAAAACCATTTAACCCCTTCTGCTGTAACATCGAGTCTATTGGAATATGGGTACAATAAACCAGATTCTATATACAATATAAAATAGAATTTATTAAATTTAATATAACTGAAGACACGTTGTGAAGCACGTCTTTGGAAAAATCGGACGACGATCGAAGACAGGCCTCGGAATTATGTGCTCGCGACGATCGGTTTCCAAAGGGAACGCCCCCTTGACCCGTCTCGATCCCCGTAGTGGCCCACAGTGCTCGGAACTCGTCAGCCGCGTACCATAGGAGCTATTCGTGGTCCATTAGGGTGAAGATAAGTTTTAAAAATAGTTTTTAATTCTATTGTTCAAATTGTATTAACATGTGAAATAACTTGATTTTCGCAAATTGGTAAGATCTACGGGAAATTTGGACGTAGCTGTTCGCTTCGCCGACACTTACATTGTAACACTCTATGGTACGCGCCTGAGCTGCCTCGAGAACTAGGGTCGCCACGGGGAGCGAGACGCGCGGCCGGGTCAAGGGGGCGTTGCCTTCGAAAACCGGCCTTCGCGAGCATATAATTCCGAGGCCTGATCTAAGAAACAATTGATAGTTCAGAGTCCCATGACGCGGACAGCATAGATACAATGTATCATTCGAATGATCTCGAAAGTAAAGCGATAGAATATCCTACTAAATAACAGTAGATTATTATTGTCGATTTGTTTCTTAAACAAATTCCAACAGAGTCAGACTCGTGATACTTTCGTACAGGATCTACGAAATGTGACTGTTAATTTCAGATAGAAAGAGAAAGATCAGTTCGATGAGAACGTTGAATGCAGGATTTTAAGTACAGTAGAACCTCGATCGTTGGAACCTCGTTTATTGCACGGAATCCATAGTTCGTTGTATACTATCGATTCCCACCACGAGTTAGAAGTTCTGGAACTCGTGGTGAGGAGTGTTACGCGGGGGAAATACGGAATGGGAAATTGAGAAAGTGGGGAAACAGATCGCGCGATTGGTTAACTATTTCTTCCTTTCGTAGTTTGCAACCAACGAGGTTCTACTGTAATTGGATGGGTACCCGGGCAGCCCGGTCGTGAAAAAAGATGTTGTAGGACAAGGGATTTGGAATTTTGATTTTGCATAAAAATCCGCAGTAATAAGAAATTGTCTATCGTGCGAAGGGAGGACCGGTGGTGAGAAGTTGGCCACATCGCGGTGACATTGATCCACCATCGGACGAATTCGAGAAACGTGCCGCAAGCATCGCACAGCAGAATTCCGAGCGTCGAAGACTGAGCAAGGATTCGCACACGTGGTGGTCCTTTATGAATCGCCACGCCATCCTCGCAGAGGCTGCACCGGCGAAAAGTTATTCCGTCCATGAGCCCCCCTGATATTTACTCGATCCATCTCCGGTCGTCGGGTGAGGAAGATCGACCCGCGCCTCGCTGTGCCGCGCCGCGCCGGTTTTCAACCCGAGCGCTTAGTTTCGACTGTAAGGAATTTAACGGAGGGAAAGAAAAAGTCGAACGATCGCATCGGCTGCTTTGCATACCAGCTAAATTAATTACCGCATGCAAACAACTCGCCGCGGACCGAGCAATTTTTTAATCGAATTGATATATGACCCGGATGAAACGCGACCGACTTCATTTCGCCAACTGTATGTATTCCGCTATTTTTATCACCTCGTTCCTTATCGCCGCGGAAGACGCGTCCATAAAATACAGTCGTTAAAAGACCGCGATTGTTTATGCAAATGTTCGTACACTGTTTTAGGAAAACGGGTGCCAAACAGAAGTTTGTTTGACCAATTGCGAAAATTATTTATGCCTGTTATCACGATCGCGAGCGTCATACACGATCTACCGTTCATATCCGTTACCGTGATAGACAATTATTTGTTCGAGTATAAATTATTAACGTTCCCTGTCGCATTCTCGTTTTACATATCAATATTATTAATGAATTGCTGGTATATTATCAGTCACTTCTTTTTTTTTACGAATATTTCCGGATGTATTATCGAGATTGCAGGCTGCTGGCAGCTTCCGCAAATAATTCAAAGACAATAATCCATAACGTTTCATATGCTGCGTACCGGAACCACTGTGCTTGGGCTTATTAATCCACTTATACATTCAGCTTCCACAACCTCATATTGGTCTCTACACTAAAGTTTTAGGTACCGTGTTGATGAAATTTTCACTAATTCTACCAAATGGAAGCTTAGAATAGAAATCTACTTTCACATTATCATCCTAAACAAAATTATTGGATCACGTCGACGCTACTGTTCAAAATTACAAATCAAGTATTTAGACACGGGCAATAGACCCATTTATTATTTTCTAACCTAAACATAAAAGTCTTATAAAATTTTTTTAACATTTCCATGTACGTCAAGTCACTCGTTCAAATACAGTGACTCCCACTAATATTCGGACATTCTTAAAAAGACGATAACTTTAGAAAACACGTTTCGTAGATCTGTAGCAATTAAACATATTCTGAAAATTTCATTAAAATCGGTCAACCTTGCAATGAGCCACTAACGTTTAAAAATTATAAAAATTGCAATTTTTCACGATTTTGTACATCTTTCGTCGTTTTTTCCCACATCAACCTATTTCGATGAAACTTTTACGGTGCATATAATTGACACAGATCTACAAAACATATATTTTAAATTTTCAATATAGACCCACATAAAAAAGTTATAAAATGCAACTTTTACTAATTTTTCTACAATTCCGACCAATCGTAACTTTAGAAAAAATTTCTTTTCACAATCATGTAGTAAACTAATTGCTCTCATTTCTTAAAAAAGTTCAAATCGTATCCAATATCAAAAAACTTATCGTTTCTTTAAGAGCATCCGAATATTAATGGGAGTCACTGTAAATGCATTCGAGTAGGGATGTGCAGTAGGAGTCAAACATTGGATACATTCTATTTGTTTGGCTCGTTCGCGCCATCGGTCGTTTCAACAAAAGGCACCTAGTCGTTTGTTAGAGGGAGAAAATGGCGAAATGGCTCGTCTAACAGACTTTGGTTTGTCGTTTGTCGCTGTTGCTGATTGACTTGATACCACACCGGCCGTAGAACTCCTGCATTATGCTCGACCGATTGAATTTCTTCTCGGGAACGTCGATTTGGATCCTGTTTGGTCGACCGTACCAGAGATTAGTAGTCATTGGGACCTTGTGACCTTTGTTCTCCTCCGAGATCTCTAACCAATAAAGGCTTGCTTTCGTGCGATCGCATCGTGGCTTCCCGGGGTCGAAATCCTCCCTACTGTGAAGACGCGTGTACGCCGATCCCGTGCTATCTTCTTTATTATTGTTGAAGTACCTGATCGAGTGTCGTGGCGCGAACGGCTCCAGCTAGAATCAATTTTTCAGGGAGCCTATGATGGGTGTTAAACCTCTTTGTCTGGTTCGTTCAATGGCTATTAACTAGACTGTAAATTTTTATGCAAAATAAATTTCATTAATTAGCGCACAGGCACCAAATAAAAATTTCTTTCCATCTTTAACCCCTTGCAACTTTAAATTGAAACAAAATTATATTTTCTTGTTGTTGAAACCATTGGAGACTGCATAGGTATAAATTACATACAAACTTCTTTTTTTCGAAGAAATTAGAAACGACAAATAAGTTCTAATCACTGCAACCGTAAAATGAATCGTAGTGCAAGGGGTTAATCATTTTAGCGAATCAGTATATTTATTTTCTCTAGGGCCCTCTAAATGCCCTTGAATCAGAATTAGTGTTTCAATAGGTATCTATATGAATGTTTAATATTTAATGAAAATAACCGCGAGATAGCAGAATCGCGAAACTAGAAAGAACATGTTTGAAATCATACATTCTCGATTCCTCCGACAGAATTGTTCTGCCGGTACCGGCGGAAGCGAACTTCCAGAATAGAGCGTTCAACGAACGTGCACTAAGCATTAATTATTAACGCCTCGAATTCGCCTGAAAGTTTCACTTACCACGGGATATTTCTTAGCAGCCTTCAGAATGTGCTCGTCGCCCGCTCTCATTTTAACCCAAGGGGTAATATATTCTGTTCGAAACATTTTATTATTTCACTGATTACTACAATTACGAGAAATTCACGGGAAATTTCCGGGTGCGAAGTTCCAAAATGTTCAGATTCGAATGGTGACGAGTGAAATGAAGTTTGCGTGTTTTGGTATCATGGGTACAGTTTCTGGAGAAAAAAAAAGTACAACGATGTCTTCGAAACGCTGTGATCCGTAGTTCATTCGTTACGTATATTTAATACAGAATGTTCATTTTATTATTAATTTCCGAATAGATATTTGTTGTGTCTAATTCCAGTTTCCCAAACAGTGGGAAACTCATATTTTCAATTACACATACTCGTGAGTACATACTAATTTTTTAAATTATGTGATGGAACCTATATCTGCACCATTCGATAAAACGATGGAAAGATAAGGAAGAGAAGTATGCTGTAATAATAAAATTCTCAGACGCTCTTAAATATCTGTCCTCGTATAAAAACTTCGACGGTGGAACGGGACACAAATTGAATGGTGAAAAAGACGAATAAATTTCTCTTACATATATACCTAGCGCAAATTATCAAATAGAACGTGGTAAATGACTTAGTGCAGTCTAAAAATGTTTAATCAATTATCTTAACAACAGTAATGCTACATTGTAGATGAGAATCCTCGTTTCTAAAATTATAGATTTTTTGATAAAAGTAGAATAAGATCAAAATTATTGATAAATCTGTAAAAAAATATAGTCCATCTTATCCAGTAGTTTTTTTGATGCAATTGTATTTTTATTATCGATTACGAGCAGAAAAAAGTGTCCTCCGAAGAGCGTCAGAAGTGGACTTCCGGTCACTCGATATTTGATCACGTGCTCAGACGAGGTACAGAAATAGACCAATCACTATATGGGATTTCCTGACACACATTATCATCTCATGAGCTTTTCTGTCTAGGCTTCTAAGAGCCCCTGTACCATTTCGGTGTCGCGCTCAATGTTACCGATAGTTCTCCTATTTAGGTGTATTAGCAAGAACTGAAATATTTATGATGAATGTATTACAAAAATACGAAATACAGCAAAATTAATTTTGAGTTATTACTGGTGTCATTAAAAAAAGTATATTGGAATAGTTTTACATACTTTAAACCAATGCTCTGTGCACAATATTAGTTCTGGCCGATACGCGATGTACGTAGGATACGACACGGAAATGGTAAGAGGACTCTAAAGCCCTCCGAACGTGTGCCAGAAAAATACATTGGACATTGGCCGATTGGTCTACTCCTATACCTCGTCTGTAGCACGTGTTCTTATATCGGCCTTTAACAACTGCCACATCGCGCCATCTCACGAAATGCGCAATAAGTTCTCCTGAGTAAATCATTAGTTCGACGATTGTATGCCATGCGGCGCTACTTGTATAATTCCTTCTAATTTTCCGCGCAGAGACTCATAATTGAAGATAAATTAATTATACGCATTGTTGTATATGGTAATTATACAAACAAGCGGCTGATAAGTTACGTGATGATTTTCTCCGACTGTTTCAGCCGCTGATTAACTACTGAACCAAGGGATCTATTCGAAATATACATTATTCGATGGTCGTATTGTTTACGCGGTGGCTTTTCTTATTTCTTTATTTTTTAATTTTTATTTACATGTAGTAATTGTAAATTAAACAGAAATATAATTTTTCTACTAAAAATTTTATGTAACTCAATATCAAATGCATATTAGACTTGCTTGAAATTTCATCAATATAGCAGTTTACTTTAATGTTGCATTTAATATTAATTCTCTGAAAGTCACATAGCAAAAATATTTCGGAAATTCACGAAGATTAATTACGGATAGCTCATTTTAATTCCGTGGCAGGTTTATTATTAACGGTTCTCCTATTGTTGAACTTTTGCAAAGTTTTCTTCTTCGTAATGTCGGATCTGGGGGTTATTGAACAGATGAAAAACGCCACGTCCATTGTTTCGCGTCATTTATTATACTCAGCATGTTCGGTTCCCTGTGAATGCAATTAGCAGTAATTTATAGTGCTATATATGATTGTTAAACGAAGATATTATTCATTGTAATTTTACTGTAACCATAGGCTTACTACGTTTAATTACAAGTGTAAATGGGAAATGATTAAAATTGATTGAACACGTTCCTTTCTGCACATTATGTTATACCAACAATTCGAAATGATAGTTCAGTTTATTTAAAGCAATAAAAATTTAATATTTTAGTGAAGACAGTCATTACATCATTGTACAAAATTTAATTTAAACTATCAAATATTGAAGTAAAAATGATTCTAATAATTTTAGCATTATTATATTGACAATTATTTGAATAAAATAATTTTTTATCGTAAAAGCCTTTCTTAAAGTTTTCTTTAAATAACCTGTGATATTTGTATCTTAATTTGAAATCTCAATTACCGAAAGATATAATTTGTCTTCGAGGCATATAAGACATTTTTTTAAATCTCTTTTTGTTCTCACGCTGTAATATTTAACAACAATGCTATCGTGATCTCACGGTTCAGCAAGGATCGTGTCACGTGCATTCAACTCTGTTACTGCGAAAAGGTGGAAGCACTCTCAAGAGGAAACTTGTGTTTTCTATTTGTTCTCATTTCTAAGTAAAATATCGTTCGCTATTGCCTTCGCGAACAACGTATTGCCCACGTTACATCACATAAAAGGCTCAAGGGAAAACGTGCGCCATCAAATTGATCAAACTGTCATGAATTGTTTGTAAAAATGCCTAACAAATGCTTCAACAAAAATCAAAAACAGAAATAAGAATCGAAAGCAGAAAAACACTAATACAGTCGGTTATAATTAGACTGCGGATTTTATGCATTTATGACAAAAAAGGGGTGGATTTAATTGAAAACAGCTATTATTTCCGGATTATTAAAATTTGAAAAAATGCAAAGAAATTTTCATATGTTTCGTGCGTCTTGTAATCGTCGAAGACAATTTTTATTTTGCATAAAGATCCGCAGTCCAGTTACAATGTTTCCGATAGAAAATTATACAGTTAACCGGCAGATCAACGTTCTTATCTGCAAGCTTTACAGATTACAACGGAAGCCTCGATTAACCGTATCGAAGTTTGCGTAATTTTCATTTACATCGAGCGGCGGTTCGTCGAGTTCGTTACGACATGCATCGCGTCGGGAGGAGTCTAATCAAACTGAATCGAACACGACATGCAGTTAATCGTCTAATCAAATTAGTAGGAACTGGACGTCGAGGGTTTCAAACCTTGCCACGGAATCACGTTCTACGTTTTATTGGGAAAACTTCATTTACCTGTTTCAACAACAATTTACGTTTTACTCTCTCCTGCTAAAAGCTTCGCAAAAAACAAGGAAACTCTATTAAAACAAAACGATTCATTAACGAGGCTGCGTTTCTAATTTATAAAACCTAACGGACTGTGACGAAGAAAAGTGGATTTTTTAGTGTGCTATTGTATCTAGCTCGACCTCTATACGAAGTTAATTTTTCTAAACAGATTTAATATTTATTAAACATCAAAAATTATTTATTACTATCATTAATTTATTATTTAACAGCTTCACATTTTTATCTCTTCAATCTCGATAGTATAACATTTTTTGACCTATTCGAGTTCTAATTTGATTAACACTCGTATGCTCTTTGGTTCAAAATTATACTGTACTATGTTCTATTTTTCTAAACTTTATTCTATTTTATATTTATTCTATGTTTTATGACTTCTTATATACTTTGCTATCCAAGTCATAATATTCATAGATTCCATGACAATCGACTGCTAAATCGTTTAAACATTTCCCAAAGGAGGTGCACTGCAATAAAACAGTTGCTAACGAAAGTGAAGAGAACAATCGCGGACATTAACACAGAAAAGAAATAGTCAAGTGGCAGAGACTAAGTTTTCGCTGGACCCTATAACCCCCAAGTATGGTAAACAATCGCGGGACCCTGTCGCGCGGAGTCGCAGTAATCTCGGTATCCTCGGATGGTGGAAAAGTGTGCGGACCGTCGATGAAAGCGGTGGCTCGGCGTGGCGTGGACTGTGCAATTCCGTCCGAAAGGCTGGCGTTCTAATCTCGAGCGAGGGATCTCGCGTCGTAACGAATCGGGAAGAAGCGTTTGGCGAACTCGGACGTATTTCTATGTCGGCGAAGAAATCGCGAGCAGGTCGGATATGGTATCGGTGATCCTGTAACTCTTCCCCGGTCTTAGCGAGCGACACGGGAACGGCCGTGGAAGCGACGCGACGGTCCGGAGCGACAGCAGTGGAGAGAAAAAGGGAGATCGTGGCGGGAAGACAGAGAGGAAAATCGCGTTGAAGAAGGTGAACGAGGGGACGAGGAAGAAGCCGAAGAAGAAGCAGAAGAGGAGAGGGAGAGGAAGAATCGAAGGAAGGGAGGTGGATCCATAGATCGAATGCAGAGAACCTAGAGGAGGGGGCGGCGGTGGCGGCGGCGGTGGCGGCTGGCAATAAAAAGGGAGATCGTGGCGGGAAGACAGAGAGGAAAATCGCGTTGAAGAAGATGGACGAAGGTGGATGAAGCTGAAGAAGAAGCAGAAGAGGAGCGAAGAGAGAGAATCGATGGAAGGGGGGTGGGATCATAGATCGAATGCAGAGGACCTGGAGAAGGAGGAGGGCAGAAGCTGAAGAAGGTGGGAGAGGAGCAAAGTTCGTGGGAAGGGGGTTACGGGAAGTGGGAGGTGGAGGTGGAGAAGGTTAAGGCAATGGGGAGTACAGGGGGCATGTCATACGACACACAGGGCAGAGTTTAATCAGGTTCGACTAGTTAGTTGGCAGGTGCGAGCGTCGCGTCGTGCTTGCAGGAAGGAGAACCGAGCGGCCTCCAAGAAGCAGCGTGGCTCTCCTGCTTTGCTCGTTGCTACTGATACTTTACTCCTAAGCAAGAAACACAGGCTCCAGAGCCACCGGACGGACGCACAATGCCACGGGCAAGAGGTCAACTTCGTCCCTTGCTCTCTCCTCCTCTCCTCTACTCTCCTCTTCTACCCTTTCCTCTTTCTATCCACCGACTCTTTATCTCCCGATTCAGAGTTTCTCGTACACACATCGACATTCTACGCCGTGTTCTCACAATCGTTAAGTGGTTATAATTTTAACCGCTGTCTTCGCGGGCTCTATTTCTTTTCCACTGTAAGCACGATTACCGGGAACACCGAGGATCTCCCCGATCCGGGTACGATACCGCGATCTACATAAATGGAGAAACGATCGGGAGACATTGTTGCGCACCCTTCGAGAACCTGCATTTACGACACCGGCTGAATCGAATTAGACCACTTAGCGAAAAAGATGTTTTTGTATAGCACAACGCTTTTACGTGTGCAATTTTCTATTTCTTACTGGTAAGATTTTATCTCTAAATATATAAAAAATATATTTTTTAACCACACCGATTTCGTCAGTGACGAATAATGTAGTTAACGGCGCTGCTGAATGTACATTTGTAATTATAAAACAATTAATAAGACATTTTTTTTATTTTTAATAACAAGTGAACTGGTTCGGTTGGAACACCCTTTATATAAACGTGATTAAAATCGTAGGGAATAAGGTTGCAGCAAGCTTGAAAAATATTTGTTTTTTTTTTTAAATATTCATGAACATTATAAATGCGGCAGCTACAGTGAATTACTATGCAAGAAGGGGCGGTTTCATTTTGTTTTTGTATAATGACATCATTGAATCGTAACGACATAATCATGCTTCCTTATCACCTGCGTTAATTATACGTTCCTTTTCAGCAGGCTGCATTTCTTCATACTTTTATTGATCTTTAAATACACATATAACCGGTCCTGTGAATCGGTAAACTCTTTTCCCTGTATAATTTGCATACAGAATTTCCGGTGAAAGCGGGACATTAATCTGCAGTAAAAGTGACAATTTTCAGAGCGGATGCTTCGACTAATTGCCCGCATTTGCCATTCTGACAATTGATGTGTCATAGACATTTTTAGTCGTATACAGAGTTCGCAGATGGTGGTTCCAAGAAAACTTGGTTAACGTACAAGAAATACACACAGTTATAATGAAAGTAATAATACTTTCTACACGATTAGATTAGAATAAATATTTAAATATATAAAACCATAACTCTTAATGAGTAGTCAAGTCTATAAAAATAATACTTTCTACTTTCATGTCAGCATTGACGTAAAATTTAATTCAAATTACTCATTTATTATTTATATTTAATTTTTCACGATACAATAAATCATATTCAACTGTTGCAAGAAGCGTTATAACCCGTTTTGAACTAAAAATATCAATTGCACCGATCGCTATAAACCCGTGTGTTTGAAAGCACAGTTACTTATATAACACAGGATGTATTTCAGACTGTTGTAAAGGAATTTACGATTCGATTGCGACATATTATCTGAAGCGAAAGGAAACGCTTCGAAAACCTGTTACACTAAATTCCGATACTATCATTTTTCGCGCATTATCGGATAAATAGGATTACTAAGTTGCATTTGATGTTATCAATTCTCAATAGTTGAATATTTTCTTATGTAAATTCTGTTCAGTGGAAAATGATCTTTCAGTGTTACCAGTCATTGGTTAATGGATGGATGATAGAAATTAATTTTTTAACTTCTTAAAAAGAATTGGAGTCGTTTAATCCCATTTTTGAAAAGAGACTAAAATTTTTGTGCAACCTAAAACATATTCTAGGTCAAGAACAGAAGAATAAACAATAAAATATTTAAATATTTCTGCGACCCACTTTAAATAAACCATCTAAAAGGGTTAAAGAGTGTCCAAGTATTAAGGATGTTCTGGAGGTACAATGGGAGACAAAAGTACAAGAAATTCGAAATCCATCAATATATTGGCAATGAAAGCCGTTCATGAGAATGTTTTGCATTCAAAAAATAGATTAATTTAAAAAGCTTTCGTTTAATTAATGAATTTCATGTTTTATTTATTTTTTAATCAAATTCTCTTCATATTATAAAATATTGTAAGTGACTTTTGCGAATAATTGTACCCTCTGATTTGAAATTCAAGAGAATAAATTTGTGATATTAAAAGTTAAAAATAAATATTTAAATAAATTAATAATACTTCAGAAAACAATATTCATGGTTATTATTGAGATGACTACACGATAAATTTGAAGTTTTGTAACAGTTTATAATTTTTTGCTCTGTAACTGTTTAGTGAATCATAATAAATTTGCAACATAATTAATTACATAATTTTGACTATATATAAAAAAACTGGAGTTTCTAGTTGCATTTTTTCAAGGTTTAAATAGGGTTTGAAATGGAATTTTATGAATTCTCCATAAGAAGACGTGTTAAAATGTGCAAACTTTAAGTTGCTATAATTCTTAAACGGTGCAGTGAATCGAACCCAAACTTTGGTAATTGCATTAATTTAGTAAGAATTATATCTTGTCAAATTTGCAAAAATTTTGTTGCGTTTTTATATACCTACAGAACATCCTTAACAAGGATCGTCGTGACTAAGCTTCGAATGCTTGGGAGCAAAACAAAAGTTCGTCCGCAGTTAGGATACATTACCATACGCAAATTCTGGCAAAGCCGCAAGAATCACCCGGAAAATTTACAAACGAATCAGTCAGTCAGACGGCACGTGACCGGTTAAGGGTTAGGCAACAGAGGATTGCCTTGTCTGCGGTTAACAGGTCGTCGTTGGGACGATCGGGCAGAACTAGTCGGTGGCAAAAAGTGTCAAAATTATGCACGGTGCGTCCGGCCGTCTTTCGCGGAACATCGCCGTCCGGCGACTATACAGACGACATGCAAATAAACCGCCTCTTTTACTGTTATTCGGAACATGCCCGGAGTGGCGATTTTTGCCGTGTCTACGCCGGGCTGCGCCTATATTTGCCAAGAGACGTCGGGTCCTTTTTTTCCCACACGACGAGGCGTGACCACCGATCGTCTAGACCAACGCTTCCCAAACTATTCCTTGCGAAACACCTGTGCATAATTACTACGAACTTGGAATCGTTTTAATTAGTGAGTCTGACTTGAAACAGAACCTCAAGGAACAGCCATTTACACAATTTCTGCGCAAGCTTAACACTAGGTTTACTTACCATATTTTTCATTTAGAAATATTGTATCCATGGGGAATTATTCAACAAATTTTAATTCTTGGGGTATATTCTACAAGAAATGACTAAAAATTTGGATGGACAAAATTTTGTTAATTTTGTAAAATAGTGTAAAATAGTCACTTTTAGTGCTCCGTAAACCTAGTGTTAATAGAAGAGTACTCAACTGTGTCTTTCCAATATTTATTAAATAATACATTTTAAATGAATAGAGACATGCGAAAGCTTGTTTACAGTTGGACAAATTGTGTCGAAACACAACGTATTTCCTCAAAATTTATTAAAATAAATTCTACAGTCCCGGTGTAGAAAATTTATTCCTCATCATAAATCTTGACTCCTCAGTTTTGGTTCTATCGAATACATAAATAGCTTCGGAGTCACCGAATTTTTGCGAGTGCCGAGTGAACGTGTCAAAGATAACACCTGCGTGCCACCTTTTTGGCTGTGATTGTGTACAGAGCAGGACCTCTAGAGTAGTGACGAGGTGCGATCGGCGTCGAATCGTCGCGTCGTCCGTCGTCGTCGGCTTGTCCGTGTTAATGGCGACGTGTCTCTCTTGTATACCGTTAAAGGCCTCCCCGGTGCCCGGCGTACCTAATTAATGGCGCATGGATAGCAGTAGGTATACTCGCCGACGGATTCGCCGGGCACATCGGTGACACGCGCGTGCACTGTCATGGCCCAACATCCGTCTTACTAGCTGTCACGCTATTACCATCGCGTTTCAGCGTGCCCTCGCGGTTAAGTATACAGTAGTGCTCACTTGAATTCGTCTAAATCTGTAACGTTTAAATTTGCACGACACATTCGCACTCTTCCCCCACTTAGTACCTCTAGCTCAGCGGGGCCTTATCTCGGACCGAGATTCTAGGTAGAGAAGAAAAGAGGAAGGACAACACGTACTTCAAAGAGCTGCCGCCAGCAGGAATTTGTTTAAACAATTCTAGTAGACTTGTCGACTTTGAATGGTAAGGGTGTGTTTCGTAGTCCTCGGAGAATGTAAGCATAATTATTTTATTACAAAATAGTGCTCCAGATCGAAGTTATAGAAACGTTGAGAGTGTATAAGACGTTCAAGATCATCCCTCAAGGAGTCCATGCAGGAAATGGTACTTTTGGGAATTTTTTTAAACTAGTGGACATATCAATCATAAATTTTAGTGGTGCTTTTGATTAGACGATATGAATATAATTGTTTTATTCAGAAATAATTATTTTATACGCAGTTGTAGTTCTTCAAATGTTAAGAGTACCACATAAACGTAAATTAACATTCAAGGTCGATTGAAGGGGTCCATACAGGAAATGGTACTTTTTGAAATTTTTTATAACAAATCTACATAACAACCTTAAATTATAGTGGTACTTTTGATTAGACAATGTGAATATAATTGTTTTATTCAGAAATAATTATTTTATTCGCAGTTGTAGTTCTTTAAATATTAAAATCACATAAACGTACATTAATGTCCAAGATCGATTGAAGAGGTCCATACAGGAAATGGTACTTTTGGCAATTTTTTAAAACAAATCTACATAACAATCTTAAATTTTAGTGGTGCTTTCAGCAATCCTTCGCCAATATGATTATAATTTTTATATGCAGACATGTTCAAACCTCACGAGTGTTACAGTCTGGACCACGTGTATCTCGCTTTGGCTCGCTATGTCTATTCTCTCATTGTGTGGAGCTCGGGTCAATTCCGGAAGAGAGACTCCACCCTGTAACGCGAGACTGTGAATTCCGAATCCCAAAGTTTGGAAATTTAAAGTGAGCACTGCTGCAGTAGGAGAGAACAGCCATGGAAAGATCGCGCCGGGTCCGGGACAGGCGGCACGTGGTTCTCCGAGCAGCATTACTATGTAGCAGCGCGTGTACGCGTATCAACGTATAATTAGCTCGCCGCTATCGCCGGATCTAAACTCGTTCTCCTCCGTTCAGGTAATCGAGATATATTAGCGGGCGCGCACCGTCTAACGTTGCCGATCGATAAATCCGCCGTCCAGAGTCGATCCGTAAGGATTTCTGGATCGTGACGGGCACGTTTTACCAGTTTATACGGATGCGGGAGACAAGGTATTTGCGTTGTCACCCGAAGTGTCCGGCTACGGTGCCGTCTCGATATGTTTTATGGCGGTGGCCCGCGCCACCAAGACCGACCAGGACCAATTTCTGCAGCGGATCGCGCCGCTGAATCGTATGCCGAGGATTCTACGTGATCGTGAAAGACGATGGTATGCAATCGGTTTTATGTGCTCGCACACGCATGTGCTGAAAACCATGATGAATAATAACAGCCGACCGGCGCGGCGCGGCGGTTGTTTAACAGCGTTTTATTAGAAAAGTTCGCAGCTGGCGAAGACATTCTTCAATGGACACGGCAATTACCACTGCGAAGCTGCGAGTCATCTTGAATAACACAGTCTAATTAAGCTTCTTTTTGATAGAGCGTGGTCATTAAGAACCCTATTGACCTCTTTGCCTTGCGGTCGCTTTCGCAACTGCACTGATTGCGGTTGCGTTTCATTTCTTATTTTTCTGCGTTGCTTGTTTATTCCCCGTAATCATTTTTTAAGAGGCGGAGATGCTTATTTTTGTTGTATTTACGTGTTCACTCGAAAAATTGAATCTGTTGACCGCTTTTGATTTACGGTCTCTTTCGCAACTGCACTGATTGAAATGCGTTTTATTCTTATCTTTGCGTGGTTCTTGTTTATTTGTTAATCGTTTTTTAGTAGGAGGAGAAATTTCACGTTCACCGCGAAAATTAAACTTGTTTATTAACCATGGTATGTTCCTTGGAAAATACTTGATTCCCTTTTGTTTGTGTTTTGAGATGTACTTGTTTGAAATGTGACTTTATAAATGTAAAATAATTTATTGATTTAGAATGTGTGACTGGGATCTTTTATGCAATTATTTCTGAACAACTTGGCTTGGAATGACGACAATATTAGCATTCTTGTTTTATTTTTGCCAGCAGACAATTTCTGACGATCAAAACAAATTTGTACCGCATTCTTATCCTTATAGAATGATCAACACTGGCAATTTATTTCAATTGACATCGACACAAATTCATGATTAGAAAGTAGTGTGATTGATGAAATATAATGTCGTTGCAGCCACCATATGTGTAAGTAGAAATGGTGAGTAATGAACAGACACGGTATTACTCAACGGAGAACAGTATATATTTCTGCAATCTAGCGGTACAAAAGAATCCCATCGAAGAAATATTCAATTTTTTCATACGAAACAATATTCTTCTCCATGTTAACAATAATATATATTTTCAAAATTATTTAACCCTTAGCACTCGGATGGCGACTCTGAGGCACCACTGAAAATTGCTATGCCATTTATATATGCCATAAGAAAATTTTTGCTCGTATTTAATAAACTACTAGACATTTACATATTACATGAGATATTATATCAGTTTCATATGCAAAAAATGAAAAAAAATTGTATAGAATGAAAATAATCTAGATTAGAAAAATCTTTCGTTTTTTAGTTAAAACAGCTCCGAGTGCAAAGGGTTAATATTCGCATGAATATAAAATAACTGTAAAACGCGAACTCTTGCAACAAAATCAACGCGTTAATATCTTCCGAAAAGTTAATTTAAGAGATAAAAAAAGATGTAATTTACAGTTAAAAATTCGTTAAAAAGCTTCCACATATATATAAAAGTGAACAGTCTCGGTTCGAGCCTCGATTTTTACGATTTTGACGCGTCCCGGCCGTTTTACGGCAACAGATAAAAATAATGAAAATAGCAAACCTGTTCGCGGCATCCTCGAAATCACTTTTGCGCGTGGAATTCGCAGCATCGCGAGAACATGGTCGCCGCGCCCTAAATAGGTATCCCCGGGAGCAGCAATACTTTTCCCGGCGCAATTAGAATTCACAAGTGTTCGCGCGAGTAGCCGCGCAATAAATGTCAGCCATATGTTGCGGTATTGTTACCGTGGGGTAGCCTTAAACCATTTGACATTGATTCCAGCAAAGTATCCTTGAGCTGCGCGCGGCTGTCCCGGCTCACGTGTGCAACCAGTAAGAAAAATCTTAATTGCGCTCCTTGCATTTCTCCGGCGGGTTCCACGTATTTCCATTTATCTCTCGCGCTGCCGCTAAGCAGCCTCTACCTGGAAGAAATCGCTTGCCCAGGAAGCTACTGTTGAATGCGAGCGCGTGCCACGATCATGTAGGAGATTAAGAGTCCTTCTCGTAAACGAGATCGGTATTTCGAATCGGCTAGTCGGTATTCGTTCTGCATAACCCTCTCGTCCGATCCCATGAAAACCGCCGAGCGACGCGACGCGACGCGACGCGACGCGACGGCCTGTTGCCCGTAACCGTTTCCGTCGTAAAGTTGAATTAGCCATTTCGAAGCGCGGCGGTCTGTTATTGAAGTATGCGAGAGGACGGTGGACCGAGGGCACGAGGAGAGGAAAGAATGAATTGGCGCTCGCAAACACGTCGTTGTCTGAGTGGTAGCCTATTATTTGTGTAGCTCGCGAGTTAGCTTCGTCCATTACTTCGCATTAACAGAGTAGTCTGTTTCTTCTTCTTCTGCGTTTCGCTTCTTCGTTCCGCAGCTTCTTCGTTCTCGCCCCAACAACGTCGCGTCGCGTCGTCGAGTTTTCGTTCTACCTGCTCTCGCCCCTGCTGATACACTTGTACACAGGAAACAAAAGAACTGCTATCGAGAATTTATTCCGGATCCATTTAACAACTTTTACTACTTGCGGTTTCCGTATCTGGTATTAGCAGAGTTTGTAACCGATTTTCAGAGATCTTGAGAGCTTCTTTGAAGAGCTTTCACGAACGTGGAACCCACCAGATTGTAAAATGTTCGGGAGAACTTTAATTGATAATTATTTTATGAAAATATTTTATTCGATTATGAAATATTTTTATCGAGTTATCGCATTTTTCGAATCTATATTGAAAGTCCAGTTAAATCTCGGAAATTAAAAAATTTGAATCGAGTTCGTTTTGTCCGAGGCTTTCCTCTTTTGAGAAAATTTGAATTTAGTTCGTTTAAATTTAAATTACATTTAAAAATTAGTCCAGCTCATACAAAATCAGCCTGTGTAGCTGATCATGATTGTCCAATTCTACTTCTTGTAAATATTACTGCACGCGTACCTGGCTATTAAAAATCTTGCTAATAGGTATCCAGTAGATAAAATGTTAACAAATCAGACACGAAACGTGCAGCTAGTGCGTACCTTAAAAAGTAGAGTCGTTCTAATGTGTACTTAGCAGAACAGAACATTCCACCTTAAAACGAAGCAATTAAACATATAATCTGTTTAAAAATGCTTTAATTTTCTGTAAATGTTAAAAACAATTTTTTACAATATATATGCCGCAATTAAATAACCTGTTTCCGTGAATATTCGATAGAGATAGCAGCAACAATTCTGATCAATTTATTAATCATGCTAAATTACCAAACGTTTCCCGTACGTCATTCTGCACATCATTTTAGATAATGATCATAGTTACCCTCCATTCTCATTACCTATAATCAAAATATTGCAGTCTAAACATTAACGATCGTCACTAGAAGTGGATAAACCGGAAATTTTAAGCCTCGTTCATATTCCTTTATCACTACAATTTTCTACATTTTCAATCAACATAAGTTCTACTAACCTTCTAATGAATGTGACATATTGATTATGCTGTAACAATTTTATGCACTTAAGTGCGACAGTGAAAAAGCGAGCCTAGAATTGTAAAATAGTTGTCCACATTAACAAGAGTATAAAAAGAAGGGGGCAGTATAACTCGTCTGATCGTATAATAGTGGAAATAAATAATATCAAATTGACCGTAAAACGAGGTGCTCACACCTTTTCCGTTCAATCCCAACGCGGCATTTCTTCTCGAACTCGTCAAGAAAGACGAAAACTCGGGTATCCGGCTTCGCGCTATAATCATAAATTTTCTAGGCATTAGTATGTACCGAAGAGAGTGGGTCAAGAGCAATTCCGCGAATGTAAAAGAACGTTTTAAAAGCGCGAATCGCGTTAATACAGGCCACGGGCATGGGCATGCTACCAGCTCGCAAACGCTTTTTCATATAATTTTAAATCTGGACCAGTTGTTCGGGCGGGTCTTTCATTCGCAGAATAAAAGTATTAATATTTTTTCTCGAATTCGTCCATTTAAACATTTTCAGAATTAATCCCCGAAATGTTGCGTCGGCGTTCAATGAAATAACGAAAGCGTAAAAATTCTTATAAAATATTCAATAAGTCACGAAAAAATTATTAATCTCGTAGAAATTCCGTTTGAATAATTGGTACAACGTGTATGGTATGATTAGACTGCGGATTTTATGCATTTAGGACAAAGATGAATCGTTGCAACATGAAAAAAGTAGAAACGGTAAAAAAATTTACGAATATTTACGAATTATATCCAGCTTATTGAAGTTATTAAAGAATGGATGAAATTTCTATTTGGTACATTTTTATTTTGCACAAAGATTTGCGGTGTCGTCATGATTTAATTAATTTGAAAAAGACTGTTTATAAAGAAATGTTTATAATTCCATTTTATACTTTTCCGTAACTGTGCAACATTTCTAAAGATCTTTGTACACTGCGAATAAATAAAATATCTATTGTTCCCACGGATCTTGAATCAAGCATCGTGTGTAAGCATCGACCTGAAACTATGATAAATTGGTTTTATAATGGGTGATTAAAATTTCTTGCTGATAACTAATGTATGAAATGCGCGCGTTCAATGATGAAAATTCAGTGGTAGATCGCCGTACAAATATCGCAAATATAAAACAATGTTATCTCTGAATCTGGTTCTCCTAATTTAGCAGGAGCCTAATTTGCTGGTGCTGCTTCCTCCGAGGCCTCAGACCGAGAGAAAAGAATCGCTTGTCTAAAGTGAATCAATGAATCCTCGAACCGGCCCGGAGGCGAGCTAATTGAGTCCTATCCTGCTCGATTTCCTGGTACCATCGGCGTTAATGAGAAAACGAATAACCCGCGCACGCACACGGAAGTCCGAAAATGTTGCCGCGAATCGCGAATGCCGAGTTAGGGTCACGTTACGTCGTGGCAATGCGCCCGGTTTACTGCACTTCGTTCTACATACGTGCTTTGCCAAGTGCACGACACGTATAAAATTCTTCCACGTCCGGTTGTTCCTGATTTCGGTCGCGCGACTACGATCACCGGTGCGTAGAGATCGTAGAATTCTAGTTGCGAGAGCGATGAAAAAGATTATGGCCGCTAACTAATGGCAAGTGTTAAGTAAAATCGTCCGCTCGAAACGGCGCGGCGCGGCGCGGCGGCCGAGCTGTAAAATCGACCGGGGTAAAAATCGTCTATCGCCGAACGCATATGCATTCATTTCCTCGCGGAACATTGCGGTACACCGAACGCGCTATTTCCTTCATGCGTACACTGCTGCTCAAAAGTATAGGGACAATTTCTTAACCCTCAAGTGGTGTTCACTTGGTATCGCACTAGGATATTTTTAATATTCTGTAGAAAAGCTCGGATATACCTTCGAGATTGTTGATTTCAGTTGGCATATTTTTCCTGGTAGAAGCGTTTTGCTTTCACAGAAATTTTCCTCGCGTGCACCATAAACGAGGGTCATATCTCGCATTTCACTCCTACTAAATGTCACCGTTACGCATGCCTGCCATGTTCACTGACGATTGCAGTCGTATAAATGTAAATAACTTCTGCGGATTTTAGTTTACGCAGCCATAATGTTGCCGGGTATCTATTCGTGTTTATAAACACGCGCGGCCCGATACGGAAATATCAGACGAAATTACGAGTACAAAGGATTCTTGGAAACGTGATTGTGGAAATCAAATTGCGCAGGTCTTTATGCGAAATAAAAGTTGCCCACATATCGTTATGCGAAATAAACATTATCCACATGTCTTTATGCGAAATAAAAATTGTCAACGTGTTGTTATGCGAAATAAAAATTGTCAACGTGTTGTTATGCGCAATAAAAATTGTCAACGTGTTGTTATGCGAAATAAAAATTGTCCACATGTCTTTACACGAAATAAAAATTGCTCACATATCTTTATACGAAATAAAAATTGCTCACATGTCGTTATGCGAAATAAAAATTGTCCACATGTCTTTATGCGAAATAAAAATTGTCCACATATATTTATAGGAAATAAAAATTGTCCACATGTCTTTACACGAAATAAAAATTGCTCACATATCTTTATACGAAATAAAAATTGCTCACATGTCGTTATGCGAAATAAAAATTGTCCACATGTCTTTATGCGAAATAAAAATTGTCCACATATATTTATAGGAAATAAAAATTGTCCACATGTCTTTACACGAAATAAAAATTGCTCACATGTCGTTATGCGAAATAAAAATTGTCCACATGTCGTTATGCGAAATAAAAATTGTCCACATCAATTACGAAAGCAGGGATCAAGAAAAATTTTCTTTTTTCAATGACTATAATTAGCTGGAAATAATACGTCGACAGTTTAAAATTCCTTGAATCATTATGTTTTGTCCGCAGTTCAATAATTACAACGATAGACATTTTACGTGTTCGATCGAATAATTTTTTGCATAGAATAGTGACTCCGGCTTATTTCGTCTCTCGGAGAGACATAAAAGCGAATAAAGCGGTAACGTCACAAAGAAAACTTGAGAATGCCCAAAATGGGGGCACGGGAAGCCCCAAAGAAAGGGAGAGTGAGCGGTGGAGAATCGTTTCTCGATGAATTATCGTAAAAGTACTTGGACGTGCATCGCTCCATGTACGAACTGAACCTCGGAGAGTTTATTCCGGTGAGCATCCCGCGATTGCCTTATTCGTTGCGCCGATGGGTGTCTTCCTCCGCCGGCCTCAAGATTCGCGAGTGTGCGACCTTGACATCGTTCGTCCTTGGTCCCGAGGGGAAATCGTGCGAAAGTAATTTTGCAACCTGCTTTTTTCCCGGTGTTCTCCCACTCGGCGTCGATCCGGGAAATGGCCCGATCCGTGCCAATAAACGGCGAGTTCCGTGCTGAAACTCGCGCCGACCTGACGTCACGCCGCCGTTTTCACCGGCCCGCTTAGAAACTGGCTCGAGACCGTGGAGATTCTCGCGAGCATAACCGGCCCGCGCGAATTCATCTATCTATCCGATACGGATTCGAACGTGCGCGTCCGAGGAACGAGAGGATTCGCATTGGCGAACTCGATCCGCTCGACGTGGCTCGCGTCACTCGGCGAATCCGCGACGTGTGCGCCCAGTTTCGAACTTTTAACCTAAAAACCGGGGACTCCGGCTGCATGGGGAACACGTACCAGTAACTTACCGCCGGGGTCTCGGCCAGAAACGCTCTTCAATCCTGGCCGAAGTTTACTGGTAACCCACGTACACTCCCGCTCAAAAAGATAGCGCACGTGTGCTTGCATCCTCGGAAATTGATTCGGAATTGTCCAATTTCTATAGATAGTACACGAGCTACCAACGGCGAAAGTAATGTTAATGAAAATTCTTATAATATATTTTTTTAAGTGTAATTTTAAATAGTAACTATTATTTTTAAATTAATTGAAAGGAATTTACAATTTGTAAGGGGTAAATTGATTTTAATGAAAATTCATTAATTCTTTAACAATTTTAATCAGCTGAAATTAGCACATTGATATTTATACATTCCCGTGATCTGTCCACTGCTGTAAATCGTTAATGCCTACCCATTTTTCTCATAAATGAATAAAATCCGCAGTGATTAGTCGTAAAGGAAGAATAAAATTTTATTTACGAAAAAATAGTAACTATTACTTTTAAATTAATTGAAAGGAATTTACAATTTGTAAGGGGTAAATTAATTTTAATGAAAATTCATTCATCCTTCAACAATTTTAATCAGCTGAAATTAGCACATTGATATTTATACATTCTCGTGATCTGTCCACTGCTGTAAATCGTTAATGCCTACCCATTTTTCTCATAAATGAATAAAATCCGCAGTGATTAGTCGTAAAGGAAGAATAAAATTTTATTTACGAAAAAATAGTAACTATTACTTTTAAATTAATTGAAAGGAATTTACAATTTGTAAGGGGTAAATTAATTTTAATGAAAATTCATTCATCCTTCAACAATTTTAATCAGCTGAAATTAGCACATTGATATTTATACATTCTCGTGATCTGTCCACTGCTGTAAATCGTTAATGCCTACCCATTTTTCTCATAAATGAATAAAATCCGCAGTGATTAGTCGAAAAGGAAGAATAAAATTTTATTTACGAAAAAATAGTAACTATTATTTTTAAATTAATTGGAAGGAATTTACAATTTGTAAGGGGTAAATTAATTTTAATGAAAATTCATTCATCCTTTAACAATTTTAATCAGCTGAAATTAGCACATTGATATTTATACATTCTCGTGATCTGTCCACTGCTGTAAATCGTTAATGCCTACCCATTTTTCTCATAAATGAATAAAATCCGCAGTGATTAGTCGAAAAGGAAGAATAAAATTTTATTTACGAAAAAATAGTAACTATTATTTTTAAATTAATTAGAAGGAATTTACAATTTGTAAGGGGTAAATTAATTTTAATGAAAATTCATTCATTCTTTAACAATTTTAATCAGCTGAAATTAGCACATTGATATTTCTACATTCTCGTGATCTGTCCACTGCTGTATATTCTTAATGCCTACCCATTTTTCTCATAAACGAATAAAATCCGCAGTGATTAGTCGAAAAGGAAGAATAAAATTTTATTTACGAAAAAATCGAGTACGCCTATTGTGGAGCTACCTATTTCCTGTAAAATGCGTTAATATGAACTCGTCGATGTATGCGAGTGGCTCTAAGAATTTGGTCACTCGGTGCACGTAAAAACGAAGAAGATTGGATCTTGTAAACAGCATGTTCGCCCTATCCTTTCTCCAGAGAGTGTATCTGTGTGTTCTCCGAGGATATCCAGCGGCCCAATCCACTAGACGATATCCACAGCCCCGAGTGTTTCTTCAACAGATATTCTCGAATAGAACGGGCACGGAATGGAAAAGTGACAAAGTTTACGCAACGTTGATCCCCCGGACGTGCGATTTACATTCCAACACCCCCCTGTCGAGTTAATGCCTCGGGATTCTAAGGTGTCTAGCCTCGGGATAGTTGATACGATCAATTCGAGCGCTCGTCGGTCCTAGAGCTGCCTGCGCCGCTGTCACCCGTACGCCAGATAAGACCCATCAGCTCATTATCTGTACGTACATGTACCTAGTACCTTTTTACATTATTTTCTCTGGCTCGATTGAAACGTTTGCGGCGATCGATTCTGCTACATTTTGTAAATGTTTTGCAACGTAGATTCCGCGAAACTGATCTGTTCAACATCTTCAGCGCGTTATCATAAATTCACGAAGAGATAGATATCTTCTATCTGTTTCCTACAATCGTACACACCAGCTGCAGTTTGCCATTTATCTTAACGAACGAAAAACTTTTAAGTAGCAGATGGTAATTACTGGACTCCGGATTTTATGCATTTATGGCAAAAACGTGCAATTTAGAACAGCGAACAAATTAGAAGACTTTGAGAATATTAATATATTATTTTTGCTATATTAACCCTTTGCACTCGCAGCTATTTTAACTAAAAAACGAAAGATTTTTCCATTCGAGAATATTTTCATTCTATACAATTTCTTTTCATTTTTTGCATATGAAACTGATATAATATCTCATGTAACATGTAAATTCCTAGTAATTTATTAAATACGTACAAAAATGGCATAGCAATTTTCAATGGCGCCTCAGAGTCGCCAGTCGAGTGCTAAGGGTTAAGACTGAACGTACCGGGACCGGTCATATGACCGGTTCTAGGTTTTTTATTTTACAATTATTATAAAGATGCTTTCATAAAAAATAACTTAATAAATATCTTTATTACAGTACATATTACAATAAGAACCGCGCAAAGTCTAAATAAATGAAATTTTGTCATTTTTTTATGGCCACATGTGCCTGTTACTTTTATAGCTCGGTACGTTTAGTGTTAAAATTATTAGTGAAAAATATAAATTTATATTTTGCTCCTTCTGTGTCTTGCAATTGATGCACGAACTTTTTATTTTGCATAAAGATCCGGAGTCTAGTAATTACATTGACTAGTTGCACTTCGACCGATCGCGTTCTAAAATTTTTTAATTTCTATTTTTTCGCAAAAGAAGCTCTGTATAGATGGGAATATTCTACATTTCGAGTCTGTTTTCTCGTGCGCAGAATTAGCCGGGTTTCATGAAGCGTACAGTGAACAGTTTGATGTGGAAGATTAACGTTTTAAGTGCGCATTATTCGCTCGTCACTATAGAAGTTTATGAACTGAACTAATTATTATGAATTGAAAAGTGTAGGAGAGTGTTACGTTACTATATCGACGCATAAAGTAGTTCGCACTGTGAGGATACAGGGGAAATTAAATGCGGGTAAACCGATACGAAACTTTGTCAAGCTCGGTACAATATTATGGTTTATGTGTGAAATATGTTAACCCCGCAAATTGATGTCATTTATAATTTAAGTGTGAAATAATTATTGCAATCGATTACCGTACAACTATTGATTTATTAATGATTTATTTTGTTGTTTTATTATAAAGGTATTAAAACATGGAGGGGTATCAAGTTTGTGCACATGAATTATTAAACTGTACCATTGTACATGGAAATTAGAACAAGGAGGAAACATAAAATGAGCAGCGTGACGAAATTGTTCATGCTTCCGAAGAGCAGAATTAACATTAAGCATCTATAAAACAACTGGCCCAGAACCACTTCTTTTCGTTATTATGGTTCTTCGCCTGGGAGGTGCGATAAATTATCGTGCAAACTGCATTAACGACCTAATTGAAAACTTCATGTACGATTAGAGATCAAACTAATTATGTATGAGTCGACAGATTACGAATCTCGTTAATTAAAACGCTAATTATGTATTCAGTCCAATTCACTTATTTACGTATACCACAGATACATAAATTTTGCAACTGATTTATTAAAAATAAGCCTGAAAATGATTGACTTCATAAAATTAGTTCATAAAAAGAAAGATAAATTTTAATTTTTCATATTGCGAAAATGTGTGGAAAATATTTTCAAGTCGTGAAGTTGAAGAAATAAATAATTTTGCAACAATTTTCGTTCCCGCGGGACCCATTATACTTTCGCAAAAAGCAATCCGTTCGTAACAGTGATGGGCGTGTTCCGATGAAAAATCGAGCCACTCATTCTTCCGTTCCTCCGATAGAGTAAGAGAGTTTACAAAATGATCCAGAGTGATCAATTTGATCGAGTCTCCGCCCGCGTAATATAGGTCTCGTGCAATTTTTTGCGCACCGGTCGGTGCGTTTTGTTGAACCGCCCGGAGCTTCAATTTCGAGAGATCTATACATATAACTTCCATGACACAGATGAATGAGTCACAGTTGGCTCTGTATGGTTTTCGTATCTGTTAGTATCTGTTCTACATTTATAATACTCCGGAACCGTTACAAGATCAGTGTCTGAATGAATGCGTGCAGCCACTCTGCAGCAAACCGAAATTAGAGCTTACAATTATCGCCTTTGGTGGTACTCGAAACCCCGAATATGATGGAGTGAATCGTTCGTCCATCTTCGCATTACGAATCCGATTTCTCCAATCGTCTCAATGATCAGCCTAACAATATGGTGAAAACTTCCGGACAAAAAAAAATTCTTCGTCAAAATTTATGTTGTAGAAAATATAATATTCTTTTCAATGACAAAAGTGACAACTTACGAAACATATAGGAAAAGCAGAAAAAATCAAATTTAATATTGCTCAGATCGCTAAAAATAGTCCACATGTCTTTACACAAAATAAAAATTGCTCACACGTCGTTATGCGAAATAAAAATTGTCCACATGTCTTTATGCGAAATAAAAATTGTCCACATGTTGTTATGCGAAATAAAAATTGTCCACATGTTGTTATGCGAAATAAAAATTGTCCACATGTTGTTATGCGAAATAAAAATTGTCCGCATGTTGTTATGCGAAATAAAAATTGTCCACATGTCGTTGTGCGAAATAAAAATTATATACATGTCGTTATGCGAAATAAAAATTGTCCACATGTCGTTATACAAAATAAAAATTGTCCACATGTCGTTATGCGAAATAAAAATTGTCCACATGTCTTTATGCGAAATAAAAATTGTCCACATATCTTTATACGAAATAAAAATTGTCCACATGTCTTTATGCGAAATAAAAATTGTGTCCACATAACGTCATGCGAAATAAAAATTGTCCACATCAATTACGAAAGCAGGGATCAAGAAAAATTTTCTTTTTTCAATGACTATAATCAGCTGGAAATGGCATTACGAATCCGATTTCTCCGATCGTCCCAATGATCAATATGGTGAAAACTTCCAGACAAAAAAAAATTCTTCATCAAAGTTTATTTTGTAGAAAATATAATATTCTTTTCAATGACAAAAGTGACAACTTACGAAACATATAGGAAAAGCACAAAAAATCGAATTTAATATTGCTCAGATCACAAAATCGTTCCACGCCAAAATGTTAACTAACCGAGAGCCATTCTATCGACAGAAACCATCGAATCGACTTTTCCCCAAACAGGACACATCAGCTATTCCCGGTGCATGAAATCTGGCTGAATATCTCGGATCGCCCACGAATATGGAAATTATGAGCCCGTTCATCGTGCAAGAAGCGTCACGGGCTTCCTGCGGCGTATTTTGCGCGAGTCGCAGTCCAAACAATAGGTTGCTACTGGTTTCTTGCGAGCGAGGGAGAAGAAGGAAAGAAATTCCGGTAGCTAGTTGACCGCGCGAGTTTGAAATGCCTGGAAACGAATAGTCTCGGCGTCGCCAGTCGATCGGTGACACGTTCGCTGGCGAAACTAAGAGCCTTTTCACATGGCTACACACGAATCTCGATTCACGTGTCGCATACGTATCGCGATACGTATAATTTTATAATCATTCCTCTACGATTCAAATAAAATGCTATTTTAAATGAACGGTAAAATATCAACAAATAAAATATTTAGTAATTATGCAGAAAAAGGAATTCCCATTTTGTAGAATCGCAGATATGTTGTAGAGAGGAAGGTCCCGAGTATGCACTTAGTCCGAGGCGGGGGACAATCGTGGTCTGAAATTTATGAGAAAAAGAAAATTGCGTAATTAATTTTAGTCGCTTATATCTCGATAATATTTTATGCAAAAACCGGAATAGATTTTTACTCAAAATTTCTAATCTCTACAGAGCTTTTCAAGATTACTCCTACAGCTTTCGTCTGAAATATTTTTTCGAATCCCCTACAATTTTCGAGTAATGGAATTTTTTCCAGAAAACAGACTTTTCGACGCAAGACGTTTCCACGATCGACGTTCTCTGCGCTAGTACTGTAGCTTTAATGTAAATTGAGCCTAACTCGCGTATGCGACACGGAAATCGCGATTCGTACGTCTCCGTGTCGAAGGGCTCTAATGGTCAAATCGGTGCCGCTCGCGATTCCAATGGTCGAATCGGAGCCGATCGCGATTCTCGAAGACGGACAGGAGTGGTTTCGCAAGCAAGTCGCTCATTAACGCTTGGGTGATTAGCGTACGGCGACGTGACACCGTTTAAACGGCGACTACGGGCGCCTTTTTTCGCCGATTCATTGATATGCGGCCGACGACTTAAGAGGATTCATCGGTACAAGGGAACAAGACAATGGCCAGCGGCGTCTGTGGCCCTGTTCCACGACGCCCCGGCCCGAAAATGCGTCTCACGTGCGACCAAACGTGCTCGCCGGCTGCCGACACGTCCAGAGGATCAACGAGAAGGATCGATCGCGGCTTGTCGCCAGAGAACACATAGTCTCGTGAGAACTTTTCCGAAAAGTCCAGAAACGAACGGACATCAACGATCGCTCCTTCTGTTCGGAACATGCTCGGCCCAATTGATTTGTTGGTCGTACTCGTTACTCCGCTTCCGGTTGCCGAGCTATCGCCGCGGTTCTTTGTGAGGGATTAGAACAAGTGTCGAGATCTTCGGTGATCTGCTGGTTGCTTTGGTACGTGAGAAATATTTTTATGTGTTAAATTGTCTCTAATGTTCGTTCGATTAATGAGCACAATATTCGAAATAGTTTTTTAACATTGGAAATGATTTAGTTAAGTAAAAGCTTAGGAGAGAATGAAACCTTAATGACAGTATTATCTGACAATATTGAACGTGCAATTACTTCGGCAAATAAAATGTGAAAGACGATGGTTAACGAAATGACCGTTTTTAAAATTTCGATGAGAATTTCCTATCATATATACAACGTAATTGCATCGACTTTTCGAATTTTTATTAAAATTTATTTTATAGGAAATTTAATATTATTGAGGAATGAACTGCACGACTTTTCCTAAAATATACGTATAATGCATTTTTCAATATTCACTTCTTTTTTTATTGTTCGTTTTTTTGAGAAGTTAGAACAATCGGTTTTGTTACGTAACGTGAAAAGAATTTTTTCAAAAATTGCAATTGGTCGGAATTGTAGAGAAAATACTAAAAGTTGCACTTTACAACTTTTTTATGTGGGTCTATATTGAAAATTTAAAAAATATGTTTTGTAGATCTGTGTCAATTGTATGCCTAGTAAAAGTTTCATCGAAATCTGTTAATGTGGGAAAAACGACAAGCAATGAAAGATATATGAATCCTCAGATTTATTGCAGTTAGAGGCCGAAAATCTTGAAAAATTGCAATTTCTACCATCTTTAAACGTAAACGTAGTTGCACGTGCTGTCATAACATAACCATGTATTTCTAACCTTTTCGTTTGATCCTACTACCGAGCGGCGGTAAAATCCTATCGCTGCAGCATTTTCAAATTTTCTTGCGACGCATGCGAAATTGTCATAAATAATAATTAAAACAAAATAATAATTATTTTAAAAACCACGTTTTTAAAATGGACTAAGAAGTATAAAATAATTTGAAAATAAAATACTTGTAAGATTTAAAACGAACCGTTTAAATTTTCGCGCCACTCTCGACTTCCGTAACATCAGAAAATTGTAACCCTCGGCAAAGACGTTTCACTTCAAAAATATAAATTCTGCTGTAGACCGGTCATTTGACCGGTAAGAATAAGTATACGCGAAGTGTCGGTAGGATTACTGTTAGTAATTCAGAATTCGGAAGAAACCGTCGTATATGATCTAGACCACGATGAATTCGCGGTTTCGATCGGCGATGGCTGCGGGATCGCGCGGCGCGCTTTCAGGACACCTCGGCGTACGCGTGGTACTCGTGGAGACAACGGTGACTAGGTAGCACAGAGAGAAGAACTGCCTTTTAGGGCAGTTAAGCGCACGACGACGACGCGACGCCTCGGTTGATCCTCGTCTCGTCTTGTCTCGCCTGGCCTCGCCTCGGATCGGATCGGATCGCCCATCGCGCTCTGCTCTGCCCCGCCTCGCGTCGCATCTTCTCGCGTAAACGAACGCGCTCTTCTGCCGACGCGACGACGAGATCCCGGGTCCCGCGACCCCGATCCTTCTCAGAACGCGCGCTAGAGACTGCAATCGGGTTTTTAGCGCGATCTTGAAAACGGAAAATGTTTCTTTTTTCGTCGACCTGCTGGCCGGTAGCTCGCCCATCGCCGGCGCGAGCGGGTCTAAGCGAGTTGGAGCGAAGTACAGCTCGCCGAGGGTGAGAGGAGACATCAGCTATTCGAGCATCGGCCGCATCGACGACTATAGCTGCGAACAGAGTGATGCACGGTGAAATTTACATCGGTTCTGGAGTCAGCTGATGTTCAATTGTCGCAAAGAGGACATCTTTTTTTCCAAGCTGTAGTGATGAAAATTGGTGTCACTAGCAGAAGCAATATACAGGGTGTCCCAAAATTCCTTCAACTCCCTGAAATGGTTGGTTCCCAAGGTCATTCGAAGCGACATTTCTCTTTTCCAAAATGTCCGCCACGGCTTTGTTTAGGAGTTATTAACGAAAAACACGGACCAATGAGAGCGCGACCTAGACGCGTGTTGACGAAGGCAGCCCCGCGCGCCAGCAGTCGTCTGGGTCTGCAGGACCTTGATACGAGGACTATCGTCATCGCAGATACGCGGAAACCCGTCCGTGTTGATCAATACATCGTGACGTATCAGTCATAAAAACACTAGTGTAAACAGTACAGTAATTTTCGATATACAGTATTCTCTCGATAATTGACCCAAACACGGGTCCGGGCAGGGACAATTATCGTCCAAGGATACTATTCTTAGACTTGTGCCGAACGTAGAAATTGACTGGGAAGCCGAGAGGCCTCGGTCGCCGAGAAATGTAAACATAATACGGGTCGAGTATATCGGTGTGAGACCACTACTAATCCGATCACAAAACTTCTTTATTTTTCATTATTTTTTTTATGGATCTTTCAACTACATATTCCTGGTATTTTTCTAATGAAAATGATACCAAATATGATATAATTCCGATTATATTTACGTGTGTAATGGACGACTCCGCGTAACTTCTCATTGAAATGAACGGCAATTAATGTAAATATGATGCGAATTATATCGTGTTTAGTATCATTTTAATCAGAAAAATGTCACAAATATATCGGTGAAAGTCTCATATAAAAATTAGTATTAATAAAAAAGTTTTTTATTGCGATTACATTGTGAGGACCCGGCGGGCCTTTGAACTGTACCGGCGACTGCGACTCTCCGCGTCTCTTTCTTTCCCATACGCTGTTCTTCCTTGCGCACGTAACTTTCATCGTCTATTAAACACGCAAATATCATCGGAATTATATCATATTTGGTATTATTTTCATTAGAAAAGTGCCAGGAATATGTTGGTGAAAGTTTCATAAAAAAATAATGAAAAATAAAGAAGTTTTGTCATCGGATTAGTAGTGGTCTCCTGGTCTCACACCGATATACCCGACCCGTATCATGTTACACTTCTCGGCGTCCGAGGCCGCTCGATTTTTGTGGCCCCTCACGGGGTATACCCCGCAGGAGTGGGGATAGTTCTGGAACAATTATCGTCGAGACATTTGGGACATTTATCGAGAGAACACTGTACCGTGATGGGTCAAGATGGCTTTCGTCGTATTTCGGCTCTGCTGGCGGGCCCGACTATCTTTGCCAAGACGCGTCTAGGTCGCGCTTTGATTGGTCCGTGTTTTTCGTTAATAACTCCTAAACGAAGCCGCGGCGGACATTTTGGAAAAGGAAAATGTCACTTCGAATGACCTCAGGAATCGACCATTTCAGGAAGTTGAAGGAATTTTGGGACACCCTGTAGATGTAGTACAAAACAAGAAATGTAATTTTCAGTAATTGACCAAGTCGATTTAGTAGTTGTGCCAAGTGGTTGGTACCAAGGGCTAGTACAGTGAAGCCAAAGGTGGAGGATGACGTAGCTTAGGCTCCACCTTTGGCTTCACTGTACTAGCCCTTGCTACCAACCACTTGGCCCAACTAATAAATCGACTTGGTCAATTACTGAAAAAGAAATTTCCTTTATTGTTCTCGGTATTATATGTGGAGGACATATGTTGAGGATGGATGAGTAAGTCAAGGATGAAACCATCAGGTTTTGGAAGATCATGGGACGTCTGAGTCGACTCGATGAGTCGGATATTTATGTCTCATTTTACATACGAAACGACGTTAGTATACATCGCATTCGATCCATCACTTTGACCACTACTCGAAGATCGACCAAAGGGCTTCCTTTCAAAGACAAGATCGCGAACAGCGATCGCGTTACGACGCTTTCTGCCAGATGGACCTACCTCGAAGCACGAGAGTCGCCAGGGACACTCCGATTGTGGCTTCGGCATGCTACGAACATTTATCAATGGATAATGCAAAATTAATTTGGCTAACGCGAGTGTCCGGCGAATTTTCGTCGGCCGTGAGAATGTGTCACGGTGAACAGTTAGCCGCGCTACGCGGAAATCGGGGAAGAACGGCATGATCGATGGCGAACGTCATTCAGATGTCGAACAAACCCGGAATACGATGCGCGGGGAATAAGGAATGCCACAATTGGAGGAATGAGAAAGGATGAGGGTACACGACAGGTATCGATAGGGGGAAAAGGGGAAGACCGATATACCGGCCGGAAGAAAAATGAAGGGAGATAAAAGGTTCCAAGGCGCAACCTTTCTCCGGGTCGGGCGGCGCGGCGCGGCGCGGCGCGGCGTCCGCGTATAGTCGAGAAGCTCAGGAGAAAAACCGGGAAGGTTGGATATCATTGTCAATCAGATAGTAAAATTGCAAATGAGCGATAGCCGTTCTCCGTCCCGACGCGAAGGGAGTTGTATGGTAGTCGGTTGGAGAGGGATTGGGTAGGGATACCGATCACGGGCGACATCGGATCGCGGATGATATGCCCTCGCGAATAGTCATCGGGACTTCTCGAGCGTGGAACGCAACAAGGAAAGGGCCACGATCGCAGATCGTTCGGGAGATATCGGTGTTCCCGGAGCTGCCCTAGTCGAAGAAAGAGGAAAGGCACGGGGAAGACGAGAGGAAGAAAAAGGGCGAAGCATGTACGTATAAGACTACGGGAGGAGACGAAGAGGAGAAAGAAGTGAAGGGCAAAGGCGGAGGAGGAAGAGGATGAGGTGGCACGATAGTGGCAAAGACGAGAAGGATGGGAGGTGGAAAACGCGGTCCGGCTACGAAATGGCCGGGCAGGCACCGACGACGGGGCCAACGATCGAGAATGACCACCCGACTGTCTCTCTAAATAATGAAGAGACACCCTAATTCCGGGCATTCCAAGCTTTTCGCTATTCGAATTACCGAAGAGGGTACGACGGCGCCGCCTGGTGTCCTGGTCTGCTGGTCCGATCGGAGTCCGAATGTCCCAATTCGCTTGGAACCTAAGCGCTCAGAGAGAGAGAGAGAGAGAGAGAAGAGGACGATTCTCGGGGTCCGCGCAAAAGAGTCCCAGCGGCGTGAAACTCGGGGTGTCGCGATCGATCAATTATCGAGGGATTCGGGGAATCCGAGCGCGGTCGGCAACGGTTGCGGTGGTGGCGATGTAGTTTTCGGGAAATGTGTCGAAGCCCACCGACCCGCGATGCGGTGTCGTTGCCCTCTTCTCTTCGGTCTGCTCGGTGCTGGTTGCACAGCCTGCCGCGCCGCCGTCGTCGTCGTCGTCGTCGTCGTCGTCTCTCCGAGCCTCTCTGCTCTCTTTCTCTCCCTCTCGTTCCACCTTGATCTGCCGTTTCTCTCCGGGCGTTCTTTCTCCCTCTGTTCCGGTTTCTCTCTCCTTCTTTCTCGCAATGCGTACACACCAGCAAGAGCTGCCGCCGCGCCGCCACCGCCGCCGCCGTCGCTGCTACGAGTAGGTTATCCCTGTCCCCTCCGCGAAACCATCCTCTTATTCCCACTCCTCCTTCGGAGCACCTGTCGTGCCAGGGAGTTCGGCGCGTTAGGGGCGTTCGCCGGAGGTAAGTAGACGGCAGGTTATCAGTCCGCAGAACATCTTCGTCGCGAACGGAACAGTAAACCAGTGTGGTTGCTCATTCTTTCGTGGTGGAGAGAGAGAGAGAGAGCGAGAGAGAGAAAAAAAAAAGAGAGAAAAAAAAAGAAGGAGAAGGCAGTGACAGCGGAGGAGAGGACAAATTGAACGTAACACGTCACGCAAGCCTTTTTGGCGGATGCTATTCGTTACTGGTACCATTGTCTTGCCGTCTTGCCGATTGCTCCTAGACCCGGCGAACAGGAGTTCGATCTCTTACCCTTTTCGCGATCACGACTCGCCGAAAACGGTTCTCGCTTTGTGGTCTTTTCCCACGAGAAATCGATTACGATCGACGCTCGCTCGCCTGTGATCCTTTCCGTTGAATGACCATTGAAACGGCACCCACGGATAATCACGAGACCACCGCACCGCACCGGTTCGGATCGTCGGGCCCAGTTATCCCGAGTGCTGCCGGTCGAAATCGATCATCGGCTGCGCACAGTTCCGCGACGGCTGAAGTCGCGACCGCGTCGATGCAAACTGCCGTTCTAGAGGCCGGCCACCGGTGAATTGTGTTAAAGTGACGGATCGTCCCGTGGCCAGTTGCCTGCCAGGAACGCTATCTGGTCCGGTGAGGAACAACGCGCGAGAACGCGATCGTCGCTCGATATAAACGGAGTCGCGTTCTCCGTCGATCGCACGGTGATTTAAATCGCGGTGTCCCAACGAATCGACGGCCGCGAGAGGCGCAGCCGCAGCAGAGAGACCCCGAAGCAACGGAGAAAGACAGAAGTAATAACCGAGGGGTTGCAAACGCGAAAGGAAGAAAGGAAGGCGGAGCTGATAAGGCGATAACGCGGCTGCCGGGATGCGGCACGAGGAGCCGCTAAGCTGCAGCAAACACGTGGCGACTCCGCACGCACTCCGCGATCGCTAGGTGAGCCTTATGTATTCTTGTGCAAGGGAGCTCATTATCCGTGACTCCTTTGCCCGTGATCTTCTCGCTGAACCTACTACCCGTTAATTAAATTTACACCGGACGATTCCGATCGAATCGAGTCGACGTGTTCTCCAATTTAAACGGCGAACGCTTCCGTTCGTTTCGCCTTTCTTTTTTTTTTATCCGAACGCAACGGAACCGATTAGATCGCTTCCCCACACGGAGAATCGCGATTCACGTGTCGCATGCTACGTATCGCAGCTATGAACACACATATCATTCCTGGGCGTGTATTTCGTACAAAACGTAGCTCACGAATCGTGACGATGATTCGTGTGGGAAGGTCTGTTACTCGGAGGCTTTCGGGTGTGTAAGCCTATGCTCGGTATCATCGGTGCGTCTTCAAACCCCTCAAGGTACAATGCTCGCGAAACGTTGGCAAACTAATTCCACTAGGACACGGCTTACAGCCGAAAGCCTCGACAGCGAGATCCGCAAGGGCTCTTACCGTTTAGGACACCGGCAGCGACCCGGCTAACACGCGAGAATAGGTCTTCGTGGTATCCCTGGCGTTTTCTCCTAAAGGGCATACCCCATCGAAACCCCACGAAGTCCCATAACGACGGGACAGTTGATGCAAACCGGGTTGATATTCGGCTGTCGATGTTAACGCGCGTGCGGATAGAGCGGACCAAGACGAAACAGCCGAGCGGATAAGGTTCTCGTACGAGGAAATCGGGTGGGGAGGGAATGTGGTCGGTCGGCAGGCAAGGAGGCCTCACCAAATTTTCGTGCCGCTGTTCTGGGCGCAATGTGCCTCGAATCTCCACGTGCTTCGAAATCGTCCCTCTTCCTCTATCCCCATATCTTCTCCTCCGTCCCACGGTTGCGCTCTCGCCGTCCTCGTCGATCGCTGGCAACGGAGGCTCCGTTCCCGCGGGCCTCTTTTCCTCTTCATCTTTCGCTCTCTTTCTTTCTCCCTCCCACCGGTCTTACAGTCTGTCCGTCCCGTGTTTCGTCCTCTCTTTCCAATGTCGGCTTCTCTTTCTCTTATTCTTCATCGGAGCTGAGTGGAGCACCCAACCGCTCTTCGCGGTGCCCCGAGACGCCGAAGAGTTAGCACGCGCATTCCGGTTAGCGGTCCGACGAACGCTTAACCGTTGCTGTTCTCCTCCCTACTCGAGACATCGCCTGGTATCGCTCGCCACTGTCATTCAATGACTCCGCCGCGGCTACGGCCGCGTTCGAGGTGCTCGAACGCGATGAAGGTCGGAAACGATCGAAGGGACCCGCCGCCGATTAAGATTGCGTGATCCCATCCAGGAAGCGGACGGAATCGCGTGAATCTCTTTTCTCGATGTCCCCCCGTAGCCCCGCGTAGCCTCGCCTCGCGTCGCTTCGCGTCGTCTGTATAGATCGAGACGGGCTCGAGACGGATTGAGTCACTTTGAATATATGACGTAACAACCCGATCGGTTTGAATGATACTTCGGGAACCTGAAATTCCGCGATCGGCGAACACCGCTAGCCCCTTCGGGGGACCATTCGTTCGCCCTGTATCTGGCACAAGGACAGAGATACCGTGGAACCTCGATTATACGAACCGAACGGGAAAACGTGAGAATGATTTAATGGCGACTTCACGCTTGAAACTAATTCTTTCTATGATACATTGTTTCTGGATTTATTTCTATTATTGGAATATTATTATTCTAAATACATTATTCATTATGAGGAGACTGCGGATTTTATGCGTTTCTGGCGAAAATGAGTACGTGCAATTTAGAACAGCGAAGAAATTAGAAGACTTTAAGATATTAATATATTATTTTCACTATATTAAAATTAGTAGTGAGAAATATTTATTTATTATGAAACTTTTTATTTTGCATAAAGATCCGGAGGCTAATTACAACACAATTACGAGATTTCAAAAATTTATAAATGTGTCAGTGTTTCAGGTTATGGATATTATTAAATGATAAAAGAAATTTTGATTTGGCTCTTATTTGTCGCAGTTGATGCAAATAATTTTTATTTTGCTGTGTATTTAAGCTAGATGTGTATTTAAATTTCTTTAATAATTATTATTTCTGCTTAGACGCAAGCAGACGGCAGTTGCGATATTGAAATTATATTAGAATAATAAACAAAGTTTCACCAGTTAAATCATTCTATGGGAGACGTTTCTAAAAACAATCTCAAATTGCGAAAGTCTAGAATACATAATACTTATATACATTACTATACGATGTCCCAAGATATTTTTAAAAACATTTTCTATGAAGAAAAATGGTACAATTTTTCAACTATAACATATCTATTAACTTGCCGGAAAATAAATTCTATTTGATATAATTTTTCCAAAAGCATTTTCCGAAACAATTTATCATCGACATAAAACGATCCAATAGATCACGACGGTAAACGGTCCCCGCATTATTTCCGGGTTTCCAAAGCTCCCAAAATTTGTCAAGATTCCCAGAGACCCGGGTATCAGATACAATAGCCGGCGATTCGTATCTTTATTTTCGATTTGGGAATACGATCGGCCCACGCCGCGCCGGACCCGGAATATCTGTTTGAATGGTGTTAAACGCGGTATCTCGTCTCGCGATCGCGATTCTCACGTGCGTGGAAGACCGGCGACGAGCTGCTCCCGATGCACCCTGGAAATGTTGCTGTTTTAAATGCGCATACGATTCTGCTGCGCAACGTTTCCCATATGACGATGTAATCTGCGGAATCGAACGACGATCGAACCTTGCTATAGCTCTAAGAACGAGCCACATATCGTGCCGAAATTTAACAAACAATGTCACTAGCTCATGTGCAGCATTTATTTATTTATTTATTAATGCCCTAAACCGTGAGGTCTCATGGGATCATGCAATTTAGTAGAAAAATGCGATTTGTCAATGTACGAAAAATTTAAAGAAACCAGACTAAATTTAAGAAGGTTCTATTAATCGGCCTATTATTATGTTGTAAACCTACAGTGTGTAAAATCTTATATGAGATTTCAAATGGTTAATATAAAAAGGAACCTTATGCCTTCTCAGAGACCGGTTCCTTTTTGATCACACCTTGGAAATACAAAAATCGAAATTTAACAACAATCTCATACGAGGTATGATCAAACTCAGCTTTCTTACGACGGTATCAAATAATATTTGATAACTATGCTAGTCCCTAGGCCATGTGCATCATGCAATTTAGTAGAAAAATGCAATTTGACAATGTATGAAAAATGGAAAGAAGCCAGATTAAATTCAAGAAGGTTCTATTAATCGGCCAATTATTATTTTGTAAACCTACATTGTGTGAAATCTGATATGAGATTGCAAATAGTTAATATAAAAAGGAACTTTATCTTATACCTCCTCAGAGACCGGTTTCTTTTTGATCACACCTTGTAAATACAAAAGCCGAAATTTAGTGACAATGTCCGCGTCTCGATTTTCGGTTCGAACACGTTCTGCGATGTAAAGGGAGCTATTATGCGAAGCTGCAGAGGTGGACCGAATCAAGTAGTCCCGACACATATACATACGTACATACATACATACATAGATACATACATACATACATACATACGTGTCCCAGCGCCGAATATACGAGCAAAAGAACACCTTGTACACCTGGCTACACGCCGCTCGAGAATTCGTTTCGGAGATCCGCTGAGTCATTGATTTCGTAGCATCCCGAGCCCATTTCCGAGAGGCTTTCAGGGCGTCCGTGGCAACTATATTAAATATTTATATACATTATTTGCGGGAACGTGTCCAATTATGTACAATGAACGAAAGGGTATATATTATTCTTCTGAATAATGGACCGTTTCCGGGATTTTATGAATGGGAAACTGTGGTCCCCGGATTGCTTTAAAATTCGTCAGGACTGTTCATTGACTGTTAGGGGGGTATTTAAAAGTTTGTTTGCGTCGTTACGACCGACCGCCGCGGGTTTTATGTATTTATAATGCGCAAACGGAATGCGCGCAAGTCGATCGCGGTTGAAATTTTAATAAAGTTTACGGCCGTTTTCGGTTCACCGTCGGCTAGAATAACTAAGCCATTAAACTTTTTTCCGTATCCATCCGGCGCGGTTAAGGATGCAAACTTTCTTATCCCGGGCTTTGTAGACTAATTGGGGACATGTTTTTACGAGCACGTCCCCGGCTACATTTGTGTGTTGCTTCTTTCGGCTATAATGGTTTGTTATCGATACCGATGAACACGCGAATGAAGTGCTAAGACCAAGAAAATATATAAGCGATTCAAGTTGTTTCAGTCAATTAGTGTTACTTTCAATCGGACGTAGATATTCGTGTAAGATGAAGCATATTAACCCTGAAGAGATACACTGTTTCCTTAGACTAAAAGGTATTATATTCCTAAAAATTTAATTGAAATTCACTGGCTTACCTTTAGGTGTATTGCTTAAGATTACAAAACCCAAAAGTTTCAAAGACCTTAAAGAAATTTCATATTTACGATTCTGATACGAATGCAGCGTAGAGTAAATTTCGGTGGGGTCACGAGAGACCCCGGATACCGGGCATTTGAAAGATAAGTTAAGAAATGCAGAACAGACTTTCTAGGCTTTCCTTCGTAAATTAGATATTTACAACATTATATATTCTTCCTGGAACCAGGAGGATAGTAAAATTTAGCTGAGAGGCCTAAAAGTGCCTTGAGCAGTTAAAACACAATTACCATAAAAATGTCAGCGTCCCAATCGCGATTTGAATACCAGTATTTCTCGCGAAACGGGAATCAATGTCCTACGCGTTAACATTTGACACTTTATTGGAATTCGTCCTGCGGGGAATACGATTTTCCTAAAAAGGAATCGAAATATTAACGACGGTGCTAAAACGACTGAAACGTTAGGATCGAGGTCGTTTTAGAAATGCCCATAATCGAACGGAATTGAATTATAAATGACGTCCGGGTTCAAGATTTCGCAAGGTTCGTTGACCTTCAGGCGCTTTCGCCAAAATCGTAAATCACACCGATCGTTTGGACTTGGCCTATTAAATAGCCTACTGTCTAAGAATTTATGTAGATTGATTAGGGGACAGGGAAACGGTCTTTGGAGGTTCGAGGACATTTTTCGCAGTGGCAGCCATCGGCTCACAATGGCCGCGTAACCGCTTCACAAGGCTTACCCGCGGCGGGCATTCTTCTTTCAAAATTTGCATCGAAATAAGTCGCCGAACGTCCGTTTGCAATCGCCGCGCCGTTGTCGTCGTTGGCGGGCAAAATGAGTATACTAACGGTTTTCGAACAGGTGTCATCTCTTTTTTCCGCGCTTCATGAAATATTCACCAGGCATACGATTACGTTAGTAGCGAGCACTAATACGTGCGTTGTGTTGGGACATTCAACCTCTTGGCCGCGACATCGGAATCACGCCAGACATAACTTTGCATTCGATTGGCGGCCATATTTCTTCGGGAATTAACCCCTCGAACCAAGCCTACCGGATTCTTTTGTGTTAACACTTCTGTTAACATTTATAGCGACGAATGTCGTTCTTGTATAAGGAATCTCAACTTCATAATGTTTAAAATTTCCTGAGTCATTCGAGAAATTAATATTAATCACGAATAAATCGGCGCAGTTAATAACACAATGGATAAGATCACTACTGACATACTTACATACATAAACACAGGAACGAGATGTCCAACGGTGTGGATAGAACGTAAACGCTAATAAGTTTCGAAAGCTCACAATTGATTTTACAGTTGATAATTTGGAACAAGAAACGTTATGTCCGACATTCTTGTATATGCAAATGCGAACAGAGGAAGATTGAGACATCCGTGATACAATTACGATTCCGGTGCTTTGGTCGTCTTCTCACGCAATGCCCTAACCAGGCACTGAAGAATTACTCGAGTAACATGCTAATTTTATTTAAATTTGTATACATTAATTTTTAGACAATCGTTTCAAAGATAGAGTAAAAATGTACTTTTCTAAAAGATATGAAAACTATTAGATCTGTGAATAACGTGTCTTTCATTTTTAATATTAAGAATTGTTTTCATCCCTTGAATCTTGAATATAGAATATTGTCGAAAAGAAAAATATGTGCAGAATATTTTTATTTTTAAAAATTATTAAACAATAGAATTTAACGTAAAAGCACTCATTGTTATACTTTTCGATTAGCAGATTAACGACTCAAATAATAGGAACGAGTTTAATGGCCGTCTAATTACGTGCAACCATTCAGAAAGATTGAATCTGTACAAGATGGTAGAAGTGGCCATCCGTTCAACTTTCTAGGCTAATATCCACTATAGTTTCCCCATAAAACAAGTCTTAAATTTCACCTAAATTACGCTCGTCTTAATTGTCAAACTTTCAAATATTTTTAGTATCGAGCTTTTATCTTACGATTAACAGTTAAGTAAGCTTGTTGGAGAAAGATCGAAATGGTGTTCAATGTTATCCAGAATTCGGATACAGCAGTGCATTTCCGGTACAATCTGGTAACATTGCGGATTGTACAACGATGCGTGTCTTACATACCGGTACTATCTTATCTTATTTAATTATTCCAATCGCATCCGACAACTCGTCAACGACCTGGATATGTAAATTACATAGCAGTGATTATGTTAAAGTATCCGGATTCGCGTTTACATGTAACTGTCCGATCGACTGGTTCGTCTCTTTTTATTCTGCTTACGAATAATCATTATAAAAATAATGACAAATTTATTCTTAACGCGGAGGTCCAAGTTTGAATTTATCACTCGGTAATTAAGTGAACAATAAATACGTAACGTCCACGTCTAAAAGTTAATTGAAGAAATTATTTTAAAGTTAAAAATTAAATAAAAAGTTAGAAATGCACACTACTATATAAAATTTCTATGAAGCAGATTACATTTAACGCATTTATGACAAAAATTATTAGGTGCCATTTAAAACAGGACAAAAATTAAGAAGAATAGCAATACCTTCCTTTCAACTTACTAAAATTATTACACAAAGAAAAACGAAATTGAAATATCTATTTTGATTTACTGAACCAACCCCACGAAAATCAATAACGTTCAAAAGATCAATCGCTCCACTAAATCTTAACATTTCATTCCGCGAAATAAATTACTCTGATTTCCATGCTGGTTCAGCAGTCAACGCGCCGGGCGTTAATTTCATCCTATCGGCTTTTCTGGGCGAGAAAAAAAAAATTAGATTCTGTTAATTCGTTTTCACGGTGCCACCAGATTACGCGGCCCGCTGTCGGACAGTGAAAAACGTCGACTTCCCATTGACGCGGAATCGCAAAAAAGTTAAAAGCATTGGCTGAGATTAACTCCCGAGGAGGCCTCGCGATAGCGTTAAACCGCGGCGCGGCGCGGGCGCGACCGGTGCGGTGGATTTCACGGCTTTCGGATTGCACGGTGCGAAAACGGCAATATCGATCATCGGTCGCCGATTTCCCGGTGCATCCCCTGTGCACACATGCGTCTGTACACGCGTATACACTGCCGCTCAAAAGCATGTGGACGGTTGAATTATTCTGATGATCGATTACTTTATTATGAATATTATTTTCTTTATTATTTAGATTTATTTGAATGGTTCCCTAGCTGTCTTCAAATTCTAAACAGCGAACAATAATGCATGTAATAATAATCTGATATTTGAAACAAATTTTTGAAATATAGAGTAAGTACGAGGTGCAGACGTCCTCTCTCAGGAGTTAATATATGTTTATTGATCCCCTAAGGGTTACAATTTTTCTTACAAGCTCCTGCCTAAGCCTAACCTTATACTACCTTAAATCTATTTCATTATCCTACTATACACAATCTTAAAGGGGCATATACACCAGAAAGGAAAAGAATTGCTGATTTTCGGGAATTTTATGTGGGGGAGCTATTGAAATTATCGGATCGGTTTTTCTTGTGGTTTAAAATATACACTTTCGAGAATGTTTTAGTATTTTTTCTATTTAAAAATATTGAAAATTCCCGTAGTAGTCACGTCGTTAATATAGTACCGCCAGAAAAACACCAAAATCGGTGACCAGAGGCATTTCGTCAAAAATTGTCTGTAATAAAAAACACAGAGGATTGTAAAATAGATAGTACAATCTTGTCTTTGTCATAGCCGATTTCAAAAATGTCTATTTTTGACAAAATGGCGAGCGTCTGAACTTGCAATAGCGATTTTCAGCCAAAAATTCGTTCGTATTTTGTCCAAAAAAAAAACTAAGAATCGTAGGGGAAAAATCCTATGACAAAGACTAGATAATTCACTGGTTTTCGAGATATTTTGGTCACCGATTTCAAAAACGTTGTTTCGAGATAAACGCGTTTGAAAGTTGCTTGAAAGCGGCTTGATTTGCAAAAACAGGTGTACTCTTTCAGCTACAACTTCGACAATTTTTGTGTATTTTTACTTGAAATTTTCACCAGATATTCTTATAACATATCAAACTTACAGAAAATGTGAAAATTGAAAAATCGATTTTTTTTTACCCTGCTAGGTGTATATACCCCCTTAAACCTACCGCTCATCGTTATGCCCTTTCCCCCCTAACCTACACACACACCCCCTTCCCCTCAGGAGTTAATATTTGCACTGCGATAAAATTCGCTAAAAATTTGCAAAAGTCTAAAAGTGGTTCGTAGATTCGGTACTGATGGACCCGTAACTATTTTCATGGGATCGCAATTACGAAAGTGTCCGCATGCTTTTGAGCGGCGGTGTATATCGCGAAAGCGTTATCGCATTCTGGTCCGGTGACAGTGGCGGCGCAGCCTATAATACTTTACGCATCGGGCATCGCAAATACTGGTTAGGGCCGTAATCGGAGCGGGGTTACGCGTTGCGGGTGCGTGTGCGTACAACACGCGGTCGCGTATCATTTACAGTGGACAGTCCGAGGAAGCGAGCAGAATCGAGCGGGTACGAGCGAGTATAAGCGAGCACGAGAGCGAGCGAACGCGCTCCCGTACTTGAAAACCGGTATCGCCGTAGATTCGTGCCATTATCCATTAACTACCGAGGTATTACGTTCATTTGACACGCTATCCGCACTCGCAACCGGCACACTGAAACAATTCCACCGACGCGACGCGTCGCGACGCGCGTACACGCGCGCCTCTTCTGCGGGTACGCGTGTGCGTGGCGTCGTCACGCGTATACGATCCAGGCTCGTTACCAGACAACACACTCCACGCTCGCCTAGGATTCTCATTAATTTCTAACGAAGACGCCGTATGAAAAAATCCGCGTGACTTCGCGCGGAAACGGAGCAACGCGGTGCCGCGTTAACCCAGTTTCCCCTATGCGCTCTATAGCGTCCCCGTAGCCAGGCCGAACGAGGATAATGACGCATCGCGACAGCTGTCGGTTTTGCGGTGAACGATTGGGGCCTCGACACGCCGAGATGATCATAGAATTCCTTGGACCGTGCCAGGATGAATTTCAATCGATTTCAAGGAAGCGAAAACTCCGAGTCGAGAACGTGGCTCCGGTTTGGCTACGGTGACCCCCTGATGGGGTCAGAAATGGGACACCGAGTTAAGGTATATTTATACCGAAAAAACACGGTAGGACCCCGGATCCGGGCAAAGTTTGGTTACCCTGTTTTTGTATCTAGCACTTATATCCGTCCATGCCGTCCCCTTTTAAGTACTAGATACAAAACCTGGGTAACCAAACTTTTCCCGGATCCGGGGTCCCACCGTGTTTTTTTCGGTATAAATATACCTTTAACCATTGTTTGCTCAAGATTTTCTACTTATCGTTTGTCGATGCATTTTTAATCCTTCGGTGCACCGGTGAATGTTTGTTCCCACCTGATGCTACCATTTTGTACGCAAGATGTGGGTCTAATAATTATTCGGAACAATGTGAAAGTGAGTAACGTTTCTGCACAAAGTGCATACGGGTCACCTCGTCCGAAGTAACATATTCGTTCTGAAAATATATATTCACCTTGTTCGAATAGTGTGTAATATTATAATAAAGCGACAATCAATTTCTATAATCGAATGTCGCTTTTGTACCCATATCATTCGTGAAATACGTGTCCAACAATTGTCTGAACAGTGGACGTAGGTTAATATAAAAATTAATAACGTCCCTTCGCAAAGAACAGAATAAGAAAATTGAACACCATCCGCGGAAGCGTTCAATCATCGCCAGGTGTTGAGAAAATTTCCTGACAACCCCTATCTTCTCCGTTCATAGAATTAAAAGTGATCCGATACTTTGTCATATTACCTAATAACTTTTGCAATTTTCACATTAAATTATCTTGAGATATTAACATTATAAATGCACATTTCGGCGCGCGGATGACGTTATATTTGAAAGACCGAAATAAACGACTATTGGATTTTAATGGGAAATTGAGATCAACTTGAATACAGTTTAACGTTTCAAAATGGTAATTTGTACATTCTTATTAATAGTATCAACAAACATAAAACATACTACTCGATGCGCTGACCCAACCGGGCTGTTGTGTAATGCGACGCCGCAATAGAAATACTCATCAAGTTAATTTAATTTTTTAATTTTTCCTGTGAAATGTTCAAGTTTTATCGTGCCTAATAAACTTATAGAATAAATAAAACGTAACAATTTTAAGGTTAGCTTAGTTTTTCGCCCAAAATACCGTCGAAAACATCGGTTTTTTGTTTTTGTTAACTACGACGTCGCGAACTTAAAACTCTGAGAAAATTTCTATAAACAATGGTTACAAAATTGTTTTAAAAAATTGCAATTAGTTGGAGTGACACGAAAAAGAAAGAAACTCACGTTTGTTAACTTTTTAATCTGAGACTTGTCATATTTTTGTCACTCCAAACAATTGCAATTTTTGGAAACCAACTCGTTATCGGTTAAAAATGGTAGAAATCGTGAGAACGCTGCGATTTTCGCGATCTTTATAAATAAGCTCAGATGACAAAGTTAAAAAAAGTGAACTTCTTATTTTTTTTTTATCATTCCAAGTAATAACAAAACTTAGAAAAAGTAGTTTAGTCATTGTACAGTAAAGTAGTCTCTTTCGTAACATCTCCAAAAAATTCAAGTAATTTATTAGTCTCGAAAAAGACGTCTCATGTGAGACGTTGAAACGACGTTCCGTAAAAGTCGTCTTTAATACGTTTTAAAGACCTCTTTTTAGGACGTAAGACTTTCAGACCTAAAATGTACGTAAAATGGACGTCTTTGAGACGTCGTGTGCTATCTGGGTGCCCTTGTTTACCACAAGGACATTTTAGAAAGTCGAGGCAATTTTGAAATTGTCGGTATATCCAACAACGACGAAAGTAAAGAAATGATCAGAAAAAAAGTCGAAGCATTAAACTAGTAAAACTTCAATTTGACAAAATAAATAAACGAAAAATTTCACGTGTCCAGCACCAAGTTATCTGAAATCTGATCTCTTCGAGATTCCGATCGAATCTCCGCCATCGTAGCAAGAGCAACTCGCATCGTACCGCTCTTCCTCGCATCAGTGTGATCGACGGCGATCTGACCCGCGCGATCAACTTCTGCTTATCACATTAGCGCGTCCCAGATGCGCGGATACTTTCCATCCGCGTGTACGAGCGACGGTAGCCTACATCATCCTTATTATGATACAACCTTGATCGTAAATTCTTGGCACAATGAACCTACTTCGCCGTACACATGTCGGCGATCTCACCGTGGATCAAATTGATTTCTATGGATTAATAGGGGACGCCGCCGTCGTCGCCGCCGCCGCTGAGCCGCGCGCGATCCTGAAGAACACCTGACGGAGTGGCAGTAACGGGTTTCTGAATAGCCGCCGCGACTTCCTACACATGGTGTCCACGCGTCGGTTCTATACTTTGCGGTAGAATGGAACTCGTTGATCGGAACCCGCCGGTATTGGCGTCCTTTCCATTCACGATGCTCTCTTATCGAGCAGCGGTGGCCGCGTGGGACGGTATATATACATTAGGGTGGACCTTAGCTATACTTCGTTAAATTTTTTTTGCGAGATTTTTTTCACGCCCCCCCCCCCCCAAAAAAAATTGTGCTATTGGGTAAAAAAATAATTCCTACAAAAGTTGAAGTTGATCGGATAAGGGGAACACGTGCCTCATTGACGTTGAAGTTGCGAAAAACATGAAACATTGTAGGAATGGGAATATTTGAAGGAAAGACTTTTTATTATGACTGAATGTTCTTCTTGTGTCAAAATATTGATTATAATAGTACCAAAATGTAATATTTTCAATATAACAATTAACTAATTATCATATTTTTACAAATATTTATGCTAAATTTTATGTATTTTATTGAAAGTACCAATTCTTTTACTTGTATTCTTATACTAATGTAAAAAGTAGAGAAATTAACGTTCGACATAAATATCAAACATAATATTTTTAACCGGATGAGACAGAAATTAGACAGGCTAATTAATGTGAAATAATCTTAATTTGTTCAAAGTACACTTGTATTTGAGTGCATGTAAGGAATTATAATATTTTTTGAAGATTCAAATATTTAACTTGAATTTTCAGTATACTTATCGCATTGAGCGCGCAGTTACTTCTATTTCAAAACTTCGTGCTCGATTAGGCACGCCTTCCCGACGTCCAATTGATCTAAAGCTTTGGATATATCATTTTTTATTTTTAGGATATAAAATTTTTTAGTCGAAAAATAAGGTCCACCCTAATATACATACACTCACATTAGGTTTACGGAGTGCTGAAACTGATTATTCTATAAAAATGACAAGAATGTGTCTATCCAAATTTTTAGCCATTTTTACTATAATTTCTATCCAAAGAAATATATATAAAGTTATCTAATATATAAAGACAAATATAATAATATATAGATAAACTTGTTCAATAATTCTTCATAGCACTTTCACAGACTCGATAATCGAAAAATACAAACACAACCCCGTAAATCTAATATTAAGGAGGTCTTTCAGCCTAAAGTGCCATTTTGTACGCCTTGGGGAATTTTTACGACAATGAATTTGAACTCGTCTTAAACCTCGAACACTCTAGTTTCGTAATCCATCGTTTACTTAATTCTAAAATTTTGATGATTTAAAAAAAAAACAACTATTACTCATTAAAAATTGCATCGGAAAGGCCCACACCTTTAATGTTTAAGATTGACTTTTAAAAAAATCAAATTATAGGGTCCAAATAATGTGAAATATGTATGCAGAATCTCGATACGAAGCGGTCGTCCAATTTCGTTGGAAAACTGTTTCGAACGAGGCCTATAAAATGACGCTCTAGACCAGAAGACCCCCTTAGATGCAAGTGTAGGTGCAGGCTGCATTCACGCAGCTGCATTCACACGGTCGAATGACCGGCGCGTGCATTGCAATCCGCGTAATACGCGGCTGCCACGCAGCCTTCACCCGAGAGGATCGGTACAAGAGATGGACATACCGCACGCGATAATTGCTCATCGTCGCGCCAAGCCGAGCCGATCTGAGCCGAGCGGAGCAAAGCGGAAAAGAGATATGAGCAGAGCCGAGCAGAGCAGAGCAGAGCAGAGCAGAGCCGAGAGAGCTTGGCCTCTCCGCCGCTGCCGCGCAGACTGCGATCACTGGGTCACATTAACCGTTAATGTTAACATAACCGATCCCGATCGCGGTGAATGGATCGTAAAGTCAATTACGCGCTCGGTTACGGCTCGCACGAATCTCCTCGCGCGCGCGCGCGTGCTACGGCCACGCTCGTTTCGTTCTCCGTATTCTATTCGATTTACCGAGCTATAAATTCTTGGCCAACTCGACTCTCGGAGGCAACAGTTTGCGGCCGAGCACATGGGAGCCCCGAAGGTCACCGCCGGTTAGGGTATTAGGTGATTCGGTTCGTTCGCCGGACGGAATTAATGGTCTATTCCTGTCGACTTATCGTAGTTTTTGATAGCGGCACCACTTTTTTCTTTTTTATTGCCGCGCGCTGATAGACGCCGGTAATTATTATTGTGTTGCGGTCCCATGGCTTCCTTCCGAACGGTACTCGACGGTTTTTATTGTCAGCACACTAGGAGCTATTAACAGTTTTGGCGGTTTAGCAACCGATGGATTTTTCCTTGTATGACGGGGCAGATTGGACGAATTAATTCGTTCAAAGGCTTGTTTCTTATAGCTTCCGTTCATTGTAGGATATATAAAATAACTCGTAATAATATTCGGTCACTTTATGAAACGTAATAAAAAATTTTTTTAAATTGGATCCGACGATTTGAACTCTTCGGAGAATGTGTTGTGATTAGCATTATTCTCTGTTCTATTATTCTCTGCACTATTCTCTATTCGATCCTTCACTGGGTATGTAAGTTGAACGTTATGTTAACGCGCATGCGTTGTGTTGGTTGTCGTTCGATACGGCGTGTTAGTTTTGTTTATTATACGCTGTTCTGACTTTTATCTTGTATTTTTTGGTTTTGCCTCGTGGCCACGCACCTCTGTGAAATTAAACTCGAACTGTTTAGTACTTACCGTACAACTTTATTATTAGTGCCCCTACAGAATGTAGGATTCGTGTATCTCACGATGTGTAAAAGAATTTGTTTCTTAATGTCTATCAGTCGGGATTGCGGAGAAACGATTAAACTTTGCTTTCTAATTCACTTTATAAAATCCTGTCCGAGTTATTAAATATCGAGATTATCATTTTTCCAATTAGACGACAATAAAATTATCTTCCTACGAATTATTTACTGCATCAGAAAATACTATACGCACAAATCAAGTTTTGTAATTCAACTCGGAATATAAACCTAAGAAGGAAATATGAGCGGTTAGTTGTCTTGTTCCCAATAATCGCTTCCCGTGTAGAAGAAAATATATCCATTAGCGCGCAATCGTAATTAATTGTTACTATCCGTGAATCGAAACGATTCCTGCTCCTGGAACAAGTTTGTTCACCGCCACCGTGGTGTATACCTAATGCCCGACGATCGGAATCTTTCGGGATTTTTACGAGATCCGACGGCAGTGACGGTTTCGGAATAAGTTACCGTTGACTCTGGTGACACTTACAAATTACGGGGAGATGTGAAAATTAACGACTGCTGCCCCGAGCCGGCATCGTCGACTGCGGGAGATCTACGAATCTTTCTACGACGATATACATATGTTCGTCGTACATTCCTGGAGTGATTTGCTCGCCCCGAGACCCTGAGAAGCTGCCCTACGCACACGGTATACCATAATCGTGATTTATAGTTGTAATCCAAAAATTTTTCTTGATTGTCAAATACATTATTAATAGTTCCCGCTGGTGTACGGTTAGTCTTATATATATATGTAGATTTATAACAACCGAGACTGGATTCATTCAAACTACCAATTTTTCTTTACACATTTTTCAATCAACTTCTTCGATATTCACGTCGATCTTCTTATTGATTTTTAACAATAAATATTGCTACTAAACAATTCAGATTTGACACTAAAACCAAGTACTGAAACTAGTTTTGATTGCATTTTAGAAATATCAAGATTTATTTTACATAGTGTTACAATCAGACAGACGGATAAGGAATAGAAATAAACTAACTGGTGGATGTTGATAATATGGATAATGCAGACAGACGTCGATAATGTAAATTCATAATTTGGAATATTGATTTTTAGCTGCGACGTTCGTTTTTTTGTTGTAGTGAAATATGATTCAAAAAGCACTTTTAGTTTTTTCCGAATTTTCCATTATTCCGGGTAACTTTTCCAATTTTTTTACCGTAAAAACCTGATTCGGACTACAACGAACATTTTCAAAAAAAATTAGCCAAATCGGTCCAGCCATTCTCACGTGATGTCGTGACCAGCGAACAGCACTTCATTTTTATTATATAGATTACGAATAGTCTAATCTTATAAATTTGCTAGAAAAGCGAGTAACTGGAGCTCGAACAATACATGAGGAGAATTAACCGTTTGCTGTCCCCTTCATACCTCAAAAAATTCTTACTTAGTCTTTGCGTCTAATAAATTACAAAGTGTACAATATGCATAATAAATAAACACTCGATTCCAAATGAAAAACGTATGCAACAAAAATATCCTAAATCAGATAAAATGTTGCAATTTTAGATGCAAAATTGCTACCAGCGAACTGTTGCATTATTTCCAACTTATCATAAATTCTTCCTCAACTCCAGTATGTTGCAATTAATGCACAAAATGTTTATGTCGCTAACCCTGGGCCTGTTTCCACGAAGATCTAATCCAACGATTCATAACACCATCGCAGAGTAACAGAAAGTTAAAAGAAAAGCGTCCGGTTTTTTGGAAAAATTCCTCGGTAAGCGGATAAAGTCGGTGGTTTACGGCGTCTTAACGTACTCGGAATTAATGGTCGTCGCATTAAAAACAGCACCGAAGCAGCCCCGGTGCGTCGTAACTAACGCGATCAAGAGATTTCCACGGCGGCGGCGTCGGCGGCGTCGGCGGCAGCGAAGCCGTCTGCGATTATTCGCGGAGACAAATCACGCGAGCGACGCGCGTGCACGCTCGCGCACGTCCGGTTTCGTTTGGCGGATGTTGGAATCGATGAAACAGAAATCGTCTGGGAAACAACATTGTCGAGAAAGGATGCCAACGGGGAAATGATTAGCGTGGGATCTATTGCCGGGTCCCAGATAGTGGCAACCCGGAGACACCGTTACAACGATACCGCGGCACCACGACCAGGCCCTTCGAAGCATTCTAGCTTAGAAACATCCCAAGAATGTCTTACTTGCCTACCTTTCAGACAGTCCCCACGGAAATCGCCGCGCACGTACGTGCACCATCATGCACGCAAGATATGTTCCACCGGTCCCGGCGTTCGGTGTTCGCGATTTTTCTAGCCCCGCAGCGAATAATCATGCCATTCTGTGGGAATTCTATCAAACAGCCGCGTACCTCCAGGTGATCGATCGACGGATCGGCATCTTCGACTAATATTACGATTTACCGTACGCTGGGCCATAATCGACTGTTACGCGATATCTATTAAAATTGATACATTTCTTTTCTGTAAAAGAATCGCTGAAAATATTTCAAAATTTGTTTCTTCGGTACCTTTGTTTACCGTTATGCTAGTTTATCAATAGACGGATGTGCGATGAATATTACGATGATCACCATTCGATATTATTTTAAAAATTAATAGCTCATGCTGTATTAAATGTTGTTCAAAATTTGCTTCGATAAACTTTGCATGATCATTTTTTGGATGTATGCAATAAATTGTAGAATCATTTTTATTATATTCATACAAAAATCCCATTGAAAAAAGCACTTTCATTTTTTCCCGAATTTTCCATTTTTCCGGGCAACTTTTCTAATTTTTCTTTCAATAAATACCTTATTCGGACTATCACGAACATTTTTTTTTAAAGCTATCCAAACCAGCTGTTCTCAAGTGATGACTATTCGACATAAATTTCATTGATTCGGTCATTAAAAAAATTTTACACCGTTAAATTAAATACATTTGCATGCCACAACTGTTAGAAATTGTGGACAGATAACAGAATGATTCAAAATATATCAACATCCTTGAATTTTTATAATCTTTTCACTGTTTTAAATTTTACGCGCTTTACATAAATTCATAAAATCCGCAGTCCAGTGGCCACAATCTCCATTTTTACTGTTTCGAAAGAAACGAAAGTAAACGCAAATTATTAAACGTTCGGCCGTTCTCAACGTAAACCGAAAGACGTGGTTTCTCACGTCACAGTAAGGCATGACAAAACCATGCTGCGAACTATAATACGCGAGAAACACGAGAACAGTTACGCGGTAATAATAGTAGTAACGAAAATAGGATTAATGGTGATTAGCATTCGAGACAGGATCCTGCAAAAGCTTGTGATGGTAACTCGCGTACTCGTGAACCAGTTAATGAGCATTTTAATTAATACAGCCTATAAGATTACAGAGATGATCTATATGTCAATCAATTCTGCGGTTAATTTACTGCAAAAGAGATGCAAATGATTGCACAAGCATGTATGTAGGTCGAATTATGAGTGATTATAATTAGTCAATTAACACTTCCGGATTGTGCGAGAGAACACATTGTCTTGTTATAATGTAAGAATTCCTTTGAAGTTGATTTTTAATTTCACTTAGGGCTTGGAAAATCTCATTAACAAACATGATGCACGCATTATCTTCTTGCGAGTGGAATGCTTGAGGAAGATAACGGATGTTCGGCAATTATGAAGATTTATACATATTTAGAGACTAAATCGTGGTATTTTGTTATATTTATTGTTCTATTTAAATTATACATCGTATCATGAAACTAAAATACTTTATTGAAAATTCTACTTCTAACTTAAAAAAGGTTAAATTTATATCAGAGATTTAATACAATTTATTACAATGTACTAACGTCATAATTTAGTATATAAAATCAATTATCCTTGATTTTTATGGAGTAATCAATGAAAATGTGAACTTTCAGACACGCTTGAAAAAAAACCCCGAACTCCGCCATTTCTCACTCCCATTATTTCCCGCGAACTTCTGTCAGAGTCCCGGGGAACTTCCAATAAACTTCAGGTAATTATTTTTCACATTCCCCTGGTGGGTGGAAAAGTTTAGACAGTAATAAATTCGCTCAAAGGAGCTTCGAGCCAACATTTGCGCTCGAAAGAGGTAAAAGTGATTGTGAATGATTGGTCCAATCGTGTGGAATAAATTTGAATAATTTATAATACGACTTAAAATACTGAATAGAGCGTAATGCCGAAAGATTCATGCGATCATAAACTTCTCCTCGTCAGAAGATTGCAGGCGCGTTACTTTTTCCTGCGGACCTTAATTTGACTGCCATTCGCGTGATTTTACGGTGCGCTCGTGCCTATTAGGTTCACCCTGGACCGACGCGATGGTTCTGGTAGGATAAGCACGGCACGATAGTTCTTCACCGGCGGCCACGAGTCATTAACCAATCAGTGGTAATTGTTTGGCATTCGCTAATGTAAATTCAGATCGAAAGCAGGCGGAGGCGTGGCTCGCTACAGGCGTCGCGTCGCGGCCGTGTTAATTAGATATGCCCCGCAAACAGAGCATTCGTAGTATCCCGTCATCACGGCGCACGCCGCACACGTAGACTCGCGAACGTAACTGACGTCTATCGCTCGAAATCCGCAATCATTTATGCGTACAAGGCACGGCTACATGCAATTTTAATCAATTCCCCCCACTGTGCCGTTCCGCCTCCCACGATAGTCTATGTCTCTTATTTTGCTTTGACAAATGTTGTTCGTCCCACAATACGATTAATTAGCATAGGAAACAGTCAATTTATAAGCAAAAGGACTGAATAAAATCTTGCTTCTCCTGTTCCAGAATTTGTCGCTATATGTAATTCCCGCTACAAATATTAATTATTCAAACTGCATGGTGAGAGTATATATGCGCCATCTCTGCACGATAATGTAGTATTTAATGGACTGATCAAATTTTACAACATAATGGCCTGGATTAAATGGTTGGATCATTCCCTCGTTAAATGAGAACTCCTTGAATAGATTAAATTGATCATTAGAAGAGTTGTGTTTCTTGTAGACAAGATCGGTTTTTGCATGAAGCCGTTCTTTCCGGGATTTAGCAGTGTCTGACCACTGCGTACCGGTTCTACTGTGTCATAAACGGGGAGCTACATTGCTCCAGCCTTGATACATTTATTTATCTTGATAAACAATGAAAACATATTCGTTCTACATTCTTAATTTTTAGTATTTCCATAGAAAACATTTTTTCCCGTATGCGACAGTTATAGAATAGAGATGAAACAGCTATCTTTCGCATTAATTGGACTTGTTTGTCTTGCTCTAGAAACATTATTCATAATTTGTCATTATCATAAAAACATAGTTAGCTCGTGCACGGATGTAAGTTATAGTTACAGTATGTACTATTAATCTGATTAGGACAGCATCTTTATTTGCAAATATGCTTATCTCGAGTACCAGACAAATAGAAAGCTTGGAGAATAATTATACATATGTAGAAACTCGAAGTAATAAAGGAGATAACACGATGTATTTGCATATATCAATTTATTAAACTGTATCGATAAGCCCCGCACGCGAGATTTCTTATCGAGGTGTAATCAAGTCAGTACTAAAGTCACTTTATTTTCTTGGCTTCGATTAAGACTTCGTAATGGCTGAGTTTACGGCGCGTACATCTGCCGGACCGTTACCTTCGGCTTCAAGGCGGCGAGCGAAATCAGTTAGTCAAATTTGTTTCTAACCGCGAAAGTTTACTGGCCACGTGTGTGTCCCGGTGGCCGAGCCGGCTGTCCACTTGCACCGATTCAAGTATCATAAACCCGGGATGGAACGAGCCCAGTGGCCTTGCCAGATGTGCACAAGGTGCAGCAGCCGAATCTCAGCCACTCTGTACACACACACTCCCGGCTTTTTAATTGCCAACTATTTGCAATCGCAGACTGCGCGGACGCTGATTTGCTAATTTACTCGCCAGACAGTGACTTGCATTCGGGCCCCTAAAAAAAGACCATAGGTTGTGTAAGATTGGACCAAACAACTTGAATTTTTGTAGAAGTTAGAACTATTAATTTACCAACTGACGTGAAAAAATAATTTCATCTGGGACTGTATTGAAAATTTAAAAATTGCGTTTGGGAATATCGAGACTGCATTTTTACGATATTTTTCAGAAATGTTGCAATATAAATTTTACAACTCGCGAGTTAAGAGAAAATAGCTCAATGTGTGGTAGATAGATAAAATTTTAATTGATTGTCAATTAGTGTCAGTCTTCTATAAACATAAACGGTATAATTTTTTATAATCTCCCCGTTAACGATGTTAGTTTTATGTCGGTAAAGAGCACAACGTACGCTGGCAAGTAAATACTCGCGTGCAACGAATTACTACGTAATCAATTTATACTAATATGTACATTCTTACAAGACTTTTTGTAATATCAACGTACGTAAAGATCATAAAATAATAATTGGCACTAAAATATAGTATACTAGTGTCTCTAATAATAATTTTACCGATGTCCTATATTTATGACGAAATAAGAAGATACAAAATGTAAATAAATTCTTAAATACTTTAGTATTAGGTTTTACTGTTTATGCATTTTTTTATAAACTGTTAAATCTAAAATACAGGGTGATCCGTAACTGGAGGTACAACAAAAGAGGGGGCAATTCCACATAAAAAATAAGTCATAGCTAATAAAAATTTGTCAAAATCTTTTTCAAATTGTAATTTTATTGCAACAATTCTTGAAGTTGTTATTTGCAATAATGTTTGGCACGGATAAAAATATATGGTAATCGCAAGGTAACAGATCAGGGCAGTAAGGAGAGTGAGATAAATCTTCCTTCGCTGATGTATTTCCAATTTTAAACTCGTAAAGCGAGGAAACGCGAATTTTTAACTTCTCGCTGCCCATCTTTAACCTTGTATAAATAACGGAACGAAAATTGCACATCATCGACATAAATATAACATTGTATTGCTGTTAAATGTACGCATTACGCGTGCGCAGAGTCGCCAGATTAGGGGAATTGGCTTGAATTGGGGGAAAGAAGTTACTCTCTCTCTGCCAGTACCGGATTAGTCACGTGATGCGTCACGTGGCCGGGCCGTATCGGAAGCGTGGGGGAATAGGGTCGTGGAAGGAGAAGGTAGAGTGGGGAGACAAGTTTAATTCTGACGACTCTGCCCGTGTGAATTTCTATTTAAATTAATTTTCAGGAAGAAAACCGTACTTTTTTCCATTACCTAATAACTCTTAATAAGTACTAATAAGTCCAGCACTGTAATGAGCCACTACGAATTTCGCGATCGACTTTATCGTCGCAAAAATCGAGGTAACGCGGCCCGATCGTGTCAAAATCGCATCGACGCTGGTTCCCAAGCACATTTGCGGTTTCGTACGGTGTCCGACGTCCAACTTTTTGTCGGATTAAACGCATCGGTTGGCCGAGCCTTTCGATTGACAGCGATCGGCTTACAACCTCGTTTTCATAATGACCGGGCAGACGCGACGATACCACCGCTTCGAGCGATTCATTCTTCTACGCCTCCTATCGATCCCCTAACAACGACCACTTCGTTCACAACACTTCAGTCCCCGTCAACACTTTTTTTCACCTATGTCTCCCGGAGCATCTGACGATCCATCATTTCTTCGTACGACTCGTTCTTATTTATTCTTTTTCGCTTCTTTTTTTTCAGCATCGCCCAAGATAAAGTTTTCGTGTGCAGAAATTTTTTTTGACAGGTTTTAATCCCGTCGGGGCACAGTTTCTGTCAAACTCTGGGAATTCAACTGTATTCATTGGAATACATGATCAGACGAACCGACCGTAGTCCAACTTCCTCGAATTTGTTTTTTTCTTTTTTTTTTTGGCTTGAGTTCTTTGATCGTCGGCTTTCGGCGCGATCCATTAACCGTATGAACGATACAGGAGTCCTTTTTGATTCACGATTACCAGGTTGTAAAGTTCGAATGTCGGTTTTAATTGCCTTTTTAGTGGGATGCTCTGTCTGACTCGCTGCGGACCCGTTAAACACTCGAGAGTCGATGACTGTTTGTCGAGTCCTTAAGGAGATTTCGTTTTTAGGCTACCGCGGATCAATTACCATTTTTATACGACTCGAATTTTGTTATACACCCAACTCTTTTTACACGATATTTAAATAACTCAAAATGATCAACAAACACTAAATTTTCCAGCCTCGAGAAACTTTCAATGTCTAAACGACAATTATTTCGCTAAAGCAAATCCTCTCATTTTACAGTGAGGAAAATCTCATTTATTCAGAAACAAAATTTTTTGATGTTGTCACAGAGGTTTACAGCATTTTTTAAAAAAATGGGTCTTCAGTCATTGACTTCCACATTTTGTCGTCAATATGTTTTTCTTTTCATATAAAAAGCATACAAAACACATTGATTGACATTGAAATGAACAGTTTTCTAAAAGTAAAATTAAATATCCAAAAGAAACATTAAAGACACGATCTTAATAATAAACCTAAAGGCTATAATAGTATTTCTTGATCAAAACGCTCCATAACATTTGCATTCCAAAACCGGACGCTTCGTGTGCAGCAATGTAAATACATTAATTGTGTTTCTTTGTCCAGCACTGCAGAGAAATGCTACTAACGCTAGTCGAAGGGACCTATCGGGTCTCGCAACTACTAAATGCTGTGACGACCGGTGGCTTTATGAATGATTACTGGGAACAGGTTTCAGTCCCGGCGCGCGATCATTATTTCATTTTTATCTCGTTGTCGTTTACGTCCCTCCCTCCCCCCTCCCACACCAGTCCCTTAACGCGGACGATCAATTGCTCGTGATTAATTTTCCCGTATTATGAAATTGAAACCGTGAATCGATCAGACGAGCATGCCTGCGATCCCCGATACTGTGCGATTGCCTTTGCATATTTATTGCCGAGTAATAAGATGCGTAACCGGGCAAAAGCAAACGCTCGGTCTCCCATGTAATTACGATTTCCTATCGTTCGTTTATTCGCGCCCGATGGGCGATACGGATCGCTGGACGAGATATTGTTGCGCCGATGCGATGTACTGGTCCCGCTCGTTGATCATAGATCTCTACTGGTACGCAAAACTAGCATTAGATCCACGCTTCGAGGAACAGGGAACCGGCCGAACCGGACCGGTAACCCATCGCTTATCGATTCATTAGCGACTTCGCGTTTCGACTACGTCCTAATCAACAAAGCATCGTCGGTAAGTAGGTTACACCGCGAAATCGGTTGCTTGTAATTCCTCTCCCTCCCCCCTCCCCCCCACCCCCATTCACCTCTCCACGTTTCACAACGAGTTGGTTGTTCTGTCGAATAAAGACAACGCTTCCGACTATCTTCGAGGACTATCTCGCGCGTTAAATCGGTGTAGCAGTTGATAATCATCGGTAGGTCAACGCTAATCACGGTTAGGAATAACCGGTATGGGGTGCCTAATCGATAGTCTCTATTGGAACTATTTATCTTATTTATTATGTTCATATCGTGCTGTTTGTGTTGTAGTTATGTTGTACAATGTACACGGTTTAATAGATTTATTGATCGCGTAAATCATTCCGGCCGCCATTAGGCCGGAAGCCATGGACGTCGTACAACGTGTTAAAGAAAATGGCCTCGAGATTTATGGAGTAGATAGGGGACAAATCATTCTTGTATGTCAACTCGAAAAATTGATTAGTTTCTGGGTCTGTAACGCCGTTTAGCTGACATATGTACGCATTCAATTTATCAAATTATTGTTCGGGTGTGATATGTATCTATAAATATTTGGTGTATTTTGATTAGACAATTGATCAAACTCTGAATACAAGACATTCTAGCTGTTGATTAACTAGATATTTTAAAAAAAATCTTGCATCTCGCGAATGTTCAACATTCTTGAATATTGTAATCAAGTTTTCGTAGCCCGGAGACCTAAATTATTTTTTTTTTAGTGTATTTTGATTAGACAATTGAATAAACACAGAATACAAGACATTTTAGCTGTTAATTAACTAGATATTAGAAAAAATCTTGCATCTTGCAAATGTTCAAAATTCTTGAATATTGTATTAAAGTTTTCGTAGCCCGGGAGACCTAAATCATTTTTTTTACAATCTCCAACATATTTTTCCCTCAACCAGTTTCCGAAAGTTTCCAACAGCAGGTTTCCACATGACTGAAATTTTTCCTTTCTTGATGCACGGTGCTAATTCTGAAGCAAGATTTTACAGGTTCGAGAAAGTTGGAGCAGCTCGGTGATTTTGAAAAATGTTTGAGGTCGGACGTAATTCGCAGTGAAATTATAGCAGTAGTAAATTTCAGGTATATGATAACTAGAACGCATCGGTGTTATCAGCGCGAGCGCGCGCGCGCGCACAATGTCAGGATAACATAGAGCCGCCTCGAAGTAAAAGCAATAATTTCGAGAATAATAATCTCGATTGCTCATAGTTAACCGATCTTGAGCGCAGCCGAGTATCCTGATTCCACGGAATGGATCGGGTACGCGTACACTCGAAACCCCATAACCATGATTTCTCTCAGCAAATCAATTTTGCGCTGAGACCTCCTTGGGATTCGAACCGCGACCTGGCAGACGGTGTTCAGTTAATTTGCTCGCCAGACCATGCTGCTCGGATAAATTAAAATAGATCCGGCTGCCGGCTCGTAACCGGCAGCTCTTAACCGGCTGCTAGATTTTTCCGAAATCGAAACGAATTTCTAACGAGGCGCATTTGTCTTTGCAGAGAAGCGTATCTCATCGTGAGAGGCTGGGACCTCCAGGATGCCAGGGGTGTGGAGGTTGCTACGTATGATGATCTATATGGTAAGTGGTAGACCAATTAACGAGCATGTCAGCCGGTTTGATTGAATCGTCGAAATCGGGAACTATAGTATACATCATTCTAGATATTTTTCAAGAATTTTCATAATTTTGACTCGAGTATTCTTGTTGGTTGATTAATAGCCATTTATTTGCCATTTCATACTATTCGAAATAATCAGGGAAGATGTATGCGTATAGCTATTATTTTAATGTAGTCTATTTTATCTCATTTTTGTGCTTAATTAATGTCTCTATTTTGTAAATATATCCAATCACCCCCTAAGTAAGTTTTTCTTTTGACAATTCCAAAATGTTTAATTCTATATATATTATTTTAATAACGAAGGGCGATATATTAAAAACCAAGTAGTGATCTGACTCGGATCATGCCTTAGGCTAATTTTCTATTAGCCAATTAAAATTCTTAGATACTTATATTACCTTCATTAAGAAAATCAACGTTGATTTTTTAAAGAGGTTCGGAAATCTGTAAACAAAAGATTGAAGCATAAGAATTATAATAAATGTAGCTGTCACGAAACCATCAAAATATATTCGCCTCGCGAGGAAGATTGATTTATGGTTCTCCTACACTCGTTGAACAGAAATAATATATGCTTCCGTGAGTGGCTTGATCTTCGAGGAAGGTTTCACTTACGCTGTATATGATTACACCGGCTAATTATTATCCACCTCGCACCAACCAGCTAAATGTTATGAACCCGAAGCGATCGAAGTGGCGTCGGGCACTATTGTGGCCGACGCGCTCGTGTATTTACGGCTGCCATAATGCAGGTACACAGACAGCGATACGAGCACGAATAGACCCACATGGAAAATGTAATTCAATATTGACCTAACGGTTAGCCTATATAAAGCCTGCATGGGAACGTCTATATGTATAGAAATTTTAATTGCGATTCCAACGAATAGGTATCGTACCCGGACCGGATAAAAGTAGTCGGACTTCCTGGCACTGACTTTACGCTCGAAGTGCAGCACTTGCAATGCACTCGCGCTACATTGTTTCTTTTCCGAATAATCAAAGATTTATTGAATATATACAAGTTTTAACACTAAACCTACCATGCTTTACACGTAGCTGGTACACGTTGTCTTATAAAAATTACAACATTAAATTTATTTGAACTTTGTGCGGTTCATGTTATAATATCTGCTCTATTAAATATATTCATTTAGTCATTTGCCACGAAAGCATCTTGATAATTTCAGTAACTGTAAAATAAAAAATCTGAAACCGGTCTTTTTTTTGTGTTAATAATAGAAACGGCACATTATGGTATATCCATACCGATGCAGTGTCTGAGTTCTCATCAGACGAGTTAAATGCAATTGCTTTTATTTAATTACCTTTGATAATTTGACTGACTTGAAAATATTACATTCTTAAATTCTTCTGAAGCTTTTGCTGTTTCATAAATTAATTCATAAAATCCGCAGTCGGTTCGTGAAGCGATTCATGCGATAATTCCATAAGAAGCACTCGACCATTTCGGAGAATATAATTATTAAAACAGCCTCAGAAAAACGTTGTTAGTACCAACATATGAATTTATTAAATCATTCTTAGTCTCCCAGTGTATGTACACAAAACACGAGCATTTCTGCGGTACAATATACAGGGTGTTCAACTACAAGTGGGAGAAAATTTAAGGGGTGATTCTCCATGACAATATAAGTCGAAATTAACCCTTAACACTCGAGTGGCAACTCTGAGGCGCGACTAAAAATTGCTGTTCCATTATTCAAAATATTGTTTACATTATTAAATATATTGGTATCTAATCAATTGCTACACATGTAAGTATTCTATGAGGTATTACATCAAATTTCATATCCACCAAATTTAAAATATCAGAGAAATATTCTAGGTCGGAAGAAATGTTTAGCTTTCGAGTTAAAATAGCTCCGCAGTGCAAAAGTTTAACAATTTAAAATCCGCCTAAAATGCGGCAACCGATAACTAAATAACGAAGCCGAAATCGCAATTTTGTTTATTTTTCATTTTCGACTTATATTGTCATATAGAACCACCCCTTAAATTTTCTCCCACCTGTAGTCGAACAGCCTGTATTAATCGACATCCCGATTGATCCGAAGATACTAAAGCAATTTCCACAGAGGTGGTAAAACTGTCGCAATACCACGGTGCGCAACAATTTCAGAAATCCCGTGTTAACCAGCACGCTTAAAATGCCGGGACGCAAATCCGCGGCCATTACAACGAGCCATTCGCAGGGCTCACGGCCGGTTCAGTCTCTTATCTGGCAGGCCCTTCCTTTCGTCGGCCAATTAAGCCGTAGATCGTGCCGCGATTCCGCCACCAATTCCGATAATGGTAGCTATAATTTCAAGTATGTTTGCTGACGCAGCGCCCGTGGATCCTTTAATTAAAGGCTAACGGGCTTAGGAGTCAAACTCTAATAAGTAAAGGTACCGTTCAGAACGAGAAATCGCGAGAGAGTCCCGAGACAGCTGCGGCTGTCTGTCTTGCTGGGAATGCACGCGCGGGAGAGTGCATGGCGCATCGGCGACTCGCTCGTCCTGAAACTCGGCTCCCAACGAGAAATTCGTCATAGTTCGATGACAATGCGATGACGCAGCAGGAGACGCGGCAACTTACAAGCGGATATTGCCTACTCTAGGTACCGTTACGCCTGTCTTACGACCTTCTTTTCGCCTCCTCCCCGAGATGCACCTGCTTCCGCGGAAAGTTATTCAGGACCCCAACCTATTGCCCCCGCGACGTTATACAGGGTGGTTCAATTGTCTTGTCCACTTGAATGGAAGCACAATAAGGTTCAAGACGATATATTGACATTTATAAATTCTTTTAATATCTCCGCGTTTCGACGTGCTGAAATACGAATATGACTTTCGTTTTTCGCGGAAATTCTCTCCAAGATATTCACAGATAACTATTCTTACCAGCACATTCAATTCTGCCCATAAGGGCGCGTCTGTGACACGGACACGAGCACAGCTTCGGCGGCAGGGTTCTTAAACGAATATTGCTTTAGCTTGAGTTAGGTTTTCCATCGTTCATTTTATTCTAAGATTTTGTTCATGGTCCAGCGTGCCAAAAACTGAGGATATTTTTCTTGAGTACACTATACGTTCAGACGTATGCGAAAATTTTAAATTTTTTCCGTGATCGAAACCACTATGGATTTAAACATTGAAGCTTCCTATTTACAACGACATCTTGAAGATTGATGTAGGGTAACTGCACCAGTGAATGAACATTTATGAAATTGTTCAGGAAGATATTTTATTTAAAAAAATATGTGAATTAAAGGAATCTCATATATGCCAAATGGCTCCCTATACTTCATTTGTCAAAAATAAATGAACACAATTTAAATGAAATTATTATTATTTGTCTTTATTAAACGTTAAATAAAAAATGTAAAAAATACCAGTCAATGAACACTACATTCTAGTAATTGAACAATAATGGAAAAGCAAAAAATACAAAAGCGTTCATTTACTGGTTCTCGTTTATTCACTGGTGCAGTTACCTTACGATTCTTTTTATAAAAATCCGATAATTTTCAATTTCCGTGAAAAATGAAAGTCATCATCGTATTCGGCACACCGTACGAGTAGCATGATTTGTAACAGGTGCCGAAAGCTTAGGGGAGCCATTTCGAAAGTCTCTCGCCGTATTATCGCGTTAGAACGAAACACCCTGTATTGCAACTCGCGGAGTGAGACCTCTTATTGCGGTCTCGCGCAGGAAACGCGTCGCCCCTTCGCGTGCTTGCTCCTTGCGAATTTATGCACTTCCGCGTCCATATTGTTCGCGCTCCGGGATTTATTATTCGTTCCGAGAAGGATCATACCCTTCCTACCTAGGCGCACCGCTCGTCTCGGAAAAGTTACTCGCGGCTCTTTATACCCGCGTGGAATAACTGAACGACCGCACGATTGTCTCCAACTTTTAGATTAGAAATGACCGACTTGCCAACTTCCCGCGTTTACGGCGCACGTGAACCGAGGGAACTTATTTCTGGGCTTCGTTTAACGAGTCCTTTAATTGCCGGAGAGAATCTCTCTTTGAATGAAGCTGCCGCGGCTCGGTCAATGCGCGTGGACATTTCCACACCTGTGGTCTACGAATTTAACTAGCATTGAAGGATAATTTCGTTGGAAATGTACATTTTACTCGTGACGGATTTTTTTTTATTTGAAACGGAGGATTTAAGTAGTGTGTTATTAATAGACTGCAGATTTTATGCATTTAAATTGGGAAGACATTAGAAAAATTGGGAAGAAATTGTCAAACAAATTGGGAAGACGTTAGAAAAATTAAAGGGTACTATGATACCATTTTCGACTTAATAGAATAATTAAAAGGAAAAGTACAATTTTATTTACAGTTGACTTGGAATATTTTTATTTTGCAAGCTAACCATTATCTAAGTCGATTATTACATACTAAATAAAAATGGAGTTTCTCCTTTAATAATTTTACTTTTGACATAAATTATCCATTTATAAATGTATTTTAATTTTGTCACAAAAAATTACAATTTCTTCACGCTCGTACTCGTCACACAACCCTAACTGAAATAATTCATCAGGATCCTAAAACGGACACATTTTTGCGAGTCGTAGCATGCAAATAACATACATGATACATTAAGCACAATCGTTTATTGCATAATACAAAGTTGCATAAGTTGCATACCAGCAGGAGGATTCCTAAGAAACGTTCGAAGAAGTATCTTCGGAATTCGAAGTACGCTCGTTATTCCATAGAAAATCCTCTGACAATCAGTCGGAAAGAGCAGGGACATCGTCGGATGCTGGCCGACTATTCATGCGAATCTTTGATCCTCAAATAATAATGCGGGGCATCGACGGAAAAGTAAAACGACGATTTTCTAATATGAGCAACCGGCGGAATCTTTATTGGTATCCGCTCGATAGAACGTGACACAAAGAAATAGAAGCTTGTCTTGAGCAGAGAGACGGTGCATAAGCGGGCACGGTGGAAGCTATTTCCGCGTGTCACGAAGAGTACAATCGGGCACAGAGACGGGCATTAGTATTCGAATGCCAGAAGAGCCACGATGGGAAACTCACCTACCGTCGTGCCTCACGTTCGAGTAACTCGGAATACTGATACATTCGCTGTTGTAACGAACTGCTGTGAAATCGTAAAGCCTGTATCCCCGCGAATTGCTCCGGTCTAGTCCGTGTAATATAAATATCGTTCGCCATTCATTTCACGTCCGGAAGCACGAGCGTATTGTCTTGCGTTGATAAATAGCGAAGATAAAATCGCGACCGTCGCCGTTCCAAGAATTTTCGTATTTTTTTTTTTTTCTTCAACTGGACCATTTGTTATGGCGCGGGGCACAAATTTGAACCAGTTGCAAAGATTCAGATCGTAATTAACACGGGTAATAGCACGACAATGCTTCTTTTCACCAAGATAGATAAGCCAATTAATGTCGTTAACAACAGTGGAGGAATTTTTCACATAGCTGGTTCAAGGTACACGTTCAAATTAGACTAATGTCTCAGAGTCCTAGATTAAGATTTTAATTAGCACTAAACCTACCAACGCCAGTCAAATAACTTATTGAGATTGCAAATATACTTTCATGCAAAATTAATAAATCTTTATACATGCATTCTGATCGAAATCGTGCAAAATTAAAATGAATAAATCTTTATACATGCATTCTGATCGAAATTGTGCAAAATTAAAATGAATAAGTGTTTATACATGCATTCTGATCAAAATTGTGCACAATTAAAATGAATTTGATCTTGTTATTTTTATAAAGAAACACATGCTGATTTCCTTTAGGACTCGGTGAGATTAATGTTAATAATAGTAATAGCACTAGAAGAATGTATGTTTTCCATGATAAATGATGGCTCAACGTAGACACTGGTCCAGATTATAATACTTTTCCATAGCAAATGGTTTACAAGTAAATGCGATGTTAAATAGAAAATAAGTTAATTACGAGATCGTTGAGTCTCTGCAAAATATGGTACCGCGGTACATAATTTAATTCCGTGCTGGCTGTCTTGAAACTAGTTGTAGAACCAAGCAAATGAGCATTTTAGCACGTAGCACACTTTAAACATATTAACTCTTTCACAGTTTAGTCTGGCAACGTCTCGAACAAGACGGCGCGTCACGTGCTGTGTACTTATCCATTTTTGCAGCTATATTAGTACACGTGAATGAGCCTGTGAAAGATTTATATGTAACCAAGCAAACCGTGACATGCTACTCCATTTTCTGTCTAGCACACTCTTTTCATGAAAAACAATACGGATTGTGCAACAACCTATCAACAGATGTTCCTTATTTATTTATTTCTATGACCCATGGAAGGTGCAAGAAACGAGAAACAATTTTATTGACGTTAATGAACGTAAAATATCAAATTGCACACAATTCGAGTTCCACCGCAAACATCGACTTCACTGCGTCAGCAGTAAACAACTATCAATACCAAATAGACCAATTAACATCATTATATTATTCTGCGTCAATTGAGACAAAAATACGAAGAGAAGAGTCCAATTAGAATGTCAGTGCGAAAGATATTATTTCCACGATCTATTAACGAGTCGACAGCTGCAACTATATATGTAACAAACATTGCTCCAAACGACGGACTACTTTCTCAGAGAGGATACCAATTATTTTTATATTCTGTTGACGCATACATACACTATTCTCGCGATAAATGTCCCAAATGTCTGGACGATAATTGTCCCTGAACTATTCCTAACGTAACATGATACGGGTCGGGTATATCGGTGTGAGACCAGGAGACCACTACTAATCCGATGACAAAACTTCTTTATTTTTCATTATTTTTTCATGGAACTTTCACCAATATATTCCTGGCATTTTTCTAATGAAAATGATACCAAATATGATATAATTCCGATGATATTTACGTGGGTAATGGACGATAAAATTTTCGTGCGTATGGAAGGACAGCGTATGGGAAAGAAAGAGACGCGGAGAGTCGCAGTCACCGGCACAGTTCAAAGGCCCGCCGGGTCCTCACAATGTAATCCCAATACAAAACTTTTTTATTATTACTAATTTTTTTATGAGACTTTCACTGATACATTTGTGACATTTTTCTGATTAAAATGATACTAAACACGATATAATTCGCATCATATTTATATTAATTGCCGTTCATATAACTTCAACGAGAAGTTACGCGGGGTCGTCCATTACACATGTAAATATAATCGGAATTATATCATATTTGGTATCATTTTCATTAGAAAAATGCCAGGAATATGTAGTTGAAAGATCCATAAAAAAATAATGAAAAATAAAGAAGTTTTGTCATCGAATTAGTAGTGGTCTCGCACCGATATACCCGACCCGTATTATGTTTACATTTCTCGGCGACCGAGGCCTCTCGAGCTTCCCATCCATTTCTACGTTCTTCACAAGTCAAAGAATAGTATCCCTGGACGATAATTGTCCCTGCCCGGGCCCGAGTTTGGGTCAATTATCGAGAGAATACTGTATTATCATAAAAGGTCTTCCTACTGTATTTTCATCGTTTCTAAATTAATTTATGAGAGGGCTGGAAATTCGTTCGTAAGGGTTGAACCTAGAAATGCAACCGATCGGTTCCTCTACAGGGACTGCTAAGTGAATCCGCGTGAATCCTCATTTGCGTACAATCCCGGTGATCATCTTCTGAAACCGTTGTCTGTGGACTGTTCGATGCTCGATACCGGGAGCGTCGAAGGCATGAATCGAGTCTCGACAAGACTCGATGCCCGAGGAAAAACAAGGCTCGGTCCGCGACAGCACGTAGCTGGAGACGACGCACACACAGCCGCGTCCCGGGCCGGTGCGTATGCCAGGTGCGTAATCATTTCTAATGAAACGTTGTCATTTAACAGTGCGATTGTAAGAGCGCAGAAACTTGTTTTCACTTGCGCGAAAAACGGCGACCGTTAATGCAGCGGTAAAGACGCCTCTCCCGTTACAGCATTGCTTGAGCACCGGCGACGTACACACGCGGGGAACACCTTCCTTCAGCGACGCGGTGTGCTCAGCCTAGCGAGCTAACGCGTACGTGTCGCAGGATTTTCTGCGGCTCTCATTCCTCGTGTGAGTGGACGCGGGTTCGAGGTAATACGCCCAAAGACGTACCTGAAGAATGCACGCAGAGCAGAGACATTTCTAGAAATCCTCGGGACAAACACGCCTAATCTCCCACGGCCTGCACCGGGGCTCCGCGCGAGCTTCCCTCTAGCATCCGAGAGCTTCTAGGATAGCTGGCTCTCGACAGCCGTGACACCGTGTCGCCTGCGAAAAAACCATCCGCCACCGTAACGAGAATGTTACACCGACTTCGAAATTCCGGCTGTTCAAGGAATCCACCACACCTGCCATACCGCCGCGAATGCTGACCTACCCTAATCGTACCGAAGACCCATTTATCCTTGATAATACTGGAAATTCAAACTTCTCCGAAAACTTTCACGAATTTTTCTCGTTAACGAAACTGCCACAGATTTAAAGATCGAAGCTTACTCTTTACAACGACTCTTCAAAAAATTGTGTACGATTTTTTTTCGCTGTTTTATGGAACAAAACTGGTACACAAGTTCGGTCGTGTAAACCTGTACTACTGTAAAGTTGGTGGCACACTTCCCATTCAAAGCTCGATGAAACGACTGAAAAAAATCGTACATGAATTTTTGAGGTTTCGCTGTAAAGAGGAAGCTTCAATCTTTAAATCCATTGTGGTTTCGGTCACGAAAAAAATTTTTGAAAGTTTTCACAGGCGTTTAAATATGCTGGATTTTCGAAAAAACGCATTTTCTGTGTTTCCGCCTGCTACATCATGGAAAAAATTCTTAGAATAAAATGAACGATGGATTATGAAACTAGAGGCTTCTAGCTTTAAAATGAGTCCCAATGTATTGTTTGAGAAGTGTTATCACAGTGTAAATGCAGACAATTTTTCGAAAATCTAGAATTCGAAAATATATTTCCCGCTATGTATTAGTTATTTCAAGTGCAGAGGGAGATAGCAAACCATGGACTAACTGAATCTCCATTGCTCATAAATTGTTCGCACTAAAAACTCGAATAACGGGGCACTTTATATTCAATCTGGATAGCTATGTTTCGGTATTTTATGCGATAAATCGATGGTCCGCATAACTCGATGGAACCTATAAGACAGATGAGATCGCCGAAGATTAAAGCGCAACCATAGTCGGCTAGGTCTTACGATTAAAGGATACAATCTAAGTTTCACGGCGCAGCGTGCCGGTGTTAAGCGAATCTGATAATATAACAGGATGGTAGAGGCTTCAGTATAGTTACCTAGATCTGTATAATCGTTATAAAAATTTTACGAGGTTAGTGACGCTCTGATAATCAAGACTCCGCTCACGGTGGAGGAGTATCCTGATTGTGAATTCTGTGCATCTATGGCGCCTGTATACTATCTGTACACCGTCTATTATATTCCCACTGGATGAAGTAATTACGGGACAGGGAATTTGCCGACTTGTATTTTTTTAACCTGATACTTCGAATAAGTATAGAATAAATATAGATAATAGGGTATTTACATTCTTCTTGATACGTTGCGGAAAATGATTTTACGGGATAAGTGTAATTAAATTGAAGAAAGTAGTGTATTTCGCGTACAGAGAGGTACTAATTAGCAGGTTTGCAGGATTGCAGTACATAATGCTCTTTGAAGTAGGCTGTGGATTAGGATCATGTTTAGTTCAATGCAATTTCTTGAGACATCCGTTCTTTTTCTTTTGTTATTTCAACGTTATTACAAGAATTGTAAGATTTTGAAAAATTTATTTTAGGGATACGGAGAATTACCAACATTTACATATTATGTTATCTGGTAAAATTTAGTTGATTATTAATCCTCGTACACTCTTCAGGATATCTTGAAATCGCTACCTTAAATGATTTATAAGCAAATGTTACACTATGCTCCATTAACACCATACCTCGTTACATGTTAATGTCGATCACAAACAAGTTAGAGAATCCAATGAACAACAAATTTTATGAGCACACGAGGATGTAATGAAACAGACCCGCGAGGTATCTGCTTTCACACTTCCCATAAACAGTGCCAATTAAATTGCTAATAGTCTTGATCAATTACGAATTCTGAAAAATGAGATGTAATGAAAATCAATTGAGATTAACACATAAATCGAACGCGCTTTGGTTTATCTCCGTTCCCTCGCGTTAAACCGATCCCTATTTTATGAATCCATTTCCGCAAGAATGCGAGACATCTTAAGCACGCCTCGAAGAGATAGTTAACAACTGCTGTAATAGATGCGGTATCGTTCATTACACGTACCGTTCAATGCATAGGAGGTTCCCTGTCGTGAATCTCCAAGTTATTATCGTGTATACACCCACTACAAGCCACCACTACCATGTAGATCATTCACGAGATGAGTCGTGCGCTGCGGCGGAGGCAGTGCAACACGCCATGAACCAACGGGGAAAAAAAAGGAAAAAAGAAAAAAGAATGACAGTCTTTCAAGCGGCTTCTTGCCAACGAGCAGAAAACGAACGAGATGCAAATCACGTTACAACTACAAAACCACCGGGCGCAAGACCTTCTCGCGTTTGTATCTCCCAACAAAGCTCCTCAAGGGTGAGATATCTCCGACGGTATCCGCAATTTCGCATATCTTTATATTGTAACTGCGGCCATAACTGTCTCATTTCACTTATTGTAAATCGCCCCGGCAATATAGTTTGCAGCCACGATGTATTACGCGATTACAGCTTTACGATCGACGGAGACTGTAAAAATGTCCGGCGATTTTTACGAAGACCATCTCTCGATCCTCAACTTTCCTTGATCCTTCGTCAGGCTTCTCATTAAATGTTTCGTTATAGCAATCGTGCGAACAGTGTATTATAAATGTAGCCGAGAAATGCAATATTCCATTAATAACAAATTCTGGGATTGTTGATCATTTTTATTGCTATCGTAGTGCTTTAATTTTTATATAATTCGTACTTGATTTTTCTGTATACTTCAAATAAAAAATAATATGATTATGAAAAAAAATTGTCGAATGCTTTTAGAGATTCAATTATGGAAAATCGGAAAAATGTGCCAATCCCCTTTTTGTATCATAACTGTATACATTAATACAGTATAATATTCAGTGAGTAGTACATTTGCAGAATATATTATTATTAATATTAGCACACCGTTTGTAAATTCCTGTGGATCAATAGTGACGTTCCAAAACAAGTAAGGAACTGTCTCCATAACACGAGATACCCTACATACTTCCGATCGCAGTATTCCACATACATACACTTCCCGAACCATCAATTTAGTAGGTCAGTGGCATGCTGATAGCCATCCATCTCGCGATTTCACGCTCGATAGTTTAATGAAATCACGGCGGGATGCAGCAGGATACCTACTCCGAACAGATACAGACATAAACCACGAAGAATTTCTAAACTCGTAATAAATTTTGACACAATGGTCCGACCGCCGTTGACGGCCGCTATAACGAGTGATTTACGCGCGTAACTTTCGGACGCTCGGCTGAAGGATATTCATGGAAGAGTGCCGCGCGAACGGGAGCCAGCCGGAAAGATGTGGGGGTCGTTAAATTCGTGGTTACGAAAAAATTTTAAAAACTGAGCAAACCGATGTTAGCCCTGACATCTTATAAATTAATGAGTATATTTGGTAATTCATCTTGGTTGAGCCACTGTCTGCAGTCCGAAATGTATCCTCTTATTTATTTCAGGACATATAATTCGATTATATTCCCAAAGGTAGCTTTGCTAGCCCATGTAGAACAGCTGAGAAATTGTGCAGTGTCAGATATACTCCTTCGCTCGTATTTAGAAAGTCAGGAACCTTAATTGAGTTTCTGTTTTTTTTAATTACGCTATAAAACCCCACATGGGATTATTAGCATAATTATGTGCATGCTAACATTACATGAATACCTTATAAACTAGGATTAACAATAAATTGGAACATTTCTGAATGTTGAACTTGAAAGTATAAACAATGAGAACTAAGGAAGTGAAAACTATAAAATAAAGGGCAGAGAGAGGGTCCACACAGAAGGGCATCTATTGGGACCCTATTAACCCTTAGCACTCGGATGGCGACTCTGTGGCACCACTGAGAATTGCTATGCCATTCTTAAAAATATTGTTCACATTATTATTCTTGTTCGTATTTAATAAACTACTAGACATTTACATATTAAATGAGATATTATATCAGTTTCATATGCAAAAAATGAAAAAAAAATGATATAGAATGAAAATACTCTAGAATGGAAAAATCTTTCGTTTTTGAGTTAAAATAGCTCCGAGTGCAAAGGGTTAAGTTTTTGTTGAAGGATCTATTAAGAAATCCTTTGCCATGAGCTTTCAAACTTTATGGAATAATCACCGGTAGCTAAGAGTCCGGCCACGAAGTGTAAAAGACAATTGCCTTCTGGTAAAAGGACTGGTATTGAGCATTAATTCCAAAACCAAAGGAGAAGGTCTCATCAGCCCGTATTAGAGTTTCCATTATTCCAACATCGCAACCGTGATATAATTTCTAACGTGTCCTTTTGAATGTGCAGGTGGTTGGCTTGAAGAGGGTCGGTAGCAGCAGCGACATTTGGCCGCTGGAGAGGCCAGAGGGGATGCCAGCCATACAATCCCTCGAAGTGATGTGCGGAAAGGATCACATGGACGTGCATCTCTCGTTCTCCCAACCCTTCGAGGGCATAGTCTCGTCCAAGGGCCAGCACGCTGATCCGCGATGCGTCTACGTCCCACCATCGACCGGGCAGACTTTCTTCTCCTTTCGAATAGCCTACGCGAGGTAAGACCGTGGGATTCCCATTGATTCGCCGGACCGTATCTATCCAGGGTAACATCTTTATGGGCAGGATCTATACTACAGCATGACTCGCTCGAGGGATTTAAGGCGCGTGGAATCGTTCATGGCCGCGATCGATCGCGCCTCGCTATTTATCGTTGCCTCTTGATAGCGATGTTCATGACTTTATGATTACAGATAGCGTGCAATTTGATAAGCTCATCGGGCTAACTAGAAATTATTTGACGTTCGAGTAATTGTTTCAGATTGGTTCCCTCGTCTGAATTTCATTTGATTTTGATTATTCCAATTAGAATAGATTGCTACTTTTATACCTTGAAGGATAACGTTTTTTGAAGGATAACTTAAGGATTAGTTACGGGGAGTGTAACAATCTAGTTAAACTCTGAAATCAGGAAATAAACAACGTTTGCTCGAATTCATTTGATTTTGATTATTCCAATTAGAATAGATTACTTTTATACCTTGAAGGATAACGTTTGTTTAAGCAACTGTATTTCTTCGATTAGTTACGGGTAGTGTAACAATCTAGTCAAACTCTGAAATCAGAAACTAAACAACGTTTGCTCGTAGATGCGGTACCAAGCCGGACATGCACGGTCAGTTCTACGAGAACACCGTTGTCGTGCAGTATGACAAAGATCTGCTGGAGGTCTGGGACGAGGCCAAGCGATTGCGATGCGAATGGTTCAACGATTACGAGAAGACAGCCTCGAAGCCACCAATGGTCATCGCGGATCTCGACGTAATACAATTGGACTTCAGAGGTATACCTTCCCATTCTTTTGCTATCTTCACTCGGTACCATCATTAGACACTATATTCAAAATAAACAATACAATAGGCAAACTAAACAAAATCTTTTCACAAAAATCAGAGAAAAACCACAGAGCCCAATTATTACAAAAATGATTCAAGTCATATAATACAAATAATGCAAAAGTTGCATGATAATAAATTAAGTAGAGGTTCTATAAAACACAATATGATCGCAGGATGCTATTTTCAGATGCGATGTTGCACCAAATAAACAAATATTGACATGCACCACTTTTGCACTGAACCGCGAGCACAACACCAAATAAACAAATATTGAATTGCACCACTTTTTGCACTGAACCGCGCACTAGAATTCCGAGTAGACATCTTCAAAAATACCTGCCTTCGGGATGCTAAAACATTAATGCGCCATCGTCTGTACGCAATAACTAAAAAGTCTCCGAGCACGTTGCACGGATATAAATCTGGTCGACGCGATCGTAAAGAGTCTTCGGATGACAAAAGGCGGCATTGTAAATCGAACGGGCGCGCATTAGAGCAATCGCGAGGCGCTCGGAGTTGAATGAACGCTCCGGCGGTTTACGTCAGCCACATTTTACCGTGTACAAGTCCACGGACACGTAGCGGATAGGAGAAACGATGATCCCCGGCGCAAAGAGTTTAATACGAGGTAAATGATGGTACCGTACACGGTAACTCGTGCACTCGTGGTTGACCACAGGTGGAACCGCAGCCGCGCCACTTAATTTCAATTTATGCAACACGTATAAATTGCACCTGGCACGGCGTGCCTAGAAAGCGGCCCGCCACACGACCCTCTCCTACCTTTAGGGTACAAATACGAGACCGTGTTATTCTATCGATATTGCAGGCGACAACGTGGATTGCTGGATGGAAATTCAACACGGCAAGGGACCATGGGCGCCACCGGTTTCCGGAATAGTACCATTGGGCTCCACGCTCACCCTGGTCGTCGCCATTAACGATTACCGAGGTAACGGGCACACACCTTTTCCAACAGTCCTCCAAACTTTGTTTCTTGGCTGATTCTCTAGTTGGTGAACTCGAAAGCTCTGGCTACAGATAACTGTCGGCGACGAGGCCGATAGACAGAGACACGTGGTGACTGAAAAAGAAAACTATTTGCTACATAAGAAAAACCCTGCCTAAATATTTTTTGGTTCAATATCATTGTGCATTGTTGAACAAGAGCTGCTTGAGAATTGAACCGAGTCCCAGTGGAGGTCGCTACACGCAAAAGCGATGTCGGCCTCTTTGCCGACACTTATGTGTAGCCGAATCCCGCGTTTCCAGCTGCGATGCTCTAGCGATGGCACTGTCTTCGAGTCCGCCAGCTAGAAAATCATCTTGTATGTGCAATCAGCCAAGAAATCGGGCGCTAAGTACATTTCCTCGTTAACTCGGTGCAGGAGAATTCGACATGCGTGTTAAATCGTGCGTGGCTTCGGATGGCGGCGGACACACGATACAGCTCAGCGATGAGTTCGGATGCGTGCTCAGGCCGAAGATGATCAGCCGATTCCTGAAGGCCAGAGGCTCCGATGATCGGGCGACAGTCATCACTTACGCCTTCTTCCACGCGTTCAAGTTCCCGGACGCGTTGAGCGTGCACATCAAATGCAAGGTAAACGGCGGCCTGTAATACTTAGTGGATAATAAGTCAATTTATTATTAGTAGACTGCGGATCTTTATACACGATAAAAATCATCATCATTCTGAAAATCTTGTTGTCTTAAATCATTAATTTGTATCATAAATACATAAAAATCCGTAGCATAATTATTATATAGAAGGTGTTTCGTTTGTTCATTTTAAAAGCTGACGTTTATGAACATGTTAACCCTCGACTTGACTAGTCCTTTAGTGTCAAATTGGTAAAATATGATGAAAAGATAAATCAATGATGAAAAGAAACATCTCATGATACTTATGACAAAACACCTATATGCAAATCAGATTACGAACAGACGTGTAACGCGTTGTCTTCGTGGGTTGCCCATGAAGCTGACAAGCGAATGTTAAATGTCTGTCAGAATGATTTAGTCAATTTGCTCAGCGAACGATGAAAAAAAGTGTTAGATTGATTATGTAAATTCGTATTTAGAATGAAAAAATAACCGAGTATGAGAGAGAGAGAGAGAGAGAGAGATCTGAAATTGTTTTGATCAATGTCAAGGTGGAGATCTGTCGTCACGGGTGTTTGGATCATTGTCAACTCAGTGGGTCTGTTGGCCATTACATTCAAGAGCGGAAGGATCAGATACGACCGCAATACTCGCAGACCACAGCGCCGCCCACCATTCACGACGACGACAATAACAGCGCCGAGAAGGACAACGAGAACACAGGAGGAGGAGCCGAGCAGCCTGATGGCTCCCTTTACGACGATATCATTCAAGATGGTGACGAGATGACCTCTATAGGAGGTCACTTCTCGGGGGTCGAAAAGTCGGCACCGAAGGCACAGGCGCAGACGAGCAACCGGCTACCGGCGCCAGTCGTCGAGACGCCCGACGAGGAGATCCATTCGGACGATGACGATCTCTCGAGACCAATCTTAGTAAATATACTCCACGCTTCTCACTTTTTCTTCATCCGAAAGCTCACATTTATCGGACACTTCCGAAAAAGCTAACACATAGTTTCATATGATTCGCCTATCTACACCTGGTGATCATTAAACTGATTTTATGCATTTATGATGAACAGACTAGTTTGGATTAGGCAAAACTTCTTGCACATTTGAACGCATTAACATCAGCCAACGATCATATCACGCTGCAATAAACCGATTCTCGTCCGATCATCGAAGTTAAACAACGTTGAGCGTGGTTAGTACTTGGATGGGTGACCGCCTGGGAACACCACGTGTTGTTGGCTCTCTTTTTTTTATTTATATCCACTATTGAAAAAATTAATAAAAAGATTATGAAATTTTTGGCATTTTTATTAATTTCAATAGTTGGATATAAATAAAAAAAAACGTGGTAAAAAGAGAGCCAACAGCACGTGGTGTTCCCAGGCGGTCACCCATCCAAGTACTAACCACGCTCAACGTTGTTTAACTTCGATGATCGGACGAGAATCGGTTTATTGCAGCGTGATATGGCCGTTGGCTGATATTACTACGTTAAAATATGCAGGAAGTTCTGCCTAATCTAAATTTTTAATATTATTTAATATATACAGGGTGGGCCGGAATTCGTAGTACAAACAAGGGGGTGATTCTACATAAAAAAATAAAATCGAGTTTGAAAATGCAGCATTAGATAGCAATCGTCTGACGCGTCTGATCATGACCAATCGATTCTACTTCCTGCATATACTGAAGCACGCGAACCTGACTGATCTTTGAAGTAAATTTTCTCGAAAACGAGGCGTCAAACGAAAAAATTTTATTCCTTTTTTTCGATTTATTTTCACATGTATATATTCAATCCCGCGACCAATATTGGTTATTTGTAACCAAAACGAAACTTCTGTCATCGATAATGGTTACCGGTAACCAAAAAAACAATATACGTCATCGATAATAATTATTAATAAACAAAATTTTATTTTATATTTCTGTTCAGCGTAACAGGCTCCACGATTTTCCAGGCACTTCTGGCGACGCGAGATAAAAATGCTTGAAATAAAAAATCATCAGTTCTCGATATTCAACAAATTGCAAACATAAAAATTCTAAAAATATAATACTTTCTTCAAAAAATCGTGATCATGTGCGTTCCTTTAAATGACACTCTAAAACTGTTCCTGAACAACCTGTGTAGTGTTTATATGGAACAAAAATCATTTAAAACTATAATTCTCACGTTTTTGAATTCTGAATATAACAATTACGATCTCTGTTTACAAGGGGACATATTCAGATGAGAATGGCCGATTTTGATGAAACTAATGTGAGCTATAGTTAATCGAAAAATATTCGACAAGTACTTTTTTTATCGGCAACCATCCACTTTGAAGGGGTGAAAACAGTCCTCAAAATTGGGAGTCAAAACCATATTTTTTGAGATATCTCGGAAACCAGAGATCGAAAAAATTTGAATTTTTTTAAAATTGTGTGTTTTTCAATGGGAAATGTAGTCTCGCAAGAATTTTTGAACAAACTTTTTTTTTCTCTAAAAATGTGGTTTTGACCCCTGACTTCGAGGGCTGTTTTCACCACCTCAGAGTGGATGGTTGCCGATAAAAAAAAATATGTGTCAAATATTTTTCGAAGAACCGTATCTCGCATAAATTTCATCAAAATCGGCGTGTATCAACTGAATATGTTCCCTTGTCAGTAAGAATCGTGACGTCTGGAAATAAGGAATCCGAAACCCAGTTGTTCCAATGCCGAACCTCTCGAATCTTCCAGCATTCCCGAAGAATTTATCTGCCGCGCCCACAAAGAGATCGTTTGTTTGCAGGATCCTCCAAGAGTGACGCGATACGAGAGCGACCAAGAACAGTTCCCTCACGGTCCCCGGAACCTCGAGGGGGACAACGCGGCGGTGCCGGTGACACCTCTCACGTCTCCGAGCGGCAGACGAAAGAGGTCTGTCGTAGTGTCCGATCGAAAGATCCGTAGCGCGGACGTCGGCGTTAGTGGTTTGTACGAAGTGATCTCCGAGGCGGATTTGGCCTTCAGCCCGGACACTCACGCGGAAGCGGTAACGGTCTTCCAAGGTAGAATACGCGAGGAGGTGGTTTACGGGATATGTCTGCCGATGCCCGGGTTCAGCGCGCTCTTCATCGTCGTGGCGCTGTCCGCTGTGATTTCTGCCTTGGTCGCCGGCGCGATGCTTCATCGGCTGCAGACGCAAAGGGAAGCGGTCGACAGCCGAAAGAACAATAGAGCCGTGCACACAACCAACGGTTGGCTACCATACGGGCTGCTGCGCGTGCGATGCACGACGAGACCGGCTCATCCGGAACAGATCCAACCAAAACAGACGAACTCGGTCGCGGCGAGCCCCTCGGTAGAAAGGGGTTGACCAGGATTCGTACGATCATACCTTCTGGAAATAATCGGCGTGTGCCCCCGAGAGAGAGACAATGTGCAATAATATGCTGTACAAATTACTTTAAGTGCGTTAGATTGCGCGCGAGAGAGTTCTCTGACGGACCATTGTTCCGAGATCCTTCGGTGTGTTTCCTCTTAGAAAGAGAGAGAGAGAGAGAGAAAGAGTGCGTGATGATGAGGAGAGAATGAGTCCGAAACGGTGCGTTTGATGCTGAACTCCTTCTAGAGACTATAGTTACTTTTAATAGGTGTTTCAATGAGGGTGTCTTTTCTTAATCAGAAACCGAAACATCGACGATGATTCCGTTTCCTTGGCTAGTTGGTATTGGGTAAGTAAGTACTTTCGGACGACATATTGTTCAGGAAATTTTTAAAAGAGAAAGGACAATGCGACAGCCGACGCTGTGAATATTGTAAAAACTCTATAACCATCACACGATCGCGGAAACTGTGTTTCTTCGTTCGACGGATCGAAGATCGCCGGAGCAGGATCACGCTGCTTGCAACGGGTGCATCATCGCTTTCCTTAGATAATTTAAGAACGGAGCGCATTAACACACTTTGAATTCTGTAGAATATATATTAACATATATGCGCGAGTAATTACGAAAGGGATCTAAATAACTAATTTCTTACTTTTTATAAATATATATATATATATATACATATAGATATATACAAAATATATTTAATTAAAATATACATATATCTGTGGTTAGATCACTTTCATAATCGCTGGCATATACATATGTAAACTAAAGCGATTTACGAGAATCTATTTTCTGTGCGTAAGTCATCTATATATCTTATAGATTTATACTTATTTAATTATCGATTTACTAGGGATATGCTGCTATGGATATACACTTATAGTCTCACAAGTTAGAAGAGACGGGGAGACTATAGCATTCTCCTGCGAAGCATCCTCGGGAAAACTGCAACAATCGAAATCTCGAACCGGAGGATCAATATGTTTCTCGAAGATAGTAATTCTTACGGGAACTATGTATCGGAAGAATTGAAAAAATATATAAGAAACTTGGAGATTTATGGGAATACTTTCATTGGGAGTCGGATCTTTTCTAACTTGACGAGCTATAGCAATTACGATTGAAAATAAAATAAAAAAGTTAGTACAAACGAATACTGTAATTTATATTTAACAAAGGTTTCGTACGGAATACTCTCGAAATTAGAGAATCTAGTATTTATTATAGGAGGTTGATTCTAATAAATCGTTCAAGTCGAATTCTATACTAACTTTAAAGTTGTTCTATCGAGACCCGCGTGTTTTTAATAGAAGACAACTATCGCACTGGATCGATTTAACGTCGAAGTAACAGCACCTCTAGAACTAGCCCCAAAGAGGCTGAAAGTACTAATACCTAATTGAGCATAGGAAAGAAACGGTGAATATTTTCAAGAGAGTTTGAGAACTGGGAAGATCGAATCTCTTATATTTTCAATAATGTATATCTCTAGGATAATGCAAGAGCTCGATATATTTTAGTGGATACCTCGATGCATTTTAACCTTCCGTTGACACTCCAATAATTAACTAGCAGCACTGTATTTCAAAAAGATTTCTCTTATCGTTCAATGATTTCGGACTAATGTATCATACCTCTTTACACCTTTCGTTTTATAGTCTTTTCCCCGCTAGTGCCAACCGAAGGTTAGTGGTAATTCCCCGTCGCGGGCTTTTTATGTTAGGCGACTAGAGCGTAGAAACAATTATTTAAGAACACTTCGAGCGCGACACGCGTTTCGAGAAACGTCCAGGAAGACGTTCGCCTGATTACCATGGACGGTACTTAGAACCTTCAAATACCACATATACGTAATTATACATATAAGTAAGAAGCGTATATTTGGAGAATATTATCGCAGGAAGGGTTTACCTGTTTGGAGTGCTGTTGCGGACATGAAACGGAAAAGCTGAAGAAGCTGTTTGTACAGGAGAACGAAAATTCCCCAGATTCCCCTATTTTTCCACTTTGTCTTTGTAATAAAAAGAAACGGATGTCTTTTCCTGAAGATTAATTAACGCGACGCGACGGTTCGAACGGGTAATTGTTCATTCACTCGATGATTTCGAACCTTTTTCACGACGCTAGAACAGCGATTTGTTAAATTTACAAATCTACGTGTACACGCGTCAGAAACGAAATGGCGAAGCAGACTTTTTGAAACCGGGGCGACGCGATGCGTAGCATTGAATCGGTGCTGCTCCGAGCGATAGGAACAAAAGGTTAAGTCGATTGTTGATCGAGACGTTCTGTTTTTATTTAACATAAATCAATGATAATGCCAATAAATGTATTTACAGCACCTTAACCGATTTCCACAGATCCGACGTTTACTTTTTTCTCTCCACGTTGTTCTTTCTCCTGAAAACATAGAACTTATTATTCCGAAAATTTTTCACGAATTCTTCTAATATTCGGCGTCTTCGTGTAACAAAAATGGCAAGTATAATCATAAACTTATTCGATTCTTAGAAAAAAAAGATCGTTACCACGACGAATAACTTACCTAAATGCTTAAGTTAACATACAACATTATATCGTAAACTGTTACATGCCATTACAAGCTACTGACTATTGCTTTACACATCTGACCTCGATTTCTCTTTTGTTTCCATTATACTCGCAATATAAAATCTTTTCTATCTTTTTATTAATGTGATAGTAGAATGTGACACTATAATATAACAGTACGTTCTTTTGTAATTGCAAAATTCTTCTCTAACGCTTTGAAAACGATCAGGCTAGACGTATACAGTTCCTTTAATAATCTCTTGGCAGTCGCTTACACGATTACAAGCCCGCAAGATACAAAGATCCTAAATAAATAACGATACCGAGGATATTATTGCCAACAATATTTAGAAAGAACGTTCCTCTCTAAACATAAATATAGACTATTATCTCGCAACATTTCAGCCTTACGTTGTAACCGAGTTACATGTCGTCCACATGTAACGGGTACAAGATTAAAACAGAAATACGTATAAAATACCCAAATACCATTGTGTCCCGGAATAATTGTTAACAAGGATGTCGTGAGCGCAGTGTTTGATTATCTTTGACTAAATTTTCTCTCTCTCCCCCCCTCTCTCTCGTAGGTGACTATGAACAACGTGAATGTTCACCATGACGCAGCACAAATCCATAATGTTTTATTGTTCAGACGCGGAAAGCACGTAGCTGGAGAGTATCCTATTTATTTCGTTACGAACGAGGTGTATAGCGTATACTCTATCCGGTACGTGCCGGTGTACAGAATCGTGCTTGCGACATTCTGTAGCCTCTACAATACCTGTAATGGATCGGCCAGGAGGACCGGTTTGCGAGAATCGAACGGAGCGTAGGTACAGCTTAAAAGTTTACGAAGATGCGATCTCGATGATCCGAAAATAAGCGAGCGCGCGCGCGCGCGCGAGCGAAACAAGAAACCCGATCACCAAAGTTCCTTTCTACGTACAACTACTAATCGGAATCTGGCAACCATCATTGAGCAACTCTGTCTGTCGAAGTTCGGCTTTCTCGTTTCATCTACTTTCTGCACGAACGAACGGAGCCTTCCGCTACGGTTCACCGTTCGTTCGCTTCGATGAACGATCCTCTACGAAAGTCATCATCGCCGAGCGAGTCTCGCTCCGAAGAAACTTTGCGGATACCGGAAAAAAAAAATAATAGCGCCGATCGACGACGCGTCCCTTTCGGGCCCGTGGGAATAGAACTATGAGTAGAAACACGTCCTCGTCGATTTCTTCGCAGCGTTCTGCTCCCCGGTGTAGTAGGTCGCGACCTTTCTGGCCTTACCCGAGAACGGTCTTAACCGTAGACAGAGGTAGGTGGAGAGGATGCACGAGGACAGCAGCACGGCCAGGAGGACTATCAGGGTGATGGCGAAACCGGGTGTGGTCATGCAAATCATCGCGGAGGTCGCGGTGTTCTCGTTACGAACAGGGAACACCATGGTAGGTCCGTTCGACTCTGCGTTGTTCGACTCGTCGATGGAGAAGGTTAAGTCGCCAGTGGAGACCACGCGAATTATCCGATTCACGCCGACTGCCTTCTGGGGCGGCGGGACTATTTCTCGAGATTTTCTCCGCCTTTCGTCCCGAGGACGTCCGGCCGCAGCTTGCAGATACGCTTCCAGCGGAAGCGGAATCGGAGGCGGTATGCCGTAGCTGGAATCCGGATGGCCGCTGGACGGAGAATGATGATGATTCTCGAGAAGCCCCTGGGACTCTAGCAACAGAGGGGACTCGGAGCACTGCTCGGGACATTGGTAGCGGCAGATTTGTATGGTGCACTGGAAGTGCACCTCCATCGAGTCGGGGAATTTGAACGCCTGGAAGTGGGCGTAGGAGAGGACCGAGGCCGATGCGCCGAAGTTCTTGATCTTGGTGAATCGCGACATCAGCTTCGGTCTGGTGATACAGCCTCTTTGATCTACCAGCTGTATCGGTGCTCGTTTACCATCGTGAGCCAAGCAGTTTCGCACGAGCATGTCGAACTTGGAGTCGTCGTCCTTGATCGCCAGTACCATCGTCATCGTCTGGCCGATCTTGACCAGCCCGGAGACCTCGGACGCCCACGGTCCCTTGCCCACCTGTATCTGCATCCAACAGCCCACGTTGTCGCCGGCAAAGTCCGCTCGCACCACGTCCAGCATGTCGACCGGGAACGGACGGAACGTAACAGATTTCTCGTAGAGATCGTGCCAAGTGCAGCGCAGCTTGCGCGCCTGGTCCCAAACTTCTTGAACTTGCGGATCATATTGCACCACGATTATATTCTCGAAGTACGTTCCCGACCCGGATTCGGCGCCGTACCCGTACAAACCATTCTCCGTATTGCCGGCTGTGCCGCATGCATGAATGCTAATCTCGAAGTTCACCGACGTGCGTCCTAAACCGGCCGGCAGGTGCACGCAGTTTACGTTGCTGTAGTGGCCTTTGCTGAACACTATGCCGTAGAACGGCTTGTCGAAGCCGAGGTACACCTTCATCAGATTCTTCTCGCACTTCACGTCCAGCGAGATGATCTTTGGCATGTCGGGGGTGGGTGCCGGCCAGGGCTCCACGCCTACCGCCGAACTGATGCCACCGCCTGTCGTGTAGATCTTGTCGATCGCTTCCGATGGTGTCTTCGAAGGTGGCAAAGGCGGAGGCGGGCCGTGATAGGCGACGTTGTGGTGCGGTCTCGGATGAGGAAGACCCAAGCTTCCTCGACTCGGTGGCATGGGCAGCGGATGACCTCGAAGACCGCCTGGCTTGTAGTGGTTGCTGCTCGCGTCTTTCTCGCCCAGCGATTCCAACGCTAATTGGTCGGGGGTGTTGATGTCGTTGTCTTGCCGATTCAACGCGGAATTGTCGTTCCGATTGTCTTCTCCAGGTATCGCTTCAACGACCTCCACATCCTCCGTTCCAGCCAGCTGCGAACATGGAAAAGTAATGTACAGTAAACGTTCGATAGACACGAAAAGTTCTATACGATAGATGCGAAAAAAATATCCCCTCCAACTTAGTACAGTAAACGCTTGATTCTTGTCCGGAGCGAGGGCACTATTTTTGTCCATAATAACGCGACGCGGAGATTCGCAGTTGTCGGCACAGTTCAAACGCCCGAGCGTCATCACAATGTAACACCAATATTTAATCTTCTTTATTTTTTTATGGAACTTTCAGCAACATATTCCTGGCATTTTTCTAATGCAAAATGATACCAAACACGATATAATTTCAGTGGTTAAATCGACGATGAAAATCCATTACAATTTTTTGGTAAGAAATAAAATTAAGTAAATCTTAAATAAATCTAAAGTAATTACTTAAAACAGTTCAAAAAAACTGCAAAAATTGCGTCTTTTCCTGACGGACGCGAACGCTCCAATTCGATGGTTTTCCTTCGATGAAATTTAGACTGTAGTGGTTTAAATGACGATGAACGTTTCGGGCGCAAGGAAGGATAGCGCGTATAGAAAAGAAAGAGACGCGGACAGTTGCCGTCGCCGGCACAATTCGCTTGGCCCGCGCGTGGTCTCGCTTTACACGCGCTGTCCTTCTCTACATTCGGCTCGGACGTCTTTGAAGTTCAAAAAAATAGCTCCCCTATACGATAGATGCGAAGAAATCCCCCCGAGGCTTTCGCGCCTATCGAACATTTGAAACGGGCAGTAAAACACTTTGTAGAACATCGGCCACGGAGAAAGGGATAAACGGCGAGAAAGTGTGAAAGTAGATTGATGTTGTCAGGCTGCATAATTTCCGAAGGCGTTGTGAGTTCTTTCCGAATGGACCGCCTTTTATCCGAGACGAGCCCGCAACCGCAATCATCGAATGCCGGTACGTACCCGCGCTCCCCTAAATTATCATGTAACGATCCGTGAATTCACTCCGTACGATCGCAACGAAAAAATTACCATAAACTGGACGTGTTAACGACAGGACGTGTCACACACAGACAGTATGAAGTCCTCGCATTAAAACGATCTTACGTACGCTCGATGGCGCTGCATTCTCCGAGCGTGGATTATGGAGGATCGTTATTATTAAAACGCTGCAAAAATTTTGTTTCACCGTTATCCATTCAGCTAGAGAAATCGATCTAGCATAGATACAGGCTCGAGTTGCGCAAAACGGGCGGTAGTCAATTATTATTTGTACGATAACCACAAGTGTTCTCCCAAATACCGTAAAGTCCCGAGCATAATAAGCTTATAAAGAGCACGTTATACGTACGTCGTTAAGTATACAAGGAAATCAGGTATTTTTTTACGATCGTTGTAATGCGCACCCCCAATCCCATCGGGGCCAGAACGAGCAAGGAATCCCGCGATTTTACGGTGCTTCGATCAAATTTCGCGCGGGCCGTGTACTTTCGGCGAGTATAAATAATCGATTTTTTTCGGGTGCACGACGTGGGAAGATTGCCGGTGAACCGGGGTGGGCAGAGGAGGGGGTATCGGCGATAGAGGAGGCCCTGGGACCGTCGCGTCGCGTCGCGTCGCGTCGCAAAAAGAGATGCAATTTTTCATGAGCGGCCTCTCGAAGATCCGCTCGGAGCGCTATCTCGTACGCATTCCTGATGGCCAATATGGGAGACAACAGTGTCCGACCGACAAACCCGTTCTGACTGTTCGACGAATGACGGGTTCGGAGAGCCGCGCTTGGTCGAGAAGGGGCGACCAAACGACGGAATAGGAGCACATCGGGGCCTGTTCGCCAGCCTAGCGGCTGATTGCGTCACGCGTGACCCTGGGGCATAACGGACCACCCGTGTCTTTAGCCTTAGGTCAATCGGTCAGCCTCGGCCGCTTCAGATACAACGCGGGTTCGGTTTTCCGGCTGTACCTTATCTTGCGCCTGTTGGCTTTCCAGCCTACGCGTTCCCATAATTCGACGAAAGCTTACTAGGTCACCTGTGAACGAACTCGTGACGGATTTCGATGACGGCGCGGTGCGGCGCGGCGCGGGCTGCGCGCGGGCCGACTCTGTAAAAGACGACGACCGTCCTTCGAGAGAAACCGCAACGGCCAGACCAGACGGAATGGGACGAGACGGAACGCGTCCGTTTGCATATTACATGTACATATATCTCGTTCTCCTTTTTCGAGAGAAACAGAAGAGAAATTTGAACCACGGCTGCCAGACGATTTCCGTCCCCGGGAAACGTAATCGCTTAATCGTCCCCGGCAACGATAATAATGTTGTCTCCGCACCCCGTACCCAGTAATGACGTAATTAATTTTCCGTTACGACGTGTCCGAAGATTAATATCGCGTTGAAGGCAGCATTCGGCAAAAAGGGAAAATTATAGTTACGCTGGAAGAGTAATAATTATCCGCCGCGCTCCGAGCAGTCCCTCTCGTATCTCGCGGTGCTTCTATCATCTTAGAAGGTATTTCATTCATCTACTATCTCCTCCATTCACCTGTTCCAGCCTCCGCAAGAACTATCGCGCCTCGTTGCAGACCGTCTGCGAGTCTTTCGCGAGTTACCATAAAAGATTTTTATGGGGATCGAATGAATCGTTATCTTTCGAGACCGAATCCGATTACCTCGGGGTAATTGTTTATTCGAAATAATTATTACTGTACCTCGAAATATGACATACGACTCGGAGTGTATGTTAATAGCAAATATTTTATCTGGAGAAGACGGAAAGTTGTAAATTTATACACAAAATGTTGCTCTCTGTACTAAATTGATAAGAAAATATGGTTTCGTTTAATATTCAGCTAAAGGTTCATTGCTAATTATTGGGTACTATATTAATAATGATACTAAGAATTCCTCAATAAGTTTTTCAAGAGCAATGACAATTTCAATTGTGAACCAATACTCTCGTATAACCTAAAATTCATATGAAAATATTGTAAAGCTATTTTTAAAGCATTTATTTTTTTGAATGACTTTTATAATTTTATCACAAGTAGCTATAGTATCAGCTCAAAATAGATCAAATCAATCACAGGCACAAAACAGTGTACGATTACTTAATACCTCTTTTATAAATAATTTATAAACATACAAAAGAAATATTCAGAGGTTCTTCAACATCTGCGTCTCTCAGAAACTGCACGCCTAACTGGACAATTCCAAAAAGATGCATATAAAAACAAATAAAGAAGTACTAATAATTACCTATTTTTCGCGAATACTACAACAATTGACAAAAACCGATCATTTCTCCAATAAGAATATTTCCCAAAATATTCCGAGAGTCTTCGTACATCGGCGTGCGAGACTTGCCGAGTAACTGGACAATTCCAAAAAGAGCAAGATTCCCTTGAAAAAATATTTGAGCTGTCGGAGACCGTAGCTGCGTATAAAATCGAAGTGAAGGCAAACGAAGTCAATCTAAAAATTGCCGTTGCTGACACGAATATTTGAAGTGGCTCGGTGGTCTCGAAGAATGAGCGTGGTTCGAAAAGGAAACGCGGGAGGCGAAGGAGGGGCGGGTGGGGGGAGGGTAAAAAAGGTAGAGAACGAATTAAAGTCGTGTGGGTCCCCAAGAATCCAGGATGGGAACCGGCAGGATCAGGGGAACCGGTAGTTTAATGTGCAATTTTTGCGCGCAATCTTGTAAGACCGATTCCGTGGCGAAGGCTCCGACGGTAAAACGTTACTTCGAAGTAGACGCGGATGAGCCGGATCGAAACCGCCGCGCACCATTTCAAGACATCGACCGGGCCTCTCGAGTCGCCCTTAGCTCTGGGTCAGAGCACTGGGTAACGGCATTGCAGGCTATGTACCCACCGCGAATCTGGGTTATAATGTAGTAATTACCCACGCAGACATACCGACCTACCCCCCTTGAAACGTCGCCGCGCGTTCTTCTTTACTTCCCGGCGGTTTTTGACCATCCATTCAACAACTCGCGCACGACGCCGCGCCGCGCCGCACCGCCTTTAACACAGAAACAGCCGCTCCTCTGCGCTGAATTTTAACGAGACGCAATAAGGCCCTTGTAATCTTTCATACTAGGCCGCCGACGTTTATGGTAATTCGCATTTTTTTTCCACAACGATTTCGGAATGCCGAATAATTAACGCTTTACCGATCGAAGGGGCTATACTGGTTTGTCATTTTCAAACAAATCGATTTTTCTGTCTTTGCTTTCTCTTTAGGTTTAAACGTTGTAGAATATCTGTGCGGGAGCTTTTTCTCGAATTCGTAAAATTAACACAGTTGTTATTGAATCTTTAAACATTTTTAAAATCGATCAATTTTTTCGAAGACCGAAAAATATAAAAAGATAATTTGACTTCGAAACGCCCCATTTTGTAATACAAGATTTTTAATTTCTTTCGGTTCGGACCATAACCACCTTCAGATTAATAAACAACTTTTTAAACAAATTTTTTTGTTTCCGATTCAGTGAAATGACGGGAATCGTTATTAGCATTACACAGTTGATTAAATGTTTGTGTTAACTTACCCCCTTCAACAAGAGGCAGGCAAAAATGAAGATTCGCCACCGCATACCGTATTAGCGTCCACGGTGGAGCACTGTAAAAGTGCGACTGCAAAAACACAGAATCTTTAAATCAGAAAAATTCCGGAATATTTCAAACCGAAGAAAAGTAAACGTACCTATGATAATAATCTCGCGTGCTCGCCTGGCCAAAACCTTTCAACGCGTCAAAGTACACTTCGGTCCGAAGTGAACACGTGACGATATAATTATCCGGTACGCTCTTCGGCAACAAGATCGACGATCGAGATCTGCAATTTCAGTAGAAAAACAAACATTAGTTCGTAGTAGATAACGACGTCGTTTCGACTATGTTCCTTTTTCCGATGACCTCCGTGAAACGAGCGAAACGTCATAATAAGTTATTAGTATCGAACGTCGAACGTTGAAACGAACGAACCAGTCCATCATTGGACGGCAGACTCGTGTTTAATCGTCAATTATCAGACACGGCTCGCCTCGTGCGACCACTAGGCCACCTGTCCCAAATTCCTGCCGAATGTCCGGGTTTTCGCTCCGTTACCTCGTTGTACTCATGACACCCGACTGCCACGATCGACATCTATAGGTATGAACTGAATTCGTCCAGCCGATATCGCGTCCCGAAAATCGCAAATATAATTTCTACGTTTTCACCGTCGATCGGAAATTCTTCGTCGCTATTAACGCAGAAAAGCAAAAAGATTTTTACCGGGAAAACCGGATGTAAAATCGAACGTGAACTTTCGGTAAAAAGGAATCGTCGAGCACTCGCACGGTTTCGATGCGATTTTTTTCTGGCTAATTCGTCCGGTGAACGGTGCTGTTTCCTATTTAAAGAGAAGAACGGCGGAGACGCGCCGCTCGGTAATGCGATTCATCGGAATTATGCAGGTTCAAGGTGCACGCGGTGCACGAATGTAGGCAAGTAGGTTCCCGTCTATCGGGTCTCGGCGTTCTTACCGAATCCACTTACACGGATCCGGAGGCCGGGATCGTCCCTGCCAATAGATTTTCGTTCGATTCCGGATCGGACAACGGCCGATACGTGCGACAAATCACCGATTTGGGATTTGAGCGGCTGTTTGTCTGGCATTTCGATGGCAGTCGGGTCGGGAATTTCTAAAAGGCCACGAACAAGCCATTGCCGAGTCCCTATTGACCCCTATGGACACCTGGTTTTCGATCGATCGCGTCTCCGCTCTGTTTCGTCCACGAAATCTCGACTGTTTGCGAGAATGAAAATAATTATTAGTCACGAGCGTGTTTTAATAAACCGTCTACGAATAACGCGATAGTTCACGGCGTCCCCCCGGTTATAATTAATGCATTCAGCCGAGACCGCGTGCGCGAGTATCGAGTGGAAGGTAATTACGATCCGCCGAAGTGATCTATACCGAATTCCGTTAGCGCGGCGAAGCCACGGACGCTTGTTTATTACCAGCATACATTAGTTATTATTCCGCTTTGCGATTCGTGCCAGGATAGACTGCGACACCTGTTCTTTCTTTCGCTACGGGGCCGTGGCTGAATAAAAATCACTGCCGGCTGTTTACACGTCCGTTGTTCCATGCTAACCATGAATCGGGCACGCCGAAGATGTGGCGTGGTGCCAAATACATATAACGGTTCTACCGGTGTGGTAATTCCAAAGTCAGGCATTCGTATAATGAGCACCTAATAGTAACCCATATAGGAGCCACTCGAAATGCCGCCTCGTTCCCCTTTCTTTCGGACAGAGAATTTTTATTATTACCACAGAATTTAAACAATTTTCTTCCATCGAAGAATTCTTCGGTAATTAATGGACTGCAGATTTTATTAATTGACGACAAAAATTAGTAGGAAGAGTATCGACTTATTAAAATTGTTAAAGGGAGAAACATATTTTCATTTGGTTTCAGTACCTTGTAATTGACACAGAAAATTATTTTACATAAATATCTGCGATCTAGCTACTCATTTGTTTTTTTGTATTACTGTAAAACGGTTGATCTTTTTCTGTGTATATTGTGAGATGTATTTCTTTAAATTGTGATGTTATAAATGATACATCATTTGTGTATAATAAAAATCGGTGAAATATTATCGTAGCATCTTTTATGCAACTATTTCTGAGTAACGAGGATTAAATCAATTATTCGTCAGAATTAAGGATTAACGAATTGCACTATGCTTCTTAATAATTTGAATGAATTGGAAATAATTTTGTAAATTCCTAAAACGTTTTTACTGTTTCGCAATTCCATCTACTCCTTTTTTAAATTCATTACGATCCACAGTCTGGTAATAGCATTTAAATTGAAGATCACGATCAATGGTACAATCGAGTCCGACGCCGAGTGAAAAACGAGAAGTTTCGTGTTATTAATCACGCCTCGGGGGAAGAATGGGAACACGGCGATATTCGTTGGGAATCGTCGCCTACAAATCTGCTAATAATCTCGTCGCGGGATTTAACGCGGGATCGATCCTCGCCGATTGAGATAAATACGTTAGCAATCACTACTGGTATGTCGAACGCGCGCCTATATACGCCATATGATACGCACATAATCCACATTACTCTATGTGCGACGTAACGGCCGCGCGGTAATCGAGCGTAACGAAACAAATTGACAACTTGATGACAACTCGATGCACTTTCGATGTAAAGGTGTCGTATTGCTGATCGATCGTGCGAGATATTCGCCGGACGGAGCTCGCTGAAAATCGTCTACCGTTAATATACCAGCTGCCGATTTACTATCCTCCTTTCCTATCTGTTCGTTTCCACCATCATTCACGATTTGCATACTTGCTTTCAGACAATTATCTCCGTTACACCCCGTATCCCCCCTCTCCCCCCTATACAGCGACACAGAAAATTACTTTGCCGGACCCATCATCGGCGAGGAATTACATTACAGTTTCATATCTTTATTTCCATCGTTCTCGAGTCGCGAACGAAATCTCGTTTCGACTCGAGAGAAATCGGTACCGGTGGTCATTCGAAATGGATTACGCGGGAACGAGCGATTGATGGCGAAAAAATTGCTGCAAAACGCACACGTACATCCGCGTGTTCGTAAGTACGTGTGCGCGTTTCTGAGCTGACTGGGCGAGATTAGCCCCAACCGGCGAGCAGACGCCGCCAACTGTTGCGGCGATGCACATTCGATAGAATGAAAGCGGTCACCACGTGGTCGTGCTATACTATACATAATGCGCTGCATATCCCACGGCGCGTCATATAAATGTCTCCGATCGAGACTGCAGCGCTTCTGTCATTAGCAACGCATTATAGAGTCACGACGAATCCCGCTGTAAATAACAGTTTAATCAATGGCCCGGATAATTGGATCACACTCGGCCCCCTCTGTAATTACGATCTAGCGGGCCGACAGGTGCATCCGGAGGATCCTGATCGACCATCGCGCGTGACCTAAACACGATCGGTTATATACATAGATCGCGCGGTATCGACGGCGAAATTGGAAAAAGGTGAAGAGAAAAGCGTCTTACGTTTCGCCACCCAGGACGTCGAGGGTCTCTTTTCGGTTTCCGTTTCGGCGAATCCGTAATAAATTGTCGCACGAGGAGCAGGAACGCACCTTACACTGATCGACGCACCACGTGCCGAGAAATCTCCGCGTGGCCGCGCGGTCGGAGGCACTCTAAAGCACAGTCGGTTGATCTCAACAGATTTCAGCCGCGAAAAACGGGGACAAAATCGGGCGAACGTGTGCGCGAGGTGGTAGAGGATCCCCGGGACGTTTGCGAGCCGCTTCGCGTGCGACTCGTCGGTTTTCTGTCTGGCTCCAAAGAACGAGTCGTTTCGAGTCCTCCGAACGTTTCCCGCGCGACTGATCTGCAGACGGATTCGCACCGGGATTCGCCGCGATATCTGTTCGCGGCAGCTAGAAAGACGCGGTTGCGGCGTGGCTGCGGAACCGATGGTGCACGCGAGAACTCAACGAGTCGGAATGGGGTACACCTGTCCGATATAGAGAGTATACTATAAACGTGGCGGCCCGCCCCCTGACCCAGACACATGGTACAGTTATATAGGTCCCTCAACAGACCGGAGGATATCTCTTGTCGTTCGGTCGGGCCACACTCTTGACGACCACGACCACGACTCGTGGACGTGGTCGCGGTCGTGCTCCTATTCGTCGTTCTTGTTCTTCCTTGGTGCCCCTGTTGCCGTCTGGCCGTATGCACGCGACTTGTTAGACATACGACGCCGCACCGTCGTCGTCGTTAGCACGCGTCTCTGCCTGCACCTGCTGCCATCCTGCGCTACCGATACTGCGAATTTTTCACCGAGCATGCAGGTTTAATTTCATTCATGACTGTGCTCGGAATCGGATGGGATTTTAAAGTTCGTGTGGCGAGCTTCGGGGATGTTGGCCCTTTCCAATTGGAACTTTGATGTTTAGCTTTAGACTGCCCTTAATATTTCGGACTGCTAAAGCTGTGCTTTAAGAAATCATATTCGCAATGAAATTATATAGCTTGCAAATTTTTCTTCAAATCCCGACTTCGTCGCCTGGTTGAACTGTTACTTTTCTGCCGATCGGTAGAATTTCTTCAATATTAGGTACTGCTATTTGTACGTAGAGCTGTGAAAATAATCGGTTGCTTAATAATTTACACGTTGTATAAGAAATTATAAACGTATAAATAACGTAAGGCTGGGAATAATATATAAAGTTTGCTAACATATTTCAAGTATTTTCGAATATCAAACTCTAGAACCTAAAAAAAAGGAAAATGGTAGAATAAAACATTTCCTGAACATAACTCCTACGAAACACTTTTTACGATCGATTAAAAGTAGGTCAAACGTATTTCATGGAAATGAAATGCATAGCATCGTAAGCCGTTAGCAAAATCATTACTAAAAACGTGGAAAATAATTTAATTTCTTAAATTTTTTTGATGCAAATATCGGAACATGTTCGTCTTGTCTTGAGTGTACAAATTTTTCCGATGTAACAGATATTTCAGTAGCCGATAAAGCGCAAAGTTACAGAATGCGCCTCCTTCCGGTGAAGATTTAACCGTATAGTGCACTTTCATACTAATTACTAAGAGCAACATGTGCACACACGTATAACCAAGGTATGAACGTAGTAAATGGGTGAATCAGCCGACAATCAACCGACCGACCGACCGACCGACTGACCGCACACACATTGGTGACCTATAGGTGAGTACCAGCTGAATACATGCCTTTGTGTGGAACAATGGATGGAATCTTATTAGCGGGAATTATTGTTCGGATTCTCATTCGTGAATATGATGTACGCGCATTTTCTGCTATTCAAGTGTCTGGCTATGACACTGCACTGAAGCTCGGTTGCCATTTTTCTTTACGTAACCATAAATTAAAGCTACCCAAATAAATGACCAAGAATAAAATACGCATGACATAACATCGGTAGCAACAAGTGTACTATTAGAATATTAAGAACAATTAAATCCTAATTACGTCGAGTACAAACACGTATGACAACACACTTAGGTTTGCAGCTACGATTTCGTGGTTCTGGGTTCGAATCCTGCAGTCACCTCTGAGGTTTTTCTCAAGTGATACAAAACTGTGGCCGCCCGTGTGGGTTCGGAACCCGCCTTAATAAAAGAGTAGGTCCAAGCCTGAGAAAGATGCCAAGCTGGCGGAGCCAGGCCCGAAAGGAAAAAAAAAAAGGTTTGCAGCAATGTTGAAAACGCGTTGTGCTCGATCTCATCCCTGGCGTGGTAGTTTGAATGAATAAAGGATTGATCTTCAATAATTTAATGTAAAGTTGATGTATATTGCTGTGTGACGTCAACTTAAAAAACAGACACATTTCCATACATGAGTACTATTGATACATTAATATATTACATGATTACTGCTTACTACGAGATCACAAACAATAGTTTTGTGCACGCCGCTGTCGAAATGACTGTCGTTAATAAGCGATCGATACTATCGCCTCGAATTAATATATATTATTTACAATTGCATTTACACAAAATACCTACATTTTCTTTCCTGTGTATTTACATCGAGTTTGCAATACAAATAAAATACACCGTATATCGGCAATTTGATCGTTCAATTATGGCCGCGGCACCGGGTAGATCTCGCGGCTACCATCATCATCGTACTTCAACTCGCGACTGGAATAGCGCATCACCTTTTACGACATAGTTTATCAAATAAATCGAGAATCGTAAAATGCAGAGTTCCCGAACAGCGTTTAAGCCGTCATTTCTTGTATTACACGGCACATTTAGCCGCTATAATTGACACATTGCGAAAATATTATTTCGCACAACAGCTTTTTCTTCGTGTTTTCATTTTTTGTTGCACTTTTTCCATTAGTTTTATTACTTCATTATTTGTTTATTTTTTTATTTATTTATTTTTTTTAATCGAACCAAAGCGACACACGGTTACGACGTCGCGTCGTGTCAGACACCGAACATAGCGAGTGTTGTGAGCATGTAATGTTAACTCTTTTTGCGATAGATAATAATGATTACATGCAAGACAAACCTTGCGCTTAGTATAATCGGTTAAATTTATAATCTGCGTTTTATATAGGGCGCAACATCAAATGATGATCCGTATGGTACGTCGAACAATTAACTTTCATATTGAACATTGTGAAGTCGTCTCTAAAATATAAACTGCGTTTGTAGAAAAACTTAACGATGATGCATTTTCAACTTCTGCCTCATTGTTTTTTCTCTTTATTTTTTTTTTTTCTTCTAAATATTGTCTTCGATGTATTACGCTATGTCTTATCACGGTAAAGTTTTATAGAGTATATACTTTTTTTAGAACCCATTAGGATCCGAAAATCCAGTTTGATTTTCATTTAAACTTTGTAGATACTATTCAACATTTTGTCTAACGATGGATCACCAGGGAATGTATGTGTAAGATTCCCGGTTATCCATATGATTCGTTTCGATCATAGATTTTTTTTTCTACTCGACCGTCGCTTGCGTGGCCGTTTATACTTTGTTTTTCACCAAGGTGCTCTTCGCTTTTAGATAAATTAAATTGAAAATGTGCGATGTCACTCGCTCGCACACAAACACTCGTTTTTTTTTTCGCTCGTGACACCGTTCTGGCAATGCGTTTCTATAAAACATAAAATGATCACAGTGGACCAGCACCGAAAGAAAAAATATATAAATACAAGAAAAGAAAGTCAATAAAAAAATATCGTGTCAAGTTTAAAAAAAAAAAGAGAGAAATACAAACAAAAGATAATGAAAATACATATTAAAAATCTATACGCGTCTCTCGTGTATGGCTTACTTAAAGCTTTAGTGGATATAATAATAGTTACAATGAATCAAACTTCCAAACTTGTTTTTTCAGAAAACATCCTGAAATATCGTCGGAAGATCTAACTCGACATCGCTAAGTTAATTTTGGTATTATTAATTAGATTTTTGAAGCTTCTCAAATAATCCTCTATCAGAAAATATCCCGTCATCGAAAATTTCTAGCACAATCGCGGTTTACAGTATTTCATCGATAAATGTCCCAAATGTCTCGCACATAAATGTCCCTGAACCATCCCCACTCCTGCGGGGTATACCCCGTGAGGGGCCATAAAACTCGAGAGGCCGATGCCGCCGAGAAGTGTAACATGATACGGGTCGGGTATATCGGTGTGAGACCAGGAGTCCACTACTAATCCGATGACAAAACTTCTTCATTTTTCATTATTTTTTTATGGAACTTTCGCCAAAATATTCTTGATATTTTTCTAATGAAATTGATACCAAAAATGATATAATTCCGATGATATTTACGTGTGTAATGGACGATAGGAGGCTCGTGCGCAAGGAAACACAGCGTATGGGAAAGAAAGAGACGCGGAGAGTCCCAGTCGCCGGCACAGTTCAAAGGCCCGCGGCGTCCTCACAATGTAATCCCAATAAAAAACTTTTTTATTATTACTTATTTTTGTATGAGACTTTCAACAATATATTTGTGGCATTTTTCTGATTAAAATGATGCTAAACACGATATAATTCGGATCATATAAAGGTATGTATATGGACATTTACAAGTCGAGTACATCGGTGAGGCAACTTGTCCCGTCAACTCCCATCGTCCATTACATACGTAAATATCATCGAAATTATATCGTTTTTGGTATCAATTTCATTAGAAAAATATCAAGAATATTTTGGCGAAAGTTCCACAAAAAAATAATGAAAAATTAAGAAGTTTTGCCATCGGATTAGTAGTGGTCTCACACCGATATACCCGACCCGTCATGTTTACATTTCTCGGCGACCGAGGCCCCTCGAGGTTCCCATTCAATTTCTACGTTCGGCACAAGTCAAATAATAGTTTCCCTCGCACATAATTGTCCCTGGCCGGACCCGTGGTTTGGACAATTATCGATGAAATACTGTAATTTGAAAAAACAGCGTTTAGTGAATCCTAGATCATTCGCCGATGCAAAACATATATATCTATATATAGTATGTATACTGGTGTCCATAGCATTCTCTAGTTATTAACAATAGTGCGTAAATGAATTCAATGTGATGTTATGCAAGAGCGGACGCCGGCAGGGAACTGTGCTTAGGTTTCGTTTTATTTACAAAAACCTTTATGCAGCCATTGAAATCGGCGCTCACGAGAACATGACCACCACAGCCTTTGGTGCGCTGTTCAACCACAGGATCAACGGGAGGAACGTCTACGGTTGAACTAGCTAGATTTTTCGCATCTTCCTTGCTCTCCCTCTCCTCGATTTGTTTAATAATACTATCTGGATTTGGTGCAAATACTGCGCATGTTACTACAGCGTTGTGAGCTTTGATGCCCTCCCAGAAATCATTCCGGTCTCTACGTACACTAGAGAATTTTGAATAATCGTGATGGGTCTTCCAGATATAAATGCACTGGTTTTCCGAACCGCTAACTATATATTGCCCGTCGGGGCTGAAACTCGCTTTAATCTGGCTACTGACGTTAACGTAGCCCTTATATTTGCATGACAGATTCAAATCCCTCAAATCGTACAATCGAATACGACTGTCGTTCGAGGTGACCAGGATCTTGTCTTCACCGGGCATAGGCTCGATGCCGCTAATCTTTCTTCCAGTCGAGTTCTTGCCTCTGGTCGACCGGACGTGTATCTGCGTGTGATACTTGAGCTGATCCGTGTTGTAGAATATACATCGGCCGTCGTACGAGCCTACCACCGCGAATTTCCCATTCTGACAGAAGTTCGCGGCGGTGATCAATTTGGTTTGACCGTCGACCTCGCTCCACACAGCAACTTTCTTGTCCGGGATGTTCCACAGCCGGAGTTTACCGTCCAGGGATCCTGACAGGAAGTATCGATCGTCGCGAGGATGAAATACTATCGCCGTAACGAAATCAATATGCTGGAAACAGCAGAGGCATTCCTTTCTCGATATATGCCATAGCCGCACGGTTTTGTCCATTGACGATGACAGAACGAAGTAATTCTTAGACCAGGACACGTCCAGCAAGTCCGAAGTATGGCCGGTGTAAGTGCAAAACGGTTTCGGCATGAACGGACTCTTCGTCCCTTCGATTTCACTAAAGGCACTAGCCACAACGTTAGGATCTTCCATCGACTGTTGCGAGACCAGAGACTCCTGCGAAGGGGTGGGACTAACTTTCTCCGCGTTGTATTTCGTTCGCATATCCTGAAAATAGGTGAAATGATCGCGCAGAACCCAAATTCTCAGAACTTTGTCTTGTCCCGCTGTAGCAAGCAATCGCCCACAGGCAGAGAATTTCATACACCAAACGGGACCCACGTGTTCGCCGCTCAAGTCCTGAACATGCTGCAGACAACTGAACTCGTACGGTCCTTTATGACTGTTGGACGCTTTCAATTTGATGTATTGCTGTTCGCCAGGATAGACTTCGTCTACTATGTCCATAACGTCTTCCTTGTGCCTTGCATGCGATACCTCTTGCGCGATAGACTTTGCTTTGTCCATTGTTTTTTTCACAGTGGATCCTAAAAATCGTTTTAACTTCTGAGTCCTCTTTCGAACTCTGCCGACAGCTACATCCTCGTCCGGCGGTATACTGGACATTTTACTGTCGACGCTTTCCTCGTCGCTTTCTTTCTCCTTCTCGAGACTAGAATTGCTTATATATTCTGAAGTAAGTCTCATAATATGAAGCGATAAAGGATTAATACACTGCGGTAGTTTATCTTCCGCTATACTCAATGGCACTCTTTCACCAGTGTCTAAGTTTAATACAGTTACTTGTTCTAGTATTTCCTGAAACGAGATAAACACCTTATTTGATTGATAAATTACATAACAAACCGTAGCATCTTTATCTAATCTTTCAATCAATGCTATACCATGTCTGTTAGGCGTTTGCCGGAGTCCGTTCTTGTTCTTACGAACATATTTAACTGTTTGACCATATCTTGATCACCAGCAGATTTTCGTCTCTCCTTTGAACCTGGAGAACTTATACCTGCAAATTTATGGGGACCCAAAGAATAACGGCCAATGCTGTTACTAGACATGGACCCCATTGGACTACTAGATTTATCGCTCGATCGCACACTCATTAATTCAGCCTTGACTCTTTCTATTCTTTCCAATTCTTCAACTGAAGGACCTTCTGCTTTCAATTTGTCTTCGTCCTATAAATGAATAATGATATATATCTGTATCACACATTTACGCAAGGTACGTTTATGTAAATAAATTGCAATACACACTTGTGGTTTAACAACATACTGCCCTTTTGTCGCGGATCGAATATCGAGCGAGTGTTCAAATTCTCTAGTGATCGACTCGATCGTACTTGCTGGACTTGGTAGTGGCGATGTAGGCAGCACTGATTCCGTTGTAGAAGGCTAAAATTATAGGCCTCCGTTATTCATTTCTCAAACATAATACATAGATGTAACAATTTTAGAAAAATACGGTTTACACACGAAAATAATTGTACTAATCGAAAAGTATCGTACAGCAAGGTCCGTAGGTGTTTGAGCTTTTGACTTTTTTTTACGTCTCGGTGGTGCAACAGGCATTCCGACCGCAGTAACATCTTCGCTTGATTTTCCGTTATTCTTTGTACTAGCGATGACATCGGGTTCTTGAAGCATAACAGTCTTATCATTTTGTGAGTGAGAAGAATAGTTTGATCTGCCGTTAACAGAGGATTCCTGTAGGACATCCCCTGATAACGTAAGGATGCTGGAGGACTGGGACACCTTACCAGATACTGTGTCCTCGTCTTTGCTTGGAATACTAGCAATGGAGGACATCTGGCTTTCTCGGGTAAGGATGGCAGAAGGAGGACACTGGGTTACATTTGTTACGACTACAGCAGAAGCACTGTCCCCAACTCCAGCTAAAATTCGACCCACTCGTCCTAAAGAGGTCATGCTTTGTAGGCTAAGAGTATCATGTTCAATAATTCTAAAGGGATGAGTCGTTTTCGAAGGAGCGGGATAAACACCCTCGATAGATGATGTTTGACTATCTGGAGGGGAGCTATTAATAGGGATATCATCGTCTTCTGTTTGCATGCGATGTCGAAGTTCTCGAAATCTCCTTCGACCGACAATTTTATCCGTACTCGATTCCTTTCCATCTTCTTCCTAAAAGAATGCACAAATTTATTAAAATTACTATTAATAATACCAGCAGTATCAATAATATTATAAACAGAATAGATACTTACAGATTTATCTTTACAAGGTATAGATTCTGTAGTTACATTATCCTTTGGTTCTATAATTGGTTTTGGTTCAGCAGGCTTTACAAAAACATCATCCTCAACATTTGCTTGTTTAGTAATATCTGCAGTATCCTTGGATTGTATTTCAATACTAAAGGAATCACGTTGTTTACTTCTCCTATGAAAATCAAATACTCTATTCTTAAGTGGAAGACATTAAAATTGTTAGAAATTGAAGTTTGTATTTTGTATGTTTTGTATACAGAGCAATAAAATTTATTTGTTCATAAATTACATAGTTATACTGAAATAATTGTATAGGGATTTATTTAATATCTTTATTACAATATTATGTTTCAAACGAGAAAGACATACAAATATAGGTTGACACATGTAACACGATAATTACTATGACATTAAAAGTTATTTACTAACTGTTAGCAGATATAGTGTCGACAATTAGAGTTCTACGACAGTTACAAATGCCGGCCCTGAAGTGACTGCATAAAATCATAAAAAGCGATTGCACGAAAGTACTCAATTGCAGACCTAACCAAGAATAATTAGTTAGGAACATGATACAACAAGAAACGACAGATACGATAAAATGATCTAGAACATAGAGCGAATATTGCGGGGCCGGGATAAAATCGGACGGGACATGACATCGAGCAAATGAAAAACGCGGAAAAAATCAGTTCGTAGCAGCTATATTATTCCATAAGCGAATCAGTTCAAATTGTTACGAAAGCTACATGGTAACAATTTACAATGCACGGCGTGTTGTAAATAAAATATTAGTTAAGATCTCGAAACGAATCACATGACAGGCGAGGATCAGTGAAATTACCGTGAATTACGTTGGAAACTATCGTCCTCCGCGTCAAAAAATTCTTCGGAATCGCTGCTTCCAGACATTGTCGTCTGCACTGAATGATCGGTAATAATAATATTGTCCACATCGATACTGTCAAGACGCGTCACGCGTTTCGCAAAATCGCGAACACTAGGGCTAGATAAAAGCGGCTACAGGACTGCGATCGGCACGAAGTCATGATTTGACTTCTAATAGCGGTTACACAAATGCACTGCCCCGTGCCGAGTACGCTGGTGCGTATTTCAATTATCCTAGTTCTTTCGGACGTGAATTAACGATGCAAACGTGGTAACACTGCACGAGTCCATCCAATAAAGAGGTCGCGTCATGGAAAAGAGTTGTGCGATTGGTGAACAACGAATTTGCAGCCTCGAACTCGTGCAGCTGCCCGCTCGCCAGCATGCCTGCTGCAAAGGAGGCGAGCCGTCACACAAAAGCAAGATGGAGGATCTCACAGTCGAAGTATGCGGCGAAAACGGAGCATATTATAAGGTTCGTTCTGTGAAAAGTATACAAAAAACTGGGCGGAAGATTGAGGCCGTGGATAGACCAACTCACGGCCCATGGCGCGGTTATAATCTCACAAAAGGGACGCCCGTACTTCGCGAAAGCGCGGTCCTCAAATGTTCGCGAGGTAACGCGGCTTCCTCCGACGCCATGTCTCGTTTGACAGGGCGTGATTTTCGTCCGCTTTCAATGTTACGATTCGCCTCGACGCTTTCCCGATTCACGGGAACGCATTCCCTTTCTATTGAAATTCTAGAAACGCTACTCTCGTGGGTATCCCGACTGCATTGCAATATTATGCCCGATTGTCTGTCTTATGCCACTCGCTGCACATCTAATTTCTGGATGAGTATCTTTACATGCATCGTGTTTCATTTTTTTTTAGGGCTTTATCACCGATGTCTTTGAAGACGAGGTTCTGGTACAGTTTGAAAATGAGTAAGTCTCTTCCATGCTTCTCCAACAACAATTTCAATATCAGTACCTCGATGGTCCACTATGATTACAAACTATGCTAATACAAACAGTAGAGTTTTTAGGCCGCAGGAATTCGATTGTTTTTATCAATTACGCTTCAGATAGTTACACGTGTGATAGCGAAACATTTGTAAGTTCAATAGACGTCGAATGTTTCTTGTACCTGTGTAGTTTATAATCTTCTGATATATTTTTTTATTTACTGCTTTGTTTCCAAATACCTGTAAAAAAGAGCTTTCATAATGTTCATAAAGTGTTGCGAAGGATCATTGAAATTTATTATAATAGCACTTCGCAGGATCTGTATTTTTATAATGTAGTTTGTATGAAGGTGTATCACATTCGTGTTCGTATTTAACGTTTACTAATACCGTAAAATTCAGTGCCTGAAATTGATTACAGTAATATTTTTAAGAAATTATTATATAACTATAATACAGAAAGTATAAAACCAATATTTGATTCATTTAAATATATCAATAGTTACGATAGCATCTTTAACGTAAAAAATTATAATTTTATATAATTCTATGGGTTTATTTACATATATATTATAATTTTTTATCCATCTAAAAAGTATTGCAATATTGTGCAACATATCAAAAAATATTTACACGCATCTGTTTTGCATAATATAATAATATGTATTATTTTCCATTTCTAGTTGGCAACAAGAGTCAAAGTTTCCATTTGCTCAAGTACGTCTACCTCCAAAAGATGGTCCCAAAGCCGAATTTGTGGAGAATCAAGAAATCGAAGTATTTTCTAGGTCCAATGACCACGAACATTGTGGATGGTGGAAAGCAATCATTAAGGTTAGTTACACTACATTTCACTTTTTGCGCGTTACTTTTAGAAACGACTATCTACCTAATTTGTATTAATGTTCAAAGTTATTATTATTCTTCTATACGAATGGTGAATCTAGGTACGCACTTTAAAATTCTTGCATATTAATCCTTTCTGGTCATGAATTACTCATTAGTGTACTTTCCATTCATCTGATAATTTTTATGCGGAACATTTATTTATACGCTTCTGTGCAATGTTATGTTTCATATGAACAATAGATAAATGTTATGAAAATGTTTTGCATGATTCTATAGCCACTCTAATGTCAATGCAGTTAAGAATGATCGAATTGTAATTCATATTCAAATGGATGAATATCCCAGCTTAAAACCGCTACAAGAAACAAACTTTGCTGGGAATATCCTAGCTTAAAACTAGAAAGGGTTAAAATGCTGCACAAATGGTTATTAAAATTGTATATTAACAAATTATCTAAAAATTAAATAAACAAATTTTTGTTTTATGTGTCTAAATTGATGTTTCAGATGAGCAAAGGCGGTTTTCAAGTAGTCGAATATACTGGATGGGAATGTGCTTATACTGAAATTGTAGCTAGCGAGCGACTGAGGGCTAAAAATCCTAATCCCCCTATTGATAAAAATACATTTCACAAGATCGAAATCGAAGTACCCGAAGATCTAAGAGAATTGTATGTAATATCTTCTCTTTCGCTTGATTATTATTAAGATCATTGGACGGACGTGTGTAATATCTTAAAAATCTGTTTTACTGTGCACAGTGCCAAAATGGAAAATGTACATAAGGAATTTCAAAAAGCGATATGTGCGGCAGTGTGCCGATATGTGCCTGAACGAGGAGTATTGCTGGCCATCTCCCGTCACGAAACTTTACATCGTCATACTAGCGTGCTCCAAGAAATGCACTTTAGAAGCTTATCACAAAAGGTATGTGGACAAATTAATTTAACTGTATTGATCTTTCTTAATCAATTTTTTTAGTACTTTTGATTCTTGTTAACAAAAATATAAACTAGTCATTCAAGATCATTCGTGTATATCTATATTGTTTTTCAAGCACGTACAGGTATATTTGTGTGTTACAGATATTACTTTTAAAAAGAACAGAAGAAGCGGCACGTCAACTTGAATCAACTAAACTACAAACGATTGGGGGGTAAGTAAAAAGAAATTTATTTTGGTGTTGCAATTAACATAAAATCTTGTGACATTTAATACCTGCCCCTATCCATACACTGTCCTGGTTACCATCCTGTCTGTGGTTTGCATTTACTGACAGGAAAGATTCACAATATTTCCAATCATTAATTAATATGTTTGCTTCAACATTATATAATTTTTATGAATGTTATTATGTAATCACACTAAAAACGTTCCTATACGTTTCATTTTCGTTTCCACATGTTACATTTGTGATTGTATATAAAATCTTCTCGAGAAATTTATCAATACATTCTTCAAGATCCATACATAATTTTATGTGTCAATCGCCATTTTATTTCTCATACTTCTGCCAATCACAAGAGCACGACGTGCATATTGTAATAAGTCAGCACACGATGTACTTTTCATCTGTCTTTTAGCAAATGTCACTTTCTGTTGACATACTGTTTGAGTTGTTTTGAAATACTGTTGTACATGTAGGGTAATGCTATGTTTTTCATTATTTGCTGATTACAATTATCAGCTATATAGAATAGGATTAGATCAATATTATTTAATGCATTTCGTAATACACTCTCATATTAAATGTATTAAATATATTTATTGCTACTTGTTGCTTTCCCATCTTAAATTATCACCTTGATAAGTGAACAACAAAAGTATATGTATACATATCATCCTATTAATCAATAATCATTATTATTCTCCAATAGACCTTGTATAATTGAGTATAATTAACATAAATTTAAAAAATCGAAAATTTCACGAATAGTTCAATTATTATATAATACGAAAAAGAAATAAGATGTGCATGCATTTTTGACTTTTCATGTATTTATATATACTAGGACAATATGGAATTATTGTTACAAAATTTAAAATTATTATCATTTCATCAAATATGGAGTTATTATGCAAGATGTTTGTATATTAACAATCATATAAAACTTTACAAAAGTCTACGTAGTTTTAGATGCTTCACATATTTCAGCAAGTAAACAACACTATATGTCTCAGCAACTAATACGTATATAATTAGGGCTGTTGCTTGCACTTGAAATTTGTTTATATGTTATATTCTTGGAACACTACAATGATTTTTAATTAGATATTTTTAGACTGAGATTCTCACCAAAAACATTCAAGTAACGGTTTGTATGATTTTTTGTTAAATTAATTAAATAACAATATTTAATAAATCTTAGCGATCTAGTGGAAGTTGAGGATAAATTTTAGGATACTAACTCTGGATATTCGTTTGTTTTAATACAACTCTTGGTTCTAGACATATATTTCACATAATAAATAGTAAGCCATAATTTTTTATATAGCATTATGTTTTACTTTTTCAATTATTAATATACTAACAAAACTTATATGTATAAAACGTACGTAGCAGTTTCCAAATACTTTTTAACATTGCATTGCTGCTATTAACAGAAGTGTGACTCGTTTTCAGTAGGAGAGTGAAAACTTCACTAATTCTATGTGTTAACTAATAATAATGGAAGTGGATTTGGAATGAAATTTTCTATATTTATTGACGAGGAGCAAACAGACAGAATGGCAGGGACACAGGATAGGGCCATTTTACACATGACTTTCCACTGAGTTACACCAGAGTTTGTTTCTCATTTCAGCAAATTTAGATCTTCAAACTTTATATATCAGCGTGTCTCAGACTTTGAGGCAGGAGTGAAAACAAATTCAAGGTGAGATCACAGCAGCGTGGTTTAGTCTTAAGTTAACTTTAGCTTATTGTATGACAAATACACAGCTGCATTTTTCAAATAGAAAAATGAGACTACACTATAAATGTGCATGCTTCGGCGTTGTGTAGATTATTCACTGAGACCCAAATGCTTTAAATACACAAACATATAAAATTTATTATTTATTCTTTTCTATTCATTATTTGTTTTGTAGTCGAATTTTTCCGTAAACAATGAAATAGCGAATAAATATAAATGGGTAGCTGTGATCGGTTTCAATTACTTTTCGTTTTTTTTTTCTTTTAAATACATATATGTGTAAGTAGAGTTTTGTGTTTATTCATTTTCCCATACATAAGAAAACATTCTGGCCTGCCAATGTTTGAGAAACACTGATATATTAAGTGTCTTGCACAAAAAATTAAATAACTCTATATCATGTTTTGTTAAAAGTGAATCATTTATTTACGGGAATTGCAATTAAGATAGTTAAAATACTATTATACTATTAAGATATTAATATTGAATAATCTGAATTAGGCTTTTATTTTCTTTAACATTTTCTTCGTAAATTTGTTCCTTGATTTCGTATATTTTTTTAGAAAAGGTGTAAATAATTTATGTTTCATATGAAAAAAACTTAAGACTATATCAAATATTTTAATAATATGCACATATTTCAAAAATTTTTGATTATATTTGAAGAAGGTTTTGTTCCAAAGACAGTAGATATATCATAATTTACCTTATCGTTCTAATGAAATATTTAATTACAATATAGGTATATTAAATACTCTAACTTAAATTTTTTTGAATTTTTATATGATTTTATAATTATATAAGTTTTTAAAAGTTGTATATCACAAGAGTCGTGATACTTTTCATATTTAAGTAATAGGAATGTATGCATGCTTCATACAATCATGTGATTATGGTTTCACTGCTTCACATGTCCTATCTTTTCCCTCGAAGTTCAGAACATTATATTACTCTTCAAATGTATTTATTTATGTATTTTATCATATACATTTATTATTGTATCAAAATATATATTTACTCCTTTTTTAAAAAATTAATGTGCGTGTGTATGTAACAAAAAAAATGAAGGTAATATAAACATTAATTCAGATTTAATTATTACAGACTACGTAGAAACAGATACTAGATTTATTCTCGATTTAATTATAGTTTTATTTAACTTATCTTTCACGTATCATGTACCTTCAATTCACCTTATAAAAAAAAATTCTATTACTTTTATCTGTCAGGATGCAAGCCACAGATAGGACCTTCAATTCTATTAAAACATTTTGCTTTTCATAACTGTACTCTAACACATTAATATTGTATTGCATGTTATTAACAAAGAAAATTAAACTTCGTATTATCAGAAATATGAAGTTTAATATTGATATATACATATTATCAGAAATATAACTAAATATACATATATACATATTTCTGATATTTGCATTTGAATATTGTTCAATAATTTAAAATATTACTAAAACTAATTGTATTAATTAGATTTCTAAAAACATTGTTTAATACAATTGTACGAAAACATGTCCATTATAATTACCTGCATTATTTCAGCAGAAGAAATTGTATGTTGTCATCCTTATTTGAAACAAAATATTTGAAAAGGAATACGCTTTATTTTTTTAGATACACAGATGAATTTAATGTACGAGAAGAGCTGATGGGTTTAGCAATTGGTGCTCATGGCGCAAATATTCAACAAGCGAGGAAAGTTGATGGAATTACGAATATAGAATTAGAAGAAAATACGTGCACATTCAAAATATATGGAGAGGTAATTATAAAAATTGTAGATATCCTATAAATTGTCATATCCTTTTCAAATGGTAAATGTTATATTCTTATTTGTTTGCAGACTCACGAAGCTGTGAAAAAAGCTCGTTCCATGCTTGAATATAGCGAGGAATCTATACAAGTTCCACGTATTTTGGTAGGCAAAGTAATTGGAAAAAATGGTCGTGTGATACAAGAGATTGTGGACAAAAGTGGCGTGGTAAGTATATTTATTTTATTATTTATTACTCTGGTAAGTTATAAGCACATTTCTGTTATAGTAATCTTTTGTGCTTTTATTTTTATTTATTTTTTTATACTTTGAAGTATATAAATTTGATACATATATTTATTTTTACATTACATATAGTACATCTGATTTAATTGTATACACATACTTGTTTCTTAAAACATTGAACAAATTTTTATACCGTTACTAATTTCAGATCATAACTGTGCATATAAATTGAATCCGAAAGTAGTATGTGTGTACCATTACTTTGTTGACTATATATTTTTATATAATAATATTTTTTAAAGGAAATAGTTAAACTCAAAAACTCAATACTGTAGTGAAAATGACAATTATTTGTTATGGGTTTGGTATATGCTATACAAACCTTGTTTGTTCTCGGTAGATAACGACTGGTTCGAGTGGGAATGTATATACTGATAGAGTAAGTATATCATGTTCATTGTTTTTGATTTTTTTCAGTTAGCTCAGTTATGTAAATTATATATTGTTACGAATATTCTTAAAATTTAGACAGCCCACTCGAGCCAGTCCCACCCAATACTAAAAATATCCTTTTTTTTTTCAATTGTTTCTCGTGCATTTTTTTCATCTGCAAAAATTTGGACTTTAATATTATAAGTTGTTTTATAAGAGAGAACTATAATTACTTTGAAAACTATCAAATAATATTCAGAAACAAATTTTTTTACTTTATGAGATCAAACAAATTATTTATCAAACGGTACACGTAGAAAACTTTAATAACCCGAATTTGAAATCAATTGACGAAAACTAACAAGCAAGGGTGACTGAAAACTAAAGGTGTATGGATGCAATATGAAATTAAATTATTCATAGAGCGAATATTTAGTGCTGGTTTAATGGACAATATTATTCTCAGTTTATAAATTTCAGGTACGTGTAAAAATAGAAGGAGACAACGAACCTCAACCGACAATTCCCAGAGAAGAGGGTCAGGTGCCCTTTGTCTTTGTTGGAACAGTGGAAAGCATTGCTAATGCTAAAATGTGTTTGGAATATCACTTGGCACACCTGAAGGTACAAACAATTCAAATAATATTACTTTGCTCCTTGCGACTTGATATTTTAAATGATTTCTATTTTATTTATACAAAAATATACAAAATGAGTCGGTAACTTTCATCACCTTAATTACCTCCTTTAATTTTACTTATTAATTTAATTTTATCCTTTCATTGTACGTCGAATATTTCTATTATATAGTCTTTGATCTATTAGAGAAAAATCATTTTAAAAAGTTTTTCGTCTCTAAAGTTACTGGAAATAATCAAGGTGATAGAACTTCTTGCTCAGTTCTGTTATCTTTTGTTAATCTAATCCTGTTATTATTCGTTTTTAAGGAAGTAGAACAGTTACGGCAAGAAAAATTAGAAATTGACCAGCAGTTAAGAAGTATGCATGGATCGACCACAGGACCAATGCCTAACTTTCCTCCGACAAGACGAGGAATGAACGCAGGCCCAGAAGAAGGTAGTGGAGGACGAGGAGGTCGTGGCGGTCAGTCTCGTGGACGTGGCACCAGGGGTAGGGCTCCTACCAGACACAATGCCGGTAATACTATTACTGACTATATCAACAATGTAGAGAACACACAAAAACGTATTGGTAGAAGCGGTGGACCCAACAACAGGGACAGTAGAGAGTCCAGAGATTTTAGAAACAGAGGACGACCTGCTTCAAAGTAACACTTGATGAATTCACGTCAAATCAGTTCTACAAGACTTCTCATAGAATATTTCTAGTAGAAACTCGTTTATTTGGATATAAGATGACGATATTTGGTTTGGGTAAAAAAAAACAGATAATAATTCCCGGTACGCTTACTATTACTTTTTTAACGTAATATAATTCGTAGATGTACATAAAACATTAACAATAATTTTAGGGATTCATGAAACTTGTTGAACGAAACAAGTATTAACGAACATATAATGAACGGAATAACTTTAAAGATATTTAGTTTTTCATCTTGTGAGTCCAAAAATAAGTAGCGATCAATAATGTAAATTCATAGTGAATGTATCATATATAGTAAGATTTGTAGTCAACTGTTAACTTACAAACTGAAAAACTGAATATGTTTGAAACTACATTTTCAAATAATATTTAAGTTTCTTTGATTGTTTTTCTTTTTTTCGTTTTTCAATAGAAAAATAAATTTTGAATCCTTAAAAATCTTTCCCATAATTAATTTGCATCTTATTACATTTATTTTGTTTTTATTCGATTGTTCTCTGCTAAATTTTATCAGTTTGATGTGTAAGGAATTGATTAATATCAGTTTTCTTGAAAGAAAAATTTAAAAAAAAATGAGGAAGTGATCTTAAGATGTATTAATACACGAAGAAAGTTTAAAGTAAAGTAATTTGTGGCTCAGAGAAAAGTAATAAATATTAAATATTTTTTCTTTTCCTTTTTGATTATTTATAATTACTTATAAATAATGTAATATATATTATTGTATGCAATACATTACATATGTTACTATGTTATACAAAATAAAAAATATTTATAAATTTACGTTCCAGTAATATGTTGCGCTAAAGGAGACAAAAATTAATAATATATACATATATTAGAATTAAAACAATAATATATATTATAATAGGTATTCGGATAAACGAGTTTGTACTTTAATTGATTCATGCAACTATTTCTTAAATAGTGATTTGTCACTTATATTTTATAACATTGAACAAAATTAAAAATTTCTAAATTTGTAAACATATTGATATAAGTCCAGAAAGTGTTGATTAAATATATAAAAAGAAACAAGATAACTCTTTAAATCTATTAATATATTTGATGATATTTATTTATGTCAAAATCAGAATAATTCGTTTCACTCGAATTGAATTTAGCTTTTGTTAAAACTTAGATTGGTTAGAATTTTGTCATTGTTTCATTCTATAAATTTGTAACTATACTTGTTACAAAGATGTTTCAGCTATTTAGTTTTTACATATGGATCGTTATTTGTAATTCATTGTATGTTTTCATAATTACAACATTTAAATTTGTTTGAATTCATATTCATTGGTATATTAACAATTCGCATTTGTAAAAATGTCATTACATAGGACATGGATTTATAGTATAATAGACACTAATAACTGCAACCATATGCATTTGCATGTATGTCTTTAATAAGAATGCATGTAGTGAGTAAGTTACTCATGATGCGTGATACTTTTGATTTATTGGTTGCTTAAAAATTAAATATAATACATATTCTCATTTTGTGTGCGAATTGTCGAATCATACAATATATCGTAAGAATGGTTAATTTTTACGAAATAACAAATATTTTGCGATAAATTTATAATACATACCTGTATAACAATTTTTAATATTTGATTCACCTTATAATAACACATGTATTGTCGAATGAAAGATGAAAGATTTATCTTAACAATATACTAAATGTAATGAACTTTATTGCCTTTAACTATTAACAAAACTAAGTGTTAATGCTATAGATTGTTTAAAGTTGGTGACTAAGGAACGATTATTATGTTATTATTTTTATTAATAATGTACTTAAATACGTTTTGTAATAAAATTTATCTTGTGAAATACTCCCACGTGAATCTGATTTTTAAGGTAGAAAATAGTAAGTAATAATAATTACACACATTTTGCAAGTACTTTCAGCTGTTTTAATGCAGTCACATAAAATTACTTTGTGTCGTAGGAGTTGATACAAACGTAATTATTTCATGTTACAAATGTTTTTATTATGAAAGGGAAAAATGATTTTAAAAAAATAATGTTACTCAGTCCCATAAAATGCTTCTTTGCTCCCAATTAATATTTTTAATACTGATAACGGTGAGAACTATTATTAATGTCTTTGTTTCAATATCGATCAGCATGCACTGCAAGTAAGAACACTAATCTTTCATCGTTCCATTTGTTTTGCGAAATCGTTAAGGTGTTCCGTGTCCATTATATTCCGTTGATTAATTTTCATTTAATTTTTGTTATAAACATTATTGAATTTGTAGGTTTACGCCGAGATACCTTAGACGGTAGCGAAGATCGTGTAAGGGATCTACCTCCAAGAGGTGGCCATCAAGGTGGTGCGGGAAACTCGGGATACATGGGAAGACAAGGCCGTCCTCCAACTCAACGTAGAGATCGTAGAGATGAACGTCGCCGAACTACGGATGATGAAGATACGGTTCTTGATAGCCAAGATGTATCAAGCATTGATAGAGGTAACAGCATTGTTTGAATAACACTTCATATCACACCAACCGTTTCGTCCTAAGGAGAATAGAACATTAAATTAAAAATGCTTTGAGAGTGGCATGGATTGTGGAGCAAACATTTGTGACCATCTAACACTAACAGTATCAGTGATTAACTACTAATGCACGCTACTAACATACGCAGTAGCTTTGTATGGTATATAACTATATAAGATATATGTAAATTTTGAATACTGGCTTTCGCGTGATGGTGTATAAAAAGATGGTCACAATGGTTTGTCTATGCATAGAGTCTGTATCAAGCGTGGAGGGAGGACCTAACAGCATAAGGCGAAGACGACTTCGACATTTTCGGCAGCGTAGTGCTACACCGACGAATAATCGAAAAGGTAACTATATAGGTAAAGCATTGTTGTAGTGTTCCTTTAGGACGATCGGTTCCGGTTGGATTTATTGAGTGCAGTATTAGATGGACACTTTTAATAAATCAGTGTTTAATATTTAGGCAGAAATATTCAAAGTTAATCCGTACATTTGTTTAGGCAGCAATGCCGGCCCAGGCGAACAATCAACAGTAACTAGTAAAGAAGGGACACCAGCAAACGACATTTCTGCTACAAACAGTTCCCAAGGACCCAAGGGCCAAAGAGAGCAGCGGGCACGTCATCCTCGCATGCATCAGAGCAACAAGCCTAAAGAAGCTCTGGTTAATGGTACCAGTGGCTAAATAACCACTGTGGTCGACAAATGCTACTTATGTATAACGTTACACCTGATGAGAGCTATTAACACCCAGCACATAACATGACGCATACCTACGCAAGGACTACACGATTATGGAACGCGACATGATTAGTCTACGCTCGTTGTTAAGACTGTTTGCTACCGATAAGAAATACGACAGTTGTTTAAGAAATCGTCATTCTCCTTAAACACATTTAAGGACACATATTAATATCCATGCATGGTTTAGTTTAATGATAGTAGTTATACTATCATGTTTGATATATGGATACATTCATTGGGAGGTAGTGGAAGCATTTGGTAAAAAAGGAATCCCCTGATTGTGAAACTGTGCCTCATTTTTATACCGAGCTCCCAACTTGTGTGACAGCAATTTGGACGTACTATAAAGTACCTCTTAATCACTTGTGAAATGATCCAATAACAGGCTGGATATACGTGGCTCGTACGTCAATTATCAATTTGAGCAATTTTCGTCTAGATGTGTCGCACTATTTACTGCAAAAAAATAGAAAAAAAATCAAACGATACGTACAAGAACACGTAATGTAATCGGTTCTGTTGTTGTTTCTATATTTCATTAATGAGTTCTTTGTTGCAAGAAGTTTTCAATATATTGAAGGGCATATTATTGCATATAAACGTACGACGTTTGTGTTATTGTGTACTTGTTTTTTGGTAAAGTGTCAATTAAGCCCACTGGGTTTGGAGCTGGTTCGCGACATAACTATGACGAAACTTAACATGATGCAGGAAAAATGAATTTCCGTTGTTAGACCTAACAATGGTAGGCGGCAGCTGCATGAAATCTGGGTTAAAAGGTATTCCCAATGATGTTCCTTCTATTTACTTCACAAGATTGAGTTTTTTTTTTGATTTACGATTATTAGTAGAATTATTTAATGACACTAGATTTTTATGTTTCGATGCTGAGTGTTGATTAATAATACCATGATGAATGCTAAAAATGACTTATTTGATTGTAAAAGAACACAAATGGGTGTGCACAAGAAGTCGGTTTTTATTTCCGGGTTCACTTTCACGTAATTTAGTCTTTTTTTTTATTACAGTTTTAAGCATACTATATCAAACATTAGGATTTGATATAAAGTTCATTTCCGCATTGTTTCGCATGATTTAAAAGGAAAGTAAACGTATACTTAGTAATACCAATGTATGATGTGCCAGAGAAGGAATGATACATGTTTTATGATATCTAGCTGAAGTGCAGACTTAGCGCATACCTTTATTACTATAATACTACTTAGTCGAAATGTGGATGTCTGAAAAAATAAACTAGCTTTACTATACTAAGCTATAAAATAGATACGGTAAACTGTTTTAAATTGACTATTAGTGAAAATTAAAAATCAAGCGTCAACTTAAAACAGTTGCCTCTTCTTCCGGATATGACAACAACTAATCGGACGTGTCTCATGGATTTTGCAAAAACGCGTGGCGGTTGATGCAACACTTGACACCAACAAAACAGCTGCCATTTTATCTGAATATTCTTATGGCGGCCAGAAAACTGAGATATCCCCCAACTTGCTTGTTTCAGATACATTTGTATTGATTGCAGTTTGTGCATAATTTAAGAATAAAACATTTCTGTACATAGAGCGGTCATTAGTACGGTGAACCAAAATTTTTCCAAAACATTAATAATCATTTTCTAATCTTGTCAATTGTTTTAAAATATAACCTTCATCCCTATCCTCAAAACAACAAATAATTTTACATTAGAAGATATATACTGTTTATATATTCTTACTTTTAAAAAATAACATTAAAAAATACGTTATATAGTCAAGTAAGGATTGTTTCTGGTTGATTTCGTTATTTTCTAAAACAAGTAATTATAAATTATTTTTTGTCTTGCGTATTCGGATTTTTAATAGTTTTTTGTTCAATGGATATTTTAATCATATAATGTATAAGTGTTTATGTAATAATATTTTCAAAATGACAATGAAAATTTCAGACACAACAATGGGGTAACATGTTTTGTATATGACGAAATACATTCTGGAGTATTAGATTGTCAACTAATCCTGGAATTATTCAGCGTATGTTGTTCTTCTCACGATACTGCTGGCATTTAGGAATGAAATTATCATTTCCAATTTTATTTGTGACATTAATGGGTGCTAGATTTACTATTATTTAAATAAGTACTATGCAGAAATCATAAATTGCTGACGCATGTATTGCCATTGTTCGCTGGATTGAGTACATCCAGAAGCATACCTACTGCGTAACAAGGAGAAGTATCAAAATAAAATAAGATGGAATGATCGAGAGCGACGACTCTAACCCATTGGCGTAGGTAGATTACGTAAACTCAGAATATTCAGTAATCTCGGCCAATTAAAATTGAAAAAGGTCCCTATATCTGAAAGTCACAAGAATTGGTAAAAGAAAGCATGACCATAGAGTACCTATACCGCAAGAAAAGACTCTCGTTTTGTCCGATAATTTCCAAGTGTCTAAAACAAAGAAAACAACTAAATATTGTGATCTTTCTTACGAATGGAATTAGGTAAATCTTTGAATATTGTGATCCAAAAAGAGAGTCGTCTTTTACGTATAAAAATGAAAATTCGACTTCCATTTAGTGGCCCCCTAGTGGTAGCTTCAAAAAATGTTCTTGTTTACGCATTTTGTTTGCTGTTTCTCATCTCAACTATGCGTATTTATGATGAGCCTCTAGTCGGGTGCCGTCAGCTGTTGTGTCAAGTTAACATCCTTAACCAACAAAATAAGTGAAACCTATCAATAGTGCGTGACTTTTCAATAGTATTCTTATTGCTTTGCCGAAAGTGTGATAGATTTGAAAGTATTTGTGTATAGAAACAAGGTTCGTGTCCATATCGGATGAATCAATTTTAGTTGATGTTTCGTTGTACATACCTGCATTAGCGCTAGTCATTTATACATAAGGTTTCAGAGTAAAAATGAAAATTTGTAATTATGTCCTCCACACGATTGCAGTTTGAGAGAAGGGGTTATCTCTCGAAATGGGGACTGGTATTTGATATTATCGACAAAAATTCGATCGTAATGAACCCACACATGCACATTACTCGTACGTTTTGTGCAACGCACGTAAATGTTCAAGTCCATTACAAATGGCGATTATTTTGTATCTCGCAATAGATTCGCGCTTTTAATTATCATAATTATGTTTACTCCTAATAGGATAACTTTTACAATCCTTTTTTGCATGCGTACGTCACGGCGATGATTTACATTCTATCGTTTGCATATACATATATGTATGTATATATATGTGTACATATATATATAGCGAGATATCAAGTGCAAGGTATATCAGCGAAATAATTTGCACATTGAAATGAAATTATAATCACATTTTTGCAATTACAATCGATGCACGGTATTAACAACGCTTCTATCGTTCTGATTCATCGTGACTCAAGGACTGCCCATGAAATTTTATTTCGAATAGGATATACTCACTTTGCTTCACGCATTTCGATTTATATAGTTCCTTGAAAGAACAAATAAGTGCAATCCAATAAGAGTGTGTTGGTTGATCCACCATAATATCTTCGGAATAAGTATAAATCGGCTGATGTTAAACCGATCTGCTCGAATATTTCGCGTTACACGCTGAGGATTTCGAAATGCTGATTACCTATGCGTCTCATGATCGCGGAGAAATCGTAATTGATGACAAGTGTCTTGACAGACTACATAATTCCCTTTTTAGTGAAAGTAGAAAAGTCGACATGCGTGAGAAGTTGAAAAGATAAAATGGATTCGCGGGACAATGATCGATATTATGCAAATTAGAAGCTAATGAACGCGCGATTGAACAACTCCAAGCTTTATTAATCTTCTATTTCGCGTATCGAGTACGATCGATGTAACGCTACACGTGCATGTGTGACGTAAAGTATAATCATCTGTAAACCGTATGTTTCCCACGTTTATATATTGACGGAGATTTTTTTTATCAGCATTAAAAGCTACAAGTAACTTATGCATTCTATGACCGATGAGTTAGGAGAGTGACACGGTGCATTAGATCGCGGTACTCGCGGGACACCGATATGTACATGCTGCAGGCGTGTTCTATATCGAATTGTTTTCAAGGTTCGGTTTTGTTCAATTTTTGTTTGTTTTTTCCATTGTTCCATACAGATTCAGTTACTTGGCACGGTGAAACGAAGAATGAGACTGTAGAGATCTTAAGTACCTCGCAGAATGTTTAAAGAAAATGATAGCAATTCAGGAGGCTGCAGCGGTGCAGCTCCCCGGCCACGACGAATGCCACGATTTTCTCTCCGCCGATTATTATACTCGAGCCCCCTTATTGGCCGGCGAATTATCAGGACACCCAGTTCAAGCAACAGGAATACTAAATGTGATGACAAATAATACTGGAACAATTTTCGAAACATAGATGAAAATCAATTTTGTTTCTGAACGTTTAATTATCATTTTAGCTAAAGACCAAACTGGCAGCAGAATTACGGATGTCGAAAAAGGAGAAGCCAGAGTAAGTAATGGTTCGAACCATTTTCAATTTCAGAACATAGATCTACAGCGTGCTTCCAGCAAAGGCTCTGTACTTTCTTCCGCCGGAAAGGTATTTATAGAATATATCTGTGTGGTGAAGCTTACAGGAGATGTCGTGTTACCATTGATTTTATTTATACCTGTTAGTCAATAATTGAATACAAACATCGAATAAATAATGATTTCAGAGCAACGAAAATGGCATTATGGAATGTCCCCTATGCTTGGCTGAATTGCCAGTGGAATTTTTCCCCGTGGTACAGTCTTGCCATCATCGTAGTTGTTACGACTGCTTTCAAACATACCTTAAGGTTGAAATTTCAGAATCTAGAGTAAATATTGCTTGTCCTGAGTGTTCTGAACCATTACATCCAAATGGTAAAGATTTTCTCTAATTAAAACAAAAAGTAATGAATTGTATAATTTTGGAATTTATTTGAATTCGTCAATTATATTTTTCTGCAGACATTAGAATGATTCTAAATGATCAGACACAGTTGGAAAAGTATGAAGATTTTATGGTACGAAGAGTTCTTGCCGTTGAACCTGACGCAAGATGGTGTCCAGCACCAGACTGTAGTTTCGCTGTTATTGCTAGTGGTTGCGCTTCGTGTCCGAAATTGCGATGCGAACGGCCAGGATGCGATTCGTACTTTTGTTACCACTGTAAAGCACGATGGCACCCCAATCAAACCTGCGATGCAGCTAGAGCTCAACGTACTCAATACTATGAACGCAGCTCCTCTCTCAGTTTCAGTCAGAGTGATTCACAGCACAGTACGTGTTCTTTACTTATCTTGTTTTCTTAATATCATATAACATTAACGAGTTCCTATCTTTTGTGTAATTCATTTTCGCAGGAGATGACATCAAACCCTGTCCAAGATGTCAGGTTCTGATTGTCAAGATGGACGATGGTAGTTGTAATCACATGATTTGTGCTGTCTGCGGTGCGGAATTCTGTTGGTTGTGTATGAAAGAGATCAGCGATCTTCATTACTTAAGGTATTAGTTAATTTTTACTACATGGTATTTATTTTAAACACCAAATCCTTTACATCGTCGTTTATTACATGAATCTCTTAACTACTTCTAGTCCTTCCGGTTGTACATTCTGGGGCAAAAAGCCGTGGTCTAGGAAAAAGAAGATACTGTGGCAACTTGGAACTTTGGTCGGTGCCCCTGTTGGAATTGGTCTCGCAGCTGGCATAGCCGTACCCGCTATGATTATAGGTTGGTCATATACGCACATAATATATGTAATTTCATTTGTACACATAGCATTGAATCAAATATCTTGTTTATAATACTTAAGTGTTAGTAGATCATAATATCTTAAAGTATTGCAGGTACGAAAACAATGATTATACAGCAATTACGTAATACAAGAATAACATTTTGGCTGAGACGAATTTTTTTGTATTATTTAAGAGATACTATTGTCTAGATTTGTTTCTACATGGAATTACAGTAAACCCTTCTATGACGCGGTACTCATAACGCGGAGCAAAAATTACGATTTGATTTTTATCAAATTTAATTTCTTCGATCTCATTTGTACTAATGCGTTTCTTATAACGCGATACGAATTAATCGTGTTATAGGAGGGCTGGCTGTATATATATTTTCTGTTGGTTCTTTTTGCAGGTATACCAGTATGGGTAGGAAGGGAACTATACACAAGATACGAAAAAGCGAACAAGCATAAAAGGAATGCCTTTATCGTTGGTGGGGTAACTGCATCGGTAAGTCAATTATTATTTTTTACATACAACTTATTCATTTTCGTAATAAAATACGTATGGTAGCAGTGTCAAATTACGGATTGTAATCTTTAAATGAATACTTTAATCGGAGAATACCGGTGAAACAGACATAGTAAAAGATTATAATAATCTGTAGTCATAATTTAGGGATCGCTAATAGGCGCTAGTGTTCAGATATACTTCTACAAGATCATGACAACATCAAGGTATATTTTATTTATGTAGTTTGTACAAAGAAAGAGAATAATATAATTACTGCGCATGTAAATTTGCGATAACAGAATGCCGGTTTTATAGCCGTTATAATAATTGCGGGAAGAAATTTAGTCAGAGAAACGGTTTCGAACGAAGTCAGTCTAATAGATAATTGACTTAAAAGTTTCACTGAACGTCGAAAGCACCTCGGAGCACACAGGTTGCGAGTAATTACTTGACTCTCGAGACGTATTTTATTCGTATAATTTCAGATAGCATTTATTGGCGTCATGCTTACTCAATAATCGTACCAAAACATAAACAAACTGTTGCAAGAGGAACAACCAAATGTCTTACGTATACATATCGAAGACGTGATTTCCTAAACATGTTCGTTAATACTTTCATTATTACGAAATATTCTTGAACCGAAAGTTCTATCGTGAACGCTATACTTTCGATGCTAGCGGCATTAGAACGTCGACTTCTTTAACTACCCGCAATTACACCGTTATCGACACAAGCCTTTTGCTCTGGATCACATTAATCAAACTCTGAATGTCCGTGATTCATCGAATCCTCCGGGTTCCACAGCCGTCGCCAGTTTGATTTGCGTCTCGCGTAGATTATTAATTCACAGCAGCACTATCATGAGCGGCATTTACGGCTGACTAAAAATCACTCTCGCTCGATGCGACGACGGTCTCATCCGTGAACACGCCCTCGCTGTGAAGATCCTTTAGAACGTCGATCAGTCGTTGCTCGGTGTCCGGATCCCCGAAGGCAACATCAACCGATCCGATGCAAAGCAGAAGCGCTAGCAGTTGCGACCGTCTGTAGTCTTTGCTCAGGTCTTCCCTCGTGTAGCCCAAATCTTTGGGAATGTCGACACCGAGGCGGGAGCACGTGCTCGTTAGAGCGTTCCAATAGATATCGAGGAACACCTCTGTGAATTTCCGACGTAGATCCGTGGGCAACGAGCTCACGATCAACAGAGCAATGTCGTTGGTCGGTCTGCTGTAGGTGACCATTTGCCAGTCGAGAATGCAACATTCGAGACCGTTCGGCCCCTCCTTGAAGAGCAGATTGTTGCACCAGAAGTCTGTGTGTGTGATCAGTGTCAGCGGCCCTTCCGGGGCTAGAAGGGCCGATATTATGTGCATAGTCTTGGGTCTTAGTAGTCGCAGGGCCTCGAGTATCGCACCTAGTCCCCTGTTCTCCAGAAATTTCGATAGCTGCGGTAGGCCACGCTCGACCAGCTGCTGGTACGAATTGGTCGCTTTCGCTGTTTGGAAGAGGAATGGGTAACGTTCGGACAGGGACTGTCCTTCGACGACCTTCATCGACAGGGAATGCGCATGTATGCGCGCTATAGCCTCCAGCGCGACCTGCGTCTGATCGTAGGTCATTCCTTTTCGGAATTTGATGTTACAAAAGTCGGAGTCGCGGAGGTCTTGCAACACCAGAATCGAGTCCGGTGCCGTGAGATTGTCCTCTGTCTCCTCCGCCGGTGTGTATTGCGCGTGGTAGCAGACTGGCACTGAAAGAGGAATCTCCTCGCCGGGTTTCTCGAGGTTCTCGCGGGTACTCTCTAACGCCAGCTGTTTCTTTTGGAACTCTCTCAAGTCTGGCATGACCTGATGTAAACATAGTCATATGTAGTTTGTTATTTCGTTTCGAGGCCTAACCACGTCCGTGGACGCGTGAAATTTTGGTAATTTGATTCATCGCTTACCTGCGTGTAAAACTTTATCTCCCGTAGGTCGAACTGGCACTCGTTCACGAAAAACCGACTGAACGGGTCTTTCGGTAGCTCTTTCACGATTAGAGATAGGTCCTGCGTGGTGTTCGACTCGTTCAACACGTACTTGACTTTAACGCTAATTATGGTGCTGAGCACGCTTTCGTTGCTCATACAGCCGGGGTTCACGTTACACTCGGTTATCGTGACCTGTGTACATGACGGGTTAATTTTTAAACGGACTGACGAATACACGCGACGCTTACGCTGTCCCCCAACGGCACCACGCTCGCGTCGCTAATCAAACAGCTTAGGCCGCTTAAACATTCCTACAGGCAATCACGTACTGGAAATCATAGTTTCTACTGAACTAACCGGTTCTTTGTGAAACTCCCTTAGGATACCGTCAAGCCAGTCCTTATGAATCTCCGGCTTCTGCTCCTCCGTTTCGCTGGAAGAGTCCTCCGCGTCTTCCCAATCCCAATCCATGTCCTTCCAATCCCAATTGGCCATGCACCGTAGAGAACCTCCTCTCGAAGCCTCTCCTCTCCGCCTTTGTTTTTTTTTTAAACCGGGGACGAGAGTACCACTGATTCCCGCGGGCCTTGTATCGTTAACCAAAAAGAGGGAAAAAGACGAGTGTATTGAGTGGCGGTGGGTCGGATGCGTATCTACGTGAGTCTACTCCCCAATCGATGCTAATCAAGCGCATGCCACGCTCGGGAATGATAATGGGCAGCTGAGCGCGCGGCCATTCGCGACTGTTCACATCCGAGCACAACGGGGTATTATTGTCGACGGCTTCGGTAAAATCGCCAGCGATGAATGGATTCGTCGTCGGGTTACGTCTACTTCCTGTTACGTTCGGCCGGTCCACGGACGATCAGCCCGGCGCAGTTCGACGTCCTCTCATTGGGGATTCGCGACTGGCTTACTTCCGTGACACACCCTTGGCGCAGGGAGCACCAACTGCCCGATCCGACGTTTCTCAGCGGAGCCGGGACCCTTTGATCGTGGCGCAATGTGGATCTTAAAGTACCAACTGGCACGGTGTGCACGTTCTATCGTCACCCACCTAGGTGGATGCAGGCCGCAGGGTGGGACAGAGAGGATTTCCCATGCGCGCACTCCTACCCGCCGATCAATATCCTTCCTTCCGCACCTCCCACACCTTCTGCTCGCCACGCACTTTCTCTCTATCGCCTATTACCGCTGGCCCGTCGCGCTCCTTTTCGCGCTCGATGCAAATCTAGAAAACAGTTCGCCCCGTCTGTCACTAATCAGCTGTCCCATCGTTTCCATGCACGGACCTACTCCTCCGGAATCGTACCCTATTTTCACATACAGGGCGTGGCTAGACATCTGTAAATTAACCTCTCGCACTCCGACGTTAAGAGCGACAGCAATTTTATCCACGGGAACCTCCCATGTCGAGTGACTTGATATTTTTCAATTGCCAGTTCGAAGAGGCTCTTCTGGTCCTGGAACCTTGAAATAAATCGATCTATCTTTCTTTGTATTTTTTTGTTAACACTTCGGTGCACGGATTGGATCTGCGAGAGCCATGAATTGAATGTTTACTGTTTCAATCGTTTTTAAATTATCATGGAATTTCTCTTATATTTAGTGAAAGAAATATATGTAGAGAGTTGTTGAGAGCGAAATTTGAAAAAAATTCGAACTGCAAAGGATTAAGGAATTAGGTCACCTTGGGGTGTAAAATTCGTAGCACACTTTTGCAATTTTTTTTATTATAACAGGATGAAATTAGGAGAATCCTTGGAGTACAGCTTTTAGTATAAAAGTCTTGGAGAAGTAGTTCTGCATTTTTGATTTTTATCACATGGGCTAGTGTCATCCCGATGCACCATCAATTTGAACGGTACTCTTTTTACGTGAATTATGAATTATGTACTTACCTCTACGAAGTGTCAGGTCTTATTCGAAGTGTTTACTAAACGAGCATATTTTTTCGTCGACGGTTCCTTATAAATATTTATGTATGTACTAAGAGCTCTGTGCATACATGTACAACCATGCCGCAAACATGTGCACTTGTTGTGTATGCACGAACATTTTTAAATCTTCGATTTTACATTCAAATTGTTTTGGCCCCATTTGAAAATATTCCTGATTGTCCCATCCCTGCAGAAGGTGTATACAGTATTGAAAACTTGATTAACTAATACGTATACTGCAAATAATGTTTTATTTGTATTCCCTTCTTATTATATTTATCGTTTGTTACGACATGACAGTAATTAGCCTGAACAGTCTTTTATGAATTATGTAAAAATGAATACATTTACAATTGAAATGAAGGTGTCTCATTTGTCTACATCGCATGCTTTTTTATAACTTGGTGTATGCAAATTAGAAATTCAGAGTGTATTTGATACCACATGCCATGAATTATTGCGCTTGTTTTCTCCGGAGAGAAGGTCTCGTGAAAGAAAACACGTAATTCTGAATTGTGCTGTGCACATTCGCCAATTTCCGGTAGCGTGAAACTACACAATGACGTGCACTACGGATGAAAGTTTGTAATGTAATACCAAACTTCCTTATTTTCTGGTTTCATAAGTCAATACGGAATGGAAGTTGTTCCGAATTTCTTCAAAACTTTATTATTTTCGTTTTCGACTTCCGAATTGCGGTTACGGGAAATAGTACTTACGAAATTAAACATTAATGTTTCAAAATTTATATTCTAAGAACAACAGAATATAGGCTTTAGGTATAAACATTATTTTTAATGTGACAAAATATTGATTTGGTAAAATATGATTTTTTACTCATTTTTGTTATCTTTTTAAATACAATAATAATTTCCCCCAGCGCTCTACGATTTTTTTAACCATGTGTATTAAATAAATAGTTAATAATTAAAAGTTACACATTCAGATTATTATACTATTTATGATTTTCACAAATTTTTTTACAGGTTTTAGTATCGCCAATACTAGCAGGATTGGCAGTGGGTATTGGTGTACCCATTTTATTATTTTACGTCTACGGCGTTGTTCCCGTTTCTCTTTGTCGAAGCGGAGGTTGTGGTGTTTCCACAAACGGCACGGGAGTTCGATTCGATTTGGACGATGAGAATGAACTTATGGGTTCTTTAGGCGCCCGTAACGGTGGAGGTAAACATATAAAATTCCATTTTCTTTTTTGCAAATAAATTCGACAAATACATTTGCGCTTAGTACATAGTTGATTAAGTATTTCATGCGTTTAAAATATTAGGTTGAGTCATAAATAATTTCCATTTTAGTCTATCATGTATCAGTAAAATATAGAACAATTAATTACTTGTTTCCATGTATTGAGAAGCTCGAGTACAATGAGTTATTAGGACAATAATAAATGCATCATTACAATTTGTTCTCAGAAATGAAAATTATTTATTGCTCGGCGTAATATTTCAAGAAGTTAAATTATATAATTTCAAAGTAATCTTCATTAATTATGGTAGTTTTTAATTAGAACAATTTTATAGAATTACTCACAAAGTTAAAAATAGCGCCACATACTAATGAATGTTGTATTTATAATGATTTACTATTGAAGGGGCTTGAGTGACCAATTGAGACTGACCTAACTATATACGTCGACTAACGCCAACGGGCAAACATTCCCCCTATTTAAATAAGAGATAGAAGAGCATCGAGTCGATTCTATCTTTGACCCTGCCATAAATTATGACAGTGATTCTTTCAATTTATAACAAGCACAATGTCTGTTATAGATGCGGCGTCAATAGATGTTGCGAGTCACCGTGGTGGTAACCCTTCGATAGGTGAAGCCTCACTTTCGTTGGGTAGTGGAAGTCAATTGGAGAAGTTAGGTCGAGAAAACGACCGTGAGAGCGCCAGCAATGTAGCTCTCGCTGGTACCAGTCTTGCCGGAAGTATAGCTTCCAGTGTTCTTCCGGGAGGTCAGAGGTAAATCTAAATTGTTCATATCCACTAGGCTGATCCTTATTTTTTGACTATCGATTTTTTCTGGTCTCACCTCCCCTACATTGTGGTACTTGGTGATAAAATGTTGTGTGCCAAATATGGAAGCAATCGGACAACGGGAACCGCACTAGCGTTAAAGTTTCAAAATTTTCATTTTCTCACCAAGTGTCACAATTAAGGAGGGTGAAATCAAAAAAACCTTTTGACCCCTGTAGCTAAAGGCCATCCTAATATCCACGTATCATTTACTAACAAAGTAACCAAGACCTAAAAATTATACTCTTATTCTTTTGCAAACCAGGTTGGAGGTTCAAGCAGACGTGACATCCACACAACGCTTCAGCTTATGCAGCGAAACTGCCTCTGCTACAACCAGTTTATCAGAAAAGTCTGTAAACGCGTCCATCGCTTTGGACGATGGTGCAGCGTCTACACGTGCTTTGGCAGGCTCTGTTCTAAATTTTAAGGTACCTCCTATTGTCGCAAGTGATTGACAAACATTTCAGCAAACAGTCTTGTAATGTAATATATCCGTTATGTGCATAGATGGATGGCAGCTCGTTAAGTGGTGGTAGGAGCATGGAAGGTGAACAGGGGGCTGGTTCCGTTGCGGGTGGGCACATGGATTCAGCTGGGCAGGCTACATCTCTAAGTTCTCTTGAGGAGGTGGCGCCTGGTTTAGCGAAACGTGCTCGACGCAAACCGACATTAGATCGTCAGTGTAGCGATTCGAGTAATTGGACTGTCTGTGGAGAAGACGGTGGCTCCGAACGCGTTAGATTCGACGATCATGTCAGTTTCATTGAAGCCGATCAAGAAGGAATTGTCAGCACGTGTGGCGTGGGCAACAGGAACGCTGGAAGGCGTAAACGCAACAAGGAGACGGAACAGGAACCGGATGCTCAAAAACCTGCGAAGTATGAATAAATATAATATTTGTTAACCCTTGGAAGTTTTTGAATTCTATCCAGTTGATGAAATATAAGTATAATCTTATTGCATTTGATTAAATATCAATTTAGCTTTATCGCTAAAAACTGAACAATATTAGATAATATTTTGGAATCACTGAGAGTTAAAATGGACAGATGGGTATCGTGGTCCAAGGGTTAAACAGTGAATTTGATTGTAAATTATTTTTATATGTATATGGATTCATTTTAGGAATACAATCAACGGTGACGCAAAAGTCGATTCAACAACGGATGATAACGTATCACGAGAGCGAGTAAATGTTGCTACTTTGAGAAACTACTTCTTCCATATTTCCACGGTAACTGCGGATCGTGAGAAGCGATTATCAGTGATAGAAGAACCGTGCCCTGTGGGAGCACAAAACAAACGTGCTCGTATTTTTACATCTTCCGACGATGGATGTGGCAACAGTAACACGGAGGAGAACGTACCCTCTTAAAAAGGAATTAAAGACTGAGTAATTCTGTAATAACGTACACGCCTCTTTTAAATACGGGATATGTAGATGCGTATTTACATATGTGTGTATATATGTATTTAAATGCACATCACGTGCGTACATTAACGCTGAATTTACCATATTTATGCACACCATGTATAAACGTACTCCGAGTGCAATAAAGGGAACAAGTTGAAACTCGCTTTGAAAAGCGAAATACATCGAAGTGAACAAGTATACACTCTCATGCTTCGAAAGAATGTGTGTGCAAAAATATTCTACATCGGCATACACAAGCTTTTGTTACAAAATGAAACTGACTCTCTTTTTGCATATAATTGCGAATAATTTTTTAGTTTTGTGCCAATACATTTCCTTTTTAGTGATGATGCATAATTGTAATTTGCGTAAAATTATGTTCTTACATATAACACACAGTGTTCATAAATTTAGAATATCTGTTTCGTTAAAATTGTTTGATAGTATATATAATTTTGTAAAAAGTTGACACAATTATCGTACGGTATATCATGAATGAATTATGTCAGAAATTAAACAAAAATCATGTAGACGGTCACGAAGGCTTTATAATGTTGCATTTCAAATTAAATATTATATATTCGTCAATTTGTCGATCACATTTCCAAGTGTACAATATCATAGCCTCTTTGCATACGAACAGGAAAGGCCATTTTTGTCTTCAAAAATAAAAAATATAAGCATTTATTCGAAAGCATATCCGTTGTCGCTGCTCTTATGTAACAATTATTTTAGATTTTGTTTTATTTCTGTAAACATTGTTCTTTTGAATCATTTTAAAAATGGATCATTAGCTCACTATCTGAAGAAAATGAAGATAAATATAACACTTAAATAAGTTCAACCATTTTCATTTTTCCATATTTTTACCCATTTTATGTAACTTCCCAATAACATTTCAGATCAATGTTCATAATATATTTTATTCTTTAGAATTTTAGAAGATACTTTTAAATGAATTTTTTATTTTCAAGTAGGGCCAATAAAATGATTTGTGACCATCTCCCATGCTACACGTTGTTCCTTCATGTATGGAAATATATCGAATGGGACATCTAAATAAAAATACCTAAATAAACCTGTTATTTCTGGCCATACGAGAAAATTACTCTGTACAGATTTCCACTATTTTAAGAAGTACATGTAACGATAAAAAAAATTTTTCTTGAAATCTTTTTTTACAAGATTTCTTGCGCATAGAATTTTTTTAATGGATTCATGTAATGTTTAATGAATAAAGGCTAATAATATTAAAGTATCTGTTAAATTAACGGCTTTTTGGTGTAGATTTGTGCGCAATAACAGGCAGTATGAATCAGTGCATTGCAAATTATATGAATGTGTTAAGAAAAAAGGTTGATGATCTTGAAATTTCGTAAGAAAAAATATCTACGAACAAATTTTTTCTTGTCTTTCATATGTTTTTCAAAATAGTGTAATTGTGTTATGTAGGTTTTTTATACAACCAAAATAATTAAGATTTTCAGATGTTCCCATTATGTGCCCTGCCTGGCATATAGTATGAGATGCATCCTCACAAACAATGAATGTCTTAACATTAAATGTTACAGTTTCTAGAAGAAAACACTAATATAATAATATTAGAAAAGATACGGTATTAGTTTATTACCTTTCATAAACAATTTTTTTTTCTCACTGAATTATTAATATTTCAGGTGCTTTATTATACATGTTGGATGCTTTGGTTTGTTTTCTTGCTCGAATATGCACCTTTGCATAATGTTATGCACGGGTTACTAATAATTATAAGAAATATTACAAATATATTTTTGCGAATTTATATTCTATAAGGTTTTGAGTTTTAAATTGTAAATAATTTTGTAAAATTGTCTCTTATATGTATGAACATATAAATGTTTAAAAAAAAAAGTATATTATATACATATATGTTTTTGGTTATAAGTAAGAGCTTTGTTATCCATACAAGTGAGCGAATGTCATATGTTAAAAATAATATCTATGAAAAATTGTTTTCATAGAAGTTTATATGTATACAAATACATATATTTATATTTATAAGAACTGGTACGTGAAATGTGACACAAGCTGCAGTATCATCTATATGTATTAGTAGATACGTAATTTAGCTATATAAGGCATGTTTGAAAAATATGCCTGGAGAAACTATTACGTGATACAAAGTATAAAAAAGGCAAGCTTAATATAGAAGAATTCATAATAATGTGCATTTTTACCAATGTTTTTGCATATATTAAGTACTGATTTAAAAGTGTATATTAAACTAGTGCATTTTGTTGATATAACGTGAGGTACAATTCTCCATATATTAATAGAAATAATATGTGTGACCACAAGGAATAAACTTATACTTTTACAACAATTAAAATTAATTTCTCTAAGCTTTCTTCGCCAGTGTACATTTTGTATGAAAATTACAATTTATTGTATATTGAAAGTTACTTAGAGTAATACCATTTTGAAGATTGTAAATTCGTAAATACAACAGAATACAATGTAAATGGTATATTTCTTTACATTATAATTTTTATTTGTATACTTACACTTATATTTAATGATTCAATATTTACTAGTGAACGCATCATTAAGTCAAAGAGCTCAATGATTTCGTACACAATCCTTATATTTATACAATATACATTTTTAATAAATACTGTAAGTTAAATTGTTCTACTCAAAAATAGAGGTGACTTTTTAAATAATTCGTCTACTTTTAGCTTAAAGAGCTCACTTTGGATTGGTTCGTTCAGTTGGCACAGAGGATTTTTTACAACATATTCTAAATACACCTGGAAAAAATTGATTATTATTTTATCGAATGTACTTTCTAAAAATCTGTTTTATCTGTTTGCAGAAATCCCCAAATATAAATTACTCACATCTCTATACAGTTGTTGTAACAATTCTCTAGCATTCTGTGAAGCATTATCCGTATTCAAAACAAATTTTAATCCTGAAGGAGTTTCGAAATAATGTAACGTGTATTTACTAGTTTTGTAATACAAAAATCCTTCCTTTGGATCCAATGGCGATATTTTACTTACAAATGATTTGATGGAGAACAACATTCCATACATCAGTTTAGCTTCCTAAATTTGATATAATTACACGTTTATTTAACATAACCTAAGTTGATGAAAAATAATAATTGGTGTTTATTAAGTAATCAGTTTCGCTAGGTTTGACGTCACAAACATTGTAAACAATATTTATTTCTTTACATTCCATTAAATAATTGTTTACAAACTCATTATTACCTCTTCCTTCGTGATGCCAGATTTATTCAACCTATTCCATTCGGCGTAATACAATAACGTTCCATTTTTGGAAAATATGTATAAATTGTGAATTGTCATATTCTTGCTGACACTGAGTTATTTGTTTATTTATCACAGGTTAATAAATGTTGCTGGCATAGACAAGTTAGAAAGTAAATAGACTGGACACGCAATGATGCAATGTATTTTTTTAAATGATTCAGGAATCACTGGTCCGAAATTAATGTTACTGGTCTCAAAATGTTTGTAGCGATGCTGTGCATCGAACTTACATTTCACAATCCCATAAATTTGATTAATTATGGTCTTTTTTTATAAAATAGGCTCTTTACGTGCACCAAAACACACTCGCTATCTAGCGACGAAACCCAGATACTCAAATTTAGAGAAACTTGAATATCTCGGGAATCAGTGACTCAAAGTTACTGTTTTTGGTTTCAAAATGCTCATAGTTTTAATATTATTATAACAACAATTATTATAGCAACATTGCACTTTCTTAGGCTGATAACGCTGCAAAATCTAGCTTCGTCGGACACATACCTTATGTGTTGCAACCTCATCTAGTTCGCTTGCTGACCGCTCCAGAGTCGGTAATTCAGAACTGTAGACAGAAAAATGCATTGCATGCAATTCGCAGTTCGCATCACAGACTTATACAGTCTACAATCACGATTTCTGTGATAAGGGAGGAATAGTAGAGCTTGATAAGACTACCTGAAGATGACTCCACCAATGCAATTTGTGTATAAAAATTACTGTTTTTACGCGCTTCGGACATCGTTAAATTTACAGGTACTGTCAAAGTTATTGTATAACATATTTATTTACACAGCTTCAAACTTTCACCAAAATTTTTTGGTCGAAAAATAAGGTCCACCCTAATGTACACGCTATAACATACAGTTGTTCCGAACCACCAACGCATCCCGCCTATTGGTAAGAACCCCATTCGCTAATCCGGTATTCCCAGACAATAGTCGTTCGAATTCCATCGGAATGGTCGCAGTAAACAGCGGTAACAACTGGCTGGGAATAACACAGAGAGAAAGCTAGAGACAGAGAGCAAGAGGAGGTGGAAGCAGCAACGATAACATTGGAACTCTTTCTTTTAATTATTGATTAGATCGGCGGTTTCGTCGTGCAAATAGGGTTTTATGTAGCCGGGGCGAAAGTATCGTCGGGCCGGGGGACGTGTTCGTGGGTAGGGTCCGACGCGATTATCGTTCGGAGTACTTTTATTAACGCGTAACAGTATCGCGAAAGGCAAAGCACCGGGGCTATACGGCCGCATAAAGCGTTCTTTTTTTCGATCGGTCCTTCCTCGGTTGAGCGTGCCATTTGGCTTTTCACCGTTCAAGTAGAGTCAAGGGGAAGCTAAAGCCGACCGAAGCTCGGGAGAAGCTTTACCGCGGAGCCGTATAATACCTACGCGAACGACGCTATGCAAATAAATACGGCAGCAACGAGAATGCAGGAAAGTAAAGCGGGAGAATAAATTGAAACGGTGGATGCGGCGGCGGCGACCGCCATCAAATTATGAATGATACACGCTTTTACACAATGCTCCGCGGCCCCGACCGTTTGTAACTGCTAGCCATACTAGCTTCACAAATTATAGATACCATCGGACGTGTTCGCGTAACGAGACAAATTCGCTCGATAGAGCAAGGGGTACAAACGCGGCCGCGAGGAACTAATGACACAATGCTACCAGGCTACCTATACGTATACCTTCTGTTTCGAACATTTCAATGCGTCTAGAAGGAAGTTGTGGTTACACGAACTGAATCTTGCTGGCAAAGTTATCGTAAGTTTCCTTATCGGTAGATTAGTATCCAATTAGTGAGACGTTTAATAGCTCGACTCGCACTAACTGCAACTTCTCGGATTTTCTAGTTCGACCGGGAACTAGATGGAATCATACCCGCTACTGTTCACATTCGTGATACGAGAGCGTGTAATGTAGATTGTTCCATTTGTGAGGATGGTTTTGGCTTCATTAACGTGGCTTCTATTAGTAATGGAACGCGTAGAGGATACTTTAGAAAGTAAAGAATAAAAAATAAATTACGATCTCTTGAATTTTTATATTTACCAGCTTTTGTAATCTTGTTTAAGAGAAACGATTTCTACTCGTTTATTGTACCTTATCGTCTCGTTGGCATCGCTGCGTAGGGGCATTCATAATTGTACAATAGTAACAATAACTTTTATTCGCGTTAGAATAAGAATAATTTTCACGGACATTTTCAATTTTCTTTCCTTGAATCGAATTTACACCAAGCAAGTTCACGTTACACTATAGAAACCTAACTTGATCGGTACTTTTCACTATTCCATCGATGTTGCCGCGCGCAACGAGGCGCAAGTCTCAAACATTTCAACACTCGGGTCCGGCAAACACCCGGAATCAGCCCAATGTCCTCGGTAATACATACATACATTCGAATGACGCGGGCTCTGTGACTATTTAACGGGAATGTCTCGAAAAGCGAAAGCGTCGGTCGAAAAGAGATTGATTCGATAATTTAGTTTCCGAAGAGGAATTAACCATTTCCCCCTGATGAATGTTGCCCTTCGCGCCGGTTTTCGAAAACAGGAGAATGCGAACATCGTTTCGGGAATTCTTTTTCACGTGAATCGGAGGACGCGGGAGTCGAATTGGCTCGAAAATTCCTTTTTCGCCGGGCGTGCAATGGTTCCCGGGTATGCATGTACGTGCTTTCAATTCTGAAAGGCCGTGTGCCGGCACGGAGCGTGGCAGTGCCGTGGGACAGAGAGAGAATAGACTGAGAGGGAGAGAGAGAGTGAGAGAGAGAGAGAGAGAGAGAGGGAGGGAGAGAGAGAGAGAGAGAGGGAGAGGGAGAGGCCGCAGGAAAAATATGAATGTAAAACGAATGATCGCGCATCGCCACTGCCTGGAATGATTCGATAACGATGACCGGGGCTGTAAATCAAACGGAGCCTCAGAGCCAGTGATGCGTCGACTGTTTCGAGTGCATCGTATCGGCCGGTGCGCGCCGCGCCTGTACACTAGCATGTAATATAATCACCCAGGCCCAAATGTTTGAAACAGCGAGCTTAAAACCGGGTATACATATAGACCCCCCGTAGATAGCCGTACACCGTCCAGGACTATATTGACCCTGACGCAAGCTTACCAAGTTTGCCAAAAGCGTCCCTTCCGCCGTGGTCGCTTCTGTTAATTTCATTCGCAGTGCGAGTTCGCCGCGACTTCGGCCCGGCCTGCTGCGTTCCGCGAATTTAACGGTTAATTTATCGATAGCATTGATCGCATCTGCACTCGAGGAACCGCCGCGCCGCGCCCTCGCAAACCGGAAAAACCTTTCGAGACGTTTAATAGCTTCCCGCCAATTCTAACTTGATGCTCGGATTTTCTAGTTCGACTGGGAACTATCATACTTGGCACTTTTCAGATTCGCGATTGCTCCATTGGTAGAGATGTTCTTAGCTGCATCAATGCTTTTTACTATCGGTAAAAATATTTTTCTATTAGTAGTAAAACGTAGTGGATGAATTACAACATTTTGCTAGTATCCAATTTTTATTAATTATATTCGAACCTCCGCGAACCAGGTGAATTGAAGTCACACTCTGAACCATGTGGGGTTAATTTTACATAGGGTCTCTCGTAACAGTTTTCACGATTTTTTAAGGTACTTGCGATAATCTGACAAAAAATATTTTCAACAAAAGTTGATCAGTTTTCGATTGGTTATATATTGCAATAAAAAAACATTTTTTTTGGTAGTATTGTCAAGGTCACCTTCATTTTTTTAAATGACACTTGTCATTTGCACAAGTGCCATTAAAAAAAATGAAGGTGGCCTTGACTATAATAAAAAAGAAATTTTCCAACATTTTTGTTTATTGGAATGTATAGCCAATCGAAAACTGATCGACTTTTGTTTAAAATAGTTTTGTCAGATTATCGCAAGTACATACTTAAAAAATCATGAAAACTGTTACGTGGGACACCCTGTATATCCATCTACAGATACATCAGTTTTACAAAAATGCACTCTAAAATAGTGTTTTGTCGATTTTATAATAGAATCAGATCCAAATAAAACGAAGATTTATTTATTTTTTTTAATTTAATTGTAACAGTTAAGACTGCGAATTGTTATGCATTTATGAAGAAATTAGCTGGCTGAGATATGAAACAGAAAAATTAGGAGAATCTAAGAATATTGTTCTATTGTTATCAATGTATGGAACTTGTTAAGAGGTGAACTAATCTTTTTTTGTAACTTCTGCTTCCCAGGTTCAATGCGGAAACTTTAATGGTTAATTTATCGATAGCATTGATCTCCGCTGAGAGAACCGTCTCGCAAACCGGAGAAACATTTCTCCCAGCCATGCTGACTACCGGCAATAAAACGAGCAACGATAAACAGACACGGTCTGTTGACAGAGGTGCTAGATATCGCTTTTAGTCGGCGCATTACAACGCTCGCGAGACGCAATAACGCTTCTGTGAATAGAATTTCTGGTTTGATCGTTCGTGCGGCCCTTTCTCTTTTTTCGCTTCGCGCTCCACCTTTTTGACCGACTGCTTCGAAATTAACTAATTTCCATGCGAAACGCGGGAAAAGTAAACGCGAGCGCCTGTCCAGGAATCATTGTCACAGAAGTTCCTTGGCGAGCGGAAGTTTTATCCGGTGCAAACCGTCCCTCTCGCAACTATTCCGTCGAGTTATCCCTTTCGGATGGCATAATTCAGTAACACCCGCGGCGATATCACCGTGTGTAGCAACAGTGCCGATATTATCTCCTGTGCGGAACGTGTTTTGATATTTTAAGATGCACGGAGTTTGTCTTTCGTCGAGGATGAACGTGATTTACTTACGGTATTAACCTTCTTGGTTAGGGCACCGTGTGCACGTCGTGTTATTATCCAGGAAGTCTGCGATCAATATTATCCCAATTTTCAGTGTTTTCTATATCATTTTATCAATAAAGTAAAACATATTTTATCACCGTGAATTATTTCATAGAGAAATTAAAGGACGAGGTTTGCATAATGTAAAATTTCAATGTTAATTCAAATTTAATACGGTTTTGCGAACGGTTAATATGAATTATCAGAATTAGTTTGACAAATTCCCGTGTTTCACAGTGACGGAAATGACAATTATACTGCAGATTTTATGCAGTTACGATATATGCGTGAGTATGTGCAATTTGAAACAGTAGAAGGATTAGAAGAATTCAGGAATGTCCTCATATTATTTTCAATATATTGAAATTACTAATGAAAAAAAAAACTATTTTTACTTAGCTCCGGATACCGTAATTTCATGCACAAGATCCACAGTCTGGCAGTAACAAGTTTTTTAACAACACACTGCAGTGAAAATCTGTCATCGTTTGATTTCTTATACGCGAGAACAATGGCGGACGGAAAGTCTCTGGTTGCGCGCGCGCGACCCTAGAAAGACTAAATAAAACTGACAAAGGATCCCAAGAGGAATGGTATGTTAAAACAGGAAATCCTCGAAATATTTCCCGACACACGCATTGCACGTCGCATTACTTTGTAATTCAAAAATTTGCGAGATGCCGCGACGGTTTTTTTTATAAACGATAAGCCGCTTTTGTTTGCTACGCAATCACCGAGGGGTTCTCTCTCCGCCGTGTGCCGTTGGAAAAGAAGTTTGCAAATCGTCCCGTTTATCCGGAACTCGTAGAGCAGATTTGTTCACCTTCCCCATTCAAATCGTTCCCCCTTTCCCGCGATACTCGTGCATACGCGATCGAGAGATAGCGAGATCATCCGCCGCTTGTTCTCTCGGATATAAAACTTCTTTTTTTCTCTCATCTCTTCTTTCTTCTTTTTTCTTTTTTTTTTTTTTTTACGTTCAGCATTTCCGCGATAAAACAGCACGCCCCTTTTCCTTTCCGACGTTCTTCCATCTCGGCATTCAACTTTCGGAATTTCAAACAGCCGCCGCGGTCGTCTGGGAAATCGTCCCGGAATTATTATCGCGCGATGAATATAATGGTGTCGCCATTGTACCTTTTTTTTTGTCGAGTTAATTAAAGAATTTCTTTCTTGCCGATTGGAACTACTGTATAATTGAAAGAAACCGGTCGGGCATTTTCGAATGATCTGTATTTATCCTTTTGAACGTATATATTCGGTCGGTGATTTATATAGAATTGCAAAGGGTAATCGAAAATTCCCGAGTAATCGAATTTGAAAATACCCCGAGCCCGCGTGATATTGAATAAGAATCGGCTAACGCGTCTGCCCGTGACGGGTCTTTTCTACTTCAGGTAATCACAAATGCAGGCTTCCGAGACGAATTTCCGAAATCGATTAAAAAGTCATGCTCTATATCTCCAACCTATTTTACTATGCGGAATAGTGATCCTTTCTTCGTTCTATCTCTCTACCTGCAACATTTTAAAATTATTATAACAGATGTTAACCTGGCACGAAGGATTTTCAAATGCTCCTTATATTTGCCATGCAAAACGCATTTCTATATTGCAAATAAAATATCATTTAATTCAATCCATTAACTCTTCGCTCGGACATCCATTATAATTAACGTCATAAAAACATGAATAATAATGGCGTAATTGGAGAAGCATAATAAAGATTACTGTTTATCTTCAATAATTAAAGCGTAGTATATCATATTCGCATTTTGTTGCAAAATTATCATCTTCCAATTAAACCATTAATTATGATAATTTAATACTGCTTTCCGAAATGTTGCCGTTACAATCAAAAAGTACTACGTTCGAAATTAACAATATTTCTGCCGGATTGAACAATTCACGACGCATTGGAAACATATTAACACATTGTTATTCCACGCGATTCGACGGGATGCAACGAGAAATGTATAATATAATGTATTCGATTTTAAAATACGTTTCTATTTTTAGATATATGCCTATATGACGTCGCTTATTCGGATATTTCGGAGGTCTCTTTTTCTGGAATCCGCCACCGTATTTAGAACAATGAGGTTATCGAAAGATATCATAAAACTGCATCGCAATGCCAGATTAGCGTATCGTTTTTTAATTATTTTATCGCGAAATCATCGATCGGTACAGTGACGTACTTACGCTAATAGAAAGTGTAGCTATTTTGAAAATCGATTTTATCGTTTGATTTTCGACACGGTCTCCGTATTTTAACCATCGGGCGGAGTACATAGACGAAGCTTGGGTTATTGATCGTATTCCAATATTAAACGAAAACAAGGTGGTCTACTTGAAAATTTGATCAATCAACGTCTAACAAAGGTGTATTTACTTGATTGTAAGAAAACACGACGCATCCACGATGGAGAGAACCTACGAACGAGAAATCAGTGGATCATTTGCTCTGCAAACTGGCCAGATTTTGTTAAACAATCGGAGAGAGCAGATAATATACCAGCACGAATTTTTACCTACCTCACACTAGCCTCTTTTTATCAGCGGCGGATCGATCGTATCGCCGCCAGTTTTGCTCTGATTAATACGTCGGAGCTGTCCAAACATCGTTGTCAGAATTTGATCAAACGATGTTTAATGTGCTCGCCGGCTACCTGGCGTATTGACGTACGATGCGTTCATCGTGCACCGACGATTCGATGGGACTCGAAAGGAGACGATCCTTTGTCTCTTGTCGGTCTACGAAATCCAGACTTTTTTTTTTTTACATTGTTTATTTAATTAGGTCGCATCAACATCAAGGTCATTAGCGACCAGTTGGTTACATATACAAAATTACATTAGAAAAAGGTGTGGGCATACCCACTACTACAATTACAGGATGCTATAAACACCCGTTTGCTTTAGGAACATGATAATCCGATTTATATTCTCATCACCATTGAGGCACTCTATCAAATTTTTTGGGATAGCCAATCGATTTCTTTGGAACGCATAGAGGGGGCATTTCAGGATAATGTGCTCGATCGAAAGTGGAATGGAACATCGAGTACATAGGGGTGAGGGATCTTTCTTTATTCTGTATACATGGGTGAGGTTGGTATGTCCAATACGTAGTCGGGTGATGACTACCTGATCTCTTCTGTTAGTAAGTAGAAATCCAGACTTGGATCACGGTGAATGAAAGGATTGGTGGGGAAACCGACCGAGAACAAGTTACCATTCATTTACTATAAAATCATACTGCTTGGGTTCTCTCGAATCGTCTCTTCTTCATTCATCGGTAAAAAGCTGGAGGATTGCGTAACACTTCAGGAAAAGTGTAGGTGTAACTGTGGTCAAAGTAATTGGAATGTGGTTAAAGAGTGTTTCGAGAAATGTAGTTTCTATCAACATATTCGCGAGATTTTTCTGATTAAAATGACACCTAACACGACGCAATTCGGTTCGCATTTACTCGTGTTTAATCCAAGATTTAGTAAAACCTCGCTTATCCGAACCACTCAGGTACCGTACACATGTATTCGTTCAATAGATTTGTTTTGTACATGTGGGTCTACCGATTAAATATAAAATATGTATTCAAATAATTGGGTATTCACACACCCGTTCGGATAATGGAGGTTCTATATCGTGAATTAAACAATTAAAAATTCAAATTGTGTCGTGTTTGGTATCATTTTAATCGGAGAAATGTCACGAATAGAATGGTGACAATTTCAAAAAATTACAATTAGAAACTAGGTTTTGGAGATCTACGGGTACACTCCGCGATAGGATTTTTAATTCTAGCCATAGAGATTTGTTTAAAAAATTGGTGTGGTAATTTTAAATGTTCAGTCAAATTGTGTGCGTATTTCAGAAATCGAGTCTTACACTTGCACCTTGATCTCTTACATAAGAAACTGACTTTCAAATTCCTCGGTAAATGTATTTTTAAGTATACCCGTTTATGGTGTCTATCGCCACTCCCCCCCCTCCCCCCGCCCTCTCTTCGAATCGGTTTAAACCGGTCTCTCAATATGCTTTTCGGAACGCGGGAAGTTTCAGTGACCTACCTTTCCTTCAGAAAAAGAAAGGAGAACAACCCGAGGACTGTGTTGGACGACTAGGTGACGCAGTCGGTCCGTTGTTTACGACACCTACGAGCAGTATACATTGTCAGAGTACTAACTTGAACTTGATCTTGTCCTTTAGAGCGTGGAGTATCAAGACGGAAGAATGATCGAGCGAGTTCTCGCGGCGCGGCACGCGGTCCTAGATAAAATCGTGGCGCGAGACTATCCGTTGATCTGATCGATGCGATATCTCGGCGTGGCTTTTTAAATTATCGCATTATCGTGCATCGTTGAGGCCGGCTGTCGGAGCAGGGAGAAACAACGGGAGCGGTTCCTCGGCTCGAGCGACGACGCCACGAGCAATAATGAGTCCGCGCCACGTTCTGTCGGCTCGAGACCGCTTTATTTGTGACCACGGGTATTAAGTGGATCCGGAACCCGCCTCCCGATAATGGGGCCTGTTGATTATCTTGATATCTGACGCGTTATACAGTTGTCTAACCGTCGCGAAGCCATTCAGACGATCGCGGTCGCGGTTTCGAAGACGTCCAAGCCTTCGACGGCACGTCGGAGCTCCGTCATCATCACATTCGAGTCCCTCTGCAGCAGCCAGCCATGACGCATGCTAAGGAGACCTCTCCGAAGGTAGGAACCTCCTTCTACACCAGTGCAAGTACTCCTGTGAGACCAGTTAAGTATCCTCTATCCTGTATCCTCTAATCTAATATCTATCCTGTATCCTCTAAGACCTATCTATCCTGTATCCTCTAAGACCTATCTATCCTTTATCCTCTAATCTAAGATCTATCCTGTATCTTCTAAGACCTATCTATCTTGTATCCTCTAAGATCTATCCTGTATCCTCTAAGACCTATCTATCCTGTATCCTCTAAGACCTATCTATTCTGTATCCTCTAATCTAAGACCTATCTATCCTGTATCCTCTAAGACCTATCTATTCTGTATCCTCTAAGACCTATCTATTCTGTATCCTCTAATCTAAGATCTATCTATCCTGTATCCTCTAAGACCTGTCTATCCTGTATCCTGTAAGACCTATCTATCCTGTATCCTCTAAGACCTATCTATCCTGTATCCTCTAAGACCTATCTATCCTGTATCCTCTAAGTAAAGGAACGACGTAAAAGGAGAAGTATCATCAGAGTGCTCGGTTAAATTTACATCAGTTCAGGAGCCAGCGGTCAATCCCAGGACCTCTTTATCCCCGCACTTTTCATATTGCATAAAGATCCGCAGTCTACTAATGCGACGACCGGGTAATGTTTCTCTACCTAGGTACTCGGGCCAATATTTGTTTACCTGGCTATCATATAAGTAATATAAGCTCTAATTTACACCCGGGTTCCCATCGACTGGAGAACGGCGAACGTAACGCGGACACGGGAAATTCGTTCATCGGCAAACAATGGACTGTCAGGTGTCGCGCGTATGGACGCGCGTCCGCTGGGACGTTTGATACGCGTGATACGAATATCGTGCACGGCCTCGAAATTCTCTGCCATTTTCGGGTCGAAACAAGACTGGTAGCAGCACTACTGACCGATGGAAAGTTGCTGCGACGCACACGGTATTCCTTCGTTCCGGAAACTGTGACGCGTCGCGATGATAACGGGTCACTATTAACTCACATCATTTTCGATTTTCGATACTGGAGTTCGATAATTCGCGTGGCACAGATAAGAAGGGAATGGTAAAATTTGGACGCTAGGTTTCTGTGCGCGCGTGTGTGTTGTGCGCGTGTGTGATGCATAAGTACGTGTTTTCTCTTGTCTGTTTACACACGCGATGTGGATATTCAAAAATTTCGGTGTTCATAGTTTGTGGTTCTTATTTATCGGAACTAGACTGGGGATTTTTATGAATAATAAAAATTAATTTTAATTATTTATTAATTGCTAATTTTTATGCAGAATGAACATTTTCTAAATCGATCGTAAGGAATGGAAGCTAGAGGTTTCTTAACCCGAATAAATATAAAATAATATAACAACATTTTTTTAATAAATTTACGGTGTTGTTTTGCACTGTCTAATCATATAACAAGATTTTCTAAATTTTGTTAACGTGTCCATAAATTCACTTCGATTTATTTTGTATTCGTACGAATTTATTCTTGAATAACAAAAACAATTAAAACACAGAAAACAATTGGCGGTATTTTGTTTAAGCGATTACGTACGATTTATATTATGTACAGTGTTAAATGAATATTTCTAAAGGTGCTAGACGATCTTTAAAAATAATTGTTTATTTAAACTGCTATGGTTAATACTATGATCCCAGTGTTCTATAATCGTACAACTCTGGAACTACAGTCTTATTTTATACTCTGTAATTGTGACAAGTAGATCACAGTAATCGAATTGGCGCGCGTAAATATTGTCAGTGTGCGCATGGCCTTACATTTCAAATAGTATTATCTAGTAGAGCCGAATTGGCAGCCCTGTCGGAGGATCAGCGACGTTTATTTAATGCGCACGCTACTGGCGAAGTGTTACTAGCTCACCATACAGGAGGTTGCATTTAATTATATTAATTGCTGAGCGACGTTGCATTTAGTGGAAATGTTAAATAATTCTATAAAATAGCGTGCCACGTGTGTGTAACATTTCACTTCATTACGCCGTAATTATTGTCCAAGTAAATGTTTAAAAGACGCAAAAATATTAGCTTTCATATCAGTTTGTATTGTTAATATGCTCGAATATCTGTGCAATTTATTATACGATATGTATAATTTAACTTCGTACGAATTACATTTTTGAAGTGACATAGGCAAAGAATGAAAATGATATTTCCACACTCTCGACTGCCTTATCAGTAAACTATATGACTAATACAGACCTATTAGTCACAACGAATAATTGCGCGACAAATATAAATGAATTCACAATCATCGAGCAATCGGTGTTTTAAATAATACCTCTGACAATTTTAACAGAAGTTACACTTCAACGTACCAACTATTTTAACATTACTAATAAATATTAAAACAATTTCCAAAAAACAATTCTCGTCGTCCTGATTATTCTCAAAACATCATTAACAAACAAGTATGTATACGCTGGAGCCACGACCGTCATCAACGATACGTAGAGAGATTGACACAAGCTTAGCGACTGTAATCATTTGTTTACACTCCACCTTTCAAAAACATGAAACAAAATTCGCATTGTTCATTGTATTATCCAACATACACTAAAACCGATGATTCGACCGACAGTGGCAGGTTTAGCGTTAAACTCTTCAACTACTAAACCGTTGTTGTGCAGCCCAGTGCAACCTGTTCTCGCGTTTCCCTCGGCTGGCGAACATCATAATCGAGCTCGCGTGCGACGATGCACCGCGTCGGAACAATGGCAACAATGTTGTACGGAAAAGAACAGCGTTCGGCGGATCTTATCTTGTCCGCGGGTTCTAGTGCGAGTAGATTAAGCGAGCAATGCTCGTACCGTTAGACTTTCGAGATAAATTGGCTCGATTCGAGAGCCGTTCCCTTAATCTCGTTACGTAAATACCTTGGTCGGTCCTCCAGCGGCGCGTTTACATTCCCACTGTCCGCATTAGGTTCGCCGTTAGTGTTGTCGCACAGCATCAGCGTCCGAGGCATCGTCTCCTTCATGTTCTTCCGGTGGACCCTAGGTGCCCAACGGAAAATCGGGCAGAGCGAGAACCCGGTCGGGTATGGGACGGGTCGGGAAGACATCGGGAAGAGTTATTGAAAATTTCGGGATTCAAGATTTCCGAGAATAATCCCTAAAAATTGTTGGTAGTCCCGAAATTTTTGAGAATCTCTCCCGATCCCGAAAAAAATTCTTGACTCGTTCCGGCTACGGTACTGTGTGTGCCATTTAGAAAATCTGTGCAGTTTTCGAGAAACGAACCCTTCAGGGCCGATGTGTGCCATTTAGAAAATCTGTGCAGTTTTCGAGAAACGAACCCTTCAGGGCCGATGTGTGCCATACTGATTGTAACCAATGCCTCAAAAGTGATTACACCCGGACCGGACTATTAACCTTTTGCACTCGACCGGCGTCTCTGAGGCGCCACTAAAAATAATCGTACTACAATTCAGAACAATGACCACATTACTAAACCCGTTTGTATCCGATAAATTGCCAAAAATTTACACGTGAAATGATTATACATCATACTATGATAACATCTGTGACATTGCACAACACAGTAATCCACGGTTAAGGAAATAGTCGGGATCAAAAGTGAAACCAAATTGATCTTTTCTCATTCGATAAGGCTACCAAAGAGAACCCTCTGTGGTAAATTTCAAGTCGGCACCCCCATCACAAGGGTAGGTATACGATTAGCACAGTTTAATGAATTATAATCCATTTCTTCTGTTCTGCACAACAAAAACTCACGAAAAAATTCATGAACAATCTACTTAGTAGCACACACGACTGTGAATTTTTTCCCGAATTTTCAAAATCGATTTTTAAAAAATTCCGAAACTTTAAATTGCTGATTTTGTATTGAATTTATCAGGTGGTCACGTTTATAGGAGTGGGCAAACGTGCTTAGAAAAATTTAAAATCTGTTAAAACAGGTACGAGAAGAGTAGGGATGGACATTTAACCGAAACTTAAAATTGCTGATTTTGTATTGAATTTATTGGGGATGGGTTGGACATTTAACCGTGGATTACTGTATTAGTGTACAATTTAATCGATATACGAAAATGTACACTTTTTCTCGATATCATGCGGAAAGACAAAGAAACGCAGAGTGTTCCAATCTTTAGTCCCGTATCATTTTGTGAATGGGGCTAGGTGGCGGTCCCGTTGATTCTTATCTTTCAGAGGGCGCCCGTGATAATTCATAGGATGCAAATATGACGTTGAACTTGTGTTGTTGGCAGGCGAAAAGGATTTCACTGGGGGTCGGCGGCGCCATGGTGGAGCTGCCGCAGGATCCAGAACGGGGTAGCTGGGCCAACCCTATTGAGTTTGTTCTATCCTGCATCGGGTATGCCGTTGGCATTGGCAATGTTTGGCGTTTCCCTTACCTTGTATATCGTAATGGCGGCGGTACGTATGTGTCCACGGCCTGTACACGGCGTGTACGTACACACAGAGAGGGAGAGGGTGTGCACGCGGTGTGTACACGTGTGCAAACCCGCGCAAACTGGGCCCACGAGAAAAACGTCCGGTCGAGTTCGCTAAACATACAGTAACCGGGCTGGGCGGCAAACGAACTACCGGATTACGCGGGGAATGATTTATTCTCGTCCACGAGGGCGTTTTCATGAGAACGACGCGGCGGCGCGCGCGCGCGCGGGGGAAAAAAATAGCGGCCGGACAACGCGACAGAAAAGGATGAAACGAGTGTACGAACGTGCACGAGCCGCGCGTCGAAACGCGAGCCGCGGAGCCCCACGTGACGAAATGGTTAATTCGAATAATTAAGCGTAGTTTGGCAGCTTGTGACCGAGCGCGTTCGGGAAATTTAATAAATCTTTCCTGGCCTGCGTGTGCGGTTATGCCTGTTGATACTGGCCTCCTCTCGCCTCCTCTCGCCTCCTCTCGCCTCGTCGGGTTTATTTGCGAAATGTCGAAAGAGAGGCGACCCCTCGTGTTCTGAACACTTGGCTTTTAATTATTCTATTTTACTTCCCTCGGTTCTTGTTTCATGTTTTTTCTCCTATTTACGGGGGCCGAGCTTCATTGTTCCGCCGGGTCAGCCACTAATGAAAGATTGGAAACGAGAAGGGCGCAACGCCGTTTTAACCTTCCCCGTCCCTCCGGCGCGTATTTCGACCCGTTAATCAGGCACAGAGTGGTCTTGATAAATTTCAATTAATCCGCGACACTGCCGCGCGAAACGAATTTTATCGTATATAATTACTTATCGCGGTCTGGTCGCTAGTGTTCGGCGAAATCTGTTTATCGGACTCGCGGACGTTTCTTTCAGTCCTGTTCACCCCGGTGCAACTGTTCCGGGCACTTCAATTCAGCTCATGAGATTAATAATAATTATTTAAGGCTTCGGTGAGCTTGGAAGTTTCGTTGGTACTCGAGTCTGCACTCGAGCTGGTCGAAATTGAAACTGATAATCGAGGGAATATTGTAGTGAAAGTTTTATCTTTTGAAAGTCCAGTATGTAGATTAACCAAGAATTTCTAAATGCTTGGTAGAGTTTTGATTCAATATACTTTTACAAATGCATACTCTTTTTTTTTTTTAATTTTTGCATACACTTACAAACCAACATTGAATAATTAAAAAAAAAATTAACCATTTGCATTCACTATCAATTGTTAATGGCAAATATTAACCCTTTGCACTCGGAGCTATTTTAACTGAAAAACGAAAGATTTTTCCATTCTATACAATTATTTTTCAATTTTTGCATATGAAACTGATATGATATGTAGTTTATTAAATACGAACAAAAATAATAATGCGAACAATATTTTTACGAATGGCACAGCAATTTTCAGTGGCGCCTCAAAGTCGCCATCCGAGTGCTAAGGGTTAATGTCATTTGTGTATTTTCACCCTGAGGAACGTTTGCAAGTTAAGCATTTACCGAGGTCCAACAGAAGAATTTTGATTGTTACCAAACTTTATTTAACATTGATCTTTCTTTCCAGGCGCCTTCTTGATACCGTTCATATTAATGTTGATAACAATGGGATTGCCAATATTTTTTCTGGAGCTTGCAATTGGACAGTATTCCGGCCTCGGTCCTAATGAGGCGTTCACACGCATGGCGCCGGCGTTTCAAGGCCTCGGCTACTGCACCCTGGTCGTCATTTTGTTGGTGCTGGTCTACTATATGGTCATCGTAGCGTGGACACTGTTTTACATTTTCGCCTCGTTTATGCCAAAGCTCGGCTGGGCCTACTGCGACAACGAGTTCAACTCAAACAGTGAGTACAAAGTGGAACAATTATTTTTATTATTAATTTTCCTTTTGTAACTACATCCGACGACCTGTTCCTCGCAAGCTCTCTCGTCTCGTTGCGTACTCGCAACACACGTATATTACTATGTCACATTGCACAATTTATTGTCGACCATAAAATTCAACGGTGTTCCCGGAACTGTTTTTAAACGATTGAAACCGTGTGGAGGGAGGATTCGTTTCTTCGAAATTCAATTTCTTTGTAGAACAAGCAAACATTGCGTGAGGGAATTTATTGGCGAGTTTCTACGAGAGCGATGTTATGCTTCAATTTCTGAGTGTTTCGTAGATTTCGCTTCGACATACGGTTTATGTCTGCGGGAGCACAATCGTCAGGGGCGAAATGAAAATATAATACTGCTGTACGGAGAGTACCGTAGATGAAATTCCGAAATAAGTGTAATTTAAAATATCTCGGGTAATACTTGTTTGACAGTAGAACTACCGGACAAGTATTCCCGAATTTTTCTTTTACAATTAAGAAAAGGGTTATATTACCATAAATCTTGAAAGCAATGTACATAAATTGCGTTTAGTGTTTTGTAGTTCTACTGTTGACTCTTTTACGTATTCAAAAAATAATTGCACAAGGAGTTCTCAATTAATAAATATTAATTAAATATGTATTTTCGTTTTACACTCCCATCAATTGTGTTTTATTTACAGTCTCATATTTCAATTGCAAATAGAAACGAATTTCACAGTATTTAAAATAGAGAAGGGTTACTCTTTGTCGACTTAGTGTATTCTGGGAATTATGCTCGACACCTGTTGTAGGGTCAATTAAATCACACTCAAGTTGCTTCGTTGAGGTAAATTTTTCCTTTTTAGATAGTTAAATCGTTGCTCTTACGGAATGATTGAAAATGTGCGGCGGGGGCGGGGGGAGGGGGGGGGGAGGGTCCAAAAAGTGTCGATGAAGTTGATGGAGGATCATCCATTAAAGTCCTAACAGTGTTAAAGCTTCCGGATTTCTAGCACGAGCGAGTTGAAGTAGCATCGAACACGATTTTTACATACTTTCTCGGGAGGAAAAGTTTCAGAGATACCACAATATCAGGAAAGTATGGTTCCCAAGATTGTTGGCAATCATTGCTTTGAAGTCAGGTTTCCGCAGACGTTGGCAGGAGTTCAAGCAATCGGGGTAAACGAAATATTATTACAGTAACCATGCCTCATGAATCTCCGGCGAAGCGAGCAATAAAAATTTTTAATGAAAAATAAAGAGGAGGGCAGCCCTTGAAAGGTTCAATTATGAATGTAATTAAAATGATTGAGATTTTTCAGATACGATGGGATCGCGGGTAGTTCGATGGATATATCCCCGGAATATTGAACGGTTAGCGAAATTGATTAAGTTTCGCACACACATCGTAAAAGCTTGATTATTTTCGAAAATTTTCCGTCGATGTAAAGTATCAAGTAGGCTAACATTCAATCAGTCGTTAATACCGATATAATTTCTGTATTATTGCATTATTGCTTTCTCTATTTTAGTTTCAACGATAATATGTTTCGTGCATAATGGTATTACACGCGGACTTCGAATAATATTGCTTTTTTCCGTTATTATTGCATTACTGCCTTCCTCACCATCAATTTCCGCAGTAATTTAATGTACAAATAACACAATAAATTGTGAAATGTTAAATTACTACAGCATTATTGCGACTAAATGGACAGAGGAAATTAACAGTCGTAACGCTGCCAACAACTTCAATTATGTATTTAATAATTCAACCGAGTTTTGTTTGCGTTATTATCAACTATACCGTTCCTTTTTAATCAAACTGCGTATCTTTCACACGTGTAATATCTAGAGACACGTTTACCTTTTTTAATTGGTTCTTGATTGCTTTGAAATATCTGAACATCAAGGTTTCATATAAAATCTGCTTCTTTGAACTGTGAGATTATAAATGAAATAGAATTTGTTTATTTAAAAAGTAAGTATTATCCTATTAGAACTTTTGTGCAAGTATTTTTTAGGGTTAAATAACTTCTCTCCAATTAATTTCACATAACCAATAATAGTTATTCAAATGGAAATATTCTCTCGTCCTTTTACAGTTTTAGCGTACCATTATAATTCAGATCTTTATGTAAAAATTGATTTAAATATAAATCGTCTACTAGAAACTTAGTATTTAATATGGATCCCAAATTATGGTGACTTATCTTTCAACAAAATTGCAATTTTACCGTTAAATCGGAAAGAACCTATTTCTTCGTGTAGTATATGAGATTCAGCAGGTGTGTGCAGAGTTTTGGTGACGGTGAAAATAACTGAGTATTGTCCCATCACTACGTTGAGCAGCGAGCGAACTGGTCGTTACAGGGATCGAAGTATCAGTAAAATGAATGGGAGGCGGAACGAAACAGCGTGAACGTAATTAGTCTCGTTTCCCGGCGATGGCAACGAAGTGGCTATGAGGAGATACATAAGCAACATTATCCCTTGTAAAATCGAACTCTTGGCTCTCTACGAGGCCCTTTGTATACTATAAACGGTAGCTGTTTCGTTCGAATAGACGATAGCTTTTCGAGCGGTCCGATGTTTCCTTCTCATTACCGCATAATCGGTATAACGATATTGGATGTACGTCGTGAAAACCCATAACGCCTCAACAGATTGTTTCAGCGGCCTACAACAGACAGATTGCCAGAATAACGATAGTGGGACGATATTCTACAACAAAACCTGCATGTCCATCGACGTAGTCTGCAAAAGTTTCAATTACCTCGACGGTGGGAACGTCACCTCCTGCTTCAACGGCACCTCCGTTGTGCCACTTCGCCAGCTTTACACCCAGGTGCTGTCTTCTGAGGAATATTTTAAGTATGCTAGATTAAACGATATTCTTCCAATCTTTTTAATTATATCGTTAAGTCCACGAGAAGGTACGGTGTACACTTGTTCATAAGTATTGGAGTCAGGTACCATAAAATTCAATTAGATTCCATAGAGTTAGGAATGATTTAGTTTGCGACTTAATATTTTGGCAGACATCAATGCAGAATAAAATACGAGAAAAATATTTTCTCTTGGTTCTTCAGCTAAGAGGATCCCAGTAGCGTCCTAGATGCAAATGTACAGTTTGTTACCGAACTAGAAGTTATTCACATAAACGTAAGGACATTACTATGAGTACAAGCGCTGCGATGCTGGACTATTTCCAGAATTCTGTTTGCGAGAGTTTCTTACTTTGCAATCTTTTGGATAGTGCATCGAGGTCATTAATAAAATCCAGGACATACTTTTTTGATCTTTCAACGATTTTTGCCAAGAGATGTAACTATTTGCAACTACATTTGACATAATACTTATGGGCAGTGTCATAGTACCACGCTCACTAGAACGAATCTATAAAGTATCGGATTCACAAAAATAGTATTTAAACGCACATGAAAGCTGGGAAGGTTTTGAAAATACTTGAGGATTTAATAGATTATACGAACTTAGGAGAACCTTGAAACTGTTGAAGTGCTTGAGGTCTTTGGAAGTCTTGGAGAATATAAAAATATTCGAGTGTCTTGACAGTATCGTTAAACTTTGGACCTTTTGGTGAACATCATTTTGTGAGCCTTGGAAGCACATGTACATTTATCCAAACTCGAATAAAGCAAAAAATATTTGTGTCTTTGTAGGTTCTGTAGCATTATAATCATTTCTGGAATAGCAGAATGTTTCTTCAATACAAATTAATATTAATGATGTATTTGTGATAATACTCAAGTGCAAAACTGTAGTTTCATTGTAGTTAGTGATTATTTTAAGTAATCTCGCACTTCTCAATTGTTTGATTACCGTAAGCCTATTATCATGCTGCCAACACGCGCACATAAATTATCGTTAGCACCTACCTATATCAGATAGTATGAAAAAAAGAATTTTAATCAACACGATTTACGTGTGTTTGCTGGTTTCATTGAAATTTAAGCCGGATGCAATCGTGATAACGATTAAATCACTATCATCGTCTGTTGATAAATTTTTATCGGTTACATTTGTTTATACTGAGTAACTTGTAACATAATATGCCCTAAGATACACACTGATTAAAATGGTTAAAATCATATATAATTACTACCGCAAGCTGAAACATTATATTAATAATCGTTTATAGTCACATTTCGATTACATTCGATTCTATGTTCAAATCAATAACATATATTCATGGTACAAGGTACAAATTTTAGTTTAATTTCCGCTGTATTAAGAATTCATTTGTCAGACAGAATCCTGCAATCTAAGAATACACAGTCTTTCTAAATAAGATTTCCTGCCACCGAGATCTCGGAAGTCTTCGAAATTCTTCAAGTCACGTCAGCATCTCGAGTCTCTCACACCTAAATATTAACGCACCTCGAGGAAACCACTCGGAAGTATTTTCATAATCGGATGCATTTCCTTTTCGTTCCTTATTGTAACTATTTTATCCGAGACTCGATCGTTTCGTTCTCGTGGGCTTAACACCGCGTAGCACTCTAATCGGATGACGAGAACAGGCTTTCCTGCATCCGCGCTCGCTCGCGGGCGGATATCTAGAGGCGATAAGCGAGAAAGTCGCGAAGAAAGGTAAAACATGTAATCGCGATCGGATGTTATCGTTGATCGAATACAGCGACTACGTCCTGGGCTTGCGCGGAGCCACGTGGGAAAATTTCGGAGGCATAAGATGGGAATTGTTAGGATGTCTCACCCTGGCGTGGATAATCTGCTGCCTCTGCCTGATGCGAGGTGTCCAGTCCATCGGGAAGGTCGTCTACTTCACCGCCCTTTTCCCTTACGTCATGCTCGTGGCCCTGCTGGTACAAGGTAAGAGGGATCAGAAACGTTTTCCGAGTAATTGAAAATTCGCCCGTCGATACGGTCCACTCAGCCTTCCCCTTTTTCTAACTTTAACCCTTTGACTGCGACGATCCCTAGCTTGAAGCCATAAGCGGTTTGCTACGTGACGTTTCTACAAAAAAATTATTTATTGATGCAGAGAAAAACCGAGGACACGTTTGTTCTCCGAAATGCCACAAGTTCAAATATCTGTAATAACATTAAAAAATTTTTTTCCTCACTGAATCCACCGTAGATTCGAAGATCGAAGCTTCTCCTTTACAACGAGACCAAAAAACTGGATCTACGATTTTTTTTTTGGTCGTTCTATTCAGCTTTGAACGTGCACCGCCAAATTTACAAAACTTGTTCCTCGTTCTTCACCCATGAAACAGTGGAAAAAAATCGTACATCAAGTTTTGAGGTATTGTTGTAAAGGCGAAGTTTCAATTTCCAAATCTGTGGTGCATTCAATTACGAAAAACTTTTTAATGTTTTTATAGAACTTGTAGCATTTTTTAGGACAAACGTGTCATCAGTTTTAAATTGTACTGTTTTTGGACACATAACTGATGCTGAAAATTATATTATTGAATTTCGGATTCTTCATAAATTTAATATAACGATTATTTAAGCGATGAAGACTATTTTGTATTCTAAAAGAAATGAACTATTAAAGTTTGATTTTCCTTGTACTAAATTATTCTATCGACCTACACAAATACCTCGCGTATAAAAACGGCCGAAGATCAATTTCCGTGATTTTAAAATAACTTTTTCGAATAACGGATTCTATCGAATAAAAGTATCGGGTGTACATATAATGTTGCGTAAAAATGTGCAAATGTTGCGTAATAGTGCTCGCGTCACTTCTATATAAAATACATTTTTGTTAATTTCAAGCGAATTCATCAAACATGATTGCGAACAAATTGCAAAAATATTAAAGTTACAGCCGGACGCAATAAAGCAGGGTTTCGAGTTGTGTAAGTTGTTCACGTATGAAATATTTTTCTGAAAATATCACGATCTGTTAATTGTCAATTTATTAATGTCCCACTGTAGCGGGGGGTTCAATGAACAAACAACGAGGGTTTACGCACAATATAGAAATTGCAATATGAATACGGAATCGAAATGAAAATTGCATTGTTTGTCGTGTGAAAATATAAAATTCGCGATTACATATTCGGTATCGTCGGATTATCATCGGGTTAACCGTACGGAACGAGGACCATTGATAACATTTCGCCTGGCTAATGATGTAGGCACTCGCATTTGTTGCGAGATGTTATTTATACGGCAATACAACTAATTAAAATTTTAGTTCACTTTGAAATATGTTGACCGGCGGTTTCACAATGGAAAGGTATTATAATACACGAACGAAAACCACCACGTGTACACGTGACCGAGTATTTTCGCGTATTTATGGTACTTTATATCGCGTTTCCTGTCGAGAAATAGCCAACCCAACCGTGTAATTCTATCGAAGGCTCTTTTAACTTAATCAAATGCTGGCGTATGTCGCGAATTGCATATCACATGACTCTCCATGCTATTTACAATTCATTCGCTACTGGTTACGCTAAAGTCTTATTTTTAATCATCTATATTTTTGCGAAAATTACTGATACGTATCTGGTACGTGGAGGTTAGCACAAAAGGTATTTTTCTGCAGCACAGGGGTTAAGGAACGAATTATGTTTTGCTGGAAGTACAAAATTCCATGTTACCCATTGAACAGTTTTGGTTATTTAGTAACAAACTATTTTTAAACAGCCATATTTTTCCTACGATTACTGATATGTATCTAGTACGTGGCACAAAAGGTCTTTTTCTGCAGTATAGGTGTTGAGGAACTAAATATGTTTTGCTCGAAATACTAAATTTCCACATTTACTATTAAACAATGCTGATTATTTATTATCAAATTTATTTAGACCAATTACATATATGTGAGAAAAACATATGCAATCTATATGTATAATATTCAGTTGCTTTATCAGAAATTTTAAAGTAAAGTAAAATACATAATTAGAGTAAAGAGATTTTAAAGTAAAATATGTAATTATTATAAAATACATTTTTGAAATACAAGAAAGGATATATAGTAACATTAATGACATCTCTCGAATTATCCTAATTGATAAATTTCAACTTGTTCCTCACCCCGATTCTTATAAAATAATCCAGAAAAATTGGATTTTGCATAAAAATACAGTCTAGTCATTATATAATATAATTAAAATTTTATCCTTCTTCTGTTACAGTAGAAGTACACGAAATAAACAGATTAATTATGAAATGCGAAGCTCTTTTTGCTGCTTGTTCGTTGTACTAAGCAAATACGAGAATCCCAAGCGAAACACAGTAAAGTAAAAAGTCTGTCATTCTTGCATTTATTAAATTTTTTACAAGATGAAACGTTTAGATTCGGTTTGCAGTAGAAATTTGTAACAATTAGTGTAAAGTGTTTGACGAATGTGTCCAGTTCAGTTATAACATACAAAATTGTCTCCAATTTTTGTACAATGCGTACAGAATTTATCGTAGACTTCACAAGAGTTACAGCTTCCGATTATGAGATTGCTCTAACCGCTATTTTTCAACTTACATGGAAGTCATCGACCCCACGATCTCCTGATTTCTCTCGGTATGGTCACTTGAAAAATAAAGTTCATCAATAGGCGGTCGGTGGAGCGAACAGTCTGAAAATCAGGATTATCCAACCGTATCGTCCTATTCTCCGCGAAACCTTTGAGATAGCAGAAAGATCTCTTTCCAATCGATTGCATTATTGCATCGGCTCTCAAGCATATTTCGATATTACGTATTAGATATGGATTGCTTCTCACTTATCGCGAACCTGAATTTCGAATGTTCAGACGACAGTTTTCTTACTCGATAAAATACTTTTATCATTTTCAACAAACGAAAAGAAACTTTTATAATTTTTCTCGTACATAATGTTAGTTTATAAAGACTAGACAATTTTTCAAGACGTGATAAAAATGTTCATATACCAGTTGCTTGATATATTCTACTTTTTGTGGATCTCTGATGATCACAGATAGAGACGAAACGCGTCACGTGACCAGGCCGTGGCGTGGGGGAATAGCGTCGTAGAAGGGGAAGGATAGAGTAGGAGACAAGTCTTTATCTGGGGACTCCGATGTGAATAGACAATAAATAAAACCTTGTTACAGGTGCCACACAAGAGGGTGCCAAGGATGGTTGTCTCTGGTTCATCACCCCCGATTGGTCAACTCTGGGACAAGCTAATGTGTGGGCGGATGCTGCTTCGCAGGTCTTCTATTCCCTTGGCATCGGATGCGGGTCACTAATCACACTCTCTAGTTACAACAATTTCAATAATAATTGTCACAGGTAAGTTTCGCTAAAAAGCTACATTGATAGTAGAATTTATTTATATTACGATCCAATAGGAATTAATTTCTGTGTCCCAATGGAACTTCAACATTTTCAACATTTTTGTTCACTGTCGAATTACAATTATGATGTGCTGATTAAAAGTGCATCACTATTTTGTTAACATTTTTTCAAATAGATCTTTGTCATAATTACTTGGTAGGAGAAGAAAGTTCGTATTTATTCTACGCCTATGTAGGATTACGATCCAATAGGAATTAATTTCTGTGTCTCAACGGAACTTCAACATTTTCAACATTTTTGTTCACTGTCGAATTACAATTATGATGTGCTGATTAAAAGTGCATTTTGTTAACATTTTTTTTCAAATAAATCTGTGTCATAATTCCTTGGTATTCAAAAAGTTGGTATCCATTCTACGCGTATGTATTCTCCAATGGCTGCATATCGAGAACAACAAAATATAATTTTATTGTCGGTTCAAAGGAACTTAATTACGTATTCAGTAGATTCCGTTCAATTCCAATATTATATTGCATGGGGTTAAAAGGGTGAACGTTCGAAGAACAACGACTAGCGCAATCCTGCAACTCCGAAAGCGTGTACAGGGTAAAAACAGTGTTCGCCGCGCAATGATACTTTTTACTTCCGGTCGCGGAAGTAGTTGTCCGCCGGTCGCGCCAACATCGGCGAATTCAACGACCGCGCATCGCGGACGAAAACACATCCGTAACGAGGGGATTCTGCGGAACGAATTAACCATGCCGAGTTTCTAATGATGTAATTCCCCGCACAATGCTTAAGCTAGAGCCTCCGGGCTGGTCGTGGGGGTGTGTGTATTTTCGACAGTGAACGCGTGCACGCGATGCACACGGCGATGCACATGGCGATGCACACGGCCGAAAACCGTCCGATATTTCATTTGGCGTTGGTGCGGCGTCGTCGGTCGTAAGGTAAAGCGGGGAGTTTGGTCTTGATCCTCGGCCCGGTTTAAAGGAGCCTCGCCAGCATTCACGTTCTCGAAATATTGCTGAAAGTCGTAATTAGCATTATTATTTGGGGGTGGGGGTGGGTCTCACAGTTCCGCGGCGATACAATTCGCCGCACGTTGCATCGCGCTTGTATAAATTATATCAGTGCCGGCGCAAGTCGAATGAACAAACGCCCCCGGGCATAATTCGTACGACCCGACCCGGCCCGCTTTGCGCCGCGCCGCGCCGCCTCGCGCCGGCTGGCTAACTTTTACTAGTGGCTATTAATTGTTCTTCCTCGTCACCTAACTGCCTCGACCGTTCCTCTTATCGCGGGGACGCGTTTTATATTTCCGAGAAGTACGACTGTTAACTACGACGTCGTTCGACAACACTGCTACGATGACGAGTGTCAAAAAACCCGCACTCCGATACTCGCCGAGTTTTATCGGTGACGCTCGTTCGCGAAATATTTATACGAAGCCTATGATTGAGATAGCGAATCGAACGATAACTACGGTGAGATCGGACGCTCTCCGGAGTACTGGTCCGGATTTTATTTAAAATTTTGTGTGGGGTCTTTAGACATATGAAAGTGTGATTTAATGGATTTTTGGAAATCTTAAAAATTGGTTTTACAGAAGTGTCAAGTAAAGTGTCGACTGTTCTTCATTAAATTTTTAATATGTCTCGTACAATTAAGCTAGGACATATTCATTTTGCATAAGATTAGCTGGCTAATTATGATATATGTCAAATGATTTCTAAATATAAAAAATTGAATTCTGTCTCTTACTGAGACTAGATACCGGCTAAACACCGAAAGGATTAATGGGATTGAGTCCCAATTACGCGAAAATTGCAATGGAAATTTGGGTCAACTAGGAGTGCACTTAAATGATATTGCGCTCCATAATTAATTTCATTAAACACACTTTAGTTCAATCTGCGGATGTAACAATTGGAATGATCCTATAGGATAGAATAAAACAATAATAGTACTGTAGAACATTTATGATAAAAACGAAAACAGTAATTAAAAATAGTGAAATAATAAATTATTACAAAGTAGATCAAGTGACACTAACCCCTCTTTTGTGAATTTATACGCGTTACTGCGACGATGACGGTGACGAGATGTGAAAATGTAGGGGTATTAATGAAAGTAGCAAAGATGGCCGATCGATTGTCCCTATGTCCGACGTGTTCTAGTCCCTCTGTGAATGTCCAATATAATGCCAGCAATAAAAGTATACACGAGAATAAATTGCTTTGTGGTTAGAGTCCCTATATCTTCGCTCCGTCGCAGCTATGTCTTTGCAGGTGGTGATGCTTCTCAGTCCCCCATTGATAATGCTTTGATCACACCCCACTACTTGGAGGTATAGTCTAATATCTAGGTGTTCGAGTGTACTGCCCTGTCAATCTCAACGATTCTTTGTCTATTCGCCTAGTTATAAAATCTCTAGCTTAGAACTCTCGTGCCAGCTAAAATATGCCCAATGGGCAATGCCAGTTGCGGAGCGTTGCCCTTTAAAGCCATGCTGTCCAGGCTTTACCCGCAAGTAAAGCGGTCTTCGCCTAATCTACTTCCGTCGTCAGGGAAACCAAGTCGCTAAACATAAGGCCATCTACTGCTACTCGCGTCGAATACGACATTCCGACTTCCTTGTCTCTTATTACTGTCATTGCCCTTACGAAGCATGACCGTAACGTCGAAGATGTCTACGTCTTCAGGGTATATGTAGAATTCTGCTCGAGGATCTATAATGGCCCACAAAAGTGTTTGCATTCGAGGAAGAAAATTATTGAATTTTTGTCGATTTTGTAATTCCTCAAATAGTTGCACAAAATATTCTACCGTGGTTTTCATTTTTCATATGTCATGTTTTAAATCATTATAATAAAATTACTACACGAGAAATAAAATTACAACGCAAGAAATACAATTAGAATACGACAAATGAGATTACAGAGGAACAGATAAAGTTACAACACAATTTTCGAGAACATTTTCTTTTGTACAAATGATCGAAAGAGACTGAAACTTTTGCGCACATACTATTACAATTGTTGCTACATCTGATTAAGGTAGAATTCTAAATCAACAAAATTCGCTGGTTCATTGCACGTAATAATTAATGGACCAATAAAATGAAATTGAATGAGCTTCATCCCCCTGTACGAACACCTTTGTTATTCACTGTACATTCGGTTGTGGTTTTCTGTTATGGTTGCAAGGAGGTTGGGATTTGCTTAATTTCAGCCCATTTGTTATGCACGCTTCTGTGTGAATGATTGCTGCTTGGAAATTGTAAAATAATTTAAACCAAGCGGGTTAAGGCTCCTCGAATTTCGCACTTGGTACTAGCCTGTGTAACCAATCTAATTAATATTTCGTTCGAATCGCGATTCTGCTCTGAACTGGTTCTCTACGCGGTGCGAGTGACAATTAGTCGGTCACGAGCTGGCAAAGCAAAACTGCAGAAAAAGAGAGAGAGAGAGAGAAAGAGAAAGAGAGGGGGAGAGAGAGAAAGTGTCACTGAAAGGAAGAACGTTTTTCTGCCAGAAATACCATTTAAATCTGGACTAGTTAAAAAGCGAATTTACTCTGATTCCTGCGAGGAAAATACAATTTTTTGTTCAGCCTGATTTACTGGCAAAACTCTCCTTCTGAACGCTTTTGAACCAAACCGCAACCTAAATCTCGCAGTGCATACTTCGCAACGAAATTCACGCGTCAGCGAAGTACTTAATATTTTAACCGAACCGCGGATTTTGTGCATTTGTGACAAAAATCAAGAGTATTTCTTTTTTCGAATTTTCAAAGTCACCCGTGTACATTTTGCATATGACTACAGATTTAGCACATGTTTAAAGTAAAATATGGAATAAATTACAAGTATTTATTGCATCAGAAAAAAAAATATTTACATGGCCATCATTCAGTAGACCACTCTGTGTAATTGTCATAAAAACCAACACCTAAAATTGCATTGCCCTCAGAGACGCAGTCGTGGTGACTTTCACGAACCTGCTCACCTCGATTTTCGCCGGTTTCGTGATATTCTCCATCATGGGATTCCTGGCCCACCAGATGCAGGTGCCGATGGAGGAGGTGGTCCAAAGCGGTGCCGGATTGGCTTTCGTCGCGTACCCCGAGGCCGTGGTGCGGATGCCATTGTCGAATCTCTGGGCAATTCTGTTCTTCCTAATGTTGTTCATTCTGGGTATCGGTAGCCAAGTAAGTGCACAATACAACGCAAAATAATCGGCGAATATTTTTGTCCATTTCTAAAAACATACAGTAGCGATCCCGGTGACCAGCGGAACAATGAACGTATTAAATAAGTTGCTTTAATTTCGCGCGACTTTCACGAGCATCGGCGTGGCACCCGACTTGTCGAAACCGCATACGCAGCACAGAGAAGCTGCAATCGGGTTCTCAAAGTAGAAGAAAGAGGGCGCGTGTCGGTTCACGGTAGCTGACCATAGAGAAAGGTCTCCCGTAAGAAGCCACGGTAGCAAGTAAAAGGGCGTAGGCATACGGGGTTGACGCGACGTCAGGTGAAATAAAAGGCCCGGCGTTTTGCTTGTTGTATAAACTTTAAAGCACGCCGTTGTTCTTTGTACGGCGTTATACCGCGCGAGAAAGAAGAGAAGGCTTACGCAGGAAAAATTTCTCGTGCTACCGAACCGGCTGAGAAGGCGCCATTCAAGTGGCCCGTAGAACCGGAACGCTGCCGCGCCGCGCCGCGCCGCGCCGCTCGGTTTCCCTGTATTCGTCAAAAGAGCTGCGGGCGAAAATGTGCTTGCAAGTAGCCAGACGATCGTTCCGTGTTACTTTTGCATCGCCTCTCGTCTCTTCGCCTCGAGGCTCGTATATCATGGAAAGAGTTATGGTTTGCCGTCCCACTGAAATCCACACCTTTCTTCCTCCTCCTTCTCTTCCTTCTATCCCGTTCTCCTCCCCTCGTCTTTCCCCCTTTTTCCTTCGAATGAGAGAGCATGGAAAGGTAAACGAGCGGGGATAGATGCCTAGCCGGAGAGAGGAAGCGAGCGAGAGGCGGGCGAAAGAAAAGGCAACGGATAAGAGCGGGACAGGGCTGGCCACCGGGAAAAGGGGAGCGAAAGAGCCTTTGTTTTTTACATGCTCCTCTGTCCTCCCTGCAGCCAGCACGTTGAAGGGTAATTAAGACGGACTGCGTCGAAAAAACAAAAAAAAAACACCGAGGCTAGGGTGGCATGGTACCGGGGGTGGGCGGTGGGCGGGTGGGGGGAGGAGGGGTGTGCAAAAAAATTGCAAAAAGGAGAAAGGGGTAACGAGAAACCCCGGCGGGCGGGCGAGCATCGAATCCCGTAGTAACACGGTCGGGTCGTTACTTTTTACGATACACAGTTCGCAGGCGTGCAGGCGATAAACACCGCCATATTGGACCTGCGACCAGATTTACGAAAACACGAGAGCTACGTGGTGCTCGGGATATGCGTCACTTGCTGGCTCCTCGCTGTACCGATGGTGTTCGACGGCGGTATTTACCTGTTCACGCTGATGGACTGGAACACCGCTTCTTGGGCGATACTATTGATCGGTATCGCCGAGGTCGGCGTGCCGGCCTGGTGTTACGGCTGCAACAAATTCCTGCGTAACATTGCCGAAATGCAAATGCGGTTCGGCTGTTTGCTCCGCAACTATTGGTGGCTCAGCTGGGTCGTGCTCGCGCCTATCACCTGTCTGGTAAGTGCATTGCGATCGCATCCACCTTGTCCAGGGTCTTAACGCGAGAACAGCAGCAACAGCAGCAGCAGCAGCAGCCTCAGCGTTCAGCAGGTCTTCTGCTAAATCGCGGCCTGTCGGAGAGCGTCGGCATCTTTCGACTGCCCGGAACTATGCCCCGAGTTATTCCCTGATAATTAACTCTCTCGCGAACAGCCGCACGCCAGTTTTACGAATGCTCGATACCATTGGAAACGCGTGTACGCGTGGAACCTGCTAACGCGATTCAACCGGGAACAACGGGATGCCCTTTGTCGAAATAATGGAGAACCGACGGTCGAGAATGCCTGCTCACTCAGTTCGAACTTTGTACCTTCGGCGGCAAGTCATTTCTAATGAGGGGATCGTGTTTCGGTGAATAGGAATGGATTTTGGACAATTCATTGTTGGACGTTGATTTGATATGCGTTGCTTCGGTCCTTTCTTAGAGTAACGAGATCGTTTCTTTAGTATTCCAGTCTTCATAGGAGGTTCTGGGTTATAATCTTCTATGGTGACTAGAAATAGTGCAGTAATGTCTCGATATCCAAATAAGATCCGAATCATGTCACGAATATGATGGTTAAAGTTTCATAACAAAATGATTAAAAACGAATTTTCACAAATATCGTGCATATCTTTGCTCATACATCGAGACATTACTGTGGCGGTTATAACTGGACTGTGGATCTGAGAATGACATAACAGTGTTCTTGAATTTTTTAAATGGTTTTACTGGTTTACATTGCACCTATCCATTTTTATCACGAATGCACACAAATGCACACAAATGCACAGTCTAGCTACAATAATTCAGTGATCGAGGAGGAGGTCATATGTATAATACGAGAGCTATAGTTGTGTTACAAGATTTATGAACATGCTTCCTATATCAAAATCGATAGCGACGCTTCAAACCGTGCATTTATAAAAATACATGTACAGTATTATTTTGTAACAAATGATCGATGCGATTCATGTGCAGAGATATCTATTTTTTGATATGTCGTATCGAATCTATTCATAATAATCTCGCATAAACCAGAGATTTTATATTTATTTCTGACTCAGTATTGTTACCTACATCCATTTATTAATTTCGAGCCACAGTATTTAAAAAATTATAGAAGTTGTATGTGCTATCTTCATTTTGATTGTATCTTCTCTTTTTCTTACTAGCACTAAAACTCCATCAGATCATCAGCTAAACTTTTGTTTAGAACGTCTATTAAAATTATTCTTCTATCTAGCAGCAGTTGCAAAGTTCAAACGTTCACCACCCACGCGAGCGTCCGTGAGCAATTGATTCGTTGAATAAAACTTCATAGTATAATTACCCGAACGACTAGCTTAATTCTATAAGAACATTATAAGCACACATAAAGTAGAAGTCGTTAACTGAATTTTACTCTAAGTGCTCCCTAACATGATTGAATTTCAAACTACTTTTTCCCCCGATACAAACTTTTAAAAAGGAAACTCACTGGCTGCATATAAAAAGAAAAAAGATATGTAATATACGTGTCGCACGCAAAGCTGTAACATAATCTGTAACAACAGCAGGTTAAACGTTCTCAAGTAAATTTTCGTAAGAATTCTCCGTTTCGTACATGACGAGATAAAAAGTTAACTTAATTACGATCTTGATTACCAGCGAAATACTTTTATTAGTCAAAATGGGTCATCGAGGTCTCCGATTCACGTTCTCACGATGCCAATAACTCTGTGCCAATCATAAAAAGTTAATTTAACATAAAACTTAAAATAAGTAAAAACCAAAATACATTCATTATTACTTCAAAATGGATCTGCGCGCAACACTGAACGGTATCAATTATAAAATTTTACTTTCGCAACGTCAAATCCAATTTTATTTACCGGTCTAACTGATAACAGACTGCCAGACACTTTATCGCAAACAGGATTATTAACGCTCGCATTTCTCGTTAACGCATCGCAATCAGAGAGATTCCTCATCTGACTCGGCGGCGTGTTCAAAGTGTCCCATCAGCGGGCGCGTGAAATCGGTCGATCACAATTATATGTGTAATCAAGCCTTCCAACTGATTAAACAACCCCCATCCCAATCGTCTCTCGGCGATTTCCCTCGAAGCCCTTTTTACGGTGGCCGCCTCGCAGTTAAGACGACAATCCTTCCTCCTTCCGGAGTGTTTTCAGTGACGGCATTATCGCGGTTTCGCTTCCCGGTCCACAGGTATTTAACGTGATGGTCGTATTCCACTATTGATTTTCCGTTTGTTTTAGACTCTTTATCCGGCTCCCGGTCGCTTTTTTTTCCTCTCCTCCTTTCCTGCATCTCGTTTAGTAAATGACCTCGCACTCGGCGCAGCCCTTCTGGCGTGCGGGGGCGCGTGTATTCGTCCGTGTGTCCCTCTCTGTGTGCGCGCGCGCGCGCCCGCGCCCGTGAGACCGCGTACGTGTGAGGCCATTGAAAAAAATCGTACCCTAAATAATTATGTTCCATTGCGCGCACTTCACTCTTAACAAACGCAAATTTGCGGGAATCTGGATCACCGAGCAGGGGGGGAACGGGGATACGGGGAACAGCGGCGAAGAGCCGAGTAATGATCCTCACTCACGGTGCCTTTGCAATTTTCATCATTACGCCGAGTCTTGCCGGCAAAGATTTTCGATCCGTCGTTATCCAGCCTCTGTAGTAACACACTTACCGATCCAACCTCACCCACCCACTCGATCTCTGTCCTACGGACGAGGAGTCCGAAGAGCTAGACCCCCGCTAGGTCAGCTTGATCGATCGACTATTTTATTAAGCGAGACGTTTTCGACACTGGTTACTTTGGAACACTCACCGGGAAACCACCTTCCGGTTATCTTTCGTCTTAATCCAAGAGCGACGACGCTTTTGATGATTCCGGGTCAGCTATCGCTAGATGCATTCTAATCCTTGACCCTCGTACTGTCAAGAAAAGGGTACTTTGTGCCCATGTCAAACTTTTATATTTTCCTTATCAATCTCAGACCTTCTGGTTTGTATCAATCCTTCAAAGCCGTGGACGCTTTTGATGATTTTGGGACAGCTAGATGCATTCTAATCCTTGACCCTCGCAGTGTCAAGAAAAGGGTACTTTGTGCTCATGTCAAATATTTTATATTTTCCTTATCAATCTGAGACCTTCTGGTTTGTCTCAATCCTTCAAAGCTGTGGACGCTTTTGATTACGCCGGGTTAGCTATCGCTAGATGCATTCTAATCCTTGACCCTCACAGTGGCAAGAAAAGGGTACTTTGTGCCCATGTAAAATATTTTATATTTTCCTTATTAATCTCAGACCTTCTGGTTTGTCTCAATCCTTCAAAGCTGTGAACGCTTTTGATGATTCTGGGACAGCCATCGCTAGATACATTTCAATCCTTGACTCTAGCACTGCTAAAATAGGATACTTTATGCCCACCAGTGGCATTGTAATAAATTCAAGAGTAAAGATCTATCTCTGCAGGATACATGCATACGTACGTATAGGGTGTTGCGGAAATGATAACACTGTCTGGTACACGGATGTTTTCGACTACGGCTGGTACCATGTCCGACTATTACTCACTGTTCTACTTATAGTCGGCATCTCTCATGGCACTGCAACACGATCGAAATTACTATAACGTCTGCTAATTTATGGGGCGTATGTAGTGTGTCTATACTATCGTGTGCAATAAACGTAAAATTTTAGAATTTAAACAAATGATAGACTTTAGAAAATCCTGAACTTTGAGTTCCTCTAGAAGCGAAGTGTCTAAAAAATAGAGCAGTATTTATGAAATTTTTATTTTAGACTTAATAAAAATGACAGATCATCTAGTAGACATTAACGGAAAGTGTCGGCAATTTATAGATACTTGTGGACAATCGAATTCAAGCATATAAAGTTTCCTGGAACAGTGTTATTTCAACTGGAAATGAAACCCATGAATACAGTTTTATTTTTCTATATAAAATCACTCTCCTCCGAGTCGCCGTTTTAGCGACACTCGGTATATTCCCATTTTATTTCTTGCGGGTTGCAGATGGCATATAAAGCGCATAATGCATGCTTGCGCGTTTTTTCATATCTTGGTGATACGACTCACGTTCAACCTGGGACAGTGTGAAAAAATAGCAAACCTCTTTTTGCTGGTTGTCTCAGTATTAAATTTCTTTTGACGACGACGCTTTCTTTCGAGAAATGAAATCGCATCAGCTGCAAACATGTTCATCAACAAAAAATCTAATCATTTATTCTTGGCAGAAATTTAAAAAAATTTTTAAAATCTGAGTGTCTATCAAGGATATAGATTAATTCAACATAGAATAAGACACATTGCTATCATTAGTACTATTAATGTATTTATTTAACAGTTTAAACGAAATGGTTTGGAAATTTTATATTTATCTTTCATGTATTTGTTCAGATTTGAAAAATTATTTTCATAGTACACCTTTTTGATTTTCTGCTGGTAACGTAACTTTATTTAGAGCAGACATTTTAGACAAAGCTTGAGTATTATAATTCTGTTTTATTTCTGTCGTCACAATTGCAAATGCGAAACTGCATCGACGTGCGTATCCTTTGTGCTCATGCGTGCTTGGAATGACACTCGCTCGAGGGGATGATCGCTTTAATGAGGCACAACTGCTCCTCGTATTCTTTTCACTTTCCTACGTTTTTCTAGAGGGTGCGTCACATAACTTTATTGCCTGATATGTTGTTTTTGTTTGGAGTTAGCAACAATGTTTTATTCAATAATTCTTCTAACATTCCATAAACATGCTGTTAAAATGATTACATGTTTCATAAGTTAAAATACAAAAATAATTTATTCTGAATAATCACTGTTGGGTCAATTCTTTGTCGAATACTTTGATTGCGCAGATGCGGTTCTTTGTAAATTTTTCTCGAAAGATTTCATGAAGCCTTTAGTCTACCCTGACGAAGTAAATTCTTGTTAATTAATCGCTTCTTTAATATTGTCTCAGGATGTCTTTAATTATCTTTTCCCAGCGTTCTTCGAAAGTTTCTTGAAAGTGCAGGAAGTTTTTTAAGCAATCATGAAAAAAGAATAAAAACTGTATAAGTATAGGTTATTTAAAGGTGGTAACTATTTATTCCGTAGTATAGAAGTGACAATATAATTAGAACTCCTTTTAAGCTCTGAATTGGACTTTCCTGTCCACTTTATTCAGAGAAACTTTTCATTCTAAGTGATTAAATTTCTCCTCTATTTTTGCGCAATGATTGTGGCGTTCGTGGTTCATTTGTTAAAATATTTACCTTAAAATGACCTCTTCTATTTGCAATATCTCACACTATTTTTATTTGGACGTCTTGACTGTCATTTAGTGCTGCTTCTATCTTTGAAAAATCGCCATACTTCTAAGTTAAAACTAACTGCTTTTTACACCAAGTAAAAGATCATCTTTTTTTAAACGAAACAGGATATACACCAAAAAATGTGTTAAACAAAGAATTTCAATTATTAATCACTAGACTGCAGATTTTTATGCATTCATGACAAAAATTAGTACGTGCAATTTAGAACGGTGAAAAAATTAGAAAATTTTAAGAGTATCAATATATTATTTTCACTATATTAAAATTATTAGTGAAAGTACATTCACACACAACATTTTTATTTTTCATAAAGATCCGGAGTCTAGCCATTAGAAAATGAATGGACGCCCGACAGGTGAATTACTGAAATTAAAAATAAAACCGGTGAGTGCTATTGTATAGAATTTAGACAAGTTAATTTCTCTGAATGTGTCGTTTAGCTTTCAGGAAAATTGTCACTCGTGCGCGCGCGACAGGCACAGCCATCAATCTTATAAACATTAACTTGTTTACGTCCGGGTTCACGCGACAGTGGTCAATAATAACGATGCAAAAGGAAGCATACAGGTCGACTGGTAATGTCTGTTCCATTCACGGTTCATTTTATTCTTTCCGCGAAAGGGGACGTTGCTCAAACCCCTGTCACGTTCCACTTTAGCGATCACGAGTCGCACCGAAATAAATGATCACGTCAGTCAATCGGCCGACTAACTCCTTCTCTCTTCCATTACGATCCGCGTCTAGCGGCCGCGGACTGATTTAAAACAACTGATCTAATCGATAACATAATTTCTGTCCCCCGCACACGAATCGAATTGATCGCCCGGAGAAGAATGCGACCCGCTCGATCACGTTCTGCTTTTTCCCGTTGGCCAGAAAAATAACGGGAACTACCGAGCTTTGTTTCGCGGCCAATCGAGCGTGATCTCCGTTGAGTCATCACCGCTCGCCCTCTGATAAGTTTCTGCGCGTGTTGCGCTCATCGGTCATCCAATTTTCATAAACAATCTAGCGGGGGAATTTTCGAGCGCAATTGTCTGAAGTGCGATAGTTCCCTTTTTATTATTTTTTAAAGATTTCACCGTGAAAATGATGGTTCCGTAGAGCGGCTTACGGTAGAGCCTCGATGACACGAACTGATAAAAGAGTATTTGTTTACGTATTTTCTTCCGAAGTTTGCACTTCACAAGAATTTTAAGTTACGTGTACACATTTGTAGATTTCGTTTAGATATGAAAAAATTTTGTATAGAAATCAAGATAAATCGTAACGCGTTAATGATTGTTTAATCACATTTATCCAGTTTCGGTTCTGCTGAGCCAATATCTCCCCCCGTGTAATAATTTCGGTGAAATTGTTATCGCGCTTAATAGTATTTTGAAACTATTACATTTATACAGTGGGATATAATATCAGATATTATAGATATTATCATCGCCGGTAATTGCATTTTATTATATGCGATAATACATAATCGTGTGTTGAATTGCAATATTTGGCTAAACGTTATAATAATTGCGGTTTTACGATACACTTTTTTACTTCATTAATAACAATTCAACCACGCTTATGAAAAATTAATATGCTCCGACGATATACAATTTTTTGTTACCTAAGAAAGGACATTGAAGCAACAAATACATTTTTACGTTTACGTTATTATTACACTTTTATATTCCCCATATTTTAAGAAAAGCTTGTCCGCAAAGGGTTCGAAGTTGAGCAGAAAGTTTCCAAATTCCCCAGAGCAGCTGAGACGCTGTATACGAGTCACGTCATTTCAATTGTTTCCACCTGGCCGGTATTGAAACAGGTGATCCGTCGAAAGGGCCAAAAAATTTTTCATTTCCACGTAAGCTCGGGCCACTTAAGCTGCAATCACGCTCTGGGGAAAACGCGATGGCGTTTCTTTTTCGAGCTGAAAATATCGAATTCCTAATTGGCCGGTGTACCGAGAGATCAGTGCTCTCCGGAGGCGTTCGCGGACGAAATAACAGACAGCCTTTTTTTGTTTTTTTTTTTATTCTCCTCCGCAGGGGGTGTTCGTGTATCAAATATGTACGTACCAGTTGGGTTATTATGGCACGTACATATTCCCTGACTGGGCGAACGCGATTGGAATACTGATCGGGCTGTCGACCCTCGCCCCGATGCCGTTCTTTTTCATCCGACGGCTGTGGAAAGGACCGGTAAGTTTGTCACGGGGGGCAATAATGACACCACTAAATCTCCGTGAATTACTATCGTTACGTAGAATAAGCGCATTAATTCGGACCGAACGATTACCGGCAATTGCGCGCCATCAAATCATGGAGTTTATGGGAGAGGCGGCGGGATACAAGCTGAATCGAAATATCAGTTGGAATAATGCTCGACAAACTAGAGATTATTATGCAAATCGTTCTCTGTGTTTTTGCAACATGCTTTCCGATTCTAACGGCCTCGCCGCGTCGCGTCGGCGTCGTCGTCTACCCTTCAAACTTTCCGACTCCCATGGCGACCGAGCTTTGGGCTGCGATTACGCCGCGTGTGTTTCTTTCTTCGAGTTGCACGGAACCGTCAGAACAATCGGGAGAAGCCGAGATTATGTAGATCGTGTGTCTTTCTTTGGTAGAAATACGTGGATGAAAATATGGCTGTTTACTTTACCGTTTAACACATCGCCGAGCACCCTGAATAATCAAATCAAAGATTTAATGGGACCTAAACGGGAAAAAATTTTTCACATTTCCTACTTCTTTGTTTTATGATTTTATCGAATTTATTGAAAGCTTATAAGTGGAACTCTCCATACGGAGTTATATTTGTTATTTTTGGTATGAAATATCGATCGTAACTGTACAACAATTTAAACAAAAATGATTTCGGCGCTGGGTTCGATCAAAAGATACACCGAGATAGCCTATTTGCAAAAAATTATATCGATTTACGTTTCGATCTACATCGAGATCATTCTCAGAATCGAGTGAATGCGTCTGCGGAAAAAAACAACTTTATGAATGAGAAACGATATTTGATATTGAAAAAATGATTGCAACAGAAAAAATACGTCATACTAACTGGCTATGTAATTAGAATTGAATACATGAAATGTATTTGAACTGCTAAAGTAAAACGAGTAAAACCGTAAACACGGTAAGGCAAAAGGGCGTTGAAAAAACTTGTAACAATATATTGTAGATGTAGATCGAAACGTAAAACGATATAATTTTTTGCAAATAGGCTATCTCAGTGTATCTTTTGATCGAACCCAGCACCGAAATCATTTTTTCGTTGAAATTGTTGTATTTGGTATGCTTGTCCAGTTTGGACGTATTCGTCGGAGCTTTATTTCGTCAGAAAACGGATTGCATCCGCAGTCGAAAGCTGTCTCAAGACAGAACATAAAATCCGCGCTAGTTGAACTGCTCTGTTTTTTTGCACCCGCAGTAAAGATACCATTCGGTATTAACTGCTCAACGTTTTACGTTTGTCTGGATGTCCTGAAACTTGTCGTGAATGCTGTATTTGCACATTTATGCGACGCTATAAGCTTTCAAGATGAAGATCGCGGTGCTCTGTGTGCGGCGATAGCGTAGTAATTAAACGATGCATAGGTTCTCGGGGATCCATCTACTTAGGCGAGCTCCTGAGTCTCATTTGACTTGACAGGGGATGGTCCGATCCTCCCTTATACGGACCTAATCTCAAGTTTAAAGTGGCCATAGTCGCAGGAGTGTGCCAAGTTTTACGTCTTCGGCTACAGATTGTCGGGACGCCATTTTTATCTGCACTGTCTTTTACGTTTCGTTCACTTTGGACAGATTTTGTACAGAGATATTCAGACGAACAGATTGGACTAAAAGATTAACAGTAAATGAAATATATTAAATGTTGGATTAATCGATATTAGAGTGTCATGTTAGTGGAGTGATTTAAATATTTGTTATAGTTTACATTAGGGGCTTGATATTTTATTTATATTAAATATTATTCTGTTAGAAAATTTCACCGTAAGCATTAGATTGTAGTAAGTTTTATTAGCGTAGTATAGACTCCCCCCCCCCCTACCAGTGTATCGGTTCCCCCACTATCAACTATTCCCAACCCCCTCCTCCACTCGAGACAGGAGCTTGGTGGGGAGCACCCAGGAGTAGGGAGAGGAGCCCATTTACAGGGACAAATATGAAATATGTAGCATTCGTTCATAAAACACAGGACAGAAACGATTTTAGGAAATATCTGAAGAACGTCAGAATCTGAAAATCCTCCGAGACAATTTTTCAATATCCCATAAACAGTGGTGTTAAAATCAGGATCAGGACTACGGACACCAAGTCCGTTGTTCTCGAGTACGTTTTCTGGTGGAATAAAGCCATTGAAATTCTCGATGCAAGAAATATGCAAACCAGTATGCGGCCGTGCAAAGTTTCCTTATATCTCGGTAATATTTCAATGTTCGACGAATTGCAAATTTTTTAAAAGCCGCACAGTGTCCAGTGGTGGTTTGCTGCGGGCGGTGGGCAACGCTTTAAAAGTTGCCCCCCGTTTGCCGTAAAATCCCGCGAACTTCGAACGTCTTAATACAAGTTTTTCCACGGGTACGTAGGTAATCGTACTTTGAAACGAAAAGTTTCGTCCGCGCTCCATCGTTCGGATCGAACCTATTTCTGCCGTAGTTTCTGCCCCCTTCTTGACCACTTCCGCTTTGTGTTACCCGATAAATTTACTATTACTCTTATCTCTCTCTCTCTCTCTCTCTCTCTCTCTCTCTCTCTCTCTCTTTCTCTCCTTCCCTCTCCCAGTTACCCAGCACAGTTCAGAGAACTACTTGTGCGGTTCGCGGAGATATGACCCGCCAAACGAAATGGGAGACAACCGCCGCGCCGTGAAGAAAAGTATAGCGGCGAACCACTTGCTTTTCGAAACGCTGATCCTTTCGTGCCGATATTAACACTGGGTTTGCGGAGCACTGAAACCGACTATTTTATATTACTTTATAAAAATAACAAGAATATGTGTGTCCACATTTTTTAAATAATATATACCCAAAGAAATAAGTTTATTTATTTCTCATAGATTTACCTTTATAATCTCAATAATCGAAAAAAAATACTAGAACTCGCAATTTTTATGGGTCCTGTAAACCTAGTGTTAAGAAAACATTTTTGTAAAGAAGTCGAATGACTGTTTTGTGTAAATATTTTATATTATTTAGACCATGCAACAGAATTTTTTGAAGTCAAAATTCTTAAAATTGTAGGAGTTATAGTTCCTTGAAGAGGAGTTATAGTTCCAAGAAGTAGATTAATAATATTGATTATATTTATAATTGCTATTATAGTTATTACTATTGTTATATTTTTAAAAACATGCGCTTTGAGAAAAATGAAGATTGATTTTTTCAAGGTTTGGGATTAGAACCGACATTTCGGACCACCGGTCTCACGAATTTATTATATGACGGCGTACGTTTTAAGGGAAACGAGTTTACGAAGAATTTTAAGTAAAGAAAATTTTGATCGGCTGGAAATTGGGTAATCGAGTTCGTAGTTGGTGCGAAACTTTTAAACTATTACCACCGGCGGAAAAAGAGAAAAGCTGATGAATGAGGTCAAGCCCTTTTATGAAATTATTTTGTCGTTTGGGGAACGTAATTATTAGCATTTTTCAAATTATCCTTTGCTCGCGCGGAAATTTAAAATATGTCAGGCTGTATTTTCGTTTAACTAATAATAGACGGGACTGAAGCGTTAAAGCAATATTTTAAGCACAAACCTTCACGCGCGAACTGGTTTTAGCTGTTGTTACAAAATTGAATACATTTCAATAATGTAGAAGCAATTGTTAAATTACGTTTACTCACACATATTGAATCATTATAAATTTATATAATAGTTGTGTGTCAATACCTTCGCTAAGTATTATATCAAACTTTTATTTTAAAACGATTATTAAATCAATATTATTAAATATACATTTCAATATGTTAATTTTATGATAGAGTGACGATCTCATATTTACCTACAGTTAACAATAATACAAATATACAGCACACATAATATGAAATAATGTGTACTATACATATGTATAAGGTACTACAATTAAAAATGTTGTAATATGCAATACTATGCAGTTGTAACTTTTAATATTTTTTAGGCACATATTTCGGACAAACAAGGTCAAATTAATTTTACGATCGCCATTATTTAAGGTCACAGAACACAGCACGATATTCCAGAAGTTAATGACTCCGCTCGGTCAAATATTTCCCGAATAGAACGCGTTGCGTTTAATAAAACATTGTAACTTTTGGAACGGCTCTCGATATAAATGCCGCCAGCGAACGCATTAATAATATATTTGTACACAGTGGTGCCGGCAAATATTGAATAAATCGTTAAAACGTGTAGCAGATCGTGATAAAATTAAATGTCGAGGTCCAGGTCATCGCGGGACAGCAAAGAAATAGAAATTTCGCGAAATGGAATCAACTGGTTTGGAATCTTGAAAAAATGGATTTTTGATACCTCCAACAATTTTAAGTATTTTTACTTCAATAAATTCTGTTCCATAGTCCAAATTGGCTAACTTCTGTCCCGCTGTAGCTTCACTACCCCCACTAGCGGTTCCCCCCCTCACAGGTTCCCCCACTACCAACTATTTCCCAACCCCCTCCTACGCTCGACAGGAGTTTGGTGGGGAGAACCGAGGAGTAGGGAGAGGAGGATAAAATATTTATACGAAACTGTCATCTGATTTCTTTAAAAAAATATCGAGCCCCAGGAAATTACGCTCCAGATTATAAGATTCCTCTAATTGCAGAAATATTTTCATCCAGTTTCCACCGCGATGCAAACGGCCGAGTTATCTATTCTCTTCATCGAGCCAGTTTGTTTATGTCAGAATCCGTTCGACTTCTGCGCTATTGCGGATTAACGGCACCAAGATTTATAGAGTCCAGTCATAGCGCGCATTTATAAGGCGGACCAGACACTTCATGAATTATTCCGTGATCGTGGACCATTTAAGGCTCAGTTCCGTTTCAGAATCCGAATGCTTCCGATATTCTCATTGGCGATCGCAAATCATTTGCGTGCACCGTTCCACCGTGCCGGCGAAATCCATGGAATCTTTCATCGAGTTGACGATCTGCCAGGCCGATTCAAACGACGAGTCTGGAAAGTTCGGGCCGAATTGTTTGAACGGTCTCCGGGGCGGTCAGTTGTTCTACAAATTTTGACTTTTCGCATTTAATTGTCCGCAGAGGGACTGGAGTCTGTTTCGACCGACGAAGACATGGGGACCGGCCATGGAAAAAAGCGCAGGCGACGACACACCTTCCACGGCGTCCATCAAGGTGGTGAAAGTCACCAGAAACCAAGCGAACGTGTCCGACGCTTTGTAACTTGGCCCCTTCTTTGCGCAACATTCTAGTCATCTCGTTTCGAACGTTGATCGCAATTTCTTAAATCGGCGGGAAAATAATTGCGCTTCGCAATTATAACTAACTGCTACTTCGAACAATATAAGATCAATGTGAAATCCTTGGGAGCATTTTTAGATGCCAAAGTGCTTTAATTAATCTTTTCCGAGTGACTTTTTCAGTTGTGACTATTCACGAACACGTTGTATATATGTATTTTTTGTGCTAGTCAGTATACAGCCTTTTTAAACAATTCTTTACACATTTACTGTACATTTATTGTCACATAAAATACATGTATACAATCTTTTTAAACAGTTTTTTGTTTTTATTTGTTCATATCCGCAGTCTGTGTACGAGTGATCGAAGTTCTTGGTTGAAACATTAGTCGAGAAATTAATTTAATGAAAGTTTACGATGTTTTTATAGATGAATTTACAGAGATTGAAAATAAACAGAATTTCATTTCTTTGACGTCGACTCCGAAGTCACTTCTTTGATGTCGATCACACGAGATCGTGTGTGTGAGTGTGCATCGAAAATGTTTCAATTTCAAAAAATTTATTACAGTTTTTATGTGAGATGGCACTTTATGTGTTCAAAATCACACACCAGCGTCGTACATTAGATTTTCCTAGTAATAAATATTACTGGAAGAATTAAAATTCATCTTTCTTGATAATAAGATCATTTATTATGTTACTAAAATACTAAATTACTTTGTATAAACTCTTTTATCAAATTGGTAAAATACGCAGTCAAATAATATTTAATGAGTTCGGATAAATAATTTAACAATTCTTGGTTCTGACCAATGCCATCTCATTAAAAATCAAAAGACCGAGTTTAGTCGATCTTTTGTAAACGTTCTCGTTCTTTAAAGAATGGATTCTGTAACAATGCATTTCCTTTAAATATTGTGGCCGTAGCTTACACTCTTTCGCTGCTTTATGCGCATATTTTGCACGGTTCGTTCAAACTAGCTCGAGGAACAATTAAGAGTTCGTACGCGTTAAAAGACAGCCTGGAAGTTTTAAAGATGTTAGCTGTGCCGTGCCGAAACGAAGAGCTACAGTGCGCCGTTAACAGCTCAGTTTATTCCATATTTTCCAATAGCTGTGCTAAAAACCGCGAACTCCTCTTTCGTTTCAACTTTTAAATTAAATCGTAAACAAGTTTCCAGCAGTTGAATTCTATTCCGTCTTTCAGGTAATATTAATAATGAACAAACCTTAACAATGAGAGCCACGAGCTGACTACTTGGCGAACGTGGATTTAAAACAAACAATATGGTTGATTAGTAATGTGATTTAGAAAACAAATTACACAGAACAATCTTTTATTCGAACTATTTTTTCAAGATTCATTTATGCTTTATTATCCCAACGAGTACCATCAGTATTAGCAGTATTAGAGGAGGTATAGAAAAGACTAACTAATTTGTTTTTATTTAATGTTAAAAATCCACTTATGTCAAAACGAAATAAAAAAAATTGTAATTGTGTTTATATATGACAATGCTTGTTAAGTTCGTTAATCATTTTAAATGTTCAAGATCTGAAGCTATTTCTTATTTAGATTTCGTGTATTTTTGTTTAGTGTCTATTATATTGAAGGAGAATAATTGTTCAGTTATTGTTTACAATTATCCTTGCTTCAGCAGGTAGTTTTGTTTGAAAGAAATGCGTTAGCAAATAAAATTTCGCGAAGCATTATACGGGTTTCTTTGAACTATAAAGCATTTACCTGAACCAATTTTCGCTAAAATCAATATTTACGGAGCTGCCGGGGTGGTTTCAATTCCGTGGTTGCACCCTAAGCATCGTTTCGGGGAACATTATAGGATGTCCTCAATTTGTCGCGCCTTTGATTCGCAATCCTAATGTGTTTTAGAACTACTCGCCAAGTCATTCACAGCCCACTGTCATCTAAACTTTGATGAAAACCAAATACGCGACCGGAATTCGCTGGATTATTCGAATGCTTGTTGCGTGATGTACAATATTTCAAGAAACAAAATTATAACTACAACCGTGAAAATGAACGAAATAGACATTTATAAATATCGTGTTGTTAAATTAATACAGTCAATGAAAATAATCTAAGAATATTTCTACGCAAACATAAAAATAAATTTATGCATACGTATTATTAAATCATGCGAGTGACTTATTAAGGAAAAAATATTTTTTTATTCTTTTCCGTATCTGTTAGTATTAAACGTGCTTCGAGCATAAATCTCGCGCGTATTACCTGTTAAACACAATTACACGTGCGAAGATAATCGTGTCGAGCGGCAATTATCTAGCTCCCGGTTGCACGTATGAAATCTTCCATTTGTAATATCGATTTCAAGAAGAATTAACGCGAGCATGCAGACTGCGTCTAATGGGAGACAGCTTTAAAGCGATTTAACGCCTGTTAGAAAGTTAAGTCGATTTAACGGCAAAATTGTTGGCGACGATATTGTCAGGAGGAAGCGTAGATTGCCTTCTTGCTGCCTTATTCCGTTTACCGCAGCGTTATTCCGTGTTCAAATTGCGGTGCTCTGCTTCCTCGAACGTTTTACTGATAGAAGGTGCCGGCGTTATTAACGAAATACCTATAATGAAAATCGCAGATAGTATCCTTACGTGAATTGCATTAAAAATATTCTTATTTTAGCAGTAGCATATCTCCGAATTTTCAATTTGTCCACGTGAATTCATTAACAATGCATTATCCAGTTACTTAAAGTAAATTATTTAGTCACTGTTCAATTATTTAGTCACTGTTCAATTATTTAAATTCAATTACTTCAATATGGAAATAAATAAGGAAGCTTTAGATAGTTACATAGTTTATAATTTACAATCTGGCCGTCATCTTCTCTTAAGCGAAATTCAGTTTACATGTGTATATAACATTACTGAAAACAGACATTGTAATTAATATCATTGTGTTAGTAGATTTAATTCAGTCATTCCGTTGGTAAATGACAATCAATTTCTAAATAAATCCTCGTGTCAGTTTTACAAGACCACAAACACAAATGCATTAATACAATGTTTAATATTTTTTTGAGGTAGTAAAATGGAAATCAATTTTTTCATAGCGAGATAATAAAAGTTGATTTAAACCTTCAAACAGTTACACCGATACGTTAAATAATTATGAACACGTTGTCCAACGATTCTTTTAAGAATTTAAGAAATTAATGTTTTTAGTTTGGTTGGTCGTTTAAAATAGTCTGGATCAAGAGGACAGAAATGACTGCCACGTAATTTATAAGACACAGGAAATACAGGTGATCGGTCGGGAAACGTGGAAAGATGGCTCCTCGGCCGGGTTCAGATCGATTGTGTGCAAGATTTATGATGAAGAATGGACCAAATTTCAGATCGTATGTTCGCTAGTCCGGTCATTGTCACCACTAAATTCTGCAGGAGACACTGTCTGCCGGTCTTAAAGAAGAAAGTGAAAAGTGGAAGTGTTAAAAAACGGTGGAAGCGGCGCAGCCAATCTTATGATACCTACCTTTGCGTCCTCTACAGGTCATAAATCTTGCACACACGCAACTGAAACCTCACGCCAACTGACCATTCACCCGGTGCACAATTCCTTCCCTTATCTTTTATGCTTACTTTGAATGCAATTTTTAATTCCTTTGTGTTCCAGGGGAATAGTGATACACCGTGCGCAATCAAGGCTATTAATCACTCTGTAACATAGATATTTGGTAAAACTTTTATCAGTATTTAGTACTTCTGGAGTTATATATTATTTTCACCCATGCGAGCTCGTTTGACGATCTCGTGACAGTCGTGGCGAGATCTAATCGAACATTCTTACGTATTAATTTTCTTTCTGGTGTTTTTCTGCTGGTCTGTAATCAGCATTGGTCCTTTAATTAGATTAACTATAAATGGTTGATTATTTAAATTGGCTGCTAGAATTGTACCAATATTAATAGCTTTATTTACATTTGTAATAAAGTAAAGTTGTAACAATTCATTTTCACCAGCTAGTTCACCGCTCCAAACGAATCCATTTACGTATTAATAAGCAAGTTGTTGTTTCTATGGTTCCGAAGCATTCAGCCAATAAGTCTGCTTATTACTGCGTGAGAAATTTTCAAACTCCAAACAGCCGGAGCGGTGTTCCGAAAGTAACTATGCAATTACAGCATAAAAAGGCTTTAAAGCAGAACGGAGTACCATAAAAAGGAAACGGAGAATATCTATGCGGCCTTTATGCAACGTTCCACTGTATTAAACTATACTTCTCCAAACAAGAAAAAGTGGTCGGCAAAAGTTTCCGGCGTACTTAAAAGTACATGGAGGCAAAAAGAAAGCTGTGTTTCTCGACGCACTCGTCGGGATTTGCAAAATTCGAGGCGTGGCTTATTAAAATCAGCTGCATCCACTTCCGGTGGCGGTTTTGGTTCGGCGATGGTTTGCACTCCCGGCGACACACCGGTGGGTTCGAGACTGTTATAATTTCTATTTCGGTTCTTATTATGGTGAACCTTTATTTCGAATCACCGTTTTCAAGAACCGAAATTTCCAGTTAATATTTCTCTCCATTAAGGCGAATTTAGACTCTTTACTCTGCAGGTACAGATGGTTCATCCACATTCAAAGGTGTGAAGATTGTCTTCGCCTGTCTTGCAAACAAAATCATCTAACGTGATCTGCGAATTTTTATGGAAAATAAAAAGTTTGTGCATCATTTGCAAGATACAGGGGCTGAATAGAAAGGTACAATTTTTATTAATAATTTTAATATATTTATACTATCAATGTCTTTTAATCTTTAATACCAGCCAAGGAATATGCAAAATTGCTTTCTACGAGCAATCCGCAGAAATTTCCTGAACGACCTAATATTTTCGGAACCGTTTCCAGCCGCGCTCGCGGCGTCAATCCGATGGCGACGCGTCGCGACGCCCACACGCCATGATCACCTCTCGTATCGGGCAGCCTTCTAAAAGTTGTGAATGTCGCGCGGTACCGTCCCGTGTTTCCACCTAATTAATGCGATGGAACATCTCCTCTACGAGGAATTTCGTGTCCTCGACGCCGTTGCAATATCGTGCGGCCGTCTCGGCCGCTTGTACCCCGTCTTATGGGGAATGTAGAGGCGACGAGAATGTGGCTTGCACTCCACACTAATGAGAATTTCAGTCGGTCGTTGGTCTCCCACTGATTTCTCGCGATGCGTCTGTCGATCGACCATAAAAGACTCTTTTTGCCGACGGGAATTTGCACGAATTTATTTGTCGCACGCGTTCCTGCGAACCTATACACCGCAGATTACCTATCCTTTTTGGCTCAGAGTCCTCTTTTTATACCTGACTTTGTTCGATGCGTCCTTTTCGATGATTTAGGGGAAATTGCCAATATCGAGTCTGCTGAGTTGTGCTCAGGAAGCAGACGAAAAAGTGACTGGTAAGATTGTATTCAGAAAATGTTTTCGTATTAATGTGGTTTGCTTTGTAGAATATCTCATAATTTTTTTATTAAAAAATATTTATTAATTCCGAAGCTATGGTTAACTTCAGGATGTCCTGTTGACAAATGTAATTAGCAATGACAGTGTTTGGGGTCGCTCTGCGTACCCCACCGTTGGCGCCCGCGTAGGCCCAATGTTTAAGCTTCGACGTCATACGCTACGTTAGGCCTGCGCAAGTCCGGACTCGCTCCGACTCGCACGAGCGCGATAGTGGGGGTAGAGGCTCGAGCACTGCGGACTCGTGACGTCACATCGCCGCAGCGAAGCACGTCCTTGCTCCATGGTAACACATCTAATATATGGAAAGAATCAAAACAACAGAAACAGTCACCATAAAAACTGCGAAACCCAAGAAAACAGTATTTTATATCTCAATAAAAAGATCGTATGAAAATGAATTAGGACTTCACGCCCTGGGAATCACAAAACCGTTGTACTCGCAACAAAATAGAGTGTGAAAACTTTAGTTGAAAGTTTTAAACCTTCGTGTTTATTTGTTTTTTATGTGTGTGTCTGCACAATACGGTTATATAACGAATTCGATTGCGATTTAGTTCACGTGAAATTAGTTCAGAAAGACTCAGGGGAGAGAATTGAAACGGTGAAATAGAATTGTAATCCGAGGAAAGTACACGGTTGGCTATTCCGAACAAGTTGAAAAGTTAAGTTGGGATTTCCGCGTGACAATGCAGTTGCTTGGATTTCAACGTACTCGAAACTTCAATTAAGATTATTTATTCCGTTATCGCGTATACCTTTCTCGATAACATTGCCTCCATCATCTCTGTAATACTTTCCATACATGGGTACATACGTTCATGTTCTCGATCGACGATAGCGATCGCCTTATCGGTTATGGTACCGCAAATCTGTTTGCATATACGCTTCTACCCTGATATTAATATTTACAAACGGTTTACTTTCTTCCGATTGCCTGTCGTAAAAGTTCTAATTAAACGGATCGGAAAAATTATAATCTACAATTGGCTGCGAAGCTAGTTACTGATAAGAGTAACTAACACAAAAGAAGAAGTTCTGTGTGTTACAATCTCAATGTTTTATGATCGAGATTAATAAATACTAAGAAATTGGTGTATGACCACGTGTTTTCTGTGTTCGAAGAAGTATTAAGATCTTATCAATACTTTTTATGAGTATACGGTACTTGATTAGATCAAATATAAATTAAAAAGCGAAACCCAGGATAAAGTTTGATTAAATTTCCAATAGAATATTTTTTTTTCAATTGTTGCAGTAAATCATTCTGCTATTTTGTCTTTAACTATTTTAAAAATCGAAATACATATTATTGAAATGTTGAAATTTTGAGATTATAAAATACACGGATATCGATGAAGCCACTTGATGAATTCACATCTTCGGGTGATGGCTATCGATCGGAAATAGGAGCAGAGCACATTTTAATACTGAACGCGATACAATGGTACGATCACTATGTCACTCGACCTCACAATGATGGTACATAGTTCTATGTTGGTGAAACGTGAGAATGAATTTTCCAAAAGAATGCAACGCACAAAAGCAATGAGGTTTCTTTATTCACAGTCTATCACAAGACAATAGGTCCATTTTATATATTTTTCCCGCAAGATTATGGTAAATTTTTAATACTTTCAACGTTTCAACGCTGCACATATTTTTTGTCTCAGAATAAGCCGGTAAAAAAATTTTTAATTAAAAATATATTCTTGACACGTTTCGATTTTGGCATATCATGAAAACCGCGAATATAAGCACTTTTACAATCTCTATTGGTTTTCGTTTAAGTAAAAAACTTTATTAAAAAATGAATAAATGGATTTTAATTAACATGAAGAAATATCTAAATATGAACTATTTTATTACTCTAATGGTGATATTAATATAAAATATTTTTAAAGATATTAATAGTAAATAAATTTTTTATGAAATATCAAATACGTATAATAATTTAAATTACCCTATAAGGAGATTTTAAACACCAAAATTTTCAATAAATTGCACAGATGCGTTTGTTCAAAGATTAAAATTATTATAAAGTACGCTGTGTTTTTCGATATTTGTGGAATAAGTTCAGTGAAAACGGAACTTGAGCCATGCATAAAAGGAATAGCCGCAAAATGAGCAACTGAAATACAGAGAATCAAACCTGGCATATCTGAAATTACGATTCGTAATCCTTGGATTAATTAGCATTAAATAGCTCGTGAATCTATCATTGATCCAAGAAGAGTATTTTGCATTCTTCATCAACATATCAGCCGAGTGTCCATCAGGGATTAAATAGTATAGCACCGCCATTTCACATAGGATCGAGTTGCGTCAACGAGCTTCGCATCAAATACAAATATGACAATTTATTATATTGATTGACGAAATACGGTGAGACAAAAATTATTCATATAGTACTGGATTTTTCTATTAATTTTTGATACTGTTTCCAACATTAAAAATTCTTTGTATCAAATTTTGGGTCGATAAAAATAATAAAAAATGTATAGTAACTTTTTAACAATTTAATTTAATATTGTTGCTAAGTATATTGTACGTTTTTATACTGTGTGTACATTCTGATTCATGATATAGAATACTCATTAGCGCAACACGCGTTGTCGGTGGCTTGTCGACAGAGACTGATAAAATCGACTGTAATTCAGAGACAAAGTCGCATACGGTACACAATTATATCGTGAGCAGCTTTTTCATTGTTTTGCGACCCCGTTTGCCGTTGATACGTCTCGCACGTTACCCAACATCCAGTATTTGTCTCGCCGCAAGTTCATGTTCACTTTCGTTCCCTTTCACTCACTCATCACTGTTCCTGTTTGTCCCCATCAACAAAACAGAAGCAGGTCGCTAGACAATGAAACTCGTAAAATCGTATGCGCTGTTCCTCATAATCGCATTACGCGAACAAAGCGGTGACTTCACATCGTGGGGACACTTTATCTACCTGTTCTTGCGTTTAATAAAAATGATACCGAACGGCGGAGGACAACGGTGAATATTGTTAACTAATTCTGTGCGGCTGGTGATTTAAACTGTCAGAAGTATTCACGTTAATTGGTGTGTATTTTACACGGTTAGTGTAGTCGACCACAGTAAGATGGCGCTGGACAGATGTCGCCACAAGTACTGGAAGGTCTCGCTGATAGGTTTAGAGTAGTTTAGATAATCCATTTAGCTGGGGAATGCTCAAGAGAAAAATAGCTTTCCACTCACAGAGCCAAACGAGTTTGCAGGTACCTTAACGGAATGAACCGATTAAAAGGCGTGGGTGCAATTTATCCGACTCGTCCAACTGTAGTAGGGTTTCAGTCCTCTCATTTTTAAGCTGAAAGCGTAGGCTATTCGTCTCGGATACTTCACGAGTGACTTTGCTGCTTTTAATCGCACTAAATGACATTATGAGTGAAAACTGTCCTCATTTAACTTTTTCTGTCGTTTCTTTATGAGGAACATGTGGTTTTGTATTGTGCTGATTTAAAATATCTCCCTTTATCCGCTCGAATAAATAATTAACCTGGTTTAAACGTATAGTGACATTTTTAAAAGTGCTTCAATCACTTGATAAAAGTTATTAACAGAATCGAATGTCCCTTTAATATCAATCGGTCAATTACAGTCTGACACATTTGATTATAAATATGATATTTTAAATTATTTTTGGTCCGTCCTGCACGAAACTATTTGCAACTGATATCAGAGTTCCATACTCGGATACTTATTAAACATTACGTGCCATCTACGTTTCTTTACCCCGTTTCAATATTGAAAATCGTTGATATGTTAAAATTATAAAACTGTGCTTAAATTGAGTGCAAATCTATATCTGAATGTCCATAAAAATGTCTCTTTTTTATCTTTTTAATAACTTTATTTAATGTCGTATCAACTACTATTGATTATTAGTAGACTGTGGATTCGTGACAAAAATAAATAGATCAAATGTAAAGCAGTGAAAATATTGAAGGAATTTATAAATACTGTTGTATTATTTGCAACATATTTGAATTATCTAGAAAAAAGATAAATATCTATGTAGTGTCGTATCAATGATTCAGACAATTTTTATTTTGCATAAAAATCTGCAATTTAATCATTAGCAATCACTGTAACATTCCAAGTTAGTGAATTAACATTATCGAGTTTTTTGCTGTTCCTCATGAATGATAAAATAGTGCATTCGATTACTTTCCTCTACTTAAATAGGAAAATTCTTTACTTTTTAATTAAAGAGTCAGGGTCAAGGTCACATTTTCCATCGCGTGTACCAAAGGGTTGATTACCTTCCGACTCTCGCCCAAGGAGTATAATTTAATTACAAGGGCTGAAGAAAGAAACAGCTTGGGCGGTAAAGAAAGAAAATGGCTGCGGCGGAAGGAGGAGCAGGAGTGATGGTCGATTTAATCTCGGCATGATAACGATACTTCGTTGTCGGCTAGTTTGTAACGATTTAAGAAAGAATTTACGCCTGCGAAGGAGTAAACCCCTCTCGTGCGTGCGCCGCGCTTAAGTTGCGCGCGCGCGCTTCTACACACGTCGTTAATTAATTTCGTTCGCTGTCCGCGGTTAACTATAGTTCGGCCGGTTTTTATTCGTTGATCAAGATAACGGACGTTCTTTGCCGCGCAACCCAGCCCGAGACCGTTTAAGTAACTACGGCTATTTATATCGCGGCGAGAAACCCGGCCAAAGTAAGTTTATGGTTGGAGATATCGCGCCGCGAGAAAAAGTTGAGGAAAATCGAGTGCGGGAATAGGATTATCTTTGTCGAATGGCAGCGAACACATGCGGCAACTTCGAAAGTAATTGGCGATACTCGAGGTAGAATTAAACGGTTGCAGGAATTCGGATTGATTGTCGCTAATTGCTTTTTCCGTCCCGGACGAAAATATAACGAAACATCGATTACCGTAGTTTCGTCTCGTTCAGTATCTACAATCGATTTATACGGTTCTATAATGATCAGTGATGTACTGGGTCATTTTATAAGCCTGGGCACTCCTCCCTACTCCTGGGTACTGCCCACCAAACTCCTATCCCCACTCCTGGGTCCTCCCCACTAAACTCCGTAGACGCTGTAAGGTTAGAATGTATTGCTAGCACATGGCAAAACATCGTTTGTCCTTCCTTTAGAAAATTGAACAACAGAGACTCATAAACACTGTCTGTTCGCCACAAGAAGTCCCTCGAGACGGCTGAGGGGCAAAAAAGGGGGTCCTCGCTCGCAGCCAATGGTTATCTTTGACGTCACACACTTTAGCCAATAATTCGGTCAGAACCGAAAGTTCGTGTGGAATGACCCAATCGGACGGTTCGTTGTCGAATTCCTGCCAGGAGATTTCTTGTGGCGTACGAACAGTACCTGACATCTCTACCTCTTGCTGGGTAAAAGGACAGACTTTTTTTCGAACAGTTACCTATCGGCGTATCAATCTGCAGAAAAACTGAAACATGGGATAGTCATAAATTCTAGTCTTACAGCGGCCCCCCTCGCGTCCTGTTTTTGTCTGACCACTCCGTTGTCCGTCATGCATAATGCCAGCTATAAACACTCTTCAGAAAAATATTTCCTAAAATCAGTGTACTACGAACCGCGGTAGAGAGAACATCTCTAAAGACGTGTCAATTCGAAGTTCACGATCGTTATCTATCACTAGCTGTACAATTAGATGACCGTACGTCCCTTAGCTTTCGACACTGCTGTATACCTGAAGTAAACTGTGCAGTTCATCCCCGAATGGCCCAGTGACACACATTTCAAAGCAGCAACTGCATCTACGGCCAAATAAATGAGTTTTAATTGAACCAATTTCTGCTCCTTCTCTTGTTCATTGCTTTACCACGGCGCGACGCCAACGCTACGCTCAGCGAAACCTGCCCATTTTAAACTGTTATAAGTTCGTGACGAAAAATCGTAGGACAACCGTCTTGGGCTCATTTTAAAGCGCAAAGCCTCTACTTTTAGTCTATCCTGTTAAGAGCCGGACGTACATTCTAAACGTTGGGGTTTGCTTGATTTTTAGTTGAGTTTATTTGCACTAGACATTTTTAAAAAGAATGACAGAATACAGAAAGTAGGGCACTACATATTTTTCTGATTACAAGCCCATTGCCATTAGTTCTCTTAATGTTATAGCTCTAAATGCTCCGGGCATATTCCACTAATGTTTTCAAAGGGGGTAGGTAGATTTTCAACTTGGTGTGGCTCCTCTACTTCCGTTGTTCTTGGAAAACAGACTAGCATATCTGGTAGCTCGCGGCAATTTTAGCTCTTTTCTCGATGGTTAGTACTTCGGTCATTTTTATGGGACCTTCATAGGAACATGAAACCTCGATATGATGGACTCTTGGACGTAAACTTTTCGTACTCAATTTTCCATACAAATGCATATGAGCATAAGTAAAAATTGATAAACAGTCACTTTTAAAGTATTCGAACTACGTACTTTATTATTGCACTGAGAATTTTCTGCAGAATAAAAATTGTCCGCATCAATTACAGAGGTTCGATAAAAATGTATCCCTTCTTTTAAACATTTTTTTTCGACGCAATTAAGCTACGTGATTCGCGTTATTTCGTCAGATAAAATAATGAAAAAATTGGGATTGATTTTCTGCTCACCTTGTAGATCGACGTTCTATTCCGATTCTGTCTATCATAAGCTCGAGCGAGCTTCTACCTCGCAATCCCCATTAGCTATCCTTAACTTATGCTGGATGTGTATACCCGAAGAGAAAATTATTCCGTCAGAACCTAGCCGAGATTTCAATCAACTTTTTGATCAGTTTCGATGTGTACTCTGGAAGTTTTCTGAGTTTTCTGCTAACCCGTGACAGACAAATCCATTGAAGTATGCACTTCGAAAAAGTAATTTGAGGTTTCTTTCGTTCAGCTTTCTCAACGGTGCATGCTCTACTCGGCTCGAAGTTTTGAGTAGTTTTTGTTATACATTTTCCCGTGAAGTCGTGTTCCTCGATTAAGGAAAAAAACCGTGTAAAACGTACGAAAAATTTTACTCAATTTGGGAAAGGGTAATGACCCTTAGGGCAACTGTCGTGCGAGTTTATTTCTACCGTAGTTTCGTCGTTTGAATTTTTTAGTATACCAACAGTTGATATTATGTTTGCACACATGCGTTGTTTATTCCACTCTTTTACATGGCTCTGCAAAACACTCTGTTTTTCCAGGCCAAATTTCGTTTTCGAAAGATTGAAACCCATGAAGAGTTTGTAAATAACCATTTTTTCGGCAGTCATAAAAAACATGTTTGAAAACGCCATGAAAATGTGGATGAATTTTTCACGTTCGCATTATCTTAATTTTACATTCATTGATTGGGCGTTTCATAAAAATTCGTAATGACGTAAAAGAACATTTGACATTCGAACCAATATTTTTTGAAGTTGAATTTCAGCTTGACTGAAACGTTGGATATTCCAGCCAGATAACAATAGATAGATCATCATTAGTCTTGATTAACTTTGCGTGCAAATTATCAGTTTTAAGTTTATTTGAGCTGCTAATTACGTTCCATTAATTATCTTGTCGCTGGTGTTACGGGGAATTTTTTCTGTCACCCAAAACTCTTCTCAAAATTAAAAATATAGCACGAGCAATGCTACAACATATACATAAATGGGTATAATTTTAATTCCAAAATATGTGATTAAAATCTTGACGTAAAAGTATTTAAAATTAACTAAAATATTTAAAAAATAAAGAATTCTCGAATTATTTTATACATAGTTATTCTACAACTTCAAACTAAGTAATGTTCGTAACCTATTAAAATTAGACGTCACACGTACAGATTGTGGTCTCGGTAATCCGGTTAATTAACCTAACGAAGGTTTTCCGTCATTTTTAAGCGAATGAATTTCCCACCGGTAAACATAAATTTCCGCTTAACGCATGATTTTTCCGCTTATTCCCGCAAAAAACGGTGAAATTTCATTACCATACGGGGGGATTATTCGCTAGCGCAACGGTTCGCGAATAAAGTTTTCAAAAATTCGGTTGAAGTTATTATTTAACTAAATCCTTCAGCAAGGGGGATGGACTCAACTTAATATTTATGCACGGTACGATGCATCGCCAGTCTTGGTTTTCTGTCTTTTTTCTGCAACCGCAGCGTAGCAGGGAGCAGCGCGAGGTCCTCTTTTTGTTGCTTAAAACGCTGGTTACTTCGTAGCTGGAAAAAGGTTATCTCTTCTGAAATTTTTCCACGGAAAGGACCCGTTTGTTCCCATCGCACATTCATAAAACTATGACATTTTTTATGAAAATAATGATACCACTGAAATCGCGAAATTTCTAAAGTTCTGCGAAAGAATTTTCCGGCGTTGCGATGCACCTCAAAAGCCTCCGGGGGCTCTTTTATATCGTAAACACGCTTCAAAAGTAAAAGAGTAAAAAAAATTGTTCGCTAAAAGAAGGTAATTGTACCGCGGAAAGAATGTCACGAATTGCAACATAGAAATGCCGGGGGGAGCCCTACAACAAAAACAGAGTAATATAATATTGTTCGGAACGCATGACGGCGGGTCCCTCTGTCCGAAACAGAGGGAAGCCTGCGAAAATAACGAAATATAAACGTTTCGTTAACTACCCCGGCTACGCTAAACATTAAATAGAGCGAGGTCAGTTTATCGTTAATCATTATGACGCGGTTTAAAGCTGATGGCTGTGTCACAGTGTCAATAAAACTCTGGATATTCTCTGTGACACTGCACAACGTGCTTGAGAGCGTTATAAACCGCGCGTAGGTGGCTGAAATTTTAATGTAAACATTTACACAGCGCAATAAAATTACTTCCATCTCGAAAGCTAAACTCACCCTTCGATTTACCCCGAACATCGAAAGCAGAGCTTAAAAACACTTTTCTGTATCTTTCAAAGAAAATGGCTTGCATGAGAGACCATGATTTTTTAAACCCATGAATTTTGGATTTGATCACGCATATGGTGGCCTAAGTGTACAGAAGGAATATAAATATACAGTTTATTCAATCTATTACTTCTGACAACATTTTTCAACTTGATTGCATGCAATTGAAAGAAAGCTCATAATCAATGAATTTGAACTATTAAAAGCCCAGAATTTAGAACAAATTCGATCTTGTATGCATGAACATTTTTCTAGGCCACAGTGTGGGACGAGTTTTTAAAGGAGAACACTTTGTTGCAATAATGTGCTGCAGAGTTCACGAGACTCGGAGAGTTATTTTACACATACGTTTTCAAAATTTTGATACCGTTCTTTTTACGGTTTCACTTCAGTTATGTTTTCTTGATAAATACGAGATCCATAGTAGCTCTGTTGAATGGTAGAAGGGTGGAATGCTTGTCTGTTTACACAGGAGAAGAGGGCAGCAAAAACGGACTCGAGAGTCTATCGGACTTTGTCGACAGCAGACGGTTAAAGATGATGGAATTGTCCACTTTTGTATTTAATGTAAAAACTAATGTATTTGCGAAACCCATACAAATCTCATAAGTTCCATATCGAGTGACACCTTTATTTAATTCTGCAGAAAGAATTTCTTAAGTTCTCTCTGCATGTAGCATTTACACTGTCGTCCACTTTGGAAGTAATTACATTTTTTAACAAGTAATCCTGTGTTTATATACTAAAAGTAACTGTCCATTATGAAAGCTTATTACCAGACTGTGGATTTTTATGCAGAATAAAAGTTGCAATGTATATGTACAGTAGCTACGTAGATATTATTTTATTTTGTTAATAATTTTAGTAAATTGGAAATTATAGAACAGTATTTTCAATTATTTTAATTAATATAATTTTTTACATTTGGTCTACCCATTTTTGTCATAAATACATTCCACATCTTTTTCCACAAAATATGGAATAAATAAATTTGTCCAACAAGAGTCCGCAAGAGCATCTTAATAATCTTCCTAACTGTAAAATAAAGCATCTGAAATTCGTCAGTTTGGCCGTTCTAATGTTAATAAATTTGCAAGTCAACAGGTTGTTTGGCTTTAACAATTACTCGCAGAACAATCCCAAACGAATAAAAATATTCCGCAGTGTGTAAAGCCTGTGTAACAGCAAAGCCATAAAAAAACGGAGTTGACAAAACCTAAAAGTGTGAATAATATCTTGCAAGCCTCCCGTTGATTCGCGTAAGCGCACAAAAGCTTTTTGGGCAAGGCACGACAAGAATCACACATTGTTCGGTCAACAATCTGCACACTAGAAGTCACAAGTTTTTCAACCGAAATGTTGTTCGCTATTCAGTTGTACATAAAAGGGTGCAGGGGTGCACAAAGCAGGTGTTTTTTTTCCCCCAGTGTGACGCCGGGTCGGGCCGGGCCGGGCCGAGCCTTCGAACATTGTTTGTTATGCAGCACGCGGTGAACGCGAGTTCCTTTGATCCGTGAATTACGGCGTTTCAGTTCGCCACGAAACTTCCCATTTACTCCGTCATTTCCGAATCTGTGGCTAATTGTAGCTTACGACGTTGTTCGAATCCACTCTCCCATTAACCGACCAGCACTGCAATTAACCGGAATTTCTCTATGAGATTCCAGGATCCCGCCTCAAAGGAGGACTCGAAATTTATTGTTTCGATTTATTATGCAGTCTGCACACTCGTTACCGTGCCTCTCGGTCGCCAGACCGCTTTCCCACAGAGCAAGAGAGACAGGAGACAAGTAGCGATAGAGAGAGAAAGAGAGAGAGAGGGTGGGAGATCGTTCTCTCTCCCCCGCTGACCCTTGTTCGGTCTTCCATTGAGCAAGGGTAACAAGCTTACCTCTTTCGCCGCGAACGAGGCCATAATGGAAGATTTAAATTTTCAACAGGGGGGGGGGTTACGCACTCGCGCCAATTTGAATTCGGATCTATTTTATAATCCGGGCTATTAAAGTTGTCGCGAAATTTGCATTCGCTCGCCTTGCCGCGCTCCGCCTCGCCTCACCTCACCTCGCCGCGCCTCGCGTCTCCGAAAAGTTTCGGCCGGAATGGGAACCAGCAGCGTGACGAGCGACGAATGAAATTTATGAAAGCGTCGCGACGCCCTGCGCCGCGCCATACGACCCGTGCACGCGCGCGCGCGCTGATCATTGTGTGAACAAAATCTGACCGCGAAGTGCATTTCTCTATTTGTGCTCTCTCTCCTCTGTCCCCTCTGCGCACATTTATTCCTTCCTGACTAATTACTAATGAGTAGACTGCGGATCTCCGTGCGAAATCAAAATGGTCTGCGTTGATTGTTCAGAGTAACATAATGCTACAGTTATTTATAATTTGTTGCCTTTTCGTATAGTTTCGTCTTGCAACCTCTTTTCCCATGTACAGGGTGTCACAAAATTAGTCGAAAATGACGTAAGAAACCCCCCGCAAAATTGACCTGGAACATGAGAAACAAGGTAAAAAATTCCAAAATTTTTTTTCAGTAGAACTCGATTAAAAAAAAATATTTCGTTTTGACCTTGTTTTTCACGTTCCGGGTCAATTACGCGGGGGGTTCCTTATGTCATTTTCGACTGAATCGAGGGTGTAGAATCGCGTTATGGTGTCCGCCACATATAATTTTGTGACACCCGGTACAGTTCTCATTTTACTTCTACTGTCAATTGGAAATTAATGAAATTCTGAAATTGTAATCAAAGCTAGTGACCACAGTAAACGAATGAAATAACAAGATTTAGAAGGTTCTGTCCGAAATTTTTATCACCAGTCTAATACCTGTTAAAAACATTAATGTTCACTAGCAGTCTGGATATTTCCAAAAATTCGTACCTCGACAAACTCGTCAAACCCGATCAATAGCGACGACAGGACAGTTTACTAACAGAGAGTGATCCGGAATTTCCGCTATAAAAAGTGCTCTGATTTCGGTGATAAGTTACGAAGCTAATACCAAAAGTATATACAGACTGGTCAAATTTTCCATGCGATATATATACACTGTATATTGATGACCAGCGAGCCGGCGTATCGTTTTCTCTCGAAATTTTCCACGTCGAGTTTTAATTAATCAAACAAAACCGTTGGACGTGGCGCGATAAAATTCCGCCAAACCAATGGACAACCAATAGACTGATATTTTTATCACCAGTAAGAGGATTCTGTGTGTATGGATTGTGGTCTCGTGAAATCTTAATTACCATTAGCGTGCCACTTTCTTTCTGCTCGCGCGACGATGCACTAATCCAGGCATCACACCGGTTTCAATAATCCCCCTCAAAAGCCACGTCTCTATAACCGTCGAACGTATTAATTTACCATTATAAATAAATAGTCGTGATGAGACAACGGTATTAAAATATAAATGCGTCCACGTGTCCGTCATAATGTTCTTTGTTAATCCATATCCACGATGAAACAGGATTTCCGCTCAATTGAAATCTGATATTCAACGTTACAACGTGGCGCATAATCCAATTAGTTGGCACTATATATACACCGTCCCCATATACAAGCAGTAGCTACTTTTTATTCAATTACCAGAAATATGTCCGATTATTGGCCACGTCGATCTAGAAAAGATATATTAAACTTGCACGGATTTAATTTATATTAAACTGGTAATCTCATTTTGTTCGTTTCATTTCAATATATCGAGAATGATGGGAGATCAATATCTCAGTTTTTCATATGCAATTTGTATGGCCAGAATCTCGCGTCTGTTTATTGTTCGACGGTCATTTGAATTTAAACCGAAAAAAATATGCAACAACCGTCCAGACATGTCTGAAAAGTTTTGACACGCAATAAAACCCCGCCGCGATTTTAAATGTTATTAAAAAAATTTTTTGTCCCTACCTTGTTGCGCATATAAACGACACAGGCCGCAAACTTAGAAAATTTATTTTTTGTCACACGACAGAAGCTGCCGGCCAGGGACCCCGGTTATTGCGCATCGAGGTGGCAAGTCTCCATGAATATGTAATAAAATGCAAATTTTGGTTAAGCACTCTTGAGAATCGTATAGATTTAATCTACTAGTTTGTAAGGATCTGCTCTCGATTGTCTACCAATTTTTCGATTTCATTGGTCGGCTATAAAGTGTTTAATAAATGTTGCATGAACACAAAGCGTGAATTGTGTCGGACACTACGCGAAGAAACGTGTAAAGTCGATTTAGAGTCAAATTGATAGTAAACCAAATTTTGTGTAATCATTTTGTTTCAATTTTTTGACGGTACAAAGACGTTTTAACAGTTTTGTAATAAATAGCATTTTAGGGTCACATCGAATTTCATTTAATTCGTTCATTTAAAGGATTAATTTTGAGTAGAAATACAAATTAAATAGTCCAATCTGAACAAAATATGTAAACCACATTTTATATTAAGAGCATATAATGTTAAAGGTTGAAGTACGTTTACTTGAAATGCAAAAGAGGAGGAAGTGTAATAGAATATATGAATAAAGAGTGTGGGGCACCAAGTATCAGCAAAAGTGGTAACCACATAGAGTCTAAGTAATGACTAAATTAAAAAGTTCTTTATAAAGACTGTAAAACACAAAGTTACACGAAAATATATTCAATCGTTCAATATCAACTCTCGAGTTAATATTCGAGTCCTTTTAATTAATTAATCTTTAAAATTTTTCTCACTTTCTCGGACATTTACTAAGCGCTAAAAGTGACATGTGTTGTTTTCTAAGATTAAAAAGATGTAGTTTAACTAGATTTATCGATATTTTTATTATAATATTGAATTACGAAATTTATAGAATCATTTCTTCTTAAAATAAAGAATGTAAGACTGGTCATTTGACTGGCATTGTTTATTGTTAAAAGTATGTGTTGAGACTATGAAGTCTACCGACTACAACGTTGATGCAGGCAAGTGCAGGCAAAACACCCCCGGTATTTGCGAACTAGATTTTGTTGGGAACAGGTAGCTGACACATCAACGATATTCCTCTGTACTCGACTTTCTCGGATCAATGTTAACGCGGCTCTAGGATATCCAGCTTTCCATCCTCCCTTTACACGTAATTCGCCCCTAGTTTTGGTATCCGGCATTAGTTTCCGTCTTTCGAGGGGGTTAGTTTTGAAGATGTTTCAATCAAGATCTCTGGCAGTTCACGGTTGGAGGAGCCTTCAGAGAATGTCGACCCGTGAATAGTGACGAGAAGTTTCCCGTACTTCGAGGGGATGATCCCTAATGCACATAAGTGGTCTCTAATAGTGACATTAGCCTAAGTGATTTATTCATGCGCTAAACAGAATCCGATGTTTGCATATGGAGCATTGGAGGATCAGGTCGGATCAGAACTATTCGCGTGTTTGCGACGTGCGTTTTCGACACTGTGACACTTAAACAAAATAATCGGTCCGTGGAGACGCATCTTGTAGCTTCAATGTTCTCGGTCATTCTGAAACAAACAATTTTGTGACACTTAAACAAAATAATCGGCCCGCAGAGACACATCTTGTAGCTGCAATATTCGATCATTCTGAAACGATCAATTTTGCCGGTGAAAATCTAGTTACATTGAATTCTTAAAATTTTTCAAGTAATTAATCTCGGAAAATTGTAAATGTACAGTTAGAAAACATCGAAGCAATAAATTTACTTAGTGATTTGTCACGCAAGCATTCGTATAATCTCAGTAATCGTGCAATGAGAAATTTGGAAACTGTTCATTCGTTGTAAGCGTATTAACAATCATCTAATTACCAGCAACGTGTCTGTTATCATTACAGGGACCGATTAATTTTGAATTCATACGAAAATGTTCAGCTTCCCCAATGATAAGTTAAATAATAAATAATATCTTTAGTTCCATCGAATTTCATTTAATTCCTGTGTCAAGGGGTTAATACATTCAATTATCGCATTATGTTTTACCACATATATTCATTTGTTACCGCATATTTAAGTTAAATACATCGTGGTAATGGAATAACGTTGTGGATTACAAAATTAACATTTTAGCGTTTATATTAATTGATTTTAATGTTGCGATTAATTCGAGATTCTCGAACGAAGTCATATTCTTTTGATTGCGATGACGATGAAAATTGTTGAAAATTCAGTTACTATTGCTTCTTTTTCGAGTTGTAGAACGTTGAAAGAGATTACGTGAAATCGTGTTGAAGTGAGCAGAAAAAACCACGGGCTGGTTGGAAATGTATGGATTGAGAGGATGCGAGGGTTACAGACAATTTGAAATGCGAGGGAGCTGCTCTCCCTGCGACAAGGGGAGACCAGGAATTGGACGATCGCCTTTTCATTGAAACTTTCCATGCGCGCATGTATGAAATAACGCACCTCAACAGACACCAGAACACCCTCATTCAACGTTCAATTGATCTTATAAAGCCTCCACCATGAAAATTTCGAGGCTGCATTATTCATTTCAAATAATGCACAGTGAATCCATTCGTGCGTCACGAAAAACTCAAAATTTTGCATTTTACTCATTAATACTTTAATCTAGCCTAAGGGGAACTTAACAATTGTCTTGTGAACGCCTGTGACACAAGAAACTAACAAACTTTGTCACTTGCTATAATTTGTTTACCAAATAAAATTGTGGTCGCTATAGAAAAATTGATCGTGAAGCACGCAATTGTTATTCATTAATTTTTAAAAAAGTTGTCGTCAATAGGTTAAAATAATTCATGGATAATTATTTTTCAAGTTGTTTGTTCATTGTACATAATAGTACTCTGATCTATTAATTTGCTAATGATAAAAAAACTGTTTAAAAATTGTATAATAATTACAGTCTTTATCAAACAATTTTTCATGGCATTATCTAGGAGTTTATTGTGTTTTACAACTTTTGATGTCTCTCTTGTTTAAAATAGATTTTGTTACAATGATGCGGATAATTTTGCTTGTAAATCGGATTTTATTTAAAAAAATACTAGGGGCTGTTAATATTCCGTGGTTTGTTCAGGCACGTCGTTTTCTACATGTGTACCAAGTTCCATTGAAAATGTGCTCGACCGATGCACGATCCTCCCTTCGCGAGAGGAAAACTTCCTTTTACCCGGAAATCTTCTCCACGGGCGCAGACACTTAATTTCCCTGCGGACAACTCACTCTAATCGCATCAAATATTGGAGGCATCATTCGTCTCTATACTTCCCTTGAAAACCGGGGAGTACAAATTTTAAAAAGCGCTACAAGTGTTTTTATCGATCCGGGGTTGCATTTGATCGCTAGAAACTCCGGGGCCAGTTTTATTTCGGACGCTATTTCGACAATTTCGGGAGTAACGAATTGTGTTTGAAAAAAAATAAAATAGTGAATGACGGTGAACAGTCGCGATGTTACGAGAAATTGTTGCGTACTGTTCCGGTTTAAATTGCTCCAGTTAAAAGGACCGATGGATTTTTAAGCAATTCTTTCATCCATTATTGAAAAATTGTGCTTTTCCAAAATTGCACTAGGTTGTAGTGCTTGCAAATAAATATTCACGATATTTTATTAAATCTTGAAATTTATGAAATTTAAGATACGACAATTTTTATGGCCTGCTGAAAATAGTAAAATGATTTTTGGAGAAAATTTCCTAAACTGAGTTTGTATTTTTGTGATTAATCTTGCAATTGTGACACATTATCTATTCATCAATTTTTTTACTCTCTGTGGAAAGCAAATAACCGCTGTTAATAATTGAAAACCCCTACAATGGGCACTGAATTTTTAGTGGAAGGGGTATAAAAAAGTAACGAAATCCACTAAAAAAATAACCGTGCACCAGAATACGTACCATCGATGAAAACGTCACTTTAGCAGGCACAGTGAAACTTTAATTGTTCATATTTTGTAAACTATTAGCCACGGTCCTCTAGAAGCAAATACCAGCGCACTCGGGGCTTGATGAGTGCTCTATCTGTAAAAAAAGTAATTAAAAACTCGTCGTAACAATCGGAAAGCTCTTCTCGTTAGATAGAGGCACGAACAATTTCATTGACTAACGGTGTGCGACGCTTTCAACCACGCAAAGGTGAAAAATATTAGAGTAGTTGTACACTAGCAATTTCCAAGCGATTTTTCTATCGCGCCATCGTCGCACTTTTTCCGAGCTGTTCCTCTGTTTCGTTTACTGTTTCGCGTTTTTGTATTTTCGACACTACAAAATAATTGTTACTGTGGAATCAGTGTCAGGGAAGCTTGTCGAAAAAGGCATGCAACGTATGACGATTGAAAAAAACTTCCTGTGATAGTTTGTCTCTTGTGCGTCGTTTCAAATAATTGAATTTACCTTTCAGCTGAAACTAACAGATATGGTACTAACTACCTGATACTCGATATTTCATAATTTATATTAAAAATATTTATGTTACATTTAGTTGAGATTGTACAAATTTTTAAAATTTTTATACAATGTTTTACTGTGTCGATTAGGTTACTAATTTTTAACCGACTTCGAAAAAGGAGGAGGTTATTATTTCTTCAAGATAGTAGAATATTCCAGCGGTACGAGGACAGAGTAAAATTTCAAGTTCAGTAAAATTTACCAACCATCGGTTCGATTGTTCTCCGTCTCATAATACAGTTTCGGATTCGGCTGTTTACGTTTAATTAAATTTCCGGCATTCATCGATTAATTGCCATCGGACAATGACGCGGGAGGATCCCATATTCGGCCGGATTTGATTAAACGTCCGCCACGGGACAAAGAAGACGCGTCTCTGCTCATAATTCCGGGCTTCTGTGTTCGTTGTCTAAATGCCATGTGCGTGATTTTCACTCTCGTCACTGTAATACCGGTTAGCGGATCAATAATCGATTCCCGGACTGTTGGATTAATAAGTCTTGTCTGATAGCTTCAGATAATCCGTTTAGCTAAGAAATACCCAAGAGTATAATCCCATACGGTTAGAAGAGTCTATCTTCGCTAATGACTTAGCTCTCTCGTTTTTTCGATCTGGGCACAAGCTAATTACTTGGAGTATCAGTTCTATTACTTCAGTAGAAATATATAATAATTAACGGATTTTCTGCATTTATGATGAAAATACAACACATATTTTTACATAATTATTTTGTATTTAGTAGGTCCGAAATTATTATTAGGGACAGATTCATGTCAGAGTTGTTAAAATTCATTTTTGCACTAATGTATCGAGTACACCTTTTTGAAGATTGGAAGAGTACACGACAACACGCATCTCGACTTTTCTATTTTTATTTCACTGGATAAACTACATCGATTTTACGAAATTTTCGAGATAGCGCGGTGCGGTCAAAGTGTTAAAGATGAGAATCCGTAAACGAGGGTGGGTAATGGAAGTGGGGGTGCACGAGGAAACCGTTTGCGGAGAGGTAAATACGCTGCGCGGTTGGTCAAGGGAATCATAATTCGGAACATCGGCCAAAGTTAGCCACGATTCGCAGCCCTGCAGGCTTCAATGTGACGTGAAATTCCTGTAACAGGGAGGGTGAAAAAAAAAATCGATTCTGACCCTTGTCCGGCAACCACCAAGGACAATCGCGAGAGCTGGTTCTGCTCAATGTTTCGTGAAGAAATAATAATAGCATCGAAAACGATAACGAAACGTGCTTAGCGAAGACAAACATTGCTCGAGTGTGACGTTACAAGATACATCCCTCGACAAAATGATGATGTGCTTTCTCTAATTTCTGGAAGACCACATGACATTTCTAACTGAAACACAGTATCATAATTAATACAAGGATTTTGTAAAATATTAAAACTACAATTAAAATTTATAAATTACATTTTTTAAATTATACTACAATTACAAACTACGAAGGCAATATCGAATAGATACATTATTTTTCATATTAATAATTTTTACACACTGCGCGACTGTATATTTTTCCATGATAAAATGGCTGCCAATACGGTAATATTGAATTTTCATTGATAATAATGTTAATGACATTTGTTTAATAGAAAAATTTTATATGGCTGTCTACAATCTATAGTCTCATTTTGCTAACACTACAGAGTACGTAATTTGTAAAAAAGTAGAAGGTAACAGCAGAATATGAACTCGATATATGCCAGAGCTTTCTACGAGTAATCCGAAGAATTTTCTGGACGACCATAATAGTTCTCGAGAAAATTGAAGATAACCCATATGCGCCGTCATTTTGTCCAGGAGTGTACCGCCCTGGCAATTGGACTGGAGATTCCCTTGTCCTCGAGTAATCGAAAGAAAACTTTGTTAACGTCGAGAGGTAAAGTTTCATCGAGAGAGAGGGTCGCATCATTCGCCGAGAATTAATATCGTCGGCCTCGGCCGGCGTCTTTCTGTCCCGCAATTTTACGAGCAACCGGTTGCCGCTTTTTCAGGCTGGCGAACACGCGGAATATGAAAAGCCGCGGATATTGAAAATCGAAGGCGAGCCGCCGCGTCAGTGCTTTGCCGACCGGCAAACACAGAGCTTTTCTAAACGGACGTCGCGAATTTTCTGACCGGCGAACCACCGTACCGATTTTCTTCACCGATCGTCTTGCTTTTATTTTTCTTTACCGTGACTTCGCGGTACGATCGCTCGTTCGTTCGTTCGAGCTTGGGGAACGGGCGGGGGAAACAATTTGTTAACTGTCGCTCGACATACCGAGGAATTGGAGCGAAAAAAAATGGCGGTCGGACATCGGTGACGATGGGTTTGTGGTTCGATCGGGCCGCTCTACCGCGCGCAGATTCGCCGACCCCTCCTTTTCCCGTCGAAAATTTCGCCGACCGCAATTGAATAAACGATGACAATGCCTTCGCGATGGCCAGAATACCTTAAATACCATCCCGAAATTGCAATCGGAGCCGGTCCATGTCAAAGGGCACCTCGGAAAATTTGGTTATTTAGCGGCGGGACGGAAGGGCGCTACAGTTGGCGGAGGAACAATGCTCTCTGTGACATTTTGGTGGAACTATGTGGGACATAGAATTGACATTTTTTTACTAAAAAGTGTTAAAAATTCATAACTCTACAGATATGTGCTAATATGGAGACAAAAAGGATATTACATTTAGTTAAATCAAAGATACTTTACAATTTGTGTAGCATTTAATGATCCCAAATCTGGCTGCTAAATCATATTTTTCAACGTAACTAATTGTATAGAATTGTTGGTCTTTTTCCTAAGGTTTGAACGAAAGGTGTGCTGCTAATGTTACCCTTTGCACTCTGAGCTATTTTAACTAAAAAACGAAAGATTTTTCCATTCTAGAATATTTCCATTCTGTACAATTTTTTTTTCATTTTTTATATATGAACCGATATAATATCTCGTGTAATATGTACATGTCTAGTAGTTTATTAAATACGAAACAAAACGATATTGTGTATTTATTAAATACGACAAAAATAATAATGTGAACAATATTTTTAAGAATGGCATAGCAATTTTTAGTGGTGCCTCAAAGTCGCCATCCGAGTGCTAAAGGTTAAGACACATAATCTTGTTTTCTGAGAAAAATATTTTTTTAAAAATTGTCATTCATAAAGGGTTAAGGTGTAGTTCTAGAAATTGCAGCTGGTATAATTTTGAACATTCCCGCTTAAAAAACACATTATTCAACTATGTACAAACAATTAAGGATAAACTTCCGAAAAGCCCATACCTCCGATTTTTTTAATACTCTGGATTCTTACGTATTTTGACGTGCTGATTACGAATATGATTGTGAAAATTGGCGCAAATGTTATTTTCATAGCGGAAACCATGAAAAAACTATAAAAATCATAGTTCTTTCCATTTATTTCCGCAAATAATGGTAATTTTGAAAAATAATTCAAATAAAAGTTGTAGCTCTCATCGAAATATACATTTTATGTCGTATTGATTTTTGTCATAAAAACAATAGTTTTTGAGAAAAACGATCTCACTCTGGTCATACATACATATATGTATAGGGTGAGCTTTAAATCTTGAAAGACTACTCCTGGATTTTCGTATGCCCCTCCACCCCCTCCAACAAACCTAACCCAGACCTAACTCTGACCGCCGATTAAGTTATAAGGAAAAGTTACTCAGGGTCATGTCTCGGAAAGTATTATCTTTATGACAAAAGTCAATACAACATAAAATGTGTATTTCGATGAGACCTACAACTTTTATGTGAAGTATTTTTCAAAATTCCCATTATTGACTGAAATAAATGGAAAAGCTATGATTTCTATGGTTTTTTCAGGGTTTCCACTATGAAAATAACATTTGCGCCAATTTTCACTATCATATTCGTAATCAGCGCGTCAAAATACGTAAGAATCCAGAGTATAAAAAACATCGGAGGTATGGGTTAGGTCAATTAATACAGAATTTGATCTCTTTAAAAAAATTTCACACTGGACCCAGAAGAATATTACAGATCAAAATATTGAAACGAAAAATCAATTTTTGGTATAGCGAAAATTTGAGAAAGCCGGATGTCGCAACGGGGAATGTCCGCAAAGAGTATAAGAATTTCGCGATCGATGAGAAATTGATTTCGACGGTGCAGAAGGGCGCGCGCGTTCCGCGCGATGCATACGTCGTCGGATGCACGCGCGTGTCAGGCACGGCGCTGCAACCCGATGTTTCTCCGCTCGATGGAACGCGAATGCACGTGCATCGCTCGTTAACAGCGGCCCGCAGCAGTCCTAAACTCATTTGCATAATTAGTGCGTGTCGGTTGCAGCGCCACGCGTGACTACGACTGCGGCCGTCGGAATCGAGCGAGATATTATCGCTGATACGAGTGTGCAACGCGGTCGACTCGGACCGGTATCACCGGACACCGCGCGCGGCCCTCAGTTGCAACTCCTGCAACTGCATCGCTGCTCGTACCCAACTTCAACGGCATTTCCCAACTTCCGGCCGCCGTTTCTGCACGATGCCATCCCAGATTTAACGATCCACGCGAGCACCCACGCAATTTTCCACTTCTGTCGCCCGAAACCCCCGAATTCGCAACACCTCCGCGCGGTATTGCGAATCGACGGTCTGCCTGGACAAAAGTCATTTCCGTGGTCATCGTGGAATCATTCGTTTTCATCGCAATCCACCGAAGAATGTTTTGCCACGAGTGAAACAAACCAGAGAAAGGGTTATAGTGAACTGCGAAGGTAGACAAGCTTTAGTTCAAGCTTTAAGGTGAATCCTTTTCATGAAATTATAATAATTTAAATAATTTTTCCATCGGACAATTAGATCTTGAAATATAATCTCACGTTCAAAAAGTAACTTTGAATTTTCTTCAGAAATTGAAATAAATTCCTTCGCCGATACATCTTCGAAGATATATATGCTTTGAAGGAAATACAATAAAAAATCAATTTTTCAAAGTCCTGGACCAGAATACCTCTCCTAAACCCTTACAACGGCGGATCGTTTGTCAGCGAATCGCGCTCGGCGAATTTCAGGCTCCATTGGGAATCCGCGTTTATGTAATTTGAATAAATTTCCTCCTAAAATGTTTATCACGTTTAATATGTATACGCTTTGTCTTCCGGGTTGCATTAAACAACATTTTCATGAAGTAGAACAAGTGGGTACAATAAAGTAGATTGATGCTCTACGGGCTCTTTGATATTGAAATATGTTCTGCATAAACTGTTTATTTTATGGTATAATTATTATGAGTTGGATGTATATTTACATATTACGATGGACACGCGCTGTATTGCCGATATAAAGAGTTTCATTATAACGGTGAGCTATTAAAGCGGGCTGACTCGTTTTTATAGTTTTTCTATCGTTATTGTTATAGGAGCACAAGCTCGGGTGAACAGTGTGTTGGTAATGAGTTTTCTTAAATTGAGAAAGTTACGACATTTTAAGTGACAAGTAGTTAAAGTCTCGGTAACGTGGTAATTAATGTTACTATAATAATTTATGAGTCACTACCTCGGTAATGTACACATTGCCGAAATTTACTCGGCAAACTATGAAGTAAGATGTGCTTTACACTTTGCCTGGATGGGGTGTATACATTACCGAAATGCTTTAGGCAATGTTTGGAGAGTAACATATTGATTTTGGTGTCTGACATTTCGTTTTCTCCGCGAGGCAAAAATATTCAGGAAAAGTAATTATATTTCGAAATGCGTATAACATTATTCGTGGAATATACGAATTATACAGAATATAACTTCAACAAGTTCAACGAATAACTAATACGAGCTTTGAAGGGATTCAAGTTGGCCGTGTTTCCTATTTTAATGAAATTTTTCGCAGCGTAAGCCGTCAACAATTTCTCTTATCGTCGGAAAACAATTTGGCATCTGCCAAACTTCCGCGATCTAATTAGGTAATGGGAAATAAACAAGAAAAGCGTAAAGGGGAAGCATTTCAATGAGGGGAAGCGAAATGGTAGAGATTAATCAGAAGGGCTCTGTCAAGTGGTTCATTTATCAGTTTAAGATTCTATCTTCCTACGTTGAAAATTTATAATTACAGCGCAGCGTTAAGAATTAATTACTGGTTATGCTGATTCGAGATAAAAGAATGCATTTCTGAAACAATAATAAATAGTTTTCTTTAGGAAGACATTTATTTGCGTAATTGCTAGTTGCGGTTGCGAGTAATTTATCAGTTGCTGCGATGCTTGATAATACAAGACAAATTTGACGGATTTTGTTGGTTCATTTTTTTTCAACTTTAACAAATGGAAATTAGAAATAATAATTTGTACATTAAGTTGAAGAGTGTATTGCATTGTTCTTTACACTCGTGTTTCATAAGAAAATTGGAACATGTGCAGTTTCTTTTATGAAACAAGCAATATTTTATGAGGAACAATACTCCAAGATAACAAATCAATACAACTTAGTACAAATTAATTCTTATCCCTTTCTGATTTGCAAACAATTATAATACATTCTATTTTCTAAAATAATTTTACAAGTAATTATACTTGAAGAACACTTTATGTGTGTATTATTTTAAATTGTTGTTTTGAAAATATGACAAGTTATTGGCGTATGTGCAACAAATATAGTTTCTTATTCGCATTAATGGTCCGCAGTTTCGAATTCCACGTTTTCTTCGGAACACCTTGGAGAGTTTCGTGCACGGGGGTGACACGTGCACCCTTTTGCCCCAGCGGAATCAATTTTTCAGCGGTCAGAAGTCAATTTTTGTGTTGAGCCGAAGTTTCGCGCGAGCGTTCAAGAAATATGGCCAGTGTTCCGGTAAACGAGGAGTGTGGACGTTGCTGCTCGCATCTTCTAACGTCCCCTGTTGCTCTTTACAGAAAATTTAATTTCGTTGGCACGCTCGTTTTTTGATGGACGAATGAGAAACTTTCTCCCGGGGTTATTCCTGAAAGCATCCAAGACAGAAAAGTTCAAATTAATTTCCATGAGGTTATATCATGGGTCTCCGTCGTTTTTAAGGAATAGCAGATTCAGCACACTTCCAAACTTCGGCGAATTTGTATAGTGTGCGCTTACTTTTCTACTTCAAAATTGATTTAATAATGGTCTGTGCTATTTTTAAAAAAATCTTATTTACAAAATCTTCATTAAAGATCCTCCTGCAAAATTTTAGATAAAAGGATGTAACAGGGTTCCGCATTTACGTTAAAAATAAAATCATAAAATCATTGTAATTCTAGGTGGTCGTAATTAATGTATTAGTTTAATATCGCCGAAAGGTATTTAATCGATTTCCACAAAAGGAAATTATATCCGGCGATTTCGTGCGGAATTATTTAATTGCAAAATTTAATTATCAACGGGAGCAGAAATTCCAGAGTGATAGATGTTATTCTTTGAAAGTGTTACATCCGATTAATTAATGAATTTTCCGTGTATTGTCAAGCTTCGTGGAATAGTTTTCGTACAGATATCTTACCTCTACTTCATACTAATATTATATTAAAAATAAAAGCGCAATGGCATTGGTTTATACATTTTTTCATCGGAGAATCTTCGATAAACCATGTCACCGTGTTGGACTAATAATCGTGGGATAATTTTTAAAAATAATACATCACGGTCCAATTTTCGCTTACACAATTTTACATTGGATTTATCGACCAATAAATTCCTACTGGCAAGAATATAATAATAATAATAATAATGCCATTAAATGTTTGTTGCTATACGTGTTCTCTCGGATTAAAAAAATACATAAATATATAAAATTGATTAATATTTTAACGAGATTGGTTGCAAAAATTGATCAATATTTTAGCAAGATTGGTTGCAAAAATTCATCAATATTTTAACTAGATTGGTTGCAAAAATTGATCAATATTTTCGCCAGATTGGTTGCAAAAGTTGATCAATATTTTAGCAAGATTGGTTGCAAAAATTGATCAATATTTTCGCCAGATTGGTTGCAAAAATTGATCCCTAATTTACCCGGATTGGTTGCAGTCTATTACCGAGGCATTTTGCTGTACTGGAAGTTCTTTTGTCAGGTCCTGTGGATAGAACGTCAGGAATTACCATAGAGTAACATGGATTCCTGCGAGTTGCCTTCATAGAAAGCTCCGAGATTGGCTTGCTTATAACGACTTTACTTTCGCGGAAACTTCTTTCATCAAGCGTGAGCCATCGTTCACGGCGCAGACACGGCCTCGAATCGATTCGTTAAATAAGATCCCGGTGATCGCCGCTATTTTTTCCTGGTTCTGAAAAATTTGCCCAACCGAGGCCGTGTGGCACGGGGCTCGTTTCCACGCTGAAACCCCCGGCGATTCGCTGAATTTAACGAGTAACCCTAAAGAATTTTTCGTTCCGGCCACGTTCTGCGACGCGAGGATTAACGTTCGTGTCCATGCCTGCGATTTCACGAGGAAATGCACTGCAAAAGCTCCCCGGCCTGGGCATTCAAATTTTTCTTTAAATTATTCCCCTCCATATTTGCAACGTTCGTTTAATCCCATCAAAGCACGCTGCCCTTTTTCCTGGTTTAATGGCATTCTGTCTCGTTGATTCCGACCATTTCAATACGTTCAACACTAAGCTACGCGCGTGGTTCAAAGTTTACATCGGTTGCCTGAATTGAATATTTAGCGTGCCCCGCGCAAAGTAGAAAACCGATTGATCAAATTTTAAAGTCAATTGTATGATTTCCAATGATCCCATCGCAAGACCGTCGCGCTATACAAAACTGATTTACCGCCTATACGGCGAGTCTGATTTTTTTATTGCAAAATTATTTATCCAACGAGATTCGGCGCGATTATCGATGAGATCTTTGTGCGGAATGATTCTGCTGTTGTTGCTAACAGTGCAAAGTCCTTTCATCTTTTAATAATTTTGATTAGAAATAATTTAATGTTCTTAAATTCTTATTTAAATGCATCAAATTCGCAGTTTTCTTATTAAATAGCTGACTTAACTGACAATAATGGAGTTATTTCGTTTAATAACTGCATGTGAGACAACATCAAGAATGAAAAGTATTTGGAGATATCTTATATTACTGACTTAACTACTGGAATTATGTCCTTTTTATTATGATACATTCCTCTATACATATATGTATTATGAAAAATATTAAAGCTTGAACCTCCATTAGCGAATGACTTATTTCGTATGCTTTTATTTTGTGGTCCTTCATCGTAGATTGCGTGTGAGTGACTAACACTATAATGGGGACAGTACATTATTAAATTAATGTGAAGTTAATGAAGTATAAGAAGTGGACGAAGCAATGACACTTCAAAATTTTAGTACCGTACATGACTACACAAATATTATTCCACGAGATACTAATATTAATACAAATTTAATCGTTTTGCTTTCGTAGTCTGATTTCTGTACGATAATTTTAACAACTATCGATCGATCATTGAAGCAACCGAAGTCTATTGAATTATTTTCGTACACGCGAAATATGTAACATCCGAGAAGTTAATTAATTTACATTCCAAATACGCTTTTATGGCGATTAAAATTTTTTCCCACACAGGCGTCCAATGAATTGAGTTTTCAAAGTCCACACGCATACCTTGCCTCTGTTAAAAGCGATGCACGAAACTCCGGGGAGAGATGGAAAAAATCACTTGTGAAAGTTACGAGTAAGTTTCGGTTTGTTTTTTGCATGTGCAAATATCGTTGCCATGGAAAGTTTTTAGTTTTCGTTACCAAGGGGAAGTTTTGATAAGGTACGCAAACGTTTTCGAAGTAGACTGTGTTTATTCATACGGGTTGCAGAAGATTGAGTGTTTCCGAAAGGTAGAAATATTAATAAAAAAGATTTCTGCGGATTTGCTGAAAGGGATTGAAGAGCTGAATTTTTTTAATCGGATCCTTCGAATTTATTTATTTGATAACCGCGCGTAACCGTGAAGCTTTCGTCGCACGTCACATATTTTTATTCTAATTTTAAGCCAAAAAATACTGGGAGCCTGAACAAATTTTTTATAAAATATTCAGTTCATGAAATATTATATATACGAAAATTTATTTCAATACATTGTCAATTATTGTTGCGCGATACATTCTATTAATTTGAACATTCCATTGCAATCGGTAACGTAGTGTGAAAAATGTTACACATTATTGTTGTTCGATATATTGCATTCATTTGGACCTCAAACTTTCGGAACAATAAATCACATTTGAAAATACGCGAAAATTTCGCTGGGTGGGTACATCCTACGGAACAATTACGGTGATTAATAAATACCACGTGCATTGCTGTTTGGAAAATTAATTAAACTTCGGAACGTATTAACAGATACTACATTCCCGAAAGCGGTACGGAGCATAGCTTTTAACATGTGATTCATTGTACTAAACATGAACTTGATGTAGCTGCGCTTGGGGATTACACATCTAAGGGCTCGTAAAGTAATAACGAAACATGTGTGGGTAACTAGCAACGGTACTTTAATTACTCGATCCATGTAGCAGAGGTTAAGCTGCTACTAAAAAATCTTATGAACTTCATGGAATTCCGTAATAATGTAACAACTCTCTCGTACCTTGCGTTTCTAAAATTTCTTACACATTTTACAGTTGAAATTTTTTAATTAACTCGGTTTTATTAATAGGCGGATCATTACGCTAAAATAAAAATTATTTCTTTTGTTTGTTGACGATTTTCATACGTCGAAGGCAATCTGACATTCTCAATTTTTTCATAAATGCATAAAATTAGCAGTATATTTAATAGCCTCTCGGTAGCCTCTCTATGCACTCGCGATCGAAATGCATACAGAAATTAAAAACAGTGAAAATTTAAAACTGTTACCAAGGACAGCAGTATTCTCTTGTACGCCGGCAACGTTAAACAAACTGGATTTCATAAATTTAGCGTTGGCCTGCAAATAAGCGCGTTATGCACTTTCGACACACACGCCCCACTTAATGTTTTAACGAGAGCATGCGAGTGTAATGAACGTTGTTAATCCGCGCGTTGTTTTAAAGCTTGATATTTCCATAAGCGAACGGAAACGTGTTTACGCTGGTAAATATATAATTTAACTTTCGTCAAAACAATGTACGTTCGTATTGTGGAAAAAAAAAATTGTCTTGATACACGAATGGAAATTTTGATAAACGTCCGAAGCTATTAAACATTTAACGTTTCAGCGAAAAGCCTCAGAATTTATAAAACGGTTGGTCGATTGTTGTTTCGTTTTTTATTGTCGATGATAACACATTCGCAAACAGATAAATAACTGAATATTCGTATGTGCTCGATATTTGCTATACAATTTCAATAATTAATGAACTCGAGGAAATCAATAATGACACAGTGTTAATATTAATATGTATAATAATTTCTGTTACTTCTCGGATATTGATGTGTTTTAATAATTACGTTGAAAGAGGTGAAAGATTTATTTAAGTGATAAAAAGGATATACAGTAAATAAACGATTATTTATAAATCTTTTCATTTTACCGTTTGCATTTACCGGGAGCGTCCCAAACGAAAGAGGCGTGTAGACCCAGATCGAAAGTTCGCGCATTATCCTATCGGCGCGGCGGGTCGCGAATATGCACCCCTGTCGCGGGGGATATCGAATCCGCAAAGTCAATCAACCCTATCCGAAAATTCTGAAATACTTTCCGCACGGCGCGCCGATAAAGCCGTCAGTCCGCGAACTTCAGGGATGGCGGGAATGCAATCCACAAAAGCGTCGGAGCACCGCTGATTGCCTCCATTGAAACGGAAACGATTGCCCAGACTCTTTGCACCCCCTGTCGGAGGGGTGTCGGGGATCGGTGATCTTGAAGTTTCGCGCGTTTTCGGGAAGCGTTACGCCGCGACCCAATTTCCCATCGAAAAGAATTCGATCATCGCGCTGAACGATCGGCAGGGGAGAAAGTTAGCGAGGAGTATGGGGGTGGGTGGGGGAATGATGGCGTGGGGGTTGTAGGGGGTGGTGAAAACGGCGATACAGGAGACAAAGCCAGGGTACACGTGTCGAGCCGTTTTTCAGCCTTTCATTTTCGTCATTCCGGCCCGACGCCGCAGACCGAGTTTCCGGGGGTGCGTCGCGGGGGTGGGTTGATTTCTCGCTGGCTGTATTGACACAGGCTACAACGACCAATTCCGATCTGGAATTTTGAACGACGTTCCGCCACCCCCGACGGTTAGGTACGAGGTGCGATGAAAAAGGAACCGGAGTCTTTCTTTGTGACGCACCCTGGGCCAAAAACCCAAAAAGCTCGACAAAAAATCTTATCTCCGTTAATTATACATTCTACATTACAATTAGAACGTTTTCAGTGGTTCCTGGGGACGTAGAATTTTGGCATTACTTATTTGCTGGAATTCTCTAAAACTACCCTTATAGGGGGTGTATTCTAAGAAATTCAAACTGTATCTTATACCTTCGCAAGGAAACAGAGTCTTTTCGATCGCAGCTCGTAGATACGTTTGGTGTACACCGGCAAGAAAATGACGAGCACACACGTGCCCGGATCGGTGGTTGCAAGGGCAACAGGGTGTCGTAGAGGAAGCAAGAGGGAATACGGGGCGGCGGTGGGGTGAAATGAGGATGAACGAGCATCGTGCGGAGACAGAGGAGCGAGAAGAGAAGGGGACGGGGGAGAGAGAGAGAGAGAAAGAGAGAGAGAATGAGAGAGGCCAGACGAGATAGAATATAAATGCTGTGCACGGCAGTCGCGCAAATCTATTCGCCGGATCCGGCAGCATTGTCAGAATCCACCTCCCGCGGTTATTCTGTGGGTATGGGCTTCGGTGAAATGAGAATCTTTTATACATTCCGTGTACAGCATTTCCGTTATCCTTTTTTCTCCCCATATTTTAATTAATGGTGGCTTCCCGCGCGAATGCAACGCACGAGAAATGAAATCACGACGACCCACTCGTGTGCCTTCCTCCCTCTCGCGCAGCCCTATGCCCCCGTCTCGCGGCTTTGTGTTCACCATCGGCCCCCGCGCGCGTATGTATACACACACCGTAAAACCGAATGCAAACGGCTTCCCCCCTCTCTCTCTCTCTCTCTCTCTTCTTCGCCGTCGACTTTCAGTCTACCCTCCTGAAAACCCCTTCCGAAACCGGCGTTCCTTTTTATCCGACGCCGTTCCCGTTTTCCCTTTTTCTTCCTCGCCCACACCCCCCTTTGTCCGCGGCGTCGGCGTTTCCCCCTTTTCGCGGCTCCTTCCTGAAATAATATGATCTTTTCGTTCACCTTTTCGCGGCCCATTCCACGCCCCGTTTCCTCCAACCGAGCCCCTAGTCGACTCTTGTATCGGCTGCGAATTTCGCGTTCCAACGAAAATTTAGACAGTCGCGCGAGCCTGCACCCGCTTGCGACTAGGTTCGACGTTTATTCTCGCCGAGCTTTCAACACTCGTTTGCTTGTACACCCTCCTCTATCTCTCTCTCTCTCTCTCTTTGTATCTCTGTGGTTCTTTTTTGGTTTTTCTTGTTTTCTGTGTTCGCCGCGGGTTCATCGCGTTGAAAAGTTCCCGGAACGTTCAATATTTCTGCGACGATAAATCACAAAGCGCATTTACACATAGCGCGAGGCGGCGGCGCGCAGCGCTGAGAGGCGTGCGGCTCGCTTTGATTTTCTGCTCCCCTTGCCGGGAGGAAGCGTGCCGTCGACGACGACGACGACAACGTCGACGTCGGCGGTGCCCTGCGTTCTTTGCACAGCACGTGTTCCCAGCAACGGCAGCAACGTGCCAGACCAACTCCTGAGCTCATGACACTATGCGTCACGACGCGACGCGACGCGACGAGCTCTCGATCCTCCAGTCACAATGTTCCTGCGTCGCTGCGTTCCGGTTAACGAACTAATTATTAGCCGGCGATAAATTGCCGGGATCGCTACAGCACATTAATTGAACCCCCGTTACCAGCCTGTTTGATAAACTCCGGATTAGGATCGACCGCCGGCATTAACGAATCGCTAATGAGTAGAGCAGACTCTACGATGAGACTCAATCACGTAAATAATTACCATGAATTTTTGTTTGCCGGTGAACTTGTGCCACACTGTTTCGTTGACAAGTTTTATTTTCATAGGGTTAAACAAGTTTGCGGTTGATAACGATAGCGATAGGAAAATTAATGTTTCGGTTGAATCTGTTATGAATCTTAAGTGATACTACTAATACTTTAACTGCTATGTTAATTATAAATACAGTGGATCCAAAAAGTATTTGAACAGTAAATTTCCTATTCTCGAGATATTGTCGATACTTGACCTGTGATAATTTCATTAAAAAATTAGCAGTATACTGAAGCTGAAGTATACTGATTCGGGCATTGCATTCATTTTTATGAGATACTTTTACATCAAGAACAATAGATGGATAAATATCAAGATGAATGAATATCAAGATGGATCAATATTTTAAGATGGATCAATATCAAGATGGATCAATACTAAGATGGATCAATACCAAGATGGATCAATACCAAGATGGATCAATATCAAGATGGATCAATATCAAGATGGATCAATATCAATATTAAGATGGATAAATATAAAGATGGATAAATACCAAGATGGATAAATACCAAGATGGATAAATACCAAGATGGATAAATACCAAGATGGATAAATACCAAGATGGATCAATATCAAGATGGATCAATATCAAGATGGATCAATATCAAGATGGATCAATATCAAGATGGATCAATATCAAGATGGATCAATATCAAGATGGATCAATATCAAGATGGATCAATATCAAGATGGATCAATATCAAGATGGATCAATATCAAGATGGATCAATATCAAGATGGATCAATATCAAGATGGATCAATATCAGGATTGATCAATATTAAGATAGGTCAATATTTCAATGTGCCATCTAAAAATATATGCTATTTAAATTCAATTTATTTTTAAACTCTGAACTCTTCGCTAATTAATGTCTAGAGGATGATATTTGTCGTTTTCAAATTACATAAATCTTTTAATATTCGTAACAAAAATCCTAACTATAAAGGATTAATAGTCGAGCACATTTCTATGAAAATCCAGCCATTTGATCGACAAATAAGTCAAAATTGCTTCGAAAGACGCGAGTGTTCTGAAGAAAGAGAAGGGTATACTCTCGATCCGTCAGTACACGAGCATTAAACGGATCCGTTCGATGATTCTTCTTTGGCCAGAATAGGCCGGCGCCGACAGGTTTATTCAATTCGTGCCTTTCATTGAGCGGAGATTTTATTCCCGTTTGTTCGTCGAGTAACTTTGTTCCCGGCCTCAATCGAACCGAGTATGAATTATTCGTGGCCGTTCGGGTAAAATCTCTCCGGCGCGGCGCGGCTCGGCGTACGCTCCGCTCGCTAACCGTTACTACAAATCGCTCGATCGATACCGGTTTAATGTATGCATAAACGTTTAATGGCAATCCGCGACAAAAAAGGACGGATAAAGGACAACGGCGCGCGGAAGAGTTGCTCGTGTGTACGAGTATGCGATTATCCGCGTGTGCGCGAGTGTGTGTGCAGGATACGTGAGAGGGACGGGGAAGTGCAGGAAATTATCCATGCGGGTGGAGCATTAATATGACGCATTTATCGAGACGGGAAAATGCGGACAAGATACAATGTTGCTCGGGAAGTCAGGCGGTGAATAACGATGTGGCGTAGGGGGTAATCTCTAATTGCACGTCGCCGCTTCGTTGAAGCAAATCTGGAGCAGAAAACGAGGTGAAATTTGTACGGTCGAAGGGTTCCGCGCTTTATCTTACCCGGTCTGCGACGAATTTACGGACATACTCGATATATGAACTTCGTTACCGTGATTTAAATTCTGCTCGACCCCGCAACAGCAAGTACTGTCCACCGTGACTTGCGACACAGGGCGTGATGTTGTTCGAACGATGCGCGGGTTCTTGCCGCGGTTACGTGCCTCGAGATTGCTTCCAGAGGAAGACAAATTATGACAGAATTTTCTTCAATTTATTTGCTAATACCCCCGAGATCCTGTAATTAACACTTCACATGCCAAAAACCTCTTAATCTCCTGCGCGACGGTTTATTTTACGATTACGGCGATTAGAACTTCTTTCACTGGCGTTATTTCTTGAAAGAAAAATTATTATTTATTATATATATATATATATTATTTAATATATATTATTTTTGATTTAAAGGAAATTAATAATACTTTTTTCTTTAGATTACTCTGTTCGAAATCTTCGTCACGAGTTATTTTAATGCAAAGGGGGTTAAGGGGTGTAAAAATTTTATTGAGCTCTTCTGGAATTTTTGGTAAAAATTTTTATATAACAGCATGTTGAAGCTACTCTGTAAACATAATCACCGTGCAAGCATGAAAGTTAATTACGCCATACACGCCTTTGTACACTATACAAAATACGCAAATCCTTTCGTTCTTCATTACGTCTTCCTGCCTTTGTGCTTCGTAAAAGTGCTGCAGGATGTCTGGGAATAATAACGAATATCACCGGAGGACAACGTGTTTTAATTAACTGGAAGCAAACGGAGATTCGATCCTCCCGTAACGCGTCATCATACTGGTTTTGCTGTCGAGGCTTACTCTATCATTATACGAAAATACTGGAGTCGCATCACGCAATTCGCTGATGAATTTTTTAATGATATTAGCGGAACGTTGGAATAATTTTTCTAAAAGGAAACTATTTAAAGCGGGAAGCTTCAACAATATGCGCCGTGCGGAAGCGAGTCTGAAACTGGAAAAATTTTCAATTTCGAGAAGTAAACGGAGCAAAATAAAATTATGCTCGAGCTTATATCTGTGTTCTCTGTGTCGACTCGATATTACTGCAAAATACATTCTGCGGACTTTCTGAAAGTGGCTTCAGAGTCGCCAGATCAGGGGAATTTACTCGAATTGAGGGGAGCATCTTTATTGTTATAATAAACTAGCAGAGAGCTTTCACAATTTAGGTTTGAAAATACTTTTCCTAAAACATATTTATTATTTAACAATCTTAATAGGTTGAAGATAATATATTGACACTCTTAGCTTCCTTTAAGGGGGTCATCCCATGTGAGAGCTACTTTTTCTTGCTTTTTTAGGAATTTTTTTTGAAGGACCCTTCAAACATACAATCTTCAAATTTTTATCACATATTTATTGACATTTTAACAGTCTGTCGGAATTTTTTCAAACCAAAATAACGAGTTGGATCGACTTCACACCGTTCGAAAGACACTCATGTGTAAAAAAAGTAGGTTGATGCAGACCATGATTCCGGAGGTTCCGACCATCTGATATCAAAAAATGAAACGGCATTTTAATTTGTAGACCTGCGGCTATCGCCGGTACCAAAATAATATAAAAATATCGAAAATTGAAGTTTTGGCACGGTTTTACACGTTAAGTTCCAAGTTTCGTCATTTTTTTCACCGTTTTCAGCTTAAAAAAAAAAACTATGGCAGATATCAGAAATGTTTTGGTACGGGCGAGGACTATAGATGTGTTGACTATACCATAAAAATTTGAGCGAAATCCGTTCAGTAGTTTTCGAGAAATCATGGTCGCCAATATGAAAAATACAGTTTTGAGAAAAACGCGTTTAAAGATTCAAGTACGATTTACACAAAGAAAATGTTAACTCAACATTAGTCTGCTATGTGTTGAGAAATTGTCTTGGCTCGATGCTCCGAAGTGCACGTTGATTCGAATGCACTTTTTTCCAGCACAAATTAATGTCCAGCTGATTCATATTTCACTGGTTATTTATTAATACTTTAATCGTAATGAGGCAAACGGATGCTCCGTCCTACGTTTATAACAGTCGAACTACTTCGAATATCGAAATATCCTTTTACCTGCATATTCTAGGAATGTTATAGAAGCAATTTGTCCAAAAAAAAAATTTTTTGGACCTGCCACATGGGATGACCACCCTTAACGCCTCTACTGTTTTTAATTACGCTAACTTGTTTTTGTCATAAATGCATAAAATCCGCAGTCTATTTCCTAATGGCGATTTGATGTTAGCTCATCGATTCTTTGCGCTTCCCGGGGAGAAATGATCGCGCAACAGTTCTTTGCCCCGGGATCTTTTGATTAATTGTATGAAAGAATGACGAGGCCGGCGTAAATTATAAATCATGATACGGTTAGGCGGCGCTGATCGAAGCTCTCGTCTATTTTTCCGGCTCACGTGCTGTTTATCGTGATCCCTATTCGCACTCTTTTTTTTTTTCTCTTCGCTATCTTATCACGGCGACCGATCAGCCGCCGTTAATTGGCGTACCATGCAGCTCGAAATGCAACTGGACATGAAATCCATTTGTTTGGAATTGCTTCTCGCGCGGTTCCACCGGCGGGGTTGAAGTTTCGATGAAAATTAAAGAGCAACTTCATGCTCTCAAGATCGTGCGTGATGAAAACCGCGTATAAAGTGCACGAGGGTGCTCCGGTGCACTTGTTTTATATAAAAAAAAGAATAAGATGGTGGACATAACCTAACGGAAGAAAAAAGTTTTGACGCCCGAAGGAAATTCTTACTTAGGATGATTAGAAGGATATTGTTATTTAGGAACATAATCTAGACAGTTAGCAGAACGTTAGTCAGGAGGTTTAAATAATTTATAGAGTAACAGTATTACAAGTTGTTAGTATAAAGAATTTATATAGAAATGGTTGTATCACTCTTAGTTTATTTAAATGATTGAAAAAGAAGCTGTAGCTTGCGATCGAAGCAGACAATTTTTATTTTTCATAAAAATATCCGGTTAGAATGTTACATCTACCGTCAACATGTGTTCAGTAATCTACATAATTATGCAATATGCTACACGCATGAAGATAATTCTATTCAGTCATTTGCGATGACTGTCACAACACTCTACAATTGTTTGTTACATTTTCAAAATTAGAATCAACCGTAAATATTCATGAACACAATCGTGCTTATCCTACCGATGCTCTCAATCAATTAAATCCGCAAATTGAATATCCATGATATCTGACAGCATTCATTAAAAATTCCTCTTATAATCGGTTCCATTCGATATGGACTCGATCGACGGTACCGCAAAATTCGTGTAATTTCTTGAACATTATTACCCCTCTGAGATTTCATATATTTTTGAAAATTCATTAGTTTCTTGTTATTCCTTGAATGTTCGAGGCTTCGCGGGATTCATCGCGGTACATATTTACAATGAACCGGGGACGTCCACCGCGTCTGGCACTGTTTCTTCAAATCCTCGCTGTTTAGCCAGCGAACTAGCGAACTAACTAACCAGCGATTCATAGACGATGTTTACACGCAGTAGTAATTAACAGCGTGATTAATGCGCAATTGTAGCACGATGTTCGCAGTATTTCGACTGGACAAACAGCAACAAACGTGCCCGTTTTTGCGGGGGCAGGCGGATCGACCCGGCGCGCGAAGTAAGTCCAGAATTGTTCCTACCAGCAAGCTGGTTATTTATTTACGGGCAGAGGCGAATGGTTGCCGATCACTGGCTACCAACACGGTATTCGTTTTACGTTTTATGGTTAAACCGAGCAGGATGTATGCGGACGTTATATGTCTGTAGCGAAGGTGGGCCGAGAGGGGTGAGAGAGGGGGGGGGGGGGTGAAAAAGTGTCATCGGGGATGAAGTCACCAAAATGTCGGACGGAATGCGAGCATAGCTGTCGGCTTAGACACCGGCTCGAAAACTTCTCTGGAAAATCAAGGGAGTGGGATTTTTCGCGAAATTGACTGCAGTTTCGCCCAGATTGTGGCCTCAGAAGCAAACTGCTCGACCAGGAAACTGCTGTTCCGGAACTTTCGGAAACAGCGCCAGCGGACCAGCGGAACTTTGATTTTTGGGCAAATTGTCCGCGGCTCCGTCGTTCGTCACTCGGCCAACCGTTCGACAGGGTGCAGCCTCGCCTAGTGCAACGTGCGATGCAACACAAATCCTCGGGATGTCCAAGCCACCCTTCCCGAAACTTCAGAGAAGCTACTATTTTCCCGGGGAAAATGTAATTGAAAGACTTTCATTTGGCACCATTCACAAGAATTCGATAATGGATGGACATTGAAGATTATTTTCTCTCGAAATCGACTTGCATCGACAAATCGGTCTTTGTTTCGGGAATATTAATTTTTGGCGATTATTCTATCAGTAATTAGCGAACTGCGGATTTGTATGTGAAATAAAAATTTTCTGCACGAATTGTCAGATACAGGAGCTACTTTAATCGGTTGAAAATAATAAAACAGTAATGTTTTTACTTTTGCATTTCATCTAGTCATTTTTGCCGTAAACGCATACCATCTGCAGTGTATTGATAAAATTTTTCTGCATTGATTACAAGGTACAATTTGTTTCTCTTTCTAATAATTATAATAAGTCAAAAGTGATAAAACAGTAACAGATTGTAGTAAGGAATTATTGTATATTTTATAATCTTTATCAAACCTCAAAAGTAGTATTTTGAACGGATTTCGCTCAAATTTTTATGGTATAGTCAGCACATCTATAGTTCTCGCCCGTACCAAAATATTTCTCATATCTGCTATACTTTTATTTTTAAGCTGAAATAGACGAAAAAAAATGACGAAACTTGGAACTTAACGTGTAAAACCGTGCCAAAAATTCAATTTTCGATATTTTTATATTATTTTGGTACCGGCGATAGCCGCAGGTCTACAAATTAAAATGCCGTTTCATTTTTTGATTTCAGATGATCGTAACCCCCTGTTAAAATGTCAATAAATGTGTGATAAAAATTTCAAGATTGTATGTTTTAAGAGTCCTTCAAAAAAAATTCCTTAAAAAAGCAAGAAAAAGTAGCTCTCACATGGTATGACCCCCTTACTAGTTTTGATATATTATCATCAACTTAATAAAATGACTCCAACACCTTGCAATTGACGCAGAAAATTTTTATTTTCCATGAAGATCCGATTTGATGGAGTAAAAAAGGTGAGGAACTAAAAATGTCGAAATTTTCCCTCTATTAAAATCGCTAAAAACAGCCCGCATATAATGTGTTAATTCGGTGACGACCACGTATAAGATTTTCCAACCGGTGAAAAATATTTGCCCAGGATCCGGCGCGCAATTTAGCTCTGACAAATACGTTTGACGAGCGCCGGTCGCGACCGGAAGTCCTCCCGGTCACTGAGTTGTAAAACATCCGGGCACTCTCTCTCTCGGGTGTAATTTCCATTACGCAACGAGGTTGTGTCGGAAGTTCGGCCGCGGTTTCTGTTGGAAACCGATGGCCGCCCTTCTCCGAGAACAGGGCCGCGTTAGATATAGCCGCTTCTAAATTCATAAGCGTGAGCACATTTCTTGACCGCGTGTTCTTCCTCCTGACCGTTCGACCGTGTCTTGTCCTTTCTCCGCTGGAACGTGATTTCCTGATCGCTTTGAGGAGATGGTCGAACGCCTCGCGACTTGGACTTTACTTCGCGAAACGATGTGGAAGCTTCACTATACTGGCTGCTTCATAACTCTCGGATCTTGCTAAAGTTGTGCACTCAGTAGCGAGGAGGTGACACATTGGCTCTTGGGAGCTTGAAGCTTTTGAATCTGTGCACTGAAAAGAAGTGCACTTTGCACGAATTATTTTCCAATTTTTTTCCCAACAAGTTCAATTGAGTGCGTATTCAATCGCTATGTAATTGTTTTTGTCTCCTAATAATAACGAAAATATCAAAATTAATGTCAATAAAAATTTCTTAATAAAACTTCAGTTGTTAACTTAATAAATGTTCTATTGAGTGCATATTCAATCGCACGTTTATTTAATTGTTTTTGTATCCTAATAATAACGAAAATATCAAAATTAATGTCGATAAAAATTTCTTAATAAAACTTATGTCTGAGAAAAGAAATTTTTGTTTCAGAGAAAATAATTATTGGGGGATTAAAGGATATTTTTTAAGTCAAAATAAATTTTCTTCTTCAATTGTGAAAGTATTCTTCATATAACGGTATGGTAAAATTGACAACGCACATTGTAATTATCTTGTCTTCTTCTTCCAGATCATTTTGTTTGCTGTCTCATACTACCTGTCTTATCTTTATACGCTGTCTTATGTGCGCTACATTGTATGCAAGGTATGTAAAGTATATATGTACAGAATGAACGCAATAACATGTATCATTACACCACACGGTCTAAATATAAAGTCGCGCGAATCGACGCGACACTGAATGTGGTGAAAGAAGTTCATAAAAGTCAATGATTTGGCTGGAACGGCAAAAGTTGCGATTTACTGTCGCGTGAAAACGTGACTTCGTAGCAGTCACAGTTTCCTGGAGAAAAGAAAGTAATAGACTTCGCGGTCTATTGTATTACGATCGTGGTCTTTTCATTTTCTCTCGACCGTTTATGTTAACTTGAAGTATGCGAGTATCGAAAATTCGTAAAAATTCAAACAACAACATTTTTTTGTTTTCAATTACGTCGAAAATTTAGGGAGGAAACTTCACAAATTTTTACCGTGCATAAAGATCCACAATTTAGTTATGCAAACCACAATTTTGCATGGTTAAAATCATAAGTTAACATTTTCAACATCTTTTAAAATTTCTGTAATTTCTATCGTGGATACTTAAACAACCCTTTGCAGTCTGAGCTATTTTAACTCAAAAATTAAACAATTCTTCCGATCTAGAATAAGTGCATTCTATATGATTTTTCATTTTATGAATATGAAATAGATATAATGTAAACAATATTTTGAATAATGGCACAGCAATTTCTAGTGGTGCCTCGGAGTCACCACCCGAGTTCTAAGGGTTAAATTACAAAATAAAATCGTATAAGATACTCCAATTTTGCTGAGAAATTTTTAAAAATGTTTTAGATAAAATTTTTAGATAATTTTGGGGGATGCAATTTGTTGAGTTATTGTATTCAGATGACATTAGACCCAGGGTTATCGACAACCCTTACTCAAATAATAACTTAGGCGAGACCAAGAGTTCTATAAAACTTTTCATACATTTTCCGTCACCATAAAGTCTGTATTCTTTTATCGGAATTTCCCCACCAATTCATCCCCAAAGTATAAATTTTTCAGCGAGTCCCGATCGTTCACTTATTCGACCATCCGAATTGCTATTGTTGGAACAAGAGCCACACATTATGGGGCAGCCGGTAGCACGAGACAAAACGAGAAGGAGACCGGTGGATGACGACGTGGCAGGTGGAAAGGGAAGGAGAGAGAGAACCATCGTTCACCATCGATTTCTCGAGGCAGGTCCGGGTGAGTGACGGTGGCGCGAAGTAAACGTAGAGCTGTAATTGAGTTCGACGTGCCTCGGAAGAGTGGTCATGTCGGTGCATTGCGCGTACGCACACCCACCCACGCCTTCACCCTCGATGCAGTTCTGTTGAGAGAGACCGTGCACCGGGTACATATGTAAACACTGCAACCGTTTCTAGACCGTTAGAGTTCTTCCCGATAGAGTATACCTTTGACGATCGGAGACGGATGACGCAGCGCCGCCGCCTTTTTATCAACGATTTCGCGACTCGTCGCCTGCGAGTATAATTAATTACTTTTAATGAGCCCGCGCCAGTCCCGTGATCCCTCGCGCGCCAACCAGAAACCCGAGCGTTATGTAATTGAACGTTCCCAGGTGTATGTTCGAACCGGCGATAATTTACTTTGAAGGATTTCCAGCCGAAAATGTACCTACACTTCTCCGCCACGGCGAATATTCGACATTTATATTTCGCATTTTTTTGTGGTAACCACACAATAGCGGAAATTGACGAAATACCGCTCGGAATGATTATTTCTACGTAGAGATATTTTATATTACTTTATGTCCAAAGAAATGAACATCTAACAAAAGTATCTCTACACTCTCAATAATAGTAAATTATAAACTTAGTACCAGTGTAAGCAGAATTTTAATGTTTTCGGCGCACTGGTTCGATCAAATATTACTAAACAATTGGTACACAGGCAGATAAATGAATGTTATAATTTTGTAGTAGGATATGTGTTTGAATTTACCGCCAAATTTGGATTTGGCTAATAGATCGATCGACAATCAGATACATATATTTCCAAATGTCTCCACGTTTCCTGACTCCCATGTATACTATCCGAGCAGCAACATGCGTGTCATTAAAATGATTTTAATTTTTAAATAAAAATTACCCTGCGACACTAAGCAAGTGAGTAAGATTTTCTTTAATTTTCTTTTTTGGTTATTTTTCCGGTGTTTGGTTTCACAATGTATATATTGTATTTCTCATTGTTATTTTACAGAAGCAATGTTTTTTGTTATTCTCTTGAAAATGATCTAAATGAAGATTGAAACGTCGAGAAAGGATATTGTGTTAATTTGCAAATAGTTGTTTAGTAATATTTGATCGAACCAATGCGCCGAAAACATTAAAATTCTGCTTATAGCAACTTACGATCGACATTGTTTTAACATTTAGTACTAGTGTAATAATTTTATTTGTTAGTTAATTAATAATATTAGATAAAGATAAATTTTTATCTGAGAAACTTGTCTCTGGCTGTCCACAAAGTCTACAATTTTTCTGTGTATATTCTCGATGGAATTACTGTGAAGAATAAATATTAAACTAAAAACACTGCAGATGGCAGAACCTTTTTCGTTCTAAAAATTGCACAAAATAATACTGCTCATAAATCAACTGAATAGATCGAAAGAATTCGACGTTTTTTCGATTTCTACTCTTTGCCAGAATTGCGCGCGTTTTTCACAGGTTGAAATTATTCCCCAACGTATCAGAATATTTCGAAATTTTTCTTCCTGTAAAATCATTCTCTGTATCGTCGCCCAGTGGTAATTCCGCAGGAAAAAAGGAATTGAAAATGTAAAATAAAATTTTGTTTATACGAAGCTACAGTTGGCACGATTGGTATAATCAGTGGCAGCGGACAGTAATGGACAGACATGTTAGCGAGGTTCGATCCAGCAGCACGCGTACTCTAGCAAAATGCAAATCCAATTTTTTTAAGGAAAAAGTGAACTATGACAGGAATTTATTTTACATTTTTGACATACATTTCATGCGGAATGTCCGCTCTTCCGTTTCTACCACTGGCTACGAGACACAATGTACGAGTTGAAATTAAAAAAGTTGTGCATACACTGGCCAAAAAATATTTTACGTCACACTTTCAACAAAAATGTTGACTGAGAGAACAATAGCCGGAACACTTGTAATATTTGTATGCGCTCGTGTTTGTTTTGCGCGCTCAGGTTTACAACGACTACGGATTGTTAGGTATTATAGTAAACATTCTAGAACAAGCAAACGTTATCCGAAAAAATATTTTTGGAATCTCGTCGTTAAAAAAATCTCTAGATCGCACGGTAGTATAACATTTTTTTACTAATTCAATGTTAGTATAATACTGTTTTATCTCTGCGGAAAAAACCAAGTTTATTGCTAAACAATTGTTTTTTATTTCTCGAGAATCAGAAATCTTAAAATACTTTGTGGATTACTAACATTTTTTTTACGCTCCGTAGATAAAATCTGCCTTTGCAGGAAATTAAATCCAATTACATTTGGAGATTTCCTGATTTCCTGAAAAAATTTTTTTTACTGTTTAAAAAGTACTGTGTTCATTTGCAAATATTTGCTGATTTCAACTCGATTGATCGAATACTCTCTGATAAGTTCGGTACGGGCTTTTAATGTCTGTTAATTAATGGAGTACCGTAGTCTATTTAAAAACTGATTGCTGGAACAATCGGAACAGGCGTCGCAATTCTATAAATTCGTTCGCGTATAACCATCGGCTATGTTCCGAGCGAATGTGATTGATATATATATGTATAGGGATAAGTAAATAGGCGGAAATAATGGGAATTTTGGGTGTTGATTTGGGCTAGCGTAATGCAAACGCGAAAGTGTATTTCGAACGACCAATGTCGTGAAAGTCAATGACCGGGCGATGCACCGTTTACAGAAATGAGTCCTTTTCTGAAACGACAGTTACACTCGACTATTCGCTATTAAACGGAATCACCGAAGAATATAACGGAAAGAGTGAATGTAATCGAGTGAAACATTCTATTAAGCGCTCGGAGTGGTGTTTGTGGAGAAAAAATTGATGGCCGCCCGATGAAAAATTCAAGTGTCAGTTGAAACACTTCGCGAACGAGTGTTTCAGCAAACTTTCCAAATTTGACCGTTTAATAAATCGATTCCCCACCTGTTAGCATCCTCTTGGCGATAGGCACTACGAAAAATTCAATTTCGGAAACTTTGCGTTACATTTTTCCAATTTTCGTAAGTAGATCGCCGATGTTTACCGGAACATTAATTTTTCAGAAGCTCTCACCAAGGGTAGGTAATGGATAGAGATTTCATTTAAAAAAAACAAATAGCGGTGGGTGTTCTTTTAAATATTGTATTACAGTGAAATTCAAAATTTTAGGAATCGCAATTAATGTTCTGTTAAACATTGAATTCAAGTAAAATAAAATTATACCGTGTGTCAAAATTCATTTTATAAGAATATCTTCAATTCAAAAAATATTAGTGATTTTTCTATTAACTATCAAATGAAAATGAAATAAAATATAAAACATCTGTTAAATATTGAATTAAATTGGAATAAAAAATTCCAGCTATCAAAATTCAACCGTTTAAAATATTTACACTTTACAAGTGAAAGCGTCTGTTAAACATTGAATTACAATGAAATACAAAATTCCAAAGTCCAACGTAATTTTGCGAGAACATTTTGGTCTTTAAAAAATGGAACTGGTTTAAATATTGAATCAGGAATAGAAAATGTCAGGTGTGCAAATTCATCTCGCAAGAATTTCGCGAACCGGTTCGAAGCTCTTTACACGCGCAGAGCTAGGCAGAATGCATAGAACACATTTCGGGGTATTAAACGCTGTCCTGTTCCGTTGGCCAGTATCATCCGATCGATATAACGTCAATTGTTCACGATCAGCCTATCGGATTTTCAATTGACTTTGTTTCCTGACGTTCGACTCACAACGAAGCTGAGCCCGCAATTTTTTGGCTTTTGGTGTAGTTATTTACGGCACGGCCTGCGTGTATTCACCTAGCCGGCGAGCAATCAGCAAAACAACCGACCTCTATTGCGTCAGAACCGAGAAATTCGTTGGTTCCCTCTCCCCCCACTCCTGTTACATTTATTTATTCAGTCCTCTAATTTTATATTTTTTAATTCTCCTCTGTCTAAATGTCTGCTCTGCTTCTCATTTGATCTACCCAGAGTACTAATGACAAAACAATTTTTTTCCTTCTGAAAAATTATGTCAGGGGTGAACTTCCAAAGTTGACATTTCATATTATTGCGAATATTTAAAAAACTGTATACAGAAAAAAAGTTAAATTGAAAGTTATATTGTTTTTTATAGTCTACAGCGAATGTCCTGAGAATTTTTTAAATAAGTGTACTGCAGGCATACAAATATAAATTATACGAACTAATTTATAAAAATTGAACTGGATGAAAGTATCTTCCCGTTACGCAAAGTTTTATTACATTACAAAAAAAATACCTAATTTCTCTCCTACGAATTTTGGGAGGTAAAAATGTATAATGCATTTACGTTGTAACTGCATAAAATCTACGGTATAGTAATAAGAATAGACAAAATTATGATTGGCTGGGTTGAAGTATCTAAATCCAGCCAAATAAGATTCTAATGCATATTTCTTATTTTGGGAAAACGTAAAAAATGAGATTTTCGTCAGGGTCGAGGATCAGCGTGCGTAATTCGCGATGTAAATTCGCGAAAGACAGTCCCGTAAGTAGACAGGGGATACACATTTTTGCAAAGTGAAGTTACAAAAACGCGGCTCGGACAGAAACTCGTTTCATCTCTTAAGGATTTAATGATACCAGTATATTTTATTTTGCATATTTTGCATAAATGCATATACCTTGCATACGAATGCACATATTTTGCATACTCGCGCACATACAGATATACGCGGGCATGTATGTTTGTTCGGACACACTTCGTCAGTATTTATATTCAATTTTTAGGTGCACAGATTATTTTTGTACATTCTACGGAAACTTAAAGATATTCGATACAATATTTCCTTTAACTTGGAAAATCTATTTGACAATCATTAAACGACACGAAATTGAAAGGCTGTAGAACATCGAAAATATGTAGAATTTCGTCGGGTTATGCAGAATGCGCCGCATAAATCGAAATATTCTGAATAAACCGCGTTATGCGGAATGCTCGGGAATATGCAAAATACATCAGATTACGCGGAATAAATAAAAAATTGACAGAACACACCGGAATGTACGATAAATCCTCGATACGTTGAATATATGCAAAATGAAGCATTATATATTAGAACAGACGGTACACAGAACACGGTGGAATTTGCGGAGTAAATAAAAATATCGCATGTCTTGGAATAGGCTAATTTATTCTGCACATATTTCGTATTCTCTGCTGAAATGGTTTATGCAATTCCCTGTCTTTGCATTTTCTGCTTATTTACCATTTTCTTCGTGTGCAAGTTATTATAACAAAACTCTTGATACACCAAAAAATAAATTAAACGATAGACAATATTTAATTAATTCTACGAGAAACATACAACATTCTAGTATCCAATTAAATAAATTTTGATATTCAAATCACGTGGACAGAATTAAAAGTATCATAATGAAAAGACAATATCGAGGATGCAGAGTCTGCACTGACATATTATTTCATTTTCATTACAATTTAGTATAATATTAACTATCCTCGTCGTGTAACGAACCCGCTGAAAGAATTTAATTTACATTCTGTTTATAAATCTAAATTAGACTTTGCGCGAGGTGGTGAAATTCATTTAAGTACTGTAGCGTCCTCGTTTCTCTAGCTTATCACGTCTGACTCCTTATGCAAATTTTTAATAAAATGTAAATCGGAGAAGTATAAATACACCGAATGTTTTACTCTAGAAAGGGAGCTGGGGAAGTGCTTTTCTGATATCTCGGAAGTTTCATACATTTTCTCGGTTCAATAGTTCAGCGCTCAACGGCAAGCTTTTGCTTCTCCTACCTTTTTTTACATAGTTCGCTTTCCCCAAGAATTACAATTATTCGTTTCTTAAAGCGCGAAACGAGACGTTCCTGTTCCATTCGAACGGAACATGAAATTCTTCGTATCGCGAAAATGTTCTATTTAAAAGTATTTCAACGGCGGAAAACGTTTCTCGCTCAACGCACACTTCGTTCCCTTATTTATTCTTATTATTTTCATTTCTTCGGGTTCGTCCACCCTGAGCACGATTATTAAACATGTTATTATGTCGGGCGAGATGGAACCACGAAACAAGTTATTAAAACTGTATAAAAATTGTTTTGAATTACGAAAGAGTAGCCAAATCAATTACAAAAATTATGACGCAAAATTCATGAAAATTGAGGTGAAGATCACATTTATTCCTCAAATAAATCGATTATTTTTTTCAATTTTCTTTTAGTTTTGAGTATTAGAGTATTAGAGCGATTTTGCAACATTCGAAACCCTTTTTGTTCTTTAGGGTTCGCTGAATTTGATATGCACACGTTCAGTATTATCTTTGCGATGTTGTTGTACGTTTAAAATGTTTGTTCTGCCTGCACCCCTTTTTCCGAAAGCACTTCGTTCTTCTCGCCTGCTTTCGAATTCTACGTAGATGCGTCTATAATTTAGGAAATTTTACGTGAGGTGTTCTTAACCCTTTTATGCTGCGGAGACCTTTTACAGCACACAGAGTCCCGTAGACCTCCTTTACAAGGAAATATCACAGAGCATAAAGTAGAATGCGGTGGTGCGCATTTAACTGTTCATTCTACTGCGTGTAATTGTAAATTTGCCGAAAAGAAGTTGGCTATAAATTATAATAAAATAATTACAAGTGTTCTACGTTGGAAATAATCACACAAGAGAAAATAATATTAAAAGTAACGAATAAGCGCTTGTGTTACGACTAAATCTACATTTCCTGACGGCACTGAATAAAAATAATCTCTTATGATAATTATTCAGAATAATAAATCTGGTTTCGAAATTTAAGCATTTTTCACAAATAATTCTTGAAAGTAGATTTAAGCCCTTCAGATGCAAATTGGTTTCTCTGACCAGAAAATTTATTCTTGTAGTTCTATCAGTATTCATAAAACAGTACATGGAGAATTCATGTACATAATTTTGTACAGTGCTTTGAAGGGATAAAGAGAAGCTTCATAATCAGTTCTAATCAGTTTTCACCTGTAGGTTCGACTTAAACATTTGTTTATTTTAATTATATATTTAAATATAGAGTTGACACTAATTTCAGCTTGGACAATAGACTACCATTAAAAATGATATATGTCGTTAGTGTTCCAATTTGAGCCACAACTTCGAAAATAAATTAGTTCTATTCCGTTCCAGCGATCGTCGACTCAGCTCATGTATGATCTAATAGATTTACTGTTTGGATTATGCATGAGAATAGATTTCGGAATACACGGAGCAACAGTTATTAGCAAAGGATACCAATCAAAGGAAGCTAATCCGTTGATCCCGGGATATATTATGCCTGTCCTCGTGGTACGTTGTTGGTCGGTTTTCAAGAACATCCATCAACCATTTCCCAAAAATTTCATGACCAAACATTCGGATTCGTTTGCAATATCTCGTCCACTAACTTATTGTTTACAAGTGCACGGTCCATGTTATTTTTCGGGTAGAAAACTGCGTGCATCGATTGCGCAAAAACAAATAAACATGACGAACGTGAAAAACGATAAATACGAAGGGAAACACGATATGAATTTCAAGATATTTGATACACGATTTGAGAATATTTTCCCAATTTTATTCATCAAACTTCATCCCTACAGCTCAAATATCTTCGTTACGAGAAAGGATGCATACATGGATGCATCCCATCTCTATTATAAGAAAGGAATCGTGAGAAAGAGTTACAAAAGGTTGAGGATGCTGTTACGTGTTCCCAGTTATTAAAACTCTCAGCAACATAAATCACTATTTTATGCAGTCTTTCTTTCTCGCGATTGTTCCAGGAAATTCTAATTTTGCATAAAGTTTCGCAGTCTAATTATAAAATGAAGACAAAAATTTCTGCGTGGGTATACAACGTATTTATCTCGAACGACGTTTGCCCTCGCAAAAACGCTTTTCAAGTTTCATGGAGTGCGCGTTCCTTAATCCACCATATCCGGCTATGGAAAATTAAAAACATATTTCAGCTTCCATGCGATACACAAGCTCTCACACGAAGTGGTTCCATACATTTCGAAGTATTTCAATTCTCCATCTTCACAATTAAAAAGGCAGAGATTCGTTTATTCGTTCCTGACTAACTGTCCTGGTTTAATCCTCCCTATTTTGCGTCCCTTTTTAATTACGTTGTCTACGGTCTGCCAATAATTTAGAAAAGCAACTGCAGATACTGTTCCTATATTCGAACCCTCGCACGTTCTTGAAGAATAGTTGCACGAAAGAAGATAGGATAAAATTACAATGAATTATGCTTCACAATTTAAATCGACAAATTGTGTTTCATTTATAATAAGGGTGAATTTTTAATATGGGGAACGTATCAGGATAGTGATAAAAATTTATATTATATTTGTTGCATTAAGGGAGTATACTAGCGTCAAATTTAAAAATATTTAAATATAAATTCAAAGTTCTATTTATTGGAAATTAGTGTTCAAATATAAATTCAAAGTTCTATTTATTGGAAAGTAGTGTTCAAATATAAATTCAAAGTTCAATTATTGGAAATTAGTGTTCAAATATAAATTCAAAGTTCAATTATTGGAAATTAGTGTTCAAATATAAATTCAAAGTTCTATTTATTAGAAATTAGTGTTCAAAGATAAATTCAAAGTTCTATTTATTGGAAATTAGTGTCAAATATAAATTCAAAGTTCTATTTATTGGAATTTAGTGTTCAAATATAAATTCAAAGTTCTATTTATTGGAATGTAGTGTTCAAATATAAATTCAAAGTTCTATTTATTGGAAATTAGTGTTCAAATATAAATTGAAAGTTCTACTTTTTGGAAATTACTATTCAAATAATTTTCGAATCCACTGCACACCCGGTCTCAAGCAGTTTTTTCTATCGCGTTAACAGTGGAGCCTAACAAGCTAAATCCATATGATCGACGGTGGTAAATTGAACGTTAAACAAATTTCCATCAACGATAACACCCGGCCAAAAATGCCAGGTTCGTTCTGGGAGAGAAAATTCCGTCGCACCGCAATCTTGTTCTCAATTTGCGTCAAAGCCCGGCGCGATTCAATTAAACGATCTAATACCGGCGCTTAAATAATCATTAACCCAAGGAACCAAGGAAATAACATTTTCTCGGGAGGGCTTTAATAAGAGGATGATCCCAGTGACAACATAGTTATCGGTATTCCCTCAATGGTGCAACACCGACGACGTTAACCCCAACTAACGCGGGCATTATCTAGCCTTCCAATGATATCCGCTCATTTCCATTTAAAGTAAGCCTTGGGTAAACGGTGCCGACGATGCTCGGATGATATTCCATCCCGTACAAGCTCCCGCAGACTTCGCGGTCTCTTTTCCCCCGCATGATGGATCGCGCTGATTCCCAGTCAACATCATTCACCCTTGCCGCGCAGAGCGCTCTGTAATAAATCCTGGGTTGCACGGGGATATCCTCCCGCGGCACCCGCTTTCCCTCCGGCTTGTCCGTATCCTCGGTTTAATTATTTCATAGCCGGAACGATTATCGAAGACAGCTGAGTAAATACGAACGCGCACGCTGTAGGTACGGTGTGTGTTGCTCCGGTGGCAGCGAGGGCAGACCGACGTGACTGCATTTCGGGGCCGGTGCACTCGGGTTTAAGCGGCGATCATCGAGCGTGCTAGCCCGGACTTATACGAGCGTTGTAAACGTTCGCTTTAGTGCGGTCTCGTTTAGCGTACCTTTTAGCCTGTTCCGCGGTGCGCGCACCGGAATGGACGGATGCAAATAAAAAGAGAGAGACAAATGCGTGCGAGCAGGATACGGTGGTCCAGCGGTTTCCAAACCGTGCATATCTTACACGGCCGAGACCCGCTGATGGATTCCGGTAATCCATTTAGCTAAGAAACGCCCCGAAGGAAATTCTTTCTCCGTCGACTAAAGGGCCGAGGGAATCTTCGAAATACTCTGGTCGAATGCGATCGTGTCCTAGACTTGCGGAGCTTCCGGTGTTTATTTGTACTTGCTGATATGTGAGAGATATAGGCGTCCGAGAAAAGTATCTGAATACTGTTTTCTCGATTTTCAGAAAGTTGTCGATGCTGCTTCTTGGGGATCTGCCTCTGGTTTCTAGAAGTAAATGATGGTCGTCTTAACACTCTTTTTCGAATGAAATTCTAGCCAAAGTGGGGAGTTTCCAATTTGTAGTTGTTAATATTCTGAAACATTCTTTTTCGATTAAAATTTTCGTTGATTTTTGTGCTTTGTCTACTGTACCAGAAAAGAAATTAATTTTTCCAGTAAACTGTTAAAGATTTGTTAAAGATGATCTGCGTAAATGTAAAATTGTCTGATATAATTGCCTGCGATAGATTGAAACGATGCAGCTCCGATTTCACGAATCAAATTATTTCTATTTAGCGGTGCATTTATGGTTGCTGGATCGGCAGTTAACGCGTCGGGGGTTTCGACGGCGTAATTTGTTCGATTCATTCCCCGTTAGCGGCGGTTTCGCCTTCAATCTTTCCTATTGAAGGTCTAACCGGTACCGGTGTTCCATGGCTGATTATACAACCCTAAACCACAACGAACGTACATATCTTCCACGGGGAACTAAGAGGTCATCTTGTCGCGAGAGATGGCGTTCCCCTACTCCCGGCCGGGACTCCTTTTGTTCCGTAATAATGTGCATCCCCGAGGGAGTACAGCGTCTCGCGACGAAACGAGAGAAATTAGAGAAATTAGGGGTGGAAGGTATACGGGCCGCTACGGAATTAAAGTTCTTACTCTCGAGTGGCCATTCTGTTTTCCTACTTCAGAAAAATTTCGTCATTATTGTCTTTTTGATCGTTATGTACGACGGGGCGAACGGGAAAACTCCCAGAGGACTACAACGGGGTCTCGTTAAATCCTCGTCGAACGGAACATCAAATTCTCGCGAATTATTATCACCAGTTAATGGGATTCATTGAGGCGGCACTAATTGTCATTGCCCGATTACTTTGCGAAATAACGACGCTTTAAATCTTGACGATCTAATAAACGTCTTTCAATTTCAACGATACGGAAATTGCTTATTAATCGGACGTTGATTGAATAATTAACTCCTTACCCGTTTTTCACTTCTTCGGCGTTATTAATTATGATAATTTATATATATCGTTATTGGACAGGGATTTTCTATGCAAAATACTGAAAAATAATTTTTTTTTAAATCTATTCTAGACATTTTAATGTAGATTCGAAAGAAATTCCTTTTTTTGATGTAAGGTTAAAAATTGTGGACGCTGGATGTCAGGCTCCGGAGCACCTCAAAAAAACGTACTAGGTTCCTAACCCTTTAGAATATTTCCATTCTATACAATTATTTTTCATTTTTTGTTTATGAAACTGATATAATATGTAATACGTAAATGTCTAGTAGTTTATTAACACTAAACGTACCAAGCATTAAAAGTATCTAGTAAATATTGCCATATAAAATTGGTAACACTTTTATTGAGATTGTCTGTAATTTTCAATATAATAGATGAATAGATACTTGGACAAATTCCATTATTTTCCATAAACGGATTTTTATACTTCCAATAATTGGAAAATATAAAACCGGTCCGACCGTGGTAGGTTTAGTGTTAAATACGAACAAAAATAATAACAATATTTTTAAGAATAGGCATAGCAATGTGGTGCCTCGGAGTCGCCATCCGAGTGCTAAGGATTAACAGACAGCGCCGCCATACTGGATCGAAAAAATACAAAAAAAACTTTGTCACGTACGATTTTATATTAAGTTATTTTTCTATACTGAAAAGAATTGTTCAATTCATTGACATTTTTCGCTAAGAAAAATCGAAACCGAGTACACCCAGCTACAGCCCCCAGCACTCGTTACACGAAGCATAATTTCGTGCGCTAGCGTGCTTCCATCGTGCCATTCCTCCGAGACGCGACACTCGGAGTGCGAATACGTTCGAAAACGTTAAGAAGTCCGTCGGCGGGGAGGCAGGGCAATAATTTCTGTTATGCAGCCTGCCTAGGTCGTTTTTCCGGGTAAGCATTGCGGCAAACTATGAAGATAGTCGCAAGGATGGCTTCATCCTCGCCCGGAAGTTGCGTCAAGTTAGTGTGCCGGGGTCCATAAAGTTTGGACACCGCGGAGCCACCGCATGGGCTACAGGGGCTTTTGCTAGGGAAATACCTCCCCGAAAAGGTACTCGGCGTTTCGTCTAGCAGCATCGAGCACTCGATGCTCTCTGTATCTTCTCTCTCTCTCTCTCTCTCTCTCTCTCTGGAATCCTGAAATCCGCTTGCGTCAGATACCATCGGCGTCTCTCCGGGTGCCGCTGTCTGCCGAGGGAACAAGTAGCCCGTCGTCGGAGATATAATTTTTATGCTCCCGTTTCCAAGTCACTACATCTCTCTGTCGATTCGCAGGCAGCCGACCTTTTGTTCCTGTCGACTCCTTTAATCCGGAAAACCTGGCCGGGCGTTTACCGACGTCGACGACGCACGCGAGCTATGGCCCCGGTACGCAGATACGTCTGACTGCGCCCGTCTTTTTCTGCATCCAACCCCCTCCCACATCCTCGTGCTTCTGCTTCGACCCCCCTCTTCCCCCTCCTCCCAACAGAATCGCAAACCCCCTTTTCACCCCCTGAACAAATCCGCGCACACCCCCGCGTTTCCCTTTCGATCCACCGAAATCCCGGACGATGCGCGGAAAAGACGTTGCATGATCGTTGAAGCAAATACACAGGAACCCGCAGCACCGGCTCTGGATCTCCAACCCCCGTAAATCTTACGAAAGGATTGAACTGACGTCGACTGATACAATGTTTGCTCTCGGCTCTTCTGTATTGCTCGCGGCAAAAGTGCTGTCACGCAAAGACTGACACGACGCTCCCACGTTAATACACCGGGATGCACTGGATTTTCTACTGTCGTCGCCGTCGTCGCGTCGCGTCGCGTCGTCGCGCTTCCGTTCTACCCGCTGCCTGCTGCAACGGCATACACCCCTCCTTTCTCGACAACCCTTTCGACTGGTTTTCAATCGCGTATACGTACACTCCTGACGGACGCTTGCCGCAGTTGCTCCTCGAATTACGAGCGCGTTCGTTTTCGTTTAGGGTTATCGCCCCGGTTTAATGCTCGCTGCCACCCCCGGTTAATATTCGTGCACGCTTTAATCCCTGTGTCTCGGGTACTTACTTTTAATTTGTCTTTGACACGCTAGCCACTTCAGCGCGCACCTAACCTTCGAGCGATGTAATCAATTTTTTTAATCGAACCCGTAACTGATGGTGGACTTTATGCGTTTATGACAAAAAATGGGGGGGGGGGGGGGTGCTATTTGAAACCGTGGAAAGATTAAAATTTGAGAATAGCTAAATTGTTATAGACCTCCATTGTTCTTAATTGTAAATTTATTTAGATTTTAAGCGTGAAGTTTAATGATTAAAATGTTATTGACACGAATTTTTGCAATTTTTATGCTACAGCATTGAATTCTTTTTTAAGTAGTTAATAATGATTCTTGAATAATGAGCTTCTGAATTAATGACAAGTATATACAGAAAGAAGCAAGTCAAAAATATACAAAAAAAACTTCGCAAACAAGGTTTTATTTTCGAGAAAATTGGCATCGAAAATTCGTCGGGTTCTCATGTATCAGTTTTACGATAAGTAGTATTGGCATGTCACGGTCAGACGCATCGGTTCTCGGAAACGAAACCTGGGGCAATAAAAATTCATTTCACGTTTTTTTAACCTATTTTTGCACTGATATTGTATAGCGATATTGGAAATATCCTGTATGTACGATCTTGCTTTTTGAGGGAACTGTTATATTTTGAAAAATCCTCCGCAGAGGGTTAATCATGGCACAGTGTAACAAACGATTATGTCTGCCAATATAGGAAAACGAATGTAGATTAGAATCTTTTATTTAATGTTATTGTATTCGAGAAAATCGATTCCAGAGATTGGCCTCAATACTACAGACATGAAGTTGGCTGCTGTTCGCCGTTTCTACTTGTAACAGCCATAAACAATAATACGGCACCTAAAACAGTACGTTGAACTTTTGCCGATTTAACTAAAAAATGTTTTGTTGGATTTTGACATGAATTTAATTTTACATAACCAAGAATATAATTTTTTAAACTTGTTTATGTCAGCTTAAGAATAAATATTCGTTAAATTCAAAACGTGTTTTTGGGATGATAATAGATGCGTTGCTGGTAATATTTGCTATTATTGTCAAGCATAAATTTAACTTCAGTGTTTACGGTGCCATAAGGAACACATGACGTATTCGAGACGTCTGTACATCAAGGAGTTAAGGAAATATTGCCTCACTCATATGAAAATAAATTGAAGATACCGACTAGAATATTACTTCATCACTTCTTATTTTAGAAAGGGTAGAATAAACTTGTAATATTTTCTTCGAGACCCGAGGTTTGCATAATAGCTATTTATGTTTGTTACTTCCGTCTGCATTGTACATAATTTGAAAGTTATGGATTCCAATAATCGCGCGAAATTAATCCACGCGAATTTAATATTAGAAAATAACACACGCCAATATTTATTAAGCAACATCGATTCGAAGTACCTTCAGATTGCCTGTGGAAATGTTCAATAGCGGCAGGATTATAATAATTTACACCTGATCATTAGTAAATATTTCCCACCTCTTAATTTGCATCCAATTACTGCGAAAAACAAATATCATGAGCATTTACAAACATCAACACAAGCAGAAATAATCACCAACAGTATTACATTCAATCCCACTCATATCAGGCGAGTTTTGAAATTCGATTTCCCTGGCAACAGAGCCTCCAATAAAATCTTATCGAGTTATATTTTCCATTCGGGACCACAGGATTCTTTCCAAAAAAATTAAATATTTATCATAATGTTTTCCATTCTGTGTGACACGCAATATGTGTCAGATGTATAAGTAGACTCTTAGTTGATCAGTGACTATGACAATAAACAATACATCAGCATCCAAGACTTAAAAAAAAGTGCCTAAAAATTCATCGAATATATGTTCCATTGAAGTCAGTGACTAAGTCAATGAATAAGCCTGTCTGACCATAACTCTCCTGTTCTACTTATAAATACCAATGGAAGCAAATCTAACTTTTTAAAATCAATTTTCTCAAAAAACGAGGCTTCATAAGAAAAAAATTTATTCCTTCTTTTGCAATCATTTTTGCACGAAGAATCCACAAAATGCAGTTGCACAATTTACGGAGACCTCTCTGTGAAGCTCGACGGGCAAGTTCTCGTTGCAAAAATGCAGGGCGGGGTCTGAACAGAAGACCAACAAAATCGTCTATTACTGTTTACGCTTTAATTCAAGCGGCCGGAAGTTAAGTCGATATTTACCTTTCCTTAAGCCAATTTCGTTTTGCCCCGTGTTTAAGCTGGCTCCGGGTTACGAAATGTTCAATACGATCCGCGGAACGTCGGCAATTTTATTCGCCGTTCCGCTTGACTCGATACAAATTAAATTTCAATACCTCCGAGAAACCGGCGGCGTCTGCACCATGGCCCCTGCTTCCACTTAACTTCCCGCATCTTTCGCCGAGCAGTGTTACTTATTATTTCCTTACACATATGTGTGCGCGAGCAATGGAATATGCAGCGAACGTATGCTGCATTTCATTCATCGTCGCGGCCGTCTCGCGTGTATGTAACGTATTCGATAGGACAGATCGATGTAGCGGCGTTGTAGGCGCCGGCGAAGTTTTTCCTCCGGTACACGGTTTCTTCTCATATTAAACTTTTTCCACTCATCTCCTCCAGCACATTTCTTTCCGACCATAGAAATCTGTTACTATACGCGATGAAAAATATTCGCGAAGTCACCGTATATTCAAACAAGGCGGAATCGTGTGTCTGGCGTTGCGTCTGCGAAAAAGCGCGACCGGTGCACACGACAATGCAACGATGCTCGGAGATGTGACGGTTCTTATGGTGATAAGCTGCACCGGTAGTTAGTGCACTGTGTACTTTACATGTTGGTTGCCTGATTACAACCCACGGAAAATCCGAGACCCAAGTAATTCGGTTGATAAAACCAAAATTGGATAAATAAAATCGAATAAAGTCGATTATTCCCTTAATTTTTAATGAAAAATGCGGGAGGGTTTTGAATAATTTTTATTAGGTCCGAAGAATGCTGGTGAGGTACAATTAATTTTTGTCAGCTCTGAACAATGCATAAGGGTTAATTTTCTCTAATACTTTGCGGTAGAAATTCCTTTAAATATTATTGTATGAAAATTGATATTTTAGGACTTTCTTTTCAATGTACCAACCATCAATATTTGTGTAATGTCATCAGCCATATAATTGTTTATTCTTCTATTTCTCCAGCATATTTTTCAATAGGCACTCGCAAGTGTCAATTGTGCTGCCTAGAAAGACTAATAAGAAAACTGCAACGTGGGAAAGAAGTTTCTAACAGAGAAAAAGCGATGATTGATGCCTTTCGTGTTGAAGGTAGAAAGTAGATCTACATTGCGAAAAAATTGGTTGTTCCAAAAGTGCAATTGCAGACTGCATTTTCTATTAAAATTTTGCCAGTGTGCATAATTGAAAATAGAAAATTTCGAGTAAAATTAAGTTGCAACTTAATTTACAATAACATTTGCCTAACAATTTGTTCATTATTTGGTACATTTACACATTGTTATTTTCTTGCCAAAGAAGGTTTATCTTTAGAAGAGTTTTTTCAAAGTTAATTCATTGATAACTGTGAATACTGTTCGACGTTAATTAAGCATGGACTGGGAATATTAATGCGAAGAAAGACTCTATTATGAATACTGTTTTCCCGACGTTACAGCCGACTCCACGTAGATGCACGGTATACCTATACGTAACTCGAGAAAATCGATCCGTCTTCTCAAAAACTCATTACGGCTTCTGATTCTCCGTTCCGCGACTTTGAGTTTATGATACGTTAATTGAGTGCCATTGAAAAGTTGAGGAAACTTTCGGTCTTTGAAGTCCTAATTATAATTTTAAATTTTCTGTGTGGAATTTTTTTTTTCTTTTTTTTTCGGTGTTGATAAAATGTGAGAAAGGGCCAAGAAAATCATGGTAACCGTGGAACAACTTCGCACGATGGAAAATTGATAGGATATTCGTGCGTTCTCGCTTGCAATTAAAACAAACTTTCATAATTTAAGGTATGAATAAATGGGGCCAGTTTTGACATCTAATTGCGAATAATGAAAGATTCCAATCAAAAACTTTAACTTACAGGGACTCCACTTCATATATATGCGCGAATTTCAATTAAACTTTACCGAGGGGAGGTGAATGGCAAAATATTCAAGGAGAAAAGTCTGTTCTACAAAAGATCTCAAAATCGAAGGAGAAATCTGTGAATGCAAAGATGACGTTTCCCATCTTTTGAATATATCTGCCATCGTAACCCAATTATCAGATAAGGAAAGTGGTTCCACTTCTAAATTGCAAAATATTCAATGAGGAAAGCCCATTCTAAAAATGCTCTAAAAATCGAATGAGAAATCTGTGAATGCACATACAGTATTTGTCATTTTTTACCATCTTTTCAATATATCCATCGCTACAGCTCAACTATCAAATAAGAAAAATAATTCCAATTCTAAATTGCAAAATATTCACTGAGAAAAGCCTATTCTACAAAAGCTGTAAAAATCGAATAACAAATCTGTGAATTTAATAAATAGCCAAATAAGAAATTAATTCCAATTCTAATCACGCGAAATAACCATAATATATTACATTTTTTAATTTTTCAATATTTTCAATTAAATCTAATTGTTTTGCTCATTCACGTTTACTATAAACTTAGAAAGGGTGCATTTGACTCTACCACTGCGCCTCAATGCTTTCTATATTATCCTCAAAATACCGAAGCAATTAGCATAAGAAACAAAATTCCATCTCCCCGAAGTTGCTCGATAGTAGACTACGAAAATGGAAATTTGCATAAACACGGTCGGTCTACAAATCACCGACTGTCTACGCGGGAAATCATTAGCTACAGAATTTCCAGCGTCGTCTATTCGAATGCAGAGGTACCTTAAGACATCGACGAAATACCTCGGTACTTCTGCTGGCGAGTTCCTTCCTCGTAAGACTCTAATTTAAATGAAATTCTTCTCCTCGAGACAAATCCTGGGCGGTTAGTGCGAATACACTCGGCTAGAATCGCAAAAACATGGACGAAATTCATGTCTCTGTTAATTATATATTATTAATTACAAATAGAACAGTTTCAGAAGTTTTTAGGATTGAAGAACGTGATTCTGAAATTACCTATTTGCTAGGATGACAAACTGCCCTTATAAAACTACCCTTATATTTTAAATGACTTTTAAAATGACTTTTAAAATTGCAAAAAACGTAATTTGAACAAAATTTAGTATTTTTATTCAACATTATTCATAAACACAAAAAATTATCTCACATTTTCAGTTTTACTGAATTTTGCACAGCGAAATTGTGGTTTTGGATTACAGAAGAGAATATAATAGTTCACCTAATCAGATTCTGCAGCCTCGGCAACCCTCTGTCAATTAACCCTCGCTAAAAGGTACGTGGGTGTCTCTAGACCCAGTTGTAAATTTCCATTTTAACGTTTGATACGTCGCGATATTAACATTTATGGTGCGCATGTTCGCTTAAACAGAAATAGTCATATTAAAATCGACTTTCAAAACGAATGTGGAACGACCTGCAACTTCTTAATTTAAAATACAAAATATTTGGTCCTTCGGATCCTTTACTCCATTTTCCTGTAGAATTTATAAATTTAACAAAATAAACGTACATAACAAAATTTTAGTAATTACATTTCAGTCGTTTTATCTAGTTATCGTGGGCGCTATAACGAAAGGTCGATGTTTGCCATAATAATCATTCCATCCACCCCAAACGTCACCATATCACAAGCAAGCAACCCCTAATTTCAACTCAAATCCCAAAATCCACAAAAATTCATAGAACACAAAACTCGAAATGTCTCGATTGAATTCGCGAAAAGTGATTACGCCGTTGTCACGTTCTACATTTTCAGGGGCGATTACGCGAGGCTCGCAGTCGCGCGTCGCTATTCCTAGCAATCCTAATTATTCACGCCATTAATCATGCTCTAGAACAATACCAAAATTCGAACTACATTTACCGAATAACAAGATTTAATGGCTCGTATTATTACCCACCCTGTAAATACCCGTAAACAGGAAGAGCGGGGGTGGGTCAGGGGGTTCGCATATCTTTTCTGGCGCAAAACGGTTGGCGGCTCGGTTAAAGGATTCGCGACCGGGTTCAACGGGAGGGGGTTTAATAAATCGGAGATTTTTATGAATTGTGTGTACAGCGAGATTTTCCTAGCGAGCCGTGGATCGCGACGTTTTCAGCGATCGGCCAGCGCGCGTTTTCTGTTGTGCAGGGGCGGAAGATCGGCTCCGGAGCAGCCTCCAGGTTGCTTCGTTACGATAATTCGCGTCGTTATTTGCCGTCTCAGTACTTCAACTACCGACCCGGCAATGTAAACGTTGAACCGCCCTTTTCGTCGTTCCCGCTGCTGCTGGAAGGGACCCGCAGACGCGTTTTTCGCCGCAAATATTTGCTGTCCCAGCCCGGTAAATATTGTTCTGCCCCGTGCCGCAACCGACCGCTGGACTCTCTCCCTCTTTCTTTTTTCATTCTTTTCGTCATTTTTTTTTATCGTGGCTCGCTTTAAGTGATATTCCTGAGGATACGTGAACGCCGTCAATTTTCCAGTCGGCGAGCGACGCCTCCGCGTGGGACGTTTCTGTGAAATACAGTCAACGAAATTTCCATAGTTCCGCTAACAATTTCCGGTGATTTTGGATCGGTATCGATTCAATTTGTAGTTGTTACCGACTGGCTGACTGGTCAACTACACGAGGTTGCTACACCGTGTGTCTGGGGTTACCATTATCTCAGCGACAATTGTATCAATGACAATCGTTTCACCGCCACGACTTCGTCGACATCTAACTTCATTAACTGACCGATATTTTGAGATCATCGATAGTCATTTTCCCGACAATCATTTTTCATACAGTCATTTCATCTTATATAGACAATAAAACAATTTTCTCCGATCGTCCGACTTGTCGTGGAGTTGTACTACTGATTTCCGCAAGAATGTACGCCCGTATAACTTGTCATTGAATTATTGTACTGATTTGGAATTGCAAGAATAACGAAAGTTTGAAAAAAATTTTCGTATGTATGGCTTATCGTTTAGTTGTACTACTGAATTTTCGTGGTACCTCTTTCGCTATCATATTCTCCTAATAAAAAACTCAATTTTCGATATTTTTGAAAATTTTCGACACCAAGGTTTGCTGCCACCTCTTTGACTATAATATTCTCCTAATTCAAAATCCAATATAACGTATCTATCGTATGGATAATTTAAAAAAAACTTAATTTCTGTCCAATTTGAAAAATTGTTCTGTATCAAAAATTTTCGAAGATGTTAATCTAATTCTACTATCGAATATTGATGTACAGGGTGGGGAAAAAAGACATTGACTGTTGTAACTAATATTCTGCATTTTTCGCCAAAAGTTACAATATTAACCGTGTATCGTGGTGAGATGAGAAGGCCCCTGGCAGGAATGCGGTGACATAGGTACCAATGCGCAGTCGATTGGATGAGAGTGGAATGGGGACACCTCGCCCCACACGCATTTTCGTCTCTAATCGAAATATTGGCTAGAACGCTCACACATACTATGTAGCGTGAGACGTCAAACGTAAACATTGGGTCTACGGGAGCGTTAGAGGTGCGGATAGGCGGACCTGGTGATGGACTTCTCTTGCCCCTGTGCCGTTGCGGGGCTTATCTTCTCATTTCATTACGAAACATATTCAATATGGAACAAAATAGAATATCTTAGACAAATTAGAATATTCAGTTCTTACTAATACGCCTATATTCGCGAACTATCGGTAGCATGGGGCGTGACACCAAAATGGTACGAGGGCTCAATACTTATTGTTTTTAATACACCAAATAAGTTATTATTATTACTTTAGGAGATAATGTTATTTCTGAGCCCCCTACCCCGAGGCCAAGTTGCATATGATTTTTATTGTTACGATAATTGTTAATATTGTATTGCGAACACCAGCGAAATCGCGTAAATTACTAAATAAGGAGAAGCAGATTAAGATGACCTTGAATGACCTTGAGTAATTATAGTCACTGAATTCCTAATGAAAGGGACTACCATCGTAGGTGTTTAAGAAAGGGTGGCCCAGTTTAAAAAAATTAAGGTGACTTTGAGATCTCTAAAAGAAAAGATAAAAACAAATAGTTTTATGGCAGCGAGCGAGCATCATTAGACCATTCGACTTCGTCCTGAAAACAATGAAGATATTTGAGATGCAAACGTTAGGTGACTCACCCAATATGCTTCAACGTTCCAGGACTCCATTTTTTTTTTACAAAATCCATTTGCTCCTAGCTTTATTAATCCAGTTTCAGAGCGTGTTGGTATTTTAAATGTACACATTAATTTCCTTTAGTGGGACGGGACAGTAACTCAGGCAGTTGGACAGTTGTTTGAGCGCGCTGTACCTGCAATAAATATTACAGTTTTAATATTCCAAACGAAGCAGTCCGGTCCACGCTTCTCTGTTCACTGCATCGGGACCGTCTCGCTCCGATTGTATCGTCTCGTAGAAATATTTTCGATTACAAGACCCCGGGTACGTATGGATTACAAAAGCGTGACTCCAGAAACATAAAATATCGATGACCGAGCGCGCTTGGAAAATTGCAACAGACTCGTGCGAAGGAATAGAAACCGCGCTTTCGTGTGTGTGTGTATGTATGTTTGTATACCTATGTGCGCACGTGCACGTGTGTGTTGCGTATATACGCGGGTACGTTTGAGGATATGCAAACACGCGGATGTCGCGGCGTTGCGACGAAGAAAAAAGAGCGAATACAAAGAATTGGAAAACAAATGGAAAATGCTGTCGTCCGCGTATATGCGCTAACCTTACGACTTCAGACGCCGCGTTCTTTCTCGTTCCACGGAGTCGCCGTTTTAAAAGTGGCTGTTTTAAAGAGGCATTCTGGTTTCGAATGCCATTTTTTTTCTTCAGAAGAACTATAAAATTTTTACGTTGGAATTTTGCACAGGCTAACACAGTAACCAAGTGTTACTTCTCTGTTTTAATTCTCTGTCTAATTGTTACTGTTCTGAAGTAATATTAATTCTCAATTAATTGTCGAGGAAAATTATAACGAAACATACTCGGACAGAAAAAAATCTAAAATTAGTAATGGATCCAACAGTCTCTCTCACTCTCTCTCACTCTCTCACTGTCTCTCACTGTCTCTCACTCTCACTCTCTCTCACTCTCTCACTGTCTCTCACTGTCTCTCACTCTCTCACTCTCTCACTCTCTCACTCTCTCACTGTCTCTCACTCTCTCACTTTCTCACTGTCTCTCACCCTCTCACTCTCTCATACCCTCTCACTCTCTCACTGTATCTCACTCTCTCACTGTCTCTCACTCTCTCACTCTCTCTCTCTCACTTTCTCTCTCTCTCTCTCTCTCTCTCTCTCTCTCTCTCTCTCTCTCTCTCTCTCTCTCTCTCTCTCTCTCTCTCTCTCTCTCTCTCACTTTTTCTCTCTCTCTCTCTCTCTCACACTCTCTCACTCTCTCTCTCACTCTCTCTCTCACTCACTCACTCTCACTCTCAGCATTCGAGGGTTAATACCACGTATAATCGAGCCCAACTGTGATGAGCGCTGGGGACTTTAATTATTTAATCGTATGTGCCGACGCTGCTTCTTCCTCTTTTTAAAAACACAATCCCTGCCGGTAATAGAGAAACCTGGAGTTTCGGTGCCGCAAATAGCCGGCAGTTATTATATCCATCTTGGCAGGCTCGTAATCGCCGCAACATTGTGTAATAATGCGGCCGCTGTTGACTACTCTCTTCTGGCCACCGTGGAATCGTTGCTCGAAAGGAACCGCACGACCCTCGTATACCAGGAAAATCTTCTAAATGGCTGCTCGAGCCCTCCAGCGGTTGGCTTTCGTATCGAATGGGCATCTTCACCGCTGCAAAAACGTCTCCACCGCTTTTTCTCCCGGTTTGTCCCCTAATTGAGTACACTTCTTCCGCCGTTACTCGTGCTTACCCGCCCTTTCCGTGTTCGCGACGCTTTAGATCGGTTTGTTTCGACGTTTCCCGAAAATATTTATCATTTATTATTCCAATGGACTATTACTTACTTCCTTTTTACCAGCCTCTTGCTTTACGAGCACCATCGCGGCTGTTGTGATCAGTGGACTGCGGATCTTTATGCTAAATAAAAATTGTCCAAGTCATTTGCACGGAAGTTAAGCGAAAATCCATTTCCTCTACTGATAATTCCAACCCTCTAACTGTTATCAGAAATAGTTGCATTAACGATCCTGGAATAATAAATCAACAAATTCTGTTTCATTTACAACGTCAGATTTTAAAGGAACACATATCTCACAAAAGAAACACATTTATAATAGGTGGAAATAGTAAATGTTACTAACTTGAAAATAATGTAACAATATCGTTCCATTCTTCTAATGTCTACAGTTTTTGACGAATTAATTTTTGTTGTTCATGGTATAATTCCTTGTTAAACGATTAAATAAATATTTTTGTTTGTAGACACATTATTCGAAATTGAAAGAGTAAATGAATTGATGAAGAAATAAATTTATTATTATAGAATACATTCCGACACTGGTTTCGATGGTGTGGTAAACATTTCTCTGTTTTTATGTGATGGAGGTGCGTACTGTGACGTGAAAATGACGAGCAATTCGTGCAATCTATTCTGCATCAGGAAAAGGGGTCTTTGAGGACAATGAAAGAAGACTATATAAATTGTACATTCGATAAATATCCGATTCATTGGACATATTCATTATTGAGAGGAATGAAAAGGAGAACGCTAAAGGTGTAATGAACCGTATTTTGCGAAAGTACACATTTCAATGGAGTTGATTTGACATGGCGCGATGCTTGGAAACCAACCTGCTGAATGAAAGTAGAATGCAATTGTTGTATGACGAGGAACGTCGAATATTAATTTTAAACAATTCCATTTTTTTTATGGAATTACACAATGTGTATTGGTACAGGAAGAATTTACCTTATCAAGCATTGCAGTATAAAAAACATGTTCCTTTACTCTTTTCAAATTTAATTAACGTGTAAATGTTTAACAATGGATATTTTATATAAGTTTCAGAAAGAGAGGTAGGTGCTGCATTCGAATGCTTTCAATTCCCTAAAAATGTTTCACCGAATGCTCAAATAAAAATTCTGTTGTAAATGTAGAAAAACGATCTTACAAAAATATAGTTTTCTAACAGAGTTTCTGCTCTTGAACATGGGTTTACCACATGCATCATTGCGCGAGGAACGTAAACTGCGAATTTCACGCATTCGTGTAACCCGCGAATGTGCAACTCCCGTTAAGATGAAACTTTTAATCATAATTAGTGGAAGTTCTACTTTATTTACAAACTGGAAAGATTTACAGTAAAAGAAAGTAATTTCACTTCCGTTCTTTCACCAATTCAGGTCTATTTAGAACACACGAATATTTAAAAATTTCTACTGCACGGTCAAATATATTCGCAAAATTTCAAAACTCTCGATCCCCGATAACCGGAAAGCATAAAAAATCCCTTCAATAAAAAATTAGCGCAAATCCGACGCATTCATAGCGCTCGAAAACTACCAGCGAATGGAAAAAAAAACCGCGCACCGTTTATCCTTGTTTTTTTTCCTTATCGCGCCGCGATTTTAATAAGCGACGGTGTAAAGGGTGGCACTCGTTACGCCCCATTATTGACGATCCCGTTTCAAATTCTCGGTATAATGAACAGTTTTACATTCATTATGCCGCGCGGCATTATCACGTCAACGGGAACGCATAATTAATGCAAGGCGCGAAACGTTTATTACGTTGCTTAATTACTTGTCTGTCCAATATGCTTTCATTCATCGATGACACCGAATCGCATCGGTAAATTGTTAATCAACCGTATAACCCGTCGCGGTACGATGAAAAACCGTCGTCGGTTCCTTGTTTCTAAGTAACCTGTATACACTGATCCGGCGCTGCTCTCCGCTCGGCTCGGCTCGGCTCGGCTCGCTACACTCGCGAAACTTTCCGCGATCTTTCGCTCGTTAGCGACGCGCCACATCTAATTTACAAGATGCGCCATGAATCGCGAGACAAGCTGTTACCCGAAACTTTAATACAACGGAGTTGTACATTAAACGCCTCGGAAGACGTACTCCTTCCGTACTGCGTGCGAATCGCCGTTGCGAAACTTCCCTCCGGCTGGGAATTTTGAATAAATTTTTCAGAAACACTCAACGATCATTGCTATTGAACAATCTCTTCTAGTTAAGGGGGGCATCCCATGAGAGAGCTACTTTTTTTTGCTTTTTTTAGGAATTTTTTTTTAAGGAACCTTAAAATATACAACCTTGACATTTTTACCACACATTTACTGACATTTTAACAGAATTTTTTCAAACCAAAGTAACGAATTGGATCGACTGTACACCGTTCGGAAGACACTCATGTGTAACAAAAGTAGGTGATGGCGATCACGATTCCGGACGTTTCGATCATCTGATATCAAAAAATCAAACGGCATTTTAATTTGTATACCAGCGGCTATCGCCGGCACCAAAATAATATAATAATATCGAAAATTGAATTTTTGGCATGGTTTTAAACGTTAAGTTCCAAGTTTCGTCATTTTTTTTCGTCTTTTTCAGCTTTAAAAAAAAAACTATAGCAGATATCAGAAATATTTTGGTACGGGCGAGAACTATAGATGTGCTGACTATACCATAAAAATTTGAGCGAAATCCGTTCAGTAGTTTTTGAGATGTCATAGTCGCCAATATGAAAAATACAGTTGTGAGAAAAACGCGTTTAAAGATTCAAGTACGATTTACACAAAGAACATGTGAACTGAACATTAGTCTGCTGTGTGTTGAAAAATTGTCTTGGCTCAATGCTCCGAAAAGTGCACGTTGATTCGAATGCACTTTTTTCCAGCACAAATTAATGTCCAGCTGATTGATATTTTACTGGTTACTTAGTAATACTTTTTGGATCTTTTGGATTTTTTGGATCTGCCACATAGGATGACCCCCTAAAGATTTCAGCTGCCTTTGGACGTTACTATGTTTCTGGCTGACCCTAATGTCGTAGCCAGCCTTCATATATTGTCATGTTTAAAAAAAACTGTCATCTGCGCGTTTAAGAAAAAGCAAGTAGGGAAAAAGAAGTGATATACCCTTATTTTTGTTTGTATAGGTTTCTTGTTCTGTATATGTTGTTTTGTTCCTAAAGTTGTAATAAATCTCTTATAAGATTTCCTCAATAAAAAAATAAAAAAAAACAAGCCCGGGCACTATAACGGGGTACTCTGGCTTCGAACTTTCAAAAAATAAATTTTTTGCATTTTCTTTAAGTATGTGTTTTCGAACACATCGAAAAAAATCATACATGAATTTTCAAGGGTTTTTTGTTGAGTTCAATCTGTAAGTACATATTAATATTAGTCACGGAATGAATCGAATAATAATAACTTTTATTTGCGGGATCGAAAGTGCAGGTTCCGCTCTTACCGACAGCGATACGTTACGATTAAATAATTAGATTAAATAAAAGATACGATTAAATAATTAAAGTCCCAAGTGGAACAGTGTTCCAGGGGCACACGCGTTGCATTCGTTACCCGCGAATCGACTCGAGAGACCGCCGGAAGAACCGGGAACGCCATAAAAGTTTCAACGGGCCGCGACGAAACCGCGTAACTACCACCACCAGAGATGACGTTCGATACGCATCGAGTGGCCCCTCGTGTCGTAACGCGGTTCGCAAACGCGGTTCGCAACGCGGTTTCGCAACGCTAGCCAATCAATAGGAATTTTATACGAGAGCCCCGTTCGCCGAACCGTCCCAAGTACTTCCGGATTCTCTTCGCCGGGGGCCGCCGTAATGGCGTCAAAACAGATTTATTGTACGCCGAGATACCGTGCATTATTTATGTTACGGTGAGTTTGTACTTTCCACCACGATTTATAGGATTTCCAGCGTTCCAGTAGCATGATCCTTGCACTGGCAGGCGCGCGCCACTGAATTCCAAGCGATCGACGTCTTTGTTGCGCCATACCCTCGCCGAGATTAACTCGACGATCTACGAATGGCGGGAGATCCGCGAAAAATGATCGACGCGAATTTGTCTGTCTTTGAATTCCTTGCTCGTCATAGTCGACGGAAGTGGCAACAAGTCGATGCAAATAACAGCGAACGTATGGGTTGGTTATAATATAAGTTTATTAGTTATCACGTTATGTCGTACACACGCTAAAATCATATTAGTTATTTTATTTAATGACCATGAAACTGGTGAAACGCGGTATAAAGCCAATTAGGTAATTATTGACTTATAGTATATAAACGATTAAATTAGAATTGTCGTTTATTTTATTAACAAGTTGACATACAGGAATTTATTAACGACTGGTGAATACGTGACGTCAATGCATAAAATCGGCAACCTATTCATTAGACTTTAATGACCTATAAATGGAATTTAAATAAAGTACATAACCAAATTCCTACTCGGTGAAATGGCGAAGTGCATGAAATAAATAAAAACAATGAATAATTGAGAAACCTTGAGAACTAAAAAATTAAATATTTCTGCAGACATATATATCTTCGGAAGTCTAATTTTTCAGTTTCAAACAGCCCGCCTTTAAATTGAGTTATAGTTCTTTCGTTATATCGCAGAGTCCACCATAAAACAGAAGAATCGAAGTATTGCCAGACTTCTAAATGTTAATATTACAAGTTCCGTTCAGAGCCATCTGGTCCTATCCGCCCTCCTATAAATTGACCATAAAAACTTGAGTGCAGTATTGTCTAATTAAAAGTTTTAATACACTTCAAGAAGCTCAGCTGCAGTTAGCCTCCTGAAGCTACCAAAAAAACGTTTGCTTCAGGTGCTCGGTTTCTTGTGAACATTCATGTCTTCCAACAAATCGTTCCGAATATGGGATATACATTAGAAACTCCCATAAGTAACGCCATTTTTCGATGTGCCATTTGTTATGTATATTATAGTATATAGTAAATTATTATTATTTTTATTTTACTTTAAAATGTAGTAAGAATATAAATTAATTCTACACCAATAATTTACAATTCATACACTGTGTCGCAAGAAGAATTCAGCAAGAAGTTGTTTCGCTGATTTGATGAGTTTTATATAGATTGTTGATCAGATGACATATTAAACAAAGTTGAATTCAGTTGTATTATTGTTCATGTGCTATTTGATCGAGTAAAGACTTATTGGTACGACGGCGGAAGGATGAAGTTGTCCTAAGTGCTACGATATCCGATACCAGTATAGAATGAGAGTTCATGGAAGAGCATAACAGTACGGAGCTTTTATATTTTATCGAGTTGCTGGCGGTTTATGGGCTCGCGATCCAATTCAATGTGATTTTATGATGTTTATTTCTTCGGTTCTTCCGCGAATGCGAGATGCAGAACTGTAGTGTTGCGCGTTTCACTTCACTTCTTCTCTCTATGCTACCCGCTGCATTGTATTAAAATTCCCTGCTCTCTATTCATACTTTACGCAGCGCTGCAAATTTCCCTTTTAAATGAAATTTAGAACATTGAATATAGCAACGATTAATCCACACACTCCGTTCATAAAATTATAATAAGAAGAATTATAAAAAGAAAATTGCAGTACCCTCCTAATTTCTCATTTAATCAAAAATACTATACTCGAAAATTATCATTCGGCTATTTTTCGAAGAAAATTTCTTTCAGATTTCCACCGCGGTAAATTAATTATTGGGGCTAATTTAAAACTTGTACAATTTATTAATGGCTAAACCTTTCATGCCACGGGATTCTACAATACTTATTTTCAAACAGTGACCAGGGTTTGTATTAATAATTTATAAATAATTTTCGTTGCGTCCACCGTTTCTCCTAAATTTGAACTTGATAGAAATTATATTAATTATACGCGTACCCGTACTATGCTTTTTCTTTTCTATTATTTTATAGGAAAATTTAATATTATTGACGGGGTGATATTAAATTTTCATTGATTTGTTTCGGGTGCTTTAAAACAACGAAAAATTGAGAGTAATTAATTAACTACGGTATTGATTTACTAATTTTCTTTTCTATTATTTTATAGGAAAATTTAATATTATTGAAGGGGTAATATAAAATTTTCATTGATTTGTTTCGGGTGCTTTAAAACAACGAAAACTTGAGAGTAATTAATTAATTGCGGTATTGATTTACTAATTGTTTTGTGATAGCCGGTGCGTTGTCTGTTTCGCGAAAATAGGAATGAAATTCGACACCTCGGAATGATCCGTACATGCTCGAAAAAATAAATAACGCTTCCCCTTGGTTGATATTAATTTCCGGGCGTTCGTATCCATACTCACATCGTTACACGCGTAATTTTATAATTAAATGTACGAGTGCGTCCGACGCCTTCGACAGATTTATGATTGAATTATTATTGGCTGCATTTGAGCACGTTTAAATCGATCCGGGCCGATTCTAATATTTCATTCGACGATAATATTATATTCGAAAGCGAATATACGCATTCGTGCTAGTGCCAACGATCGGCCGTCGCTTTTAGACCGATGAAATGTAACACTTTACAATGCTCGACTCGTTCGATTGGAATTGGCTGCAGATTCTTCCAAACTATAGCTGATAATACTGCTCGTTTTACCGGAATGCGTGAAGGGATTTATTTCTAGTAAATGATTATCGGTTGCAATTAACTGTCTAACCGAAGTGTAAATTGTATATCTGAACATCGATTTAAACAGAAATTTATTTATATAATTATAAATTAGTATAGAGAACTGTCGTCTAAAATCTGCAATGCGGGATTAAACAAATATGGTTAAGTTAAATATGCTTTTAAATCTTCTAATATATTGAACCATATTTCAACATTGTCATTGAAAATACGGAAAATTAGTAGATAGAAATTTAATGATAATAGTAGGAAAAATATTTCAATTATCGGTCATTATATTTTCTATAAACTGACAACTTTTGATTATTGAATAATATTTCAATTGATTATTATCGGTCATTATATTTTCTATAAACTGAAAATGTTTAATACACGGGTCTGAATTGTCTTCGATCGATATTGATTAGAGCGGAAGTTACGTATATTTGTGCATTGTAAATTGCGAATTATGTGCAGTAGATTTCGCGATAATTTCGTTAACAGACCATAGACTGTGACAAATGTTTTTGGGATTTTGATAATTGTCGAAAACATAAAATGTGTCAAACACAGCGCAGCGCATTTGAACGTGATTGGCTCTAATAACGGCAGTGACGCTAATAAATGATATTATCGATAAAGTCACAATTAATTTCTCAATTATTAATGGGCAATAAATATCACTGCAATGTGACGTAAATCAGATGTTTTAAGGACATTTCAAATATGTTCATACTTTGTATCAAAAATGAACACTAACGAAAATATTATTTATTAGAAAGTGTAAACGCATTCTTAATTTTTACAAAGCCTCTTAATAATTAAATTAATAATAGTTAATATTATAAACAGTTTAATTAATTCATATTTTAAACAAGTTAATCTGAAACCATTCTTGTATCTTTTTGCGACCGTGGTACTCGCAGCAAACACAGTTCACAAAAGTTTTAAATATGGCGCTAACTTCGATTCGTCACGTTCGTTTTTACAAAAACATTTCAAGATTGGACACGGTCAAAGATTAATGAGACATTGTTAAAATATTTGGTACCGCGCACACAGTTGGCAATGAAAAAAAAAAAGAGAAAAGAAGAATTTCCTGCAGAAGGCACACATTTGAAATGCAATCTTAAACAATTCCCGTCGGTGTTTGCTCCGGTGCAACCACGCGCGTCGCATCAAATTCGTCGCAGCGACTTTTCTTTTTCCCCTCGTAACAGGGTTACGGGGTAAAAACGGCGCGCGTTCCAATGTTTCGCTTGTTCATTTCCGGCGGACAGTAGTCGTGTCTTTAAAGTTCTGTAGCACGAGGTGTTAACCGTGGCGCAGATATTTTTTCATCCGGCGAGAAAAGGCAACGCGCGCGGTGCAGAAAAGGTAGTCGGGGCCGGCTGCGCGCGGAGCATTCTTAAATATTGACAATCTACCGTGCTTCGAATGTACCCGTTCCTTTTGACGCCGGCCGTCTTTCATTCCCTCTTTTGATGTGTGAAATTTAATATAATAGCTCGTCCCAGTTTCTACCACTTTTCACGAGCCCTGGGCGACATTTAATACTTACTGAAAGAATACGGAAGCTTTCAATACATTCCCATTCACCGTTCCTGTAATTGTTGCCGCCATAGCCGATAGTTGCGTCGCTCCTCGGTGATGTAAACTCACTGAATTCGATTCAATCACCCAGACCAACTTAATCTTCGCTGGCTTATTCTCCGGGTGTATTGGATCATGGAAACGAATGAACCTTTGTAATGTCTTGCCCGTTCGACGAACAATTCGGCCCCGCTAAAAAAATTCCCACCCTCCGCAACACGAACTACAGGGAAGCTGTTATAACTTCGTGACAAAAAATCTTGTCAAACAATCTTCCCGAACTCTTTGGTGGAAACACGAAGATACTTTTATCTTTCGGAAATCTTTCAAATTCAAACAAACTCCATGAAAAAACTTTTTGGGGGACTAAAGTTTGTTTGGATTTGAAGAGTGGATTTATAATGATCACTGAAAATTTTATTGATCTTTGCATGCCAAGAGCACACAGAGGTTTTTGAAAAATTGACAGAAGAGACTAAAAGTAGAGGCTTTGCGCTTTAAAATGAGCCCAGGATGGTTGTCCTACGATTTTTCGTCACGAAGTTATAACAGTTTAAAATAGGCCGGTTTCACTGCGCGTAGCGTTGGTGTCGAGCCGCGGTGAAGCAGTGAACAAGAGAAGGAGCAGAAACTGATTTAATCAGAACTCACTTGTTAAGCTGTATATGCAGTTCGAAATGTGTGTTATTGAGCCATTCGGAGACAAACTGCGCAGCTGACTTCATATGTACGGCAGTGCTGAAAGCTAGGGGGCGTATAGTGGGGGACCCGGTACAGAGGGGAAGAAGTTACCCGACTATCACCGATTCTTCGTTAAGTAAAAAATTAGTAATCGACAGATAAAATAAAGTTTGCAGAGTTGTGCAATATTTGCAAGAAAAATTAGGATTAGAAAGGATATTACGATAATCCTTTGTACCTTTGAAGCTGTGATTCTATCAACAAGAATATCATTAGTTCCGTAATTAATTAAAATTTCACGTCCCCTTAGAGTTCCGCGGCACCTGTAATTAGATGAACAATTATTCACGCCATTATATGTAATTTATAAACGACGCATTGGTCCGCGGTCCGAAAACGCCGATGACGCTCCACTAATTTCGATGATATAATACTAATTGAAAACGAAAGCATTGTAGCTGATGATTTAACGCGCGGTGTCGAACAGTCGATCAATTCACGGGAGTACGCGGCAGCAACGGGGCAATAGGAAAATAATTTTGGTCACGTACCGTAAAAGTGGTACGAAACTATCTATGGTGTGGAGGGTGTGTCGATCGCACGGAGAGACTGTCTAGGTCAATAGGCGCACGTGTGCGAAATTTTACACTAATTACAAGTGCAGAATTACCGACGGGGTTCGTGTTCCCATTCGAACGTAGAATTTTCACGATCCCCGCGCATGTCATTACGGGTCTGCAATACGCTCATTTGTCGTTCATGATTAACCCGTTGGTATAATTGGTGGTGCACGGTCTTCACGGAATTCCGTGACAACTGGAACCGCAAATTGTGCCTAATTTGCAGTACACGCGACACGCATTTTTTCCCGCCAATTTTCCGATCGCCGAATCCTGCTTCGAAATGTCTTCGGTGCCAAAAACGAAACATTTGCGAGGTTATGTCGAATCAGGAATAGCATAAATCGGCATTCAGCGAATATGCAGAGGATGCTCTATGCAATAAGCAGAATTTTGGGAAACAAACTTTCCGACCGGAAGTTATTTGTGATGATTTAGTTCCTCATTTAGAACAATGTGAACATAACAATTTGGCAGTATAGTTAACGACATGAAATTAATCTTCTGTAATTTCATACACAATAAATTTATTTACTTCGTATATGACGCTTCCCTTGATAATAAACAACTTTTATACTAGCAATTTTTACCATTTTTTTTTACTTTTAATAGTTTGTTACATATTTTAATATTTACTATTAAATGAAACAGCCGAACTTTAAAAGGCGTTACAATAAAGTAACGTTCTTAATTTATAAAAAATAATGTCTTTTTTTAACTGTACGCACATTAATTGACACCAAATCAATGACTTAATAGTTGCTTGAATATTGATCTCATGTTTTCTGAAAAAAAAGTAGCAGTGTCATTCTCAAAGGGAATACCAGGAACGAAATTGAAGTTATACCTCTACAAGGATTCTATGTGTCTTTGCCACCACAGAAAATAGGGGCAGCCATCAGAAATAGAGTACATACATGTTTACCTATCTAGCTTTCTCGCTATTTGATCCTCAAATTCCCACTAACTTTTAGGTAACTGTAAGAGACTTATAGGGGTCCTAACAAGCACTTAAACATTTAAGCGAACATCAAAGCTATTTGCTGCATCTCTACGTTGATGTGTAATCAAATGTATTGCACATTGTCGGGTGCAGACGTTCGCACAATTGTTTGTACTCGGAGATCAGACAATTCCGTACAATTCTCTCTAATTAGCCAATAAATAAAAGAAGAATTAAATATAGCTAAAATGTTGAACATCGTACTGACATTTCACAACCATTGTTGCAACCGTTCCACATAAAACTTTCATTTTCATTCGAATCGGAAAAATGCCCCGTTAAATCTCAAAATTCACTGACAATCGACGCAGACTTTACAAAATTCTATAAAACTTACAAACCATAGGTTACAAGCCTTAGGTTAACAAATGTGACAAGGTAGTAAACCGCGTTTCGGAGCACGAAAGAACTGGAGATAATAACGCTAAGAGCGGCGACGTCACATATTATTTTAATCAAGTTGTTTGCAAAGGATGACACGGCGTGTTCCGCGACACAAAGACGCTTCGCCTTTTGCGCGATAACAATGAGAAAGAAATTAAGTTATCAAAGTATACGAGGGACCGTTCCTTTTGCACTCGAGAAATTTCCCCGGTGAAACCCGGCGTGCATAATTGGCGCAGAATGGCCGTTGAAATATTCGCTCGGGGATCCACCTACGACTGGATCAACGCGGGACAAGGAAATAGGCGCATATCGACCGGAAGTTTATTCTCATAACGTCTGAAGCGTGCGCGGGGCAAAAGTTGGTACGCGACGCGCGACGTAACGCAGTAGAAACACTTGTCTCTTTCTCAGAAAATTGCGGCTTTAATCGCGCGTGCATAATTGCTACTAAATTTTGCAAAGACCTTGAGCCCGCGCTCCGCGCGCCCGTAGTCTCTCGCACACGTGAGATCTTTAATGAATTTTACAACAGGCATCCCTTGCGCCGACAATTAACGAAACCCTCGGTGGAAAAAATTCTCTCGGCTCTCTTTTGCGCGCTTACGGGAAAATAAATGTTACACATCGTTTGAATGTTTTCATACAAAATTTAGTCGAAATTAGAAATGATTTGTGACTCGTATTTTCGATCGATATAGTAATAGCAGTAGAATAATTAATCAAAATAGATTAATCAAAACATTTTATATTTTCACGTAGGAAAAATATTTGAGCACCTTCAGCGCATCGAATCTCCGTCAAAGAGTTATTGCAAGAGATAAAATAAAATGTTATTGTACGAAACTTCATATTTAAATAAAATTCGTAAACCAAACGGAACAGTAATATGCAGATGGATAGAATGACCAGATAGTCAAATAAAAGAATTTAGTTGAAAATCCGTGAAAGTTTTGTTACACTCGTTTCATTTATTTGTATACGAAATTAATTACCGATCATTTGTATTTTTGTTCATAGGTTGCAACTCCGATCGAAATGTTCGCCGACAATGGATAAAATATCGCGTTCGACGGGCATATTAATTTCATACGACAACAGGAACATTTAATCAACTTGAATCGAACGCTCTTTCTCATTGGTACGTCGTATTCAATTCAGCGTGCATTATTCATCCGCTATTCTTATTCATTACTTCCGAAGCCTCGGCGACATCTTTTGTTCTTCCTATTTCACTTCTGTCCACGCCACGCGGCAAAACTGTTGCCGAATCGTGGTTAGAATAACGAATTCATTTCCTAGGGACGTTTAGGGAGGATTTGGATACTAATTTCAAAGGTTTTCGCCGAGTCGATCCTTTATGATTAAACGCGACTCGAAAATAAATTAAATAAAGGAGACATCTTCGTATCTGTGTAATCATACAAACTAAAAATTCGTTTACAAGATATTTTAAAATTTATTATAAATGCATCAAATCAGCAGTCTACTTATAAATAGAACATGCAATTGATTCATACATTTTTAATATTACTGAAAAATAAATATGATGTATTAGATGCACAAATTAATTGGAGCCCTTTCTTCATCACTTTCTGTACATTTCTTCCATTTTACAAGGAGTTAATCTAAAATGGTAAACAAACTCGAATTCATTAAGATTAATTGTAAGACCCAATAAATTGTACAGCCTAACAAAAGAAAAAAATTATTTGTGACTCGATCTTGCCGAAATGTGAATTGACAAAAATTGCGCAGCAGTTGGGAGGAGCTCGTAAACAATGAGAAACCAGCTGACAGGTGGTTAAAAGTAGTTAAATACTTTTTGGAAAAGGAACGTACCGTACTGCGGTGAGAAATCGCGCAAAGTTATTGGACGATCTAGCTGTCCCGTCCTTTCGGTATTTCTTGCTCTTCATTTTGGAGTTGCGTCTTACCCGCGCTTTGTCAACCAGAGTGGCCATCGATCGAGAGATCCACGATGGCGAGAGCGTGCTCGCATCTACGAAGCCCGATAAAAATGTGTCCTTTCATGCTTGTGCATTTGCCACAGTTCCCTGACGAGGAAATACGTAGAGAAGTAATGCGTGTTTCGTAATATTTTTTGAGGCGAACACGTGATGAAATATTTGCGAGCACACCGACGAAAATAATGAACAATTCGCGTGCGCCGATGAAGTACCGTGCGACTGTAGGAACGCTGACGAACGTTATTAAAATTAATTCTTGAAATTTATCGTTGTCCCGATACTGTCGTCAAACGGTACAGTATTTAATGATGTCTGATACATTGTCCTTGTAGATTCTGGGTACCCATATATTAATTATATTGTAATCGATATTGCTTAATGAATATTAACGTTTTTATATATTCTATCTTATATCTAATATTTTATATATTCCATTTCCTATGGATTCGCGTCATTAGGTATAACTAGACTGTGGATTTTTATGCAAAATAAAACTTTAGATGGCAATCTATTTCTGTTTACAATTAATGAGTCGAAAATAAAGTGACAACTTTTTAAAATACTTTTAATGTATTTTGTTTTTTACTCGTCCATTTTTGCTGTAAACCAATTAATCAATTAACTTCTTATGAATTTACAAAGCACATTTTGTTAAATTTTCGTTATTTCCCCAAGTATTTGTAGAAGCAATTTTTGCTAAACACAATTTTTCCAAAATTTTCATACACGTCTATCCTAGTAATCTTGGCAGAAAAACTGAAGTCGTTTGGTCGATTTAAGGATGTTCTGGAAGTATATAAAAACGCAACAAAATTTTTGAACATTTGACAATATATAATTCTTACTAAATTAATATGTAATTAATTATATTTAAAATTTATTAGGATTCACTAAACAGTTGCAGAGCAAAAAATTATAAACTGTTACAAAACGTCTTTATCGTGTTGTCATCTCAATAATAACCATGAATATTGCTTTCTGAAGTATTTTTAACTTATTTAAATATTTATTTTTAACTTTTTATTGCGTAATTATATATATTGAATATCACAAATTTATTATCCTGAAGTTCAAATCAGAGGGTACAATTATTCGCAAAAGTCACTTACAATTTTTTATAATATGAAGACAATTTGATTAAAAAATAAATATAACATGAAATTCGCTAATTAAACGAAAGCTTTTTAAATTAATCTATTGTTTTAATGCAAAATATACTCATGAATGGCTTTCATTGCCAATATGTTGATGGATTTGGAATTTCTTGTACTTTTGTCTCCCATTGTACCTCCAGAACATCCTCAAGAATTATTCTGGTTTAAAGTGTGTGCCATTAATTATGCGACTGCATATTGCAAAAACGTATTTTGAGCCGGTTGAAAACCGGGTTTGACTGTTGCAGAAGAAATGCGAACGTGTCCCGTGTCAACGACACGAAAAAGCAAATTTAAGAAGGTTCTCAGAATATTCGAGCGAATATTACAGACAGCTGGGGAATATACAGGGGATTGCGGTTGCCACGGAAAAATTACATATTTCGGGAAATTGAAGGCGGACCTTTCGCGGGATCGAAGATAGAGATAGAGAGGTTTGTACCGGGCGGTTTCGTTTCGGGCTGAGCTGAGAGTTATTTAAAATTCGAGTGAGCGAGACTCTTCTTGATAAACTGACACCGGGGCGATGGTTCGCCGACGGAAAGTTTAATTGCATTTGTAATGGGGCTCCCATTGGGCCCCCTGCCGGCGTGAATAAGTATTTTCCGAGTAGCATAAAGAACTACATTAAGAAAATGTATTCCACTGTCTCTCTTCGTGTTGTCATTTCACCATGGAATGGAGGACGCCCGGCAAAATGAATCTTTCGAAGAACCTTCAATGAATGCGGTATTCGAGCCTCTCGATATGTTGAACACGTATTGCAATCCCCGGAGAAGACTCGGGACGCGGAAAAATAGCATTTCCTAACTATGGAATAATATAAACAGAGAGTTATAAGTTCCGCAACTCATGGCTGGTCGTATGATTAAACTGCAAATGTTTTTGCGCTTGCAGTACCGTCAATACAATACCAGTGCACGCGAGTGCAACGGCGCATCGATATCGTCACGACTAGACTGTGAATAATTGTACAAGGCGATATTTTTGCATCTATTTACAGGAACTCGCATCGGACATTTAGAAACATCACTGTATAAGCTTTTATTAACCCTTTGCACTTGGAGCTATTTTAACTAAAAGACGAAAGATTTTCCATTCTAGAATATTTCCATTCTATACCATTTTTTTCTTCATTTTTTGCATATGAAACTGATATAATATTTCATGTAATATGTAAATGTCTAGTAGTTTATTAAATACGAACAAAAACGATAATGTGAGCGATATTTTTAATATGCTAAGGGTGTTAAGGGTGCTAAGGAGTGCTAAGGGTTAAGTGTCAAATACAATATACACAAGCATTTTCTTACTAGATACAAAAGTTGAACCCTCACGAGTCGGTGGCTGGGTCCGCGGCGACCCACATCGTGCGTGTGGATATCGCAGCTACCTCTTTGCCTCTGACTGGTATAGTCGAGGGTACGCATTCTCCCCCACCCCAAACCTAAGTCTTAACCAAAATTCGTTTAAATCGGCGGAATTCTCTGTAATGGATCATAAGTCTTTGATGGGATCAAGTAAATAGAAAAAAAAAACAGTTCAGACGCGGCGGTACTTCCAGCAGCAAACGTAATCGTACATGGACCGTTCGCTTGAAACTCGCAGGTGTAGAATGTTCAGTTCGCCTTGCTTTCACTGTAAATATTTCCCGAAACTAATTTCCTCCGTGCCGCGAAATAACACTTTAAAGGGCGAACTAACTTCACGGCAAATATAAAGCTTATAGAAGAACCGACTCACTTTGCACGCACCACGGCTGCAATCGCATTTGACTTGCAAGAAAAGTCCGCTCGAAAACAACGATAGCATACGTACACGGGTCCAGAATGAAGTCTCTATTAAATATCTGCGGTTGTAAGAATAAACGTCGCATGTCACAATTTCGAAAAATTCGAGTTTATGCATTAATTGAGCTTTGGAGTATAGGATTTACGTATTTACCAGAAGAAAAAGTTATGAAAATAAATTCGAAAGGTTCGAAAAAATAATGCAATTTAACCGATGTCCTATACGAAGAATTAGCGATGAAAACTTTAAACGGCTGTATCTCGAAAATGAAAGTATGACCTAACACCTATAGTTAAAAATTCGTAGAATTTCATTCTGAGTGAAAAGAACTCGAAAAGAACATTATGCTGGATACCTTGCCGAATTTTTATTTCGCCGACAACATGACTTCGATAACCGAATAACTGCATTTTTTGATATTATGGCAGATGTATTTCCAATTACATAATTATTAATAAAGCCGTGTATTACTAAATACATAGCGTAATTTATTTTTACGTATATCTCGAAAACTAAGGCCGAGCGGCGGTAACATGTATAGGGAAAAGTTGTTCAGAATAGTGACCTTGACAACATATTTCAAGGTCATCGAAATCGGTGATGTCGTCAATCATCTACATAATTTCCAAAGTTACTACCGATTAATTATGATGGCCACGAAATAATGTATACAGCTCGACTAACCTATATACAATTAATTTTGTGACTGAACGTATTCGCATTAAAATCCAACGTCGCTCGTCTGACTTTGCCGGTTAGCCTAACCCCTTCTTCTTGGAAAAGGTCGATGGTTGGTAGGAAGAAGTTGTCGAGTCTCGGCACGTAGGGGCGAGTATTTTTCTAAGAGGTGCACAGAGGTGCCGACGTAAGACGCAAGAACAACAGAGCCGAAAGAAAGAAGCCTTGGCGGGGGCGTGCGAAGAAAAGACGCGAGAAAAGACAATGGTGGGGAGATCGCGGGTCCGAACAGTCGGGATCGGCTATACACGTGAAAAATGGCGGCGTGTCCCGCGGTAAGACAACGCGGAACGAGCATACAGAGAGGCGGCGGAAGAAAGAGAGGGAGGGGGGTTGGTAGCAAAAACTGGCGGGCGTCTTTTGCCACGAATACGAGTCGCAAATCGCTGGGCGCATTCACCGACCGTCACTCTTCAGAAATAATTGCTTTGCCCGATGCTCGGATAACGACCGCCGTCTCCTCTCTATCCGCAGCTCTGTTTCTATTTCGCCATTACCGCTCGTTTGCATTATCTCTTTGCTGGCCTCGTCGCGTTGTCACTTGTTCACGCACAGCCAGTTTCCTTTTCAATCACGCGCCCGCCCGGACTTATGGAAATTCTTAATACCCATCCACCCATTCGCCCCTTGCCCCCGCGGCCCTCCACCCACGCCACCGACGTTTTCATTCAACCCACTCAGGGACCAACTCGCGCAAGAAACAAATCCTGCTGTTTGCAGATTTTCCACGCTCGCCGTCGTTCATTCGCTTTATCGGTAATGAGAACGTGTCGCTCGGGGGGTGAAAAAATAACCAGTCTCCCCCCTCTCTCTCTCGCCCTCTGTCTCTCTCTCTCTACGTCGCTGTTTGAAGATATTGCGAGCGTCGTCTGGGGATGGTGACAGAACCAGACGAGACTTTTTGTTCGATACGCGTACTCCGTATTTTAAAACTTGCTGTAGTCGTGTATCGATTCGGCCGGGACTTTGCGTAGCTCATTGTTTTAATGTATTGTGGGTGTAATCTGAGCTCATGCAACGGTAGTACGACTCGTTGTTATATTTTCTTTCCAACTACTCGCCGGACAGTTGGCTCGTATATCCTTCTGATGGTACTTTACCTCGGTCCGTGTCAATTAGTAATAATTAGACTGCGGATCGTTTTATCTGGTCTCGCTTTTGTCGGGTGTTCTGCGTAGACCGGAATAAAAAGAATAGCTACCGTAAAATATATTACTAGCTATTATATTAACTCTGTTTATATATGTTCGTTTAATATTGTTGTGTAATATTGTTTAATTTTCATACATTTGAATTCGAATTTTTCAATTCAAATTTGAATTCAAATTTGAATTTGAATTTGAATTTGAATTTGAATTTGAATTTGAATTTGAATTTGAATTTGAATTTGAATTTGAATTTGAATTTGAATTTGAATTTGAATTTGAATTTGAATTTGAATTTGAATTTGAATTTGAATTTGAATTTGAATTTGAATTTGAATTTGAATTTGAATTTGAATTCGAATTTACATTTGAATTTTTATGCATTCTTAATTCATGGTAATCTGCAGTGAGTAATAAAACCGAGAATTTAATAGAACCCGGAATAGATTTAGGTTACTTTTATCCCATGTGAGCTATTGCAGCAAAAACTATCATAGTACTTAACTTCGCTCTCTTGAAATTTATGTACGAAGATAAAGTAGAAACATCCGCACTCTAGTGATCCGGTAATACAATTTCCCTCCGTTTATTGTAACAGTCCCGAGACTTTGAACCAAGGATTTCGCCTATACCTCCAGATGTTAGGGTTGCGATTCTTCACACCACTAAAAATGGTGCTCAGAGCCGCGAGCCCCCGTAAAATCAGGATTTTAAAGAAAGGAGACGAGACTTTTCTGGCAGCTTGGAATTTCTCTCCCGAGTATATCTAAATTTTTATGCGGACTCCCTAATAGGAGTTTGAATAATAGAAAATTTCTTGGAGGATCCCGATGTTACGTTTTTCGTTTCATTAATTACGCTTTCCGATATCGTTAGCGAAAGTCTTTTTAAGTGATGAGGTCAATTTTATGAATCTCTAATACACTTTATTTAAAATTTGCATCACGTGTTTGATTCGATGTTAAATGAAGAAGTTCTATAAAATAGTAAGTAGCATTTATGAAAGTAGCTTCTTACTTGTAATTTGAACTTAAAATTTTCGTTCCTATTAAAACATCATAAAATTTGGATTTTGCTTTAGATTTTCCTATAGTGGCAACTAAGCACACATTGGAACAAGTTCCACGTGTACTACAAGCTTGTACAGGGTGTATAAAAATTATATGTCACGAATACCATGGAGGGATTCTATACCTCTGGATCGGTGGAGATCTTTCAAAAAAATGGATCGCAAAATTGACCTTGACCGTTTCTTTCGTGGTCAAAAAATTTTTTATCGCATCGTATAGTATTCATCGCAAGGAACAAAAGTCTCATAGGAACAATGGTTCTCAAGTCAACCGTTCTCCTAAGAAACGACTTCGAAGTTTCGTAAACTAATTTCTTCTACATGTCTACAGGGTGTCCCAAAATGGTATAAGCGTGAAGGGAATAATTCTACATGAGATAATAAATTGAAAATATGCAATAAATTTTTTTTATTTGACGCCTCGATTTCGAGTAATTAGATTTTAAAAGTTCAGCGAACACGCGTGCTCTTGAATAGGAATTGTCTGATGCGTCTGATCATGACCTACTAATTCTACTTCTTAAAATATTAGGCACGCGAACTTTTTAAAGTCAATTTTCTCGAAAACGAGGCGCCAAATGAAAAAAATGTATTCTATACTTTCAATTTATTTTCTCATGTAGAATCATTCCCACCACGCTTATACCATTTTGGGACGCCCTGTAGACATATGGAAGAAAATCGTTTACGAAACTCAGTCGTTTTTTAAGAGAACGGTTGACTCGAGACCCATTTCTCCTTTGAGATTTTTGTTCCTTGCGATGACTACAATACGATGCGATAAAATGTTTTTTGACCTTGAAAGAAAGCTTCATGCTCAATTTTGCGATCCATTTTTTTAGCAGATCTCCACCGATCCAGACGTATACAATCCCTCCGTTGTATTCGTGACACATAATTTTTATACACTCTGTACATAAAAACTTCTTCGTAAATCGTAGTGTTATAGAAATTCGGTCCAGTTTTTGGGGCGACAGTATTTCCGTTTGTCATAGTCGCGGAGTGCTTTGCATAGCAACGAGCTCGGGACAAGCATCGGGTGATCTTCAGCCCCGGAAACCCGATGGGGGTAACAGGAGTAAATTACGCGTCGGGAACAAGCCTTCGGTTTTACAGGGGCCCGGGAGCCGTCCGCCAGGTATTTTCACAGAGAGAGAGAGAGAGCGTATAATCGCACGGCATCGCCGAGCGAAATTTATTATTGCGCTTCGCGACGCGCCAGGTCGCCGGAAGATGGACAGAGCCGAGCTTATCGCCGCATTCTTCGCGAAACGTTTGCAAGACAACTGGGCTGGGCCCCCGCGACAAGCGTAATTCACGTAACCCGTTGCCCAGGTGAATCGATACGTTACGCCGGGGACACGTGGACACGTCGCGACGGTATTCGCAATCGATGGCGGCAGCGTTAATTTGCAATTAATGCCGGCCGAACGGGGACATTCTTGTCGCTTTGCCGGCGGAAGTTGGGGGTGTCCGGGCGGGATTTTGCATTGGATTACCAAATGCTTGGAATTTTGACAGCGGCTGCGAGTGAATTTGTGCCGCTCGAGCGTATCGCTGCGCCGGAAACTACAAAATTTTGCGCTCCACCACCGCACAGTGGGCCAGAATGACGCGGTAGCTGTTCACGAGCTAAAAAATCAAAGTCCTCATATCGATTTTTAACGAATGTACGTTGTTTCTCAAATGTCCATTACGTTCGAAAACGATAATATTAATTAAAAATATTAAAAACTATCGTCACAATAAGCGTTCAAAGATCAAACTTTTTCAGATGCCGTTTTTCATCGAAAAAATTCCTTTTCTTTGCAACGCTGTCCTGGAAAACCTAGTGAACATTATGAGCCCATTTTTTTTTATGGATAGTATATGCGTTTATATTTACGACGCACTTGGAATTAAAAATTTTTGTTGATTAGTTTTTTTTTTTTTAAATACTCTGTGAACTGAAGAGATCCGTCAAAGTTTTTCATCTTTGACAAGGAATAAGTTAAAAAGTTTAAAAAAGTTCAAGATTTAACCAAGTGGATCATTTTCAGCAACATCTCCTCTAAAAGGTCCCGCGTGACACGCAATTAAGTTTTAAAACAACGCTAAAATAGGCGTGAACAGCTAAATCGTCATTCTGGCCCACTGTGCACCGCACCGTTCCGACGCGACGTTCAAGCGAATGTTTGACAGGTTTCTACAGATCCTAGCGCGATATGTTTGCTCTCGCGGACGAGTTTGCGCGATTGTTTACGGGATTTGTTCAAATTATTTATTGCTCTAAATCACGATAGATTCGTATAAAACATCAGCACGGGATGATCTTATTCTTTGTACCGGCAGAATACCATCTTTTCGGAGGATGTACACTGACTCCGAAATTATTTAAAGTCATCTCTGCACAATGAATAATTATTAAATAGCTGCAAACATTCAATGTGGCATTTTCACGGAGGTTACAACACATATGGAGGACATACGATTCATGTACACAATTATAGTAGAGTGACACACTATACACATATACACTGACTTCCACTAATATTCGGACACTCTTAAAAAGACGATAACTTTTTTAATATTCGACCATACAACGTTGAATTTTTTTGAGAAGTTAGAATAATCGGTTTTGTTACGTAACGTGAAAAGAATTTTTGAAAAAATTGCTTTTGGTCGGAATTGCAGAGAAAATACTAAAATTTATGTTTTACAATTTTTTTATGTGGGCTCTGTATTGTATAGTAGATCTGTATTAATTAAACATATTCTGAAAAATTTCATTAAAATCGGTCAACGCTGCAATGAGCTACAAACGTTTAAAAGATGGTAGAAATTGCAATTTTTCACGATTTTCGGCCTCTAACTGCAATAAATCTAAGGATTCATACATCTTTCTATGCCTGTCGTTTTTTCCCACATCAACCGATTTCGATGAAACTTTTACAATGCATATAATTGACACAGATCTACAAAACATATATTTTAATTTTTCAATATAGACCCACATAAAAATGTTGTAAAATGCAACTTTTAGTATTTTCTCCACAATTCCAACCAATTTCAATTTTCAAAAAAATTTCTTTTCACATCATGTAGTAAACTAATTGCTCTCACATCTCAAAAAAAAATTCAAATCGTATGGTCTAATATCAAAAACCTTATCGTTTTTTAAGAGCGTACATTTTCTGAAACTACTCTGACGTTCCTAAAAATTGCATAAAAATATTCCGAATTGCTTCTGAACACATAAATTATATTTGCAAAATTCAAACGTTCCTGAATAAATTAAAGAACCTGCATATTTATAACTTGAGAATTGAATTAGTTTATGATAGAACGAGTTTGTTAAGAATTAGAAGGGTTATTTTAAAATGGCCCAGCGACTTTTGACACACTGTACAAGTTCCTCGCAAAACGAAACTCTTACCGGGTCACAAAAGACCCGGAGGTGCCATAGACAAACCAAAACATTCCGAGTATTTCAGCCATGAATTTCACCGAGCACCGCCATATGGCATCGTTTTATTCAAAAATTCGAATCAAGCTGGCCCGGAGCCGTTCAATATTCATCGAGAATTATTGCATTGCGGCTCCGCCATTACGCCACGGGATCATGCGTCCTGGTATTCTGTTGTTTCAGCTTACGTCATTAACGGGGTCGCTCGTTTTTTCGCGAGCAACAAATTTCAGAAACAATTCGCCGGATCGGATCGCGGGACGGCGCGCAAATATTTTTCGTAAATAATTTCTGCGCGCAGCCGGCCGCGGCCGGCTATTGTCTCTTTGGGGGCTGGCCCGGTTTCGCGAGAGTGCGTTTCGCTCGATCACGAGAGGCCGAGTGGGAGCGAGCAAGAGAGAGAGAGCGAAGCCGGCCTCTATAAATTCTCTTTATCGGTGCTACGCGTGAAGTCACGCGTAAATAATTTACGTCAGTCGCGTGCGAACACTTCCCGTGTCCCTTTGTCGACGAAAGTTCGCGCGTTTTATTCGGCGCAAAATAATTGTTTGACCGTGCGAATTTTCTTGGCGGGCCTGCCGCGCCCGCGCGCGAGCGCAAATTTATGCATAAATTTACACGTAAATAACGAGCCGGCGGGTCGTTAGCAATGGAGATAATACTATTTCTACCCGGGCGACGTTGTAATTAAATTTCACCGGGGATGTTCGATAAGTGCGCGAAATGCTTTCGCACGGCCGCCGGACGTTATTTATCGCGTCGGCGTGTTAGGCGAGGGTGGACGAAAGAGAGAAAAAGAAAGGAATGGCCGGCTCTCCGCGTATGTTCCGCGAATTTCAAGAACGCTATTCCTTGGGAGCTCGAGAACAACGAAGCCTCTCTGCGAAATAATTAATAATCGATTTCAAGCCTGATTTTGCAGCCGGCGGATTCACTTCAGCCGGGTAAGGAGAAATTGATTATCAACTTTACCGGCGTGATTTAGAGTTCATTAGTGTGCTGGCGCGATGCTCTCGTACACATGGTTGTCTGTTTATCGTGGACCGGGCGAAAATGTGTCCGCTGTTTTTCACTATGGAAAAAATTGTCTGTCGTCCGATCGTTTGGATTGTTGAAATGTTTTGTTCTGTCGAATATTTTAACGACATCTGAATCATTACCCCCCTGGATAATAATTAATTGGTTACTGGGGAAACAAGAAATCTGTGCCGGGAAAGTCACAGCTCAGTTTCTGTGATGACATCGTAAATGCAGCAGGAAAATGTTGGAATTTATTTAAGAAACAAATTGACAAATGTATCTACCATTACTTGCAAGGGAACATATTCAGTTGATACACGCCGATTTTGATGAAACTTACTTGAGATATAGTTCTTCGAAAAATGTTTGACACGTATTTTTTTTTGATCGGCAACCATCCACTCTGAGGGGGTGAAAACAGCCCTCGAAGTCAGGGATCAAAACCACATTTTTTGAGATATCTGGGAAACTAGAAGTCGAAAAGAATTGATTTCTTTTTAAATGTGTATTTTTAATAGGAAATGTAGTTACGCAAGAATTTTTTAACAAACTTTTTTTTCTAAAAAATGTGGTTTTGACCCCTGACTTGCAGGGCTGTTTTCACCCCCTCAGAGTGGATGGTTGCCGATAAAAAAAAATACGTGTCAAATATTTTTCGAAGAACTATATCTCACGTAAGTTTCATCAACATTGGCGTGTATCAACTGAATATGTTCCCTTGTTAGTAAAACAAACGATACATTAGATCGTCGTCCGATTTTTTCCAAAGCGATCCTCACTCGTGTTGAGTTTGTCGAACAGTAAAGACGTGCCTCACAACGTGTCTTCAGACATATTACTTAGAATAAATTCTATTTCATATTTTATAAAGAGTGTGGCTTATTGTATACCCATATTGCAACAGAAAATTATCTTTATAAGGTCACATTGAAACGAACAGGTAAAAATATTTTTTGAACTTCTCGTAGCGATTTGAATTTATATGAAAAACAAGTCATCTGCGAAAATGAATAAAGTGGTCCAAAGAGTCCACGACTATCACTAGTCATCTAGGGGTTAGGAAAAATATCAAAAAGTCTAAATCATCAACAGATTATGACAGAAGGCAGTCGACTATTGAACGTCGTCCCTAAGATTACACGGAGTGACAGGAGATTGTTATTTATTTATTTATTAATGCCTTAAACCATGTACGGTTTATATAGCATACATTAGTATAACACTTTACAATTGACAATTGACAATGAGGTGTATATCGTTATACTAAGTTAAATTAACATAAACGATAAACGCTAAATGCGAATCTTACATTTTTTGAGAAAATTGAAAATAAAAATTAACGCTGTAATGTCTCGTACGCTTAGAAAGAAATTAATAATATAGGGAGGGTAGTATTTTCGTTTGAGGAGCAGTTCGATTAAATGCCCTCGTTCTGAATCGTATTCTGGACATTGCCAAATAACATGGTTAAGGTCCTGAGCCTCTGCCCCGCATTCACAAGAACCATCCGAAATAAAGTGCACTCTCGCCAGGGAAGCATTTAAATTATAATAGTTCGAACGGCTTCTATTGACGAATGTAACAAAATGTCTAAGTAATTGGAGACCCGAAAACCGCGGTATTCTTGCATCTTTAAAGACAGGAGATTCTGTATTGTTTTACAATAATTGTTCCTTCAATTTCGGACACGTTCGGTAGCGACGACCGTGTATTCCAGTCTTTGGCGAACTAATAAGCACCAAAACACGTATCAACGTCTACATCAAACAACCGGCTCATAATCCCGTAACTGGGTAGCCATGGAGCAAATGTAGAAAGGGCTGCGCCTCAAGAAAGGGTAAACACGGCGCCGTGCTCCTTAACGACGTCCTCTCGAACCTCGAAATTGTTCACGGCGACAAGTCACAGGCTATTCAGGCCGTTGCGTTGGTCAGTCTCAGAGAGAAGCCATTAGCAAGACAGGCCCGGGCGTACAGAAGCCAAAGGAAAATCAGAGAGTAACATTACCATTGTACGTCAGCGGCCGAGTTGGAGAGAGAAGGAGAGAGTGAGAGTGAGAGGGAGAGAGAGAGAGAGAGAGTTGGGACAATTCAGCGCGCCTATGTTGCCCGAGGCTATGGAAACACGAAACGAATACAAGAGGCACGGTGATAAAGAGCACGTGGCAAGAGGCTAGCTGCGGGCCATCTGGAATCGGGCTAATTTGACGATTGAGCCGATGCCAGGATGCCGCGGGATTCACTTGAAAAACGAGAGCTCGAACGCGCGATCCTCCAATGCGAACACGCGCGCGCGCGCGCGCGCTACTGCACACGTGGAGGAACTGCACCCTTCGTGCACACGTGCACGCGTCGAGACGCGCGCCCTTCGTGCACACGTACGGGGTGGCGAGGAACTAATGGCCATCGGGATAAGAGTGATTCTGCCTCTGCAGGGTGAGTCACTTAACCCTTTCTGGCCCTGCCGGAAAGTCTCGAGACACACTCGACATTGACGTTTGCGTCAGCGGGTACGCATTTTATTCATTTATATTGCTAGATTTTTCTGCAACATTAATATTTAATTCCTTGCAGGATTTATTTGATATAGCGATTAGAACTTGACTTTTGCATCAGCAGTTAGGCATTTTATTTATTTACGTTGCTAGATTTTTCTGCAACATTAATATTTAATTCCTTGCAGGATTTATTTGTGACAGCGATTAGAACTTGACTTTTGCGTCAGCAGTTTCGCATTTTATTAATTTATATTTATAGATTTTTGTGCAACATTAATATTTAATTTCTTGCAGGATTTATTTGTTACAGCGATTAGAACTTGACTTTTGCGTCAGCAGTTAGGCATTTTATTTATTTACGTTGCTAGATTTTTCTAGCATTAATATTTAATTCTTTGCACACGATTTATTTTACGGTTACAGTGATCAGAACTTCTTTGTAGTTGATAGTTTCTTAGAGGAAGGAAGTTTATATATTTAACCCCTTGCCCTACGATTTATTTTACGGTTTCAGTGATTAGAACGTTTTTGTAGTTCGCAATTTCCTAAAAAAAGAGAAAATTTATATCTATCGTATGCCTATACATGCTCTCCAATAACTGTACAATTAACAAAATCAAAATAGAATTTCATCTCGATTTAAAGGAAATTAATAACATACATATTTATTAGGCTTCGTTCAGAATCTTCATCACGAGTCTGACACGTTATTGTAGGGCAAGGGGTTAAATGTTGTTTCTCCGTGAGGTCATTTGAAGTAACTTTACAAAAATGATCCTTTACGTGAAATAGTTACTCAATATGTAATTACAGATTGTAGTAATTATTTTCATCGTATAACGAATTAACAGTCTTGTCTATTTCGGTGTAAAGTGTTTTAAACCATTTAGGTGGTTATTCTGAAGGGAGAGGGATGATTACGGTGGTGCGTGAAGTATTGGAACTGTACGCGTTAGTCTAAGAGATTTCGGTATGTGTAATAAATTAATAGAGTGTAGTTAGGTTACTACAGCACATAATGGTCGAAAGTTTGGTTTGAACTTCACTAATGTTATCATTGAAGTTAACACAGTCTGCCGACCACTTTCGGTATTTGCGTTAGAAGTTCACAAAACTAACTACAACTTGGAGTTTTTTTTTAATGATTCAGGAATATTCCCTATTTTTAACGAAAATGTTCTTAATAGTATTTAGACTTTTACGAAATTTTAGTAAAACAGAGATTTATGAGTTTGTGCTAGAAAAATCTGAAGAATTGAAGTGGTACTGAAATTACCAAAGAAAAAGTTTCTAAGTGACTCTTGTCCCTTGCAGTAGGAGAAAGTGCAGGGACGTAGATGCAGAAAACTTTTACTTTGCGTTAAGATCCACTTATAAGTTAAATCAAATTTTGTTAATTAGTTCCCCAAATGTCCCTTCTCTTTTCATAAATGACCTGGAGCACTCGTGAACTCTTTGGAAACTATCAGAGTATTTCTCTGTTAGAATATCATATGGAACCATATGAAATGGAATTCACATGATATTTGATGTTTCTGATGGCTATCTTTAACCGGAGAAACATGATTACCAAAAATTCTTTCGTATTACTATATCTAGTGATACAGTGATCCGGTGTACTGGCAGTATATTACATTTCAAATAAAATTTAATCTCGACTCTGCTCCATTTCAAAAATCGTGGAAAATGTGGATTATTCAAAGCACGCAAAGGATGACATTGTAGATAAAATTAGTAAAGGTAACGAAAGATTTACGGAAATTAGTTGAATAGAGGGCACGACCATTGGTGTGTGCGACAGAAATTAACCCTTAACACTCGACTGGAGACACCGAGGCGCCACTAAAAATTGCTGCAGCATTATTAAAAATATTGTTCACATATTTAATAAAATATGATGGTAACTAATCAATTACTAAACATGTAAATATTCTATGAGGTGTTACATCAATTTCACATCCACCAAATTTAAAAAATCAGAGACCGTGAAAATATTCTAGGTTGGAAGAAATGTTTAACTTTCGAGTTAAAATAGCTCCGAGTGCAAACGGTTAAATTTTGGAAATGTTTTGTGAGATTCATCTCTTGCAGTGGATTGATATTATAAATTTTTCAAATTTTATTATTCAATTTCAATTATTCGATAGCCACAACGAGACCCCAATAATTCTCTTTTTCAAAGTAAACATAGTTTCATAATTTTTAACTATATCGAACATTTTCATCGGGTGAAGGGTCATTTAATATTCATCATTTATCCGTCAGGTTACAGCAAACGATCCCCAGGCTGATCGGCAGCTTCGTAGCCACCCTGTACGTGCTCTCACATGCGGATATGACGTATCTGTCGGTGCAAACATTTCTTCCGAATTTAAACGGTGGAACACTTCAGGCTCGAATGTTGGCCAGGATTCTGCATGGGCGGGCACTCGGTTCGCGGTAAAAGGACCCGTGCCCGAACGCCTCTCCGGTACATCGCGAGCACAAACACGTTCCGGACGTATTCCGGATCGGTCTCCTCTGGCCGCCCTAGATGAATGGGCGCCGCCCTTCGCGCCCGAAGAGTCCGGTTCGGTGCTCGCGGAATCTCTCGCTGGGTTGAAGCTAATTATACCAAAGTTTCAACGATACTCGGCGCCCGAGGATGGAAACTTTTCCAACACGGTTAATTTTCCATGGGGCGGCGGTCAGTTCTCGCGCGAAGCCTCGCCCCCGTCGCTCGACGCCGACGCCGACGCCGACGCCGACGCGTGTCGCGGAATACGTTTCACGGGTGAAGAGTTGGAATCGCGTTGTTTGCTCGGCTACCGTGTAAAATACTCTGTAACTTACGTTTATGCGCAGGATTCGGCCCGGATTAGAAACGCTGTTCGAGGGGGGACTGTAATGGCACGAGAAACCCGGCCCGCTACTCTGCTACGCCGCGCCGCCGCGAGTTATTTAGAGCCGGAGCGACTCTGAGCCGTGGAAACTAATTAATGGACACCGTTGACTGCCCCGATGCCGCTTTAATTCGACCGTGGAAAAATGTTCAATTCGACGCTCCGTTACTGCGGCTGGTTTACGCGCCGGAATTCCACCGTGCTGTTTTAACTGTGGGTTTACGGGGAACTGAAAGCGAGAGTTATGCGTTACCTCATGATAAGAAGATTATTCAGATTTTTAGCGATTTTTATTATATACTGTATTGTAGAATTGTTCGTAATAATGCATCTTTTACAAACTCAAGAATGGTAAATTAAAAAATTTAGTTCTCGTCGTTTCAGGTCCTGTAAAAGTGCAAAAGCAGATTTTCCAGCAGATACTGCAGCTTGTACGCATCATATAAATTAACTATCTATAGTAGAGGATATGCAGTTTACAGTAACAGTTTTCTCGATTTTTTAAGTACTTGCGATAATCTGACAAAAAATATTTTCAACGAAAGTTTTCGATTGGCTATACAGGGTGGGGCGCTATAAACAGGTCACCTGAATAACTCGCTTGCTTTTGAAGATAGAAGGTAATGCATCAGACCAAACTTACTTGGTATCGAGGCGCTGGTAATCTGATGTTATGTTCCGAGGGTATAATGCAATAAGAAAAAAGTTCGAGAAACATTTTTTTTATAGTATTGTCAAGGTCACCTTCTTTTTTTAAATGGCACTTTGTATTTTTGACTTAACAGTGTTACAGCCCGTGTCAAGACCTTTCGAACATTTTCGTTTATTGTTCGAATGTACAGCCAATCGAAAACTGATCAGCTTTCGTTCAAAATATTTTTTGTCAGATGATCGCTAGTACATACTTAAAAAATCATGAAAACTGTTACGTGGGACACCCTATATATGGAATAACTAATATTAGGACCTAATGTTACTTGAACATTGAAGAATATTACCTTCACTTACTGGTTGAAGATTAATTAATCCGAGGCTAGCGTAGAGTGTAACTTTTTAGTACTACATTATTATGAAAATATGTTATTGTCCACTTAAAAGTACACACGAACGAGGCTTTCCAAAATACAGGCGACAAGGAGGATAAGAAATAAGAACGGTAGTTATTATGCTACATGTTCACGTGAGAGTATGTCTTCAAAGCAGCTCTCTCTCTCTCTCTCTCTCTCTCTCTCTCTTCCTCTGTCATGAAGACACAGCATAAGCCGTTGAGGAGTTGCTCTCAGGCCAGTGACCATTAAAGAGTTCTTCTCTTAAGAGCAAGTCAAGGAAGGAAAATTTTGAAGGCGATAGGAAGCCCAGGGAACGAGTTTTGTATCAGGCTGGTGCACGCGAAATCTTGTTTTTATGCAGCTCGAGTTTCCTGGTGTTTTATATTTATATTAACCTCGTAAACGCATAAACATTAACCTCCTTGGTAGCAGGGGATTTTTTAAGTTACATAATTTAATGAAAGCAAACGAAGAGCCAGAGCGTCCCTTGGGAAACAAGAGCATAGACAGGTATGAACGTGTGTGCTCGTTCGTTTCATTTAAACAAATGCAAAAATAGTATTAAAAATTTCTTAAATTCACACGAGAGACGACCGATAGCTGATAAGATTTTTCTCTTTATTTTCTAATATATTATAGATAAACGATAGAACAGATACGGGAACTGTTGCTTGAACACGTAACGACGGCGAAAGTGTTGTACCAACTAATAATAGGATATCATGTGCATCGTTACATATTGCGCATGGTGGGATGTCCGTAACATAACGGGGTTTCGAAAAGATAAACACTATGGTGGCGCATTAAATTCTCAAAAAGCTAAGCGGTACAGATCAACGGTAATCTTTCCGGGCGATTAAAGCAGCGCATGACAAGCCCGAAGCGATCCCGTTAACGAGATTTCGACCGCGAGGAGCAGAGAGTTTAACCCAGATGTCGGGTTCGAGCACAATCGATACGCGTTCTCGCGGCACGATGATATTTGTCATTCGCAGCGCAAGTAACCACCGACTCCTGTTTTATATTAACCATCGAAAACCTCAGATGAGATCCATTTCATCTGTACAATGGCTGTGGCAAAAGTAATCAACCATCGCTTATCTGTCACGTTCTACCCCAGACTACAATGATAAAGTAATACATTCTAAATTACACTTTAGTCAATCTTCGTTACCTCAAGTTTCATACTGATACTACATCGTGCAAAATGGATAACTTTAATTAAATAACTCTTGAACTATAAATGCTGATATAAAAATTTTTTTTAAATTGAAAATTTTTCTAATATCATATATGCAGTAATATTGTTTTGTTCAAGTAGCTTAACCCTCATCCGTCCCTCGGTGTAAAATTGACACAGTGGTAAAAGATCCATTAAATAACAAGGTAAACACTGATTTTTCGATGTATTTTTATTCAAATTGAGTTCGCCGATTCTGATGACCTTGAAATATGTTGTCAAGGTCACTATTCTGAACAACTTTTCCCTATACATGTTACCGCCGCTCGTCCTTAGTTTTTTCGAGATACACGTAAAAAACTTTGGTTATTCTTATGTTACCAGTACAGTGTATTCTCGGAAAAATGGTCACTATGGTCTGGGTTAGGTCTGGTTTCACTTCACCATCTTACATCATCTCAAGTAGCATCTCGTCTATTATATTGGGGGAATCCAGGGAACCCAGACCTAACCCAGATAATGTCATAATTATTAATTAAGCAGTGTATTACTAAATAAATAGTGTAACTTATTTTTACGTATATCTGGGAAACTAAGGCCGAGCGGCGGTAACATGTATAGGGCAAAGTTGTTCAGAACAGTGACCTTGACAACATATTTCAAGGTCATCGAAATCGGTGAGGTCAATCATCTACATAATTACCAAATTTTCAGGCACCTGCAAATAACAGGATAGTTTAACTTCTATTTCGGGAAAACTATGTAAAATTTACACGAGGGACAAATTAGGGTTAAGAGAACAAATTTGTAGAAAATCTTGAGTTACAAAGGGTGAATTTGATTTACAAGGGTGGTAGGTTGCATTTGAATAATAAAAAGGCGAATTTGTTCTGTGCAAGTTACTTGGCATCTTCTCTGGATTAGCTTGGAGTAAAGCAGACGATCGCCGTATTCTTTTCTCGGCAGCCACGGCAGAATTGAGTGTTTCGTAGTCCGGCGATAGTACGGATGTTGAGTAGGCGAGCGTCGAGTTCTCAATTAGAGGGCTCGGTTCGTCGGGCACGACAACGGGGCCGATATTCGCACGGTAGGACGGGAGAAGGATCCCTGTCCCGGGTCTCGGTGTCTTAAATTAGAATTTCAGGTGAGTCGTTCTGAAATCCGATTCGACGACTCTACATGGCTCTACCGGAGGGTCCGTAATCGATCGCGGCGAGCAGTGGCGCGAGCGAGACCAACGAAACCCGGGGACCCGGTAGAAATTACTGGATGAAAAGAAAGAGAGAGACGGGAAAAAGGGCAATGGGACAGATAGAGAGATAGCGAAGGTAGGGGTGGCTAAAACGGGGGGAGAGCTAGAGTGAGAGTAAGAGAGAGAGAATCTGTGCAGGTAGGTGTGGAAGGGGAAGGGAGAGGAAAGCGAAGATGGGGATACACAACGCGAGTGGAAGAGAGAACGGTAGAGGAAGTGGATCCCGGTCGCGGTCCCCGTCAAGCTGACTCTGCCACTGGCTGTGATTACGCAGGTTTAGTTTTCAGATGCATTCTCGTCGAGCACACCGGGGCCCTGCATTGCCCGGAATAATCATTTAACCTTCGCCCCATGCATATTCATGAGCATCGACTAAAAGGTGCTTGGAGATACTTACGGCGGGCTGGGAACAACGCTTCGATTCTAAACTTCTGCGGCTGGTAAACCGCATCGAGGAATATACTTAATGTTAATCTCGGGGGGATTTTTGCCAGCGATTCCGGGGCAACCTCCGCGCGAACTTTCTCGCTAACTCCAGGCAGCCTCTTCCGAGATATATGGCGAATGAATTAGAATGGAAAGAGCGAAACCCCGGTTCCCCCCCGCGAGAAAGGGCGTTCCAAGAAGCGAGAAGCGCGCGATGCGAAACGCTTCGCGATGTCTCGCGCTGATTTTCACAGAACTTTATGGATCCGCCGCCGCGCCGTGGCTGACGCGGGAGATACACAGATTTTTTCGCCGCATCTCGGACGAGATTACGGGTCGGAATTACCTGCGGGATTCTGGCCGAGGCGCTGCTTATTTTGCCAAAGGCATTCGGTATTTTGGGTCGAATGGATCGCGTCTGCGGGGGGAGATTTTTAAACAATTTTATTAATTCCCTGTGCTTGGTAACCGTGTTCTTATTGTGAATTATTTGCAAGGCTAAATGTGGCGAGCTACGCAAATATTAGCGAACGAGTTCGGGAAAGTTGATGAGAAATTCTTTTTGTAGATCTGCAAAGCATACTCGAGACTCGTTAGGGAACATGTACTGATGGGACACGATTCGTAGATCTTGGATTATCGGCACGGAGCCGTGAATACAACAATTATATATTAAATTAGTTTTGTGATGCGACCTACCTCTGTACCGGCTAACACAATTCCTGCTGGTTATTTTTACCGCTATCCGGAATCAGACATCCATCTTGATACCTGACGTCCACTCGCCCAACCAAATGTAGTTAGCAAAGAATATTTAATAGGAATAAATTTATATTTCATTTAATCGGGGCTACTATATTAACTCCGAATTACATTTCGTGTGTTTAAGTAATGAAGGAGACAGTTTTGGGATAATTGTGTAAATATAATTGAATAATAAATCTGGCAGTACCACTCGTAATTGTTTCTTTATATTATATTCCGAGTCTGTAGAACATTTGGGCAGAAGTCGCAGTATGTCATACTGAAATGTGCATATACGTAACTCGAGAAAAATAAATGAAATTAATGTAGATTTGTTATTAATACAAAGATTCCTTAAAAATTGATGGACGGTTTTATTTCACTGTTTTATGGAACAAAAACCAGGTCACAAGTGTGATTGTGTGAAACCCTCAAGGTTTAACTTACGCTTCTTAAATAATTATATTATACTGTATTAAAACGTCTGTACAGTACTGCAAAATAATCTCTTCCTTGAGATTCGAATTGCATTAACAAAAAAGAAAAAAGATAGCCACAGAATTAAATTATTGAAACTGGACGCGATTAAAAAAATAATTGATTATTTAATAGTAAATTGAGACTATCGTATTTTACCATTTATATAAATAAAAGGATTGAAATTATTCACACCAGATTGGTCTTACTGTTACACTGTAGAAAAAGCATTTACAGCGTAAAAAGATCGACTATCGTGAATATCATACTCTCTTTCCAGCCGCCCCATGTTCCACGGTTCATTTTATTAAAGGAACTCGCAGGGCTGAAACCAGTAATTTCTATAAAATCAGAATTTCCATTTAAGGTATTCGCGTAACTGACACATGACACTTCATCGGCTAACAATTTTCTCCTTTCGCGCGCAGTGTTCCCGTTTCGCACCTTCATTCTCCGATTTCTGTCCGCCCCCTCTTGCTCCTATGTAATCCTTCTCGTTATTTAACCGTCACAAACCGAAATGGTTTTGCAAGTTGATAATGAAGTTCGACGGCTTCAATCGTAGCGCAAGTAATATAGACGGCGCATTGTGCGAGGAAAGTGACGGGACACGGGGAAATGAGACTCGGTGCTTCGTCGTCGACGTCGTCGTCGTCGTCCTCGTCGTCGGCGCTCGAGTCGTCGGAAACGTCAAATATTTGTCAAGCGAATGCGCGCGATTATCTGGTTGCATTTTAAGTCGTCTCTCCCGGCGTTCCTATTTACTCTGCGATCTTTTTCCACTTCGTCTTCCGTGATGTGCTTTCTCGCCGAGCGAGCTTGCGACGAAGTTTCTGTTTCCAGCGACACCTTACCTCGCGTAATTGAGATACATAAGTATAGTCTTCGGAATCGTAAGTTACGCTCACACTGGAATTGAACCTCCTCCGGTCCTGCGTCTCGGAAAAATTCTTTGGTCAAAAATGTACTTATATGTGAATATTTGTAGTCTCTTTCAATCTTTATGCATTTCCAGTAATCGTATCTTTCTAAAATTTAAGAACATATGTATTATTATTTATTTATTGCTTCAAACCTTATAAGGCTTATACAGCACATACAATACAAATCATACAACACACGATTATATTACAATATGCCTTAGTGTCTAACTTACAATTAGTTTACAGTAATTTTGTTAGGTTTCAACTACCTCATTGAAATTAAATTTTAATTGAGCGTAATTTAATGAAATGAAAAATAATTTTCAGACCTTTTATACCTGGAATGGATAGAAACCAGGAGACAGTACTTGTATCGGAAAAGCGTTAATAGAAGCGTGTCATGCTCAGCTTCATAGATTGGGCATTGCCAAATTACATGATTTGGATTTTGTGATTCAGCACCACACTCGCAAACACTGTCTAAAATAAAATTAATTCTGGCTAACGAAGTGTTTAAATTGTAGTGATCATATGTATATTAACAAACATTAATGACATTTCGGTAGTTTTATTTAACATTGTAGTATCATATAATTCATATTAATAATTCGGTCTGTTAATACTCCCAAAATATTTTCAAACAGAAAATTTAAACTTCCCGCTGGAAAAAATTATGCAATGGCGTACCTGACACGACGTACAAAATACTTTCGTTGAGCGGATTAATCGGCGTTTAAATATGACCAGCAATCGGTGGAAACAAGGAGAGGGAAAAGTTTGGAGAAATTCTTTGGTCAAAAATGCACCGTGTTATATGTGAAAATTTTGAGTCTCTGTCAATCTTTATACATTTACAGTATTCGTATCTTTCTAAAATTTAAGAACATATGTATATCACCAAACATTAATGACATTTCGCTAGTTTTATTTAGCATTATAGTATCATATAATTAATTCGGTCTGTTAATACTCCCAAAATATTTTCAAACAGAAAATTTAAACTTCCCGCTGGAAAAAATTATGCAATGGCGTACCTGACACGACGTACAAAATACTTTCGTTGAGCGGATTAATCGGCGTTTAAATATGACCAGCAATCGGTGCAAGCGAGGAGAGAGAAAAGTTTGCGATCAGTTTGGTTTTTCAATAGTCGAATGGATGACGATCATTAACTTGATCGATATTAGCGAAGTTGCAGAGAGGAGCTCGGGCGCTGCCGAAACTCTTTCCCCGTTCCTGTCTCATTCAGCCCCATCCTTTTTTCCGTTTTCATTAACCATCTCGTCGCAAAGGCGGGAGAGAAGTCGAGTTGAAACTCATCCTCGACTTCACGTTGCATTTCTTATTGCGACTAAAGCCAGGCTGCCGCTCGAGTTATCTCGAGACATCCGACAGGTCTGACAGCCGAGTCGGTTCACAACTATTGGTTTCACGTGGCGCGCCACTCACTGTCGACAGACGAGGCTCAAAAAGAAAAGCGCGCGTCCCGGCGACCGGCGGAATAGAGAGGGACGCGTGTACTCGACACTCTATTCTTGTAAAGAATATTGAGATGGAACACTATCCGATAAGAGTTTTAACGCGGGACCGCGCGGTACTTCGTGCAACCATGGCGTTTTTTTCTTTTTTTTTTTCTTTTTTTACTTTTGTTTAAACACTTGAACCTTTCGTGCCGCGCTGCACAGGCTGCTGGTAGAACTCGCTTTGTCGCTCGGGGCTGTAACAATGTCAAGTTCCGTTGGAAGATGTAACGAGGGGTCCCCTGCGGGATCGATTTTCGATCATTTCACCCCTCGATGAGTCCCGGAGTTTTATTTAATCTGCAACGAACGGGGAATAGTATTTCATCTTCTCAGGGAATCTGTGTCTTTTGAAAATTGCTTTTTCAATTGCCTTTGAAAGAAGAGACATTATATTTATTTATTTATTAATGCCCTAAATCGTGTATGGTTTATATATAGCATACGTTAGTATAACACTTTACAATTGACAATTGACAATAAATGGTAAACGCTAAATGCGAATTTTACATTTTTTGAGAAAATTGAAAATAAAAATTAATTCTTAAATGTCTCACACGGTTCTTACACATTATAATTGTTTTTGGTTAAAATATTTATCCATACACTTGATGCTGCTTAGGACCGATGCTTCATAGCTTTATTTATCCATTATTCATTTTTTAAATTGTTAGAAGTATGCATGTGTTATGCCGGAATGCGTGAGTCGACCTCTGGTGTTGCGGAAGGGAAATGGCGTGGCATCCATGTTGGATCTAGAGTGTGCATTAGGGTGGACCTTAGCTATACTTGGTGAAATTATTTTTGCGAAATTTTTTTCACGCCCCCCCCCCCAAAAATTGTGGTATTGGGTAAGAAAATAATTCCTGTAAAAGTTGAAGTTGATCGGATAAGGGAATGGCGTGCCTCATTGACGTTGAAGTTGCGAAAAACATGAAATTTTGTAGGAATGGGAATATTTGAAGGAAAGACTTTTTATTATGACTATATGTGCTTCTTGTGTCAAAATATTGCTTATAATAGTACCAAAATGTAATATTTTCAATATAACAATTAACTAATTATCATGTTTTTGTAAATATTTTTGTAAATATATATGTTAAATTTTACGTATTTTATTTAAAGTACCAATTCTTTTAGTTGTACATATTCTTATACTAATTTAAAAAGTACAGAAATTAACGTTCGACATAAATATGTTATATTTAATAAGAGTATATTATTTTTCCCTAGAACGCCTAATTAATGTGAAATAATCTTAATCCGTACAAAGTACATTTGTACTCGAAACATATTAATATTAGTATAACATATTTAACTTAAATTTTCAGTATACTCTTCACATCGAGCGCGCAGTGCGCAGTTACATCTATTTCAAAACTTCGCGCTCGATTAGGCACGCCTTCCCGACGTCCGATTGATCCAAAATTTTGGATATATCATTTTTTCATGACATGGAACAATATTGGGGGGGGGGGGGGCGTCCAAAATTTTTTGGTCGAAAAATAAGATCCACCCTAGTGGGCATTGAGTGTTGGTATGGATCGAAAGACTGAAGATTAAACACGTGTTTAGTTCTAATATTAAAAAGGTATTATTATAGTTATTCTATACAAATATATTGTTTACGACATATAAAGGCTTAAATATATTTTTCGAGGTACTTTGTGTAAATTAATCATTTCGACGAAAGCTACGAAGCTTAATCCCTTGCACTATAATACCGAGTCGGACTCGTGACGAAGATTTCGAAGATAGTCTACTAAATATTCATGCTACTAATTTCCTTTAAACTTTAAATTGAAAGAAAATTATATTTTCTTGTTGTTGAAACCATTGGACACTGCATAGGTATAAATTACATACAAACTTCTTTTTTTCTAAGAAATTAGAAACGACAATTAAATTCTAATCACTGCAACCGTAAAATGAATCGTAGTGCAAGGGGTTAACAGTGAAATGATCTACAGCAGCGCAATTCTCTCAACGATCAAAAAATCAAATAATTTCGAACATTTTCGTTGAAAGCATTCGTCAAACTGCAACCACCCAATAAGAAAGAAAGTCGTGCAATGGAACCGACCGGACCGTTTAAGAGTTAAGCGATCTAGAGCCGCGCAATTAGCCCTAGATCGGCGAAAAAAAAAGACGGGCTCGGCGGTCGCATCGGCGGCGATCAATGTCAAGGGACACGGGAGCAAAAATGATGGCGGCCGGGCCGCGCAGGGATCTGGAAAGTAAGTATACAGCCGTAGTAGGCAGCGTTAACGAGTGGCATCGCTCAGCCGGAGCTTAAACCCTCGTTAGGAGGCTAACAACCGACCATACGTCTTGCAAATCGCTGGTCCAGGCTACGCGGAGTAACATACTTGCGCCGCTTGCCGAATCTACGAATTTATGTGGCCATCGAACGTAGCCAATCTGAACGATCCGGAGCCGTGGCAACGAGTTCCTGGGTGGCGAAAGTTCGACGCTGATGGCCGGCTTCGTCCGCCATTGCGATCCAAAACCCTCGGACGGTTTCGACAAACAGAAGGACTCTCGTCGCAAAAGTTCTCTCACTCTATCTCTGGAACCGGGGCTGACATTTTTCGGTACGTGACCCGTTTTGATTTCGATCCGATCGATGAAGCTTCATCCTCCTCCCCTCCCCTCCCCTGTTCAAAATACCCGGGCCTCGATTTTTCAATAATTGTTCCCGTTTAGGATCTCGGCCACGATTACCGGGGACCGATTTCTGTCCGGTCTTGATCCTGGACTCGTTCGGAAAATCGAGTTTCGATTACGACAGGGCGGACAGTACTCTATTCCCGGGGCGGTTCTTGTAGCGTCGTTCGCCGTCTTTCGATAACGTCCGCGGAACGACAAGTCGTAATCTCATTTATCGTGGACATTCTCGAGAGCGAGAGAGAGACACAGCCGAGCACAGAGAGAGCACCTTGAAAAAGGATCACCTTTCCAGCAGCGACGCGCGCATCCTACACCGATATAAGGAATCCCATGGATAAGTCGTCTTTATGCGTTCTGCGTGGTGAACTGCTACGCCAACTCGATCGTGACCAGATTTACGAGACTCCTTCCGCAACGGCTCGCTACCAACCCGAATATCTTATTCCTGGCTGATCGGGGAACCTTCAAATCTCCTACGCGTGCTAGCGGCCGAAACTGCTGCGAACTTTCACGCAACAATTTCTTCTTTTTTTTTTTCTTCACACGGTAACCGCGGCTCGTTGCTTCGGGAACCACGGAACGTTCCTTTGGACTCGACACCTTTCACTTTGACGCGATCCGCGACCGTAATAAATTGATTTTTCGCGGATTTGCATAGTGTTTAGAGTTTCCTCCGAGGGAAGAAGTTGTGAGAGCGTCGGGAAAGTGTATTAACTCCTTGGGTGCCGCGTTGGGGATATGTGGGTGACACGATTTTTCGTTCAAACTGATGTAAAAATTTGTTAACCCTTAGCACTCGAGTGGCGACTCAGAGTCACCGGAAAAATTGCTGTGGCATTATTCAAAATATTGTTTCCATTATTAAATAAGTTGGTATCTAATCAATTACTGAACATTTTAGCATTGTATGAGGTTTTATATCAATTTCATATGCATAAAATAAAAAAAAATCTTATGGAAGGGAATTATTTTAGGTCGGAAGAAATGTTTAATATTCGAGTTAAAGTTGATATACTATAATATTTTTTACTGTCGTATGCTTTAATGCAGCAGTTTTTATTACAATACATTACTTGATTTTGTGGGATTTTTGAGGGATGACAAAAAATATTTTTTATTAGTGATGTAAGTTTTCTATGATATTAATCAGGACAGTGCGAATTTTTATGCAAATCTCCTCTTAATTGGTTGTTCCATATAAAATTAGAATTATTATTCCTAGTTTAAATAAAATTAGAATGTCGCAGAAATCTCTTTCTCTGACTGAGAGATTTCTTAGAGTAAAAAGGAAATGAAGTTAGCTTTGATTCATGTACAGGTTTCCTTAGAGTTCATAAATTTGCATAAGAAATGCATAAAGATACGTAGTCTACCCATCAGTAACATCCTAATGGCCTTTCTCGAATGCTTTACACCTTTTAATTACTGCATGGGAACCGGTTCATTGTGAATTGCATGCTGAGAATAATCTTTTGCTCGTTAAAATCGTGTGACGACACGAATTGTAACAATCCTATGCATTTTATATGACAATCCATGTTTAGTGTAATATAATGCACGATTGACTGACGCAATCAAATTCATGTTCACTGCACGTCAATGATAACATTTCTGCCGTTGATATTCCTACATTTTTCGTTAAAAACAAAGGTTAAAACGGAGATGTAATTTATTTATTGACTATAAAGTGACTCGCACGTTTCCTCTCATGCTCCCGAAATAAAAATTCAGTATAAAAATTATTACGACCGTAACATCTATATTTATGTTGCCCTTTGTTTCACTATTCTTTTATGATACATCTATATTAATTTTACGATAAAACCAAAAATTTTTGTACGCAATTTTTAACATCGTGTATTTGTTATCATTATCAATTCTCATGTATCATACTAATCATTAAAAATGTTTGTTTTGTAACTTCAAATTGTGATACATTTTTCCAAGTCGGTACACGTCGAAATAATGTCTGCAGGAAAATATTTAATAATAAATTTATTTTTGGAAATAATTTTATTTATTCGAGAAAAACAAATTGTTTCACAACAACAATTTTACCAGTAACAATATTTCGTTGTTTCAGATACGACAGCAGCCGGTTGCTTAAAAGTCTCGCCACTTTCCAGTTCCGCCACTGACGGGATCCCCTCGGACGGTAATAAATTGATTTTGAAGAAATTTTCCGGTGATGTGGCGTCGTTACGAAAAAGTTTCGCAAGATGTGAAGTGTGAAAAAATTGCGGGTTTATTTTATTTAGATAGATTATTTCGAAGTATGAGAAATGCCTGAAAACTGTACGTTTAAATGAATAAAAAATATATCCAGATATAATTGAAGATTTTAATAATTTAAACAAATTTCTGCACAGGTTTCAGACGCATGAAATTACTGTTTCATTTTTCGGTATCTGATATCAATTCATAGCGAACAATGGTTGTTCAATAAAGTTTGATTTACATGGTGTATGCTAGATTCTCACGTAAACGCAGGATTAATTGCAATTGTCATACACTGGTATACTATGATTACACGATTAGAATTCCTTTATTATAGATATACATAGCGTTTAACGCATTAGAAATTCATCTCCAAGATCGACAGGTAGTCGTATACAAAGCCGACCACAGTAGACCCTAATTAGTGGGCTGATTTCCTCTAATTAGGATCCTTTGGTATAGTCCTGCACTATATACCCGACCGCTTAAGGAAGTTGGTCCGTCGTGTGTGTACATCAAGCTAGCAAAGATCCTCGATCGATATGTTATACCGCTTATGTTTCCATATATGATCCTGGCTATTCAAAGGGACGTCCTGCTGCATATGAAACTGTGAAATGAATCTGCTGTTCCGTGAACAGTTCGGTAGGTCAATTAGTAGGTTGCGATAAATGTCACTATCACGATTGTTGATAACAGTTCATTGAATGGACAGGTAAAAATAGCGATAACAAAAGGAAATTAATGATTGTCTTCGATGTAAGTAAATTTTGAAAAAAGATATTAAATAAAAGCGAGGAAACGTTTATTAAGAATTTTTTGTTTTTTTTTAAACTTATTTTATTTATTTTGTTTGGTGGACATTAATTCGTTTCTCGAATGTATGGATGTGTTAAAAAATATTAGTTATCATTTTGAAGTTTTATCTTTATTAAATAATACACTAAGGACAAATTATGAAAATTCCAAATAAATATTTAGTTATGTGTTCAATAGAGATTTACTAATTTAACGATGAACATTTTTGTATTCGGTATGGAGGCCGACTACAATTCTAGCCGTTCAATAAGGTCCGTCTGTTTAACGAGGACGTAACTTACAGAGACATCGGAAGGATCCGATTAGGTCACCTGCAGTCGATTCGTGTACCACTGCGGTTTGCAGAATAATGCATTACGATCATTTGAATAGCGGTCGGGAAATCTCAATATTTGGGAATATGGGCCAATATGGGGAGCATGAATACGATTTAAGTTAGACACTCGGAATGGGTCTTGTACGTACTTATCCGACAAATTTAAAGCAAAGGAATAGTATTTTACAAACCAAATCCGATGCATTCGATTCCTCCTTAATGTAACAATGCACTTTACCCTATGATTATAATAACATTACGAGGACGAATGAAGAATTACTATCTTCGCCAATTTCTTTATATAATTATTTATAATTATTCCTGAACAGTTCTCTATTCACATTTCTTAATTGTTTCTCGTATATCAGTAATTGTGGAATCGGGGGAATCCGTGCTTTAGCTTCATTCATTACAAGGACGAATGAAGAATTACTATCTTCATCAATTTCTTTATATAATTATTTATAATTATTCATGAACAGTTCTGTATTTACATTTCTTAATTGTTTCTCGTATATCAGTAATTGTGGAATCGGGGGAATCCGTGCTTTAGCTTAATTCATTACCTTCCGTCCGTCCGAGCAAAAATGTACTCGTTCCACTTGTCTGCCTAAACCGACCCTCTTCTACTTCGCTGCCAGCAATGAAACTTCTCCAGTCACCCGACCACTGACAAACCCATTCTACTTAAACGATGAGTGGTTGTGTTGTGCCACTTATCTGACCAAACGGCGATCCATTCTACACGACCGACTAAAACGATCCAATTTTGCCTGCCTGTCACGAGATCGATATTTCTCCACCTGTCCGAATGTGAACGGCAGTATTCTACTTGACTAGAGATTGATACTGTCCTACTTGTCAGTGCAAGACAATATCGATGCCATTTCTGCAGTCGAACACCTCCCACCTTTTTTTTTCAATCAATGACACTGTTGCCCCACTTACTTCATTTACCCTGTACAATACATTATCGCTGCGCAATTTTTGAGCACGGTCGTCTCTTTTGTCCTGCATTCAATAACCCCACGAACCCATGCCAATCAGAAAAGTATCGCTGGATTATGGTACTTCAAAAGACACATTTTATAACCCTCGACGGAGTCTGTATAGATCCACAGTAACGCGAAAATGTTACGAACTATGTTATAACAGAGGTTTTACCGCGTCCCGCGCACTAAAACGCGCCATAAATGAATAAATATCGGCACTCCGGTAATTTCACAGAGCGATAACTAGCCGTATCAATATTTCCAGCCACATCTCGATATCGGGACTGAATCGAGTCGCGCTGCCTGTTTGTATTATATTTTCTTCGGGAACGGCTCTCTCGAATATGCTAACTGAGTCGGTTCCGCCGTGGAACACGATCGGCGAATTCGATCGTGAATAAAAAATTATGCACTTTTATTTTCTGCTCGTTATACGACGCACGACAGCGGAACGTTCAAACAAATGGCGCTATAAGTGTCCGGGACAACTGTTTTTTCTCTTTTTTTTTTTTTTATTCATCACCACACGTGAGCGTTTCGATTTCATCATGGTGGAAACGATTCCGTCATAGACGGTCAACAATTCAAACTTTAATGGCATATCCTATTTGCTTGCGGAGTCGATTACGTGACTGCTCCCCAAGAATCGACGAATCGCGTGACAGCCGCGAGCGAGTAATTAAAAGACCTTTAGAGCTAGCTGGCTAGCTGGCTAGCCTCCCCTTACGCCTGGTTTATTTCGCACGCAATTTGCAACAGCCACCTATTTAACTCACCGCGCGGCGGGGGATCCGGACCGAAAGCGTTCGGTTTGCGGCCACCGATCGCGTTCGTTTAAAAGCACCCTAGGAAAGTGTGCCCGACGTGGTCCCGAGGAACAACACGAGACCCCCCCCTGACACTCTGTGTTTTGTTTGCTCACCCGCAGCTTCGTTTATACGTTCCTTGAAATTGTTTAACCGGCTGACCGCCCGGGCCCCGATCCGCCGAAGTCACACGATATCAAAGCCGGCACTGTTTTTGCCGCGAATTTTCTTCTTGAACGATTTTGGTTTAACCCTCTTGCTCTACGATTTATTTTACGGTTTTGAGTGATTAGAACTTTTTTGTAGCTCGCAATTTCCTAACAAAAGAGAAAATTTATATCTATTGTATGCCTATATATGGTCTCCAATAACTGTACATTAACAAAACCAAAATAGAATTTCATCTCGATTTAAAGGAAATTAGTAGTATATATATTTATTAGACTCTGTTCAGAATCTTCATCACGAGTCTGACACCGTTATTATAGGGCAAGGGGTTAACGGGATCGATCCTGATCCTTTCGTGTGATCCTTTTATCTTTTAATTTAGTTTTCATGTCGCTTCGACATCGGGGGTCATTACTAGACTGCTTTATGCAAAATAATTATTTTTAAATTAACGATTTTTTTTTACAAAGTTATTATATAGTTTTGAAGTGGAATTGGTTGATAAAATTTTATTTTTGAAAATAGAATTATGAATGTATACCAGTCGTGTTTAGTGGGAGTTTATTCTTGAATTATTTTTTCGATTTATGAAATGTTCTCTGATATCAATTATTAAAAATTTTTTTACGCATTATACTTTAGTAAGTGCGACCGAATAATTCTTGTTATGAAGTATAATATTATACGCACACGGAATTATCTTTGTAAGCTCGTAAAATAAGCGATATGTTTGAATAGAGATTATAAAAGGGTTTAATTAAAATATTTGTACAACGATTGTACTGGGAATTTCCAGTTGGCTTATTGCAGCTCACATATCAAGTCTACGTACACTTGTCCATTACTCCTGGAGGACTTCTCCATCAACCTCTCTAAAAGCGCACGAAATCGCAGGTTGTTAATTGTAGCCAGATTACACGTCGCACGGATTAACGTTCACCGGTGATAATGAAAACTCCCGGGAAATGCGATAATGAGCGCCATTAACGACAAACGACGGTTTTTCTCGGCACTTCTTATTCTCCATCACAGCTGGCTGGCTCCGCCGGAGCGAGGCGAGTCTCGCGCTGTGTGTATTAATTAACAGAATTCAACTTCCATTAAGTGGCGCCGCCACTTTTGTCGGCAATTGACAGTATTTTCGACGTTTATTTTTGCCAATATTATACAGCCTTGCGCAACGAGGCTAAAATTTTGCATGGCCGCTTAACACGATGATTGTCAAATTATAAACCCCGGTGATCCAATCGAATCAAAGTGATTTAGCTAATGAAACCGAAAGGAGGATAAACCATCTGCATCCATCGGTATTAATCAACGTGAATTTCCTTCAATATACCGAAGTAAAAATTAATTTGTAAATTCGATGAAAAATTAAGAAAATTTCAGATATGGAACAACAGAAACATAAGGAAAATGTTAGCAAAATTTCCTAGAAAATAATTATAAAAATCATCTTAAATGAGACTAGGAATAGTTTAAGTTTGAGAAAGCATGGCAATTATCACTTTCGTTATTGCTAAAGTCTTAAAAATTTAATTGAAGTTATTCTAACATCATTAGAAAATTATGAATGATTACGTAGTTGCTCAGTTTACAATTATTGTACCACGTGCATTTCCTGCTGAAAATACTTTCACGTTCCCCAGTAATATAGAACTCGTATGCTATCTGAAAGCGTGCATGTACAATATAATGAGCCGTATTCTGTTAGGACTACTTACCCGATTAGAATTAATTTTAGATAAATAATGTACAATTAGTTCGTGCTAATAGGATATACAGCTTAGTTCGAGATTAATAACTGAATCCGGTTAACTAGCTTAAAATATTACATATTATGAATGCGTCGATTTTTGAACAAGCTCGGAGTCAATTTTTCGAAACTGAATTGTCAATCAAATATCTTATTAAATTATCTTTTTTTTTTTAACGAAAGACTACTGTACATTAATTCTGGAATGGATTGACCTGATTTTGGCCAAACGTGGCTGTTTTATATAAAATATGAGAAGAATGAACAAATAATTTAGCGTGAATATAACATTTTTAGTAAAGTACAGGGAGAACAATTTTTTCGGTATTGCAGATGAATATTTATTCTTTAAGACGATATCGTCTGAAATAATCATTCTGGTAAACAGTACCATGATTGACAGGCAACGAGGAAATACGAATAGAGTAGTTCTCTGTGACGGCAATCTATTCCATTGACAGTCTGCGCGATTTTTATACTGTCGCGCCACTTGATCCGTGTTTTTCAGGAATTCGCGGTCAAGTTAATACCACAGTTTTTTTTCGATAAACCCGTTAAGCATGACATGTTCCGCGCTTTGCAGCACGAAGTCGAGTGGAAATGTACAAGGTGTCTATCCGATAATCCTGCGCGACAGAACATTTTGAAACAAAATTTCTCGCGAAACATTGCTTCAATAAAATCTGTAAATGGAAAACATTTTTCATGAAATAAATAATCAGAAGAAAATTGTTGAACTTTGAATCATAAAATACTAAAATATGGTGGAGGCATTCTAACTGAAGAGCAGATTAATGAATTGCGAAGTTTGTATGACTACAGTGCTGCATTACGATCACAGAATAAATTCTGAACGGAATATGACTTATTCACGTTTTTGTTGCGACAGGAGCTGAAATTTCTGCGCCACACTGTACATGATTTCCCCTGGTGCTTCTAACACATGCCACAGAGAACGGGGTCTGTGAAAAAACCTCATGTCATACCACACACGAACGATTGGCAATCTAGGGTTAATGTAGATAGACCTCTTAGTTATTCTATTCACCTATAAAAAGTTGTCTAGTATGCAAAGAGCTATCTTGTTACCGTAGATGACTGAAATATATTGATATGGTGGTAAAAATGTTTATTTAATAGGAATGAATACATCTAGAAATATTTTGAAATATATTACAATTTTTTTAACTTTGTAGTAAAATTATCTCGATTTACCTGAAGGACTCATAATTTTCAAAGACACCCGGTACGTACACTTTTTAAACACTGGTTTCATAAATTGTACCGAGCTTTTAAAGGGACCTGTACACCGAAAAAAAATGAGAGATATCGCCTCGTAAATAAGAACAGCAACCCCTCTTTGTTTTTCAGTTCTGAATTATTATTACAGATACGGCGAATAATGGACGCGGCTGTCAAAACGTTGATAAGACATTTGCGAACACGGAAATATTAATGAACGTTTCCATTTAATGTCCATAACTTTTAATCGAACCGATGATTAATATCGCTCTTATTAAAACCGGTTGAATCGAAAGAAGTCATGAAACTTTTATCGAATGCCTTTAGAAACTGTGCTAAACGAGTTCTGCAAAATGATACACAACTCTGACAATTCAACAGTTGTTCGCTACAGGATTAAAAAATACGGGGACCGTATTTGTTTATCGGAAAGTATTTAAAAATTCCGGCGTTAATTAAAAAGATTATGATAGTTTACGACACGCGAAAGAAAGTCGTCGATATTCACGGGAGCGCACGCGTCGAATAAAAATTTTAAACAAACACGATTCTCTTTTGGTCATCACCTACGCCCATCAAATTCAGCTACCTTCCATTCCACTGCACGAGTCTCTTGGTATACAACTCGATTACATTTTGATTCCTGTCCCGCAACAGTTTACGTGTCTCGTTTTTCGTTGCCAGCCTATCTGCACACTGTGCGTGTGTGTGTGTGTGTGTGTTTTTTTTATCGTCGACAGGTTCGATTTTGATAGCCCGACCACAAACGGGATTCTGAAATGATTAAAAAAGCACTAAGAACCCGTATCTGAAACGAAATATATAACACATCGAAATTAATCGCTAACTGTCTTCTCTAAAGCAATTTTCTGCAGACAATTTGCAATGGTCGCTCAATTAGCTACAGTAGATCCAAAAAGTATTTCAATACTAAATTTCCGACTGTGGAAAAATTTTCGATATTTATCCTATGGTAGTTTTATATAAAACAATAAACTCATCCTTATAATTGTTAATTTTTTTCTAAAATATTTCCACAAGATATAGTGAATAAGAAAGTGTCTTTTTCGTTAAAAATCTGCTATAAATTGTAACCTCTGTAAAAACATTGGAAAATTTTTTTCGTGGCGGAAAATATTTTTTAATGAAATTATCACGATTTAAATATCGACGATTTCTCGTGAATGGGACAGTGTTCAAATACTTTTTGGATCCACGGTATATTTCCAAGAGTTTCTTCGATAAACAGAAGAAGGAACAAGACTTCTACTCGAGAATATAAATTACCTTACTCTGGAGATAATGCTTGTATACCATTTGTAAAACTTGGCGAATTTTGTACAGTTATCGTAGTTTATGATTCATTTCGCGGGCCGCACATTAGGTGCCTTACCGAACTTACTTTATGTACTTTAATCAGAAAATTTAATTATAGCACAGGGATGTTACCTTTTGTCCAGGTGCAAGCTATTAAATACACCGTTTGAAGTTCTTCCGTTACGATCTATCGAGCTTCCCTATCGCATTCACGTTAATTATGTCAATTCTCGCAAATCTTCTTTCCTTTAGCTTCCGTTTGATTCTAAGGGAGTATTGCAAAAGGAAAGACTTAGGGAATTGGATGAGGTACGATAAGAATTCTGTTCCCAGCAAGAAACTCTCGGATTGAAAGAGCTTGTCATGATCAAGCAACTATCTTTCGCTTCGGAGAGGATGCTGCAGTTTCAACCTAACTTTTTTCCTCCGGATACGGTTGCGTTGCAAACAATGATTGGAGTAATTTCACAATCTAATTTCACGGAAATATTCATACCACTGGCGCGAAATTAGAGTAGCAATTTTTCAGACGAAGAGCAACAAAATTATTCAAATTATCATTTTGTTTAAAAGGGGAGACATCAAACTTGATGACATTTTCAATAGACAAAAACATTTACCATATTCCATAAGGAAGATTTGTAATATTTAACAAAGAAAACCATGTTTAGTTTCGCAAAATCATGTAACAAAAATGGACCTATTAACGCTTCTAATTATCCAGATAGTATCAAGAAAATATAAATATCATGTTGGGTTTGTTTATATCGTAAGCCGTTGGTATGAGTGAGTTTGACGGGTGCGTATAGATAGTGTGAGGTGTCAAAGTTGGCAGCACTGAGGTTGGAGGTTATGTTTCGCCGCGTGTGTATGGCACGGTGTGGCTGAATCGTGTGTACAGAGGTATAGAGTGCTACATTTCTATATCATTAATATTTCGTAATTAAACAAGTATTGAATAAACAGTCCTACAATTATTAATCACTTATAGTAGCTGCTTCAAAGTGAAAATAATGAATTCCAGAGAAATGAAAAATATACAAAATAAATTCTGTCAGATTGACAGGTCTCGTTTTGTAACAAACATTGTCACACTTTTTGTCACAAGTTTTGTATAACCATACTATGTATATTACATGTTAAAATAATAAAAGTCCCAAAGTTTCAGATCGATTGTTCTACAAATGGCAGAATCATCTTTCACGTGAAAAATGTGTCAAATTGACGGGATGGACGAAGGTTAATGAACATCATAGTATTAGCTATATTTATTAAACAAATTGTGTTCAATACAGCGTGTTTTTTCAGGTATCGCAATATCGAGGGAGCGTGTCGATCCAAACACGGTAGACTCCCCGCGTACTTCACCGTCTCACGCGTGTAAACATAGGAGTCGCCTCGGTGGCAGCCTGATCGTTCGCCGATCCCTTCCGTGCGGCAGACGCATCCGCGCGTTGCTCGACGAGCGATTAAAAACCGCGAGAGCATTCTTCAGCGGTGCAGCGAATGCTCGGTTTTTGCGGGGAACATTAACCGAGACTCTGTCGGCCTAGACGGCAAGAAACGGTCCCGCTACGCTCTCCCCCTAACGCTAATTAACAAGTGTACGTTAAATGAGGGAGTCGCGTGTTTGCGCTCCGCTAAGACGGTGAATATAATGCTCGAAGCGTAAAGAGGTTCTTGCAAAGTGTCGCGAGTCTCGCCGAGTTCTGAATGGCTTTTTCACACCCTGCCAGTCGACGGCGCGCGGTCGCCTCGCTTTCTCTCTCTCTCTCACACACTCTCTACATATATAGTGAGTATAGTTGTATGTACCGTTGTCGCGTGTGTCCCGCGAGTTAACGCGAAAACCGCCGACCGGTTCTAATGGTATCCGTCCGAATGCCGGTGACTCATTATAAGGTACTCTTTTTCTCCGCTTCAGTTTCCCGGCATCACGCTGGATTTCAAGCCAATCCACCCGGAAAACCGCTCCTTCCGGTGTCACCGATGACCACCACCACTGTCAAGCCTGCACCAGTCCGGAACAGGTTCGTTTTCTGGATTAATTCCCCGCCTTATCGCATTAACTCCCTCTAAATATCCGACCCGCACTTTTTCTCTCTTTATCTTCCTGTTCTTTCTCAGAGTTACTAATAAATTATCATTTCTGTTTACCTTAGTTGGTTGATATGTGTAGCTTTATACAGGTGAGGAGATATACCACCACGTGGTAGGATCAATGTAATACGTATATCTAAACTTGCAAATTTCTTCACCGGAAATGAAGAATTAAATTCCAATGAATCTAACCTTTGAACCGTGCATAGCTAAAAGGTCAGCTAGTCGAAATATTAAAATAAGATTATTAGCATGCTTCGCGGGTAGAATAAAGTAAGCAGAACACGGTTTTCCCGAAGCTGCGGAGAATATGCCAAATTAGCAGGAGGGACGGTGGACGGTTAGTCGGAGAGGTGTCTTTTATTACAGAATTTCCGGGGCGTCGAAAATATCAAAAAATTCCTCTATTAGGGCATCGAGATAAGGCTCGCAGGGCGCTGGGTTTCCGAACAATGCACTCGCATCAGTATCCAAACAATTTGAAACTCGCGCTGTCTAACGCGGCTCGCGCGTATCAGCGTGCGAGAATAGAGATTTCACGCGCGGTAAACTAAAAAACGAGCAAAGGCGAGGGAACAAGTGACGCAGAAATACGAGCGGCGGGAATCGGGAGCTAAACAAAAAGGGGAGAAAAAAATCGCGCACGCGAAAAGCTAGGAATAACAGTATACAGGTGTCATTGTATTGTTTACACGGATGAAAATCGATGCCGGCCGGGGAACGAAAATTTCAATGCGACCAAACAATACGCGCGAGAAATAAAAACTTCGTTTCTGATATAATTTCGACGCGCGACGCGAAAGGGGTAGGGGCTGCAGAAAACGATCGGAGTGTTTGACGTGCTCGGAACAAAGAGGACAAACAGAGGGAAACGGGCGTGATCTTCGTTTCGCCATTTTGCTCGCGCTTCGTGCGCAAAACGTACACGGCGCCGGGCATATCCGATTATCTCGTAATCGCTGAACACGCCGCGCCGCGCTGCTGGCTCGAAATGACCGCGGTGAATTGTGTCAACATGTATGAACGCTAAGAAAATCGATGTTATTCTCGATCTGCAATTATCTGCGATCTTATGGCACAAATGGTATTATCACCAAATTTTGTATTATTGTATATAAGATCAAGAAAGTGGAAAATTTTATTGAAGTCAGAACAGTTTTACATAATTGTGAAAATCTAATGAAATCGGTAAAGTACAATATTTGCAGTTCACACAATTTTACATTTAATATCTGTTGGAATAATACTCTCAACATAGTACTCTATCATCTGTTCACCCATGGAAGCCAAATATAGAAGCAATTTTAATTATACATCGAATTGCATGGGACAATAACTCTGCAAATAGCGCACTCTTGCAAACTGGCTCAATAATTCCTGATTGCTAATTTTATCTGTGTATTAAGAAACGTCTGAAAATAGGGACCAAGAACTATTGAACTATTGACCTTAGGAGTATTTCAGTAGTCAAGCACAGATCCAGACAAAGAATTTCTATGACACACTTTTTACAATATATAGCAGATGGTATGAAAGATGATGTGGAAGATGTAAATTCAAAATGTCTCACGGAAGAAGTAGCGCAAACGAAGAGAGTGCTTTGACGTTCGAAAACATTTTCGAAAGACACTGTAAATTACGGATACGCCGCTGCTCGTTGGCCCGAGAATCTCGTGTTTCAATCGAGATTGTTCGATACGCTTTCATCGAGATTCTTTGATATATTATTCGATTTATACGCCGATTTGATTTACTACGACCGTGCGCAAGAAACGTAGTTTTGTACGTTGCGGTAGTTACAATGCACTGGGCGACTCCTATGAAATATTATCAGCTGATTTCTCATCTTCGGCGTTTCTTTGTGCGCCGGGGTTAGTATAAAATCAATGCTCACAATCATTTAAATGAATGCATTTATTACCATCATTTTATAGACTTTGGATTTAATGCATTCATGACATCTCCTAAAACTAGGTGGCGTAAAATATTTAATAAGGTTCGACGAGACTTCTCTCAATTGTGATAATGGCATAAAGAAAACGTTCTACGAATTGTTCTATAAATTACTGTAGGCTAACTTTGCTACTACATTAAATAGCAAAATGATCAAAGAAGATTTTCGGGTTCTCTGAATACTATTTCATCTGTTATGATGTTAACTAACAATGTGTTCTGCATTAATTTATTACTAAATAAAAAAGAAAATGGTGAAAGAATGTTACAAATTCTCTAAATATTACTTTACCTACTACGATGTTAATAAAATAATGAAAGTATGTTAGTAGGATCATCCAAAAAGGACGAATCCATATGAGAAAGTGGATCAAGAGCCTAGAACGAAATTTGTTTATACGAGGCTCGCTTTCGAGACAATCGAGTTTCAGAACGCTCGTCGCTCGTATTTACTGTCGTGAAATGAGCAAGATTCTTTATCAGCGAAAATATCCGTGAAGCAAGATTAATTATTGAATTAGCTTTTGAATGTCTCTCTAAATTTTTAAGGACGCGGATTTCAGAGCATCAAATTATTTCCCTCTTTTAACGAGGCGCTTTGGGGTTACGGTCTTCGCAGAGGAAATATTTTCCAATGCAACGTTTACACATTCCGAGGAGCTCAAAAAACTCTGGACAAAACTGCTGGCACACATAATTAAAAATTTCTACTTGCACGCTGCGCTATGCGAGCGAAATGGGTCAACTATTTCGCGTGCATACATATCATATTATAGTGACTTTGTGCAGTTGCTTAACTATTTGCATGCGGTTGCGGCGCGTTGCGCATTGCATAATTGTTTTAATTTTTCATTCAGTATCTCTCCCACGAATGAGTATCGTCGGACGACCATGATTTTCGACGGTCTGCGTGGTTGACGAATAAATTGTGAGTTACAGTCAGTTATGCGAAAATGTGTTCACTTCTGTGTAATTTCTGAGGACATTTTCTTAATTAAATTAATTTTTATTATAAATGCATAAAATTGGTAGTCGGTAAAAGAAAAGTGATAAGAATTTTATTCATAAAACATTGACAAAATGTTTGCAAGAACTTGACACAGAGGGGTCATTATTATTTAAGCAACACGAGTATTTATTTTACGGGCGTGGTGCGATCCGAGGTGTCCAATATCAGAGAGAAAACGTTACAAGGTTTACAAATGAATGTTAAAAAAAAACAAAAAAGAGAAACAGTGGTATCCCATGCGAACGATAAAACGCGGGAACTAGAATCCACAAATGTTTGCATTCGGGTTTGGTAATATTTGATACGATTGCTAGGAAAATCGTTAAAATTAACAAACAAGAAAAATATCGGAAAAAATTTGTTCCGCCATTCGAGCACGTTGAAATATTTATTTCTTATTTTTGTAGTTTAAAACGTCGCAGAAAAGAACGACTTATTTAGCCGGTGTGTTTTCAGAGAATGGAATCGAAGAGTGCCAATAAAATCAAGAGACAGAATAAAGGCAAGCTTTCAATGTAAAAAAGAACAACATTGACTGGTCACGGAACAAAACCATTGCGGATTGTTTGTTTGCGATCAGTGCATAAAACATTGTCAACACGGTCCTTTGTACTGTAATACTGCGGAACAACGTTTCACGCAATAAATTGTATTACGTACAAGCTGTCGATCGGTGAAGCAAATTGAAACTGTCTGCATAGTTACAGTTTCATCAATCATTGGTATTCATCTCTGCTGGTTTAGACATGCGAGTATTCAATGTCCGCGTCTGTTTTCTTTAAGTTTACGTTCAATGCAAATCTTTGCTGATGTTATCTCACGAGATTCCGTTAATGTGTCTGTGCAGTGGCGTACCCTTTCTACTTACTACAAACATGACTCTGAATCTATCAAATATTCACAGGCAATTTTCGGTACAATGGAGTTTCCAGCACAAGGGTATCCCGAGTTACTTTTGCATGAGAAATGAAGCCATACTAGACGATCTAACAACAATAATATAATTTTTTAACTGTTGAAAGTTCAATTAATTTTATATAAATTTGTGACCAAGATTTTCCGAAATGCTCGGGAACTATTTAGTTTATCAATATTTCTTATTCACGGGAACACATGAAATTACAATTGCATTCGTATATTCTATTAAACATGAATAAACGGGAGACGTAATTTAATAACAAGTACATCGCTGTTCATAATTGTCGGCTAATTAAAATTAGTTAATCGACGCTCTATTCGGTTTTAATTAATTTTTCATTCCGACAACTCTATGATTGCTTCTGAATTGATTGGGCGCAGTTATAATTTTGATTGCGTGGGTTTAATGAGAAGTGAAGATAAATTATTATTTAATCATCAGTTTATCCTGTTTATTTCACGGATACCGATCGCTAAATCCCTGTTAATCGCGCGTTTTACGAAATAATTCGATACGATGTTTCTCTTCAATTTGATAGTAACACGAGCGACCGGTAAAACGAGGGAAAGAACGACAGGGAGATATTTTGAAGGAAACTATTAGTCGACTGTTGCATTTGTCGCAATCACGGGTGAAATTCAAAGGGCTGTTTAACTTCGGAGTAATTAAGTTTCCTGAGACGGCAGTTCCCCGTTGTGTGTATTCGCATAGTTTCACAGGTGAAACGGTCGATACCGGAACATTTCCCGACCTGATATCACTATGTCACCGTGTCCCCCGACTACCGACGAACAATTGGCATATGCACTTCCGAATTGAATTAGACACAGTTACGAGAACACGAGATGCTTCCTGACGCGAGAGATCGGTGTCTTTCAATGAAAATATCGATAGCACGACAGGTAAGACTCTCGTAAAATCGATTCGAACAGAATATGATTCCAGTGTTAGCACCTTTACTGTCTAGCCAGCAGGAGCTCCTTGAAACTAAATCAACTTATTTATTCACACAAAAACTGAAGAATTATTCAGGATCTCTATGCATTTGTGGTTCATAAGTAAGAAGTCAATAAAATACGAAATTTCATAGAATTTAATACAGCTTTTGAAAATTTTCTATCTTCTCATTCGTATGAAAAATAACACATTTTTGAAAATTACGTATCTAATTATTTACAGAATCTAGTAGTCTCTGAAGAGCTTCCGGCCGTCGAGAAGTCATTGATGGAGCTTGAGGATCCTCCGAAAACTCTGAGGAGTCACTCAGTGGTCACTGGAGACGCATGAATATCGAAAACGTCACAGGTAAAAAGAAAAGAGATAATATTGTCGCCCGCTTGTCTTACAAAAACCGAAGTAGAAAAGTACCAATGAAAAATTCATCTGAATTCTCAGGTCTACAGAAAATAAAAGCGAAATTGTACAAACAAAGGTCGCATCTATTAAAGTACAATTTGTAAGAGAAGCAGGCGAAAGTGAAAGCACGGATATTCAAGTTAATAATGTAGTTACGACGGAATTTAATTTGCTG